>CM075070.1:7342500-8592500 GCA_037428765.1 Rubia yunnanensis
CACTAACACACAATAACATACACATATAAACATACACTAACCCACACTAAAAGGTACACACACTAACACACACACACGCACAAGCACACGCACACACACTAACACACACACACTAACACACACACACTAACACACACACACTAACACACACTAACACACACACACACTAACACACACACACACTAACACACACACACTAACACACACACACTAACACACACACACTAACACACATAAACACACACTAACACACAATAACATACACATACACTAACACACACTAAAATGTACACACACTAACACACATAAACACACACTAACACACAATAACATACACATACAAACATACACTAATCCACACTAAAATGTACACACACTAACACACAATAACATACACATATAAACATACACTAACACACACTAAAATGTACACACACTAACACATGTCTTTATAATTTTATCCATTGTGAAGTTTTTGGATTCCTAGAAAATGAAAATAAAAAATTAAGGGCTGGTGGTTACCCTTGAAAATTGCAACTGGCTAAGAATTTTCCATGTCTAGTCTTGTTGAGTTTATATTTTCTTCATTGTTAACAGGTTTTAAGCACAGTTTGATAATTATAATCAGGCCCCTAAACATCAACTGCGCAAAAGTAATTTCTTCTTGTTTATATAACTACAACTTGAAATCATGTATTTTGTAGCACAGGTGAATTTAGACTCCTCCGGGGTTATGGATAGGCCAAATATTAACCGTTTGCACTTTCTATGCTACTCCCCCGTTCACAGATTAATGGCACAATTATTTTTTTACGGTATTCAATGATCATGTTTAACCGTTAATATCTCTAGTTATATATAAAAATTTTGCATAAAAATTGATATTTAGAAAATAGATATTAAGATGAATCTTACAAGATCTCACATGGTATTTTTAATATGTATATATTAATTTTAATTTATGGTCAAAGTTTTTCAATTTTTAACTTGAAAAAAACAATTGTGTCATTAATCTTAAAATCTCTGTGTAAGATGTATATGACCATTTACCCTGTAAAATACATCCTAACAGTGAGATGTAGACATCATATCTCCAGCAACTCATCTTATCTCCAGTAACATAGATTGTTTTAAAAAAAAATTATTTATGGATAATGAATTTGCAATTTGTATCCAATGCTATATTCAATAATAAAATTAATTTAATTTATATTTAATTTACATCCCAACATTTTGAGGTTTAACCATCCAGTAACTACATATAATTTATACTGTTGAGGATACAATACAATATGTACATACGTTATAATTTCTCATAATTTGTACTTATCTTTTGTTCTTATTTTGTAAATGACATCATATCCTAATGGTATAAGGATTGTGATTAAATGTACTTGGTTCTTTTAAATACATACATTTGTGGTTAGTTATTAATTAAGGCAACAATTCTATCTAATTGATACAATAAGAACACCTTGAAAGAAAGGATACAGTAAGAACGATATATCAGTAATAAAATTAATCTGATTTATATTTACATTAAAAAGTAACTCACATCCTACATTTGGGGGGATTTAAATACCTAGTAATAAAATTAACCAATTTGGTGGGCGTCGTTTCACTCACCAAAATAATCTGCAAACTCTAATGATGAAATTAGCACATTAGTAAGCAGAGTCGATCCCACGAGAAACAAAGCAAAAATTATAATAAAATTCCTAATAATATAAAACACTTTTGGTGTAGCCACCACGCCTTAATTTTTAGATTTATCTAACAACTAATAATGCAACTAACTAATATAAAATAATAATGCAACTAACATATATAAATGTCTATAAAATATATGAATAAGGTAATCGGCTCGGAATAACTCACATTAGTTCAACATCGATCATAGGCGCAAAGATAAATCAATTCATATGCATCTATCAGTTATAGGAAAGTAGGTACGCTTAATCTCCCCAATTCTTTCGTACTTTATCGACAATTAACCAATTATAATTAATTAATTTTTTCTCTTACCAAGATGGCCCGGAAAGTATTCGCTGAACCAGATACACACCTCGATAGCATTAAGAATGAAAAGAACTCGATATAGCAATTACCAAAATAAAAACAAATAGTAACGCACACTTAATTGTTCCCAAAAACAAATAGTAACGCACACTTAATTGTTCCCCATCTTGCTATTACAGTTTTAGCTAGTTAGCTGTTTTTCACAAGAACTCGCTACTTCCTAACCCTTTCCAACGATTACGTATTGGTGGAATTAGATAGCATTATCCCAATAATATTCAAGTTGATCAGGCTTAAATCTATCAAGAATAAAAAAACCCAAGAACAATCAAGAACACATAAGAATCAATTATAAAACAATTAGGCCTCACAATTCATAAATTAATACTTGTTATTCCATGCCGATATATTAATTAGCTAGTCATAATGATTAAACAAAACAAGTAAAGATTATAATCAATATACATAATTAATCTAATAAAATAATTAAATCGAACCGTAAACAACACGCATGCCAAGCTGCAGAATGCTCCAATTGAATTAATTCCAAGTGTCTAATTCATCCAGGACATGCAAACCACTTTGAGTTTGCTACTGAATCAAATATAAAACTAATAAAATCGCTAAACTAAAACTAATTGTGAAGTCTGCGTAGAACTATTTTCTCGTCTGTCATCTCTGCAAACCCTATGCGCGTATGTGTATATACACACGCAGGTTACAAATCTCAAAACCATTCCGACTCTTCTTCGGTAATAGAATATAATCTATTCTACTCCCTCCGTCCCAGCCGAATCTGCACACTTTTTGGTCAACTTTCTCAAGACACGTTTGACCATAAATTTCAACTAGTATATAGATATCAATATCATCATGTGAGATATTGTTGGATTCTCTGCATGCTGTATTTTATAAATATCAAATTTTAACACACCGTTAATATACGTAACTAAACTTATCGTTGGTCAAACATGACCTGAGAAAGTTGACCAAAAAGTGTGCACATTCGGCTGGGGCGGAGTAATAACTCTAATAACTAATTCCTAAAATTAAGGAATTTTAATTTGAAAGAGATAATACAATCTTTATCGATATGGGAAGTGAATATCTTTAATTTCTTCAAATCCACATCTCTTCAATAATTCACTTTTCACCCCATAACTTCAGCAATTCTGCCTTTGTCTCTCTTTCTTCATCCCTGGAAAAATGTCTTATAAAATAAGAACATATTCCATTGGAGCACATCGCCTCATTAAAAACCTTAACCTGGAAAACCCAATGGGAAAAAACCGTTGGTTAAGGGAAAAAGAGTACAATGTATAGCTCCCTCTCAATTCTTCACAATTCATGAATTCTTGCACCAAAAACACCTAAAAGTGCAAATTATATCTCAATAAAATCATAATAATCCCACAAAATATGAACACAATATAATACACATCAGGTTGGAAGTACAATATTGTGCACCCGGATATTTAAAAAATGCTATGTCCAAACACATTACTCCTTTTGTCCCATCTCTATTTGCAGAGAAAGGAGAAAGAACTAAAATTGTTAGCCTTGTGGAAAGACTGAATTGCCCTTCGTAATTACCACTTCCTAACCCTCTAAAGCCGATATACTGATCATGATAACAACATAGTATCACATTTAATGTGTGTTCCCACATAATCCAAAATTTCCCATTTATTGAGCTTATGTCTTCATTACAACGCACCATATAATAAGGATTGTTTACTGGTATCAACAGGCTATTTCAGTAATTTTTGATTATCTTGCTTTGAGAAAATAATGCCGATTTGCCTACTAATCGCCTCTTCCCCCCCCCCCCCCCCCCCCCAAAGCCCCCATCGTACAACTCTTCAATTTTGCGACGCGAACACCAAAAGCCGCCGCTCACCGGAGAAGCTCTTCCAAATATTTTTATGTTGTATTTCTTCTCCCTCATGAAGTTTCTTTCTTCTCACCTTGGATTCTCCCTTTGAAAGGTTTAACTGCTAATTTGCTTTTGTAGGCTGAAAATTGCTCCTTAACGAGAGAAGGTTGTGGGGAAAATGTGTGATACCTTGAGTTTGAAGTAGCTTTATCAGTAGGTCATATGATATAAGAGGTGTTTTATGAGTCTTAGACAAAGCTGATTGTCTGGTTCTTACTAACATATTTCTTTCTCCCCTTTCTATTTTTCTAGCACTACCACATAGACTCCCCTCTAGCACCGCTTTTTTTAATTTTTAACACCGGTCTTAAAAATCGGTGTTAATTTAACACCGGTTTGTTTTAATTTTAACACCAATTTTTTAAAAACTGGTGCTAAATTTTACAATAGCACCGGTTTTGGAAACAATTAGCACCGGTTTTTAAAAACCGGTGCTAAAAATTTGAACATTTTATTTTTCCCGCCAAAGAAATAGCCAAAATTTTTTAAATAGCACCGATTTTGAAACTATAAGCACCGGTTTTTAAAAATCGGTGCTAAATATTTGTAAAATTCTATCTTCCCGCAAAAAAATCAAAATAGCACCGGTTTTAGTAAAAAAATAGCACCAATTTTATAAACCGGTGCTAAAAAATAAATAATAGCACCAGTTTTTGCAAAAAAATAGCACCGATTTTTAAAACCGGTGCTAAAAATTGAAACTTAGCACCGGTTTTTTTTGTAAAACATAGCACCGGTTTTTAAAAACCGGTGCTAAAAATTTTCGAGACTCATTTTCCCACCAAAGAAATAGCAAAGAATTTTAAAATAGCACCGGTTTTGAAAATATTAGCACCGGTTTTTAAAAAATAGCACCGGTTAAAAACCGGTGCTAAAAATTTTCTATAATCTTTTTCCCGCCAAAGAAATAGCCCAAAATTTTAAAATAGCACCGGTTTTAGAAAAATTAGCACCGGTTTAAAATTTTCCTGCCAAAGAAATTGGCAAAAAAAACTTCCTACCAAAGAAATTGCCAAATTTTTTAAAAATTGCATCGGTTTTGGAAGATAGCATCGGTTTTGAAATTGCCAAAATTTTTAATTTTTCCCGCCAGGCGGCCTGTCCATAAGCTTATGGACAGACCACTTATTTCTTGCCTTATACACTGCATTTCTTAATCAACGGTCAAACCTTACTTGACTTTCTATATATAAACACTAATGACTAAGCTGACTTTAACTAATCAACGGTCAAACTTTATTTGACTTTCAATATTTAAACACTAATAACAAAGTTGACTTTAACTAATTAACAGTCAAACTTTATTTGAATTAGTATATAATAAATACTAATAAAAATGTTTGACTTTGTCTAATCAATGGTCAAATCTTACTTGACTTTCTATATGTAAACACTAGTAATTAATCTGACTTTAACTAATCAACGGTCAAACTTTACTTGACTTTCAATATTTAAACACTAATAACAAAGTTGACTTTAACTAATTAACGGTCAAACTTTATTTGAATTAGTATATGATAAATACTAATAAAAATGTTTGACTTTGTCTAATCAACGACCAAGCCTTACTTGACTTTCTATGTATAAAAACTAGTGAATTAGCTGACTTTAACTAATCAACGGTCAAATTTTACTTGACTTTCAATATTTAAACACTAATAACATAGTTGACTTTAACTAATTAACGGTCAAACTTTATTTGAATTAGTATATGATAAATACTAATAAAAATGTTTGATTTTGTCTAATCAACGGTCAAGCCTTACTTGACTTTCTATATATAAACACTAGTGACTAAGCTGACTTTAACTAATCAACGGTCAAACTTTACTTGACTCTCTATATACAGAAACAGTGGAGACTAAGCTGACTTTAACAAGTTAACGGTCAAACTTTACTTTACTTTCAATATATAAACACTAATAACTAGACTGACTTTGACTAATCAACGGTCAAACTATACTTGACTTTCAATATATAAACACTAATAACTAGGTTGACTTTGTCTAATCAACGGTCAAACTTTACTTGACTTTCGATATATAAACACTAATAACTAGGTTGACTTTCTCTAATCAATGGTCAAACTTTACTCGACTTTCAATATATAAACACTAATAACTAGGTTGACTTTGTCTAGTCAATGATCAAACTTTACTAGACTTTCAATATATAAACACTAATAACTAAGTTGACTTTGACTAATCGACAGTCAACCCTTACTTGACTTTCAATATATAAACACTAATAACAAAGTTGACTTTAACTAATTAATAATCAAACTTTATTTGAATTAGTATATAATAAATACAAAGAAATTTTTTTAACTTTGACTAATTAATGGTCAACCCTTACTTGACTTTCAATAAATAAACACTAATAACTAAGTTGACTTTAACTAATTAACGGTCAAACTTTATTTGATTTTAGCTGATGAAAACTTTAATGGGCTCAACACATAATTTTGGCCCAAACCTCATGTCTCAAATTTTCATATACTTAGCCTTCCTTCTCCCTTGCCCCAATTTGATTCGATCGAACCCACACCTCACCGTCCCTCCGCCTCCTCTGGCTTTCTCCGCCAATCAGCCACCGTCCACGATAACCTGAAGAAGTTGAAGGAAGGGGAGATGGCACCGGCGCCGGTGAGGGAGAGGATCTTCCCGCTTGTGTTCTCGCTCAAAGCCTTGTCCCTTTTCCTTCGACGCAAAGAACCTAAGGTTCCGCCACCGCCGGAGGGTTACGCCATCACTGGAGGGTTCCGCCACCACTGGAGGAGCCCCGCTAGTAAAGGGTTCTTATTCCCTATTTTTGCTAGAGGGTTCCGCCACCGTCACTAGAGGGTTCTTCCGTCAGAGAGGAGCCCCACCACCGCTGGAGGGTTCCGCCACCTCTTCGTTTCCCACCATCAATGACGATGCTCTCCACCACCTCCGCACCGCTCCCCTCTGCCGGAGCTCCCATCACCGACTGCGCTTACCAATGCACAGGTGAATCATTGATGAAGTTCCATTCTAGTTCGTTTGAGCCGATGTCAATATACATATTGCTATGATAATTTTTTTAAGCACATGTTGTTAGGTTAGTTACTGATTATGCTTGGTTTTGGATATGTTTTCTGTTTTTCTTCCTTCTGGTTGCTAAAAGTTTGTATCTTTAAATTTTTTTGCAAACTGGGATTGTGTGGTTTCATTATTTCGAGCTGGTTCTCATTGTCTGCTATTCTTTTTGTCTTTTGAGCTCAAGTCATTTACATCAAAGAACCAATCAGTTTCTTGCATGAATTTCAGTATTAAGAAAGACATGGGCAATGTTTTTTTCCAGCTATGCTTTCAAATGGTGTGCTCGTCTTGTGTTGTTTGGAAGTTGAAGAGTTTATTTATACATTTTGTGTGAGCTTTTGTCTTGTAGTGTTGTCTGCTTTAATCCCCTTGTCCCGTCAATATACTTTTTAATGTATTGTCTTACATTTTTGTTACATTCTTAACTCTTTTCTTCTTCCAGCAAGAATAACCGTGGGTTCCCTTCCTCGAGGACCACATATCCTGAACTTGTCCAAAAATAAAATTTCCACCATTGAAGGTTTACGAGAACTCACTCGCCTCCGCGTTCTTGACCTCAGCTACAACCGCATACTGAGAATTGGGCATGGTATGTATTCTCTTTTATTGGGTCCTTTCATCAATCACTATTCAGTTGAATGTCTTTGTTGAACTAAGGGTGAAAATTCTTGTAGACTATATGAAGTTCAAGACAATATCAGTTTTCTATAGATTTTGCACTTGCTTTTAGAAGAAATAATTTACAGTTTTGACTGTACAACATATATAGTACGATCAGTTTATTTTTTGTATGCTGGTAGAAGAATAATATGTTGAATTTTGTTTTAGAATTTTTGGATGAATTCAATTATGCCACATGTACTGGTACATGACTTGAACTCAGGGCAACTTTTTGCACATGTAAATTTAGTTCGACCAGTTTCTGCTGCTTTGATCCAAGTCTTCTATTTTTTACTGAAAATAATGCGGCATGATTATGTTTTGTATACTGTCAACAGAATAATATGTTGAACCTTATTTTGGAAATTTAAGAAGAATTCAATTATGTCGCATGTAAATGACTTTAACTCAGCACTCCCACTTTGTTTACGGAAAATCGTTGTCTGGTGTAGTTTGTAATGTTGTCTGTTTTTGTTGGTGGTAATAGTTTTCTTCTCTTTCAAAACTATAATCTGAGGAGGGTTTTAAACTTATAAAGTTTTGAATGTGGACAAATAAAAACAAAGCTGAACTTTGTGATTTCTCCATATTAATGTTTGATTCTTTGTTTTACCCGTGCTTTGTTGTCACTGCTTCAAAGAATGGAGTTTGGCAACTGAAGATGGAAATTATTATGTTGCAAGTTTGCCATCTTTAGTTTGGTTTTAAACATCTGGTGTTTTCTTGTTCATATGGTTATAAATAGCCTCAATTTTGGGATAGGATGGTGGAGATTTGATTGCATTAACCATAATCAAGGTGGGGACGTTGCTGCACATAATCAAAACTGCTGATAGGTTCGGTTCTCCCAACTATGTACTCATTTCATCTTTGGTTTTGCAAGAGTAGAGAAAAAACTTAGATTCTAGAGCTGTAAGTGAAGGCAGTGCCCCATAAATTGTGCAGCAGTAGTTTTATTATTGTATAATTAGGACTATTATTCTTGTCATAGTCGTGCGAGATAAGGTGTTTGTATACATTAATGTGTAAATAAATTATTAATTTTGTGAAGTTGATTTTATTATTAAATTAATGTGGAATAAAATTGTTAATTTTGAGTCTTTTTCCCTTTCTCTGAAAGCGGCAGCGCGCTGCAGCTTTCAGAGGAAGGAATTTTTTTCCATCGTCGTAAATAAATTAGCACCGGTTGAAAAACCGGTGCTAACAAAAAAACCCGGTGCTAATTTAGCACCAGTTGAAAACCAGTGCAAACAAAAAAAACCCGGTTGAAAACCGGTGCTAACAAAAAAAACCCGGTTAAAAATCGGTGCTAACAAAAAAAACCCGGTTGAAAATCGGTGCTAACAAAAAAACCCCGGTGCTAATTTAGCACCTGTTACTTAGGCACCGGTTTTTTTTTACGAAAAAATCGGTGCTAGAGGTGGGTTGCTGTGGTAGTGTAGTCTGTAGAGTATTGACTTGATTATGAAGCTGTTACTTTGAATTGGAATTTCGGTGTGATATTTATCTCTTTTTTTGTTGTACTATGATTTCATATGCATATATGATTTGGTTTTGATATCAAGTTGACTGCTTGTTGAGAAGTGGTGATGGGAAATTGTGACTTTGCTACTGGATGAAACTATTTGAGTTGGGACATTCACCTCAAGTATTTAGTCCAGTCTCCAATCAAGTATTCATGTAGTTGTATTCACCTGGTCGAATTTGTTTAATATGAAGAAGAAAGTGATATGCTAATTAATTCTCTCGATTATTTTAGCTTTTCTATTTCCTGTTGCATCCTTGGAAAAAATTAATAATTTGATGGATGTTGAAATGTTGAGCTAATTTTGTGTATTTTCATGGTGGAATGAAACAGACTGAAGCACCGCGGTCTGGATTGGAGTGAACTGTACCAACACGTCAACTGCTAGCTAGCTCACCAGTGCCTGGTGACTATGGATCAGGCTTCTAGCGATCAACCTCTTTTCAACGAAGATAAGAAGATCGTCGTCACTGTGAGTAATTCAGTGAATCGTGTTTGAGTTTTAATATGTTGCTAACCGTAATTTTCATCGAGTAAGGTCAATTTTATATGTAGTTTTTTATGGTAAGTAGCATTTTGACATGCAAGTGTGATCAAGTGAATGGAGAAATCTACAACCACAAGCAGTTGTGCAAGAGCATATCGAATCACAAGTTCAGGATTGGGAGCGACTGAGATGTTATTGCGCAGCCTGGGAGTATTATAATTTGTTGTCAATTTGCAATTTGCAAGCATATTTTGGATGTTTAGTGAACAAGTTTTCATTTGTTTTTAAGTATAAAGAGCATGGAGAATATTTTGTGGATATTAGAGTATAATAAAGAGCATGGAGAATATTTTGAGGGCATGTTCTCCTTTGTGCTTCTGGATACTCGCGATAACAACTCTCTTGCTACTCGAGATGGCCTTGGAATCAATTCTCTGTACATTGGATGGGGGCTAGATGGTAAGAATTGATGATCTCTGGTGTAAACTGTGATTAGCTGTAAATTCTGTCTTTCCCTTGTTTGATTTTGTGTCATTTTTCAGGTTATGTCTGGATTTAGTCGGAGAAGGGTCTGAATGATATATTTGAACATTTTGAGGCGTTTCCAATCGGCTTTCAGGCAGATAATATATGTTCCAACATGCTTTCCAGTTCCTTAATGATGCTTCCTAGGCTGCTCAGATTTGCTATGGTCCGCTCCAGTTGTACCTTTTTGGCTTTCATCCACTGCAGATGATACGCATACTATGAGAATATTAAGCTTTGATCACATCAAGTTCTTGGCATAATTCTTGCAGAATAGCTTCCTTTGACACAACCCTCTTCTCCACGGCTTCCACCGGTGATCTTGTAAGCTCCAACTCCCCTTGAACTGTTGAAAGCTGGGTTGTAGTAGCTGTAAGCGCGGATTCAACTTTCTCATTTTCATCAATCTTTTCATGCTGGGACGGTAAGCTCCTGTTTCAAAGAAATCAACTGGCTTCCATTTCTTTCTCACTTGCTTTGGTAACCTCAAGTGACCTCTTGAACTCCAGTGCCCTATTTGTTTGTGATTCTGCATGGGAACCGCTTTCTCTATGCAACTCCTTAAACTTGCAGGCCTTATTTACAGAAGCTTGTACCCGTTGTTAGAACTCTTTAAGTTTGTTTTCGAATCATCAAGCTTAAGGCTAAGAGAGTTCAAGACTTCCTAAACTTGAATAAGCTCATTGTCCTTGACTTGTTGAGATTGCAGGCTTCCCTAGAGCTTCGAGCTGAGCACTGTATCGTTCTTCTGCTTTAGCATTTTTCTATTGCAACTTTTGATGAGCAAGATGGAACTCCTCAAACTTGTGCACGGAGTTCTGTGATCACTCATTGGTGGTGGAGAGCTGGTTTTTCAAGTCGAGATTGTGAGATTGAGAGTCTTTAATCGTTAAGTGCACCAGAAACTCTCTGCGATTCATGTTGAAGTTTGTTGGGAAAAATATAGTTTTCCTCTTTGTGTGATTAGGATGATGAATGAAAAATAAGCAAGACACCAAATTTGGTTACGCGGAAAACCCAAAACGGGAAAAACCGCGGGACTAGGTAGTCCAACTCTTCCACTATATGATTAAAGTGGGGTTACAATGTCTCACCCAAAAAATAGATGGATTACAAAGGTTTTCTCACACTATGGTAGATATCTATCAACTAGAGAGGATGAATACTTCTCCCTACTACTCTCTCTTGGAGGATATCTAGAAGGAAAAGAAATGGTTTTTTGGTTGGATGATTAAGTCCTCTCCAAGAGCACCCTATTTATAGATGAGCATTCAAGCTCTAGAATTCTCTTCTCCATCTCTCCAACTACCACAATTAATGCTTGGAGGCTTCTAGGAGGTATTTCTAGAATATGCTTCATGGTCTAGATACATCCCCCATCATACTAGAATCTTCTTCCAATTTTACCAAAGGAAAATTTTAGAATTAGGGAGGAATACCCAACAAATCTCCCCCTTCCGACCTAATTGGAAGGGATCTCCACACCAGCGCCTTTGCAGCAATCATCGAATTTCTTACTTGGTAGTGCTTTAGTCATCATATCGGACCAATTATCATTGGTGTGAACTTTTTCAAGTTGTAGTCGCTTTTCTTCCAATACGTCTCAAATCCAATGATAGCGAACATCAATATGTTTCGTTCGGGAGTGGTAGGCTGAATTCTTGGCTAAGTTGATGACACTCTGATTGTCACAATAGAGGACGTACTTCTCTTACTTTAGCCCCAATTCAAGTAGAAAATTCTTCATCCACAGCATCTCCTTACAAGCCTCGGTGGCAGCAATATACTCTGCCTCCGTCGTAGAAAGGGCAACACATTTTTGAAGTTTTGACTGCCAAGATACAGCTCCCCCTGCAAAAGTAGTCAGATATCCCGACGTTGATTTTCAAGATTCCAAGTCTCCGGCCATATCAGCATCTGTGTATCCCTCCAACACAGGTTTGGTTGTTTCAAAGCGCAAACACCTTTTGGTTGTTCCTCTGAGTTATCGAAGTATCCATTTCACAGCAGCCCAATGCTCCTTCCCAGGATTTGACAAGTGCCTGCTCACAACTCCAACTGCATGCGTAATATCCGGCCGGGTACATATCATGGCGTACATGAGGCTACCAACAGCTGAAGAATATGGAACACCTCTCATTCCTTCATCCCTTCTTGGATTTTTCTTCTTATCGAACTTGAAATGTCCGGCAAGTGGTACGCTAACAGGTTTGGCTTGATGCATATTAAATCTCTCAAGAATCTTCTTAATATATCTCTCTTGAGATAGCCAAAGTAGCTTTTCAGATCGATCCCGCGTGATCCGCATCCCAAGAATCTGCTTCGCTGGCCCCAAATCTTTCATCGCGAAAGAATTACTCAATGCTTTCTTAAGAGCAGCTATTTTCCTTTTATCCTGCCCGACAATCAGCATATCATCAACATAAAGCATGAGTATGAGAAAGTCATCTCAATCGTACCTCTTCATGAAGACACAATGATCGGTGTGTGTCTTCTTGAATCCATGATGATTCATGAAGGATTCAAACTTCTTATACCATTGACGGGGTGCTTGCTCAAACCATAGAGACTTCTTTTGAGACGGCACACTAAATGCTCTTTTCCCGGCTCTTTGAATCCTTCGGGTTGCTCCATGTAAATCTCCTCCTCAAGGTCTCAATGTAAGAAAGCTGTCTTAACATCGAGTTTCTCAACCTCCAAATCCAAGCCAGCAGCGAGACCCAACACAACTTGGATTGATGACATCTTTACCACGGGAGAGAAAATCTCATCAAAATCTATACCTTTCTTCTGGTTGCAACCTTTAACAACGATTCGAGCCTTATACCTGGGTTTGAGATTGTTTTCTTCGGTCTTAAGCTTAAACACCCATTTGCATTTTAGAGCTCGTTTCCCTTTTGGTAGCTCTACGAGATCATATGTATGATTCTCGTTCAAGGACTTCATCTCTTCTTGCATAGCCTTTTCCCAATCATCTTTATGATCATTTTCCATAGCTTCACCATAGTGTTGAGGCTCCCCCTCATCAGTGAGTGTCATGTACTCATCTGGTGAATATCTGGTCGAAGGCTGTCTCTCTCTAGTTGAACGCCGAAGCATGGGTACTGCTGGGTCATTTGCTTCCTCCATTTCTTCGCCACTTGTTTGAGATTGCTCCGTATCTTCTCTGGGATCATGGTTTTCAACTTCTTCATCGTGAACATCCTCCACTGATTCTCTTCTTGCGTTATCTTGCACCACGGGAGATGGCATGGACTCCAAAGGCTCTCTGGTCCGCCTGGTTTGAGCTTCTCGCGATTCCTTGTAATTACTAATGGTTTGGTCCTCAAAGAACACTACATCGCGGCTTCTCACGATCCTTTTCTGGGCTGGATCCCACAACCAATAACCGAACGCATCCTTGGGTGAGCCAAGATAGATACACTCTCTTGTTTTTGAATCTAGCTTGGCCCGCTCATCCTTGGGAATGTGAACAAATGCTCGACATCCAAATACCTTTAGATGGTCATATGAAGCCTTTCTCCCTGACCAAACTTCCTCCGGTATGTCTCCATCCAAGGGAACTGAAGGGGTCAAGTTGATGATATTAACACCAGTCTTCACAGCTTCTCCCCAGAAACCTTTAGGGAGGTTTGCATGAGATAACATGCATCTAACTCGCTCTTCAATGGTGCGGTTCATTCTCTCTGCAACTCCATTCAACTGAGGTGTCTTCAGTGGTGTCTTCTCAAGTCGGATCCCGTACAACTTGCAATACTCTTCAAATGGGCCGCGATATTCTCCACCATTGTCAGTTCTGACAGACTTCAAATTTCTGCCTGTCTCACGTTCCACCCTTGCATGGAACTTCCTGAACGCCTCAAGTACCTGGTCTTTAGTTTTCAACAAAGACACCCAAAACTTTCGAGAATGGTCATCAATAAAACTTACAAAATATTATGCACCTCCAAGGGATCTTTCGGTCATTGAGCAAACATCAGTATGCACTAAGTCAAGAATATTCTCTCTTCTACGGGGGTAAGCAGGCTTGAGGAAAGAAACTCTATGTTGTTTTCCGGCTAAACAATCAGTGCAAGGGTCAAGTGTTGTACCTTTTATGTCAGGGAGAATATGTTTCCGTGCGAGGATTTGAAGTCCCTTCTCGCTCATGTGGCCAAGCCTCTTATGCCACAACTCCATGTTCGAGGTTTCATGTGCAACATTAGCCTCTCCCTTGCAGATTTGTCCTTGCATGACATATAAGGATCCATCCTTCTTTCCTCGACCAATCACCATATTGCCTTGAGTGATCTTCCATTTTCCATCTCCAAAGTGGCTTATCATTCCAGCATCGTCTAGCTTCCCCGCCGAGATAAGGTTGAGCCGCATTTCTGGGACATGTTGCACATCCTTCAACTCGAGCTTGTATTCCGTGTTTGTCTTCAAGATGATGTCGCCTTTGCCAACAATCTTGCTTGTGACTTAATTTCCCATCTTCACAACACCAAAATCTCCACGCTGGTAGGACGAGTAGAGTCCTTCATGTGGGGTAACGTGGAAGGAAGCACCGGAATCACCGATCCATAAATTTTCATCGTAGGCGAGATTGACATAATCGTCAATGACAAAGATATCACCATGCTCCACGGATGCCACCGCCATAGTGCTTTCTTCTTCCTTCTTCTTTGGATTGACTTGATCGGGTTTGACCGTGCCATTCTTCTGGTCTCTCTTGAGATTGCGACATTCATCTTTCTTGTGACCTGCTTTGCCACAATAGTAGCAAGTAACTCGGGAACGAGACTTTGACCGGCCTCGTGATCTGTCACATCCACCATTTCTAAACCTTCCACGCGACTCATTTCTTCCACGATTCTCGATCACGTTTGCCTCCGCATAGGTTGTTGTGCCACGTTCTCTTCTCCGTGCTTCTTCATTTATCAAGCTATCAGCTACATCATCCATAGTAAGCTTTCCTGTTGGAGCCGAGTTGCTAAGCGTGACCACCAAAGTGTCCCAACTTTCAGGTAGTGAGCTTAGGAGCAACAAAGCTTGCAACTCATCATCGATCTTCATCTCGGTCTTTGCCAATTGGTTTACAAGCCCCTTGAAGCTATTCAAGTGCTCAATCATATTTTGGCCATCCTTGTACTCCAATTTCACCAACCGCCTCACTAGGTGGGCTTTATTACGTGGTGTCTTCTTTTGGATCATAGACTCAAGTTTTATCCATAGCTCAAAGACATTGGTGTATGTAGAAACATGCTCAAATAAACTTCGATCTATGTACTTACGGATCATGGCGACCGCCTTCCTATTTAGGATCTCCCACTCTTTGTCATCCTTTTCCTCCGGCTTGGTCTCCTCAGTGATTGGTTCATACAAATCTTTGCAATATAAGTGGTCCTCCATCATGGGCTTCCAATATGCGTAATTTTCCGTCGTGAGTTTGAACATATCTCCCGCCTCCATCTTGAATCACACAAGAATATGACGCCGATCAACCTTGCTCTGATACCACTGTTGGGAAAAATATAGTTTCCCTCTTTGTGTGATTAGGATGATGAATGAAAAATAAGCAAGACACCAAATTTGGTTACGCGGAAAACCCAAAACGGGAAAAACCACGGGACTAGGTAGTCCAACTCTTCCACTATATGATTAAAGTGGGGTTACAATGTCCCACCCAAAAAATAGATGGATTACAAAGGTTTTCTCACACTATGGTGGATATCTATCAACTAGAGAGGATGAAGACTTCTCCCTACTACTCTCTCTTGGAGGATATCTAGAAGAAAAAGAAATGGTTTTTTGGTTGGATGATTAAGTCCTCTCCAAGAGCACCCTATTTATAGATGAGTACTCAAGCTCTAGAATTCTCTTCTCCATCTCTCCAACTGCCACAATTAATGCTTGGAGGCTTCTAGGAGGTATTTCTAGAATATGCTTCATGGTCTAGATACATCCCCCATCATACTAGAATCTTCTTCCAATTTTACCAAAGGAAAATTCTAGAATTAGGGAGGAATACCCAACAATATTTCCCTGATGGTAATGGATAAAGACGGGTGTGGATCCTCAGTAACAAGAGGAACATGTCTCTCTACCTTAATATCTTCTGTGGATGGCTGTATCTTCTCTTTTTCGTTTCGTTCCCGCACCACAATACACTTAGTTATGTTGCATCAAATAGTTATGAATTTGGTTCCACATGAGTGAAAAGTGTTGTATATTGTTAAAACTTAATTTAGGCATAGAAACTCCATGTGTTAATGCAAACACGAGCATTTCCAATGCTAAGGGGGTCGTGAGTAAAGGAGACACTTGTCAACATTTTATTAGGCATCAATATAACGTGGATATGAGAGGATTGATTAGAAAGATTTTTGAAATTTTGTACTCCAATGCAAGAGCATCAGCTAGCATCACTTTAGTATGAAAAAAATTATTTTCTACCAAATTATTCTATAATGATTTTATATTGTACTATATTTAATTTCATTCATCTTAAATAAAATTCAAACTGGATAATTCGAAACTCTAATTTCACTTACAATTCAACTAAACTTTATATATATATAAATATATATTAAAATATTAAATATATGTTTAGTATTTACAAAACTCAGGATTATAAGCTAAAAATCAATAATATTACGGAAACATAAAATTAAAATTTAATTTGCATTAAATTTAATTAGTGTGAGATGCAAACTCACGATTAGTTTAGCACTTTACCCAATACACACTTTACTCAACACGTTTTAACACTTTGTACTCGAATCAAGAACATGTGAGATGATTTTGTACTGTAAGCACTTTACCCCAAATCAAACGTAACAATTCTTTCCTTTTCTTCTCCACCGCGTCAGTGTTGTGGGGACTCATTTCGACGGATTGGAGGTGCTCCGGCAAGAAGATCGAAGCGGACACGAAGCATAGCTGGAGAAAACATTGGCCATGAGGAGTATGTAAGAAATAAAGTGATAGAAAAAATAAAGCGAGCGAAAGTGATTCGAGAAACTTTATAAGATAGTAAGAGAAATGCAGTGAGAGAGGATAAAACAATGGATGTAGAGAGGAATTGATAAAAAAAATATAAGGGTTGAAAATAATGTAAAATATAAATAATTATATTAATAAACAAAACTATAACAAAGAAAGTGATACAAAATTCAGAACAAATAATATTATACGAAATATCTTGAGAGAGAAATGGTACAATAAATTTCAAGAGAAAAAGTAAGTGAAAATTATGGAATGAAAGTGATAAGAGTGTGAAAAATTAAGAAAATCAAATAATAAGCATGACAGTGTATCGAGTTGTGGCCTTAATAGTCTATTACAACAACTTATAACTGAAACATGCAAGAACTCTCAGTGTTAGCTTTTCAAGTGCATATTTTATCTTATAAGCACAATCACTAGAAAATCTAACACTTTATGAACACCTGGTTGTGAATTTATGTACATTGACAAAAACAGGACGTCGATGGTAGTTTGTTTAGGATTTGCATCTGGTTGTTCATAGGGAGGTTGATGGGTATCCAATGGAAAAGTTGTGTGTTTTGGTCTGTTGATTGGTTGACTGACAGAGTGTGGTTGAGGTGTCTGTGATGAATTTCCTAATTATAATTGGAGGGGTGAAGTTCAGGAAGGAATCAGTAAATGAAAATCGAAAGAACCGCATAACCAATGATGAGTTGTGAACTTCATGTCGTGTGTACTACCATTTATGAGACTTTTTGTTACTTTCATTTGGTAAATATTGAAGTTATGTTATTGAGTTGATCTGATCTTCAGTACTACTATTGCATTATTTTCATTTGTAATGTTTTCTTGTGTAAGAGTGTGAATCAAAGCACTTGATTGAGGTAGTTGGTTTCTTTTTATTTATCCATGTTTGGATCGCTCTCTTATTGAACAAACTTATGTTTGCAGCTAAAGAGAGTAAAATCACTACCCATTTGATTATATATTCATGGTTACACCTTACTGGATTGCGTAAACTTTATAATTACTTTATATTAGTCACTTTTAGATAAAATGACTTTAAAATTTTATTTTTATTTTTATTTTAAATGTGAACGTAAATATCACATTTTATTTTAATAATTATTTTTAATTAAAAACACCGCGCAATGCGTGGTGGGACTAAAACTAATAAAATGTAAAGTATTTTATGAACTGTCCACATTTATGGATTAATCATTGCTTAGTAATGAAAAGATCTAAACTACAATAAAAAGTAACAAAGCCCATGCGGAGGCAATGAGTTTCAGCCCGGAATCACTGAAAGAGCCCAAAAATATGAATTTGGGCCAGCAAAGCCCAAATTCCCCAAATTACAAAGAATTAGCCCCATCACTTTGTGTATCAGGTAGCCATGGATTCCTTACTGAGAGCTTATTCCACCGGACCCGACGAAGAAGACGACCGGCGACCCGAATTCGGACCTCGGCGACCCGAATTCAATCCACCGAAACGCCCCAGACCCGATTATGCTGACCCGAATCCAAGGAAAATTCCCGCCAGTCTTCCGGCAGAAGCTCCGCTTCCTGGCCGGTACGTATCGAAACGAGAGCGAGCTTCATTGGCTTCTGCGACCCGAGTTTCCGACCCGAACCCGGACTCTCAGACTCTGTTTTCATCACCAGGTGCTTCCTCATTTTGTTTGAACGAATTTTTCGACAAGTAATCAACAATTATATCGTATGTCTTTTATTGCTTGGTGCATGTGATTTGTTACGCAATTTATTAAGAGCGAGAATGATTTGTGGATTATATAATTCAATGTTAGGAAAACTCAACTATTTTTTATTTGAATTATGTAGTCTGTTTTGTATTTCCCTCTTTCTGTGATTGTGTACCAAGTAATAAAGGGTGGTGGCATTGTAATTGAAGCGGCTAGGTTGAATTTAGGCTTAATTGGGTTTTGTATTGCTTTTCAGAAATGGGAACATTATCGGACATAGGGTTGCCGCAGGCGGTGTTGTCGAAGCTGAGGGAGAAAAGTAGAGGTTTTGAACGATCCTGTCAGTTGCCACGAGGATTGTCGGTGGCTCTAACAGGGCATACGAATGCTGTAAACACTGTGCAATGGTCTAGAGTGCATGGTGAGTTTTTGGTTTATTTTATCGAATTATTTTTCATGTTCCTGCTAGTGATTGTATTCTGTAAAAGATTATCCTATGGTTGATTGTTCATGTTATGTGTACTGGTTTGATGTGTATACTTGTAGAATTGAACAGAATATGTGAAATCAGACAGCAAAATGTTACTACCTCCGGTCCTCCACATTGTTGAAGAGTCTTGTGTGTTACTATTGTCTTGTTCTGTGTTATTTTTTGTGTTCTGAGAGAAAAGTCCTGTTTCAAAAGTAAATATGAGAATTGAAATTTTGACTACATCCCATCGATTGATGCTTATTGTTCCTTAGATTGCAATAGTAATTTATAGGAGTAATTATCTTTCTAGAGAATGTGTAAGAATAGATGGCTTGAAAAGAGTTGTACCTGCACACTTGATTGACTAAATCTAAAAGGTTGTATCATGTGCAAATAGGATCCTACTAGTGGAACAAAGGGAGTACTATTTTTAGTATTACAAATAGGAACGCTTGAGTGGAACAAAGGGAGTATTAGATGACCATGCTACAATTTTAGGTTTCATGTTAACTGTTGCGTAAGTTGCAGCGGTCTTTGCAGCATGTTCATAAGTAATTGCATTTCTGAAGGAAGGACAGTTTGCATCTTAATGTTTGTAACATGTTGGAATTGCGGGGCATCAGTTGTAGTTGATGAGATTATATTCCAATTATTTTTTATTTTTTTGGCATGACTTGTGTATGACATAATGTGTGTACTTACTACTCGGGGTTGTAGTTTGTCAACTTGCCATTGTGCTTGCACTTCTGATCTGTTCCGTGGTTTTAGTTTTCAGCTCACCTTCTTGCATCTGCTGGACTGGATCAAACTGTCAACATATGGAATGTGTGGAACAGCAAGCAGAAGAAGGTTCGTGTTCTGAACTTTCACAAGGCTGCTGTGAAGGATGTGAAGTGGTCAGAACAGGGATTATCGATACTTTCTAGTGGGTATGATTGTTCATCAAGGTTAATTGATGTCGAAAGAGGAGTGGAGACTCAAATTTTTAGAGAGGATCAGGTAGTTGGGGTGGTAAAATTTCATCCTAACAATTTCAACCTTTTCCTGTCTGGGGGATCCAAAGGCCTTCTTAAACTATGGGATATCAGAACAGGAAACGTGGTCCATAAATATACCCGGAATCTTGGCCCTATATTGGATGTTGAATTCTCCACTGATGGCAAGCAACTAATTTCTGCAAGTGATGAGTCAAGAAGCAATATCAGTGAAAATTCTATTCTTGTTTGGGATGTGTCGCGACAAATCCCATTATCTAATCAGGCAAAGTTCTTTTCCTCTCTATTCTGTTGTCTCCTTACACTGTTATTTCAACATCTGCATTTTCTTATTTAACCCCCTATAAAGAGATGGGAATTTAATGTGTGATGGCATAATCCTTTTCATGATAAGTGCTGAAGTATTTTCAAAATTCTGTTCATGATTAACTCTCCAAGTTTCTTGGACATTTTGCTTTTCTTAATTTATTAATGCTACCTGCTCTTTTCCTGGCACAAAGGCCTTCTGGAAAATAGCCTTCTCTTGCATGTGTTATATGTTATACAAGCACACTATATGGTCTGCTTCTTGTTCATTGAGTTTACTATTATAAATCATTTCTAACTGGGAAACTAATCTCTGGCATGCAATATATGATCAGTTCTCTTAATGATGGTGTATATACAAATAATGGCAATGCCTTGGATTTGTAGTACCTTGTTGAAATCATTCTGTTCTCGTACTCATCTGTTCGTATTGCATGAGTTTGTTCACTCTTACTCTTTATTGCTTCAATTGTCTCTAATATGCTTTACATTTCAGGTTTATGTTGAGGCATATACATGCCCGTGTATCAGGTGCCACCCTATTGATCCTTGTTTTATTGCGCAATCCAACGGAAACTACATTGCAATTTTTGGCTCTACTCCTCCCTTCAGGCTTGACAAGTATAAGAGATACGAAAGTCACGGTGTATATGGGTTCCCAATCAAATGCAATTTCAGCTTAGGAGGAGACGTGATAGCCTCCGGCTCCTCAGATGGATGTATATACTTCTATGATTATAAAACATCGAGGCTTATAAAAAAGATTAGGGCGTATGATCAACCCTGCATAGATGTTGCTTTTCATCCTGTGATGTCTGGTGTTGTTGCTACCTGTAGTTGGAATGGCGAAGTTTCGGTGTTTTCTTGAGTGGATTTTTAATACTGCAGCTGCTGCTAAAGATGAGATTCAGACTAAAATCATTTCTCTCCTCCAGGGTTGCCACTTAAAAGCCAGGAATCATCATTGCTTCCTTTCAGCATTAGATTTGAAATTATTCAGGTCTAGTGGCAAAGACATAGCTGTGTGTGGAGATTTCATGATAACAATTGGGTTGAAAAGCTTTTGCGACTAGACACTGAATGCTGCTGGTATTTGTGCTCACAAGTTTTCTTTTCTTTTAGTTTAATCCGTTTGTGTGAAGAATGACATTGTGTTACTTCTTTGTGACGTTTTATTTGCCCATCATCAATGTAAAATACAATATAATTGATTTTGTTATGAATATTTAAAATGTCACTCGATTTAACATCTACTCTTCTGAAGCCGTTTTTCTTTGACAAATTATAAGAACTGCTTAGATATTCTTATCCAAAGATCTTATGGTGATATATTGATCCATGGAGAGAGGTGTAAGATACTTGAAGGTGATGATGGAATGAGAAGAGCATTAATGTGCACAAGTTTGATCTGTTCTTAGTTCTGTATTGACTGAAAGGTAGTATTTGTAGAAATATCTGAGTTATGTGGCTGGAGACAATGAAGAGACATTCGAAATAATTGGAGCTCAACATGAATGATCAGACTCACAACTGCAGTCAGACTTGTGCAGGTTCATTCTCTCCTTAATGATATATTTGATCATTGGAGGACCCATGTGACTTACCTGATATGAAAATTCAACTAATTAACTTAATGAACCTTGTTTGATGCTTCCCTCTATTGAAGAAAGGGATGAGAGATTTGAGACATTATCTTGTGCTTTCTGTTGGTCTTGCTGGTTAGTGAATAAGCTTCTTGGTCCCATCTAATTCTGCAGTCTGCAACTTGTTAAACATAGTTTTATTATATTATCCCAATCTCTCTGTGTTAACTGAAGTTGGTAGTGCTGAAGAACATGTTGCACATGAGGATGGAATCGGAGGAACCCCGCCAATCTATAGGTACCACACTCCCCCATTTAGGCTAACAATTAGCTATAACATTTGTCGAGTTTCATTACGTGGATATAATTTAAAGGTTAGGGCTCTCCCTCCTTTAATGAGCGTGTTATAGAGTTTGATCGTGGCCTCTTGGCGAAGACCAAACTAAACACGATAGCAAGATATGAGTCATATAACTGACCACATGTTTGGTGTTTTAGCTAGTACTTGGCAGATAGGTAGCCACATTTGATGTGTCTAGATACTGCTAACCCATACCTAACCTTCATAGAAGGTGTATGAAGCTAGAGGGGGGGCTTTGGTGGGGGCGAAATGTAGAGCCGGCCGTGTTGATCCACATTTCTTTGATGACAAAGAGAAGATAGATAGAGTGAGGGGGGGCAAAAGGATAGTTAAGCAAGGCACAATAATTTCTTCATGGGATTCATTAAAGAGGGAGACATGACACACCACCTCCCCTTTTACTTCCACTTTTAATTTCTACATGGGACCATGATCTTCTGTCCCATAATCTTACCATTCTCTAGAGCTCTTCAGCCAGAGCTTTGCATTAGTTTTTATCCATTACTACATGAGATATTGCATAACTGGCCCTAGGTGTGTTATGCGGAACTTGCTTATAAGCAAAGTCGGCTTCTTTTAAAAGTTAGGGGAGACCAGCTTCTGTTTTTGCTCAAAATGGCTTCTAAAATAAGTATTTTTTTACCCGTTTACCAGACACGCCATTAATCTTTTGGTTGCTGTTCTTAATGGAGGAAAGTAGTGTAGCATCTTCGGCTATTCTAGAACCAGGAAGAATGAGAAACATTCTATATGCAAGACCTATTTTTGCCTACAATGTCTATGTGCATTTTCTTGTATTTTCAACTTGTGCATGAATGTGTTCCCCACAATGCCTGGTTGAAGAATGGCTCTTGAAATTGGGTGAAAAAACCAGATGGAAAGTTGAGAAGGGAAAAAAAGTGGGTAAAATAGGGTTACTTTTCAGGGTACTTTGGTGGTGGTCCCACAGGCTGGCTTAAGGGGCGACATGAGACGATGGGCTAAAAGGTGTTATCTCCATGAACCAATCACTTGGGTTGGTCTTAGTGATTGGTTGGTCTTGATTCTTCAAACTCCTGTAAGGTGCAAATCAGTGGCTCTATTTGTGTTTGTATTAGGGAACCAAAAAGGGTGATTAAGTGCACTCATGGAATCTAAACAATGTAATTACCGTTGAATGTGTGTGGATTTGTTCTTTTCTATCGTACTAATTGTGTTATAGAAAGGCCCAAACTTTTTTGCAATAGCCTTTTTTAAAAAAAGTTTACGGTAGTTAAGAACAGGTAAAGCCCTCTTTTCTTTTCTTTTTTAAAGTTCAAGCTTGGTTAATCTTGAAAGGACTTTGCCATACTGGCACGAAATAAAAAGGGTTGGGTTTCCTAAAATCTTGTTCTTATTTACAGTTTTTGATGTATATATAAAAAAGTGAGATACTTTGTACTCCTTCCAATCTAGCTGAATCCGCAAAGTTTCTATTTTAGTTTGTTCCAACTAAATGTATACACTTTCTATTTTAGAAAAGATTCAACATGGCACAAGACATAATTACCCCTGAAATCCATACTATCTTTTCCTCACAAAAGTCAACATTCTCGATTTAGCTTTTTTTTCTGCTCATTAATACCAAGAAAAACAAAAGAAAAGGGCGATTTTTTTTTTTAAAAAAAATCAATGTTATATATGTTTTTTGATTTCATCGCCAAAACTATTTAGATGGAATGAAATCAATGTTATTTATCTTCTTGTACATTTCTTTTTGGAAAAAAAAGTGCTACTAGAAGCAGAATCCCGTATTTCTTCTAGAGAATCTCCTAATTGTTATAGAGTAACTATTTTTGTTTGGTGATTTCACGATGATGAGATTGTGATTTGGGGTGTCGCAATTTGTGGGTGAGTTGAAGAAAGGGTGGTTGTGGTTAGGTGGAAGAAAGGGTGGTGGCGGATAGGTGGAAGGAGGGCTAAAATATTGGTTTAAAGAAGGGTGGTGGTGTGTGAATGTGGCCTGATATTGTTGGTGCCAGATAGTGTGCCCTGATGTTGGTGATGTGCGTGGTGGTGTCGGATGTTAGGGGCGCTAGGTGGGTTGTTGAATGCAAGAGGTTGTGGCTGAAAGTGGTTGGTGGTGATGACATAGAGATTGAAAATGGGTAATATAGATATGTCACATAATTGAAGGGAAAAAATGTCATTTCTCTTTGTGTGGAAAGGGTTGAGACAAATGGAGTAACACTTCTAGGATAACGTCACTCAACCGATGAACTATCAAGTTATAAATCTTACAATACTTATTCCCCGCATCTAAGAAAGGTTGGACTGTTTCAGTGAATTCTTTCATAAGTCAATTGTTGATCGAGTTAGAGAGAATGCTGCTAAAAACTAAACTTGTTGAAAATTACCGGCTTTGTCTTGAGAAATCAATAGAGACAAGGAAGGTCTTGAAGGTGACATTATTGAACGGCTTATTTTTATCTACAATATAACCTATGAGTTAGAACCACTAAGAATTCAAAGTCATAGGTGGTTGGGAGCTCGCTTAAAAACTCGAGAGCTCAATAGATTATGCTTTCTTCTAATGGCGAGAGATGACACATTTTAAAAAGACACAAAAGTTTACGAGGTTTAAAACGAGGAGGAAGTTAAATTGAAAAATAAAAAACTATTTGTTCGTCCTACATTCGAGGCCTATGATCAACTTCTTAGGACACTCAATGCACGAACATTATCTTCATCACCAAATCCACACCTTCAAAAGTGATCGACAAACTCATTTTATTGGTTACTGATCATGTGATTTTAGACCATCCATGTTTGGCACTCCCTTTTCTTGTTCCCCCACTGCTTCTTGTAACTTCTAAATCTATTAATTAATTATCTACACTTTGGCCAAACCACTAATAAATAATACCATTTGTGGCTTCTTTACCAATTTGGGAATTATTCCTTGCTAATAATTTGTGAGGCAGTCCATTGAGAGTTTTATAAAATCCACATCTTTCTAGGTTGATCTTTGTTGCTGACCGCCATAATTACTACTTATGCCTTCACCTAGCTATTAAATCATGGTGATGCTGTTAAAAGGCAAGATCAATGAAGATGCCTAAACAATGTTTGCTGGTCAATTCTTTTGCCCACTTAAAAATATGTAGTGTTACACCAAACTACTTGTCCAAATTAAATTAGTAACTCCATACCAGCAACAAAAATGATACATTTTAACTTTTGAGAGCCAATTAATTTTTTAATTATTAATACATTTATTTATGTGTGTGAAAAAATCTTCCACCGTAATAATAGTCTTACATATATAATAATAAGCTTAATGATCGAAATTGGGCCAGTTTGACTTCCAAGAGTCAAAATGTGCCATTTTTACTTGAACGGACGCAATACAACATGTTGTCTAACAATTAAAATTTCATATGTTGTCTGTTTTTTTACCCTGTCTAAATTTTATTACCGTTTGACACACTTTTAATTGATACTTACCCCAGAATAAAATGGTTTCATTTTCATCATCTCTTAATAAAAAACAATTCTCTGGTTTTATAATTAAGAAAGTTCATTTGTTAATTAGTATTAGAAAGTGGACTTCTTAGTAGATTACAGGGCGTACCAATTTTACCCTATGTGTGCTTTAGTGATTTGCTTTCCTGAAAGACTTAATGCGACCAACTTATAAAAGTCCAGTTTGCTTTTCACCTCCACAAACGAAATTCAAACACCACTGAAAATGGCAATCTAATCATTAATGGGTTATTAAGTATTGTTACTTTCATCTTATTTGAAGAAGTTGACTTCGACTCTGTTCTATACACCTTCGTTGAGGTCATTTTAGAGTAAAATTTTTAAAAAATATATGAAAAGAGGTCATTTTAGAGTTTATGTAGAAGTCCTAATATTAGTGACAATTATACGCCATGAAATATATTCCACCCTTCGGACAATTGTAGCTTTCTTTCCTTTTATAATCCATAGTGAGTTACACCATAAGTCACTGAATTTTGCTCTTGAGTGCCTTATTTTGAAAGTTAATACAAATCTAAGTAAGCTTTATTCTTAAAAAATATATTATTTTCATAATTTTATAAAATAATTACGGTAATTTAACTTAAGATTTAACTTTTTAATTTTAGCATTGTATATTATAAACTTAAACATTGTACTTTTATACAGTGTTCTTGTATTTTAACATTTAAATATGTTTTATGACGTATTTAATTAGCTATAATGTTAAATGTTTAAATTAAAAAGTGAATGTCTATACTAAAAAGTAGCATGATTGGTTCTATGGGTGTCAAATGGGTGGGTTGAATTAACTCATTACCCAACTCGATAAAAGATACGTGTAATTGAATCATGATCTAACACAACTCATTTACTATTGGTTCACAGTGGGTTGGATTATAAATGAATTGAACCATTAACAACTTAATCCACGTGTTACCTCTAATGATTTAATGGGCTAAACCTCATTTTGCCTAATGGATTGCTATTAGGTCTAGTAATTTTCTACTTAATTAAACCAATAAATCATGTGCTATTTAAAAGGTGAATCATTTTTAGAATAACTTACTCTCTAAAATTATTTTCTGACATTTACCAGGTATAAAAATTCATTATCTTGGAAACGCCATATGTTTTAGTGAGTACACTGTGACCTCACTATTCAGACACGGGAGCACGTGTCCCTCAATGATTCGACGTTCGGCCGATCAAGTTCATGCCAGGTTCAGATCAGGTTGAGTTTGAGTCTGAATTGGGATGTGTCAGATCAGGTTGGGTTTGGGGTCGATCTCAAGGGTTCGAGTCTTGTTCAACCTAGAACATGTTCAGGTGGGGTTTAGATCAGGTAGAGTTTAGGTTTGTGCTAGGCCATAAAAGGTGGGTTTGGATTAGGTTTGGGTCGAGTTTGGGGTTGTGCCGAGTTGATTCTATATTTTGGCTCGTGTCCGAGTTAGGATCGGACTCGGATGGGGTTTCAGATCCGGGTCGAGCACGGTTCCAAGTCTTGGCCGGTCAAGTTTCGGGTATTGAGCCCAAGTCGGCCGGGTTTCAAGCTTTGGTCTCAGGTCGGGTCTAGGTTGGGTCGGGGTTCTAAGCCATGATGGGGTTGGATTTAGGGCGAGCTGGGTTTAGGTCAGGCCAATTTGAGTCATTATAACCTAAAGTTGACCAGTTTGATTTTTTTATAATTGTATATATATATATAATAAAATTTTAAATTATGTATTTGACTTTGGTTCAAAGACACAATTTCTTTTTTCGTCTATCCCATAAAAAATGCATACTTTGAAAACTATCCAAAATAGCAAATTAAGAATAGTATGTTGTTAAATTCTCACAATATTCTCTTTAACTTTAGCAATTATCATATTGGGCTAAATATCTAGACTTTTCCATAATTATTCTCTGTCCATTATCTTGGATAAAAGAGCGAGCCAAAAGTAAATGAGCCATTTTTATTGGGACTGAGATAGTATATCAAATTACGTAGAGTGAGTTAGGCCTTGTCGAGTTCAGCTGAAACAGAGCTGAATTGAGTTGAGCTGAATTTATTGGAGTTGAGAAGAGGTGAGAAAGAGCTGAGAAGAATTGAGAAGAGTTGAGAAGAGCTGAGAAGAGCTTAGTTTAGTTGAGTTGAGTTGAGGTGAGCTGATTGGAGTTGAGTTGAGGTGAGCTGATTGGAGTTGAGTTGAGTTGATTGGAGCAGAGCTGAACTGATTTGAGCGTAACTAAACTTAATTAATTGTAGATGAACTAAAGTGAATTAATTGTTAATGAAATGAAATGAACCCAAACAAACTAAACTAAATCAAAATTAAATTTAATTTAATTGAACTTAACTGAGTCAAACTGAAATGAAATGAATCAAAGTGAATGTATCAAACTAAGTTGAACTGAAACAAATGAACCGAACTGAATCAAACTGAACTGAATTGAATCAAACTGAACAAAATTGGATCAAAATGAACTGAACTGCATCAAAATGAACCCAACTGGATGAAGCTGAAGTGAAATGAATCACACTTAGGGCTGTTCAAAAAAGCTGAAAAATCGATAACCAGTCAAAACCGAATTAGTATTTAGTTTGGTTAACCGATTAGTTGGTTAATCGGTTAATATTGGTTACGGTTATTTGGTTAGTGTCAGTTAATTGATTTCTTATCGGTTTTATTATTTGGTAATCGATCTAACCGGATAATCGGTAAGAGATTTTATAGCACATTAATTAATTTATTCATTTCAACCCCAAAAATTAATTCATTAAATTTTGGGCCTTATTCACACACCCAATAAGAAAATTTTAAGTCCTCAATCCAAATTAACTTATTCTTTAAACTCTATATTATTAGCCCATATGTCTTTAAATAATAATTATACCTAAAGTAAATAATTATGCAAACAAACATCGATGTAGCTAATAAATGTGCCTAACACTAATTATTATCGAAAACTCATGGTACAATTTTAATATTAATTCAAATAATTATTCAAATCCTATGCAACACAATTATCCAATTCTTAAATTTTTTACCTTTTATTCAAAGTTTTGCGGCTCTAACTACTAATATATATTAAAATGGATTTATATTTTTAATTTTAAATGATGATATTTTGTAACCGGTATTAACCGGCACAACATCCAGCGGTAAAAACCAAAATCGATTAACTGCCTAACCAAAAAACCGACCGGTTGAACACCCCTAATCACACTAAACTTAACTGAAGCAAACTGTGGACTAAGTCTAACAAAATGGAACTGAATTAATATGAACCGACCAGAACAAAAAATGACACAATTTCTTTTTTCGTCCGTCCCAACAAAAATGACACACTTTGAAAACTATCCAAAACAGAAAATTAAGAATACTCCCTTCGTCCCACTCTAAATTGCTTATTTACTTTTTCACGATCTTCAATGAGTATGTTTAACCATAAATATCCCTAGTTATCTATAATAATACCGCATAAAAAATTGATATTTAGAAAGTAGACAAATCTAACAATATGCCACATGATATTTTTATTATTTATATATTAATTTATATATACGATCAAAGTTTACAAAGTTTGACTCCCAAAAAGTAAATGAGCAATTTAAAGTGGGACGGAGGGAGTATGTTGTTAAATTCTCACAATGTTCTCTTTAACTTTAGCAACTTTTAAATTTGGCTAAATATCCATACTTTTCCATAATTATTCTCTATCACATTATCTTTCATAAAAGAGCGAGCCAAAAGTAAATGGGTCATTTTTAGTGGGACTGAAATAGTATATCAAATTACAAAGAGTGAGTTAGGCTCTGTCCAGTTCAGCTGAAACAGAGATGAGTTGAGTTGGGCTAAATTTATTGGAATTGAGAAAGAGTTGAGAAGAGTTTTTTATCCGTCAAAAGGCGCGTGTAATTGAACCATGATCTAACACAACTCATTTACTAATGGTTCATAGTGAGTTGGATCATAAATGAATTGAATTATTAACAACTTAATTCACGGGTTACCTCTAATGATTTAATGGGCTAAACCTCATTTTATCTAATGGATTGCTATTAGGTCTAGTAATTTTCTACTTAATTAAACCAATAAATCATGTGCTATTTACAAGGTGAATCAGTTTTAGAATAACTTACTCTCTAAAATTCTTTTTTGACATTTAACTAGGTATAAAAATTCATTATCTTGGAAACGTTATATGTGTTAGTGAGTACACTGTGACCTCACTATTCAGACACGGGAGCACGTGTTCCTCAATGATCCAACGTTCGGGCTCATCGAGTTCATATCAGGTTTAGTTTGAGTCTGAACCGGGGCGGGTCAGATAAGTTTGGGTTTGGGGTTGATCTCAAGGGTTCGAGTCTTGTTCAACCTAGAACATGTTCAGGTGGGGGTTTGGATCAGGTAGAGTTTCGGTTTGATTTTAGGTTGGTCGAGTTTGGGTTTGTGCCAGGCCATGAAAGGTGGGTTTGGATTAGGTTTGGGTCGAGTTTGGGGTTGTGCCAAGTCGATTCTGGATTTTGGCTCTTGCCAGGGTTAGGATCGGACTCGGATGGGGTTTCAGATCCGGGTCGAGCACGGTTCCGAGTCTTGTCCGGTCAAGTTTTGGGTTTGAGCCCAAGTCGGTCGGGTTTCAAACTTTGGTCCCAGGTAGGGTCTGGGTTGGGTCGGGGTTGTTTGTGTTACAATAACACCTAAAATAACACTTTTACAAGTATTACCTTAGGTGAAGTTACATTAGATCTAATGTAATACTTTTTAAATTTTAGGTAACGCTTTTCAATATTTATATAGCACTTTTCAAAAATTAAGTAACACTTTATAAGCTATCGTAACATTTTAAATAAGTGTTGCAAGGAAAGTGTTACATTAGCGTTAGTTTGTAGTAGTGATTGAGTAATCCGATCTGTCTGACATCCTTAATTATTTCATACATTGTAAAATACTACATTTCACAAGATTACTAATATGATAATATTAAAAAAAATATTATTTTAACCTTAGCTTTTACTTTTATAGAAATGTGAGATCATTGGAAAAAAAATTTTAGTAGTGACACATATTTTGTGACATGTAGGGAAATATTACAATATTTGCTTTACCTTTAGGTGTCACTAAATATTTGTGAGATGTGCACAAGTCATCAAAAAGAATCTATGTCACAAAATTTAATGACACTTCTAAATTGAACTGCATTTTAAAGCGGCACAAAAAAAATATAATGATATCTCTACACGTCCCAATATTTTAGTGACACACTGAATATGTGCATTTCACAAGGCATTGCAACTGAAGTGTTAGTGACACCTTGTGAAGTGCACCTATTCAACGTGTCACTAAAATATTGTCACACATTGAAGTATCATTATTATTTTTTTGTGACGCTTTAAGATGCAGTTCAATTTAGAGGGTCACTAAATTTTGTGACATGGATTCAGTTTAGTGGCATGTGCACATCTCACAAATATTTAGTGACACCTGAAGGTGGAGTAAATATTGTGAAATTTTTTAATCCGTCACAAAATATGCATCACTGGAATATATATTTTTTAGTGGATTTAAAAAGAAAGTTGAGGGGCGAATACAACAATTTACTCTCTCTTTTCACCTTTTTGTCCGTAAAAAGATGCTTCACTAGTAAAAAGAGTGTTCCTAATTCATTGTATAATGGATTGGATCAATGGATTGTAGCAAGGTGCATCAATTTATTCTTCCTTCAAGTCATATCAAGAATCAAACACACTGTAATAAGCATTCAAATCATCCATCGTCTTTTCAAGGACAATAATTTCATGCATTTTGGTACGATTTGTTTTGGGAATATAGACAAAACAGAACAAAGGGGAAAAGTGCGTTTTTTTACTTTCTTCAATCAGTCTCTGAATCATTGTGAGAGTGTGGCAAGCATGCCCTGTTAAAAAGACCAAAAAAGAAGAAAAATAATTCTGCATTTTGCTGTGTATTTTGTCAACAAATGAACAGTTACGAACTGTTATGTTTTAACTTTTAACCCTTTATTTGGAGCACTGCCCGACAAGAAATGTGTGCTATAACAGTAAGATGATAAAGATTAAAGACCAAACCTATTTTCATCCTCACCAGCTAATGTGGAGAAAGAAAGACCTCAAAAAAATCGGATTTAATTCCTCTTTTGGGTAGATTGAAAATTCCTCCTCATCCATGAAAGTGAAACAAAAACACACATTTTCAAATCCTACTCTCTAGGTCTCTTCATCTTTTTTTTTCAAACACTCTTGTCAAACTCTTAATAATTTTATTCTAGAAAGATCACTTGTTCAGATAATACTACAAAAAGTGTCAATATAACTCTGGAAAATGAGAAAGTAACTATAACTTATTGATGAATGTGTCAAACTAGCCCTGAGTATCGTTGACTTTAATTGTCAACAAAAAGTTTGGGCAAAATTCAATGATATGAACATTTCACCTCTAAAAAAATGAAGAAGAGAAAAGTGCTAAAATAACACTATCTTTTGGCTGAAAGTACCAATATAACCATGCAAAATGAGAAAGTGTCAAACTAACTCCAACTTATTATGTATGTCCCAAACTAACCCTTAGCAGCGTTGACTTCAATTGTCAAAATGACCATTTTACTCCTGGAATAAAAAAAGAAAGACAAAAAGACAAAAATGCCCTAAATCATATTAAAACACGCCTATCCCCCCTCTTCCCCCTTATTTTCTTTCTTCTTCTTCTCGCTAAAGCTTTCTCCTCCCACACTCTAACGAACACATCCTTTCCCAACCTCCATCACCTGTCGTTCCTTGCTGCCGACGTGCCCTAAAAAGTTGGTTGCCTTCTCCGGCGAGCTCAACATTGGTTGCCATTAGTAAGGTGTTTTTTGCTTCAACTTTCTCCTCGGCTTCATGCTGGGTTCCTTGTACCAAGATTGGAAGTTGATTGTCAGTGCTTTTGGCTGACAGAATTGGATGAGTCTGACCATTTGGATGGTGGCTTTGGGGTGTTTTCCGATAAGTTTATGGGATACGTCGGCAGGCCATTAGACGAATCGAGCAAGGCTTCTTTTCGCATCTAGGTCGTGCAGCTATGTTGGCCAATCCAAAAAAGAGAAACAGGTCAAGGAAGCTAGGGTTCTAAGCTTGGAACTGGGAATGTTAAAAATTACTGACCCAACCCTATATTTATTTTAAAAGTGCTGATATAGCCCTAGAAATAATAATTAAGTGCTAATGTAACCCTAAAAATCAAAATTAAGTGTTGATATAACTCTATAATTCTTATGGTGGTGAGGGTAAAAACGTCCAAATTTTCTCTGAAAGCTAATCAGGGGTATTCTGGTCATTTCCAGGATGGTCCACGCTGGATTTTCAAGGTCAACGTAAAAAATGGCACTAAAGGTTATAACTGCACAATTCATCCAAAAGTTAGAGTTTGATTGACACTTTCTGATTTTACAAAGTTATATTGACACTTTCAGCCAAAAGTTAGGGTAGGAAGTGTATTTTACCCATAATTAAATTATAATTCATCTGTTTCATAAATATTGGTCTATTTCCTTTTCTCAAGTCAAATTTGGTAAAATTTGACCCTAAACATAAATTAATATATGACAAAATTAATTTTTTTGGTCCTTAACATATAATCTTATACTATCTTTTTGTTTTCGAGACCAATACCGCTTTCTTTTAGTACCAAACAAATTTAAAATGATTTTTTGGTCCCCAAGGTGGTTTTCAAGGTGATTTTTTATAGACCAAATTATTTTATTGTCCATAACATATGATCTTATACCATCTTTGGATCCCCAAATCACCTGAAAATCACCTTAGGGACCAAACAAATCATTTTGTATTTGGTAGTTGTTGAGCAAACGTGGTATTGGCATTGGGGACTTAAAGATGATATTGCATCATATGTTGGGACTAAAAAAACAATCTAGTCTTAATATATTTATAATAAAAATGACATGTGAGATATTGTTATATTCATCTTAACATCTATTTTCTATAAAAAAAAATTGTGCAGAATTGTTATACTAGAGATATGTAGCCAGAGATATTGACGGTAAAACATGATTATAGAAGGTAATGAAAAAGTAAATAGGCTAATTAGTATTTATGGGACGGAGGAAGTATTTTAATACAATTGAATTGAACTGAATTGTTGAACTGAAATGAAATAAACTAAATCAAGCAAATTAAATATTAGAAATGATAAAATTAAATTGAACTAAATTTTATGAAGAGAAGGTCTTCTTAAAAACAATCTTGTTTTAAACTTAGAGTAATCTCTGTACTTTTTAACTTCGACATTATACTTTTAAATTAAACACTGCACTTTTTAATTAAAACACTCTCAACTTTTTTCCCAATCACCATATAATCAAAATTGTTTGGATGGTGCATCAATCGGGGATATTGAAGTTATTTTGACTAACTGAAACCCAAGTCTTTAGAAAGCACCATCTGATAGAAATTATTTGGATGATACCGTCAACAAGGGATATTGAAGTCATTTTGACTAACCTAAACCCAATTTTTAGAAAGCACCATATAATAGAAATTGTTTGCATGATGCTGTCAACCGGGGATATTAAAGTCATTTTGACTAACCTAAACTCATGTTGTCTAAAAATAACATACTAATATTATAATATGTTACTGATTTTAATTCTTTACTATATATAATCAATCATAATTTGTTAAAATACACAACTTCTTAATATATAATTAAAAACATAAATATCTATTGTAATATATATGTATATATATATATATATATCACTGAATAAAATCCAAAGATTCACATAATCTGAAATAACAAAATGTTCGGATTTTTTTTATGCATTAGTAGAGTACTTTTGATAGAAATATGTATATATATTATTTATTTATTTATACATGAAAAAGTATTATTTTAGACCGACTTACTGTTAAATGAGGACATTTTATAATTAGTGAGACTAATAAGGTCATTTGATATTTACTTTTAGATAAAGTCCCAGGAAAGACAGCCTTTCCATAAGCTTATGGACAGTCCACATGGGCTTTTACCTTAAATGTTGTAATTTTTATAAAACTTAAATATTGTATTTTATAAGTTAAAACAAGTAATAATATGTATTTGAAGGTGAAAATATAAAATTTTATGATATAAAAAAGTATTTTAAAATTTTGTATGTAATTTAACAAATGCAGTGTATAAAGTAAAAAATAAGTGGTCTATCAATAAGTTTATGGACAAGCCGCATGTCAAGAGACCTGCTCTTACTTTTATTTATTGCAATGAGATACATATAATTATGTTAGCCTTTTAAAATGAATCTCAACAAATAAATAATTACTTTTTAAATAATTTGAATGAAATATTATAAAAATAATCACGTTTGATCATATTCAATATTTAACAATTTCTAACCATCTCATATAGTTTTCTCTAGATGACTAAACACTAAAATTTTAAATAAAACTCTCTGTTTTCAATTTAAATGTAAAACATAACATGTGCATAAAACTTTATCCTAATATTTTAATTAATAATATAGCATAATGTACGGTGGCACTCCCGCTAGTTTTTGATAAAAGAACACTCTCAACTTAACTATTGCTTTTAATAATTTTTTTTTTGTATTTTCGCATTCAAACACATCTTATTATATGTTTAACTTATAATGTAAGGGACGGTCTCCTGTGAGGCAGTCTAAACTTTAGGCATGTGTCTTTCTACGATTTTAACAATATTCTAGCTCTAGAAACCTAACTCTAATAATTTTACAAGGACCTATCTCTAATTATGTTACAGGGACCTATTGTTAATAACTTCTCATGGGCTTTTTTGTCTAATTTCCCCCCATCATTTTCCCGTCACCTGCCATCTGCAAAAAATAAAAAAGAATAAAAAACAAATTCAAAAATAATTTAAAAAATGCAAAAAAAAACAATTAAAAACTGCCGCAACATCAACAAAAAATAGTAGAACATCAATGAAAAAATTCATAAAATATCAACTAAAAATCTGTAGCAAAAAATATATTTAAAAATCAAAATAAAATAGTAAAAAATCAACAAAAATTGAAAAAACGTGGACTATGACTGGCGAAAAATCAACTGGTACATAAAAAAAATCAAAAAAGCTAAAATGTCATTTTAAAAAAACTATAAACATCAACCTATATCACCTAAGCAACGATTGAAGCAATGACAAGTTGTACTCTAAACACCAATTTGTTTTCATAACACACACAAGTTATAAAATAGACAATGTCTTAGGAAAGACCGTCTTTCCATAAACTTATGGAAAGACAAGGATTAATAAGAATAATAAAAGGTAAAAGGTCTTAGTTGCAATATTAAAATTTTATTATGCAACATTTAGTAGTTATAAAGTTTATAACCTGATTCATGCAACCCAAAAATTTCATCTTAATTTCTTCTAATTTGCACTTTAAGCCTTAGTCTTTCCATGACTTATGGAAATACCGTCTTTCAAGAGACGGACTCTATAAAAATAAGCACCTACAACCTACATTTGAAGTACTAATAAAAAATGAAAAACGTCAATGTAAGGAAAAAAATACTACAAAAAATCAACTATATCATTAAAAAAAGCTACAAACATCAATTCCTAACAAGCAATGACTGAAGTAATTACAAGTAACGATTGAAGCACTTACAGGTTGTACTCTAAGCACTAATTTGTTTTCATAACATACACAAGTTATAAAATAAGCGCCTACAACCTACATTTGAATCACTAACAAAAAATGGAAAACGTCAACATAAGGGAAAAAACACTACAAAAAATCTATCATAACATCAAAAAAAGCTATAAACATCAACCCATATCACCTAAAATTAATCTAGAAAAGGAAAAACATCAACATGAGAGAAAAAAACTAAAAACATCAACAAAAAAACTACGGTACCTCAAGAGTATAAATTATTCACTCTGAAAATCATAAAACATCAACAATTTTTTTATTAAAACAAAATTACAAACATCAACTCCTAACACCTTAACCTCATCCGGAAAATGAAAAACATCGACATAAGAAAAAAGGCACTACAAACATCAACTCCTATTACCACAATCTCAGCCGAAAAATGAAAAACATCAACATGAGAAAATTTTAAAAAACTACAAATATCAATCCATATTACCAAAAAAACTGTAAAACCTCAACCCATATAAATTAAATCTCATCCGAATAATGAAAAACATCAATGTAAGAGAAAAAAAGCTACAAACATCAACAAAAAGGTACAGTACCTCAATATAATAAATTTTTCAAAAAACTTTGTTCTAGTGGGATTCGATCCCAGGTCTGCAACCTCAGCAAGTAAAGAACAACTACTACACCAAAGAACATTTACTAATCATCTCAGTTTGCCAAATAAATTTTAAACCTCATCTATAAAACCTTAAGAATATTCTACAAAAAAGAAGGCTTGCAACAAGACATGAATCCAGGCCTACAACATCAGCAAATAAAGAACAAACCACTACACCAAACAACTTTTCATTGATTATGGTATTAATCAAAACATATTAAACCTCAGTAAGCCTTTGGAAAAAATAAACCACAAAATTAAACCCCACATCTGATATGCAAATCCTCAGTCTGTCGTCGTCAATTCCACCACCGTCCGACAATGCCTTTGCCCGCGCGTGCAAACACGTGCTATCTTCTTTTTCACTGAGGTTCGTGGATCTCAAGCGCCTAGAAGAAAAAAGCAGTGCCTCGCTGTCGCCTGAAAACCACCTTGCCTCACCATCGCCTGAAGGATAATTGTAGTCAAACGCTTTGCCTCGTCGTCGCCTGAAGGAAAATCACAGTCGAATGCCTCGCCTCGCCGTGGCCTGAAGGAAAATCATAGTCAACCGCCTTGTATCGCCGTCGCCTAAAGGAAAATCACAGTTGAATGCCTCGCCTCACTATCGCCTGAAGGGAAATTGCAGTCAACTATCTTGACTCGCCATCGCCTGAAAGAAAATGTCGATCGCAATGATTTTTCTAGAGGCTTTCCTATGTATATTTACCGGAGGCTTCGATCTTCGTCATCGTCTTCTGGATTCGTCATCATCTTCAGGCTTCGTGGTGTAGATTCACCGACAGAACGGTGGCAGAAAAGCAGCGGAATGGTATCATTATTCGGCGGAACGCTGGCGTTATTCGGCGGAACGACAGTTACTGATTTTCAATTAGAAGGAGGAGGATTCCGATTGGAAAAAGAAAAATAAACAATCCAAATATTTTTTGATATTTATAGCAATTTGATCATTGCACAACAGGTCCCGGAATTTATTGGCATATTTCTATAAAAAAAACATCCCAAATTAAACTATCTTATAATTGCACAATAAACCCATGCCTAAAGTTTAACCTGCCTAACATAAAACTTTGTGACTGTGTAAAATGTATAAAAATAAAAATACAATTTAAGCTTTAATTAAAATTTAGAAAATGCGTCTTTCTAATACTTAACCTTTAATTAAACTCGTTTAAACTAAAATTAGACAATGAATTAAATTGAAGTGAAGATCTTTTACATTAAAAGGAATAATTTTGTAAAGAAAATACTTACTTTGTCCCAGATAAAATGACAGAATTTCCATTTTCGCCCGTCCCAGAAAAAATAGTATGATTTGAAACATTACCTAAAGTAACAAAGAATATCTTACCATATCGTCTTTAACTTCAACAAATTTTAGATTGAGGTCACTGCTTTCCCCAAATATCCATATATTTCCACCCTTATTTCTTGCTACATCAACTTTAGGGGTGGCAAAATGGACCCATAACTCGCGGGCCAATGGGTTTTCTATTTTAAAACTTGGGTGGGTATGGATAAAAAGGGTAATGTGTTAATTGGTAATGGGTCAAATGTGTAATTGAAAAATATGGGTCTGGAAAGTTGGGTTTGTGGGTTGACAACAAATTTACCCATATGGATTGGTATATAAACTCACATGGGTTCAGATATAGACCAACTGATTTGCCCATTTTTTACTCGTGAGTCGAATGAATTTTTACCTGCACGTTGGGAGCAGGTTTCAACCTGACTTGTTTTTACGCGACCTATTTTTCACTTGGTTCAAAATTCTGCCATTGACCGACTGAAAATGACCAAAATGCCCTTTGGACCAAATACAAAAATCCAAAATACAAAAATATCCTTGCCTCACCGCTGCTCCACCACCGCCTCACCCCTCCACCGCAGCCACCTCCACCTAGCTCCACCCACCAATCAATCAACAACATAATACAACCAAAATTTTCTGGTCAATTCGACTGAAACCTGCCTCAAATTGCAACCTCGTATCAAAACTAAAATCACACACACAACGCACACAAACTTCTGATTCTCCGTCCAATCAGATTGAATTTTTACCTGGCGAACATGACTGGAGGGAGGAGTTGCTCCACCCCACCACCTCGTCGTGAAGCTGACGCCCGGACAAGGACCTCTGGAGAATGTTCAACTTTTTTAAGAACTCCGACCAGGTTGAGGTTTTCACCATTGACCACCATTTCCGGTGCCGCTCAGCCAAGTGCCAGAAAATTGAGACCCATCTTATCCCCGCCTCCTCCTCTGCCCTGGCCTCCCACCGCCGCCTCCTCCTCAACTCTGCCGACAACCATCACCAACCCCTCTCCCCGCTCGTCACCCCCATAACCTCATGCCACCATTTTTGGCGTTGCTATCTCTGGGATTCTCATCTCGACCAACATTTGTCGCGCCACTCTACATCGCCGGGCCTTCCTCGGTTCTTCGTTGACGTGAAGCTAACGCCCAGCCAAGCAACGAAGTCTCCTGATTCCGAGCTCAAGCGCAACTTTAACTTGCCGGTGAAGGACATCTCTGGCCAAGCTCGAATCAATTGATCATTCTTTGGGAAGATGGGAAGATTAACTCGAATCAATTAACTCACTGGTGGAGGACATCTCCAGCAAAGGTCGAATCAATTGATCGTTCTCCGGCCGCCGATGAAGGACATCTCCGGTAGCTTTGGGAAGATGGCTGGAAGAAAAGAGAGCAAGGATAGAAGAAAGCGGTGATTTGGGAGGAGAGGAAAGAAACAGCGGAAAATCGGTGGGAGGCTAGGGCATAGTAGGAAAGAGAGCGGTGATGAATCGCGGTATCTTTATTTTTCCCCTTTTTTTGCAGGGATAAAATCGATTTTTCATTGTATTCCGTCCTCCAACTACCGGAAAAGGCCGGATATTGTAACATATACTTTGTTACTTTAGGTAATGTTTCAAATTATACTATTTTTGCTGCAACGGGCGAAAATGGATACTGTAACATATTCTTTGTTACTTTAGGTAATGTTTCAAATCATACTATTTTTGCTGGGACGGGCGAAAATAGAACAAATGTCTCTTTTTTTTCTTTTTTTCTTTCACAGGGGTAAATCGTTTTTTTCATTGTATTCCTGCCCCCAACTGCCGAAAAGGGTTATATTGCACATAACCTAATTATATAAGGTTATATTTACCCTTTCAATTATCACAGATTTATGTGCACACTTTCATCAATTATGTAGCGTTAGATACGTCATTCGCTCTTTATTGTTCACGTGAAGGGGGCTTCAAATTATGGAGAAATGAAAAGGACACCGTATGGGCGATAATTGGTGCCAAATTTGACTTGATATGTGGCTTGTCGAACAAAGTGGAGCAATCGTGCCATTTCTTTTGGCTTTGCTATAAGCACACAGTTGACAGTAGCTATTCAGAGTGCGTGTCCATTATCCATGCAAAGCAAGGACGAGCGTGTCCGGAATTTTGTACAGCCTACAACAATAATTCTATGCTTCGCGGCCTACGGAGATCCCGCTAGACTGTCCGGTCACGCCCTATGCTTATAACCACTTCAAATCCTATCAAATTCAAAGTGTGTTTGCCACATGCTGGAGTCACATCCCAAGTTTCAGCGCATTCAGTAATTATAAAATAAGGCAAGAGTTTTTCCTCTAGTCTTTAAAGAAAATATCAATTCTCTTAATCACATGCAATAGCAACGACAAAAGTTGATAGCTATTAACTACGTGTTACAGAGAATTCGAATAGTAATATTGTGGCACACCCCTTCCACCCACGAGCACCCCTGGTTCATGAGATGGGGGAGTATGCCACGCCGAAATACCTAGCCTCCCCTCACTCTTCCAGCGTTTGGACTTTCTTTCCTCCCTATGTGTTATGCTCCTCTGGTGTAGGCTAATCGCGCTTTGCGTTTTTGTCGAACGGTTTTTGCCAGCTCAAGTAGAGGTGCATTTCTTATCACGTACAGTAATATTACTACTTATGTATTATTTTAAATGTATAGTTGAAGTTAACTTCATATTTGTAAATTTTTTATATATAGTCATTTAATCTACCATATTTACCCTTTGAACCCAAATTTACTATTATTCACTTTTTTTGATACTATTCATGACACCACTCAAAAAACTTAAAACATACTAATATTAAATTAAAATTTTAAAACATATTAAATTTTAAAACATACTATTCAATTAAATAAATAATTTTAAAACATATTAATATTAAAATTATAAATAAAAAGATGATTTATTTTTTATAAATTAAAATTATTTTTTAAATTTAATTATAAATTATTCACTTAATAAAGAAAAAATACTATTATTTTCATTCTACGTTGTTAGAATACTTTTAATATCTCAATTAAAATATGTAATTTTACTAAAACGTATTTATATAATTATGAATAAACATTTCTTATTTTAATTAATTTCTTATTTATAACTAATAGTAGTTTTACAATATTGATTTTATTTTTATAAATATATATTTTTTCAAGAAAGTTAAACTTGTTTATAAAGTAAATTAATGGTTGATATGTTGAATTAAACTAATTATTTTTTATAATTTTTTAAAAAATGAAAAAAATTTCTGAAGAAGATAGGATAAAATTGCAAATGGGTCAAAACAGGTCGATTTGAGTCAAAATCCTATCTGACTCATTTTGGCTCGACCCATTTGATTCGATTTACTTAACTCAAATGAGACATTGACCTGACCCAATCTAATCCAAATGGACTGAATCAAAATGGACCGAATTGAACAATTTAAACATCTCTAATTGAGACAAAAGCAATCAGAAAGTTTATTGTGGTACGGAATAGATTTAAACACTTGTGGGCATATTTGCTAGTGGTGGTTGATAATGTTGGAAGGATTAGCAAGACAGCATGATGGAGATCAATGCTGCCCTCATATTTTTGTCGGTCAACGGGATTAATATGTTCATTCAATTATTCAACAATTCCAAATTTGCTAGTTAATTACTGGGAAATTCTTGGGAAAGACAGATTTTTTATAGATTTGTGGAAAGAAAGAGTTTAATTAGAATAATAAAAGGTAAAAGGTTTTAGTTGCAATATTAAAGATTTATTATGCAATGTATAGAAGTTATAAAATTTATATTCCGATTCATCCAATACAAAAAAATTATTTTCATTTCTTTCATTTTGCACTTTAAACGTTGGTGTTTCCATATCTTATGGAAAGACCGTACTAGATTTAATAGACAAAATCCAAATAAAAGTAGGAATATATTGAAGATGAGGATGAAAATAAAGAAAACATCCTAGTCAATGTATAGTCCAGTGTCCGAAATATGTGTCCAAGTTCCATGCATGAGTGTAGATTTTGAGTGACAACTCATAGTATGAGAGGAGACCAACAAAACCAATTCATATTTCTTATCAACGTGCATCATTTTCTGTTAACTTAACAATCTACCAATACGACGGGTCCTTTGGTGAAGAGATAGATGATCGGAAAAGATTGTCGGCATAATATTGTTCCATTTTGTTAGATGTGGTACTATAGATTAAATGTTTGTATATGGGTGTGTAAAGTCCAGATTTGTTAGTTGTTAATTTGTGGTAATTACTCAAATATGATATTGTTTTGTTGCAACATCATAGAAGAAGTTTTGATGATATAAGGAAAGGTTGAACATGGAATCTAAAGATGATTTGATTTAGTGAATACATCAATCCCTATATTTGTGGAGTTGGATTATAATTGTAGAGTTGGAATTGATATGAGATTCAGTTATGATTAAGGAAGAGGTATTCTAATACGTATCTCAGGATTAGATTTGATAATTTCCATCTCCAAGGGATTTGATTGATACCAGAATATTATGTGGAGATAGAATTATATTCGCACAAGGAATCTGAGACGACCTATATATTGTGCACATTCTGGCTAAGCTACTTGCAGATTTATTTTGAGAAAATTTGCACTCAGGTTTTCATCATTGGTGAGCGTCGTTTAACTCGCCAAATGACTCGCAAATTCAGATTAACTATAGTTAGTACACCGATAAGCAAGATCGATCCCACGAGGAGCAAAAGCAATAAGTATTGATTAATTCTCCTACTAATTTAGCAAACTGTTTCGGTGAATTCAGTGAATTTTCTAACACTAAAAATGAAAATGATGACTCTAAAACTGAGGAAATGATCTATAGATGAAGGATATCGGCTAAGAATAACTCTTGCTAGTTAATATCGATCACAGACGCTGAATCAATTCTTACACATCTACCAGTTACAGGAAGTAGGTATGTTTATCCCCCAATTCTTTCTTACTTTATCGGCAGTCAACCAATTATGATTAATTAATTGTTCCCTTACCAAAATGCCCCCAGAAAATATTCGCTAAACTAGAACACATTTTGATAGCATTATGAATTAAAAGAACTCGATACAGTTTCCCTTACCAAAATGTCCCCAAAAAGTATTTGCTAAACCAGAACACATTTTGATAGCATTAAGAATTAAAGAACCCGATACAACAATTCCCAAAGTAAAAGCAAATGGCAATGCACGCCCAATTATTCCCTATCTTGCTATTGGAGTCTTAGCTATTTTTCACAAGAAGCAAATAACAATGTACATCCAATTATTCCCTATCTTGCCATTGGAGTCTTAGCTAGTTTTCACAAGAAGCAAATAGCAATGTACACCCAATTATTCCCTATCTTACTATTAGAGTCTTAGCTAGTTAGCTGTTTTTCACAAGGTTGTGCTACTTACTAATCCTATCCAACAATTATGTATTGGCAAAAATTAGATAGCAGTATTCAAAAAACATTCAAGTTGATCAGGGGTAAACACATTGGAAATAAAATTCAACAAAAAACAATCAAGAATATAAAAGAATCAATTATAATACAATCAGAACTCACAATTTAAAAACTAACATTTATCATTATCTACCGATATATAAATTACCTACCCACCATGATTAAACTAAACAAACAAATAATAATATAACAAAACATGATTACGGAATTAACTAATAAAAGAATAACTCAAAATACTGGACAAAATTGCATGCAAGGCTGCGCAAAGGGAATGAAATCAAAATAATGGTAAGATGATTAATTACATGCACGAAAACCCATGAAGCAATAATCTGATAATGAGTTTATGCGCAGCAACAATAACTAAGCACTGAAATCAATGATAACCAAAATGTCTGCTGACTCATTGAGCGAAAATAACTGCCTAACTAATAATAATGTCCGAGTGAAAACAAACCCAAGAAAACCAAAATCTAATGTCCGCGGTGGAATGAAAAATGAAAACTCAGACTCCTAAGCCCTGCGCCTGTACGCAATTTATTTTCACCAAGTCCAGTCCGATATGGACTCTTCCCAGCAATATATATCCTTTCTAAATTTAATTTTCTGATTTGAAAATGTAAGACTACTTAAATCTTCAAAAATTATCTCCACAGATATCTCTTTAAATCACCCCACAAATCTTTCCAAATTAGCTCCAATATTTCTCCAATCAACTTGGGCAAAGTCTTGGGAAAGACGGTCATTCCATAAGCTTATGGAATGACGGTCATTCCATAAGCTTATGGAAAGACGGTCATTCCATAAGCTTATGGAAAGACGGAGTTTGATTAGAATATTAAAAGGTAAAAGGTGTTAGTTGTAATATTAAAATTTTAGTATGCAACATGTACAAGTTATAAAATTTATAACTCGGTTTATGTAACCCAAAAGTTTTATCTTAATTTCTTCTAATTTACACTTTAAACCTTGGTCTTTCCATAACTTGTGGAAAGACCGTCTTTCAAGAGACGGACTCATCAACTTAACGGTTTTTGCTCTTTCTGCCCATTAATTTTGACTGTCTTCTTTTAGTCATAATTGTCAGATGATCCTCATTCTCCTCCAAATTCCTCTCAAGACCAAAAACTGTGATCTGTAATAAATAAAACATCTAAAGTGCATACTAATACCGTAAAATCATAGCAACCCCAATAAAATAAACAACATAATTCATACACATCAATCATTCAGAAGTAGACGAGAGTTGTACTGATGTGTTCCAACATGATCAAAACCCTTTGATGTTAAAGTTCAGAACGTAAGCTTTAATTCCTCGGGAGGAGGAGATCCAGCGTCGACGAGTTTCGAGGTCAGATGAAGTCTGATCAAGGCGGATCGGCAACTAGGGGAACTAGTAGAATTCACACATTTAATTAGAAAAGATAAGTATTATGTATGGTTTACTTTGTACTATCTTTTTAATTAGTGGATTCATTATGAATTGGGTCAGCCCCCACAGATGTAGGTGACATTCACCGAACTGCGTAACCAAGTCGCGTGTTACTTTATTACATACTTGGTTAGTTAGATTATGTTGGAATACAGTAAAATCAATTGACTTAATTAGGTAAAACCAAATTTCAATTGATATCAGAGCTGACTTATTTACTTTTACCTTGGTTGTGTCAAGGAAAGTATTGATCCGGTTTTACCATGGCAATCAAAGAAGGAGCTTTGGCATCTCAGCCTTCACTGCTGGAGGGAACAAATTACAACTATTGGAAGGCACGCTTGAGGGTCTTTATCAGCTCACTTGAAAAACTTGTGTGACACTTTATTGAAACAGAATGGAGTCATCCTATGGAAGATGTCAAATCCAGCTCCAAGGAGAAGGAAGGAGAAACAAGTGTAAAGAAACAAAGACTTAAAGAAAAATAAAGATGGACTCCACATGAGCTGAAGGCTTCGATGGAAAACTCCATTGCGTTAAATGCTATCTTCACAGCAGTGGATGAACATTAGTTCAAACTCATATCTACTTGCCATCAAGAAAAAAAATATGGGATATATTGCAAACAGTGCACGAAGGAACAATTCGAATACGGGAGTCAAAGCTACAAATGCACGCCACAAAATTTGAGAAATTAAAGATGGAAGAAGATTAAAAAATTTCTATCTTCAATGGAAAGCTAAGAAATATCTCTAATATGGCATATCAGCCAGGGAAAACTTACGAGGAAGCAAAATTGGTGAAGAAAACTCTGAGATCTCTTCCTAAAAGATTCGCGATGAAGGTTGCCGTCATTGAAGAAGCAAGAGATGTGGCAAATATGTCTCTAGATGAGTTGATGGGATCATTGCAGACCTATGAAATGACGTTTGACCAATCATCAAAGAAAGCGCATAAAGATTAGCATTTTAAGCCCCGTCCTCAAAGAATGATCATTAAGATGACAGTGAAGGTGAAGTAGAAGAACTGGCCTTTATAAATAAGAATTTCTCAAGGATGCTGAAAAGGTGGTGAACAAAAGATCTCAAGACAGATCTGGAGGAAATAAACCTCGCTCACAGGAATGTGGTAACCCCCGAGGACCACAGATGGAACGCAAAAATCAGTTGTTTCTAATAAATCAGAACAACAAATCAAAATAGCCAGAAAAGATTCAGTGCAGAGAATGTGAAGGTTTTGGTCACATCCAGGCTGAATGTGCTAACACACAAAAGAAGAAAGGGGGATCATATGTTACCTCATGGAGTGAAGATGAAGAAGGGGAGGAAGAAGAAGAACTCACTAGCAACTATGTGGCATTTAGAGAAAAGATAAATGATATGGCTGAAACTAGGAATGCATGTTCCAACACCGGGAAAACTGATAAATCGCCATGTTCCAACACAGAAATGCTGAGTGACAATTTTTCAAGCGCAGATGGTCATGAGGTGAACGATGATGATATCTATCAGAAGTATGAGAATATGTATGCAATTTGGCTCAAAGTTGTTAAGGCCAACAAAATTCTAAAATCTGAAAAACACCAACTTGTGGAAAGAAAGACGGAGTTGGTAGAGTTAGTTGAAAAATTAGAGAATGAGATTGTTCTGCTAAAATAGAATCTAAAATCAGCAACTGGCAGAGCTGAGAAAGCTAAAGCTGCAATTACAAAATTGAATACTGGAAAGGCAAAGCTTGATAATATACTGGCAAAGGGAAAAACACTAGAGATTGACAAGGAATTGGGTATAACCAGGTGGAAAAGGGCTCGATTAATTTTAAACCAGATATACAGGCTATGAAGAAAAGGATAATGAAGATACGTCACCGCAAGCCAATTTTATGCCACTACTGCTCCTATCAAGGTCATGAATAGGAACAATGCCCCGGGCTTCTCAGAGACATTATGAATGGGCAAAACTGTCAGCATGTTCCAACATGAACGATACCCAACGAGCTAGATTGGTCATGATAGTATGGATCCCTAAACAAAGTACTATGTATCGTGTTGCTCACATATCTCTTATTGTACAGTCTAGAGATTCTTAGTACTTTGATAGTAGTTGCTCTAGGCATATGATTGGAACTCAAGAATACTTGAACAACATCAAAGCATATGATGGTGGCTTTGTTACTTTTGGTGACAGAAAGAAGAGTCATGTTGTTGGCAAAAGAGAACTACATATTGAGGGATTTCCAAGTTTTACACGCGTTCCGTAGGTAGAAGATCTGAAAGCTAATCTACTGAGTATCACTCAGCTATGTGATGATAATATGACAGTTGAGTTTCAAAAGGACAAATGCATTATAAAGCACAGAGAAAATAAAGTCATGTCCGAGGTTCGTTCTTCAGATAACTGTTATCTGCTGGAATAAGAGGGAAGGTGTCGAAGTTCAAAAGAAGACGAAGGAACCATGTGGCACAAGAATCTTGGGCACATCAATTACAAGACATTGATGAAGATTGCAAATTCTAAAGCAGTTTGAGGTATGCCTACTCTCACTAACAAAAAGGGAATTGTGCGTGGACCATGCCAACAAGGTAAACAAATTCAATCTCCATTCATCTGTTCAGTATATTACACCTCAAGAAATCTAGAATTACTTCATATGGATTTGTTGGGTCCGGTCAATACTCCTAGTATAACTAGGAAAAAGTATATTTTTGTATATCAGACTTTAAATGGAGCGGAAATGGTTAACACTAGAGTAGTGATTCAGTTGGCAGATCGATCTTGTGTATTTCTAGAGGGGTTGTTGGAGAATGTACTTGTGAGAGTCAATAATTTTGTGTACCATGCAGATTTGTATGTGGTAAAAATGAATCATTCTAGTGGTCAGGGAACACCAGGAGTTTTGTTGGGTCGTCCTTTCTTGAGAATTGCTAATACTATCATTAATGTGGGAAATGGTACTATTTGTCTGGACTATTATGGTGAAAAGTATACTTTTAGTATTGATGAGGCCATGAAAAAGCCAATTGATGCTGAGAATGTATTTTCTATTGATCTCATTGAACCCCTTGTCCAAGAACATCTTGAGACAGAAATTTTGCAGGAAAGGATGGGAATTCAATTCTCATCAAGTTCGAAAGAAATAGATATTCAAGGATTAAGTGACAAGGAGATCAGCGAGTTGCTGTAGTCAATATACTCTCAGAAAGGGGTGTTTAGTACTGATATAAACCCCAAAAAAGTCAGCTTATCAGTCAAGTATGGAAGTTCAAAAAAATTCTGAAGTGCAGGGAGGGTCCCGTTTGGCCAAACCGGACTCGTCCGGCAGACCAGTACCATCAGACGTAAAAGCCCCAATTTTGGAGTTAAAGCCCTTGCCCCCGAATCTGAAGTATATATATCTCGGTGACAATGATACTCTTCCAGTGACAAGTCCTATGAAATTTGGAAGGTCAGAAAGCCAAACGTTGCTTATTTTCATGTGTTTAAAAGCAAGTGCTACATACTCAAGGATAGAGAACAGTTGGGCAAGTTTGACAACCGAAGTTATAAGGGAGTTTTTCTGGGTTATTCAGTGTATAGTAGAGCATACAGAGTATACAATCTCCATACTAACACCCTCATGGAGTCAATTAATGCGATTGTTAATGATTTGGATGACAAGCAAGCATCAAGAAAAGGAGACGATGAACCAACACCCGCTCATGTTCCAACATTGAATATTTCAACCAGCCAGCAAGTCGATGTTGGTAAACGACATCCGTCTGAAAATCCTGATGACCCCGATGACAACGATGTTGGAAAATCGACCCCCGGTTCTCCACCCCATGTTCCAACACAGGTTGAACCAGAACTAAGTGTGAAGAGAAATCGAACTCTACCACGGGTTAATTACAGGGAACTTGCAGGATTACAATGTTTTATTTCACTGATTGAACTAAAGAATTACAAAGAAACCCTTCTTGATGAGTACTGGATTGTAACAATGCAAGAAGAACATGGACAATTTGAAAGGAACGATGTGTGGTATCTCACCCCCCATCCCAAAGGTGTAAATGTTATTGGCACCAAGTAGATCTTTTAAAAAAAAGTCAAATGCTGATGGTCAGATTACTCAAAATAAAGCAAGACTGGTGGTACAAGGGTACACTCAAGTAGAAGGAGTTGATTTTGATGAGACATTTGCATCAGTTGCCAGGTTAGTATCTATTCGAATTTTACTTGCTCGTTTGTGTACTATGAGCTTTACATTGTACCAGATGGACGTGAAAAGTGCCCTCCTGAATGGAGTGGTGAATGAAGAAGCCTATGTTGAACACCGAAAAGGCTTCAAAGATCCTCACTATCCACATTATGTCTATGGACTCAAAAAGACACTATATGGGTTGAAACAGGAGACAAGAGTTTGGTATGCGCGACTTACTAACTTTCTTATTAAGAAAGGTTATTGCCGAGGGGGAGTATATCACACTTTATTGTGCTAAACATTCCATCAAAAATTTTGATTGCTTAAATTTATGTAGATAACATTTTTTTGGCTCCACTTCACCATCTATGGTACAAGAATTTGTAAATCTCATGCAGGATGAATTCGAGATGAGTATGGTTGGTGAACTGACTTATTTTCTAGGACTTCAGGTGAAGCAACAAAAGAATGACCTGTTTATATCTCAGAGTAAGTATGCTATGAATTTGGTGAAAGGCTTGAGCAATTCACGACTGGTTCGGACACCAATGGGGGCTACAAATAAGTTGGTGAAAGATGAGAAAGGCATTTCAGTAGATAAAAAATTGTACATGAGCATGATTAAGAGTATACTATACCTTACAGCCAGTCGACTAGATATACGTTTTAGTGTTAGGATATGTGCAAGATTTCAGGCTAGTCCGAAAGACACTCATTTGACTGCATTAAAGTGGATTATTCAGTATGTTAGTGGAACTTCTGAGTATGGTATCTGGTATTCTAAAAATTAAGAATTAGATCTATTTGACTATAGTGATTTTGGTTGGGCAGGTAATGCAGATGAGATCGAAAAAGTACTACTGGAGGATGTTTCTTTATTGGAACGAATTTGGTATCTTGGTACAACAAGAAGCAGAATTCTATATCTTTATCATCTGCTGAAGCTGAATATCTTATTGCTGGAATTTGTTGTGCGTAATTATTATGGATGAAACAAATGCTGAAAGATTATGGAATTCATCAAGGGCCACTGAAGATTTTATGTGACAACAAAAGTACTATAGACATATCCAAGAATCTAGTCCAGCATTCTCGAACAAAGCACATAATATAAGACACCATTTTAGTTGAGATCTTGTGGAGAGAAAAAAAGTTATGGTGGTCTATGTTCCAACATTAGAGCAATTTGTTGATATTTTCACAAAGCCACTGTATTCAGCCACATATGAGCTCCTTAAACAACATCTATGTGTGTGTTATATTTGAGGGGTTTTTTAAGCTTTCTATTAGCTATAGACAATTTTCTGTTTTTGCCTTATTTTTGTGTACAGAAAAATGAAAAGCACAAAAAATTAGAAAAAGAAAAGGTATAAAAATGAAAAGGATGTGCATGTTGGAATATGGGAAGTTGAATCAGAGGAGAGAGAATAACCCATTGAATTTGATGGCTGGAAGATGAAACGAAGTAATTATGGCCTAGGAAAGAGAAAAAGTAGGTGCGATTATTGAGAAGGGGAAAGTAAATATTTTTCAAATTTTAACTTTCAATTTCCCACTCTCTCTCTTCCTTCCCGCAACCACTCTCCCTATTTTCTTTCCTTGTTCGTGATTTTGTGCACGGATTTCTCGCTAAACCCTACGGCAAGAAGATTGCTTACAGTCAGGAGTTTCAAGAACTTGCTTTACATCAGTAACTCCACCCAACTTGTTCTAATGGAATCCAGCAAGTTCTTTAAGAAGCTCTTTGGGGAGCCTGAGCATATAATAAATTTACATAAGAACAATATGCTTGAGCCGTGGGATAGTGTGCTAAAACCGAGACTTGAAGTGATATCGCCACCTGTCCAGCCTGCTTAGTCAGAGCAAGATCCCTCCCTGTCAGTCAAGATAAAGGTTTTTTCGGAACTACTCCTTTACCTTTAATGGTTAACCCTTCAAGTCTCTAGAGGATTGCATGAAGTATTATATGAAGCACAATAAGAGGGTGAAGGTGATGTTCCAACACAGGAACACACTGAAACTAATGAAGAGACTGGAACTGATGTTCCAACACAAGAAAAGTCTACTGAGGATTTATCCTACACAAGTGATGAAGTGCTAGAGAAGTTTTTTCAAACAAGGAGATCTAAGAGAAAGCATACTGAGGTAGAATCAAGGCCAGTTCAACCTGAGAAGAAGAAGAAAAGAATGAAGAGAGAAGTGGGGAAAAGTTCAAGGAAATCTCCACCTGCTAAGGAAGCACTAAATGAATATTTCTTTAATGAAGCTTGTCAAGAGAGCTGGGATATAATCAGTGAGAGGAATATCATAGCAGAGAGATCACTGGACTTAGAGACCCACACAAAGAGAGAATTTACAGCCTTCTTGGAGCATTTGGATTACTCTACTGCTACTACGGTATACAAAGAATATAACAGGGAGTTGGTACGGGAATTTTATACCAATGTAATGGCAGAAAATTTTGATGAAGAGTCGGAATGGTTTGGCTGGTCTTATGTGAGCGGAAAAGTGGTCAAGTTTTCTGCTGATATAATCAACAAAACTCTTGGGCTGAGGACACCTGAGTTTGAAGGGCCATATGCTGAGGATTTGGAGTTAACTAATGACCAAATTTTTCATGAAGTTTTTGATGGTTTAGCATCTCAGTGGACATCTCAGGGCAACAATGCTATGTCATGTTTAACCAGCAAGTATTTCTGTTTTACCCAAATTGCCATCAACTGTTGGATGCCCTCTACAAATACCTCAGCCATAACTAAAGAGATGGCTAAACTTTTATACTGTATTGGGAAAAATGATACTAGTTATTCTCGGCCGCATCATACAAGAAAATATAGCATTCCAGGCTGTATGTTCAAGGAAGAAAAACTCCCTGCCACATCCGTGTATCATTACAGCTGTGGCTAAGGCTGGAAGAGTGTCAATCAAGGATGATGATGTGCTGGTCTATCCTAACCTTGTGAAAGCAAATTCAAGAACCTTTTCTATAAGGAAGATCAATGGCTTGCCTAGTCAGTCTCAAGAGCTGGGAGTACCTCAGGAGATGTAGTGAAGAAGTCTAAAGAAGCTAAGAAAGTAGTGGTGAAGGATAACATTGGAGCTCTACAGGTACATAATGTTGCACAGGAAGCAGAATTAACCAGGCTGGAGGCGGATAAAGATGTTCCGGAGGAGGTTTCTGAAGAAGTTGATGGCTAATCTTATTATATATTCTGAATTGTTATGTTTGGCATGTTTTTATGACCCCAAGGGGGAGTATTTCTTTGATTTTGGATTTTTGGTATTCTATGAACGGGATGTTATTTTGGGCCCAACTGGAAGCTAGGGGCATTTTGGAATTATGGTGATTGATTGATATGTGTTCTATTCTCGAATTTCTATATGTAAATGTTATGTGTGTTGGTCTTGTGTTCCAACATGTTTTGCTATGAGAAGTTAAGTATTGATTGTGAATTTGATGTTTCAACATGGATGTTGTGATCTTGATGATTTGGAGTTGTGGTATTCAGAACGAGCTAAAACTTTTTGAGCTCATGTTCTAACATCCATACTTGTTTTATATTGGTGTCTATTTGCATAGCTATTGCGTTGAAAGTCCAAAAGGGTGTTGTGTCCACAAAATGCCAAAGAGGGAGATTATAAAGGATTTGTTAGTTGGCAATTTGTGGTGATTATGCAAATATGGTATTGTTGTGTTGCAACATTAAAGAAGGAGTTTTGGTAATATAAGGAAATGTTGAAAATGGAATCTGGGAAGTATACATCTCGTCCAAGATGATTTGATTTAGGGAATATATCAATCCCTATATTTTTGGAGTTGGATTATATTTGTAGAGTTGGAATTGATATGTGATTCGGTTATGATTAAGGACAAGATATTCTAATTCCTATCTCCAAAGGATTAAATTTGATAATTCATATCTCCAAAAGAATTATATTTGATTGTGTGGTGATAGAATTATATTAAATTCTAATATTAAATTCTGATATTAAATTTGATTGTTATCAGAATATTATGTGGAGATAGAATTATATTTGCAAAAGGAAACAGAGACGTGCAGATGTGATGTATATTGTGGACATTCTGGCTAAGGTACTTACGAATTTATTTTGAGAAAATGTGCACTCAGGTTTTCATCATTCAGAAGTAGCCAAGAGTCGTACTGCTGTGTTCAAACATGATCAAAACCTTTTGATCTTAAAGCTCCATTCGTAAGCCTTAATTCCTCGTGATGTAAAGATCTAACGTCAACGAGTTTCGAGGTCAATGAGAGTCTGATCAAGGCGGATCGGCAATTAGGGGAGCTAGTAGAATCACACATTTAATTAGAAAATATAAGTATTCTATATAGTGTACTTTGTCCTATCTTTCTAATTAGTGGATTCATTCTGAATTGGGTCCACAGATGTAGGTGACATTCACCGAACTGCGTAATCAAGTCGTGTGTCTTTAAGTTTTTACTTTATTACGTACTTGGTTAATTAGAACATGTTGGAACACGATAAACTCAATTGAATTAATTAGGTGAAATTAAATTTCAATGTGAATGAAATGAGTGGATAAAATTAAATTTAGAAAGAAAAAAAGGTAGAATGAGTGGATGAAATCGATGAAATTTTGCCATAAAAGAAAAGTATGCCAAATCCAAAAAACAACCAAAAAAAAAGTGTATCATATCTAATGAAACAGAGAGAGAATGAAGGCAGGTTGATTGGATAACACACTAGATGTATAATCAGATTGAACAAAAACATACACCCACGGGTGTACCCCAGTGGTTGGGACATGGGTGGGTAAGCCAATAATCCCAGGTTCGATCCTCGGCAGCGGCAGTGTGGGGAGTTCTTGCTTTGCAAGGCTCCCTTGTGCGCACCGAGGCAATGCCAAGCCCATGGATCCTGGTGCTGGGCTACCGTGATTTACCTCTCATACGATGGCCTGGGTGTGGGCTGGTATGGGCCGCTGAGGGCGAGCGGATTGATCGCCTTTTAGCCAGATTGAACAAAAACATCAATTTGAACAATTAAATTGAGTGATCATTATGAGCATGACGATCTAATTTATCATGTTAGAGAATAATACTAATATATGTCAATAATCAAGAATTATTATGTAACATAAAATATTTTAAAAAATATCAATTAAAAAATTATTGTTTCTTCATCTTCATCTTTAAGATAGTACTAACATTGATTATAAATTTGAAGTAAAAAAATCTGGGAAGGAAAAACTTACTCCCTCCATTCCTCTTTTCTTTTTTGATTATTACATTTATATTGACATACTTTCTATTTTTAACAAAATTCATACAATTTCATTTACTTATTATACTCTCCAATTTCTAATACAATTTATTCACTCATTTTATTTATCTAAATCTAAATACTTAAATCTACACTGTCATAAATAGAAAGATAGAAGGAATATTTTTACTGAACAAATTTTTTTCTTATACTAAATTAAATTTATTTATGCTAAAATTGTATTCAATTGAACAAATCCCACACGGAGCGAAATTAGAAATTTTGATTAAACTTAATCAAACTTGCAATGTAATAAAATTATTGTCTGATGTCCGACAAAAACATTTAAAACTATCTAATGAATGGATGGCCACCGATTCAGTTCAATGATCGTTAGAATATGGGTAATATGCAAATATAATTCTAAATGTTAGAGAAAGTGTAGATATAACATTTAGTAGTTTTTTGGTGCAAATATAACCCTAACTATAATACCTAAGTGCAAATATAATTCTAAAGTCATTATTCAGGCATTGACTGGTCATTTCTGACCATTGACCGACCGAAAATGACCAAAATACCCTTTTAACTTACTACAAAATTTTAAAAGGCAAAAATACCCCCACCACACCCGCCATCCCACCACCAATCCACCACCACCCACCACCCAGCTCAGCCACCAATTGGTGGAACTCTCTTGATAACAACACTCGAGCTAGTGGAACTCTCTTAATAACAACACTCGAGCCAGCCAGAACTTCCTTACTGTCGTCATCGTACTCTTCAGAAACAGAAACAACACCACAAAAATTGAAGCAAATCAATTCCAATTAAGGCAACAACGGAAAATGATACGGTCAAATTGAGAAATAATCTATGCGATTTCGTACCTATACCGGATTCCCCGTCGAAGAAAACGAGGTTGAAGTCGCGGTAAGCGTTCTTCAGCTTCTTCTTGAAGATGACCTTCTGCCGGAGCTCCCGCACCGTCAAGGATGCCGGCCGCCGGTCTCCACCACCTTGAAGTTGACGGAGCTCCTTAATTTGAACAGTATAGACATCAGAACTCAACAGCAAGTTGATTCAACTATGAATGGAACGATTCAATCAACGAAAAACCTAAATTGATTATAATTCAGGGGAATCGGGAGGGGAGAGGGGTTTGGGGTGGTAGAGCTGGGTGGTGGCCGAAGAACATCGTCTGGGAGGGTTTGGCGGTTTGACCGGAGTGCGGAGTGGAGGCTCCAAGGGCGTGAATCTGGGCCATGGTACTGAGCTCGTAGACGGCGTTCCCGGGCTCGACAATGGCGTGGTGGGTTCTTCATAAGTAAATCATGAAAGGGAATGAAGGCCAAAAGGAACATGAGTCGACCAAGGCTATTGGGGTTGTTTGTGTACGGCTAAGCGTGTGTGACGTTTGATTGACCTTTAATATTTAGGTTACCCTAATAGGCGGCGTTCCCGAGCAGAGGTGAAGAACAGTGGTGGGGTTAGCCCGACAATGGCGTGAATCTGAGGGAAAATATGAGGGGTATGAATGTAATATGTTTTTTGTTTTTTTACAGAAGGGTAAAATAGTCATTTCATTGAATTACTGCCTTAAACTGCCGGAGAAGGTTATATTTTCACACACACTAACTATATAGGATTATATTTGCACTTTCAATTATTGCAGGGTTATATCTGCACTTTCGTCAATTATGTAGGGTTATGTATGCACTATGCTCTTGCAATATTTTTGGTGTAGAAAGTTTCAAACTATGGATATTCTGCTGCACGGATTTCCTGAGAAATGAAGTCATTGTTAGAGTTAGTCCCACATTGATGGTTGACATTCATATAACTTAGTATATAAGATCATGGGTCACCTCTACATAGTACCAATTGGTTACATAATAGAAGCCCGTGATTCTAATATGGTATTAGATCCCAAGGTAGGCCCGTTACCCCCTTTCTGTCCACGTTTGCACGATGATTCATACCGCTGTACGTGATGGGGTGTGTTAGAGTTAGTCCCATATTGGTGGTTGACAACCATATAACTTAGTATATAAGATCATGAGTCACATCTACATAGTATCAATTGATTTTATGATAGAAACACATTATTCTAATAGTCATGATGCCACTTGTGAATGCGCCGGCAATACGTTTTTGTATTTCTATGAGAAGCTCTAATGCACCTGCAATTCCCGGTAAAGTCTCAGAAAATGTGGTTTATCTACGAACTTATGGATAGGTCCTTTAATTTTGCATCTAAAATTGATTTTTTTAAGGTAAATATTATATTTGATAAGTCAAAAAAAGTAGTAATGTGTATTTGAATGTGAAAATATAAAAATACATAATGTAAAAATATATATTTTAAAATATTTAAATTTAATATGTATTTTAGTAACTGCAATGTATAAGTGAAAAAATACAGTGAATTGTCCACCGGTCAGGAGACCTCCTCAAAGATTAAAATGTGTTCCTTTCATTTTTTTCATGATTAACGCACTTTTCTTTTAAGAGAGTTTTGTTTAGTTGTTACTTTCACAAAATGAAAAATTCCCAACTAATTCCATAATTTATTATACTTTTTCAATCTAATTTAAAACGTTAAAAAAATAGAAAAAGCGTATAAATCCCATTGTATTATTTTTTCCAGTAAGATTAAGAATGAAAATACGCTGTAATTCAGAGTTGCTAGGGTCGGGCTTATACTGCTAGACCATTCATTGGTTAGCTTTTCTTTTTGGTACCACACATGCACTGATATACACCGTTAATTATGATCACATTAGTTAATTAGTCTAATTGAGAAATAAATTATTCATGCATAGCCCTAATCATTTCGCTCGTCGAATCATTTTATTTTTTTTTCATCACCAGGTGAAAAAACAAAAAAGATTCCATACAGAGTATCAATAATTCAACAAGGTAGTGTTGCTAAATGACACATTCATAAGTCTAGGCTCCAGCGCCCCATAATTACTCGTATATGTTTTTCAAAATTTATTGGGATAACTGCGAATATAACCCTATCTACTTGATTAAGTGTCAATATAATCCTATGATAATTTTTAGTGCAAATATAACCCTAACTAGTTAATGAAAGTGCCAATATATTCCCCAGACCTCATTTCTGACACTAACCTTAATTTTTCAGCGTTGACTCTATGTAAATTGACCAAAATACCCTTTGGGCTAAGTCTGAAATTGGGTGGACAATTTTACCCTCATAGTTCGCCGGACCGCCATAGTTCGCTGAAATTAGGTAGGGTTGTATCAGCACATTATGCAATCTTATTGGGTTGTATCAGCACATTCATAATGTTTGTAAGGTTATATCAACACATTCATAATGTTTGTAAGGTTATATCAGCACATTTCTAATGTTTGTAAGGTTATATCAGCACATTTCTAATGTTTGTTGGGTTATATCAGCACATCATTAAAACTTATAGGGTTATATTGACACTTTCACTAACTATATAGGGTTATATTGACACTTTCAAATATTGAAAGGTTATATTGGCACTTTTTCCAAATTTATTTATACCTTCTTGGGGGCAGTAATGTTTAACCTTTAAAGCCATATATTTTCTCTCCCACTTCAAACCACACATGAGGTTTTTCAAGTTCTTCAAAAAAATATATTTGATTGTTAATATTTTTAACTATGTGTAATAATAACACATAGAAGATTGATATTTATAAATTACTTGTTACGATAAATCCAACAAGGCAAAGTCTTGGGAAAGACCGTCTTTTCATAACCTTATGGAAAGATGGGGTTTAATTAGAATAATAAAAGGTAAAAGGTCTTCGTTGCAATATTAAAAATTTATTGTGCAACGTGTACTATTTATAAATTTATAACCCGATTCATGCAACCCGAGAATTTTATCTTAATTTCTTCTTATTTGCAGTTTAAACCTTGGTCTTTCCATGACTTATGGAAAGACCGTCTTTCAAGAGACGGACTCATCCAACAATATCACATTCAATAATATTATTGTTTATATATCTGTTCAAATATATGAACTTTAACAGAAAAAGGTCTTCCGTGCAATTATGGAGTGTATTATTCTCTGTACAAAAAAAAAGCTGGAAAATATGATTTTCCAGTGAGCTTTTGCCAGCATGCAAATTCTTCAAGAGAGCTCCCAAGATCTAGCTTGTCCCAGAAATACAAACCCGACCTAGTAATCAAATTGGTCGCCAAAAGTTCGGTCTGATCAAAGTACTGCATATGGTGACATATGACAATCGTATGTTTAGCACATATTTAAATGAAAGGCATGCTCCATCCGTTTTGAAAAATCATTGTAGAAAAGTTAATTGTGTCCATCATTCATTGGTTGCCTCTCTCACACTGATATAAAGTCATCTCAACAATTTTTTAGTTCTATGTCAAAAATCAGAGGTCGGGTTTTTGTCGACTTAATCAAGGCCAGGTTGGTCGAAAATCACAGTTTTAGGGCGGCCAGGTCGTCGGGTTCTATTTTTGACTGTCCCCCTCTTATCCTGCTGAAACTCGAGGTCCCCCTCATCTTGCTGAAACTTGGTTCGAGTTTCAGTAGGATGAGTGGGGCTGAATTGACATTCAGGTCGAACATTTCAATTGTTGAGTGGGTTGGATTATTTGTGTTTGAGCCCAGTTCCTCATTCATAAGTAATATCACATCATATTAAAACAGTTATGAAATTTGGTTTTACCTAATTAATCCAATTATCACTACTGGTGTGTTCCAACATGCCTAGTTTAACCAAGTGTGAAATAACGTAAAATGTAAAAGATACACGACTTGGTTACGCAGTTCGGTGTAAACCACCTACATCTGCGGGGCCTGGCCCAGTTCAGAATGAATCCACTAATCAGAAAGATACAGTACAAAGTACACCATACAATTATACTTATCTTATCTAACTATAACGTGAATCCTGCAAGCTCCCCTTGCTACCGATCCGCCTTGATCAGACTCCCTCTGACCTCGAAACTCATCGACGCTGGATCTCCTCCTCCCGAGGAATTAAGGCATATGATTATGAACTTGTGCAGCAGGTGTGTTGGAACACAGTATACTGGCTCTATGCAATTCTCTAAAGATAAAAATCCGTGTGCAGATTTTTTCTATTAAGTCCGTAAGTATGCAGCCGTGTTTTGTCCCCAATTTATATCCACGAATCAGATCCGAATACTCCTTGATTATCTCCACAATATTCCTATTCCAAATCTGATTCTTGAAGCATATCCAAATCCCATAAATAAAGGGATTTACCTTATATCATTCTATCCCATATATTCGAATAAATCTTCTCCATATAAGTAGGGATTTTTCATAAACCAATTATGCTTCACACGACTGATATATATAGTCATATATACGAATTCCATTTATTCCAAACTACTGCAATATTCTGACTTTGATTTCCATAAAAGCTTTGGCGTAAATCTGCTGCTGCAGCATGTTGGAACATGGTAAGATTTTCTGTTAACATCTTTGGCTGAATATCCATATAAAGCTTTATACCAAAAGTACATCTTTTTCTGCTCCACTTCCGTAATATTCTTCACTTCCATAAACACCTTTTTTCCGTAAAACTTTATACTCATCCGTATAATACCCATAACTGAATATTCCCAATTCCATAACATTAATCCAATCCCACATATATAGGAACTGATATATTCTCCAACTCAAATACAACTTGGACTAGATGTATCCTTCTTGGATTCAGTCTTCAACCTTTCCTTATTTCACCAAAATTCCTTCTTTGATGTTACAACTCAATAATACCATATTTGCATAATTTCCACAAATTGCCAACTAGATAAATCTAGACTTTACAAGTTAAATCAAATATATAGAGGAGAGTGTATCTCTTGAAAGACGGTCTTTCCATAAGTCATGGAAAGACCAAGGTTTAAAGTGTAAATTAGAACAAATGAAGATAAAATTTTCGGGCTGTATGAACCGGGTTATAAATTTTATAACTACCACGTGTTGCATACTAAATTTTTAATGTTGCAACTAAGACCTTTTACCTTTTATTATTTGAATTAAACCCCGTTTTTCCATAAGCCTATGGAAAGACCGTCTTTCCCAAGACTTCGCCTATAGAGAATATATAGTTAAGCATTAAATTAAAAAATGAAAATAAACGTCAAATAAAAGTAGTTTAAAACATATAAAATTACTAAAAATACACCTTAAATTAAAATAGTTAAATTTCAAATAAAACTCTAAACATACGAAAATGATAAGTGTGTCAAATTAGAATGGTTAAGAGTGCGTCTCTTGAAAGACGGTCGTTCCATAAGTCATGGAAAGACCAAGGTTTAAAGTGTAAATTAGAAGAAATGAAGATTAAATTTTTATGTTGCATGAAGCGGGTTATAAATTTTATAACTACTACATGTTGCATACTAAATTTTTAATGTTGCAGCTAAGACCTTTTACCTTTTATTATTCAAATAAACTCCATCTTTCCATAAGCCTATGGAAAAACCATCTTTCCCAAGACTTTGCCAATGGTTAAACATTAAAAAAACTAGTAATAACTATCAAATTAGAATTTTTTAACATCAAATAAACACACTGAAACTGAAATAGTTTAAAATAAAATAAAAACACTAAAAATACACATCAAATGAAAATAGCTATACGGAGTATATCAAATAAAATACTAAATTACAAATGAAAGAAAAATAGTCAAACATCAAATTTAAAAACTAAAATATGCCTTAAATTTAAATATTTAAACATTGAATAAATACACTAAAAGCAAGTCAAATTAATATAGTTAAACATCACAAAAACAATACACATCAATTTTAAAATATTAAAGTAAACACCAAAATATGACACTGATGTCGGAAAAAAAAATTAAAAGTAGATATTGAAATTTAAAAAACCAAGCTCACACTATTGAAACATCAAAGCATGCAATAAATAATAATATAATATTCCAAAGAAGAAATATCGTATTAATGTTTAAAATGACACACTAAAAAGTTAGACATTAATCAAAATGAAAACATAAGTTGAAAAATTGAACGCTAAGAGAGTTAAACATCACAAAGTTGTGTTAAAATGTATAAAATGTCAAACGCAATTGGGTTGTGAATTCACTGTATGTGAGTGCGAATTGGTGCAAATTGTCCAAAACGAAATTTCTTGTGTCGTTTTCGTCCTTCCCCTCTTTCCTTCTTCTCTCTTTCACTGATAACGGTCGGATTTCGTCCGTCTGGTTCTGATCATGGCGGCTCCTCCGCCTAGCCGTGGTGGAAACGCTGTGGCCAAGTCCTTCCTCCAAGCTCTAGGCACTCGTCAAGCTCCACTGCAACCATCTCTCCCCTCCAATCCCGAAATCGTCCTGAAGACACAGTACAAAGGAGAGATAGCCTGCTTAGTCTCTAGACAAGATGCGGAACAGTTGGCCTCGCATTACCATAATGCTCTAGTGGGAAAGTTTGCCAGGGGAAAGCCACCAATGTCGGTCCTAAATGAGGCTTTCAAATCAGTGGGCTTCAAAGGAAATTTTCAAATTGGTTCAATCGACTACAGACATATCCTCATCCGATGCCAGGACAAGGAGGACTATCAGAGATTATGGATTAAAGGGCATTGGATCCTCAATCAAGCCCCAATGAAAGTGCTAAAATGGACTACAGACTTCTCCCCGGAAGCTGAGTCTTCTATAGTTCCGGTATGGGTTTCCATTCCGCAAGTTCCGATCTATTTCTATAACATTGCAATGCTTCAATCAATTGGTAATCAGATAGGCACCTTCATTAAGATGGATGCAGCTACTGCTGCTCTCACTAGGCCTTCTGTAGTCAAAATGTGTGTTGAGATAGATCTGAAAAGTAAGCTCCCTGCATATATTAGGGTGGGAATAGAAGAAGATGGTATTGAGTTCAATGTAGTTAAGTTGCCTCTTGAATTTGAGGATATTCCGCCTTATTGCCATCACTGTAAGACTGTAGGTCATGAAGATGCTCAATGTATTCACCTGCATCCTGAGCTTAAGAGATAAAAAGCGATTAGGTTTGACAAGATATCAAAACCTGTAGTGGATCAGTTTGTGCAAGAGAAAGGCTCTGGGTTAAAATCCGGAGGGGAGATGGTTAATGCACAATCGGAAACTAATGGGGCAGGGAGTTCAGGTCTAACTGTTGCTGATAAGCAATGTCCAAAGATTACAAAGAGTTTTAAATATGTTCCAAAGCAAAAAGTGGCCACTACTATAGTCAGTGAAGGGACTAAGGTTCCTGAGGTTTTTACCAAAATGAATCAAGTTGGATTACAGAATACATCAGTTTCAGAAACCCCTGCACAGAAAGAAAAACTGGGGGAAACTTTCACAGATCTAACCAATGATCATGACACTGTGACTGAAAGGCAGACTGGCATCTGTTCTGATTTGATCTCAGGGGTAATTGGAGCCAAAGAGGATAACTTTGCAACCAGGGGGTCACCATTAAAACACCCCCAATCTGCTCCTCCTTTCCCTACATCCAAAAGGATTTTTTCAAAGGACGACATCCCTGCTAAAAGAGGTAAATCTTTCTCCCCTTTTAATACTATCATTGCTACTAAAAATTTTCTCTTCTCTCAGCAGAAACATAAACAAAATATATTTCTCCCACTCGAAGACAACGATGGTTCAAAAGAGGACTTCTCAAATGATATCCCTGTCACAATCACTGGAGATTCTGAGGTCAGGAATGATGATAATCTGAATGCTTCTCCTGCAATTAACTCTGCTGCTCAGGTCAGTATGGTTAGGCAGGTAAGTCCTTCCTACTCTCCCTCCAACTTAGCTAAGCAAAGAAGGGGTAGGCAACTGGATATTGACCCTAAGCATAGAAATGATACATATCTAACTCAATTGAACACTATCATGACTAGATCAAAAAGCGCCAATAATGTTTTAATATGAATAATACAAACCTCCAGATAAAATTTCTTGTTTGGAACCTAAGAGGAATGGATACATCCATACTCAGACTTCAAAACCTGATTATTAGGCATAAGTTTGATCTCATTTGCCTAATTGAGCCGAAGCATGACAAATTGCAATGTGAATCCTACAGAAGGTTGCTACATTTTGATAATTGCTTGTATGCTGATAGGATAATTATAGGTTGTTCTTTCATTGGGAAAATTGGTTGATTTGGTGCTGTTTGAAGTTTATAATGGATGTTTTATGGCCAGATTTATGCCAGTAAATTGGAGAAGAACCAGAGGAAGAAAGAAGCAGAAATTGAGCATAAAAAACGGAGCTAACAGGACAAAGTGCAAGAGATTGAAGGGAAGATTTTAGCAAAGTCAAATGGAAGCAAGAAGTTGGGCTAAATTCATACACTTAAGCCCACAATTTTGTAATAAATACTTTTCCTAATCCAAGATGGATTGGTAGGATTTGTTAGGTGAGAATTAATCTTATTTTAATCACCTTGGCCTTATATATAAACAAAGAGCCAAGGTGATAAAGGGGGAAGGATCTGGACGTGAGGTTAAAAACAAAAAAGGCTGGTTCTTTTTCTTCTTTTGGGAGCTTGGCCGAGAGCCCTAGTTTTTGAACTCATAAAATTAGGTTTGATTTCCTTGTCTTTTAATCCTTGTAATTTCATATACTTCTCTTTAGTTAATGAAATCCTTTCTTCATTCTATTTTCTTTGTTCATAATATGAGTGGCTAAATTTCTTAGTTGGCTTGGATTGATTAAGGGTTGATTCATAAAGTTGTGAGGATTGATATGCTTAAAAGTGTTCTTGCAAGTTCTTGGTTGATTATGGTATGAACTTAGGCTTTGTGTATTGAGTTTGATCACCTTAATACATGCTAAGCTAGGGCTAATTAAGTAGCACTTTCTTGTAAAAAACAGATAACTGATACAGACTGTAATAGCAGGGAAATAATCAACCGGGTAGGTAGCTGTCTTTAGCAAATACTTGGATGTCTATCTAAATTAGGTCCTCTTTGTATTAATTTAATAATCTAGCAAGTTCAGCAAATACTTGCTTGCTAGTGGGTAATAAGAGAGGATTTTAGGAGTTCAGCAAATACTTTCTCTTATATAACTAATTGATTTGCGGGAATAACTAATTATTAGCCGAGGATAAACGGACGAATCAACGAGTTAATCCAAGCCAACTTCCTTCTTCATTATCTAGATTCCTTCCAATTTATTTTAGTGCTTTCAGTATTTATGAGTTTATGTGTGTTTATGTCTTTGTGTTTTTAGTCTCTTTTGTTTAGTAGTTTTTAGTTAAACAAATCTCAAGTTTAGGCGTGGTTGCTAAACCAATTAAATCTTTAGGTCAATCAATATAATCAAATTGTTCCCTGTGGATCGACCCTGCTTACCTTGTACTAGATTCATTATTATTGGAGTATTGCAGGTTTTATTTGTGTGAATAAAACGACGTTCACCAAATTGGCGCCGTTGCCGGGGAGCGGTTGTTGATTTCTGTTGTTTGTCCTACTGATATGTTTGTTAGTTTTTCAGTATATGACCAGGTCTGATAAGCAGGTATTGGAGTTTGATTCTGAAATAGAAAAGACAGCCAAGAAGAATCGGAAGAAAGCTAAGTTGAAAAAGTTGAAGGCTGCAGGGGAACCTCAGTTTGCCCAAACCGAGACTCTTGAGGCAGAGACTGAAGTTAAAACCGATACTTCTCGAATGGCGAATCCTGATCTTAATGCTGACAATCCCTATATGTGGGAACTTACTGGTCACAGTGAAGAAGACCCCTCTACTCCCATCCAACTCGCACCAACAGGGAGTCCCATTGAGATTAAGCTAGGCCTTTTGAATGTTCTTCCGAAATTCCATGGAAGGAGCACCGAAGAGCCATACAATTTTCTGAATGAGTTCATCAAAATTTGCAAGGTGCAAAAGAGGCCTGAGAATGTCACGGAGGAGCAGTTCAAGCTAGTTGCGTTTCCATTCAGTTTGACAGGGGCAGCAAACCAATGGCTTTCTAGCTTACCACCAAATTCCATTACTATATGGAATGGTCTCAAGAAGCAATTTCTGGAGTATTATTTTCCCTCCACAAGGACTGAAACGTTGAAGAGAGAGATTTCTAGCATCCATCAAGAGTTTGATGAGCCATTGAGTGCATTTTGGCTTAGGTTTCGAAGGTTGGTGGATAGTTGCCCTAATCATCGCTTTTCGGAGGGACAATTGTTGCAATATTTCTACCAAGGGCTGACTTCGGTGAACAAAGACCTTATGAATTCAGCAAGCAATGGTGGATTTTCCCATCTTCGAGTGAATGAAGCTAGGGAAATTGTCAAGAAAATGATTGATTCCAAGAAGGAATATGACAAAGGTGAAGTGAGGATTTTAAAGAAAGTGGTGGATACAAGCTCTTCGGGTGAGGATAAATTCAATGAAAGGATGGATAAATTGGAGAAAATTCTTTCAAAAGTGGTTGACAAAGTTGCTACCACAAATACAAGCTCTTCTTCTAGCCCTCATGATCGCCCATGTGATACATGTGGAACATATAGCCATACCACTTTGCAATGTAATTTTGCATTGGACGAGCCACTTGTTCAAGCGAATGCTATGGGGAATTGGAATGAGAGGCAGCCAAGGAGAGATCCTTATTCAGCTACTTACAATCCGGGATGGAGAGATCATCCAAATCTAAGATGGAGAGATCAAGGAAATCCACCTCAACAAGCCTATGTTATACCGAATCAAAGAATTCCTCAAGCTTACCCTCAAAATCAGCCACCTCCTCAAGGGAAGTCAATAGATGAGAAGCTGGATTTGATGATGAACATGCTTCAAGATCAAAAAGAGAGTTCTAAGAAAGCCGAGGCTACATTGGATGAGCATACCCGACAAATTTCTCAATTGACAAACTCTTTGAATGAGCTTCGAATGCAACAACCTGGACTTCCTTCTCAAGTGCAAGTGAATCCAAGGGAGACAGCAAATCAGATCACTCTCAGAAGTGGAAAAGAAGTTGAGTCACCACCTGAAAAGATTGCAAGCAAGACCATTAAGGATCATCCTCAGCAATCTGGAGCAAACCCTGATTTGCCCAAACAGAGGGTGGTAACAGAAGCTGAAAATTTGGTCGGGGGTAATTTTGAATCAACCAAGGAGGAAACTCCAAGGAAGGTTCTGAATGATCCTCCAGTGCAAATTCTTCCTCCCTTTCCTCGTAGATTAGCAAAGAAAAAAGAAGAACCAATTGATTTCTTGTCTATTTTTGGGAAGATGGATATTAACATTCCTCTTTTGCAGGCAATGAGACTTCCACCAGTGAGCAAGTTTTTGAAGGATTTTGTGGCAAGGAAACCGCAGAACTCAAGCAAGGTGATAATGAGTGAGTCGGTTTCGGCAGTGCTAAAAAGAGAATTACCTCACAAATGCAAGGATCCCGGTATGTTTTCTTTACCATGTCACATTGGAGAGGTAAAAATTGAGTCCGCTATGTGTGATTTGGGAGCTTCAATTAATGTTATGCCATTATCTATTTATAAGAAATTAATTGGAGCTGATTTGGTAGATACAAGGGTTGTGATTCAATTAGCGGACCGATCTTGTGTATACCCTGAAGGTCTTTTAGAAAATGTTCTTGTAAAGGTCAATGAATTTGTGTATCCCGCTGATTTTTATGTGGTGAAAATGGATCATGATGATGGTGAGAATAATTCTGGAGTTTTGTTAGGTCGGCCTTTCTTAAGGACGGCAAATACTGTTATTAATGTGGGAGATGGAACAATTTGTCTTGATTACTATGGTGACAAATATATTTTCAGCATTGAAGATGCAATGAAAAAACCACTTGATGCTGAAAATATATATGCCATCGATGTAATTGACCCTTTGGTCCAAGATTTTCTTGAGACCGAGTTCTTGCAGGAAAGAATGGAGATTCCAGCATCTACAGGTGCTACAGATCTGATGGTGCAAGGAAAGAGTGATATGGAGATCTGTGAGCTGCTGTGTTCTTTATATTCTCAAGAAGAAGTTTTGAGCACTGGAACCACTCTCGAGTTGCCCAAACAGAGCCTTGCAGACAGACCACTGCCATCTGAAATTTCACCACCAGTTTTGGAGCTTAAGGTTCTGCCACCAAACCTGAAATATGTGTACCTTGGGGAATCTGAAACTTTGCCAGTTATTGTGAGTACCAAGTTGGAGAAGTCTCAAGAAGAAAAATTGGTTGCCTTGTTGAAGAAGTACAAGAAAGCAATTGGTTGGAATTTGGCGGATATCACCGGAATTAGCCCCGACATTTGCACACATCATATTTTGATAGAGCGGGATGCAAAACCTGTTCGAGATCCTCAAAGGAAGCTCAATCCTAACATGAGGGAGGTAGTTCTCAAGGAAGTCCTCAAACTTTTATCCTTGGGAATTATTTACCCTATTTCGGATAGCAATTGGGTTAGTCCGGTCCATGTGGTACCCAAGAAGTCCGGTTTTCAAGTGGTGAAGAATGATAAGAATGAGTTGGTTCCTACTCGGCTAGTCACCGGATGGAGGATGTGTATCGATTATAGGAAGCTTAATGCGGCAACTCGGAAAGATCATTTTCCACTTCCTTTCATCGATCAAATCTTGGAAAGATTAGCGGGGAATAAATTCTTTTGTTTCTTGGATGGCTATAGCGGATATTTCCAGATTTGTGTGAACACCGAGGACCAGGAGAAAACTACTTTTACATGTCCTTTTGGCACCTATGCTTATAGGAGAATGCCATTTGGATTGTGTAATGCTCCGGGCACTTTTCAAATATGCATGATGAGTATTTTCTCCGATTTGATTGAATCAAGCATTGAGGTATTCATGGATGATTTTTCAGTGTATGGGAATTCTTTTGAGATGTGCTTGAGTAACTTAGAGCAAGTATTGGTTCGATGTGTGAAAAGAAATCTAGTCTTGAACTATGAAAAATGCCATTTCATGGTCAATGAAGGCATAGTTTTGGGGCATGTAGTTTCCGAAAAAGGACTTCAAGTTGACAAGGCTAAGGTGGAGACCATAGAGCAACTTCCTTACCCTACCAATGTCCGGGAGATTCGTGGATTCTTAGGGCATGCTGGATTCTATAGAAGGTTCATCAAGGACTTTGCCAAGATAGCTCAACCATTAACCAAACTTCTTCAAGATGATGTTCCTTTTGAAATGACTGAAGAGCGCAAGCTTGCCTTTGATGTGCTTAAGGAGAAACTTATCTCTGCCCCGATAATGCAATCACCATATGCCATGAATGAACAGATCTGGTTATTTTGGAACTCTTCAATAAACCTTTCTGTCAAATATGATAATTTGCAGTTTCTTGCTGTCTCTTTATATAGTCTTACTCTGAATAAGAATATGGATGCTTTCTTTGTATATGGTCTTAGGACTAGAGATGGTAGGAAATCCATGTGGTCAGATATACAGGCTTCTACCTATTCTGATACTATCTTTATTGGTGACTTCAATGCTATCACTTCTATTCATGAATATAAAGGTCCCTCCACCCCTAAATCTGGAAGTATTAAGGATTTTAACAAATTTATTAATACTTTGGCTTTAGAGGAAATAAATACGGTAGGTAATCTATTTACATGGAGCAACAATAGGTTGAGGAATCCTACCACTCAGAGATTAGATAGGGGACTCTGCAATGCTGCATGGTCAACTTCTTTTCCCTCCTCTTCTGTTCAAATTTTAAACAGGACTACATCTGATCACAGTCCACTGCTTCTATCTATAGGAAGTGATATCCCCTCATCCCCTAGGCCTTTTAGATTTCTTAACACTTGGTTTAAAAGGGAAATCTTTCTATCAGTAATCAAGAGTGATTGGGAAACTCCTATGCAATACTCTGGAATGTTAGGTTTCTGCCTCAAACTCTCTAGGCTGAAAAAGACTTTAAAATTTTGGAATAAAGACCATTTTGGTAACATACATGAGAATGTCACACTGGCAGAAAAGGAAGTCTTACTGCAGGAACAAACTTTTGATCAAAATCCCAGTGAAACAAACGGTTTAAATCTTAAGGAAGCAAAAGCTAAGCTAATAAGATCACTGGTTGAACAGAAAAGTTTCTGGAAGCATCAAGCAAAGATTAAATGGTTAAAGGAGGGTGACAACAACACCGAATTTTTCCACAATTCAGTACAAGGAAAAAAAGGGAGGCTAAAAATTACAAAGATTAAGAGTGCTAATGGTTCATGGTTAGATAATATGCAAGACATAGAGACAGAAGCCATTCAGTACTATAAAAGCCTATTATTTGATGACAGCTCCCCTGCCTCTGACATTTTCAAAAATCATTTTCTCAGTCAGATCCCCAAGTGTATCTCGGATCTGGAAAATGAAAAACTTTTGCTTCCGGTTACTATGACAGAACTTAAACTTATTGTGCTTAGCCTCAATAAACATAGTAGTCCTGGACCGGATGGGTTTACAGCAAAATTTTACATTAAAAGTTGGGATATCATTTCTGTTGATCTACTTGATGCTGTTCAGGACTTTATGAATGGAAATAATATCCCCAAAGGTTTCAGTAGCACATGGATTACAATCATTCCTAAAAAGAAAACTCCCCTTTCTTTTGATGATTTCAGGCCAATCAGTCTCTCTAATGTAATTAACAAGATTTGTTCAAAGATAATAATGGAGAGACTCAAACCATTAATGAATAATCTCATCTCTCCACATCAGACTGCTTTCCTAAAAGGCCGTGACTTAGCTGATAATGTAATTTATTTACAAGAAATGATAAGATTTTTGAATAGAAAACAAAGAAATCCAAACTGCATAGTTAAATTAGACCTTAAAAAGGCTTTTGATAGGGTTAAGTGGTCCTTCTTATACAGTGTTCTTCATAAATTTGGTTTCCATGCTAGATTTCTTTTCCCTATCATGAACAATTTATCTCAGGCTTGGTTTTCAGTTTTGATAAATGGCAAGCCAGCTGGTTTTTTCCAAGCTAGTAGAGGTATTAAACAGGGTGACCCCCTGTCCCCATTCCTTTTTAATATCTTTTCAGAAGCTTTCACTAGGAGTTTAGCATTCATATTCAGTACAGGTAAACTGGCTTCCTATAATCTCCCAGGTAATACTGCTCCAATCTCTCATTTATCCTATGCAGATGACACAGTTGTATTTCTAAAGGCTGAAAATAGGACTCTAATCAGATTTAAAGCTTTTTTATCTACTTTTGAGGAGGTAACTGGGCAGCACATAAATTATGGTAAAAGTGACATATACATTAGCAGGCATGCATCTGTCCATAAAGTTCTCAACATAAAAAGGATCTTGGGTATGAAAACTGGTAGAATGCCTTTCACATACTTGGGAGTACCTATCTTCACAGGAATTGCCCAAAAATGTTACTTTCAGCCTCTAATTGAGCAAATTGATAACAGGATCAATAACTGGAAAAATAAGTGGTTATCAATGGGAGGAAAAATGACACTGATAAAATCTTGCATCTTTTCCATTCCTCAGCATATTTGGTCTGTTTTAAAACCTAGCAAGAAGGTGGTTTCCATAATTGAAAAGAAAATGAGCAGGTTTTTCTGGGGATATACTGATCAGAAACCAAATAGAACTTGGAGAAAATGGGAATCACTTTGTTTTCCAATCAGCCAGAATGGGTTAGGTTTTAGATCAATTAACTCAATCATAGAAACATGCTCGGTTAAGTTATGGTGGAAATACCAAAAGGCAGAAGCACCATGGACTAATTTTATTCAATCCTTGCCCCACTCATACAAAGCATCCTCTAATTGGAAAAGAATTTGTAGTGTCAATGCTTGGGCTGAGTCCAATTCCAGGGTGATTTTGGGGAAGGGATCTTGTAATTTCTGGATTGGCTAGGTTTTAAGCCTATCATGGATTACTGCCTCCCTGGTCAGGTGGATATTTCAGAAAATTGCACAGTGGCTGAGTTCATAGACAATAAACAAAATTTGATCATGAAATTGAACCACTTTCTACCACCTGAAATCATATCTCTGTTGCAGGTCTCTAAACTTCAACCACACAGGAATGACAGACTAATTTGGAAACCTGGACCTACAGGGGATTTCTCATTCAAATCAACTTATCTCCTTCTCAGTCCAAGATCAGGTAGTATTGCTTCGATTAAATTCTTCTGGTGTGATAGGATTGAAATGAAAATATCTGTTTTCATGTGGAAACTTATTAATTCCTATTTACCTTTTGATAATGTCTTACAGAGGCTTACTATTTGTTTACCTTCTAAATGTGTTATGTGCTGTAACCATGTGGATTCTCTAGATCATTTTTTTAACTCATGCACTTTCACAACTCTGGTTTGGAAGAATATTCACTCTTATATGGTGATCACGAACAAAATTTTCCCTTCTGTTTGGGAAAGAGTATCTTATTATTTGACCTATCAAGGTTTAAACTCATTGCACTCCACACTCATTAAGAATGCTGCTCTAATTACAATCTGGAACCTATGGAAGATGAGGAATGCATGTTTATATGATGGGATGGCCCCTAGTACTGTCATAATTCTTAACCGGATTAGAGACCAAATTTTTTACTCATTCATCTACAAACCAGTTTTTATTTCATCTGCTTTTGACTATGGTATTGCTAATCTTTCCTTTCTGCCATTGATTAAAACTGCTCCAAAACCTAAGATCTTCAAAATTGCATGGAAAAAACCTGAGGTTGGATACAAATTTAATGTGGATGCGGCTTGGAATAAACAAGAGGATGAGTGTGGTCTAGGACTGATCATTAGGGACTCAAGTGGTACTTTCATCTCGGCTCACACTAAATTTACTCATGCTACTTCTCCCTTAGAAGCTGAGCTAAAGGCTATTTTGTTTGCAGTACAGATTAGTCAGAGTATTTTGATACCTATCATTATAGAATCTGACTGCTTAGGGGCTATTCTCTCTGTTCAATATCCCCTAAAAGCTATTTGGAAAGTGTTTGAACTTGCTGATGAAATTCATCAGACTCTGGGGGGAATAAATATACTGCACATCCACCGTGAGGCAAATTTGGTTGCCGATGCATTGGCTAAGGAATGCCTATCTGCTAGGACTACTTCCATCTTTAGTAGTTTACACATGCTACCTCCAAAATTTTCAGGGCTGTTTAAGTTAGATAAGGAAGGTTGTCCTTCCCTGAGAACTGCCCACTGACCAGATGCTACTAACTTTCTTTTAATGCATATTTTTGCAGGCAATGATCGGACAAAATGGAGAACAACTCAGGAACCTATGTGGTTGGCTACTCTCAATGGATTTTTCCAAAGTAAAAGCTATCAAACAGCATTGGCAATGGTTTCACAATGACTTAGAAGATAGGCTTATGGCTTAGGTTAAGGTTGTCTCTGACTGACTTGTGTCTCGTCATTCGATTCACTAACAAGTTCGAGTGCCAATTACCTAGTCATCCTCTAGTTACTCAAGTACTCTATCTCAACTATTTTGGAAGCAACAAGGTGTTGCTTCAAGAGCAATATGCTCTCACATTGTAAATAAACTAAGCTTCGGCTTCTTTCTTGTTTTTTAATGGTTTGGGAAGCCTAATACAACTTTCCTCCATCTCCGGATGGTTTAATTTTAAAAAAAAAAGTATAAAATGTCAAAAGTTTAACATATAAATGTAAGACTCTACATCAAAATATCACATTTAACTTTATAACACATGGTTTTATTGAAAGATACTTTTGAAAAACCAAATACGCGATATGAAACATCACACTTTAGCCAAAGATCGCGTGCGATGTGTGAGCACAAGGGAAAATTTAGCCAACGAGTTTTATGCCCCAGATTATTGACCGTGAGAATCATATTAATATTTCAGTTTATATGCGTTTAATACTCCAAAAAATTGATATTGACACCCAAATTCCTCCTTACACCTCCAAACTTTATATAATTATATTTCGAACATGGTTCCTCCATAAACTTTATAAGAACTTTATTTTAACTCTGATCTCACCATGAGAAATTGTCGAATAAGGCTTTCTTCTTTTCTTAATCTTGCATCCTTATCAAGAAAGACAATTATATCCGAATACTTTACTCCATAAGATCGTGTGACTGCAATTTCTAAAGCAGAGGTTACTATAAAATAGAATATTATTTTCATTATGTGTCCGGTATCACACACAGGAATTGTCCTTGCTAAGGGCTTGGTTCCTCGTGCATAACGAAAAAATAAAAACAAAATCAAAGAAAAGCCAACAATGTCTTCATGCCACAACGTGCCATGATACGTACGTACCTGAAAAGGGTACGTAAACATGTGATTAAAGGGGAAATTGCACGGATATTGAAGTCCAATAAACACGTACTTAACTGTAAATTACTAAATTAGTGAGGGATTAATGCCAGAATGCTATCAAAACGCAGAGGCAGGATCCTCCCTTAACGGTACCGTAATCATGACTTTGTGAATAGATTAATTTAGGGAAAATAAAACCATAATTAGTCGCATGTAATTAAGGTAAATATCTGACTGGAAAGGAAACACGGGTGACTAGGGACCACATATTTGGTCTCCTAAGGGCAGTTAATCCTTGTGATTAAGGGAAAGTTGTCAAGATTCCTGATTAATTTTTGTTATTATTTGGGATTTGTTCCAAATCTTTTCATGTGTAAACCTTTGGCTGTTCGACAAGATCTTGTCTCTGCTATTCATGTAGTGATCCACGTGATGGCGTTTTGTTTACTTCAAAAATTTATGGGGCAGAAAATTAATTCATGATTTTTGTATTTGCCATGGAATTTTGGTATGGCGCTCGTGTTGATCATCATGTACGACAACTAATGACTTAGCTTTTGTTTTATTTGACCTGTTTGCATGTTCATGCATGGCAAGTGTGTAAATAGCAAATTAATAGCATTTTCCAGCTCTATTTACTTAATTTCATTTCAATACTCTGATTTTGTTATTATTACCGTTTGTGTAATTTTAATTCAGCTCAGTTTAACCGAAACTAATTATCATTTTACTAAAGGTAGTTATATTGGAAGCTGATTATCATTTTTATTATAGTTAGCGGCGGAGGCCACGGTGGAATGGGTGGTGGAGCAGAGGGCTGAGGGAGCGGTATAAAGTCTAATGTCGAAGGGGTGACCTGGGAGGGAAGTTCAGACTTCAAAACATAATTTGGATTCCCATTAAAGGCGGTTCCTCGAAAAACTGAAGTAATCTCCTTTGATTGCTGCCTTTATTAGAAGGTTTTCTACTAGTGTTATTTACCATAAAATCGCTCATAAATATTTTTACATAACAATTTTTTCCTCAATAAAAAAATAAGAGTCCATCTCTTGAAAGACGATCTTTCCATAAACCATGGATAGACCAAGGTTTAAACTGCAAATTAAAAGAAATAAAGATAAAATTGTTGAGTTGCTTTAATCGGGTCATAAACTTTATAACTAACACATGTTGCATAATATATTTTTAACATTGTAATTAAAATCTTTTACATTTTTATTATTTTAATTAAATGCCATCTTTTCATAAACTTATGGAAAACGGTCGTACCCAAGACTTTTGCAAAAAAAAAATAATGACTCTTTTTAGGGGATTCCAAAACTAATATGGCAGGGGAATATAGACTCATTTGGTCGCTGTAAATTGGAAATATGATTTATTTGGTGTGGTACGTGAATTGATCATTGCCCTTTGACACATGGAAGCAAAGGGGATAAAGATTCTTCATTGAACTTGATCGGACTGGAATCATTCAGTGAGAAAATCATCAACTAAGCCGCTAAGTACCCAAATGAACAAGCATTTAGCAACATTTAATGTCTCTGATCATTTTTTAGCTTGCATGATTTCGAATGACTTGATTTGTTGCTGATAATTTCGACTCACTACTGAGAGCACCACCACCACCACCACCCTCCAATGGCATCGGTCGCTAGGTGCTATGGCACCGGTCGTTCGTGCCTCCTTCACATCGGTGCCTAAATAGGGCGGTGCTTAAACGTAGTTACTATGGCACTGGTCGTCAAAATCAGTACTAGAAATTTGATATCACAGCATCGATTTTTGATATACCGGCGCTGAACGCTGAGTCCTCGTTAAGGTTTAAAGGTTCTTTCAAAGCACCGGTTAGTAACATAAATCGGTGCCGTTAATCTGACAGGTTAAAAAAATAACACCGATTTATTTTTTATTTACCGGTGCTGTTGCTATGGAGATAAATGTCTAAGCACCACTCGTTATATTTGTAAAATCGGTGCTTATTTTAATAATTTGCAAAATCCTTTTTAAATTATACCCTGCGCTTTTGGAATTGAAACCTGCGGAAAATGAAATTGATTGTAAGCAAGAACATACTCAAATAATGAGAATCTATAGTGGGAAAATAGGTATCCATTAACAAGATATAACTTAACACAAAATGTCAAACTTTGTCCCAATAATATAACTGTTGAAAGTTCACTAGCTCTACTGAAGCCTTGGTTTGTTAGGAAGACAAACGTTCACCCAAGCCTCACACCTTGTGTCCGAGACGTTTATTATCCTTGCCATTGTACGTTTCTTTTGCTGGGGGAAATATCTATCCATAAAATAATTAATTGTTGTAGAAGAAAACAATTTTAAATGTTGTAATGATGCAGCATTTGAGCACCCTGAAAGAGGCATGGTGTGTATACTTATGTTTTAACAATGTATTTAATATCAACAAAGTTTAATGTTAAACACAGTTAACGATGAACACACCATGCCTCCCCGGTGCTCATACACTACAAAATTGCCACATTTGAAATTGTGGAGTTCTACAAACGTTGTAGCACCTTTTCATAATGGAAGAAGCATTACTTAGTTAGAGGGCACTTAGCAACCAATGCATTGACCTTAAACAAATTCTTCCTCATTTAAGCTTGTTCACAATAACAATTACAATAGAAAATCATTTAAATGTCGAAATGAAGCATCATTTAAGCACCAAGGAGGCATGGTGTGTATAACTATGTTTTAACACCGTATTTAACATCAACAATGATTTAATGTTAAACACACAATATTAAACAGTTAATGATAAACACACCAAGTCTACTTGATGCTCATAGACTACGAAATTTCCATATTTGAAACGGAATAACTATATAAATGTTATAAGTATTACATAGTAATAGGGCAATACATTAATCGAAGGCAACCTAAGCAGTGCCCTTTAACTAATGTTTATTAATATAAAATATCGAAATGAAGCAGTTTCTCGGGGAACCGAAGCAAGGAGTGTTTAAACAAACCATGTCAAACACTCCTTGCTCTGGTGGCCCGTAGACAGTAACATCTCCACGGTTTAAACATGAACTTGAAAAAGACTAAAAATGTTGAAATGTTGCAGCATTTAAGTACCAAGCCTTTTGGTGTGTATACCTATTGTTTAAACAAGTAGACACACTAAATTCCTCGACGCTCATTCACTACAAATTCTTCACAATTACACAAATGTTACATTTAAAATGTCGAAAAGAAGCAGTTTTTTAGGGCCACGGAAACAAAGAGTGTATTAACAAACCATGTCAAACACTCCAAGTTTCCTTGGCCCTGATAGACTGCAATATCTCAAGAGTCTAAACATCAAATAGAAATAATCGAATCAAATGGTACAAATGTTACAACATTTTTTGTAATCGAAGAAGCATTACATAGTTAGATGGCAATACATGATTCGAATGCAACCAATGCAGTGCCTTATAACTAATGCTTATTCATTAAAAATGTCGAAATGAAGCAGCTTTACAAGACCAAGGAAACATGGAGTGTTTAACCAAACCATGTCAAACATTCTAGGTTCCCTCGGCGCTGTTAGCCTGCAATATCTCAACATTTTAAACTTCAACTAGAAATCATCAAATCAACACAGAAAAAACCTATACAATTATCCATACATAGTTACATAGAAAATCACAGCCTATACCACAGGGTACAGATTCTACATTTAAATCCCAGTTTCTGCCACATGGCACAAATTTTACATTTAAATCACAGTTTATACCACATGGTACAAATTCTACAATTTAAAATCACATAGTACCAATCTACAGTTTATATCACAGTGTATATCAGTGTACAAAAACGATCAACATGATACAAATTCTAATTATCACAAACCCCTAAACATGACCCAATCATCTATATATCAAAATTATTTCACAGCCAAAAAAACTCAACAATCAAACCATACACAAGGAACTATATCTGTATATATATATATATATATATATATATATATATATATTAAATACACTTTCAATTTCATCACAAAAAGTAAAAAACATCACACAACCCAAAAAGTACGAAAATGCTAAAATCTCACACATCCATTGAAAGACAACATGATTGAAACACACCCATCAAAACAGGGAAGAAAAGACATGTTAAAAACTGATGACCTAGTCAACAAATCTATCACAACCAACAAAAAAAACCAACATCATACAAAAAGAATGAAGCGGTTGCAGGTGGAAGAAGGCAGTTATGGAGGGAGGAGGGGCGAAGTGGTGGGGGTAATGGTTGGGTGGTGGAGGGAGAAGATGGCAGGGGTAGGGGAGATGAAGAGGGCGGTTGTGGAGGGAGGAGGGAGTTGGCAGAGGCGGAAATAGAGAGGTGGTGGAGTAGGAGCATGAGATGATGAGAGGCAAATGAAGGAGTGAGTAGCTAGGGTTTAACATTTGGTTTATATGGACAATTTTTGTAAGGTTGGGATTAAATCAACATAGGGGAAATCAAGGGTTCAAATTTTATCAAGATTTGTGCATCATTAATGATGTGGACCGGTGTTATGAATTAGTGAAACTGGTGCTAACATTTGTGGAAAGCAGCTGCATGACTCTGCTTTGGTTTTTTTTTACAACCCGAGAGCAGACTTAAATTTTTTTTCTAACTATGGTGCACCGGTTATTTGACCGGTGCTAGAACAGAATATCGGTGCTAACATTTGTGGTAAGCAACTGCCTTATGCTACTTTGGTATTATTTTTTGTTACAACCCGAGAGCAGACACATAATATTTTTTTTCTAACTATGGAGCACCAGTTAAAAGACCGGTGCTAGAACGTAATACCGGCTCTAAAAAAATACTAAAGCAACTGCTTGAGGTTGCTTATTCCCAATGCGATGTTGAATCCAAGGAAGGTATTTTGTAACCGGTGCTAAAATTAACATTGTTAAAATTTGAATTTTCCACCCAAATACTGACCAATTTTTTTTTCCGTACATCCAATAAATTTCACCACCGGTAAATCAACAATTATGACCGGTGTTGTTTGTTGGGACAACTATTTCTAAATATTCATTTGAAAATCCTACGTAGGGGGAAAGTTTTGTCCACTGTTTTTTAATCCCAATTACGCTAAAAAATATTCGGTTCAACACTCAATAGAGCTCGTGTTTCAAAATTATGTCCAATGGATACCCGCAAACCCTATTATCAGAACTTTGTTAAAATCACACTGTTGCCCAAAATATAAATACAGCTCCTTGTTTGTAGCCAAATAACACCACATTGTGTATTATAGGGTTAATATATGTTATAAAAAAGAATGTCATGTTTTATTAGAATTTGGTAAATGGCTAGTACATGTGCTAGAGTATCGGACTATAGATGACTTAGAAGTTAGGAAGTCCAAACTGGATGTTTTCTTTGTTATTTATTCATACCAAAAATTAAAAAAAAATTTATTCATTCTACGAATTCACATATGGTTCCAAAAATGTAGGATTGCATATGAGCATAATTGAATTTGGATGTCCGAGTGAAGTTTTTGTTTTTTGCACTTTGTCCCACCAAGAATCTTGGAATTGTCGAAACACAAAATTGGCAATTCAATACTGCAATTGAGTATTGTACGATCATAACTATACCAGTACTACTTGATTGGGTGAATGAAACATCCCCAAAATAACAAGTGTTACATATACACAAATTGCAGTGTTGCCCAAAACTAAGTTTCAACTTGAGCATTGATTCAAAACACTTGATTCTTGTTTTTACTTCCTAAATATATGAATTCTAAATAATGGAATTTTTTAATATATAAATTTCGACGGGGTCATATATGTCCTAGACTAAAATGTCCAAAAAGGTTTATAAATATAAATGGAAAATCATATTTCTTTAATGTGAAAGCATGAAAATGACCTAAGCAGTGGATAATAATTATATTTCGTCTGGAAAATAACATAGAATTTTTTCAAGCCGTAGTCAATAAAACGATCGCTTAAAAAACAATAGTATTAGAAAGACAATGAGGATCGAAATTCATGAATAATAGCTAGAAAACGGCTCTTCATCCAACGTGTGTACATCTTCAGAGCTCGTCCCAACGTCTCTCTCCCCAACGCCCGTGCCTGGATATGTAAGAAAAGGTCCAACTACTTTCATTGCATCCGAGAATTGGTATTGAAATATCTTTCCCATGTGATTGCATCAGGACCTTTGATATTATGATTTCGTCAGTAGACTTTGTACACCCACTTCCAACGCCGCAACACCAGATTCCAAACCACGACCCACAATGTCCTGAGGGAATTTGAAGAAAGATTCTGCTGTAATCTTACCCATCGAATGCCCGTATATGTTGTGCAGATAGTGGGGGACACTTGCTTTTGTACACAGTTTGGACATTAGGCCACAGAAACCTTAACAATTTGTTCTCTCTACACCATGTCTCAACTCGTCACTATTTGCCAGCACAAATTCCATCGGAGTTTTTTTATGGCGTATAGATGTCTCAGCCTCATACTGTGAACCTCCGTGTTCACTGTGGCGGGATCAATTATGGATGCTACATAGTGGTACCACCCATTCATCTCGGGAGTCAGTAGCTTTTTTGGAATCTTTTTCCAACCTGATTTAACAATAGACTCGACATCGGTTCCGTCCCTAGTTATCGTCCTCACGATCTCCCGTCCCGTGGGATCGTCATAATCCCAACTCTCATCGGTGTAGTAGTGGAATGCAAGAAATTCATCCTCCCCGGGGGGAACATTTGGCAACCTGTACAACTCGTTCATGGATTCTGGAGTTAATTTCACCATTTTCCCACGACAGAATGCCTCAGTCCACCTTCCAGCACACCGCAAATTAGCATTGAACTCACTCACTATGTTGAGGTTGAACATTGGAGATGTGTCACATAATTTCTCCCACCCAAGTGCCCAGATTGTTTCTTCAGGGGGGGGGGCATTTTCGATTCCTCTCTCCCGTAAATGTCGCCTTTGTTTGTAGGTTTTTGCCATTAATTTTTCCTGCTCCGAAATGAACCTTTTCTCCTATTGTTTAACATTGGATTGGACCTCCGGAGAGGAAGGAGATGCATTGCGTGGCCTCTTGTAGGGAGTTTTGGGTGCCATATCCTACAATGTCAAATGGGGCATTTCAACAAACACCTTCCATGCAACCAAAAAACCTATACAATACTTGCTTTCTTGAACATCAACATACCCTCAATGCCACCCAATCAAATCCAATCTATACATTAAGGTTTTTATTACACATTAACTCTATGTACATAATTGTAACATCGAAAAAACTTGGATAGCAAAGTGAACCAACATTGAAAAAAGTTGTTACATTTCCAAAATCTTTGGTTTCATAAATAATAATCTAGTACAATATAATAGCAATGTTTGAAAGAGAACTCACCTCAATCATTCCTAGAGTTTGGGAGTCTGAACTGGTTGGGAAGATGGGTTAGTTTTCCTCTTCAATGTTTAAAAAATGAAAAGTAACCGCGCGTGGATCGGCAGAAAAAATTGAACTTAAATTTACTAGAAAGGTACGAAGCTTGAAAACCTGTGCTAAAATTGCATCTGCGTGAGGCTGCTCCCAACCCGAGAACAAACGTGGATAATAAATTCTAAGGGTACAACACCGATTCAATAACCGATGGTGAAATTGAGAAAAATCTATGCTGTTGAGAAACAAGCAGCTGTGTATGGATACGTTCAGTGATTTATTAAAATCCTTTTCTCAACCCGAGAGCTAATCCTGGAAATTTTGGCTAAGTACACGGCAACGGTATCAGGACCGATGATGACCTTTTAATCCCCGATGCTAACAATGAAACAAAGCACATACTTTGTTTTCAACCTTCCACGAATATTACTATTAACAGCTCCGGTTCATGTAAACCGGTTCTATCTTTTATGTATGGCACCGGTTTAGACGAATTCAGTGTTGTTTATCATATACTGCACCGGCTTTCAGCACAGATTTCTACAAAAAAGGTGTTGAAAAAATATTGCAGCACCGATTTTATGGAATTATGTGATAATACCGGTGTCATTAATGATTTCAACACCGATTCTGGAGGCCACCAGGTTAGAGGCCGGTGCCATAGTATCTGTTTTTCAGTAGTGACTTTTTTACACGTTGCCTTTATTTTTATAATCTGTGTCTTGTCAATATTTTTTTTTGAAGATAATCATATTATTACCAGTTAGTAGCATCAAGAATGTAATTTAACCTTAAGACAACTCCGTTTTTTACATGATATAATTTTTACAATGTCAGGTACTGCTTTTCCCGGTTTATTTGCACTTAAATTCAGTAAAATTTTAAACACTATTTATTGATTTTTAATTATTATTTTTATAACACTACAAAAAAAATTTCAAAAGTGATGCATATTTTGTGACGGGTAAAGAAATATCATAATATTTGCTCCACCTTCAGGCGTCACTAAATATTTTTGAGATGTGCACATGTAACTAAATAGATACCATGTCACAAAATTTAATTGACACTTCTAAACTGAACTGCATCTTAAAGCGTCACAAAAAATATAATGATACTTCAATGCGTCACAATATTTTAGCGACATGCTGAATAAGGGCACTTCAAACCCAGAATCTGGAGATTCGCCGCCTCACCACCTCTACTACATTTAACCTGGTACTCAAGGCCCAAACTCCAAACCTCGATTCTTCCAAACTCGTAATTTCCCCCCACAGCCAAAAACCCAATTAGCTTAAACACTGAGTGGGAGAGATGTCGATGAAGAGCATCACAAGCGGCGAGAGTGGCTGAAGCGACGGGTCGCCAGATTTCTACTTGCCGGACGAGATACTATCAGTAATTCCGATGGACCCGTACGAGCAGCTAGATCTGGCGAGGAAGATTACGTCGATGTCCATAGCTTCCCGGGTGAGCAAACTAGAGTCCGCCATTACCTTTTCCCGCCAGTGAACCCCAACGAATCCCAGTGCTGGTGAACCCCAACGAACTCTTCGTCACCACTACAGCGAACCCCAATGCTGGTGAACCCCAACGAACCCCAGCACCGGTGCCACTCCAGCGAACCCCAGTGCTGACGCCACTCTAGCGAACCCCAGTGCCGACGCCACTATAAAACCCTAGCCTACCCACCCACCCCTGCTGAAGCTCGACGCCCCCCCACCCCGACGCCACCGAAAACCCTAAACCACCCCTACCCAGCTGAAGATCGAGGCCACCCCTCCTGAACTGGCTACTGCTAGAACGTCACCCCTCTCTGGCGCAAACGCCACTCAAATTGATATCTCAGATAACCCAAAAGAAGAAATATTTTTTGTCTCGTTAATAGATTTGAGGGTATAACTGCCAGTTCACTTTTTTTCTGATTTTTTAATTTTATTTTTAACAGAGGTATAATAGTCAATTCAAAAAATTTTGACCAAATTAAGGTTTTCAGAGTTAGACTGGTAGTTTCGAGCAAATAATAGGGTTAAAAATGCATTTTCTGATTTTACAGGATTGACACTTTCGATCATAGTATAGGATTATTTTATCAATTAACTCTTTAAAATAATATGTTATATATAATTTTTACTATAAGAGCTTATAGAGTAGATTAGAAAAGTACTTTCTAAAAATGTGTATTTACACATGAATCCATGGTCGGTATTAGCGTCAGTTTTGACTTCACTAATAATAAATTACTAATATGTATTGATATGAACAAATGTATAAAATTTTGTTATTTATAACACACTTATTATAAATTGATGTTTTATTTTATTTGACACATTTTCCATTTTTTGCAAGATTCCTTCAATTTCATTCACGCATTCTACTTTTTACTTTCTACCTTCAATTTCATCCACTAATTTTCTTCACTTAAATCTGAACCTCTAAACCTATAGTTTCATAAATTTTTTAAAAAAACAAAAGGAGTACTTTCTTAACTGAAAACTACATTGACAACGTTTTCATTATCATTAGGCTCCATTTTATATAGGTGTGAATATACTCTTGTCCTAATTTATACTTACAAATCAACATACTCGACCATTTAACAGTGAAATCAAACCATTACCGCCCCGTGGCGCCTTTATATTTAATTTTATCTCTTAATTTTCCCATAGCAGCAATTTGGAAAATCCCCATGATATGAGAGATATTAAGCAGAGAAAATGAACAAATTGTGCCGACAAAGAGCAGAATAGCAGAGAGGATAAAATGTGGAATATGGCAGACAGGATTCGAATAGCAGGGATTTCATCTGAGAATGTTAATATTCACGGTTTTCTAACATAGATCTTAGGAGCAAATTCAGTGATCAGTACAGGTATAAAACCAACCATAAATTATTTCCTCGAGATGTTAAAATTCTTAAATAAAATAAAAATAAACATCTGTGGAAGTCAACGGTCAAAGATTTGCATCACTGTCTTTGTCTCCCACATATAACCCGCATTAATACTTACCTCACATTCTGCACTAATACTTATTTAATAGTTTTCACTAATCCAGTAATCCTAATTAAAAATTCACACACAGCACCAAGCACTGTGCGTTCCACTTGGGTGCGGCTCCATCTGCTGCCTTGATGCACTCGCTCTCTCTTCCCAACTACTCACTCTGTACCAAGGTATAGATGAAATTACACTCCAATTATTAGTACGTTGTTTAAAAAGAAAGTTTGATCATTAATATGTATTTATGTGTGATAATGATAAATAAAAAATTGATAGTTAAAAACTAGAGTCAAGTGCTCATATGACCCTATATTTTGAGGGTTAGTGCTAATATGATCCTGTGAAGTTGGAAAGTGCTCATATAGCCCTGTGTTTTTTCAAAATGTGCTAATATAACCCTGTAGACATGATTTTGGCCGAAAAGTAATGAAATAACCATTATACCCTCTGTAATTAAGAAAAGGAAAAATTGGGTTAGATAGAAAGACGTTTATACCCTTTTCCTTCTCTTTTCTTCTTCTCTTTTCTTCTCCTCTTTTCTTCGCCATTCTCGTCTCCGTTCTCCTCTTTCTTTTCTTCTTCCTCTTTTCTTCTTCAAATCCCCGTTCTCCTCTTTTCTTCTTCAAATCCCCGTTCTCCTCTTTTCTTCTTCCTTTTTTTTTCTTCTTCCTCTTTACTTCCTCTTTTCTTCTTCAAATCCCCATCAATTTCTAGATCTTCAAATCCCCGTCAATTTCCAGATCTTCAAATCCCCGTCACTCTACAAATCCCCGTCAATTTCCAGAGGGTAAGGTTTGGTGGTCGGAGGAGAAGGTGGAGGTTTGTGGTCGTCCAGGGCAGATGTTAAGGTTCGGTGGTCGGAGGCGAGGCTGAGGTTGGCGGCGGTGTACGGCTGAGCGGTGGTGGTGCACGATGGAGCGGCGATGGGGCTTAGGGCTAGGGGTAGCAGGGATGGCTTAGGGTCAGGGGTGGCAGGGGTTAAGGCGGCGGCGCACGACGGAGCAGAGGCGGCGCACGACAGTTGCCATGTGTGCTTCATCGGAGACGGCGGTGGCCGGTGCGGAGGTCGCCGGATGAAGGATTTTGCTGCGGTGGGATCCGACCCGTTAGGGTTATGTTGAGATTTTGCTGAGAGTTTGTCTAACGGGTTAACCCGTTAGACCTGAGATTTTGCTGCAGTTGTTTTTGATTCCGAGTTTTTTGATTATGTGATTTTGATTATGTGTTTCCGACGGACCTGAGATTTTGATTTTGATTCTACCGACGGGCGGTGGTGGCAGAGCTCGGTTTAGGTTCTACTGGGGCGGGTGGTGGTGGCGACGATGGCTGGTGGTGGTGGTAGAGCTAGGTTTAGGTTCGGGTGGTGGTGGTGGTTGTGGCTGGTGGTGGTGGCTGGTAATGGTGGCGGCTGTGGCTGGTGGTGGTGGTGGTGGCTATGGTTGGTGGTGGTGGCTGGTGGTGGTGGCGATGACTGGTGGTGCTGGTGGTGGTTGGTGGTGGTCGGTGGCAGTGATAATGGCGGAGGTGGTGATAGTGGTGGTGAAGAGGAAGAAATCTAAGGTAGTTTAGTCATTAGATTTGTAATTTTAAGACTAGGGGTATTTTAGTCTTTTTATTTTTGGTCAATGTCGGAAATTACAAAGTCAACACTGGAATAGTGCCTCAGGGTTATATCGGCACTTTTGATGCAAAACACAGGGCTATAATAGAACTTTTCAACTTTACAGGGTTATATCAGCACAAACCTTCAAAACATAGGGTTATATTAGTATTTTGCCCTAAAAACTACTTATTACGACGAATATAATAATATCACTTACGATAATATTCATTATATATATATTCAAATATGTGATCAAAATTTAACAGTATTGACTGTCAAATAAGTGTGCAGATTAGCTAGGGAGTATTAATTTTACAAAGAATTGTGACCAACAGATTACATCATAGAGCATTTTAGAAGAGAGAGAGAAAGTGCAATAGTTCTAATTTTAAGAACTGGAAATAAAAATGAAGGTATTTGTTGATTTATTTCATCAATTCCCAATTCGAACCAACCAATCAAGGGAAAAAAAATGGTAATCGAAATTAATAAGGGATTCTGCTTCTAGCGGCAACATATCTGTTTAATCCTACTTATGCGATATTGAATAATGATGTTCGTAAAAGTTTTCGAAGAATACTAAAAACGTCTAATTTTTTAAAGTGTGTAGCAGATACTTGACCCTCTGGGTTTTTCGGTGTTTCTCTTGTGAACTCGTTTAGTCATATAGTCCTCCGTCTCATAATAATTGATATATTTTAATTTTTAAAAATTAAATTGAACCAATTTTAATCATTAATTTGTATTATTATATACATAAGACTATTATCATATTATATGTTGTTAGATTCATAATAATATATATTTTTACGAGTGCGTCTCTTGAAAGACGGTCTTTCCATAAGTCATGGAAAGACCAAGGTTTAAAGTGTAAATTAGAAGAAATTAAGATTAAATTTTTGAGTTGCATTATAAATTTTATAACTACTACATGCTGCATACTAAAATTTTAATGTTACAACTAAGACCTTTTACCTTTATTATTCGAATTAAACCCCGTCTTTCCATAAACCAATGGAAAGACCGTCTTTCCCAAGACTTTGCCTATTTTTAAATTGTTATTTTTTTAATAATTTTTTAGGAGTCCGTCTCTTGAAAGACGGTCTTTCCATAACTTATGGAAAGACCAAGGTTTAAAATGTAAATTAGAAGAAATTAAGATAAAATTTTCGGGTTGCATGAACCGGGTTATAAATTTTATAACTACTACATGTTTCATACTAAAAATTTAATATTGCAACTAAGACCTTTTACCTTTTATTATTCTAATCAAACCCCGTCTTTCCATAAGCATATGGAAAGACCGTCTTTTCCAAAACTTTGCCATTTTTTAATAATCGTTGAAAATTATTTCAATTGACTTTCAAAAGTCAAAATATAGCTACTAAGGAGTAATTGTGTTGGAATGTGATTTTATTTCTATTTTATTATTTTATTTGGATAAACAAATGCGGGAACATAAATTTTGTCTGCCTTGTTAGCCGTCGGATCAGGTGACCGGTCGTGCGCATGGACGGCTGGTGGTCACTGGTCAACGCTTCCAAGGGAGGTCAAACAAAGCTTAAGCGCCAATAATAGGGCGCCCGAGTCGAGAAAAGAAAGTGTCAAAATATGGGCCGGTTGGGACACGTGGCGTCCAGTTAGACTTAATTTGTGGCGCCCAAAAGGAAAAGCGGGGCTCCAATTAGATCTCTTGGGATGCTGCTGAGCTGGCGCGTTGACTTAGACCAATTATTGAGACATCCTCCAAGCTATAGTGCTTGTTTTTGGGATCCATAATGTAACTATTTCCATTATAAATTGTACAATTGTGTGGAGTGGATAAGCATGTTGTTATTTTATGTTTCTCTTTTCTTAAAAAAAAATTGTGGCTATGTTTGGCATAACTATGCTAATAAGTGTAGCTGAATTATTTTAAGAATATGTGAAGGCAACTTTTGTTTTTTTCCTAAAAATAATTTATACTTTTAAAATAATCTATTTTTTAGTAATTTACCAAACACTAAAAAGTGCTTGCTTGCTAAACAAAGCCTATCTTGGCGTGATGCTGAAAATAAGAAGAAGGTGGTATCAAAATGAGGGGAGATAAATTAATGTGATTTAGTTGAATACATCAACTCGACTCCTAAATGCACCAAACATTTGGATTAATGAATTTATTAAATAATTTACCCTAATAGCGTGGGTGGTGTTGATGTTGATTTCGCTAGTGGTGCAGAAAGGCAGTCTCTCGTCTGTAGGCTATAACGAGCTCTTTTTTTATACAAAATAATACCGGCTTCGATATCAGAACTAGCTTCTTGACGGTTGTTCACAATCACAATACATTGGACAGAACGATACACGGTTCAACCACCAACGACGGTTTTGGAATCGCAGTAGAAAAGAGAAAAATCCACCGTGAATAGTCATCTCCTACAGTAAAGACAAGCAATACTATTATTGAACTTCCTATTGTCCCATTATAATGACTCTCTTCCTACACCAAGATTTTTTTAATAAAATATTTTGAATCCTGCCCCTTTTAACAAACGCTCGATTATTTTCATCTACCTAATTTACTTTTACTCCCTCAGTTCAATATTCACCACTCATTTCAAATTTTAAATTGGGGGTGGGGGTGCAAAAGTAAAGAACAAGAGGAAGTATGTGATATTGATAGATTAATTATAACATGTAGTCGATTTTAATTATTAACTTTTTTATACGCGGTGAGTATATGTAGTTTAACTGAATACGGAAATAGTCATACATATTTATTGAATTTAGTAAAAAATAATTTGTGTTATTTTAACTAAAAGGAATGTAAGATCTTGCATATTATTACCCCTTTGTCCCAGTCCAGTCTGCAATTTAACTATTCATTTAGTCAAAATTGCTTAACCTTAACCTCAAAATTGATTCGATAAATAAGTTAAGATATTGTTGTATGTGATCTTGTTAGATTCGTAGTAGAGTTTTTTTTCTTCAAAACATCAACTTTTCATAAATTTTAATTACACAATTTTTGGTAATGAAAGTCAAAGTGGACAGAATTTGGTGGGAGAGGGAGATTAAAAAAAAAAGGTGGGACAGAGAGAGTACGTGCAGTAATATTATTATTTTTAAAATTGTGTAGAACTATTATCTCGCTTTCAAATGCTGATCACCATAATCGAGATCAATTAAAGTTGAAGAAACCAATAGCTAGTTTATTTCGATTGCTTTGGATCTCTTCCTTTTTTTCTCCCTTCTTCTTTCTTCTGGTACACCTGTTTGTACTGCACTTTCATGGAAATCTTGGTTGCCTGGATAATCGCAGAACGGCGCCGTACTGACTAGGACAAATTATGCAAGAAAATCTGCATCCATTTCACCTAACATTTTACTAATTTCCAATTTGTTAAATTACACGCACTACTGGGTGTGGTGTGTGACAAATAAGTCCAAGATTTCCCTTAAAATTAGTGGCAAGCAATTCGCCATCAAATCCTGGGTTTGTTTTTATTCAGTTAAAGTCAATGGTTATCTAATAATTTTGATCGGGTTATCGGCCTAAATGCATGAGAGTTAATTATCTTCTTGACTTTGTAATGCTGTTCGTGTATATCTGTTTCGGTCTTATTTTTTCCCTCCACGGACAGAAATCTCTAATCGTGATTCAATTGTTGGCAAAAGGCGATCATCCGCTCGCGCTCAGCGGCCCATACCAGCCCACACTCAGGCTATTATATGAAAGGTAAATCACGGTAGCCCAATACCAGAACCCATGGGCTCGGCATTGCCTCGGTACGTACAAGGGAGCCTTGCAAAGTAATCGTGATTCAATTGTTAATTTGTACGTAGTTTGGTGGTTTTATATGGCGGAGGAAATTACCAGCGTACGGAACATGCAAGTACACTAGTACAAGAAACGAAATGGATAACCATGCAGCGCACATTGGATTGAATTGAACGGAATTAAAAATAAGTGTATTAAAAATAGTAATATAATTAAAAATTTTCAAATTAATTTTGAGTCCGTCTCTTGAAATACGGTCTTTCCATAAGTTATAAAAACACCAAAGTTTATAGTGTAAATTAGAAGAAATGGAAATAAAATTTCTAGGTTGCACGAATAGGATTATGAACTTTATAACTAATACACTTTGCAGAATAAACTTTTAATATTACAACTAAGACCTTTTACCTTTTATTATTTGAATTAAACACCATCTTTTCATAAGCCTATGGAATGACGGTCTTTCCTAAGAGTTTGCCATTAAATTTTTGCTAAACATAATTAAATTTTTGCTAAACTAAATTAAATTAAACCGAACTGAACTGATTTAAGTTGAACTAAATCAAAAACTGAATTAAGTACAAATAAATTCCACACACCATGTCCTAAAGGCTCCATTCATCATGTTTTATCTAAATTATCAACCAACTTGTGAATATTTGTTTTTGATACCATGTAAATATTTTTTTAATAACTAAATGGGAAAGTCTTGGGAAAGACCGTCTTTGCATAAACTTATGGAAAGATGATATTTAATTATAATAATAAAAGGTAAAAGGTCTTTGTTGCAATATTAAAATTTATTATGCAACGTGTAGTAGCTATAAAATTTAAAACCCGATTCATGTAACTCAAAATTTTTATCTTTATTTGTTCTAATTTACACTTTAAATCTTGGTCTTTCGATGCCTTATGGAAAGACCGTAGAGACGGACTCTTAACTATATTTTAGAAAAATTTCTACGTTCCCTTGTGATTTCTCCGTTGAAACATTGTTTCCATAAATTTGTACCCATTATAAATGGTTGTAAGTTCAATTTCCGTTTTCAACGCAGATTTTTATAGTTAGAAATGAAAATTAAACGAAGGAAAAATTGTCCTAACACTTGTAGGTTTTAGGTTAAAGGATATTTTAGTTATTTTATGTGCGATCAATGTTGGTCAACGTCGGAAATTGTGTCTTACCATTATATTGACACTTTCATAAACTAGTTGGGTTTTTGTACTAAAAATTATATAAAAGTCACATTGGCCCTTACGCAAGTGAATAGTGTTCTATTGGCATATATCTCTAAATACACTGAGTTAAACTTCACACCCTTTTTCACAAACTACCATCAATTATTTTGTTTTCCAGAATCCCACATTGATTTTGGACCAAGTTATATTTGGATATAGATCACCGCTATACAGTACTAATGAGATTTATAATAAAATGTTGTGACTCTAATATGGAACTAGAGGTTAAGGTTAGTCCAATAGACATATATTTTCACTGTTGGACCCGTGACCCCTTTCTTTTCATATTTGTGTGATGAATAATAATAATGCACTTAATTTATGTTATGTGGATGTGACTTGTGAGTTATGACTTTATATATTGAGTAATAACTTAGCCCACAACCAATATAGAACTCTAGCAATTTTGGTTATCGATTGGCTAGAGAGAAACATGAGAATAGAATACTGCATTTTTTTTATGGAAGATTACACTCAACCAACCAAATTACATACTAACACGAGTGTAGGAAAGGGGGATTAAAGGCAGTTTTATTGGACCAGAGAAGACACTTTTTTGGTGCCTTCTATGGTACTGCCTTTGATCCCCCCTGATCAAATGCGGTTCCGAGAACTGCCTTTGTTGGTAACCCCAGAAGGCGGTTAATTTCCACATTTATCAGGCTGACCAAATCGCCTTTAATCAACTTTCGATATCAGAAGCAACATGAGTCCCTCGTGTGTTTAATTCATTTCCGGTATCGAAAGTGTATGCTGCTCCTTGTACCTGAAGGGCGCTTGGGCACTATTTTGAGGTTCCTGCATCGGGTGTCAAATCAGGTCTTATTTATGAGCTCATAACCGATGGACGCATGTCGGATGATCTGGTGCTTTTGGTATCGAAAGTGCTATATGCTTCCTACATCACGTGTCACTTCCGGTCCTAATCTGCATTTTTGATGGAATTTCATGCTTTTATAATAATAAGCTTTCGAGTTTGTAACTTGTGTCATTTATGAACCTTCTGAGTTCGGAATCTATAATCATGTCTCCTGAAAATTATGGATAAAGCACATGAACAACTTCCGAATCCGGAAGCAAACTCAGCTACAATGGTAAAAAATTTCATTCATTGCTATAACCCCATTAATTTTAATCTAGCATAATACAATTCCGATTAATGATCATACACATTATACGGGCTTACAAAAGCGTATAGATAACGCTAAACAAGCAAGTATCTATACGTAGGAATAAATTTCACCTACATTTCTATTCCACTGATGACATGTCAATGCCTAATGCTACTCTACACTCAACCGTAGTTTCAGCAAAAATCTATAGATAAGGCTAATAAAGGAACTATCTATAGATAGGAATAGAAAACATGCAAATTCTATTCCTCAAAATACATGTCACGAGCGTTGGCAAATTTGCTAAGGTACCACATTCAGAGCTCCAAGAGTCGCGAATCGTACATGAACTAGATGTTTTCCCAAACAATATCTTGCATTATTGATGTCATCTTATGAATACGGCTTAGAATCCTTTGGGAACATCTGTGCAAAATGGTAAACAATATTAGTTGTTATGTGGTACTTTTTAGATGAGGATCAATAGGCAAGTCTTGAAAAAATACCCACTTTATCAATTTCATGGAAATCTAATCGTATATCTTTGACACACTTCGCTGCATATAACATTACGTAGTACCCACACTCCCAAGTCTGTGCTTGTTTCTTGTACTGATATTTGGAGAAAATTATTACTATATAACAACTAGCAACTTTATTTAATTGTAAATGTATATTGAATATAATACCTTGATTTGTATTACATGTAAGGCCGTTGTCACATTCAACCCATCGAATGCACTGTCTTAGATATCGACAATAGATTTTGAAGGTTGAAAGTGCAACGATTCCATCCAGTACACAAGCTTCTTCTCCGGAACAATAAAAATTAATTTCCAATGATCACTCCAACCAAACAAGTACTTTAATACAATATGTACTTAAACCCTAACATAGAAGGTCAGGTAGGACAATATAAAATTGAAAACATCACTTCTCAATGTAAGGTGCAACGAATAATTTTTATCTTTGCGTGCAATGCATTTTCGAAAGTAACCAATCCGGTCTTGCTTCGAACACCCAATCCCCTGTGTCATCAATGAACACAAATATCCTACCCAACACTTTCCTATTTGATTAGAAAAGAAGTAAATGTACCTTATCCATAGCATGTTGAAGAGTAGACAAGAATTAAAATTGAAACGCAAACAGTACACGGTTGGAAAATTTTTAGAAATTAATCAACGCACTTACAATAATAGGGACATGATTGTTTGGTTCACTTGGTCAGACTTGCATAATTCCTCCAGATCACTCCTCAATGCAATTATGTCTCAATTTCTTCCAAAAACACCTTCATTTCCCGAAAATGTGTAGGTCGATTTATGATGGTGTGCGTTGAACAAATTGCACAAAACCTTGATGAACTCCGGGGAACCCTTCTGGACTTGTGGCTTTGATACAGCGGGTTTCTTGACGTCCGTAGTCTTTGGAATTGTTTTGTTTGTCTATGGCCGGCTAACCTTCAAATGACCGTCTTTTGTAGGATCGACGTATACTAGACGTCAATGCCATAGAACAAAAATCCCTTGAGCGGTTCCTACCTTCCTAAAATCTCCTTTTGGCCCTGGTAAGCTTACATTTTGCACATAGGCTTTCTCCACCATCACAATTTCCATTCCATCGGGAATTGGAAATGAATAGTGATTTTTCATAGATTCGTACAAAATATAATCTGCAGCATGGAGAGAGTTTACATTGTCACCCACCTCTATGAAAAGCTCACATAATTGCAAACCCTACATTATTTAGTTAATGAATAAATTAACATCGTCACGAAAAGTAGTAATAAGGTGAAAATAATCGATTTAACCTTTTGTGGGGGTGAAAGGATGTTTTGATTCGGCGAATCTTCAATCCTTCGAATTTGTTTCACTACGTTGTGGTTCCCCTCTATTTCACCCGGAGAGTGGTGAGATCCTCTGAAAGGTGGTTCCCAATCGCTATTAAGATCATTCAGGTTGTCGGGAAATTATAGTCTTGTGTGCTTCACTAATTTGCAAATTAAGATTTCATGTTGTTCTAACCTCTTGTCCCTCATAATTGCCTCTGCAAAGTGTAAAGTCCCGAAGGCTTTTCCTTATGATATGAACGTACAATGCCAAAGCCTCTCTTTGAGTCACGAAAGTGCCAACCCTTCGCTCGCATCTCGGGTTATCGGATTTTCCGGTGGCCTCGCACAAGATATTATGCTTTCCGATTGGAATGAATGTACCATCTATTTCATCTTGTTTCAATTTAGCCTAGTGTAATTCAGAAAAATAAATGTTACAGTAGATAATTCGACTCTATCTTCTTGAAATAATAAATAGCAAGTTTAAAATAGAACAAGTTAATAAAAGTCTTACCACTTTTTTCGCTATTTGAATCGCCTTTTCCTTCAAATATTCACCCTTGTTTCTTTGAGCTCTTAGGAATAGATCACATCGATCTATTTGTTTGACTTCCAATGATACAACCAATTTTCGAGCTTCCTCCTCGTCCACCCCCCCCCCCCTCCATTGCCAATAAAACATCTTGTTCGTATTTTTCCTTTATCATCTCTAGCGCCTCCAAGGCATAACCACCGTGGCTCTTCCGATGGGGAGTTATGTTCATATTTGCGAATCTTTTTTTCTCATCTCCCGTACCCTATGAGAAATGTATGAATCAATGTGACATTTACACTACAAAACAATAATACAATCACGTGGGTTATAATGTACTAACATTTTTTCTCATTTTCTAATGCTCTTCTTTTGTGTATTTCCCAACTCTCTTGTTGAATATGCGTGTATGTAAGCCACATACGGTCATCTTTTTCCATTGAGTAAACATAATGTCTTGATAATGTGTACTTGTGTTCTCACCAACTTTTTAATAGCATGTTCATCGTCCGTTTCCTAAAGTCATCCATGTCTAGCACTTTAGTTTCAAATGGTCTCTATGGTGTCATGAAATTTCTAAGTCACTATGGGTTTATAGAATTTTTTAAGAGTAAAACCATGGTTTAGAAAGAAAATGCAATCATGTACATAGATGTACCTTGCATTCCATCCAAAGGGTGACTTTGTAATCCTTCAACACATCGTGCCAACTATCGTAACATATGCCATCCCTAGTCCGATCCACCTTCCCAACCCAACTACTTTGCATGCTCCTCTGACAAGCAGATACCATTTGCATTTAAAACCAAGGGGGTCAATTCCTCTCTTACCATCCTCCGCTCTAGCGTTCTACAGTGTGTTTTTACAATTCCTACCAGTGTGGGTCCCTTGTCTTCCCCATCATCATCTACCGTCATTTCAGTGTTCCCATGTCCAGAACAATCATGATCTTCACGACTCCATTTCAACAAGCATGACAAACCCTAACAATTTAACACACAATAAGTAAATGATTAATCAATCGTGCATCATTTAAAATATACCAACAACAAAACACAATGTTTTTTTACAACAAAATATCTCCGTACGGATAATACTTGATCATGGGCACAATATTGAAAAATGGTGTATAAGATGACACACATTTTTTTGATAATGAAAAACCCACCTATAGTCTATATTTTAGATGATTTTTGTTTACCTCATTGTATAATCTTCAAAGCCCATGTAGATTTCCATTCCTTGCTTCTAGCCACTACAAATCTTAAAAATATAGAGCACCTAGTGTAGGGTTTTGGTTTATAAACATCAAGGAAGGATGTAGTGGAAATTTGAGGGAAGAAGAAGGGAGAATTGAGGTTTGGTGGGTTTTTGAGGGAAAACGTAGGGAAAAGTGTGGGTGAATAGTGATTATAATATCACTTCGAATTGGCTTTAATGCCTTATAGGGCTTACCCGTAAGTATAACTTCCGAGTCAGAAAGCTTGTTGTGGCTTTTTTTTTCCAGTACATGAATTACTTCCTCAATCTGAAGTACTTCCTCAATCGGAAATTTATTAAGAGCTGACAATGTTCCTCACTCAGAAGGTCTTGTTAGTAATAAAAAAACTGTTTCAATCGTGTTCTAACTTCATTTCCCCAATTCCAATTCCAAAACCTAGTCTCTTTGTCCAATTTTGGACTCAAGAAACCATCAATTTGTAAGGTGAAAAATGTTGAGGATGCTGGGAACGTGAAGGAAAAATGGCCACAGCAATGCTAACCTTCGGAGCCACGATCTGTATGTTGAGGCAGAGCGTAGTGACAAGTTTATCAACACTGAGGCCGAAAATAGGTACGTCGAGTTTTTGCAAACACGGAAATGTTGTAATCCTAAGGTAGTGCTTAGTTCTACAATAGAAGACTTGTCGCTAGGTTATATTTTAAGGTATTTTAAAAATCAAGGAATGAAGAAATTGATGACTATGGAGGAGAGTGTCCATCCGGACGAGGTTGTCCAATTTTATGCAAATTTAGGAAAGAAATTTAGGAACAATGACTTGACTATGGTCAATAAAATTAATGTTAAGGTCACCAAGTACACCATCAACATTGTTCTAGGTAATGAGTATTCCAACCCCTCTAAACTAAGGCCCGACAATCCCAATGGTCCCTTAGAAATCTACCATACACATCAGTTGCCTGGTGTTACAAACTCGACACTGTTATGCCCGGTTGCAATGGGGAAGAAATACTTTCACAAGGTAGAGGATATGCCGGGTAGGGCTAATACTTATGATGTAGGTCAATTAACAGTCTAGGAGAGGCTAGTCTATGAGTGGATTTGCCATTGGGAGGGCATGCATGCGAGCCAACTATAGGTAATCTAATTTTGTTCTATCATGTGATGGAGCGCATTCCAATTAATCATGGCTTTATCATCATAAACTATATGTTGAAGGTTGCGGCTACGAAAAAGAAACTGTACGGGGGATGGATCACTGCATTGCTGAAGCTGTTTGGGGTCGTACCCGTATATAGGACACTTAGGTTAGATTTTTATGATGAGATCTTGTTCGCACACAAGAAATTATAAATGGGAAAATATTTGAAGTGGCGTCGCAAGGTTATGGATAGACCCGGGGCACCCGGGGCAGCCACTAAAACTACAAAGAGAGCTAGAGATGCAGCTATGGAGCATGCCGAGTTATCACGCGAGTTCATTTCATTTTCTGTACAACATTTGGTTCAATTTCACTCTTTGTTGACTTGTGTTCCCAAATTCTTGTCCTTGTAGGTGGCCGAGTTTACTGGAAGAGTCACGTGTCGAGGTATATTACGTGCATCCGAGGTGATGTTAGCAAGGCAAATGAAGAACTGGGGTGCGTTGAAGACCATCATGCTAAGTTCATCCAGGCCGCTAGGGTGCAGTTGGAACTACTTGACGATGAACCAATGCCAAACTTTGCACCAGAATTCTCCGAGAGTGACCCCGATGAAGAAGCCCCCAATGATGAAGAGATTAATGCTGAGTTTGTCGCAATGTTTTGCGACGATTAGATGAACATTCATGAACTTTGATTCAAACCTACTTCAAGTCATTAGGGATGTTGAAACCTGAGAGTAATGTTGACATCAGCTTGACCAAACATGTTCTAATTATATATGCCAAACTTGGGATAGTTTAGGTTTATGTGAGACATCCCTAGATTAACTAAAAAATCTACATGAATAACTTGAATGACCATAGGCCACGATGTCATTCCGAGTTCGGAATAGATTCACTTCACTGTAAATTATGCTCCTGACTTATTTACTAATTCGGAAGCTGCTCGGATTCAATGGCATAGCATATAGTGGATGGAAATGAATAGATCCGATAACCTTATGGACTCGGAAATATTGCTTCCAAGTTCAAGTGTCATTTCCATTATGAAACTGATGAATTGGTTTCCAAACTTAGTAATTTTCCCCAAAATGTCTCATAGTTTAAATGAAAAGCTGATTCTTCTTCCGAGCTCGGAAGCAGCGTTCCAAGATCAGCTTCTGTTTCCGTTCCAAACTTGGTTTCAAGTCACCAATGGCCAAAAATGTAACCAAAACTCCTTTTTTTGTATACCCAACACATTACAATAGTTCCTCATTTGGAAGCAGACTTCCGACATCAGCATCTATTTCAGGTATAAACCCGATCTTACAGTTATAAAATTAATGTGCATTTTTTTACGTTCCTCATTTGGAAGCATGTTTTCAAATTTTTTAATATTTTGTAACTGACATGCTTTCGAGCTCAGAAGAATGTTTACTGTATAAAAAATGGGCAATTGCCCCAAATTCATTCAATTGTAAACCCTAGCTTCGAAAATTCTACTACTTCCAGTGCCGAAATCCATCCAAAGTTTCACAAATTCATATTCCTTACCTTATATCATGGCCTCATTGCAGCAAGGAGGGAAGGGGGGGGGGGCAAGGTTAGAACAAAGAAAGGCGCTTCCAAGAAGGCTAGCGCAAATGCTGCTCAATGCGCTAGGTTTGTATCACCCGAGGCTGAATCGAGGTACAACGACTTGCGCACCTATGGTAAATTTCTAGATTGCTATGTGCTAGACTTTAATGAGTACTATAGGATAGGCCTAGATGATCATGTTCATTTTTTTTCCAGAGCAACATGTTGAGAAATTGGTGACTATTAATGAACCCTCTCACTTTGATGAAGTGTGTCAGTTTTATAGCAATTTCCACCAGAAAGAGGATGGCGAGTATGCAAGTAAGGTGAACGGGTATGCTATTGACATGAGTACATTGATAATTAATGAATTTTTAGAGTGTCCGTACAAAGGTCAAGAAAATGTGTTTCCCAAAGACGTCATGGGACCTTTGAATGATATATACCATAGAGAGACTTTTCCACTACAGTATGACAAACCTTATGGTGACCCAATAGCCTGTAGTGTAAGGTATTTTGATCAAAACCCTACCAATTTTGGGAAGTTAGAGAGTTATGACACTACTAAGCTTACTATAGACCAATTCATTGTGTACGAAATGATAACAAGATTTATTGTACCCATAATCGGCCACCTAACAGAGTCTAGTTATGCAACTCTAGTGATGTTTTATTACATCATTGAGTGTAGGAAGATCAATCTAGGTGCCGCGATCTTCAACCACATGTTTTGGGTTGCAACCTCGAAAAACAATATCAAGAGCCTACCATATGGTAATCTGATCACATTGATCCTTAAGAGCATACCCGGGATGGCAATGTATGGTGAGGAGAATCAATGCAAGTGTTTTGAACAACAACACTACACAAGGAAGAAGTGGATCTTAGTTGACCACAAGTGGGTACATAAGCCAGATGAAGAACCGGACAAGAGGCCAAGAGTTGAGCAAGGTATAAAACACATTTTTTCAACTTAAACATTATTTTTGACTGTTGTGATAAACATTACAACTTTTGTTTATTATGCAGAGGAATCTTATCCTACTTTCATGAAAGGGTTCAGGGCATGCCACAAATAGGTACATGGTGAACTGGTGCAGATGAGGGAGCGCATCTAGAAGTTGAAGCGTGCCAGCGTGCTTACGAGCGTCACTTGTCATCTACATCTAAATCAAGTCCTAGGCCAGGCTCTTATATTTTGATTTTTTTATCTCAAGTTCTAAGTATGACTTGTAATTGAATTGGTTTCACTGAATTTCCCCAAATTTGACATTATGTAGCTTAAATATTCGACTGTATGCTATGGTATTTGATCTGGAATACTTATAATTATTAGCTCTTCCATATGTATTTGGATTACTTACAATTATTAGCACTTCTATTTTCTCTTATGTTGAATTCAATGTGTATTTGGATTATTGGTTCAAAGTAGTGGGGAAAGGATGCAACATAACCATTTTACCATATCAGTCGTACAACTTATGGAACCGGAAGTACATTGGGTGGTCATGGACAATACAAGAAAATCATCGAAGACACCAAATAAAATGACAACTACCTCTGTTTCTTCTTCTTCTTCCCACGTCCATTGACCCACATTCCCTCATTGTGGTTAGTTTGGCCTAAGAAACCATATAGAATTGCATCATCATCTAATAGCTACAACATTCAGTTCTTGCATCAAGCTGTGGCAATTATGTGATTTAAGTCCATCCAACTTACACTCATCCACAGACACACACGAACTTATGTTATACAAGAAATCACCAGGCACCTTCACACTACTCAGTGTCTCACAATATGGTTTCTTCTCTAAAAGATACATTGAAAAGCAAGCAGGTAGAAGATAAGAATCATCGCCGCTCGTGACTAGTGCTAAACTGCTCTTGATTCCCATTTCAACCAAGTTAAGCCGAACCTTCAAACCATCCTTTGTTTTACCAGGGGTATTCAACAGTGTTCCAATTAATGAATCTCACGCATTCTTCTCAATGTACATTACATCGAGACAATGTCGTACGTCCAAATTCTTCCACTAAGGGAGTCTGGAAAAAAATGGAGCATTTATTCCAACTACCTTCATTTCCTACTTTACGCTTCTTCTTTCCAAAATCATTAGGCAAATCCTTAACTTTGTCATAAACCTCAACACTGGTGAGCGGTACCGGGGCCAGTCTCTCCTCAACTTCTACATTAAACCATTTTTTCGCCGATCTCCATGGGTGACCGTTCAGAAGAAACCTCTGATGGCCTTGATATATGGTTTTACATCCATGCTTCAATTGACAAAATGAGGTTTGTTTCTCACAAACTTGACAATCGTAGTTCCTTTTCACTGAGTACCCTGACAAATTTCCATATGCAGGAAAGTCATTTATTGTACAAAACAACAATACCTTTAATGTGAAATCCACTCCTTCAAAAGCATTGTAAGTGAGGACCCCATCCTTGAACAATGTCATCAAATCATCCACCAAAGGAGCAAGATACACATCTATATCATTACCAGGTTTCCTAGGGCTCGATATCATCATCGATAATAAGACGTACTTCCGTTTCCTTGTCAACCATGATAGGAGATTGTATATGACTAACATAACGGGCCACAAGCTGTGCATGCTGCTCATATTAACAAATGGATTCATACCGTTGGTGGAAATACCAAGTCTTAAATGACGAGGCTTGGAACCAAAATCAGAGTGCAATGAATCAATCGTCTTATCCTGCTCATCGTCAGACATATGTCTAATCACATCATCCGCATGTCGGTCTCTCTCAAAATTCCAACACAACAACTTAGCATCTTCTCTGCAAGCAAACAACTTGTTTAACCGGGGAATGATAGGTAGATACTATAATACTTTAGCGGGTGTTTTTTTCTTCAAAACCAAATCAGGATCCGCCCCAACCACAATGCCTCCTCTCTTTAACTTGTAGCGAGACTCACCACATACCCGACATTTATTTAGGACCTCATTCTCTGGTCCTCTATACAACGTACAATTGTTTAGACAAGCGTGCATTTTTTTCAATTCCATTCCCAGAGGACAAAGAACTCTTTTTTCAGCGTACAATCTGTCAAGAAGAAGATTGCCTTTAGGAACCAATTCCCTAACTAGTTCAAGTGTCTTTGTCATGCCTTTATCAGTCTATCCAAATATTTCTTTCAAACTCCTCATTCGCAAGGTGGCACTCAAGATTGAATGCTTAGAACCAGTGTACAACGACGTCTTCTTGTCATTTTTCAAAGCTTCAAGAACTTTTGGTTTACCATGGAATTCTCTGGCAACATCCTCTACCATTTCGTCAAATGCATCATTCATATCTAAATCATCAACCTCTTTATAGCTAACTTCTTCAACACTAGGTGTAACAACCTCTCCGTGCCACACCCAAGAAGTATAACTTGTTTGAAACCTCGGATGATGAGATGTTCACGTATCTTCTTTCTTCCCAAGTATACATCGTTATTACAATCCTTCCATGGACACTGTGCCCTCACAAAAACATTCTTTGAAGCATGTTCAAAGGCAACCACAATAAAAGATTCAACTAAAGGGATGTAATCAGGTGATTTTCTCAAATCCCTACCAATTAATTCAATTCTATCCATAGTCAATCACCTAAAATGAAATGCAATTAACATCCACTCAACACGTAAAAAAAAACACAACCATCAATTTCACAAAAGCATCAAAGCTAATTCAATGCAAAAACCAAAATCCTACAACACTTGAATTTAACTCAATACCTAGTGATTCAATTGTACACTAAACATACCTTATCCAACACTCATTGGCAACACTATTACTTCTTGTTCATGTTCAAATGCCATTTCTTATCACACAAACAAGATTTTTCTATCCTCGGTGAAGAAAACTGTATTGTTTTAATGAGGGAAACTACTTCCGATTCCGGAAGTTAAGTGCCTAAGATCTACATAAACCCCAAAATAACTTCCTCAATCATAAGCAGGACAATATTTCTTTTTCGATCTCCTAAAGGATGCCAGCTCTTCAGCTATGCGATAATCACTCAGTTCCTCTTACGGAAGCTGCTCGGGTCCAGGGTCCAAACTCATAAACAACTTTATTTAAAGGCTGTTTGGTAGAATCGCCTTTGAATTGAACGCCACAAAGGTGGTTATTACATAAACCGCCTTAGTTTGGTTACAATCAAAGACGGTTAAAATATAATCGCCTTGAAAATGTAAATAACCGCCTTGAATCAGTTGGGGGAGCCAAAAACTGCTACTTTCGATATCGAAAGTTGCCAACAAAGGCGGTTCCTTCCCAAAATTTTATAACCACCTTTGAATGCTGCCTTTAATGACAAACTTTCCACTAGTGTAACATTCTACTATATGACTAAACTAGAAAACACTAAATTTTGAATCTATTGTGACCTAGGGAAGGTTGAATCACTGTGGGACCACAAAAACAGTCCCTAGCTGGAAGATTACATACAATCAACCAAATTAAATGCATCCCACTGTATGATTAAATTAAGAGACACTATCATTTGAATCTATTGAAACCCAGTAAAGTCTTATATTCACAGTGAAACCCACTGAACAGTCACACAATGCTGAATAATCTCTATCAAGATATTGCTAAAATTCATCATTCCTACATCGATCACGATATTTCTCTAATCATCGTACCTTCATGGTTCACTTGCCAATTGGGAAATCTCTGCAAGAACTACATATACGATCCCACAACACTAGCCAATTCATATCAAAAAAATTATCTAAAATTTCACAAATGTTAATATGGGTGTAACTTGAACCATATACCTCCCTACTATATAGAAGGTGAATTAATTAATGAACCAATACCCAATTTAAATACATTGAAGTAGAATTCATATAAAGAAACTAGGTTAAAGTGCATAATTAACCCTATTAAATTTTGAAAGATCAGATATAACCATGTAAAATTTGAAAGTACAAAATTATTCCTAAGTTTTTGAGCAATGATGCAAATATACCCAAATTGCACTATTCCAACATTGACTAATGGAATTCAGGCGTTGACCTAATCTAAAAAGACAAACACACCCTTAGGTTTAAAGTTAAAAATCTAATGACCAATATACCCCTAGGCTCTACTGCCGGTCAACGGTGGTCAATAGTTGTCAAGGCCAGACCAATGCGAGCTGATGGTGGCTGGGTTAGATCAGTACTTTTATTATTAAGACAGATTAGATCAGCACTTAGTAAAAAAATACAGGATTAAATTAGCACTTATGTAAAAAAGATAAGATCAAATCAACACTATCATATTAAAACATATTTTTGAGGAGAGCCCACTCCTTATAAATATGAATCCATTACAACTTCATAAATTAATATATCATAAATATATTTATAATCCGTATGTTAATTTCTAATTAATTTTTAATACTCCCTATATCCTAGATAAATTGGCACATTTTGACTTTTACTGAATCAATTTTCAACTACTCTCTATGGTCCTCTAAATATGGCCTATTATAAAATGGTACAGCGAATTTTAAAAGTTGGAATGACTAGAGGAAGTTGTATTTGGAGAGTAAAAAGTAAATTGAGTGAATGAATATAATATAGAATTTTCCAAAATGATGATGAATCCAACAACATTTAACATGATAATAGTCTTGCATATAAAATAATAGAATTTAATGGCTGAATTTGACTCAGTTTGACTTCCAAAAGTCAAAATATGCCAATTTATCTAGGACGGAGGGAGTATACAAATTCGGTCTCCGTAATGAATTGATTTTGTCCCTAGCAGTATCCGAGTAGCAATAAGTGTTGATTTCTAATTACAAAGTTACAGAATTTAGTGAGGAAATTATTCGCCAAAATATCTGAATTTCTTCCGGAAAGTATTTACCAAAATTTCTTACTTTTGTAACAAGAAATACAAATTATAAATATATTTATGGTACATTAGATTATGAGCTGTAATGAAGGCATATTTATAGGGTGTGGACTCTCCTCAAAATTTTTTTTTTTTATGATAGTGTCGGTCTAACCATATCATTTTTACATATGTACTGATTTAACCCTGTATTTTTTTTTTACTAAAGTGCTAATTTAACCATGTCTTAGTAATAAAAGTACTAATCTAACCCAGCCACCATCAGCCAGCGCCGGTCCAGCGTTGACCAAGAAAATTTTTTTCTGAATTAATTTTTTACTTAATAATTTAACTGAGCTAAAATTAAATATTAAAAATAATTGAAATAAGTTATCAAAACAAAGTTAAATACTATCAATTTAAAATTTTATTGAACTGTACTGAATTGAAGTGCTAACAAATTATAGAGAAAAAAGTTTTAAAAAAAAATGAAAGAACAAAGGCTTCTTATAAGGTACTAATAAAGTACCATCAAGGTTGCGCGATATATTTCACTAATATCAAGATTAATTTTTATTTAAAATTTTTAAAGTCTAGTCATCTAAAAAAATATGAATTATGAAGTGAAATGATTAATTTAGCTAGAAATATTTAAATATTGAATATAATAAAAATTGATTATTTTAATAATATTTAATTCAATTTATTTTAAAATTTATTATTTGTATGTTAATATCCATTTTAAAAGTTTGTCATAATTATATGTATCTCATTGTAATAAGTAAATGTAAATATCAAATGACCTTATTAGTCTTACTAATTATAAAATATCCTCATTTAATAGTTAGTCGGTCTAAAACAAGACTTTGTCATGTAAAAATAATTAATAAATAACATGTATGGAGTATACATATTTCTATCAAAATTAATCTATCATTGTATAAAAAAAATCCGAACATTATGTTATTTCAGATTATGTGTTTCTTTTCTTCAGGATATATAAATAAATATAGTACAATGAGATATTTGTGGTTTTGAATATATCTTTAGAAGTTATATATTTTAACAAGTTATGATTCATTATATATAGTAAAGAATTAAATTAGTAACAAATTATAATATTAGTATGTTAAAAAAAGTTATGATTGATTACACATAGTAAAGAATAAAATCAGTAACATATTATAATATTAGTATGTTATAAAATTGGGAGTATTGACTGGGTGTGGGCGATTAACACACAGTGAGTGTGCGACTTCACGGCAACCATGAGGTGGGGGCGTGGCCGGCCGCGGCATGAGGGTGGCAAAGCCTTCCGGTGAATGGGCTGAAGGGGTACATGAGAGTGGTACCGAGGAGACCAGTCTGATGGAGGAGATTGAAGAGGAGGAGAATCTGGGGGACGATTGTGAAGCTGCGATAAGGGAGGAGAGAAACTTGGTCGGAATTGAATCGACGATTGGAGAGAAGGAAGAACTAGGCGATGATATTAAACCGGTGATCAAGGAGGCAAACCCTATAAACATGACGTCGAATGTGTTGGAAATAAGTCTAATTTTATGAAGAATGGGAAATTGTGGGTTGATATAATTGCTGGTAATAGAGTTCAATCGAATGGAATGAAAATCGATTATGTAGCTCCTAAAATCGTTGATTGTGAAATAGAAATAGAAACTGGGCCTAATGATGTGAAAGATGAATGGAAGTACTTGTGTAGTTCTCTGATTATGTATGTTTGTAGTGGTAACCTTACCATGAATGCGGTTAGTAGGTTTTTGGTTAAGTTCTGGAATTTTGTGAGTTATCCAGAGATTTTATACAATGATGGTATTTTATCCTTAGATTTATATCTGTGAGTGATAGGGATGAGGTAGTGATACAAGGCCTGCACACCATTTACAGTATGTCTATGTTTTAACAACTCTGGAAACCAAATTTATGTTTGAAGGGTGATATGGTGAGGGTACTTCCTGTGTTGGTGAAATTTCTGAATCTTCCACTGCATTTATGGGGGGTAATTAGCCCAGGGAAGTTAGGGAGTATGGTCGGTAAGCCTTTATTTAGAGATGAGTGTACTGCTAATAAACTCAGGATTTCTTATGCAAGGATTTTGGTGGAGGTGGATACATTGCAGAGGATACTTGGACATGTGATGATCAAGGATCTTGAAGGGAAAAGAACTAAACAAGTGATTGAAATTGAGTGGAGGCCTATATTCTATGATAAATGCCAGCAAGGTGGACATGATTGTAGGAGAACTTATGTGAGGCAGAAAATAATGCAAATATGGAAACCAAAGCAAAAGGAACCATCATACAAAGAGATGGTGCCGACTGAAAAGGAAACTGGGATTAGAGAGGAGGTTGGAGGGAATGGAAAGGCTCGGGTTATGGGGGAAACTGGAAAAAGAGTTCAAGTTGGTAAAATTTGGATAGTTGTTATGTCTAAAACCAAACAAGGGGTAGTCCAGTAGGGATCTAATAGTGGTAATAGCAGAGGTTGGTCTAATGAGGGAGTAGTTGTAACAGATGTTGGGGGTAAAATGGTGGAAATGGATACATCTCAGAGAATTGGGAGGATCCCATAGAGAGGTATGGCCATGTTCCATGATTATTTTATGGAACGTTGGGAGGTTGAATAATACAGAAAAACAAAGAGAGATTAACTCTCGTCTCTGAGGTATGAATCCAATTATTGCTCTTTTTGTTGAAACAAGAGTTAAGGAGGAAAATTCATAAATAATACAAATAGTTTTGGAGAGAAATGGAGAGTGGAAGATAACTATACAGCTCACCCTAATGGTAGGATTTGGGTTCTATGGGACTATCATAGAGTGACTATGGTTAAAAGAGTGGTGACCATCCAAATGATGATGTGTGAAGTGCAGGATAAGAATGGAGATTTTCCATTTTGGCTTACTGCTATATATGCAAGTAACTAACACAAGATGAGAAGAACACTGTGGAAGAACATTGAGAAGAATCAGACTGCAAGTCCCTAGTTTCTGATAGGTGATTTTAATAATGTTTTAAGTGTAAATGATAGAGTTGGAGGAAACGCAGTACAACCGAGTGAGTATTATGAGTTGGAGCAAATGATAATGTGGGTAGGGCTAAGTGAATGTGATATTATAGGGGATTTTTTCACATGATCGAATAGGCATGCAGATGGAGTTATATACTCCAAGATTGATCATGGATTGGGGAACTCACAATGGTTTATGAAATTTCATGAGGTGGTGGTGGAAGTATTAGAGCCGGGGATTTCAGATCATGCGTTATTGCGGGTTAAATTGTTTGAGAAAATGAAGAGAAGCTACATGCAGTTCAAGTTTTCCAACTGTTTGATGGATAATCAGGAGGTTTTGGAAACAATTGAGGCAAGTTGGAGGCAGTCGTTTACTGGGAAATCAATGTTTGTGCTTTGGGGGAAGCTAATGAGATTGCAAAAGGATTTAAGTCATTTTATGAGCCAGCAGAAAAGTAAAAAAGAAGCTGGAAGATGTGAGGAACAAACTCGGTAAGGCGCAAATAAATTTAGTGCAGAATCATATGGACAGAAACTGTATCTTGAGGGTAATATAATGCATTGAAGAAGTGCAGATGGGGAATATGATTGATGAAAAATTAGCTAAGCAGACACCAAAGGTGGATTGGTTGAGGTTGGGGAATGACAATAACTCGTATTTCCATGCGACAGTGAAAGCAAAATACAAGATGTTTGGTATTATGAAGCTGGTAAAGGAGGATGGCTGTGTGATTTATGAGCATAAGGGAATTGAGGAGAGATTGTCAATTTTTATGAAGACCTGGTTTGAAGGAGGGGTGATAGAACTGTAAGTGTAAACCTGGAAGTAATAAGAAATGGAAAGGTCTTGGACAATGAAGGTAGAAGAATATTGGGAGCTGAAGTCACAAAGAAGGAAATTTGTGAGGCATTAAAGAGCATTGGTGATCTTAAAGCACCTGGGTATGATGGCTTCAATGCAAAGTTTTTCAAGAGGAATTGGCGGCTGTTTAGAGGAGATGTTGTAAGGGCTATTCAGGACTACTTCAAGAATGGAAACATGTGCTTGAGGCAGTAAACACTACATTGGTTACACTGATTCCAAAACATCCGGCAGCTTGTAAGGTAAAGGATTTTTTGCCCTATTTCATGTTGTTCGACGGTGTATAAAGTTCTATCCAAGGTGTTAACTAATGGGCTTAGCAAGGTGATTGGCGATATAGTACAGTTGAATCAGGTGGCGTTTGTACTGGGGCATTGTATACATGATCGTATTTTGTTAGCCTGCAAATTGGTCAGGGGTTATAACTAAAAGAGTGGAGGCTCAAGATGTACTATCTAGGTGGATATACAGAAGGCGTACAATACAATGGATTGGGGAGCACTCCAGGAGCTTATAAGGGCACTGGGTTTTCCATGTAAGTTTGTGGAGTGGATAATGGCCTGTGTAACTTCTGTTTCATTTAAATACAATGTGAATGGTAAGGCTACTAGAACTGTACGTGCTAGACGTGGTTTGAGACAAGGTGACCCTATTTCACCATTGTTATTCATGCTAATTGTGGAGTACATGGCACGATGTCTGCAGGGAGTTGTTGATAAGTCTGGTTTTACTCTCCATCTGAAATGTGAGCTGTTATAGATTACGAATCTAAGCTTTGCAGATTATGTATTATTGTTTTCTAGAGGAGATAGTAGTTCAGTGAAGATATTGATCGATGCTTATTACAGTTTTGAAGAAGCGACGGGACTCAGAGTAAGTAAAAGTAAATGCAAATTTTACTTTGGAGGGGTTAATACTGAGCAGAACATGGAGATCCTTGAACTGACGGACTTTGAAGAAGGAGAACTCCCAATCAGGTACCTTGGTATACCGTTGGCTAGCAGAAAATTGACAGTGTTTATGTGCCAACCATTAATTGATAAGATTGTTGGGAGTGTGAAGCATAGGAGTGGTAAACACTTTAGCTATGCATGCAGAATATAATTAATTAGGAGTGTTATATACTCTGTTGTAAATTACTGGCTCCAGGCTTTTCCCTTTCCTAAAGGGGTGTTAAAGCATTGAATCTATTTGTCGATCCTTTCTATGGTGCTAGAATGAGATTGTCTCTAGAAAGGTGCCAGTGGCGTGGGAGAGAATATGTGGGAGTAAGAATAGTGGGGGTCTGGGAGTTATTTCACTTATTGAATGAAGTGTTGCTAGTGAAAGTAAGGTGATATGGAATTTTTGTAGGAAAACAGATAGGTTGTGAATCCTCTGGATGCATGTGTATTATATTTCAAAAAAATAAGGGATGTCATGGAGGTACAGTTTCTAGGGAGTGCATCGTTGATAGTTAAGAGCTTGAGCAAATGTAGAGAAAGGATTCAAGGATATGCAATGTTGGAGGGATCAAGGTGGAGGGCAGAAGTAAAATATAAGAAAAGTTTACAATGATTTCAAAGAGGAGCAGCCGAGAATGCCTTGGAGGAAATTTTTTTATGAGAACTTTGCTAGACCAAGAGCTAAGTTCATATTGTGGCTGTGTTTTTTTAAGAGATTGGCGATGAAGGATAGACTAAGGAGGTTTGGGTTTGAGTTGGATGGAAAGTGTGCTTTATGTGCGAAGGATGAATCCATCCAGCACTTGTTGTTTGAATGCCCAAGGACGAAAATGATCTAGGTTCAAGTATTGAAATGGCTTGGGATTAACAGAGAACCCAAACAGTAGGATTATGAGCTAGATTGGCTGATAACAAACTGCAAAGGCAAGGGGAGTAGAGCACAACTCTTGAAAATGGTTGCTACGAAAGTTGTTTATTGGATATGGAGGTAAAGAAATTCTTTGTGTTTCAAAGGTAAAGTTGAGTGTAGTACTGTAGACAATATTTTAGAAAGCATGGTGTGTAGGGCTTGGTTGAAACCTAAATTAAAGAGGTTATGTGCAAAGCTTATAATAGAGTATGATGTCTAGTTGGTAGCGGATGTAAATGAGGTGATGTACATGCTTTTTTTAGGAGTAGTGAAAGTTCTTTCATTCCAAAAAATATTAGTATTTTATTTTTAGACAACTTGGGTATAGCTTAGTCAAAATGACTTCAATATCCCCGTTTGACAGCACCAAAGTTAACCATTTCTATTATATATTGTTTGGAAAAAAGTACTCTATCATTGTATAAAAAAATTCGAACATTTTGTTATTTCAGATTATGTGCTTCTTTGGATTTTCTCCAGTGATATATAAATAGAAATAGTACAATGAGATATTTATGATTTCAAATATATCTTTAGAAGTAACATATTTTAACAAGTTATGATTCATTATAGGGTGAACGACTTCAGGGGCCTTCCAACTCTTGCCATTTGACCCTTTTGGCCCCCCAATTTTTTTTATCACTTTCGTCCCTGAACTTACAAAAGTGTTGAATCCTCATCCTTCCGTTTGGTCAATCCGTCAAGTGTTGGTCAAAACGTTGATTTTAAGGACAGAATGATAATTTCTTATTTTCTTTCTCATTTTCTCCTTTTCTTTCCTTCTTTCTTTCTCCTTTCCTTCTTTTCTTTCCTTTGTTCTTTTCTTCTCTCTTTTTCTCCTTCTCCAGAATCGTCGTCTATTTCTTCTTTCCTTTTTTTCTCTCGTCATTTGTTTCTTTTCTCTGGTTCGAGTAGCTCCGGCGCCGATCCCAGCCACGGGAACTCCGGCCTGCTTCTTCTTTTCTCCCTCATTGTCCCCGCCTACTTCTTTTCTCCCTCCCGCCCAATTCCTCCTTCCCGTCTCTGAAACACCAAAATTGAAAACCTTAACCTGCCTTGTTCGCAATGCCGTGGTGGTGGATGGGGGTTGCTAGAGCCGACGGGGTGGTGGTGGCATGGAGGAGGTTGGGGTGGCTGGAGGCAAGGGATACTTGGTGCGGAGGTTTGGGTGGTTGGATTGCAGCCAATGAGTCATGATCTTCATCAATTTGATAATCTGCATACGAATTTCTTGAAAAGAAATACCTTTTGGTGAATAAAATTGATAGAGGCTCAGAAAAGGTTGCTTAGAAATTTATTTATGAGTTTGTCATTTATTGGTTGAAGGAATAAAAACATCAGTCACTGATTGGGAAGACATCAGAGTTCATGGCGGCGGTGGCGGAAGACGGAGTTCATGGCGGTGGTTCGGCGGGAATGGCGGAGCTGGAAGGGGCTAGAAGAAGAAAAGAAGATTGAGGGCTGGATTGTAATTAAATAAAATATGGATAGAAGAAAAGAAGAGTGATGGCTGGATTATAATTAAATAAAATATGAAAAGTCTCTTTTACCCTTCATTTTGTTTAGAATTCAGAAACTAACGGTATTGACTTCACTTTTAACGGATTGACCAAACGGAAGGGTGATGATTCAACACTTTTGTTAGTTCGGGGACGAAATTGATCGAAAAAAATTGGGGGCCAAAAGGGTCAAATGGCAAGAGTTGGAGGGTCCCTGAAGTTGTTCGCCCTTTAATATATATAGTAATGAATTAAAATTAGTAACAAATTATAATATTAGTATGTTAACAAGTTATGATTGATTACATATAGTAAAGAATAAAAACCAGTAACATATTATAATATTAGTATGTTATTTTTAGACAACTTGGGTTTAGATTATTCAAAATGACTTCTATATACCGGTTGACAGCACCAAAGCAAACAATCTCTATATGGTGCTTGGGAACAGTAAAGAATTAAAATTAGTATCAAATTATATTATTAGTATGTTAAGAAGTTATGATTGATTATATAGTAAAGAATAAAATCAATAACATATTATGTTAAACTAATAAGAGAGAGTTTAATAATGATGGAAAGTGTTGTTTATTTCCATTGATGAGGTGCTGAATATATAGATACAATTGCTAACTAAATCTCCCTCAAAAGGGGATTCTAACAACTAAATATTTGACTAACAACTATCTACCAACTCTAACAAACAATGTTGACCACATCATGTGGTATGGTAAATGTATAAGGTAAATTGCATTTACAGTTAACACCCCCCACAAGCTCATGACCGAGGCAGGACATGAAGCTTGGACCTGAGAGTAGCAAAGTGATGATTCCCAACAGCTTTGGTGAAGATATCCGCAGTCTGATCAAGGGACCGAACATGCGGAACAATAAGATCACCTGAGGCAACCTGTTCTCGAACAAAGTGGTAGTCAATTTTGATGTGTTTGGACCGCTGATGGAAGACCGGATTTGCTGAGAGGAACGTGGCACTTAAGTTGTCACACAGAAGAATGGGAGGACGCTGAACTGAGACGTGCTGAAGAAGCCAAATGAGCTCCGCAGAGGCAAACGCAATGGCCCTGTATTCAGCCTCAGTACTGGAGCGAGCAACAACTTTTTACTTGCGAGATGGCCAACTGATAAGGTTGCCACCAAAGTAAATCGCAAAACCATGCTGAGAGCGGCAATCATCCGGATCAGAAGCCCATCCTGCATCATAATAGGCCACGAGGCGAGAGTCACGAGCTACCCGAAACACTAGACCAGAGGAGATGGAACCTTTGAGATACCTGAGAATGCGTTTGACAGCACACCAGTGATCCTCAGTAGGAGAGTGCATGAATTGACAAACTCTATTGACCGCATAAGATATCTCTAGCCGAATGATAGTGACATACTGCAGAGCACTAACAATGCTACGATAGAGAGATGGATCAGACAGGGCCTTACCAGCAGCAATCAGATGAGAGCCAGGCTCAGCAGGAGAACAAATAGGCTGTGCACCGGACATATTGCTCCATTCAAGGATGTCATAGATAAACTTTTGCTGGGAGAGGTGGAGAGTGGAATTCTGTAGAGAGACCTCAATGCCAAGGAAGTAATGAAGAGGGCCAAGATCTTTTAAGGCAAAGTCACGATGCAGCAGATGAACAAAGTCATCAATGAAGGTGGTATGAGAGCCGGTGATGACAAGATCATCCACATAGACAAGGACATAAACAACATGAGAACCAGATGTCTTGACAAACAGCGAGGGATCAGAAACACATGCCTTGAATCCATAACGAATAAGAGAGGCAGTAAGTTTGTGAAACCATGCTCTAGGTGCTTGTTTGAGACCATAAAGAGCTTTGCGAAGCCTGCAAACATGGGATGGTTTATCCGGAGCAACAAAACCCTGCGGCTGATCCATATAGACTGTTTCAGAAAGGTCACCATGGAGAAATGCATTATTGACGTCAACCTGCCGTAGGGGCCACCCAGCAAAAATAGCCAAGCTGAGAACCAAACGGATGGTGGTAGGTTTGACCACGGGGCTGAAGGTGTCAAAGTAATCAACCCCAGCTTCCTGGTGAAATCCCTTGGCCACAAGACGTACTTTGTAACGCTCAATGGAGCCATCTGCTTTTCTCTTTACCCTGTAGACCCACTTATAGCCAACAACATTAGCGTTCGAGGGACGAGGAACCAAGTCCCAAGTCCTATTAGTCATTAAAGCATCATATTCGGATTGCATTGCATACTGCCAATTAGGATCTTTAGAGGCTTGGTGAAAGAGTCTGGGTTCAAGAGAAACGGTGAGAGCCATGGGAAGTGGATATTTTGTGGAGAGGAGAGCTTTGGGTTTGAGAGAATGAGTGGCAGAGCGAGTAGTCATGGTATGAGTGGACTGATCGGAGGGACGATACCAAGAAGGAGCATTGTCATAATGAGATGGAACAGTAATAGTCAAGTTAGGAGGTGATTGCGATTGAGTAGGTGGGGAGTCAGTAGATGAGGGAGGAGACGATGATGGAGAAGGTGAAGATGGAGTAGAGTGGGGAGACGACTATGGTGATGGTGAAAGAGGAATGGAATCTGACGGAGGTGGATAGAGGGGTATCGGTAGGAGGTAGAGGGATGAGGGGAATGGAAGCGAAATGTGATGGTGAAGGAGATGGAGTGGAGGAGGACATATCAGAGTAAGGAAAGAGAGTTTCATCAAAGACAACATAGCGAGAGATATATGTGCGAGAAGTGGGTAGGTGAAGGCATTGATATCCCTTATGTTTGGAGCTGTAGCCAAGAAAGATGCAGGGAAGAGAGCGATACTCAAGCTTGTTAGCAGTGTACGGGCGGAGAAAGGGATAACAGAGACATCCAAAGGAACGAAGGAGACTGTAGTTGGGTATTTTGTTGTAAAGGCACTGGTAAGGGGATTTGTGAGAAAGGTTGGGTGTGATTGTGCGATTAATGAGGTAGACTGCAGTGTGGAATGCCTGTTCCCAGTATGTGATGGGAAGATGAGAGTGGGCAAGGAGAGAGAGACCCTTTTCAACGATCGTGCGGTTGCGTCGTTCAGCAGAACCGTTTTGTTCAGGGGTATGAGGGCAGGAAAGTTGATGGCGGATGCCATGAGAGGCAAGGAGAGTTGAAACATTACGGTATTCACCACCCCAATCAGATTGGAAAGCTTTAATTTTCGTAGAGAATTAGGTTTGAACAAGTTTTAGAAAGAGTTCAACAATAGCATAAACTTGGGATTTGGTGGAGAGAAAGTATAGCCAAGTGAATTTGGTGCAGTCATCAATAAAGCTAACATAATATCGACACCCAGAGGTTGATAAAGTAGAAGATGGTCCCCACACATCAGAATGGATTAAATCAAAAGGTTTCGAAGAAACAGTAGTTCGAGAAGACAAAGGTAATTGGTGACTTTTTCCAAGTTGACAAGAGCCACAAACCGAGTCTAACTTATTACAAGAAATGGGAAGATTAAAGTGAGAAACAAGACGACGAAGGATGGACTCGTGCGGGTGTGCAAGACGGTGATGCCAACACTGAAGTGAGGTGCGCTCCGAGAGGAAAGCAATTGGAGAGGAGGACGAAGACAAGCTGGAAACGTGGGGTAGACAGTAAAGGTCATTTTCAACGGTTCCCTTTAGTAGGATCTGTCCCTGCAAGGTCTTAACAAGACAATGGTCTGAGTGGAGTTCAACAAATACAGGATTATCACGAGTTAACTTTGAGACACTAAGTAAGGATTTGGTAATTTTGGGAACACAAAGAACATCATTTAATGTCAAGGGACGGGCAGCATGCGAAGCAGTAAGAATAGAAGTGCCATAATGAGTAATAGGAAGAGAGGTACCGTCACCGACGGTGATGCCATCATTACCATTGTACTGGTTTGGAATAGTGATATTGCCTAAGTCAGCTGTCACATGGTGGCTTGCTCCGGAATCAATATACCATGGATCAACAAGGTCTGAAGGGCTAGAAGCTGATGCCAGAAAAGCTGATTTGCCACCAAGATTCTTGAAGCGAGCAATTGCCTGAGGATTTGTAGGAGGAAACTGCTTGGTGTTGAAACGCCCAAAACAGTTCTTACCATCGTGACCCTGACGATCACATATCTGACAAGGGGGGCCGTTGACCAACCGGAGCAGCGTTGACCGGCCGTTAACCGGTGACCGGAGCAGCGTTGACCGGCGAGTTTGGCGTCGTTGATCGGCGACCTGGAGCCCGGTAAGCTGCATTGACCGAAGGTGACTGGAGGAGAGCGAGCTCGTCCTCATTGCGGGCTTCTTCTTGTAACAAAATTCCGAGCAATTCGTCGGAGGTGACAGGGTCCGGACGAATTGCAATTGCAGAACGGATGGCAGAGAATTGATTGCCCAACCCATAAAGCAAATAACCAACGTATTCTGAATCGGGTATAACATAAAGGCAATCGGACAAGGCATCAACAATAGCTCTCTTTTTGTCAAAATATTCCATTACCGTAAGAGACCCTTTTGGCAGGGATTGAAGTTGCTGCAGGAGGTGCTGCTGCCGTGCGCCGGATTGGGCCTGAAAAGTCCGGCCGAGAATAGCCCACGCTTCAACCGTTGATGTAGCTCTGGCGACGAGACCGAGTAGTGACGAGGAGAGCGTCGAACGGACCCAGAGAAGGACGAGACGGTCTCGCTGCACCTAGGTGAGGTAGTCCGAATTGGGCTCGGTGCTGGCGGCTTTGCCGGTGCTGGGATCGGTAGGGTTCGTCGGTGGGACGGCTGCGACGGTGATCGTGGGCGGTGGAGGGTTGCTGTCGGCAAGAAAGGAGCTCAATCCATAGGCTTCAAGAGCAGAGGTAATAGTGCTCTTCCATAGAGAATAATTAGTGTGGTCCAGCTTAATTGATAAATTGGGAAAATTGAAGTTGAAATTCATTGAAGAATTGGAATTAGCCAAAACAAGGCAATGAGTCGAAGTGCTTGAGGAATCAGAAGCCATAGGAACGTAATTTAGGCTGATACCATGTTAAACTAATAAAAGAGAGTTTAATAATGATGGAAAGTGTTGTTTATTTCCATTGATGAGGTGCTGAATATATAGATACAATTGCTAACTAAATATCCCTCAAAAGGGGATTCTAACAACTAAATATTTAACTAACAACTATCTACCAACTCTAACAAACAATGTTGACCACATCATGTGGTATGGTAAATGTATAAGGTAAATTGCATTTACAGTTAACATATTATAATATTAGTATGTTATTTTTAAACAATTTGGATTTAGTTTAATGAAAATGACTTCAATGTACCCAATTGACAGCACCAAAGATACAATCTCTATTAAATGGTACTTGGTTGTTGTTAAGATAAACAACCACACTCCAATAGCGTCTAAAACATGTATTAGCGGCTAAATCATGGGAAGTATGCCAGCTGTTTGATTAAGTTGATTACACGACATATCACCGCCAGCTGTCATTTTGCAATGGGACACACCGTACACTAAACGTTTATTTTCAATTATTAATTAGTCATCAACACATAACTAATCACCCGTAACCGGGATTATAGAGCTATTATAATGTAGATTAAAGAAAGGGATTATAGAGCTATTATGATGTAGATTAAAGAAAGGGATTATAGAGCTAGATTTGTGTTACCGGGAAACGAAACGAGGAAACTGAGTGCCGGTATACTAAGGAACACCCGAACTTCAAGCACGCATGTAATCAGACCGTAATAACAGGAGGTTGCCATTTATTAGCAGCCCTGTAAGCCTCAGTTATTTCAAGTTTATCTGTAATTCAGTTCAATTCAACAATTCAGTACAGTTTAGGTCACTTTAATTCAGTTCAACAAAAATGTAACTTGGTGAAATTTAGCTTCATTTAGTTGTACTGTTATTATTTTTCGACACACTTATTTTTAAATTAGTTTAATTCAACCCAATTAAGATCAGTTCAGATAAGTTCCAAGGGACACATTGTATAACTATCTTAGTTTTTTTTTTCTAATCATGTATTAGACGTTCGTAAACACTTTTTGCAGGACAATTATGATAGTTACCATGTCCCATATAAATTTACTTCGAAAGTTTTTTGTTTGTTTTAAATACCAGACAATTAATCAGCTACACGCACACAGTCTTTTCCTTGTTTCTTGTAATTAAACCTACAATCTTCCTCAGTTTTGATATATATATATATATAGCATGTACGGCAAACACCCTCAATTCAGTTCAAATTAATTCAGTTCACTTTAATTTAGTTTGGTTTAGTTCATCGTAAATTTAATTTGATGAAATTCAACTTATTTTAGCCATATATTACTATTTTTAACACACCCATTTTTAATTCAATTCAATTTAGTACAGTTCAATTCAAATCATATCAGATCATATAATAAGAGTTCAGATAAGTTCCATGGAACATGGCTTAAAATTGATTTTAGTTCTCAGTTCATTATATTTAAATTTAGATTATTTCAGTTCAATATATTTAATTTATTTAAGAGTCCGTCTCTTAAAAGGCTGTCTTTTCATAAGTTATGGAAAGACCAAGGTTTAAACTGCAAAATAGAAGAAATCAAGATAAAAATTTTGGGTTGCATTAATCGTGTCATAAACTTATAACAACTGCACGTTGCATAATAGATTTTTAATATTACAACTAAAACATTTCACCTTTCTATAATTCTAATTCAACTATGTTTCTATATGCATATGGAAAGACGGTGTTTCCCAAAACTTTGTTGATGTGGCATTCCTAATCAACCAAAGTAACTGCAATTCACCATATATTATCTTCCCCTGCAAAACAAATCCCGGAAGTGATTATGGAGAAAATACTCCAAAGCTCAAGTCAGAACTTTTCCTTCAGAGAATTAGAATTTCTCAGTTAAGTCTCATTTACCTTAACCGGCGTTGTTATTCTTGTATTTATAGCAAGTTATAATCGTAGCTCCGTGTTGTTAGGATTCCCGATCACGGGTTACATCGTGGTCCCTAAAAACCAGGTCCGTGTCTTGCTTCGTGGCTAAGGCCTGATCGTGGTTCCGCCTTTCTTGATTTGTGGCTTATTCACTTCTGACATAATGCCGCTTTTCTCGGTTTGCATCCAAGATTAGTCTGCAGATAAGTTTTGGGCTAGGCCCGGAGTCCAACCTTATGTGGTTCATGGGCAAGGTATACACCATTTGCCTTTATTTAAATTTAGTTCAGTTCAAGTAAATTAAATTTATTTGAATCTTGTTCAATTAAATTTATTTACTATAATTTATTATATCATTATCAATTATATTGATACTAACATATACAATATACAAAAATTTATCATGTATAGAATAATAAACTAATGAAATACTAAAAATTGTACGTAATTTTATTGTCATACAAAGTGATATACTCCCTCCGTCTCATCTCTATTTGAATAACAATCATTATCACAATGTTCAGGAAACACATTTGACCGAATATGTTTACCTGTGTATATTGATAAAATGTTGATATTTAAAAACTAATTGTTACGGTGAATTCCATAATATCATACACGAAAATATTATTTTTAACATTTGTAGTTAAATATGAAGTCAAACTTTAATACAAAATAGTATTTGAAAAGTAAGAGTGCAAATAAAATTAAGGCGTAGAGTATCATACTTTTGTTCTTTCAAAATATAACATATATTAAAACATTAGATAGTAATATAATAAGTGGAATTGATAGGTTACGGTAGATAGTACTATACAAAGTATAACACATACTTCTTTTTAGAAAATAGTCATAGGTCATGGGAAAATGTCCAATAACGATTACAATAAATGGAAATGACGTCCAACTCAGCTAGCCTCCAACAATGACTAATCTATTGCAATAATATCTAAAAAAATATGTCAACTAGACTAATCGTCTCTACTATTGTAGATTAGAGATCCAGTAAAACTATAATATCGCTCTCTAGAATAATAACTCGCTCCGTGCAAAAATCATGACCACTTAGCAGAGAAGAACGTATTGCTCATCAATCACTTCGCCAAACAGGGATCTTCAAGAACTGCAGCCCCTCTTGATCCACGATCTATGTTGTCCAAACTGTAAACACATTAAAATATACCGATAGACACATTCAAATTAATCGAAACCCTAATTAAGAAACATAAAAAATTATGAAAACACAATATGTGCAACCAAATCGAGAACAAAACATCGACGCGGACAACTAAATTGAGTAATCATCACAAACACAACAATCTAATATATCAGGTCGAAAGACAATACTAATGTGCATAGGTGAATCCATACTTATTCAATGGCATAAACACTCAAAGAATACCAATTGAAATATGATTGTTTCTCCATCTTCCCATGAAGGGAAGCTGGAGAAAAGAAGATTGAAAGAAAAAAATAGGTTCCTTATCAGTGAAAGAAGGTGTGAAACTATACAAAAACTTAATCACAAATGGCTCGCATAAATTAGAAATATGATAAAATGCGATTTTGTGAGCACGATGATACATGAATGGTGACACAAGATCTTAATTCATGAACTTGAATGGATTAAGACAACCGCATACTAATCCAATTCGTAAAGATATATACCCATATATATATTAGCTGTGTATAGGGTCTACGCTAATAACTTCTCCGCGTTATGTTTATTACCAACCCCAGATATATGAGTTTAGACTCAATGATAATAATTAGTAACTTTTGCTTAGTTATTCGAAGAATATACATTTATGCGAGTGGGATAATAATAAACCTTCAGGTTTGTCATGGGGAAAGTCGGCATTTTCATAATAAACGAAACCATCACTATACTTTTTTATGGTTATATTATATTATATTATATTACATCATAATTTTGTACTTGACGAAATCAGATGTCATGCTTTTTATGTCTGTTGAGCTTTCTGTTCTCCCTCCAACATTTTGTTTTTTTAATTGAATTACAGTACAACATACGTTAAACATATAATAAGACATGCTTGAAAGTAAAAATGTATGAAATATTCTAAAAGTATAATTCAAGTTCATAAATACAATATTCGATTTAAAATACGTGTTTAAGTTAAAAAGCACTACAATTATTCCAATGCTTAGAAAATGCCGTTTAGGAAATCTTCTCTTCTTTTCAACTACCATTAATTTCAATTCAATTTAGCTTAACCTAATTTAATTTAAACTTATTTTAACTCCAATCAAACCAGAAAATAAAGTGCAACATAAGTAATTTGCATTCGATGATATCACCATAACCCTAACAGTAGCCGCCCATGTTTATCACGAAAAGATGAGCTCCGCCGTTGGCCGTTGGTTTGATTCTACACTAGCAACTTGTTTCTTATCCATATCATCGTGACACAGCCTCTGCTGAGTTTTGGCTTCATGAGGCAACATTTTGGACGTACACATTTGTAAAGCATAAAAAAATTGGTGGCATTAATTTACGTTCCCAACCTGTACAGAATTTTTTTTTGTCAAAAGATATCAAAGTGTGACCACATATTTGATTTGGTATATGAACAATAATTTTATCGTATAAAATATGGTTAGATTCGTCGTAACATGTCACTATTGTCTACACATTTACAGTCAAGCATACTTATTAGATACCATAAAAAGATTTTGTACAGAATAGAGTGGGACAGAGGGGTTCGTCAAAACGAGGTGAGTAGATTTCTTAAACCAGAAGCCGGTATTTTACTGAACAAATAAACCTACAATGTACGGAAGCATAGAACGGTATCATCTTGTTTTGCAGATCGGTGTCTTTAGTGGAGCTGTGCTTATAAGCTTATTTTAAAAGGTGAGAGAGACTAGCTTCTGTTATCCCAAAAAATAACCTTAGAGAGGCTAGCTTATTTTGAGAGCATAGGAAGACCAGTTTCTGTTTTTTCCTAAACATAGTTTCTGCTTTCAAAATAATATATTTTTTTGCACTTTACCAAACACTTAAATGTGCTTAGTTTATAATATAAGGTCTACCAAGCATAGCCTAAATAACTAGTACAAAGTAATTATAATTGTTTAAGTGCATTAGCTGGATGGTTTCATTCTGAAAAATAAAATCCACACGAGACTAATTCATTTTTAATGCAGCAAATATATTTCGTGACTCCATTATTTGTTTTTTCAATCTATAGTAGATGAATTTATGAATTTTGTAATATGCACGATCGATTAATATTTTGTCTGATGCATGTTTGATTACATGATAGCAATTCTGATTTTGTTATTAAAATGATTTGAGTTTTGCAATATGTTTACAACAAAATTTACGGTTAGTACAATGTAATTCCAAATATTCCGATATGATTACCAGAAATGACTTTATATGAGACAGTGATTCGGTAAACCATCATGCAAACCTTTACTTACTATTTACTAGAGGTAGAGATGCATGCATTTGGTGTGCGGCTTACTTATTTGTAAAGTGTAAAAACACAGTTTTTACCATAGCAAATAAATTTTTTGAGTAAACTGCATTCATGCTTTCCAATTCCTTGTTTAGTATATATATACCCATCAATTTTTTTAAAAGTGCACATATACACTCAGTTCCTTACTTGTGCACTCAGTTCCTTAATTTAGTGGGGGTGTATATAAGGCTCCCCAAACCCAAGATAAACTCCATAAAGGAGGTAATTTGTGACAGAGATCTAAAGATATGACTGACTATACTATCTCTGTGTCTAAAACTCCACGCAGGGAGGCAATATGAGAATTCTCCACGCAGGGAGGCAACATGCAAACCTAAAACCTAAAACCTAAAAAAAAAGGGTAAATATCCTGGTCGTAGCCAGCAGGATGCGATCGCATACTAGCTACAATACTGAACTGACGTCCCCAACAATATGATCACTCCCTAGAAAAGTCTCATTCCTCGCTAAAAGCTAATCGTCCTCGCTCTGCCGGATTAGTCACTGTGTGGCTCCCTATGACAGTAAGAGACTTTCCCAGTTCATTTACACACTATCAGAATGCCGGTGAGCTGCCCACCCGCATCAAGCAGTGGTGTCAAAGACACCTCAACCTGTACGGACTACAAATCTGATTCAGACAGAGTCGCCAATGGGAGAGTCAATACTTCCCTTGACTTGGATTTCTCCTGTCTATCTATTGAATCAGATCAGAAGCCAGCATAGTTTTTCCAAACTGATCGGAAAAAGTATGGTGGCGGACAACAGACGAATCCAGTACTATATCAAAAACCTAGCGTCATAGCACGTACCCCATAAACCATATTTAAAAATAGAATCCGAAAACCTAACATTGAACTAGAAAAAAGAGCAATAATATTCTGAAAAAAGACACAAAAGTAATTGAAAAAGAATAGAAACCATTACAGTGGTGGCATCCCGGAGGTGTGACTGCATCTACCCAACACCGGCGCGGCGGCGCACTGGAAGCCCAGCCAGGCGCGGTGGCACGTGGGCCACACGCACGGACGCGGTGGCGCGTGAGAGAGGCAGACATGGCCGGGCAGAGCCGCGCGTGGTCGTCGCGTTTGGCATCTGACCGGCCAGAGGCGGAGGAGCAGCGCGGGACCAGTGCGGCTTAGGCTCCTCTTCACCTTGCGGCCTAAATCCGGTGTATCACCTCCTAGCTGGTCCGACGAGATGTCCAGCTGAGCAGTCGGCAAGCGTTCCGGCGTGGATGCACAGCTCCAGCCTTTCGTCGTGGAGATGAGCAGCGGCTAGTGGTGACGGTCGACGACGAGCGTCGTCCGATCTGTGAGGGCCGAGCTGCTTCAGAAACTCCGACGCGTGGGCTGAGCTGTGTTGGAAGAGATCGAGCAGCGTCGACCGGTGGGGTGACGTCACAGATCGGCGCCGATCTGTACCCACCGGCAACGATCTCCGGTCTTTAGCTTGATGCGAGCTCGGTTGCTGGGTTTCGCCGTAGATGTGCGGAGTTGTAGCGGCTTCTGACGAGGGGAAGGAGGAAGGTGGTCTGGAGCTATACTACTGGTAGGGGTGGCAGGGGTGGCCGACGCGGCGGAGATCGCCGGTGGCCACCCCGCCGGAAAGTGCAGATCGGTTTGGGTTGTTTTTTTGGAGAGAAAAGAGGATATTTGGATCAAACTAGTTAGCGCTGCTTCTGCTCTCTGATCTCCGGCTCTGCTACTATATGTGCAGTTTCGAAAAGCAAAAAAAGGGGTATATTTGTATTTAAAAAAGGATTTGGGAGTATAAATGCATTTTACCCAAAAACTTTTTATATGAATAGAGTATGCTTCTAAAATGAAACCTGAATTTAGCAGTACTTCAGCCTGTCTACATTTGTTTTAGAATTTTTTTTTTCTGTTACAGAAAGGAAAACAAAATGGTAAATAGCCAATTAACCATTCCAAGCACCGTTATCGTGTGTTTGTACTCTGTACTACTATTGCTTTTTTTTTTCTGGTATAGATAAATAAATCAGTTAATTATTTGGCGTACTAAATGAAATGACGAGGAGTATGAGATTTGTGTGGATAAAGTTACTGAAGATAACACAAAGAAAAGGGTGAAAAAGAGTCAGAAAGTGTCCCCTGTGATGATAAGGCACAAGTAAAATCATGAGTAGGCTTTCTTTAAGGTTAAAACTCAACAAAATCTCCACCTTTTCAGTTTTAACTTTTAGGTGAACAGCATCAAATTAACTACTGCTTTTACCCTACCCTAAACTTTTGAATTAGAAATTTTGATCAAAAAAACAAGAAACTTACCGGATTTAAAAGTTCGAAACTAAAATTTGGTCATTTTAAGATGCCCAAAGTGAACTCAATACATTCAAACAATTTTATACTCCTTTATTCAAATGATTAATCATTGATATGTTATTCAAGCAACTTACCGGAGTGTTACTACTTTATTCAAATTGATTTTTTTTTAAATTAATATTCTAGCATTGAAAGAAATGATGAAGGTAAAAGGCATTGAGATTTTTCAACTTAAATCCTCTCAACTTTAATTTAATTCAATTCAATGTAGTTTAATTCAACTTAATTTATATTTTTACTCTCTTAATTTTAGAGTACAGTACATATACTGTAACAACACCAGAATATAAATAGTGTGTCCATGTTTACCACGATGTTGAAAACTCATGTCCTATGTACTGTTGATCTGTGTCAATAGACAACATTTGTGTGTCAGAAATTGTCTTCTAAAAATCTATTTACCGCATTTGCAACTTGCAAGTTCAAAACTAATATCTGGTCATTTTATAATCGCCCAATAGTGAAGTGAAGTCAAACATTCCAACGATTTTATTCTATGGAGCATCATTTTATAATCGCCCAATAGTGAAGTGAAGTGAAGTCAATACATTCCAACGATTTTATTCTATGGAGCAACGTATATATAATTTTACGTAATTGATGAAAGTGTAGATATAATTTTATGATAATTAAAAGTGTAAATATAATTCTAGATATTTAGCGTATGTGCGAATATAGCCTTTTAGGATCGTTTAAGGCCGGAATTCAGTGAAAAAACTATTTTGCCCCTCTGTAAAAAATATATAAAATAGAAAAAGCATTGACGAAAGTGCAGGGTTATATCGTTTCTCCCCCAAACCCCAATTCCTTTCTCCCAGATTTGACTGCTATTTTGTTTTGTTTTTGTTTCGTTTTCCAACCAAAGAGCATGATCTAATGATACAACCGGGCATAGGTGTTTGGTATCTTATTCGTTCATCAGATTTGGTTTTCGATTTTCGTAATCATTGATTTTGTTTAAGGTTAGGTGATAGCTCGATCTTCGTGAGCGTTTGTTGGATCCGTGATCTGGGTTAGGTTTTCTTTGGCAATTTAGCAGATGTCTACGCCTCCGTCGTATTGGTGTTACAGATGCAATCGATTCGTTCGGGTGTGGAACAAGGGTGGAATTTCTTGCCCCGATTGCGACAGTGGATTTGTCGAGTAGATCGACGTGCTGCCTCGATCCTCCCCCTCTTTGATTCCAGACATCGTCGCTTCCCGGCCGCAACAATGTATATGCTGCAGAATCCTGATTTGAGCCAAGGACCCTGCCCTATTCCCGCTGCTGCCGCATCCAGGTCAGGTCTACTGTAAATGATAATCGATGTCGATGTGCTTCACCCGTTTATGAGCAACAGGATTCTGAGCCAAGAAGACCGCACTGTTGTTATCACACAGCAACAAAGGCGAACCATCCAAAGGAAAACGCAACTCCCGTAGTAGATGAGAAAGCCAAACCACTTCAGCCGCTGAGTTTGCGAGAGCACGATACTCCGACTCCGATCTCGAGCGCGAGACAGTGGGTTGCTTCTTGGCACTCCAGGATACCAAATTACCACCCAAGAAAACCGCATAGCCGTAGGTCGAACGACGTGTCTCCAAACAACGGGCCCAGTCAGCATCCGAGTAAGCACAAACATCAGAGGAACCACCCGAGCGGAAAGTAAGACCCATATGAGGTGTGCCAGCCACATATCGAAGAATCCTTGTGACAGCTGCAAAATGATCCTCCCGGGGATCTTGAAGAAACTGACTAACTGAGTTAATGGAAAAAGCCAAATTCGGACGAGTGATAGTCAGATACTGAAGAGCACCAACAAGCGAGCGATAAAAGTCGGATTACCGAAAGAAGCACTGGAGCTACGAGAAAGCTGAGAAAGCAGTACAAACGGAGTGGTGACTGGAGAAGTCTCAGTCATGCCGGCTTGAGAAAGAATATCACGAGCATACTTGGCCTGTCTAAGGAAGATACCCGAAGGAGAAGAGGACACCTCAAGACCAAGAAAATAGTTCAAAGAACCTAAGTCCTTGGTCGAGAATTCCTGATCAGTTCTGGTGATAAACTAACGAATTGCACCCGCATCATTGCCATTAAGGATGATGTCATCAACATAGACCAGAAGGTACAGCAGCATAGAACCCCTAGAGAAAACAAACAGGGATGTATCCGAAGAACTGCAAAGAAAATCAAGCTGACGTAGATAAGAATTGAATCTATCAAACCAGGCCCAAGGAGCCTGTTTAAGGCCATAAATAGCCTTTTGAAGACGGCAAACATAATCAGGACGAGCAGGGTCCTTATACCCGACGGGCTGAGCCATATAAATAGGAGTATCAAGAACACCATTAAGGAAGGTGTTCTTGACATCAAGCTGATGCAACGGCCACTTTCGAAGAGTAGCTATAGCAAGAACAGTCCGAACTGTAACAGCCTTGACCACCGGGCTGAAGGTGTGATCAAAATCGAAACCAGGAATCTGCGAAAAATCCAGAGGAACCATACGGGCCTTGTAATGATCAATAGTCCCATCAGATTTGTATTTCAGGCAAAACACCTACTTCGAACCTACAACATTGGCATCCGAAGGCCGAGGCACCAACTCCCAAGTGTTCTATCAACGAGGCGCATTCAACTCTTGATCCATTGAACTAACCCATTTCGGATCCTTAAGAGCTGTATGAAAATCTCGAGGCTCAGAATGAATCAAAACTGCAGCAAGAAGACCAGTGGGAACAAAATTAGGATGAGACGTAGGACGACGAGTACCATCCTAATTTCTGGTGGTCATATGATGAACCCTCTGCAGCGGAGCATCAGAATAAGAAGAGGACCTAGAGGAATTGGAGGAACTCGAAGATGAAGAAGCCGGCATCGATGGTGAAGCGATCAATGGAGTAACCGAGACCTCCGGAATGGGCACGGGAGGCGGTAGACAAGCCGAGGATGGAGACTGATCACAAAGAGTACAAGGACCAGAAACTGCCGAGGAGGACAAGACCGACTCAGAAGTAGACAACTCAGGATTCAGAAAAGTAAGAACATCCAAGGATGAAAAATCCTGCTCAGTGCTCCCATTAGCTAAGGGAAAGCACGTCTCGTCAAAACGAGCATGGCGAGTGATATAAATTCGACCAGTGACACCATCCAGACAGCAAAACCCCTTATACTGAGAACTGTAACCAATAAAGATACAAGGAATGCTACGTGGAGAGAGCTTATGATCAGCATAAGGTCGGACATAGGGATAAACCCGACAACCAAAAGGCTGAAAGTTCGAGTAGTCTGGAGTTTGACCAAACAAGAGACTGTAAGGGGAAGCACCATCAAGGACAGGAGTGGGCAACCGGTTTATGGTGTAGACAGCAGCTGCAAAAGCATTGTCCCAGTGTGACAAGGGCAAGTGAGAATGGAACAACATAGCCAACCCCATTTCAGTTATATGTCGATGCTTCCGTTCCGCACGACCATTTTGTTCCGGAGTATAGGGGCACGATAACTGATGATGAATGCCCTTAGAGGCAAAATAGGAGCGTAGACGATGATTTAGAAATTCCGTACCACCATCACTCTGGAAGGTCTTGATAGTGGTAGAGAATTTGTTCTGTACAAGAGCCTCAAACTGCATATAAACGTCTACAAAATCCAATTTTCTGTGAAGCGGGTACAGCCAGGTAAAGCGAGAATGATCATCCACAAAGATGGCATAATAAGAAAACCCATTTTCTGATAAAACAGGGGCATGCCCCCCATAAATCACAATGAATCAAGTCCAAAACGTTCAAAGCCCGTTTGGGATTAATAAGAAAAGATTGTGTTTGACCTTTAGGCATAACACAGGGAGTACACAGACCCGGCTTAGGTAATAAGGAAGAAGCACACAAAACACCAGTCTTAATCAAAGTAGAAATAATGCTAGGGGCCACATGGCCAAGACGAGCATGCCATAAATCAATTGACGCTCGAGTTTTATTATGAGAAATAAAAGACAATAAGGCAGCTTCTCCTCTGTCCAGCACATAGGGACCATGCTCAATGTGGCCTCTTCCCAGAATCCCCTTGGTAACTTTGTGCTGAATAATAAAGTTCCGGTCATCAAATATCACATATGCATCAAGGTCCTTAGTAAGACGACTTATAGACAAAAGATTTTTAGAAACTTTTGGAGCATATAAAACATCAGACAGTCGCAAAGAAGGAGTAAGCTGACAATCACCAATGGAATGAATACCAATAGAATCACCATTACCAACTGTAATTTGAGAATTACCAGAGTATGGAGTGACACTCTCCAAGGCAGAGGCGGAAGAGCTGAGATGATTGGTTCCTCCAGAGTCGATGTACCAATCAGAGGTGACATGAGAAGGCTCCATGTGAAGCGAGCGCTGGAATTGTTCAGCCAGCAGGGCAGATTCACCATGGCGAGGACGCAGAGGAAAAAGCTTAAAACACGTCTGAGCAGTGTGGCCGGGCTTGTCACAATAACGACAAGTGATATCATTACGACCAAACTGGGACCACCGATGCCACCAGAGTAAGAAGGACGTCCACTGTCGCGACCCCGGCCGCCGGAGCGGCCATTCCGGCCGGCGCGTGAGCCCCACGCACTGCCACCACGTGCGGGCGCGTGGCTCCACGCGCCACCACCACTCCTGCCGAATTTTGCCTCTGCTAGAAAGGCAACAGGGGTTGCTCCAGTACCCCCAAAAATCTGCAAATTCATCAAAAAAGCCTCTTGATTCTCCGCCTCAGCAACAACATCAACATATTGCGGAGTCTGAGAACGAGACAACAACGGAGCACTAAAATCTCTATAATCAGCCCCAAGAGCATGCAAAAACCATAACACCATATCATCATTCGTAGCAGGAGCATCCATGGCAACAAGTTTATCAAATAAAACCTTAAACTGGAGATGTAAATCATGCACAGAACCAGTTTTGTGAAGATTCATGATTTGCACACGCAAGCTTAACACAGAAGACTTACTACGATTCTGAAAAATAGTAGCAAGAGTCTCCCAAATTTGAGCAGCAGTCTCACAGGCAGAGATTTCAGACATTACCTCAATAGAGACCGAAGAGAGAAGAAGACAACACAACTTTTCATCATCCGCGATCCATTGATCATAGGAAGCCTTCAACCTGTCATAATCCTCACGCTTGGGGGTAGAACCCGAGGCAGAGGCGGCCGAGAGGAATGTGGGCGGCGTCGGCAATGGAGGGCACAGAGTGGAACCATCAAGATGCCCCAACAACTTCTGAGATCGAAAGAGAAGCTGCACCTGCTTTCTCCACATCATGTAATTGGAGGAATCAAGCTTGATCGTCAACAGATGAATCATATTGCTGTAAGAAAGCTTGTCTTCTGCCATGAGGGAAAGAAGAGAGAAAAAGAAAAAAATTGAAGGAGGGAGGGAGGGAGAGAGACGCAAGGCGTCAGTGAAGGAAGAGAGAAAGCCAAAAGGCACTGGCTGATACCATGTAAATGAAATAAACCTCCATGATAATGAGGTGTGAGTTTATTAGTCATTTATAGGCAATACAATGCTGAATTAATACAACTTGGACTTAAAGCCCATTACTCAACTCCTATATCTACTTTTGGGTTTGGGTTTGTGGCTCTAGCCCTTGCTTGCGCAAGAGCAAGAGGAACGAGGGCGACATGTCTTTGTTCAATCCAATGAACTGAGCATGACCATGGACAAAAAGAAGTTAGTTAATATTGTCGATTCCACTACCGTACATTGGCAGTTGAGTGTATAGTTAAGCTTGTTAAGGTTTTTGAGCCTGGGGATCAAGTTGGGTTTGTAGATTATGTTGTGAAGATGAGTCAATGAGTAAGAAAATTCTAGGCTTTTTGTGGTTGACCTTATTCTAGCATTGATGATGAATTTGAGGGATCCACTAGGATTGGAGTTTGGAAATCAAGAGGAGTTTTGGGGGTTTAGATGTCTGGAAGCCTTGAACCAGTGTTGCTCAGATGTGACTGGCACGATTCGAGCTAAGGCTCTTAGTAGTTTGGCTCAATCGGTGGAGTTTGGCTCTAAGCCGCCACACTACCAATGCCCGGCGACGGTGGTTTCAGAGGGCAGATGAGGCAGCAGTGATTTCAGAGATCTCAAGGGGCATTTTTATCTTTTAGATTTTTTTATTTGGCTTAAAGGACATTTTGGTCATTTTTAGTCGGTCAATGGCCGGAAATGGCCAGTCAATGCCGGAATAATGGCTTTAGGGTTATATTTTCACTTATGTATAATAGTTAGTGTTATATTTGCACTAAAAATTTGACTAAATTATTTTTTTGGTCCCCTACAAAGTATCTTTTACCATCTTTTTGGTCCCCATTTGCAAAAACAACCCTTAGACGGTACCTAACAAATTCAAAAAAATTTGTTTGGTCCCCAAAGGTGATTTCCAGGGAAAGTCAACGGTAAAATTGGTCAAAATGTGTAAAATGACCATTATACCCCCGTGTTTTAAAAATAATAAATAAAAAGAAAATTTTCGTCAGGAGGTTCGAGGCTTGAGGACTCAGGATGAAGTCGAAAATCTAAAAATTTTTAAATTAATATTTTTAATTGAAATATTTTTAATAGTAAAATTACGACTATACCCCTAACTATACCGAAAAATAGTTTAGTCTTACCTAAAAACCACCTTAGGGGACCAAACAAATTGTTTTGAATTTGTTGGGTACCGTCTGAGGGTTGTTTTGCAAATGAGGACCAAAAGATGGTAAGGGGACCAGAAAAATAATTTAGTCTAAAAATTATATCAGGGTTATATCTGCACTTTTTTCATTTATATAGGGTTATTCCTGCATATTTTCCTATTCTATTTTATTCCTTGATATTTTTCTTTAATCAATATACTGTTATTTTAATCTTTTATGAAACAACGCTATATTATTTAGAGTTCGTCTCTTGAAAGATGGTCTTTCCATAAGTCATGGAAAGACCAAAGTTTAAAGTGTAAATTAAAAGAAATGAAGATAAAATTTTTGGGTTGCATGAACCGGGTTATAAATTTTATAACTACTACATGTTGCATACTAAAATTTTAATATTGCAACTAAGGCATTTTACCTTTTATTATTCTAATCAAACCCATTTTCCCATAAGCATATGGAAAAACCGTCTTTCCCAAGACTTTGCCTATTATTTAACTTAAAAACTACTCCCTGTGTTTTTTAAATTTATATATGGCACATTTTAAGTTAATCATGTAACAATTCGCATGTAAAAATAAAAATAAAATTCTAGGAGTTTAAATTACTTGTTTGTGTAAAAAAAAATACATTGGTTTAAAAAATATCATTATTCAAGAGATCATCTCCCCATTTCAATAATTTTTCAGTTTATTTCAATTTAATTTACTGAAATGCAACTAATTTATAAATCCATTTCTCCTATTTATTTATTTTTTAATTTAGTTCAATTTCAATCAGATAATAACTTACTCCGGAAGTTTGTGTAACCCTAATAGCAGCCGCCCATGTTTTTCACGACCGAAGAGATGAGATTGCTTTTGCCATAGCAACATATTTTGTTTGTGTTACAGACCAACTTGCTACTTATCCATCTCATCGACCCAGCATTTTGGACATTAATTTACATACGTCACAAAAAAGAATTGAATAGATTCCTTATACACGAAGTCTACCGTCTTTTGAATTTCATCCTCAAAATTTCAATTTCGTAGCCGATATTTTTCACCTAACAAATAAACCGACAAATTACGGAAGCATAAAACATTATGATTTTGTTCTGCAGAGTTTATTAGTCATGCACTTCATCCTTCAGCACTAGAACACAACGTTGAAATAATGATGCTATTAGCGTTAATGTTAGGTGAAATTCGGCAGTTAGCGTGTCAAAAATGTAATTCACTTCCCCTATTTCAATAGTAATAACAGGGTGAGGATCAACGATAAAATCACGAAAGTAAAAGTTGGTCCTGGTGCTGGGCTACCGTGATTTATCTCTCATACGTTGGCCGGGGTGTCGGTTGGTATGAGCCGCTGAGAGCGAGCGGATCTTCGCCTTTTGCCAACGAAAATAAAAGTTGGGAATGACAACGGTCACAATACATGAAATATAAGTTAATCACGTTGCGTTGGCCAAGGCTTATAAGCTGTATTTTACGGATCTAGTTAATGCAACTGATTAAAAGTATGGAACATCAGCTGTCAACTTTTCCTTAAAAATACAATATACTTTAAGACAAATAATTTCATTAGAGTTTATCGAATATTTAAAACTGTTTAACTTATAAGTAAAGCAACTTATAAACCCTTAAAAATGTTCATGCTTTAAATGGTTTTTTGTGTTTGATAAGCTCTCAAAAAATAATTTTAAATAACCTAAATTTACTTTTAAAATAACCTAAATTTACTCGGAAATATATTTCTTCTACCCAACACAATCGTAAATCATTAAAGTAAATATATTGTAGAGACTGTAAAAAACTACCGTAAACCACAAACATTGAAATAGTTCATTGGAGGTACGGTAGATGTGTCATGTTAAAGGTTGGCAATACTCTCTCTATTTTGTTATTTATGGCACACTTACTATAAATGGATATTTTATTTTATTTGGCACCCTTTCCATTTTTTACAAGATTCCTTCCATTGCATCCACTCATTTTACTTTTTACATTCGATTTCATCCACTCATTTTGTTCACGTAAATTCAAGCCCCTAAATCTGTGGTGCCCATAAATAAAAAAGACAGGGGGAGTATTTATTTGTTTAGTAACAATAACAAAAAGAACGTGTGAGTGGCAATAGGGGAGAAAATGGGAATGAGAAATTAGGCATAACTGGAGAAGTAAAAAGTGCGGAACAATAAAGCAAAAATACGTACCAAACGGTACCCTGCTACAATTAAGACAGGCAAATAATATGCAGCATGAAAGTGTATGTCTTCGTGAGTCACAAAAGCATGTCTGAAATGGAAATTAAAACCGGAAATTAAAACCCCGTATTTCCCATAAACCCCCTGAACTTTTCCATAACCCCTCTCCCGCCCCAAAACCCCGACCCCACCGCCGGACATTTTCCCTCTATATAAACCACGTCTTCTCCCCCCTTCACCCCCATCACCTCAAAATCCATTTTTCTTCTGCTTCACCACCATATCTCCTATTTCCCAGAAATCCCTGTTTGAATTTCTTACAGAAAACCATACAATTGATCATCAAACATGCCTGAGGCACCGACGAAAGTGAGTGACTACGACGAAAACAGCGTTGTGGAGAAGAACCGGAGAGTTCTCGAGTTCATCGAGGAAGTGACGATGAATGTTGACGATGTTCAGAAGAGCGTGCTCAAGGAAATCCTGTCCAAAAATGCGCAGGTGGAGTACCTGAAGAGGTTCGGCCTGAATGGGCTCACCGCCGACCGGGAGACCTTCAAGAAAATCATGCCGGTCATCACCTACGAGAACATCGAGGCCGACATCATCCGTATTGCCAATGGCGACAAGTCCCAAATCCTCTGCTGCGACCCCATTTCCGAGTTCTTGACAAGGTAGCAGAAAAAACAAACCTTAATGTCTGCTAACATGAGAAAAAACAAACCTTAATGTCTGCTAACATGAGAAAAAACACTTGTTTCGTTTACTAAAGTTTGATTTTTTTTGCTGCAGTTCTGGTACGTCCGGCGGAGAGAGGAAGCTGATGCCGACGATCGCGCCGGAGCTGGAGAGGCGGCAGCTGCTGTACAGCCTGCTGATGCCGGTGATGAGCCAGTCCGTGCCGGGGCTGGATAAGGGGAAAGGAATGTATTTTCTGTTCATCAAATCCGAGTCCAAGACACCGGGCGGGCTGGCGGCCCGGCCCGTTTTAACCAGCTACTACAAAAGCTCCCACTTCAAGAACCGCCCGTTCGACCCGTATACCAACTACACCAGCCCGAATGAAACCATCCTCTGCCCGGATTCCTACCAGAGCATGTACTCCCAAATGCTCTGCGGCCTCGTGCTCCGGGAAGAAGTCCTCCGGGTCGGGGCGGTTTTCGCGTCCGGGTTCATCCGGGCGATCCGGTTCCTGGAGAAGCACTGGCAGGAGCTCTGTAATGACATCCGGGCCGGAACTCTTGACCCGCAGATCACCGACCCGTCTGTGCGGGAAGCCGTGGGCCGGGTCCTCACCAAGCCCGACCCGGAGCTGGCGGACTTCATCGAAAAGGCATGTGGCATGGATTCAAGGGCCGGGATCATAACTCGGCTCTGGCCGAACACGAAATACATCGACGTCATCGTCACCGGAACCATGTCGCAGTACATTCCGATCTTGGATTATTACAGCAACGGTCTCCCGCTTGTTTGCACAATGTATGCATCTTCGGAGTGCTTCTTCGGCGTCAATCTCAATCCGATGTGTAAGCCAAGTGATGTTTCCTACACTCTCATTCCAACTCTCGGCTACTTCGAGTTCCTTCCTGTTCATCGAAACAGCGGCCCGACGAGCTGCGTCTCGGTCCCGACGTCGTTAAACGAGAAAGAACAGCAAGAGCTCGTCGATTTAGCCGATGTTAAGATCGGGCAGGAGTACGAGCTTGTCGTCACCACCTATGCAGGTAAATGTTTTAACTACATTCATAATAACTAGATAACACCCTTGCGATGCACGAATTATGCGCTAATATAAGAGTGTTTGTTTTTGGATGATTCAGGGCTGTACCGATACAGAGTCGGCGATCTTCTCCGGGTGTCCGGGTTCAAGAACAAGGCGCCGCAGTTCCACTTCATCTGCCGGAAGAACGTGGTTCTGAGCATCGACGCCGACAAGACCGACGAGGTGGAGCTCCAGAGCGCGGTGAGGAACGCGGTGGCTCACCTGGCGCCGTTCGGGGTCCAGCTGGCGGACTACACGAGCTTCGCCGACACGGTGACGACGGTGCCGGGGCACTACGTGCTCTACTGGGAGCTGTCGCAGAAGGGGGCGAAGGCGGTGCCGCCGTCGGTGTACGAGGACTGTTGCCTGGCGGTGGAGGAGTCGCTGAACAGCGTGTACCGGCAGGGCCGGGCCTCGGACAAGTCGATCGGGCCCCTGGAGATCAAGATCGTGGAGCCCGGCTCGTTCGACAAGCTCATGGATTATGCTCTCTCTCTCGGCGCGTCGATCAACCAGTACAAAACGCCCCGGTGCGTGAAGTTCGCCCCCATTGTGGAGCTCCTGAATTCCAGGGTGGAGAAGTGCTACTTCAGCCCAAAGTGCCCCAAGTGGGCCCCGGGCCACAAGCAATGGAACAAGAATTGAGCTGAAATGGAAATGGCAAGACGAAGAAGAAGGGATTTTTGTTCCCCTTAATTAAGTAGGATTAAGGAATTAATCAAGGATTTGGAAATCACCATCCCATCATTATGTAGGTTAAGTTAACAGCCCCCTTATCCCTATCCGCTCATCGATCGGTTTAATGTTTCTTCCACTGGGAACCTTTTGTCAAGTTTAACGATGTTTATTATGATAGACATTTTAATTAGCCTTTGTACAAAATCGTGCATATTTTCTCTTCACATGCATCTTTAGTGGTGATCAATGTTGCAATTACAACAAGTTTCTATCAATTTAGCCATTCATTCTATTGGGTGAGTGTTCTCCGATTCGAATTTGAATCAATGAATGTCAAAGTATACTATCACGTGCTTTTCACATGTAGCCAAAATCCCATAAATGTTCTTCACAATCATCGATAGTTTGTTCGATTTTCTTTGTATTCCTAACTTTGAAATGAATGTAAAAGTTTCGAGAGTGGGGTCGCCAATCAAGCAAATTGATATATAGAACGTCAATCATAAATTTTAGTGGTTACTGTTTTTGAAATGTGAGATCGTAAATTCGAATCGTGAATATGAGGGTGGGAAGAGACTTAACAAGCTTAGCATAATTAGTTCATTCATTGGAGGTTGTTGACGGGGGAAGTATGTGTACCTACTAATTTATGGCTTCCATTGTTTAATATGCTATGCCAGCTGCAAATTTAATGAATTAATGTAGATTTTTGTGGGAATTATTTTCTTATTTCCAGCCAGAAATCCTGCCCACTGAACACTCATGAGCTAAAATTAGTGTAACTGGATAGAAAATGTAGGATGCATACACTTGAATATTCCATGCCCCCCATATGCTTTTCAATCTTTTCATTTTCCAAAGTATGTAATGTGTGCGTTACTTTTTGGTAAAAGTAAACCAACTTTATGTCCCTTACAATTAAGCTCAAAGATAAGCAATATCCATCCAATCCACTAGTACTTCCTCCATTTGATTGGAGTAAAAAAGGAAATCTCTTGCTCTCATAATTCTATCATCCCGATATCACGAGTTGATTAGAAAGTAAATTACGGCTTCTTAAGGTCAACCAATGATCATTTTCTAGTATCCGTAAAAAAGAATGAAATTCATCCATGATTATTGGAGTATTTAATGAGACACTTAACCACTTGACCGATCACATACAGTATAATAAACGTTACAATGAAACTGATAATATCTTATATGTTGATACTATTACTTATGAGAAAGACTCGTATGAGAACGTTTGACCATAGTCTATGGTAAGATGGGTGACTAAGTAAAATTTCAAAAATTATATAAAGTGCCCCTTGTCTTCTTTCATCTTTAAACAATTGAATTTAGACTCTACGCCTCATCATAAGATCGTGTAAGAACATCACACTCATTTTCTTTATAATTAATTGAATTTTACGATTAAAGGTGTTTCTAAAAAGATAATTATAAAGTGTGTAATTGATGTGAGAGTGAAAGTACAACTATCCAATGTTAATTTTACCAAGTGTTGGAGACGTTGTTAGCACTTGCATAGTTGCATTGCATAGCATTATCCCAAGAAATTGCTATAATTGTTGCTACAGTAGTCACAAATGGCTACCCAATATAGAGAGCGCATTTCCGAAATGCGTCCTCTTTTTTTTTTTTCCAAATTTTGGTCCAAAATTCTGGTAAAAAATGTTGGGTGCCACGTGGCCGAATGGGGCCTTGCCACGTGGTAGAGGACGCATTATCATAATGCGTCCTCTCTGGCCGCGACAGATTTTTCAAAAATCTGGTCAAAAATGTTGGGTGCCACGTGGCCGAATGAGGCCTTGCCACGTGGCAGGCAGGGCTATTTTTCCATTTTTAATTTTTTTTTAATTTTTTTTAATTTTTTTTAAATTTTTTTTACAATATCTGGTCAAGTTTTTTTACAAATTTCTGGTCAAATTTAAATATTTATATTTAAATTTAAATTTATAATTATATTTGAATTGATATATATGTATATATTTATATTTATTTTATATTTATAATTATTTTTATATTTATATATATATATATATTCATATATTTATATATATATATATATCTTTATTTATATTTATATTTTTATATATATTTATGTTTCTATTTATATTTATATTTATATTTATATTTATATTTATATTTATCTTTATATTTATATTTATATTTATATTTATATTTATCTTTATATTTATATTTATATTTATATTTATATTTATATTTATCTTTATATTTATATTTATATTTACTTTTATATTTATATTTATATTTATATTTATATTTATTTATATTTATTTATTTATTTATTTATTTATATATGTATGTATGTACATCCACACATTTACGTGTGTGTACATCGACACATTTACGTGTGTACATACAGACATTTACGTGTGTACATCCACACATTTACGTGTGTACATCCACACATTTACGGGTGTGCATATTTATATTTATATATTTATATATTGAGTCCGTCTCTTGAAAGACGGTCTTTCCATAAGTTATGGAAAGACCAAAAATTAGAAGAAATTAAGATAAAATTTTCGGGTTGCATGAACCGGGTTATAAAATTTATAACTACTACATGTTTCATACTAAAATTTTAATATTGCAACTAAGACCTTTAACCTTTTATTATTCTAATTAAACCCCGTCTTTCCATAAGCCTATGGAAAGACCGTATTTCCTAAGACTTTGCCTTATATATTTGTATATTTATATATTTGTATATATATCTTTATTTATATTTATAGTTATATTTATGTATATTTATATATATATATATATATGTATATATTTATATATATTTATATATATATATATCTTTATTTATATTTATATTTATATTTATATATATTTTTATATTTATATATATGTATATATTTATATGTATATATTTATATATATATATATTTATATATATACATATATATCTTTATTTATATTTATATTTATATTTATATTTATATATATATATATTCATATTTATATTTATATATATCTTTATTTATATTTATATTTTTATATATATTTATGTTTATATTTATATTTATATTTATATTTATATTTATATTTATATTTATATTTATATTTATATTTATTTTTATTTATATGTATATATTTATATTTATATTTATATTTATATATATATATGTATATCTTCATATTTATATGTATATATCTCTTTTGTTTTCCATAATCGTTCCCCTTTCATTTTTTTTATATTTATATTTTTTAAATTTTCTGAAATTATTTATTTATTTTTCTATTTTATTTTTCCGAAAATAGTTAGGATTTATTTTATTTTTTCTAAAATCAATTAGAGGACTCATGTGGCATTATTTTATTTTTCTAATGTGGCATTATTTTATTTTTTCCGAAATGATTTTCGTAGCACTCGTTTTTTAAACGACTCCTCGGAACAGGTGAATTGTTTTTTTGAAATTATTTTTTTTCTGAAAAATATTTTAGAGGACTCTATTTTGAAACATAAATATATACATATATATAAATATAAATATAAATAAATATAAATATAAATATAAATATAAATATAAATATAAATATAAATATAAATATAAATATAAATATAAATATAAATATAAATATAAATATAAATATAAATATAAATATAAATATAAATATAAATATAAATATAAATATAAATATAAATATAAATATAAATATAAATATAAATATAAATATAAATATAAATATAAATATAAATATAAATATAAATATAAATATAAATATAAATATAAATATAAATATAAAAATAAAAATAAAAGTAAATATAAATATAAATATAAAGATAAATATAAATATAAATATGAATATAAATATAAATATAAATATAAATAGAAACATAAATATATATAAAAATAAAAATAAAAATAAAGATATATATATATAAATATGAATATATATATATAAATATGAATATATATATATATATAAATATATACATATATATATATATATATAAATATAAAAATAATTATAAATATAAAATAAATATAAATATATACATATATATAAATACAAATATAATTATAAATATAAAATAAATATAAATATATACATGTATATCAATTCAAATATAATTATAAATTTAAATTTAAATATAAATATTTAAATTTGACCAGAAATTTTTAAAAAAAATTGACCAGAAATTTTTTAAAAAAAATAAATAAAAATAAATAAGAAAAATAAAAAAAAAGGAAAAAGGAGATGACGCATTATCATAATGCATCCTCAACCTTCACTTCCACTCACCAAATCTGCCACAATGTGGACCAACTTTCCATTTTCCACAATGGAAAAATCATGCACTCCATTATCCCTTTACTAACTGAGTCAATTCTTGCCTTCTTGTTTAAAAAGTAGATTTAACTTGACTTTAGAGAATGATTAATCAATTGGAAAGTGGTATTGTACGTTAACTTTCCTTTGCTTTTAAAGGATTTGTATGGGATAGAGGGGGTAAAGTGTCAATTTCTTATTTGTCAATGGCATCCATCTTCAACGCCATGGAGTTGGTTTTTTCTTTTGATGTCAATATCATCCAAATTCAAATTCACTCTTCTATTTTTCACTATTTTTGAAAACTATATTGTGAGTTCGTCTCTTGAAAAACAGTTTTCCATAAGTCATGGAAAAATCAAGGTTTAAATGGTAATTAGAAGAAATGAACATAAAATTTTTGAGTTGCATTAATTGAGTAATAAAATTTAAAATTACTATACGTTGTATAATAAACTTTTAATATTGTAATTAAAACATTTTATCTTTTTATTATTCTAATCAAACCAAGTATTTCCATAGGTTTATAGAAAAATGGTCTTTTCCAATACTTTACCTTTAGTTATTAATATATTTAAAAGGTGAAAATTATGATAAAAATTATTTTTAAAGGAGAGTTTAATTATGAGAAGTTGTCTAAAAGATACTGATATTGACGTCAAGTTGTCGAAGTTCCATTTTTAATTTTATTTTTGATAATTAGTTATATAAAAATAAATTTTCGAACACAGCACGAAAAATTAAAATTAAATTGGGTCTCAAAAATATATATTTTTATACTGATGTTACATGTCTGTCATCCGTTCCAATTTTCTTAAATTAAGGAGTTAATATGTAAGACATCAAAATAAGGAGGTTTGATTTGTCAAGTGATGACAATGGATAGAAATTATGTGTAGTTTTCTTCTTCCTTTTTTTTTTTTTGATAAATCTTCCCTTTTTCTGTGATAATATGAACTGAATATTAGTAAAGGTGAACGTCATTCATGTGATACTTACCTTTTTTTTTCTATTTTATTAAGAAGATTGCAACTAGCAATATTTTTAGTGCTTGAGTGACGATTAAGTTTTTGTTCTTTTCAGCGAAATTCTCCTTCTTCAGTTTTCTTCATTTATTTTAATTACTGTAGCTGAATTATTTTTTTACTTAATTACTCTATTACTACAGCTTTCAGTTTGATTAGTTTTAACTCATTTTAATACAATTCATTTCAAATTAATTCAATTTAGTAAAGATCAAACGAAAATATCATGAGTATCGTTATTTCAGTTTATATTGACTTCAATTGAGTATGGCAAAATCTGTTTAGTTAAGTTTGATCTATTGTTATTATTATTTTGAAAATAAAGATTTTATTTTATGCTACTGGAAACGTCCAATATGATCTGACAAAAATAAGTTTGGAGGAGTATCCCATACAGTTTCATGCAAAACACTCAACTTCGCAAAGCAAACGAGCGAATAAGAAAGTAAATTTATATCTCTTGGGATCCAACAAGGTAGTTGAACTCTAGTTTCATTCAATAAGAGTCGAGCTTGCATTATCAAATCGGCATAAAAAGGACGGTTCGATTTCTCCAATAACCATTCGAATTACTCCAAAGCGTCTCCAACGATTGATATATTGTTTAATTTTTAATATGTATAATTTAGTTTATCTCAATTCATATAAATTTAATTCAAATCAGTAGATAAAGCCATGTGATAATGAAAAAAAAGTAAAGGCAACGGAATTTGGGGTGATTATCACTCGGCAAGTCAAATTGGCCATTCATTGAGGCATGGGCGGAACTACCTTGGTGCGAGATAGGGTTCCAGCCCTACTTGAAATTCCGGCGTCATGGTAGTAGAGGTTAGTAACGCTTCCCAGCGTTCAGGGACTTAGGTCTGCGCTTCCCAGCGTTCAGGGACTTAGGTCTGCGCTTTTGGAGTCGGAGAAGAAAGCTTGTCGCGGCCTTTGTTTGGCCCATATTTTACTAAAATGACGTCGTTTAGTTCAAGTCGAACGGCATCGTTTTGGTTAGTACTGAACGGAAAAAAAATAAAAATTTTTAAGTCCTAGGTTTGTTTGAATTGAGCCATCTCGCCCAATCCACAATCAGAACATATGGGAGAGGAGCCAAAAACGTAAAAAGTGCGCCTCCACTGGCCACTGCTCCAGCTCCGGGTGTTGCCGTCGCCGCCACCGTCCCACTACTGTGTAGTATTAATCAGTCCCACCTAAAAAAAATTTCTAGTTCCGCCACTGCATTGATGATGGACAAAAATGAATGAAATGCTTAGTAATAAATGTAGAGATAATTGGGAAGTTTAATAAAATCCCAGAAATCAAGGATTCCATCATCTACATGAGTTTCACATCAATTCGTTATTGCGGTTATTCTTCCTGAAATTTTCTAAAAATGGTCCATCGGATGAGACCGATTTAAATTCACATGCATGCATTTTTGTAAATGATGCACTAGTCGACAAAAAAAAAGATTTTAGTACCGTAATTAATTTTTGCATAATCATTAAGGTTATGGACTCTATACCAAACTTTGACTGTGAAAAATGAAATAGTCCTCTATGATGAGTATATTTCGTAGTACTATTTCTTTGGAAAATGCACGGTTCATCGTATTGTGCCGAAAAAAGTCCCATATTAGGATCACTAACCATTAGTCCAATTATAAAAAGATCTCAATTCAATAACTTTAACGTTAAATTATACATGGCAATGATGATAGGGAGAGTGAAACATTCACCGTAAAAAAAATAGTGAACAATGTGGAACTCAACAAATTACCAAATCAATAATCACTTTCCTTAACATGTGCAACTAATCATAGATATGTTAATCGTTTCATAAATGTCACATCAGTCTGTCACTGTGTGATTTCAATATGAATTTTCATTGTGTTAAATATAAAATAATTCCGTCTAGCGGTTAATCAGTCTAAAATAAAATTTTGTACTCCCTCCGTCCCACAGGAAATTGCATAGGGAGAAACTTGAACTTTTAATTTTAGTAACGTGAGATGTCTATTTTACCCCTATCTTCTTCAACCTACCAAACCCTTCTTCTTCCCACAACCCCGCCTCCACCTTTAAGCCAATCTCCCGATCTTTGTTTCCGTCGCACGGCGCCAAAGCCTCCGCAGCACCACCACACAACCTTCCGCACCACCGCCCTCCGCACCACCACCCTCGCCAAGATCTGAACTTACTTCCGTCTAACGGCGCTTCGACAATCTTCTATCATTAAACAACACCACCACCAAGATTTGAACTTACATTCGTCTATCGGTGCTCCGGCAATTTTCTTTCGGACCTACTCCGACGAGGTGCATCATTGGAAGAAGGCGGCGGAAGAACACGATGGCGAGGGTTTTGGGATGTGAGGGTTTGGAAGAAAGAAGAAGAAGTTTAGAGAAAAGAAAGAAGAAGAAGCTGTGGATGGTTAGGTGCGTGGTAGGGTTTTCATGTAAAATTTTAATTGTCTAATGGTAAGTACGTCTTTTGATAGGTTAACTTTTTTAAAAAAAATGGAAAGTGTGCGAATTTGCATGATACAGACAAAAAAGAAATGTGTGCAGCTTTAGATGTGACGGATGAAGTATAGAAATATTTATATCAAAGATTGGATTATAACTTTATAAATTCAGTCCTATCTTCCCATCAGGTTTAGCCCACTTTATCGATTTGGACCGACTCGTGAACAACCCAGCAAAGATTATACCTACATTCAAATATAATGGAAGAGTCGTGATAAAATTTGAAAGGCCGCTAGACTTCTAAGTGCAAGTCATAGTTATCAGAATTTTAATTCGCATGTTATGATTCTACACTTACAGTGTTCAAATGACGTATCCCCTCTTGTCGCCGTATAACACTTCTGATTTTCATTCTATCTCAATCAAAGATTATTTGTGATTGAAATTTGGTGAGATTATTTCAATATCCCACTTCCCATGTTACGCATAAAGGCCGGGCCACGATGCGACGGAGCGCGACACAAGAAAAATATAAAATGAAGACAAAAATAGAGGGAGAAAGGGGAGTTTGAAAGGGAGAAGACATGAAAAGGATCGGTGGACACAAGGACGGGAGCGTTTGGCTAGAAAACGAAAGGCGGAGGCAGGAAATGTAGTGTTAAAAACAAACAAAGCTGCGACAAACACACACTGCATTTATCGTGCGTTCAACAAGAAAATCATGTCTCTAACATCACACTGCATTACTATTAAGCTTTCCCTTATTTTTTAGTCTGGTTTCGCCTATGATAACATAGGGATGGAGTATAAGAATCGATAAAACAGTGTACAATTGAACATTTATGCAACTATATTAATCTAATGAAAGTTTAAATGCGCAACTAAATTAGTTCCAAAAATAAAATGCCCAAAGACTATAAAATTATGTGCTGGATGTATTTGGAGTTGAGTATAGCATAATAAAGTCGTAAATTTCTACCCTTTAAATTGTTGAATATAATTTTACAAGCTTTTTTTTTGTCAAAATTAATTTTCCGCACGATCCTACGAGAAGAGAAGATTATTTATTACAGAACCGGTGTCAGAAAATCAGAATAAGCTGACATTGGTCAATCAAACAATTGTATATCAAAACTGCTATTGCACAGTATCATTTATTGCGTACACAAACGACTCTTAAACGCATTGCCGATTGGTAAAACATCATAATTCCGACATCATAGGACTCATACATATTACATTTTGTAAAGTCCTCCGGAGTTGGACTTATGTATGGCATATTGTGAATACTGGTGATCTGGTGTTTTAACACCACTGAGTGAATTCTGGTGATATGGTGTTTTAACACCACTGCTATCCAGCAGTATTCCAGCAGCATTATGGTTGATGTCCACGAATTATGGAGTGTATTATAGGATATAATTGTGCGATCTGATCAGAATATTGTGAAGATAAATGATTGATTTCGTGGTCATCTAATTCTGGTAAACGAATATTCCTGTAATAGTTAGGAATTGGTTAAGTAGTTTATTTATGGAACAAGTCCTATTGATAACAGGATTGTTCATTTAAATACCAGATTAGCATTAGATCTTTCCTTAGTCTAGAAGTTTATTTGTGGTAGAGTTAGACAAGGAAAGAAGTTGATTCAAGGCAGGATTGCGATGGGATAAAAAGAAGACGAAGACAACGCAATCATTGACGCGACCAAGATTCAATCTCTACGTGAAAGCTTTGGAGCGATCTGCCGTGGTGTTTGGAGGTTCGTAAACAACCGACCAAGTTCGTGAAGATCAGAAACAAGGAAGTCTTAATTCCTCGGGAGGAGGAGATCCAGGGAGACGTGTTGATCGTGAGGGTTCAACGACGTAGGATCGACAGTGAGGGGAGCTCACAACATTCACTCTGTAGGTTAGCAATGGATTAGTATTTAAGTTAAGCTTCTTGTACTAAAGACTGCTTTCTAGTGAATGGTTTCTGATCTGGGCAAGGCCCCGCAGACGTAGGTGTATTTGCACCGAACTGCGTAACCAAGTTGTGTGTGCACTGCGTATTTTGTTTTGTCTTTAACACCAAACTGATCTTGGTGTTCCAACACCAAACTGTTAAACAACTTGGTATAAAGGTTTAGAATTCAGGTGAAACAGAATTTCAATTGGTATCAGAGCAAGGCACTTGCTAACCCCTATACAGGGAGAGTGAGATCAGGTTTCACCATGGCACCAAAGGAGGGGGCCTCTGTCACGCGACCACCGTTGCTGGAACAAGGCAATTACGCCTACTGGAAGGCACGTATGAAAGTATTCATTGGAGCATTAGATGATCAAGCATGGAACTATGTAGTGAATCAGTACACTCCACCTCCAAGTGACAAAACTAAAGAATCGAGCTCATCAACGATCAAATCATATTCTGAATATTCTACTAAGGAGCATAGAGCTTACATGTCCAACTCAAAGGCATTGAATGCCATCTTCACAGCAGTAGATGAAGATCAATTTAAGATGATTTCAAATTGTGAGACTGCAAAGGAAGCATGGGATGTGTTACAGACGTATCATGAGGGAACAAGCTCAGTCAGAGATTCAAAGTTGCAATACTATACATCAAAATTTGAGGAATTAAAGATGCGGGAAGATGAGACTATCTCCGAGTTTAATGGACGAGTCCGAGATATTGCAAACAAGGCTTTTCAGTTTGGTAAAAAGTACAAAGATCAAAAACTTGTAAGGAAGGTGTTGAGGGCATTACCTCCATGGTTCAATATGAAGGTCACAGCAATCAATGAAAATGGAAGGATTGGGATGATGACACTTGATGAGCTCATGGGGTCTCTGGAATCTTATGAGATGGAGATGCTGCAAAATAAAATCGGAAAGAAAGAGATGGCTTTTACAAGCACAACCTCTGGGAAGGAAGATGAAAATACAGATAATGAAGATTCCGATGAAATTGCTAACATAACCAGAAACTTCTCCAGATTCATGAAGAAGATGGGCAGGAAGCCACAGGACAAGTCAAGTGGGAGCAAAAATCCGAATGCCAACTTCACTCCCAGGTTCGGTCAGGCAACTGGTGTTGAAACACCGAAGATCAAATCGGTAAATCCGAATCTGAACAGAAAAATCCAATGCAGAGAATGTGAAGGCTTTGGACACATACAAGCTGAGTGTGCCAATACACTTAAAAAGCAAGGGAAATCATATGCCATAACCTGGAGTGATGATGACGGAGGAGACGATATTAAGGATGGAGAAGAGTATACAAATCATGTTGCTTTCGGTGTGTCATTGGAAGAGTCTTTTGAGATAAATCGCAGTGGGTTGAATGAAGAAGAAAGTGATAGCTCAGATGAAGAGACTAGAAGCATTAGTGATGATGACATTCGCAAAGAAAGTATGGAGATGTATAAAATGTGGTTAAAAGTGGCGGATGAAAACAAAGAGCTCAAGGTTGAGAACAAGAGGTTATGTGAAAAAGTTAGAGTGAATGAACTTGGAAAGAAAGATGCAATTGAAGAACTTGAAAAACTTAAAAAGGAATTTGCTGAAGTAGTTCAACGAGCGGAGGCAGCAGAACAGGCTATTAGACGTCTCAATACAGGGAAAGCTAAGCTTGAAGATTGTTTGAAAATGGGACAAACTACCAAATTTGGAATTGGGTATGAAAGATCAGTTGATGCGCTGAAAAATAAGGCAGATCAAGGTGCACCTGCTCCAAGAATAATTGAGGAGAATTGCCCCATCAAGAGAATCAGGAGATGCGGATACTGTGGAGTTCAAGGTCATGTGAGAAACAGGTGCTTCAAATTACTTAGGACACTGTCTGTCAACCCAGCATATCGGTATTTCAACACCATTCCAGGATACAACACCGTGCACCAATTCAACACTGGAGGATACAGGAACGGATCCTTGAACACACATGCAACTCAAAGATCACATCGCATCACTCGACCAGTAAGCCAGGTATGGGTTCGAAAGTCTCAAGATATTTGTCTTTCAAGTTTTGTATGTTTTGGAGCACACACAGGAACCTCGTGGTACTTCGACAGTGCATGCTCAAGGCACATGACAGGAGTTCCTGAATTTCTGCGAAAATTCAAACCTGGATTTGGTGGACATGTTAAATTCGGTGATGGAAAACGAAGCAGAATAATTGGCAAAGGGGAGTTAGAAATCAAAGGGCTTCCAGTGTTCCAAGATGTGTTGCTAGTGGAAGGTCTGAAGGCTAACCTATTGAGCATCAGTCATTTATGTGATAATGATATGACAGTGTACTTTGACAAAGATAAGTGTATTGTAAATCATGGGTCTGGAGTATTCACTGGATCCAGATCAATGGATAAGTGTTATCTACTCGATCAAGATGTCACCTGCTTGAGCTCGAAAAAGGAAGTTAGTACACTGTGGCACAGAAAATTGGGGCACATAAATTATAAATCCTTGGCTCGTATTTCCAGACTAAATGCAGTCAGAGGTATTCCCGAAATCAGTGAAATCAAGGAGACTGTTTGTGGATCTTGTAAGGAAGGAAAGCAAATTCGTATTCCTCACCATGCTGTACATGATGTTTCAACATCAAGACTTTTGGAGCTTCTACATATGGACCTAATGGGGCCAGTGAGTACACCAAGTGTGGCAGGGAAGAAGTATATTTTTGTTTGCGTGGATGACTTCTCGAGGTATACGTGGGTGTCATTCCTCAAAGAAAAATCAGAGGCCGCTGATGTATTCAAGACCTTGGCGCACAAGCTTCATGTAGAAAAAGGAACCGTTCGAATTGCACGCATCAGGAATGATCATGGAAAGGAATTCGAAAATTCTAAATTTTGGGACATCTGTGAAACGCTTGGTATACATCATGAGTTCTCTACCCCCATAACCCCTCAGCAGAATGGTATAGTAGAAAGAAAGAATCGGACACTGCAGGAAATGGCACGAGCAATGTTGGCTGAGAAAAAAATTCATTCTAGATATTGGGTTGAGGCAGTACACACTGCATGCTACACCATCAACCGAGTATATCTGCGTTCGTTTACCGAGAAGACACTGTATGAGATCTGGAAAGGAAAGAAACCAGATGTGTCGTATTTCCATGTCTTTGGCAGTAAGTGTTACATTCTGAAGGATCGAGAACCCTTAGCTAAATTTGAATCTAGGAGCGACATTGGAATATTCTTGGGCTATTCTCCTACCAGTCGAGCATACCGAGTACTGAATCAACGTTCTGGGGTAGTCATGGAGTCCATTAATGTGGTGATAGATGATTCAGAGGACGACAATACTGGAGAAGGTGATGCGCTTGATTCAGCCGTTCCTACTGGTGTTGGAACACCAGCACCATCAACCGGTGTTGAAACTCCAGAATCTGGAATTCTTGATTCTGACCAGAATCCAACGAGACATATGCAGTTAAGGGATCAACCCCGTGTCAATTACAGAGAATTAGCAGGATTATCGTGTTTCATCTCACTCACTGAGCCAAGAAATTACAAAGAGGCTTTGCTAGATGAATATTGGATCTCGGCGATGCAAGAAGAATTGCAGCAATTCGAGAGAAACAATGTTTGGTTTCTTACCCCACGACCTGTTAATGTAAATGTGATCGGTACCAAGTGGATTTTCAAAAACAAATCTGATGCAGATGGTAATGTCACCAGAAATAAAGCACGCCTTGTTGCTCAAGGGTACACGCAAGTAGAAGGGGTTGACTTCGATGAAACTTTTGCCCCTGTAGCCAGATTGGAGTCCATCAGACTAATTTTGGCCGTGTCCTGCATACTAGACTTTACTCTTTATCAAATGGATGTCAAGAGTGCATTCCTGAATGGCATAGTAAAAGAGGAAGTTTACGTGGAGCAACCTAAGGGGTTTGAAGACCCTCAGTTTCCTGATCATGTTTATAGGTTGAATAAGGCATTGTATGGACTCAAACAGGCACCTCGTGCTTGGTATGAGCGACTGACAACCTTTCTGATTCAAAAGGGCTATCGTCGAGAGGGAGTAGACCGTACACTGTTCGTGCTGCACAAGGGGTCAAAGATTCTAATTGCACAGATCTATGTGGATGACATTGTGTTTGGATCTACCGATTCAGCCTTGGTGAAGGAGTTCGTTGACTTAATGACTCAAGAGTTCGAAATGAGCATGGTAGGAAAATTATCATATTTTTTGGGATTGCAGGTTACTCAGGAGAAGAATGGTCTGTTTATCAATCAACAGAAATATGCTGAAAACTTGATCAAGAGATTCGGACTTACAAGTGCAAAGGCAGTACGCACCCCAATGGCAACCACCGATAAGCTTACAAAGGATGAACAGGGACAAAGTGTGGATCAGAAATTGTACAGGAGTATGATTGGCAGCCTGTTGTACTTGACTGCAAGCAGACCAGACATCTGTTTAAGTGTTGGTATTTGTGCTCGCTACCAAGCTGATCCAAAGGAATCACATATGTCAGCAGTGAAAAGGATTATTCGGTATATAAGTGGAACAGCGGAGTATGGAGTATGGTTTTCTCAGAACAAGGATTCACAATTAGTAGGGTTCAGTGATTCGGACTGGGCTGGGAATGCTGATGATCGTAAGAGTACCACTGGAGGGTGCTTCTTTGCTGGATCTAATCTGGTCAGCTGGTACAGTAAAAAGCAGAATTCTATATCTTTGTCCACAGCTGAAGCAGAGTATTTAGCTGCCGGGAGTTGTTGTGCGCAGTTATTATGGATGAAGCAGATGATGAGAGATTATGGGTTCAATGATGTGAGTTTGACAGTCCTGTGTGATAATAAAAGCGCCATTGATATTTCCAGGAATCCTGTGCAACACTCTAGAACAAAGCATATCGATATCCGACATCATTTTATCAGAGACTTGGTTGAAAAAGGAGAAGTCGCAGTCCAGTATGTACCAACAGCAGAACAACTGGCTGATATATTTACAAAACCACTGGATGGTGAGACGTTTGAAGGCCTCAGACAGCACTTGGGTGTCTGTCGAATGTAAGGTACTCTGATCTGTACTTTCTATTGTATTATTTACTGTTGTGTTGTTTCTTTTATAATATGGTGAAAAAGAAAAAAATTAGAAAAATCAAAAGTATCAAAAATATGTGAAGTGGTGTTTAAACACCAAGGGAAATCGGAGAAAAGTAAATCAGACGGGCTGAAAATTTGGGCCAGAAAAGTGTGTTTATGGGCCTAAGGGTTCGTATGTGGCAGTCTGGAAAGAAGAGAAAGTAGATGGTCTTTTGGGTTTCTGAAAAAGGAGGGAAAAGAGAAAGTTGATTCCCACAAAAACTCAAACTCTCGACGGTTCATCTTCCTACACAGTTCGCAACTCCCTGTTCATCAGAAATTTTTTCCAAAAATCCTCGATTCGTGTAGCTCACTCAAAACTCTGTAAAGATGGTAAGTTCCACATTCCATAAGATGGTCAGAGACTTCGTCAAGGTTCGGGTGCCGGAGAATCCTCGAATCGAAGAACTCGACCCCGATACAGAAGTGGCAGGTTCTGGAGAAGGCCGAGAACGGACGATAGTTCAGTGGGATGGCAAAAACCGACGCCGCCCAAAACCCAGGTTTGACCACTCGTTTGTTCATGATGGTGTGTATTTTCCCTCTGTTTTGGAGTTCATTACCTGGATGGTCCAAAATAGGGATTACATTGATCTGAGAAAATATAAAAGTTTACATGGCAATATTAACGGGTTTAAACTTGAGGAGTTATTAACTGGTGGCATAGGAGAGATTAGGGAAATCAGTGAGTATAATGTCAAGCTGGTTGGAGTTGGTTTCGGAGAATGTTACAGAGTAGGAGAAGAAGAGGGTCAGTTCTTCACAATCTACACACGGATAGCCTCCCTGCACAGGCCGATTATCAGGAATTTGGGGGATAATGTAGTTGTGCAGCCCTGGATAAAAGTGGTTAAATCCACTGATTTTACTGTGGCTGGTGACACAGAGATAGTGTGTTTTGATGAGTCTCTGTTTCAGACTCAAGAATCACTGAGAAGGTTACCTATTCCTGTTGTGGACATTAGTGATAGTGAAGAGGAGGCAGGGTGTGCAGGTGGCACTGATGAGGCTGAGATAATTTCGAGGGTGAATGAACCAGAGAGTGCCTCTGTACTGAGTGAATCTTCTTTGAATGAAGCCATATCAGAGTTGTTTAGGTCTGAGTCTGCCCTATCAGAGTTTGTGAGGTCTGATTCTGAGAAGGAAGATGGTGAAAGAATTGCTGCGGAGAGAGCAGGTGGGGCTGATGTGCCAAGTGCTGGTTTGGTTGATACTGATGATCAAACACCAGATGAGAGCCATGCTGAGGAGGAGCAGAGTCCAGCTGATCTGGGTATTGGTGTTAAAACACCACTGGAGACAAGTCCAGCCCAGGGATTCAAGAGGAAAAGGAAGGAGGCTGGTGTTGAAACACCATCTGAATTTGGAGACAGATCTGAACCTCAGATGTCTGAGACAGGTGAAGAAAGGTTGGCCTCTACCTCCAAGAGAGTTCGAAGATCTAAAAGATGCAGAGTCAAAAGTACAGCCACTAGTGAGGACAGTGATGAGCCGATTGGGCTGAAACTGAAGAAGTTACGTGCTGCCAGACAGCAAAGACAAGCTGAGACAATTGAGTCTAGTGCACAACCTGTACCTGAAGCGATTGAAGCCATTAGCCCTGAATTCTTTGATGATGCAAGTCAAGAAAAGTGGAAGTTTGTCTGTGACAGGAAGATATTGGCAAAAAGGCCAGCTGATGCTGTAAAATATAAGGAATGTGGATTCACAGACTATTTGCATTATCTCAAGGTGTTTAAGGCAGCTACCTGTTTCTGTGACTATAACAAGCAACTTGTGATGGAATTTTACTCGAATTTGAAGGAGGAGTGTGAAGACGAAGACTCTCCGTGGTTTCACAGAGTATATGTGAGAGGAACAGTGGTGGTATTTTCCCCGGAGGCAGTAAATGTTTGTCTGCAGCGTGGAACATCGAGGAATGTTCAGGCGGTGTTCCAACACCAAATGCCAGAGAATTTCGATGCAGTGGCAGTAGAGTTGACCGGTGGTGTGGAAAGTTCGTGGCCACTGACTGGGAGACAACAAATACCAGCATCAAACCTGACCTCCAGGTATTACTGTCTGTATATGGTGGCAGTTCATAACTGTATTCCTTCGGTAAACAACACGATTGTTACCAAAGAAATGACGACTCTTCTTTACAGCTTGGGAACGAGGCATAGGGTCAATCTGGGCAGGTTGATATTTAATGATATTTTGGACTGTGCTCGCAAGACGAGGAAGGACGCTTTAGTCCATCCCTGTGTGATATCGATGGTACTGCAAAAAGGGGGAGCAGTTGCAAGCGAGACCGATGAAGTACTGGCAACCCAAGCATTACGGCCAACTCTCAGAACCCTGAGTGGTCGTATAGTGAAGGATCTACCTTGGACGCCTCCGGTAAAGACAAATGAGGATGAAGGTGCAGCTCGGCTGAAAGCCATTGAGGCAAGAGCTACGGTATGTCAAGAGATTCTTGGGCGTCATCAGGATGCGATAGTCAAGATTCAGGGGGAGCTGGCAGCTTTGGAGGCTGAGAGAGAAGCATTGCTGGCAGCGAATCAAAATGAAAATGGATCAGATGCTGGTGATTCAGACAATGCTGCATCAGAGGAGTCCGAGTGATAGTTTGGAATGATTGGAATTCTGGGTTTTCTTGGTTCTTCTTGTCATATTACTGAATTCAGGGGGAGATATTAGAGATTTTGTATGATTTGAATGATTTTGTGTTCTGGATAATTGGATATTTGTGCTAGCTGGTATTCTGGTGTTCTATATTGTTTATGCTAGTTGGTTTTCTGGTATTCTATGGTGTTTGTGCTGATGTTCTATGAATTCACCAATATGCCAAGAGGGAGATTGTAAAGTCCTCCGGAGTTGGACTTATGTATGGCATATTGTGAATACTGGTGATCTGGTGTTTTAACACCACTGAGTGAATTCTGGTGATATGGTGTTTTAACACCACTGCTATCCAGCAGTATTCCAGCAGCATTATGGTTAATGTCCACGAATTATGGAGTGTATTATAGGATATAATTGTGCGATCTGATCAGAATATTGTGAAGATAAATGATTGATTTCGTGGTCATCTAATTCTGGTAAACGAATATTCCTGTAATAGTTAGGAATTGGTTAACTAGTTTATTTATGGAACAAAGTCCTATTGATAATAGGATTGTTCATTTAAATACTAGATTAGCATTAGATCTTTCCTTAGTCTAGAAGTTTATTTGTGGTAGAGTTAGACAAGGAAAGAAGTTGATTCAAGGCAGGATTGCGATGGGATAAAAAGAAGACGAAGACAACGCAATCATTGACGCGACCAAGATTCAATCTCTACGTGAGAGCTTTGGAGCGATCTGCCGTGGTGTTTGGAGGTTCGTAAACAACCGACCAAGTTCGTGAAGATCATAAACAAGGAAGTCTTAATTCCTCGGGAGGAGGAGATCCAGGGAGACGTGTTGATCGTGAGGGTTCAACGACGTAGGATCGACAGTGAGGGGAGCTCACAACATTCACTCTGTAGGTTAGCAATGGATTAGTATTTAAGTTAAGCTTCTTGTACTAAAGACTGCTTTCTAGTGAATGGTTTCTGATCTGGGCAAGGCCCCGCAGACGTAGGTGTATTTGCACGGAACTGCGTAACCAAGTTGTGTGTGCACTGCGTATTTTGTTGTCTTTAACACCAAACTGATCTTGGTGTTCCAACACCAAACTGTTAAACAACTTGGTATAAAGGTTTAGAATTCAGGTGAAACGGAATTTCACATTTAATCACACATAATATAGTACATTAAATTGAGTCGACAAATAATTTTAGATGAAATTCTTACACATTGATATTCATCCTCTAATTTTGTTGTTGGTTTCAGTGGCGGAACCAGGAAAAAATGTGAGGGTAGGCTGAAAATGTGACCGGTGGTGGCGGACTGGCGGTGGCGCCGTGGCGGACGACTGGCGGCGCCGCGGCGGGAACTGGGAGAGGACGAGCCGAGAGGGAGGAGAGGCTGAAGCCGCGGGTTTGGGACTTTGGGTCATGGCCTCTTGGTTTTGGCCCGTTTCTTTGGGCTTTGACTTTTGTAATTTTAGTTTTTTTTAACCCCACCGACATAATCGGTAAAATGAAAAAAAAAACTTAAACAAACGACGTTGTTTGACGTCGTTTTTGGGAAAAAAAACAGAGGCAGCAGCCTTCCTCCGGCGAATGGGAGGCGCGCCTACGCCGCCGTAGGCGGAAACCCTCCTTCCGTCGGTCGGGAACAGTATTTCCCACCTGGCCGACGGATCTCAGGGCAGGCGCGCCCCTGCCCCCGCCTAAAGGTGGTTCCGCCGCTGTCTATTGGATAGATCCTCTACATCATCAACCTTCCAGGTCATTTGTTAAGATTTTTTATTCGTCGGTCAATTCCCTCACCGAATCCAGTATAAAGAATTTGGAGATAGTCGAGATCAAGGTGAAACTGTTTTTCCCATGCTTACAATTCAATTAGATTCTAGGGTTCCCAAAGTTTTAATATGATGATGTTATTGTTTTATTTTAAAATAGACAAGAAACAAGCGAATAATTGGGAGTGCGGGTATTACGTAATGCTATATGCGGTGGAGTATCTTCATCAAATATGTATGGGTTTTCTTAAAATCAACGCGTAGGATTAGAATCAGATCTATAGGTTTTTCATTGCTATAGGTTTTTTACACATATTATTAACATTCCCAAATTCACATGTTTTTAAAGATGATGAGAAGCCGTATTCGCAAACTGATATCAACATGGCAAGAAATTGCTTGGCAAGGTATATTGTCAAAGCCTGTTCCCATTCCATTGGAAATCCCAACGTATGAGGGGTTTAAGTAGCTACTATATATGGTGACATTGTCATTGGAATAGATTTTCTTAGATTTCTATTCATATCTATAGATTGTTGCTGCCCTAGCGTAGTCTATAGATTTTTGATAAATAGTGTGGAAATGACATGTTATTTTGGTGTATTTTGACCTGGTATGGGAGGCTTCCATTTAGCCAAATTTTATTGAAACTGTAATTTTTTACCATACTTTCCGATTGGTGTTTCGAATTCGGAACATATTTCATTCTTTCATTCACAAATTATACAGATCCAGAGTTCCGGACTTGGAATATATAACCCGAAATATGTTCTGAGTCCTGATGTGCCCATTTTATACGGTTATATTGGGACTTTTAGGATTCACGTTTGTATACTTTTGTGCTCTAAATTGGACATTTTTCCTTGAAGTTATCTAAGGAGGATTAAAAGCGACTTTTACGCTTTTATTACTTTTCTAGAGGATTTTGTGTGACAAGACAATTAAGCTTTTGAAGTTTGAAGAATTGAAAAAGTGAAGAGAAGATGAGGATATGAAACAAAAAGGAGAAAGAAGAAATGGTGTTGGACTTGGAGTCCATCGCGAGGTCGTCGCGAGCATGTCGCGACGGACGAGGAGTCAGAAACCGTTCTTGCCTTTTGCACTATAAATACCCACCTTATCCTCTCCTCTTCAAGAAGCTTTTGGCAGCCTCTTCTTCCTGCATTTTTCTGGATTCTAACCCTAGTTTTTCTTTCTTTATTTTCTTAGTTTTTGTAGGTTAATCATGTCTTTTAATTGTCTAGTTTAGTTTTATCTTGGGAGCAATGGATTGAAGCTTCTATTTCTATGTAGTAGGAACCACACACACACACACACACACACACACACACACACACACACACATATATATATATATATATATATATATATATATATATATATATATATATATATATATATATATCTATTTGGTGCTTTTGCTATTGTGCATTTATTGAGCTTAGAATGTGAATTGTTAATGACATTTATGTTGTTGGGAGCTTGAGTATATGAATTGCTTGTATGATTACTTGTTATGGTTGGGAGAAAGTAGCTGATTCTCCCCTCTTTTAATGTGGAATCCAAAAGCATGAGTTAGAGCTTCTTAATGATGTTGATGTGTTGATATTGCTAGATGAATGTGATGATGTTGAATTTGTTGTCATATTTGTTTTAGGTAGAAAATGGGAGAAGTCAATGAATGTTGATTGTTCTTGGCTAATCTTGTGTAAATTCATGAATAGTGAAAGTAGTGAATAGATTTTGTCATTCGTTCTTGAAGCCTTTGTTATTTAGCATTCATGTGTTCTTAATGCTATGTTTCACTTCATTTATGCCATGTGTTGTTTGTGAATAGGAAGTGTTTTTATGATTGAAGTGTTAGGGTGTTAGGGTGTTAGGAAAGTGACAAATTCCTTAGCTCATTTGCATGAAAATCTAGGAACATAAAATTAGAACTTCTTGAGCATATTGTGTTGTAATTCTTGCTAGATAAGTATGTTAATGTGGATTGTTCTCATATTTATCCTATAGATGCAATGAAATGTTGAACACTGAATGTGGTTTGTTCTAGGTTTAGCCTAATGAATGCTATGTTTGGTTAAATGACTATGTCTTTGGTAGAAAGCTTGTCGTTGTCAAATCTATGGTCCTTCGTGTATAATGTCATTGATGAAATACCCCTATGGTTGTTGTTTTTCTAGGGTTATCATCAAGGTTTGCAAATGGTCGTTGTTTATCTTTGCAAACTACTCTTAAGAAGGAATGAATGTTGATCTTCCATTGGCTTTCCCCATAGATAACAATGGTGATAGGATGAGTGAATGGTTCAATGATCTACATTAGGTTTGGAAGTGGATATTGATTGCCCCAAGGCTTTATCTTTTGTAGTTTTAAAACCTTTTTTCTTAGTTTTGTTTGATGATTTAGCATAGTTGTTTGACTTTGCTAATCGTCCTGTCTCTTAGCTTTCATAACTTATGACCACCAAACAACCAAATCCCCCCTCCCATTTACATGCTTTTATGTGTATGTATATATATGTCTACTCCTAGCCTAGTAGCAACCTTTTGTGCTTAAACGCTTGAGAAAATCCCCCTTCTTCGTGGACGACCCTGACTTGCCGATGTCTACTTAGTTGTAGATAGTAAGCATGTGGGGCTTATAAATATTAACTTTGAGAGGTACGGCGACGGCCTCCCAAGTCCAGAACTTAATATCCAACATTCAATGCTCAAACCCCTAAAACAAACAGATTAGGATCAGAAAATATATCTGATCTCGGAACGCACTCTAGTTCCGAGATCGTAACAAGTGCATAGATCAAATAAATTGGCACTTGTTCCGAGTTCGGAACCAAATATTAGATCCGACGGATTTGGCTTTGTTTCAAGTGCGTAAGTATTCAAAGATTCGACTGTGTGAGTTTTGTTCCGAGATCGTAACCAGCTGCTTTGTCCAAGGGACACCAAAATGTTACGAGCTCGGACCCGTTAGAAGGCGGCTCCACCCCAACGTTGCAAGGCGGTTTTGAACCACTTTCCATTGATTCGTTAAAAGACAGTTCCCCCTTCTAACGTCATCAATGGAAGACATGTCCAGGGAAGTCACCCCAAAAGTGACTTTCAATGATCAATGGAACCGCCTTTAATAGAAGTGCCTTCACTAGTGATGATTTCATGTTTGCGGAAAAAAAATACTACTACATTTTAATTTGTACGTTCATAAACTAAAACTAAAATTTTAAAAATAAGGGATTTAAAATTAATAACAAGAATTGGAGGGAAAATACGTGTCCAAAAGTAATACTCCATGTTAGGTCAATTTAACTTATGCAAGTAAATACATATTAGAAAAACCTCAATAACGACCCTGCGGTAAGGTGTGTGAAGATAAAAGGTTGGTTACTCCACTGTCACATCCAAATTTTCACAGAATTTTTTTCACAGTCTCAAATAAACATATTTGACTGTAAATGTGTGTAGGTACAAACAATAACAACATTTAAAAAATAGATATTTAAAAATTACATGGTACGGCGAATCTAATCATATTTCACACGACAAAATTATTGTTCATATATGTATTCAAATACATGGTCAAAGTTCGACATCTTTGACTGGAAAAAAAAATTTATGTACTGATTTGGATGGAACAGAGGGAGTACCATATTTGTCGGAAAAGAAAGTTAGGTTTGTTAAAAGAAAGTAGTATCTTCAATGACAAATGAACTCCGTCTGTCTCATTTCAACACCATGAATACATTGCTATTTGTTGTTCAAATTGTAAACAATTTTAAAACACGAACTCATACATTCAAACAACTGCAACTACAAACATGAACCACAGACTTAATCCCACACACGATTTGTACAATACATCGAAGCACAAGAATAGATTGAGAATAATTTATCAATTTGAACAAACTAAAATTGAAATATTATTATAAAAAAAATTAATCAATCAAATCAAAGCACATCGATAATGTAGGGAGATTATTTTCACAACGATTTGGCCGTCAGCAGATAGGCAGGAGGGAGCGAGTTCCAGGCGGTGTCAGGTTCAGGATTAGGGTACAACAAAATGGGCCAAACCTGGTCACCAACAAATGAGGCTCACTGGAATACACCGGGTTGACTGGAATACACCTGGTTGAGTATTCTAGATATCTCGGTATCGTTCCTTTGAGTTGGGCTGGGTAAGCATTTCTTCGCTCAAAAGAGGTACTTTCTAGAAAGTTATTCAAATTGTCGCATCAATTGAAGGTCAAAACTGTTTTTACGTTAGAATTCAAATAAATATAAATTATGATAATAGAAAATTTTTGTTGTAACCTCCGTTAGCAGGTAAACTGTGGAGCCACTGCCACTATTTCTCTTTCCTCTTCAGAAAATTTTTGTGACGACAACTTCGAACTCGGAAGAATCCAAAGCAGCTACTTCTGCATGTCAGGCAATGACTCAAGGGCAAAAAACTCTGAAAAATATTAGAAATACAACGACTGCTTTGTATCCAATGATGTTAAGGACTGGTTGTATCCAACACAAAGAACGGAGGGTTGGATCCGATAAATTGATTTAGACTAGGGAGTTTTAGTTGGTAGATGTGATGCAAACTTTTAAAAAAAATTAGAGCTGCAACCTCGGTATTTTAGTTTTAGGAGGACGAAGATGGCCTATTACAATTTTTGACTACTATTGTTTTCAACTAGATGATTTATTTGCTCTATCAAATGTTCAATTTCATTATTGTCATATGATTTAAAATTTTATATATTTAGCGTTTTTGTGTAAATGAAACCATTATCATTTCTCTCTTTTTTTAAGAAAAGCCGTCGTAGATGGGATTTTTGAGGGTGTCCTTCCCTTTCTCATTAAACTTATATGTTACCAAGAGTTGGCTAAATTTCCTAAAGGCTTTTACATCAAGCTGTCTAAAGGCTTACTCCCTCCGTCCCAATTCAAGATTCACCTTTTGACTTTTGATAGTTGACTTGAAAAATGTTTGATCCTTAATATCTATTACTAAGGATGATTAAAACTTGTGAAAATTTGATATTTTGAAAATACATGTTATAATGAATCTAACAGTGCATCACACAATAGCATTTATACTTATATATCAATTCAATTTTAAGGTCAAGGCTAGGAAGTTTTTTACTAAATGAATAGTTAAATTGCAGCTTGAAATGGGACAGAGGGAGTACAACAATTGCCCAAAGGCTTACATCAGTAGCCCCAAAAGGGTATCATAAAGGCACTAAAAATTAAATTACAAATTTGTAGCATTTATGTATAAAATAAATAGAAAGTGGTACATCGTACGATAAATGGTAACATATTGCATACACTTTCAACTAGTTCGGCTCGAACCAATGGAAACCGAACACAATATTCAAATATCAGCCACCTACTCACATAGTTTCCAATACACTTGTCATAATCTACCTCTAAAGCAACCAAAGCAAAAATGAAAAGCTCTTAAAGTGAAAGATCTTATTCATCTTCATTAAGTTGAAGTCATTTATAGAAAGTAGGAGATGACCCCGATCATTTTGGTCACCAAAAAGGTCTTTTGTAAATGTAAGTGAACTCAAGAGAAGGTACAAAATCTCTAACACGACACAAGGTGATCAATCAAAGATTTTTCAATTTGTTCAGTTAACAAATCTGAACTGTAAATTATGAACGAAATCGCCAAAAGTATGTTGTTGTAACTACCTTAATACAAAATTTTACAAACCTCGTTTTTTTTAATAATTGGATCAAATTTATTACAAAAGATTTTAACTTTTTAAGATCATTAATAACGGCCGGGTCCTCAAAAACCATACCAATTATATTGATGTTCCTAAAAAACCTTGTAAAAAAATTTAAATCCACCCAAAAGACGTGGGTTGTTTTGAGTGCCCAATCCTTCATATAAATGATTAGAAAGGTCAAAAACCATTTACAATCTAATCGATCTTACACTACTGGAAAACAGGTACATATGCATCGGTAAAAATTCATGAGTATAAAATACAGGTGTACAAGTACCCTATTGCACCTGTAGAACTCGTGTTTACCATAATACCGGTGCATAGGGGCACATACGCACCGGTATAAGGTCTACCGGTGTAGGTTTTCGTAATTTTCGCACCGGTTAAATATATAGAGGTGGTAACTACCTGTGCTATTGTATACTATTGCACCAGTAACAAAAATACCAGTGTATGAATATGGTTAAGTTGTCCAATTTTGGCGCCAAAATTTTTTATTTTTAAACCGGTTATATACTTTACCGGTGAAATGTAGGAAAATGGTAGAATTTTTACATTGGTATAGGGATAAACGACATATACTGGTGCTAGAACTGCATTAAATGCAATTCTAAGTAACCAACTCTAAATTACTCTAGAACATGTACTAGCGGTTTCCAACATTTCACAAAAAAAATAATTTATTTTAAGTTTCTATATTTTGGCAAGAATAACAAAAATCATATATTTTGGAGTAATGGATGAAAGGGTAACAAAAATTTGGGTTACGGTGTAATTTTCCAAGACTTTGTAGAAGTAATCAATGTTGACTTTAGAGAACCTTTCATTCACCCATATGTGCCCAATTCGCATATTCGCAATCGTATATTATTGAAATGCATTTGGGTGTCACCAATTTCGTGATTCGACAACTCCAACTTTCTTGGAGGGGCCTAAGTGCAAAAGGTAAAAACTTTACTCGTAACTTGAAATTCAAATCCACTCCAACGTGATGTTACCCTATACACCCCCATTGTATTTTTCAAATTCGTAACAAAATATTTATCAACAATTGGGAACAAAAACATATCTGCAATCATTTCCGATTTTCCTTTTTTACTTCTAAGTAGTCAACTCTAAGTTACATGTACTAGCATTTTCCAACATTTCGCCAAAAAAACCAATTATTTAATATTTCTATATTTTGGCAAGAACAAAAAAAACCATATAGTATTTTGGAGCAATGGATGACAGGGTAACACAATTTTGGGCCATATTGTCATTTTCCAAAATTATGTAGAAGTAATAAATGTTGACTTTAGAGGCTCTTTTCGTTCACCCATACATGCCCAAATCGCAAATTCCCAGTCGTATATTATTAAATTGCATTTTGGTGTCGCCATTTTCGTGATTCGACAACTCCAACTTTCTTAGAGGAACCTAAGTGCAAAAAGTAAAATCTTTACTCGAACTTGAAAATCAAATCTGCTCGAACGTGATGCTACCCTATACACCCCCATTGTATTTTTAAAGTCTGTAACTGAATATTTATCAATAATCTGGCACGAGAAAATATCTGCAATCCTTTCTGATTTCCCTTTCTTACTTCAAGGTAATCAACTTCAAGTTACTTTAGAACATGTAGTGGGGCTTTCCAACATTTCACCAAAAACCCCATTTATTTTGTATTGCTATATTTATGAAAGAATAATAAAAATCATGTATTTTTTAAGAGAAAGATAATGTCGTAACAAATTTTTGGGTCATAGCGTAATTTTCTATAAATATGTTAGAGGCAATTCCGTTCACCCATTGTAGCCCAAATTTTGAACACACAATTGAATCTTAAGCTTTCTAAAACAATATTCACAGCTTAAGCAGTCTAATATTGTAGCAAATTAACCGTTAAGTAGCATTAGCCTGAGCAGTTATGATTACTGGAAATAAATATCGGACACATGTCAAGCATAAGGATCTACCATTAAACATGGCATAAAGATTCAATGAAATACTTGGGAACCAGATATGCTAATATTCGTACACAGACATTCTATCATTACACAGTAGAGCTCCTAATGTACTACGGGGTGCTTATCAATTTATGCTAAAAATTTTAAGCTTTTTGAGCTGATAAATTGAAGTATCATCACGTTGGTTGAGTTCTAAATAGCTGGTCTATTATAGTGCTCTCTAAACATCTGGTTTCTGAACATTATATGCTTGAAGACCAATGAGAAATAGTGTGTTTTTCGCTGCGAATGAGGTTGGTCTCAGCTCTCTCTGTCTGTGTTTGTGTATTTTTTTAGTGTGATTGTTTTAGAATTTCGCTGCCTCAAACGCTTGTGATTTGTAGGATTCATCTGTTATCAATATGAGTTGGCTTCAATAACTTAATGGGCGTGCTCTTCACTGGTAAGTCTTTCTTATTTGTAGTCTGGATATATTTTTTGTGTGGGGATTTCGACTAACTCCTCTTAATTTTATATCAAGGTGTTGCTTCTTTAAATTTTGTCAAGCAAGTTTTTAATGAACTTGGAGTCCTGGCCTTTTCAGTAAGCAGGGTGGATGTGGAGATCAAGGCAGAAGCAAGTCTCCGACTTTCTCGAACACTGCTTGCTACAAAGCAATTTACTTTTTGTAATCGATGTAGCTACCTTGGTTATAAGCACTTCTTTATATTAGTGTAGATTGATACGAGTTAGTTTTAGCTACCTTAGTTGAATAGTAGTGTTGAGAATTCATTGAATTCAATTCACGCTTTTTAAAAATATATTTTAGTGCATTTTTTGTGTTCTAATAAATATTTTAATTTCTAAATTTTTAATTAAAAACACTACTGAAGGAGGCTTCATTAAAGTCACCGTTTGAAGGCGGTTCCACGTAATTTTTGTAGAACCGTCTTTTAACGAGGATCAGATGAGGTTTCAATGTCGGAACTACTTTTGGATCCAATAGAAGGTGGTTAAAAAATGATCAAAGGCGGTTCATGAGAAACCACCTTTGATTGACATTAATAGAAGGCATTTCTGACTTTAATGGGGTGACTTTGTTGAATTTTTGGGCCTTAGTACAAATAACACTTTTCTCTCTTCCTCTTCCCTAGGCAAAATTTTCCAAGTTTCTAAATTTTCTCCTCCCTTGGTAAAATAACACGCAAGTTTCTCTCTTCTCTTCCCAAAAACTTCCCGTTGTCCAATAAACCCTAGCTAGCCTATCACTCCGCCGCCCACTCTCCACAGCTCTCATCTCCCTCCGCCGCGCACCCTCTCCTGCCCTCCTCTCCCACATGCCGTGAACCTCCAATCCGCCATGAATCCTCTCTCTGCCGTGAATCCCTCCTCCGCTTATCCTTCACCGTCCTCCTTTCCCTCCACCGATAAAGCTCTCTGCCGGTTTCATCTTCACCAATGAAGCTCTCCGCCGGTGTCCATCTCCGCCGACAAAGCTCTCCGCCTCCAACGATGACGAAGCCCCTCTGTCTCCACCGATTCAGATCCTCCAACGAAGCCCCTCTTCCGCTGCCCATGAAGGTATCTTCCGCTGCTGGTGATGGTGTCTTCCGCCCATCGCCGATGATGGTCTCTTCCGCCCGCCACCGGTGATGGACTCTTTCGACTGCCGTCGGTGATGGTCTCTTTCGCCCGCCACCGGTGATGGTCTCTTCCGCCCGCCACTGTTGATGGTCTTACGCCGCCTGGACGTTAGGGCTTAGATCTGTTAAAAGTCAGATTTAATTGTGTTCAAGTCCTTTTTCAAAATTATGTTCAAGTCCTTTTTTACCGATTGTCCAATTTAGACCTGTTTTCCGGCAGTAGTGTTATTACAAACGAGATTGGGACTAAGGGCATTACACAGAAGTGCTTCAAATATAGAAACTGCCATAATCTAGAGCAATTGTGGCAATGTGAGAGGTCCGGCGAAAATGAAACATTTAATTTAGCATAATAAGACATCTGAGAAGAAAAAACAAAGTGGTCAAAGCAGTATCTAACCATATTTTCCCTCCTGATCCTAAATCTTCGTGGTCGCAACTCTTTAACTCAAAAAACAACCACCCCCTAACAACTTGAACACTCTTTACATAAATCAAATCGTCGAATCCAGTCATTCGACCATTTTGTCCTATGCAGCCAGCCCTTAACTGCGTTACATTCCTAAACATGTCTTTCAATTTTTTCCCTCGGATCTTTGTGTGACTTGCAGATCCAGCTGATTTGCTTGCTTCCGAGTTCATGACTATCATCTAAACAATTTTCTAAAAATCATACCAATCTTATTGACTATTTTTATAAAAAAACAAAGAAAAAAATGGAGAATGTTACTCCGGTTTTAATTGGTGAAAATATGAAAGAAGGGGGATGCTTTTTTTATTTAAAAAAATTAATAAATACGGGTTTTCTAAAGCTTGTGGATGAGTATTGAATTTAAAAAATTATTAAATGAGATAACTCGACTAATTAATTATCTGATTTGACAATTCCACAATAGTAATGGCATAAACTTAAATTTGTTGCGAAGAAAATGGAGACCAATCCACGTATCAGTGGACCCCTTTTGTTTACGGGGTCCCCACCTCATGAACCGTAAAATCCGGAAAAAAATATTCAGCTGGAGCTCAGTCTTGGACCCTTTTGGTGGGGGTCCTCCCTTAGAATTCGCCACGTGTCTCGCTGACTTTTAATTCTTTGATACGAAGCGTAATCTTGGGCCCTAAAGCCCAGTCCCATCACCTGGGGGATCCACGTGGCCTCATTTTTGCCGACTCCATTTCGTGCGCATTTCCTTTCCCCTCGTTTTTATTTTTATCCTTTCATGCGCATTTCCTTCCCCTCCTTTTGAATTTTTTTTTAATAATATAACTAATGAGTTAATTCGATATTTGTTTTTATTTATTTCAGTGAGATTGTTGTAACTTTAATAAAATTTTAAAACGTATCATAATGTATAAATAGCTATAATTTAATGCTAAAAAACTATTAAAATGAGGTTTATCATAATTTATCTAACTGTTAGTTGTTCAAACATGAGACTTTCTTATCCCAAGGAAACCAAAACAGAAAAGGAAACTGCTCACACGGTATTCAATTTCCGATTACCATATTCACAAAGTTCATTAAATATGTTGGGAGTATATCTAATCGATTACAATAAAGTGAAATTGACATTTAGGCTAAATGTCTACTCCCTCTGTCCCATAATTAATAGCATAATAATTTTTTATGGCATTCAATGATTATGCTTAACTGTTAATATCTCTAACTACATATAAGGATTACACACATAAAATTGATATTTAGAAAATAGACATTAAGATGAATCCAACAAGATCGCACACCATATTTTTATTATGTATATATTCAATTTTATTTAGGGTCAATTTTTAAAAAGATTTGACTTGGAAAAAAGTAATTGTGCCATTAATTATATACGGAGGGAGTATAAGTAGTTATACTGCAGTAATCGTAATTAGTTATTGACAGAAGAGGAAAACACAATAGGCATTAATTTTCACACTTTCTATTGGAGAAAAATCCACATATCTCTGAAATCAATCTTTCTTGACCTCCAGATCCCAGGAGGACTTGCAGTCTGGCTCATCCCCCCTAATTTTGTCCATGTGTGGTTTGGGGTGTGAGAAATTGGGCTTGTGATATAATATAGAAAGATTTGTTTGATATATTCCTTCCATCTCGGATTAAATTACACAAGATCAAAGATTCAATCAAACTAAAAAAACTTTTACAACATATTTGAATAGATATATAAACAATAATATTGTTGTATGTAATATCGTTGGATTTGTCATAACAAGTAGTTTCTAGAAAGTAACTTTTTGCTTACCGATATTATACGTAGTTAAATATATTAATAGTCAAACATTGTGTTGGAGACTGCGAACAATGTTAAATATATTCTCCCCCCTCGAGTTGAAACACGATGATCAACAGGGGCCAGCATACCAAGATGTTGGTATGCCTTGAATACTGTAATAGCCGCTTCTGCGACCCTGACCTGGAATACAACTACATCTACAATTATGATAAGAATATAATTCCAATTCCAATTCCAATTCCAATTTGGACTGATGTTGATTTGGGCCGAATTGTGTTTTGTTCAAATCCCAGTTTGTTAGGGTTTAGTGGAGACAATATATAAAGTGTCTCTCTTCTCTCTATAAACATTAATTCTGTTCTGCACTTAGATAGGTAGAAATCTGGCCAATTTCTTGGCGTCTGTAACCTGCTACCTATTATAGTGAATCCGTCTCCCGTGGATGTAGCCAAATTGGTGAACCACGTAAATCTTGTGTCTTGATATTTTCGTTCATATTTTCTGTTCTTTCTCCATTCCGCACAACAAACTGGTATCAGAGCGGTTTCTTTTTCCGGCGATATCCGTAGTGGGTATATCGGATTCTGGGCTCATCAGATCGGGGCTGATCGGGGAGAAAGATGTCTGGGTTGAATGTGAAGATCGACAAGTTTACTGGGAGAAACAGTTTCAGTTTATGGCAGATCAAGATGCGAGCTTTGCTGAAACAGCAAGGTTTGTGGACTCCGCTGACGAAGGATTTCGCGAGCAGTTCTGGCGATGTTGTGAGCCTGGAAGAAAAGGCACACTCGACGATTATGCTTTGTCTCGCAGACGAAATCATCACTGAGGTCTCAGATCAGGAGACTGTTGCACAACTGTGGCTGAAGTTGGAGAGTTTGTATATGACGAAATCTCTAACCAATAAGCTGCTTCTGAAACAATGCCTCTTCGGTCTCCGAATGCAGGAAGGTACGCAACTCAGAGACCATCTAGAGCAATTGAATACTTTGTTATTAGAATTGCGAAATATAGATGTAAAAATTGAAGATGAAGATGCTGCTTTGATTTTGCTAGTTTCTTTACCACTTTCGTATGAGAATTTTGTTCAGTCATTTATTGTTGGTAAAGATTCTGTGTCTCTGGAAGAAGTAAGATCCTCTCTCCATAGTAGAGAGTTGCGACATAAGGCAAACAATACAGGTACAGAAAGTCAGGCCACTGGCTTGTTTGCTAGTGACGGAAACACAAAAGGCAAGGAAACCGGCAATAAGAAGAAGGGCAAGAAGTCATCTTCAAAGGGTCCTAAGGCCAATGATGTTTGTAACTACTGTAAGGAGAAGGGGCATTGGAAAAAGGAGTGTCCGAAGAAGGCTAGTAAATCTGGGAGTACATCTGGTACTGCTGCTGTGGCTGAAGGGGATTTCAGTTCTGAAGATGATTTTGCTCTAGCTGTTACTGGGAAAAATAATCATTCTAATGCGTGGTTTCTTGATTCTGGGGCATCTTACCATATATGCCCAAGGAGAGATTATTTCTCAACTAATGAGCAAGCTGAGGGCATCATTACTACGGCAAATGGTGTTGCGTGCAAGGTAGTTGGGATTGGTTCAATCAAGATCAGGACGCATGATGGTAGTTTCTGTACTTTGAACGATGTCAGGCATGTTCCATCGATGACAAAGAATCTGATTTCTCTTCCTACGTTGGATAGAAAGGGTTTCGTCTACTCAGGGAGTGATGGAGTTATGTGTGTCTGCAAAGGTTCTAGGCTGGTTCTGAAAGGTGTTTTGCATGGTACTTTGTATTTTCTACAAGGTTCCACGGTTATGGATTCTGTTAATGTTGCATCTTCGGAGGTTCACCAGGATGATATGACTAAGTTATGGCATATGAGGCTTGGTCACATGGGTGAAAGAGGGATGCAGATTCTGTCGAAGTATGATCTTCTTGGTGGCCACAAGATCAAGAGCTTGGACTTCTGTGAGCATTGCGTCTTTGGGAAGCATCACCGCAGCAAGTTTCCTAAGGCGATTCATAGAACAAAGGGCACATTGGATTACATCCATTCTGATTGTTGGGGACCTTCCCGAGTTGAGTCACTGGGAGGTCACAGGTACTTTGTTTCTCTGATTGATGATTACTCAAGGATGACTTGGGTTATCATGATGAAACATAAGAGTGAAGCTTTCTCGAAGTTCAAGGAGTGGAAAGCTTTGGTGGAGAATCAGACCGGGAGGAAGATCAAGAGGCTTCGAACTGATAATGGGCTGGAATTCTGCTCGTCTGAGTTTGATCAGTTTTGTAGGGATGAAGGGATTGCTCGTCATCATACAGTCAGGAATACGCCACAGTAGAATGGCGTAGCTGAGCGGATGAATCAGACATTGCTGGCGAGAGCGAGGTGCATACTCTCTAATGCTAGTTTGGAAACGAGATTCTGGGCAGAGGCGGTGAGTACAGCTTGTTACCTGATCAACCGCGGGCCTGACACGGGTATAGAGTGCAAAATACCTATGGAGTTGTGGTCAGGTAAAGTTGTTGATTACTCCAAGTTAAAAGTTTTTGGTTGTACATCTTATTATCATGTTAGTGATGGTAAGTTAGAGCCCCGAGCCAAGAAGGGTGTCTTTGTGGGTTATGGAGATGGAGTTAAAGGCTCCAGGATATGGTCTCCATCTGAGAAGAGAGTTATTCTGAGCAGGGACGTTGTCTTTGATGAAAATTCTTTGCTTAGATCTATGGTGAAGCCCACAGTTGTGCCAGAAACTAGTGGAGTTGATAAACAGGTGGAGCTTGAAGTCACTCAAGGTGAAAATAGATTGGAACAATTTGAGGTGGATCAAGAGCCACAGACAGAATCTGAGATACCGGAATCTCCACCACCAGATCCCCAACCATCAGGAGCTACAGTCCGTAGTTTAGCTCAGGACCGACCCAGGAGGGTTGGAGTTGGGGCGCCCAAGAGATATGGGTTTGAGGATATGGTGGGTTATGCACTACAGGTTGCTGAGGAGGTGGATACTCATGAGCCATCCACCTACAGAGAAGCTGTTTCAGGTACTGATGCTGACAAATGGCTTGCTGCAATGGGAGACGAGATGGAGTCTCTTCAGAAGAATCAGACATGGGATTTGGTTCAACAGCCTTAAGGGAGAAAGGTTATCACTTGCAAATGGGTTTTCAAGATACTAGGAATGGAGATTCTTAGGGATCGAAGTCACCGGAAGCTTTTCTTGTCACAGAAAGGCTACATTCAGAAAGTGTTGGCTAGGTTTGGCATGTCTACAGCCAAGCCTATAGACACTCCTGGTGCTGCAAATATTCATCTCACCACTATGTTTGCTCCTCAGTCAGACGAGGAGAAGGAGTATATGTCTCGGGTTCCTTATGCCAGCGCGGTAGGGAGTTTGATGTATGCTATGGTTTGCACGAGGCCAGATTTAGCACAGGCAGTCAGTGTTGTGAGCAGGTTCATGGGGCAACCGGGAAAGGAACATTGGCAAGCTGTGAAGAGGATCTTCAGGTATCTTAGAGGTACGTTTGATGTGGGTCTCATTTATGGAGGTGATACTGAGTGCTTAGTTACAGGCTACTCGGATTCTGATTATGCTGGTGATGTTGACACGAGGAGATCGATGACTGGTTATGTATTCACTTTGGGAGGTTCTGTGGTTAGTTGGAAGGCGACTTTGCAACCTACAGTGACGTTGTCTACTACGGAAGCAGAGTACATGGCTTTGACAGAGGCTGCAAAGGAGGGAATATGGCTGAAAGGACTGGTTAGTGATCTTGGTCTACATCATGATTAGGCTACTGTGTATTGTGACAGTTTGAGTGCAAACTGCCTAGCCAAGGATCAGGTCCATCACGAGAGGACCAAGCATATTGATGTCAGATATCATTTCTTGAGGAGTGAGAGGAGAATCAGGGTGAAGAAAGTGGGAACTGCTGACAACCCCGCTGATATGTTCACCAAACCTGTTCCACATAGCAAGTTTCAACATTGTTTGGACTTGCTGAACATCAGAGCTGATTAGGTGCTCTATGGGCAGTCCCGGGAGTGGAGGGCGAAGTCTACTCATCTGGCACTGTAATGGTGCATCTGGAGTTTTCTATTTTGAGGATTCAAGTCAAGGTGGAGATTTGTTGGTATGCCTTGAATACTGTAATAGCCGCTTCTGCGACCCTGGCCTGGAATACAACTACATCTACAATTATGATAAGAATATAATTCCAATTCCAATTCCAATTTGGACTGATGTTGATTTGGGCCGAATTGTGTTTTGTTCAAATCCCAGTTTGTTAGGGTTTAGTGGAGACAATATATAAAGTGTCTCTCTTCTCTCTATAAACATTAATTCTGTTCTGCACTTAGATAGGTAGAAATCTGGCCAATTTCTTGGCGTCTGTAACCTGCTACCTATTATAGTGAATCCGTCTCCCGTGGATGTAGCCAAATTGGTGAACCACGTAAATCTTGTGTCTTGATATTTTCGTTCATATTTTCTGTTCTGTCTCCATTCCGCACAACACAAGAAAATCCTAAAATCGCTCATCGCCCAGAGAACGGCATTCAATTTCAACAGTAGAAGTAGCGGGCAGATACAACGACGGCGGGCGACGATGGAACAATAGTTGACCTCACTAGCAGCAGTAGAAATACGAGTAGTGGCACATGGTAGGAGGCAGCACAGACGAAGAGGGATGTCCAAATAATTGGTGCCGTGGATATGGATCCGGTAGAAGTGATTAAGCGGGGGGCTTTTTGCCCGAACGCATAAACATGCCCCGCAAAAAGGAATAGGGAAAGAAAGATCTGATCCCCTAGCCCTTAAGTTATATTATCTGCTCTCAGGCTGTCACCAGAACCACGCAATCAACATCGATCAAGAAAGCACCACACCACACCACAAAACGTGTTGCTTGCAATGCTTTGTGTCAATTGTCAACCTAAAGGTCAGACTTAAGTAGTCGAAAGCCAATCAAATGCATGCATGCTTTTCAAAACAGTGCACTGAGGACTCGGAAGCTGTTATTTAATTGGAGCGTGAGGATGCATCAACTTGTGGAATGTGGCACCAAAATGTGGTCCTCTCCTCTTTGCCCAATTATGCTGAGCGAGATTTGACGCTCGCACTATTGAATTCGCTAATGCCTCTCATTATTCCCTCCTCCGTCTTTATTGCCATCATGCTCCATTTACCCATGTTGTGACGCTGTATTTAAGAGCAACAGTGCTTTCTCTCTCCCATAATTTACTTTACATTTAGTCTCGCTCCTGCGGCAAAAGGCGATCAATCCGCTCGCCCTCAGCGGTTCATACCAGTCCACACTCAGGCCATCGTATGAGAGGTAAATCACGGTAGCCCAGCACCAGGACCCATGGGCTTGGCATTGCCTCGGTGCGCACAAGGGAGCCTTGCAAAGCAAGAACTCCCCACACTGCTGCTGCCGAAGATTATTGGCTTACCCACCTATATCCCAACCACTGGGATACACCCGTGGGTGTTAGTCTCGCTCCTGCGGGGTAGTATTGTTGCTTGTATATCAGTGCGATTTAAAATATATGATTCAAAGAGTTTTAGAAAGAAAAGGTAAACCGTGGGATGGAGTAGGTGCTTTATCCATCCTCAAACAAGTGGTCGAGTAGCGCTCATGTACCAAAATAATATGTACCCCCCTCCCTCCTGATCATATAATTGCACAATTTAGTCACTAGAATAATTGGTGGAAAGTCCAACATTTATCCCAATTTTATTCAGAGCTAGAGTCCTTTTTCGAGATCAGTTGCTGCTCAGTTCACGTTCTCTCGAGTTTATCTGCCCTTCAATTCAATTCAACTCACCAAGAATGGAATTTATTTAGTCATCTTGTTACTAATGTTTCAATACGCTTATTTTTAGTTCAGTTAATCCAGTACAATTCAGTTCCAGTCCAGTTACGTAAAAATAAACTCGGGAGAAAAAGGTCAGCTTAGTATTGATCTATCATTCCCGTTATTCACAAAAGTTTAGTTTTAAGTTTAATAGAAATCAGCTCCAAATAACATGCATATGCGCTACTTTATGATAAAGATAACAGCAGCATTATGATAAAGAAACTATGGTTAGACCAAGCCCTAGCTCGGGTCGCTATAAACACATATCTGGCCATCTGGGCATGCAATAAAGTGGAAGTGGGAGTTTTGAAGGCGACTGAAAATGATTTCAACAAACACACGAGCCAAGGTGGGGAGGGAGATGGAAAACTTTAAAGGGTGACAATGAAATGGAGTTGTGCTTTGTGAGACAGTTTACCCATTTCTGATGCTGACTCCGAAGGCGACACTAATCACAGTAACCTCTTTCTGCTTGCCTCGCTATTTTTCTTTTTTTCCAGAAATGACTCGAGGAAAGAGATAAAGTTGACAGTGAAACCATGAGGAACCACTTGGTTTATAGGTCAAGAGCACCTTCTTTTCAATTTAGCGATATTCTAGTTTAGTTTAATTCAATTCAGTCTTGCACCATGAGTATGACACTTTAATTGCCATACTCTATTCCATCTGATAAAGTGATTTGTCGTAAGAAATTGTATTATTGGTGACTCAATATATAGAGGAGTACAATAAAGGTAGAATAAGGAAACAACTCTAATCATAATCTAATCAGTAATCTGATTTATTCTAACACTTCCCCTTAAGCGAAGCGTCGGATTCTCAGAGACGCAAAGTTTGGACCTGAAGAGCTCAAACAAGGGACGAGAGAGACCCTTGGTGAAAATGTTCGCAATCTGTAGAGACGTTGGAACATGATCAACACGAAGCTTTCCCGAAGAGATCAACTCGCGAACTGTTGTGCGGAATACCCGAGAAAGAACAAGCAAAGAAAATAAAGCGAAAAAAAAAACACCGAGATTTTTACGTGGTTTACCAATTGGCTACATCCACGGCCGACCAAGATCGGATTCCACTAGAAAGAAATGCCAGAATTACAGATTTCCTACTCTCTACCAATCCTATCTCTTAGGGTTACATTAAAAGACGAGGCACTATATATAGTCCTCTCCACCTTAAACCCTAATGGCTTTGGGCCCAGAAACAATCTGGCCCAAACCAGAACAGGAGACAGAATGCCAATAACAGCCCAAAAACAATCTGACCGGGCAGCGAGACCCCCGTAACAACCTGTCGAAGCGGCTAATACGTATTCAAGGCATACCAACAAATCTCCACCTTGACTTGAATCCTCAAAGCAGAAACTCCAGACGCACCATTACAGTGCCAGATGAGCAGACTTATCCCTCCACTCCTGGGACTACCCCACCGGGCAACTACTGATCTCTGATGTTAAGCAAGTCCAAACAGTGTTGAAACTTGCTATATGGAACAGGCTTGGTGAACATATCAGCAGGATTATCAACATTTCCCACTTTCTTCACCCTGATTCTCCTCTCACTCCTCAAGAAATGATATCTGGCATCAATGTGCTTGGTCCTCTCATGATGGACTTAATCCTTGGCTAAGCAAATAGCACTCAAGCTATCACAATACACAGTAGCCTGATCGTGATGTAGACCAAGGTCACTGAATAGCCCCTTTAGCCATATACCTTCTTTTGCAGCCTCCGTCAGAGCCATGTACTCTGCTTCCGTAGTAGACAAAGTCACTATAGGTTGCAAAGTCGCCTTCCAGCTAACAACAGAACCACCCAAGGTAAAGACATAGCCGGGCATAGATCTCCTCGTGTCAACATCCCCAGCATAATCAGAATCAGAATAACCAGTAACCAGGCACTCAGTATCACCCCCATAAATGAGACCCACATCAGACGTACCTCTAAGGTACCTAAAGATCCTCTTCACAACTTGCTAATGTTCTCTACCTGGTTGCCCCATGAACCTGCTCACAACACTGACCGCATGTGCTAAGTCTGGCCTCGTACACACCATAGCATACATCAAGCTCCCTACAGCGCTAACATACGGAACTCAAGACATATACTCCTTCTCCTCTTTTGTCTGAGGAGCAAACATAGAAGTGAGATGGATATTTGCAGCATTAGGAGTGTCAATAGGCTTGGCTGAAGACATGCCAAACCTAGCCAACACCTTCTGAAAGTAGTCTTTCTGTGACAAGAAAAGCTTCCTCTGACCTTTATCTCTGAGAATCTCCATTCCTAGTATCTTCCGAGCTGCACCCAAATCCTTCATCTCAAACTCAGCACTAAGAAGACCCTTCAGCTTCTGAACCTCATGCTTACTCTTTGAGGCTATCAACATGTCATCTACATAAAGCACCAGATAAATGAATGACTCATCTCTCAACTTGCTATAGTAACACAACAATCATATGAACTCCTTGTGTAGCCCAACTCAAGCATGTAGCTATCAAATCTCTTGTACCACTATCTCGGAGACTGCTTAAGCCCATATAAGGACTTCTTCAACTTGCAAACATACTTTTCCTTGCCAGGAACTTGGAAACCATCTGGCTGAGTCATGTATATGTCTTCTTCCAACTCTCCATGTAGAAAAGCATTCTTCACATCAAGTTGTTCAAGCTCCAAATCCTAATGTGTCACTATAGCTAGCAACACCTTGATGGAAGTGTGTCTGACCACTGGTGAGAAAATCTCACTGTAATCTACTCCCTCTCTCTGACTGAAACCTCTAGCAACAACTCTAGCCTTGTACTTGACTCCCTCTGTATGTGATATCCCTTCCTTTTTCTTGAAAACCCATTTGCAAGTGATAACCTTTCTCCCTTGAGGCTGTTGAACCAAATCCCATGTCTGATTCTTCTGGAGGGACTCCATCTCATCTCCCATTGCTACAAACCATTTGTCAGCATCAGTACCTGAAACAGCTTCTCTGTAGGTGGATGGCTCATGAGTATCTACCTCCTCAGTAACCTGTAGTGCATAACCCACCATATCCTCAAACCCATACCTCTTGGGTGGACCAACTCCAACCCTCTTTGGTTGATCTTTAGCTAAGCAATGAACTGTAGCTCCCGATGGTTGATGATTTAATGGTGGAGGCTCTGGAAACTCACTTTCTGTCTGTAGCTCTTGATCTCCTTCAAGTTCCTTCAAACCACTCTCACCTTGAGTGACTTGAAGCTCCACATGTTTATCAATGCTACCAACTTCTATTGTAGACGTGGACTTCACCATGGATCTAAGCAAAGAGTTTTAATCAAAGACAACATCCCTGCTCAGAACAACCCTCGGATGGAGACCAAATCCTTGATCCCTTGACTCCATCTCCATGGCCCACAAAGACCCCCTTCTTGGCTCGGGGCTCTAACTTACCATCACTCATATGATAATAAGCTGTACAACCAAAAGCTTTCAGATTAGAGTAATCAGCAACTCTACCCGACCATACCTCAATAGGTGTCTTACACTGTATGCCCGCATGAGGTCCACGATTGATCAAGTAGCATGCTGTACTCACTGTCTTTGCCCAGAATCTTCTATCTAACCTAGCATTCGAGAGCATGCACCTCGCTCTCGCCAGCAATGTCTGATTCATCCGCTCAGCTACACCATTCTACTATGGCGTATTCCTGATTGTATGATGTCAGACAATCCCTTCATCCCTACAAAACTGATCAAACTCAAACGAACAGAATTCCAGACCATTATCAGTTCGCAGCATCTTGATCTTCTTCCCTGTTTGGTTCTCCACCAGAGCTTTCCACTGCTTGAACTTCATGAAGGCTTCACTTTTATGTTTCATCATGATAACCCAAGTCATTCTGGAGTAGTCATCAGTCAAAGACACAAAGTACCTGTGCCCTCCCAACGACTCAACTCGGGATGGCCCCCAACAATCAGAGTGGATATAATCTAGCGTGCCTTTCGTTCTATGAATAGCCTTTGGAAACTTGCTGCGATGTAGTTTCCCAAAGACACAGTGCTCACAGAACTCCAAACCCTTGACCTTGTGACCACCAAGAAGATCATCCCTCGACAGAATCTGCATCCCTCTTTCACCCATGTAACCAAGCCTCATGTGCCATAACTTAGTCATATCCTCATGGTGAACCTCTGACGATGCAACATTTGTTGAATCCATAACCGTGGAACCTTGTAGAAGATACAAAGTACCATGCAGAAGACCTTTCAGAACCAGCTTAGAACCCTTGCAGACACTTAGAGCTCCATCTTTTCCTGCATAGACAAAACCCTTTCTATCCAGCAGACTAAGAGAAATCAAATTCTTCGTCATCGATGGAACGTGCCTAACCTCGTTCAAAGTACAGAAACTACCATCATGTGTCCTGATCTTGATCGAACCTATCCCAACTACTTCACAGACAGTACCGTTAGCCGTAGTAATGCTACCCCCTGTCTGCTTATAAGTCAAAAACCACTCTCTCCTTGGACAAATGTGGTAGGATGCCCCAGAATCTAGGAACTATACATCGGAGTGATGAGTGTGTCCAGCAGCAACTAGAGCAATATCCTCTTCTGAATCAGCGTCTCCTTCTGCTAGAGCAGCAGAACCCGGTTTGTTTTCTGATTGCCTCATCATCAACTTCTTTGGACACTCATTTTTCCAATGTCCCTTCTCCTTACAGTACCTACAGATATCACCGAGCTTAGGAACCTTTGACTTCTTACCCTTTTTCTTTCCGCCATTTCCCTTTCCCTTATCGCAACTAGTAAACAACCAGATGCCTGATTATCTGTTCCTGAACTGCTAGCACTATGACGCAACTCCCTGCTATGAAGAGAGAATCTAACTTCCTCCAAAGACACAGAATCTTTCCCGATAAAAAATGACTGAACGAAGTTCTCATATGAAAGCGGTAGAGATACTAACAATATCAAAGCAGCATCCTCATCATCAATTTTCACATCTATATTTCACAGTTCTAATAACAAAGTATTCAATTGCTCTAGATGATCTCTGAGTTGCGTACCTTCCTGCATTCGGAGACCGAATAGACGTTGTTTCAGAAGCAATCTGTTCGTCAGAGACTTCATCATGTACAAGCTCTCCAACTTCAACCACAGCTCCGCAGCAGTCTCTTGATCCGAGACCTCAATGATGACTTCATCCGCGAGACACGGCATAATTGTTGAATGTGCCTTTTCTTCCAGCCCTACCATGTCCGAAGTGCCAACGACCGAGAAATCCTTCGTCAGCGGCGTCCACAACCCTTGTTGATTCAACAAAGCTCGCATCTTGATCTGCCATAAACTGAAGTTGTTCCTCCCAGTAAACTTGTCTACCTTCACGTTCAGCGCAGCCATCTTTCTATCTGATCAGATTAGAGATCCGACCTCCCCAGATCCGATAAACCCAAAATCCAATAGACCCACCGCAGATCTAACCAGAAGCTCTAATACCAGTTTGTTGTGCGGAATACCCGAGAAAGAACAAGCAAAGAAAATAAAGCAAAAAACAAAACTCCGAGATTTTTACATGGTTCACCAATTAGCTACATCCACGGCCGACCAAGATCGGATTCCACTAGAGAGAAAGGCCAGAATTACAGATTTCCTACTCTCTACCAATCCTATCTCTTAGGATTACAATAAAAGATGAGACATTATATACAGTCCTCTCCACCTTAAACCCTAACGGCTTTGGGCCCAGAAACAATTTGGCCCAAACCAGAATAGGAGACAGAATGCCAATAACAGCCCAAACAGAGGACATGCTATACCGTCGGGCCGGGGGCATCTCTGGCCCCCCTCCCCCCGGACCCCAGGCCAGGGTGCGCTCCACCCCCCTGGACCCCTTGACTCACTGACCGGGCAGCGAGACCCCCTTAACAACTTGTCGAAGTGGCTAATACGTAATAACTCTTCTTTTTCTTTCTGATAAGCCACCTTGGGATCAACCTTGCTACCACTAGAAGGAGATGTGATGGTAAGGGTATACGAGAGAGTATGCGGCTATTGAGGAAGAGATGGACGAGCCTTTGTACCATCGATGAATCCATACAGACCTTGAAGACGAAGAACATATTGTTTTAGATTGCCTCAGTGTTATCCGAAATGTTAACGATTTAGTATTTGTCCCAATAATTTGATGCTTCTACTATGATTGGCTGGAGTCGAGTAACTGTCTCAAGTTAGTGAAGTTTATTTTGGTGGGATTGAATAATTTATCATATATATATATATATACCCATTCAAATACCATGCATTTAGACCGCTATATAGGATATTTTATTTGTACCGTCTTTGTGTAAATGGGATTGGCCCATACTTACCATAGGGATCTTTCAATTATATATATATATATATATATATATATATATATATACAATAAGGATCGTTAATACAGTAAGAATCTTTAATAGTAAAATAAAATGTATAAGTAATTAAAACAGTATAATAAAACAATAAAACAGTATAATAAGAATATAAAACAGCAGTATAATTATAATAACACAAATACTGGAATGAATTTTTGTTATATCAGAATAGATTTAAGCTTACAATGGGAATGAAACTCAAGTTTGTACGTTGAGCTCAGATGGTGGTGATTGTAAGAGTGTACAAGAGGGGACGATATTTCAAGCGTACTTAAAACTGAAATGGAATGTCATACTTATAGGAAAATATTTGAGTCTTAGTCTATTACAATTTGGAATCCATCGTTTGAAATCCATGAATCTTGATCGTTGATTTGCTCCTTTGAATCTGGGCCTTCCTTTTTCTTGGTGAGTGGGCAGTGGGACCCACCACTATCTTGTGTTCTGGCTGATTGAATTTGGTGGAAGCTGGGATCCACCACTGACTGCTGTCTTTGCCACTTGCTGATTTTGGTGGAAGCTGGGATTCACCTTATCACTTGGCTGATTGAGTCTAATGCTGGAATGCGTCATTGCCTACGTCCCTTACATTTCAAAGGGATCTTGACTATCTTGAAGAAAATCATCCATTTGAGTGTCTGCTTCCTTTTTGAATGCTTGTTTTTTGCTAACTAGCTGTTTATAGAATTCAAGAGCCTTTTGGAAATCTTCATCTGGCTCATCTTTTGGACTTACAGCTGTCGAAATCTGTGGAATTGGACTTTGTCGAATGGGTGTTGGACAGGGAATTTGAGGCTGTGAAATTGTACTGACAGGTCCAATGGGTATTGGACAAGGAGATTGAGGATAAGGAATTTGAGGAGAATACATGGTAGTGGGTGAAGGAAGTGCCTGTTGAATAGTTGGTTTGAAGGAGATTTTTAGTTTCTCTCCAGTCTGAAAGTAATGAGTTACTGCTTTTGAGTTACAAAATTCTGGCTTGTAATTACCCCACCATTTAACTCTGTATTATCTTACTAGAGAAAATGGATTTGAAGGGTAGAATGGTTGGACTTGGAAGCTCCAAGCAAAAATCCAGGGTACCCTGAAAATAGCATGGAATAAGATTTTTCTCTCATAGGGTTTGGAATGGCTAAGTGTCTGCTGACTGAGTTTCTGGAATGTCTGAAATCCTTCCAGAATGGGCTGTGGAAAGATTTCTGTGGATGGTCCAAATTTGACCCACCAGTCTATGAACCAATTTGGAATATGGTTATTAAATTTTTGATGAAAATTAATAAACCATGAATGGTCAAAAGATCTGAAAAAGAAGGTTTTATACCAAGCTTGAATGTAATCAGCATAATTAAATCCACGGGGGAAATAATCAACTGAAAAGGGAGTAATGGAATAGATATTGGACACTTGGTGAGGACTTAAAATTTGTTTGATATAAATCTTGGAATATTCTATTATATTGGGGTCCTGTTTATTTGGAATGTGTTGGATTTCAATGGACTGTGTATCTACTAGAATTAATTCATAAAATTGTTGAGTCTTATAGGTATCATCAGCCATCCATAGAGATGATGGCAGGAATAAATTGGAGACAAATATTTTTAGCTGTGGAATATCTGGTGCAGATTCAAAATGAGTAACTAATATGTGCTCTGGATTGGGTTTATCAAAGTAAGTCGGAGAAGATTTTGAGCTGCTAGGAATGGATTTCGTGTCTGGGAGTGAAGTGGAAGCTCTAGTTAATGGAGTAAAATTTGAAGTCAAAGAAGGAGTCTTATTTTGAATATATCTAGCATGGGAAGTTTGTGCTATGGTGGAATAAGTGAGTGGAGGAAAATCCTGAGATGGAATAGATGGAATAAGAGGTTTGGGATTAGCATAATCCTTACTTGTTCTTGAATTGGAGGAACTAGATGATTTTGAATTGTCACTCATGGTTCCCTGTAAGGAATTCACGAGTTAGGAAATCTGAAAGGAAATTATCCTTTCCTTTTATAAATTGAATATCAAAATAAAAAACTGATAAAATATCTTGCCATCTGACAAAAATCTGTTTTGAAACCAAATTTTTTACATCTTTTTGTAAAATATCTTTTACTGATTTGCAATCAATATTTAATAAAAACTTTTTATTGTATAAATCGCCTTGAAATTTTGAAATGGATAAAACTTCTTGTTTAACTGTTGAATAGTTTTTCTGTGTATTTGACCAGAATCTTTAATGGTATCTTACTATAGATATTTTTCCTAAATATTTTTGTTTTAGTATGCCTCCATATCCTATGTTTGAGGCATCTGTTTCAACTATCATGAATGCATCTGGGTGTGGAGTTCCTAAACATGGTAATGACTTAGCTTTTACTTTAATTTCTTTTACCAAATTAGTATGAATGTCAGACCGTGCTGGGGGATTAGATTTTAATCTTTCATATAAACTTTTACATATGATTTTGATTTTTGGAAAGAAATCGGAAATATAATTGACACATCCTAAAAATCTTTGTAATTGATTTTTATCTTTAATTTCATCTGGAAATTTTTCTGCAAATTCTATGGATCTTTGAATAGGTCTAATTTTTCCTAAATGTATATTAAATCCTAGAAATATAATATTTGTCTGAAATAGTTTCATCTTAGGTTCAGATATGAATAACCCATTTGTTCTTATTATTTTTAGTAAAATATTTAAGTGTTTGAAATGACTATCAATTGTATTTGAATACACTAATATATCATCAATATATACTATGACAAATGATGAATAAGGATTAAAAATGTCATTCATAATTTTTTGGAATTCAGATGGTGCATTTTTTAATCCGAATGGCATAACATTCCATTCATATTGACCAAATGGAACTACAAATGCTGTTTTGTATTTATCCTTTTCATTTATTTGAATTTGCCAATATCCTGATTTCAAATCAAATTTTGAAAATACTTTTGCACTAACTAGTCTATTAATTAAATCTCTTTTATTTGGAATGGGGTATCTAATCCATTGTAATACTTTATTCAGTGGCTTATAGTTTATGACTAATCTTGGAACTCCTCTTTCTTTTTCTGCATTTTTATTTACATAGAATGCAGAACAGCTCCATGGAGATTTGCTTTTTCTTATTAATTTCTTATCTAGATGGTCTTGAATGTCTTGCTTACATAGTTCTACTAATTCAGCATTCATTTGAATAGGTCTTGCCTTAGTTGGAATATTTTGTTCATTAAAATATTTTTCATATGGTAATGAAATTATATGTTTCTTTCTATCCCAAAATGCATTGGGATGACCCGAACATATTTATTTTTTTAATTATTTTTCTATATTTTTTATCCTTTCTTTTATTATTTTGTTACTTAATTGTTTTTCTATCGTAGAATAACTTAATTCTTCTTTTAAAAATAAAATATCTTTTTGTTTTCTATTTAAAACACACATTCTTTTGTATATTGAATTGGTTTGTAGTAAATGCAATCAACTTGACTAGGAGGGCTAATAAAAGAAAATAATAATTTCTTTCCTAATATCTTTGTACTAATTCCTTCTTGAGTCTTTTTAAAAGGGGTTATTTGATACAAAAATGGGTTTCCTAGTACTACATCATATGATACATTTTCAAATATTAAAAACGAATGTTTAATACAATAATCATTATTACTAATATATCCATTAGATAGTTTTTTCCTAATAATCATTGGAGTACCATTTGCTGCAGATAATTGTTCATTAGTTTTTTCTAAGTATTTACTTGGAACTATCCCTGATCTGATACATGATTGATCTGCACCACTATCAATCAAGGCTACTATGGTTGTACTAAAATCTTGAACTCCTATTGTAACTAATGAATACCATTTTTCCATATTAATTCTATTGATAACATTAAAGAATTGTTGTTTAGTTGGGGTTTCATTTGAAATTGGAATATCAGAACTACTGGGTTTTTCTAATGATGTTATCTTTAATTCTATTTCTAAATATTTTTCTTTTAAATTATCTAATTCCATTTTGATATGACTAATTTCTGATTTTAATAGATTAATTTCTTTTCTTAAATCTTGAGTATCAGTTGGACTGACTATGGACTTCTTTTTCTCTTGTTCTGAATATTTTTTGATTGTTCTACTTAAACTAAAAGCTTCTGTTATTTTTGGTTTATTTTCTTCTAATACTAAGTTTTTTAATCTTTGTATATATTCTGTTTTATCCTCAGAATTTCCTATTTTATCTATTATATCTAGTAATTATTTTTTCTTATTATTTGTACTATTTAGCATGTTAATGGTTGGAATGTTCCATTGACATATGTAATCAGAACCACTAGAAGATTCTGTTTCTGACTCATAATTTGAATGTTCAGTGTCTGAATTATCAATTAATATAGATAATAATGTATTTCTTAATTTTGTATCTTCTAATGCATTAATTTTCTTTTTTGTTTTGCAATAATTTGTCGTATGTCCGAATTTCTTACATTTATAACATTGAATATTTTGAAATTTATTTTGTTTTTTATTAAATTTTCTTTTCTTGGGTTTTTCATATTCTTTTTTATGATATGGTTTTTCAAAATTATCCCTTCTTTGATAATATTTATGTTTTCTAAATTTACTTTTTTTCTTGTATGTTTGTGATGAGAGGATGGGGGTTTTATTCCTGTTATACCAAATTGTTGGCAAAATGATCCCATCTATTTTCTCTCTGATCCATATTTATGTTGAATTTTTAAATCTTGACACAAAGTTAAAGCTTCTTTCTTTACAAAAGCAAAAATTTGACGAAATGTTATTGCATTATAATCTATTTTGTCTGTTCCTAATGCTTTATGTAAATTGGTTAATATTCTTTGAGAAAATAAATTTGGTAATCCTGTAATAAATTTTTCTTTCCAAAATGAAGAGTTTGAATCTGTTCTTCTGAATACTTGGGTCAAAAATATATCTTGATACCATTTGAAATCAGTTAATGTTGGACATCTTAAATTAGTTAAACATATTTTTGAACTTTCTAATGCTTCTTCTGGATTTCCTACAAAATACATTGATATAGCATATACTAGGAAGGCAGATCCATCTTGGACCATGACAAAATTTATGTCATCTCCTTCCCCTTGAGCCTCTTCTGTTTCATGGTTCGTAATAGTTTGTTTATCTTGTAAAATGAGATGATTATCCCACCAACCTTTTAATTGACCAGTGAATCCTGTTACTAACAACATGACTATACTTGGTTCAGTAGTGTTTAAATTTGCTTTGTAGGCCACTCTGGCCATACCCATTTCCTGTAATATATTTAATAATTGATATTCTGATAATCCATCTATATTCCATTGATATATAGATGTACCATCATAACTATTGAATGTTGGAATTCTTTCTTCATATTGAATATCTGGAGGAGTAGGTCTAGGATAATAAGCTTTTTATTATGACTTTTCCAATTATTATGATACTTATGATTTTTTAATTTATTAATTTGCAGTTCAGGTTTGTCTTCTAAGGTTTCTTGAAATTGGCTTTCTATTGAATATATTTGTTTATCAAAAACCCAGTAGTTCTGATATTCCAATTTCAAATGAAACCCAACCTAAACAACAATTCTTTAATGTTATCAATAGAATTAATATGGAAAAATGGTATTCATTAGTTACAATAGTGTTGGTATGCCTTGAATATGTATTAGCCGTTTCGACAGGTTGGTCCGGGGGGCGGAGTCGCCCCCGGTCCGACGGTATAGTTTGTCTCTTTATTGGACTGCTGTTGATTTAGGCCGAATTGTGTTTTGGCCCAGTTTGTTAGGGTTTAGTGGAGACAGCATATAAAGTGTCTCTCTTCTCTCTGTAAACATTAATTCTGATATAGTGAATCCGTCTCCCGTGGATGTAGCCAAAATTTGGTGAACCACGTAAATCTTGTGTCTTGTTATTTTCATTCATATTTTCTGTTCTTTCTCCATTCCGCACAACAAACTGGTATCAGAGCGGTTTCTTTTTCCGGTGAGATCCGTAGTGGGTGTATCGAATTCTGGGCTCATTAGATTGGGGCTGATCGGGGAGAAAGATGTCTGGGTTGAACGTGAAGATCGATAAGTTTACTGGGAGAAACAGTTTCAGTTTATGGCAGATCAAGATGCGAGCTTTGCTGAAACTGCAAGGTTTGTGGACTCCGCTGACGAAGGATTTCGCGAGCAGTTCTGGCGATGTGGTGGGTCTGGAAGAAAAGGCGCACTCGACGATTATGCTGTGTCTCGCAGACGAAATCATCACTGAGGTCTCAGATCAGGAGACTGCTGCACAACTGTGGCTGAAGTTGGAGAGTTTGTATATGACGAAATCTCTAACCAACAAGCTGCTTCTGAAACAACGCCTCTTCGGTCTCCGAATGCAGGAAGGCACGCAACTCAGAGACCATCTAGAGCAATTGAATACTTTGTTATTAGAAATGCGAAATATAGATGTGAAAATTGAAGATGAAGATGCTGCTTTGATTTTGCTAGTGTCTTTACCGCTTTCGTATGAGAATTTTGTTCAGTAATTTATTGTTGGTAAAGATTTCATGTCTCTGGAGGAAGTTAGATCCTCTCTCCATAGTAGAGAGTTGCGACATAAGGCTAACGGTACAGGTACAGAAAGTCAGGCCTCTGGCTTGTTTGCTAGTGACGGAAACACAAAGGGCAAGGGAACCGGCAGTAAGAAGAAGGGCAAGAAGTCATCTTCAAAGGGTCCCAAGGCCAATGATGTTTGTAACTACTGTAAGGAGAAGGGGCATTGGAAAAAGGAGTGTCCGAAGAAGGCTAGTAAATCTGGGAGTACATCTGGTACTGCTGCTGTGGCTGAAGGGGATTTCAGTTCTGAAGATGATTTTGCTCTAGCTGCTACTGGGCAAAATAATCATCCTAATGCGTGGTTTCTTGATTCTGGGGCATCTTACCATATATGCCCAAGGAGAGATTATTTCTCAACTTATGAGCAAGCTGAGGGCATCATTACTACGGTAAATGGTGTTGCGTGCAAGGTAGTTGGGATTGGTTCAATCAAGATCAGGATGCATGATGGTAGTTTCTGTACTTTGAACGATGTCAGGCATGTTCCATCGATGACAAAAAATCTAATTTCTTTTCCTACGTTGGATAGAAAGGGTTTCGTCTACTCAGGGAGTGATGGAGTTCTGTGTGTCTGCAAAGGTTGTAGGCTAGCTCTGAAAGGTGTTCTGCATGGTACTTTGTATTTTCTACAAGGTTCCAAGGTTATGGATTCTGTTAATGTTGCATCTTCGGAGGTTCACCAGGATGATATGACTAAGTTATGGCATATGAGTCTTGGTCACATGGGTGAAAGAGGGATGCAGATTCTGTCAAAATATGATCTTCTTGGTGGCCACAAGGTCAAGAGCTTGGACTTCTGTGAGCATTGCATTTTTGGGAAGTATCACCGCAGCAAGTTTCCTAAGGCGATTCATAGAACAAAGGGCACATTGGATTACATCCATTCTGATTGTTGGGGACCTTCCCGAGTTGAGTCACTGGGAGGTCACAGGTACTTTGTTTCTCTGATTGATGATTACTCAAGGATGACTTGGGTTATCATGATGAAACATAAGAGTGAAGCTTTCTCGAAGTTCAAGGAGTGGAAAGCTTTGGTGGAGAATCAGACCGGGAAGAAGATCAAGAGGTTTCAAACTGATAATGGGCTGGAATTCTGCTCGTCTGAGTTTGATCAGTTTTGTAGGGATGAAGGGATTGCTCGTCATCATACAGTCAGGAATACGCCACAGCAGAATGGCGTAGCTGAGCGGATGAATCAGACATTGCTGGCGAGAGCGAGGTGCATGCTTTCTAATGCTGGTTTGGAAAGGAGATTCTGGGCAGAGGCGGTGAGTACAGCTTGTTACTTGATCAACCGCGGACCTCACACGGGTATAGAGTGCAAAATACCTATGGAGTTGTGGTCAGGTAAAGTTGTTGATTACTCCAAGTTAAAAGTTTTTGGTTGTACATCTTATTATCATATTATTGATGGTAAGTTAGAGCCCCGAGCCAAGAAGGGTGTCTTTGTGGGTTATGGAGATGGAGTTAAAGGCTCCAGGATATGGTCTCCATCTGAGAAGAGGGTTATTCTGAGCAGGGACGTTGTCTTTGATGAAAATTCTTTGCTTAGATCTATGGTGAAGCCCACATTTGTGCCAGAAACTAGTGGAGTTGATAAACATGTGGAGCTTGAAGTCACTCAAGGTAAAAATAGATTGGAACAATTTGAGGTGGATCAAGAGCCACAGACAGAATCTGAGATACCAGAATCTCCACCACCAGATCCTCAACCATCAGGAGCTACAGTCCGCAGTTTAGCTCGGGACCGACCTAGGAGGGTTGGAGTTGGGGCGCCCAAGAGATATGGGTTTGAGGATATGGTGGGTTATGCACTACAGGTTGCTGAGGAGGTGGATACTCATGAGCCATCCACCTACAGAGAAGCTGTTTAAGGTACTGATGCTGAAAAATGGTTTGTAGCAATGGGAGATGAGATGGAGTCCCTCCAGAAGAATCAGACATGGGATTTGGTTCAACAGCCTCAAGGGAGAAAGGTTATCACTTGCAAATGGGTTTTCAAGAAAAAGGAAGGGATATCACCTACAGAGGGAGTCAAGTACAAGGCTAGAGTTGTTGCTAGAGATTTCAGTCAGACAGAGGGAGAAGATTACAATGAGATTTTCTCACCAGTGGTCAGACACACTTCCATCAGGGTGTTGCTAGTTATAGTGACACATCAGGATTTGGAGCTTGAACAACTTGATGTGAAGACCGCTTTTCTACATGGAGAGTTGGAGGAAGAGATATACATGACTCAGCCAGATGACACTCCTAGTGCTGCAAATATCCATCTCACCACCATGTTTGCTCCTCAGTCAGACTAGGAGAAGGAGTATATGTCTCGGGTTCCTTATGCCAGCGCGGTGGGGAGTTTGATGTATGCTATGGTTTGTACGAGGCCAGATTTAGCACAGGCAGTTAGTGTTGTGAGCAGGTTCATGGGGCAACCGGGAAAGGAACATTGGCAAGCTGTGAAGAGGATTTTTAGGTATCTTAGAGGTACGTCTGATGTGGGTCTCATTTATGGAGGTGATACTGAGTGCTTAGTTACAGGCTACTCTGATTATGATTATGATGGTGATGTTGACACGAGGAGATCGATGACTGGTTATGTATTCACTTTGGGAGGTTCTGTGGTTAGTTGGAAGGCGACTTTGCAACCTACAGTGATGTTGTCTACTACGGAAGCAGAGTACATGGCTCTGACAGAGGCTGGAAAGGAGGGAATATGGCTGAAAGGGCTGGTTAGTGATCTTGGTCTACATCATGATCAGGCTACTGTGTATTGTGACAGCTTGAGTGCAATCTTCCTAGCCAAGGATCAGGTCCATCATGAGAGGACCAAGCATATTGATGTCAGATATCATTTCCTGAGGAGTGAGAGGAGAATAAGGGTGAAGAAAGTGGGAACTGCTGACAACCCCGCTGATATGTTCACCAAACATGTTCCACATAGCAAGTTTCAACATTGTTTGGATTTGCTGAACATCAGAGCTGATTAGGTGCTCTATGGGCAGTCCCGGGAGTGGAGGGATAAGTCTGCTCATCTGGCACTGTAATGGTGCGTCTAGAGTTTCTGCTTTGAGGATTCAAGTCAAGGTGTAGATTTGTTGGTATGCCTTGAATATGTATTAGCCGCTTCGATAGGTTGGTCCGGGGGTGGAGTCGCCCCCGGTCCGACGGTATAGCTTGTCTCTTTATTGGACTGCTGTTGATTTGGGCCGAATTGTGTTTTCGCCCAGTTTGTTAGGGTTTAGTGGAGACAGCATATAAAGTGTCTCTCTTTTTTCTGTAAACATTAATTCTGATATAGTGAATCCATCTCCCATGGATGTAGCCAAAATTTGGTGAACCACATAAATCTCGTGTCTTCTTATTTTCGTTCATATTTTCTGTTCTTTCTCCATTCCGTACAACAAATAGGAGTTCAAGATTTTAGTACAACCATAGTAGCCTTGATTGATAGTGGTGCAGATCAATCATGTATCAGATCAAGGATAGTTCCAAGTAAATACTTAGAAAAAACTAATGAACAATTATCTGCAGCAAATGGTACTCCAATGATTATTAGGAAAAAACTATCTAATGGATATATTAGTAATAATGATTATTGTATTAAACATTCGTTTTTAATATTTGAAAATGTATCATATGATGCAGTACTATGAAACCCATTTTTGTATCAAATAACCCCTTTTAAAAAGACTCAAGAAGGAATTAGTACAAAGATATTAGGAAAGAAATTATTGTTTTCTTTTATTAGCCCTCCTAGTCAAGTTGAATTACATTTACTACAAACCAATTCAATATACAAAAGAATGTGTGTTTTAAATAGAAAACGAAAAGATATTTATTTTTAAAAGAAGAATTAAGCTATTCTAAGATAGAAGAACAATTAAGTAACAAAATAATAAAAGAAAGGATAAAAAATATAGAAAAAGAATTTAAAAAACAAATATGTTCAAGTCATCCCAATGCATTTTGGGATAGAAAGAAACATATAATTTCATTACCATATGAAAAAGATTTTAATGAACAAAATATTCCAACTAAGGCAAGACCTATTCAAATGAATGCTGAATTAGTAGAACTATGTAAGCAAGAAATTCAAGACCATCTAGATAAGAAATTAATAAGAAAAAACAAATCTCCATGGAGTTGTTCTGCATTCTATGTAAATAAAAATACAGAAAAAGAAAAAGGAATTCCAAGATTAGTCATAAATTATAAGCCACTGAATAAAGTATTACAATGGATTAGATACCCATTCCAAATAAAAGAGATTTAATTAATAGACTAGTTAGTGCAAAAGTATTTTTAAAATTTGATTTGAAATCAGGATATTGGCAAATTCAAATAAATGAAAAGGATAAATACAAAACAGCATTTGTAGTTCCATTTGGTCAATATGAATGGAATGTTATGCCATTCGGATTAAAAAATGCACCATCTGAATTCCAAAAAATTATGAATGACATTTTTAATCCTTATTCATCATTTGTCATAGTATATATTGATGATATATTAGTGTATTCAAATATAATTGATAGTCATTTCAAACACTTAAACATTTTACTAAAAATAATAAGAACAAATGGGTTATTCATATCTGAACCTAAGATGAAACTATTTCAGACAAATATTAGATTTCTAGGATTTAATATACATTTAGGAAAAAATAGACCTATTCAAAGATCCATAGAATTTGCAGAAAAATTTCCAGATGAAATTAAAGATAAAAATCAATTACAAAGATTTTTAGGATGTGTCAATTATATTTCCGATTTCTTTCCAAAAATCAAAATCATATGTAAAAGTTTATATGAAAGATTAAAATCTAATCCCCCAGCATGGTCTGACATTCATACTAATTTGGTAAAAGAAATTAAAGTAAAAGCTAAGTCATTACCATGTTTAGGAATTCCACATCCAGATGCATTCATGATAGTTGAAACAGATGCCTCAAACATAAGATATGGAGGCATACTAAAACAAAAATATTTAGGAAAAATATCTATAGTAAGATACCATTCAGGATTCTGGTCAAATACACAGAAAAACTATTCAACAGTTAAACAAGAAGTTTTATCCATAGTTTTATGCATTTCAAAATTTCAAGACGATTTATACAATAAATTTTTTTTATTAAATATTAATCGCAAATCAGCAAAAGATATTTTACAAAAAGATGTAAAAATTTTGGTTTCAAAACAGATTTTGCCAGATGCCAAGCAATTTTATCAGTTTTTGATTTTGATATTCAATTTATAAAAGGAAAGGATAATTTCCTTCCAGATTTCCTAACTCGTGAAATCCTTACAGGGAACCATGAGTGACAATTCAAAATCATCTAGTTCCTCCAATTCAAGAACAAGTAAGGATTATGCTAATCCCAAACCTCTTATTCCATCTATTCCATCTCAGGATTTTCCTCCACTTACTTATTCCACCATAGCACAAACTCCCCATGCTAGATTTATTCAAAATAAGACTCCTTCTTTGACTTCAAATTTTACTCCATTAACTAGAGCTTCCACTCCACTCCCAGACACGAAATCCATTCCTAGCAGCTCAAAATCTTCTCCAACTTACTTTGATAAACCCAATCCAGAGCACATATTAGTTACTCATTTTGAATCTGCACCAGATATTCCACAGCTAAAAATATTTGTCTCTAATTTATTCCTGCCATCATCTCTATGGATGGCTGATGATACCTATAAGACTCAACAATTTTATGAATTAATTCTAGTAGATACACATATCATTGAAATCCAACACATTCCAAATAAACAGGACCCCAATAGAATAGAATATTCCAAGATTTATATCAAACAAATTTTAAGTCCTCACCAAGTGTCCAATATCCACTCCATTACTCCCTTTTCTGTTGATTATTTCCCTCATGGATTTAATTATGCTGATTACATTCAAGCTTGGTATAGAACCTTCTTTTTCAGATCTTTTGACCATTCATGGTTTATTATTTTTCATCAAAAATTTAATAACCATATTCCAAATTGGTTCATAGACTGGTGGGTCAAATTTAGACCGTCCACAGAAATCTTTCCACAGCCCATTCTGGAAGGATTTCAGTCATTCCAGAAACTCAGTCAACAGACACTTAGCCATTCCAAACCCTATGAGAGAAAAATCTTATTCCATGCTATTTTCAGGGTACCCTGGATTTTTTCTTGGAGCTTCCAAGTCCAACCATTCTACCCTTAAAATCCATTTTCTCTAGTAAGACAATACAGAGTTAAATGGTGGGGTAATTACAAGCCAGAATTTTGTAACTCAAAAGCAGTAACTCATTACTTTCAGACTGGAGAGAAACTAAAAATCTCCTTCAAACCAACTATTCAATAGACACTTCCTTCACCCACTACCATGTATTCTCCTCAAATTCCTTATCCTCAATCTTCTCGTCCAATACCCATTGGACCAGTCAGTATAATTCCATAGCCTCAAATTCCCTGTCCAACACCCATTCGACAAAGTCCAATTCCACAGATTCCGACAGCTGTAAGTCCAAAAGATGAGCCAGATGAAGATTTCCAAAAGGCTCTTGAATTCTATAAACAGCTAGTTAGTCAAAAACAAGCATTCAAAAAGGAAGAAGACACTCAAATTGATGATTTTCTTCAAGATAGTCAAGATCCCTTTGAAATGTAAGGTACGTAGGCAATGATGCATTCCAGCATTAGACTCAATCAGCCAAGTGATAAGGTGGATCCCAGCTTCCACCACAAAATCAGCAAGTGGCAAAGACAGCAGTTAGTGGTGGATCCCAGCTTCCACCAAATTCAATCAGCAAGAACACAAGATAGTGGTGGGTCCCACTGCCCACTCACCAAGAAAAAGGAAGGCCTAGATTCAAAGGAGCAAATCAACGATCAAGATTCATGGATTTCAAACGATGGATTCCAAATTGTAATAGACTAAGACTCAAATATTTTCCTGTAAGTATGACATTCCATTTCAGTTTTAAGCACGCTTGAAATATCGCCCCCTCTTGTACACTCTTACAATCACCACCATCTAAGCTCAACGTACAAACTTAAGTTCCATTCCCATTGTAAACTTGAATCTATTCTGATATAACAAAAATTCATTCCAGTATTTGTGTTATTATAATTATACTGCTGTTTTATATTCTTATTATACTGTTTTATTGTTTTATTATACTGTTTTAATTACTTACATATTTTATTTTACTATTAAAGATTCTTACTGTATTAACGATCCTTATTGTTTGGTATCGGAGCCAAGTGTGTTAATCTTTTAATCCCTACTGAAGTGTTAGAATTATTATAATTTGAAAGGTTTACTGTACCTACAGACTTGTATATCTTAGCGTTGGTCAGCACTATTTGTGTTTATACCTATAAATCGGTTGGTCAGCCCACAGAGAAGAGAAAGGGTGGTCCACGTATGGTATAGGTGTGATCCCGATAAGATACACGTGATTTGTACATCAGTAATACTGATCAATTATTAATAATTTTAATATGGGAGAAAGGATAAAAAGATTTTTATTCGAAATCTCCAGTACTAGTGGTACAGGATCTACATCTTCAAATGTTTTACAAAGTCATGAAATTCAACAGATTTTGCCAAATAAAACTTAAAAATCAATTTATCAACAAGGCATACTAGAATTCAACAAGTCACATTCAATTAAGATTCATGAGGAAATATTACCAATGAATCAAGAAGTACAATCAATTGGGTTATTATCGTCTCAAGCTATTCAAAATATAGAGAACAAAATTATAAATTTCTGCATTTTGGTCTAGTACAAATTACATTACATCCTTTAGTTAGACTAGGCATAGATACCCTCATATTCATGGCATTAAGAGATGACAGACTAATAAGATATAAAGATTTTATACTAGCTATGGTACAAACTAATATATGTAATGGAACAATATGATTTGATTGTATTCCAAATTATTCGGTCAGTTTAACAGACCCACATATTATGGATTCTTTAAAATTAGATATTCAACTAAAACAGGATAGAATAGTCAATGATACAGAACATTTTGTATTAATTTACAGAGTATATTTCAAACTAATGCAATCAATGATCCCAACAACATTAAGATTAAATCCAACAAAAAAAGAAGAATCAGTTTATGTAACAACAAATTCTGATAACATATCAATAGAGACACATAAATTACTAAAATGGAATGAAATAACTATTACAGCGGAAATATTAGCGGAAAGACCATTAGGAATACAAAGAAATGTAAGAATTACTGAACCTTCAGAAATAGAAGAACAAAATGATGGGAAAATATTAATCAAATTTAATAAATCCATGTCTAGTAGGTTTCCTCCAGGTCCATTTTCTAGGTATTCAAATACAGATAGTTATGGAACCCATAGGTATTCAACATCAGATATTCCAACACATTTCAATGATGCAAGGGTAAGATATTCTACTCCATTGCCAGAAATTATTCCAGATACTAGTTCTTCAATAGGTTCACCAACTCTTAGTCAAATGAGACAATCTGAAATTAATATGATGAATAATAATAATGAATTTACAATAGATAAGGTATATTTAAATAATGATTACTACAGTTTAGAAAATACTACAAATAGAATTTGGTTTGAAAAACTGAGTATAGATAACAGAGAACAAATTAAGAAATAATTTTATAATGAACTTACAATCAAAAAGATTAGACAAATGAAAATTTTCATGTGGTTAGAATATTATTTAAAAAAAAAGAAAAAATAATTAAAAAGATAATTTTACAGAAATTCCAGTTATAAATGTCCAATCAAATCTTTACAAAAAATGGAAATTACAAAATAATACAGTAATTAGTTCTATACATCCACCATTAAAATCATTACACATAACTACTGACAATACTACAGTAATAGCCTCCCCTCTCAAATCAGGAAGAAAAGGAGCTGACTCAGAATCAATAAATTTAGAAGATATTAAAAAAGTATGCCAACAAAATAATTATTCAAATCAAATATTACACACTATAGCAAATCAAGTTGATTTTATTTTTACTAAATTAGATAATAAGCCAGAAGCATTTCAAAATAAACTTTCTAAACCTCATTTTCAAGTATCACCTTTTTCAAAACTAATGGAAGAATCCTTATCATTAAAACAAACTGATAAGCCTAGTAGTTCTAAGCATATAGGAGTTATATCTCAAATTAACCCACAAGTGTCAGAAAGTTCAGATGATTCTTATTCAGAAGGAGAGTCAGAAAATGATTTTGATAAACAAATATATTCAATAGAAAGCCAATTTCAAGAAACCTTAGAAGACAAACCTGAACTGCAAATTAATAAATTAAAAAAATCATAAGTATCATAATAATTGGAAAAGTCATAATAAAAAAGCTTATTATCCTAGACCTACTCCTCCAGATATTCAATATGAAGAAAGAATTCCAACATTCAATAGTTATGATGGTACATCTATATATCAATGGAATATAGATGGATTATCAGAATATCAATTATTAAATATATTACAGGAAATGGGTATGGCCAGAGTGGCCTACAAAGCAAATTTAAACACTACTGAACCAAGTATAGTCATGTTGTTAGTAACAGGATTCACTGGTCAATTAAAAGGTTGGTGTGATAATCATCTCATTTTACAAGATAAACAAACTATTATGAACCATGAAACGGAAGAGGCTCAAGGGGAAGGAGATAACATAAATTTTGTCATGGTCCAAGATGGATCTGCCTTCCTAGTATATGCTATATCAATGTATTTTGTAGGAAATCCAGAAGAAGCATTAGAAAGTTCAAAAATATGTTTAACTAATTTAAGATGTCCAACATTAACTGATTTCAAATGGTATAAAGATATATTTTTGACCCAAGTATTCAGAAGAACAGATTTAAACTCTCCATTTTGGAAAGAAAAATTTATTACAGGATTACCAAATTTATTTTCTCAAAGAATATTAACCAATTTACATAAAGCATTTGGAACAGACAAAATAGATTATAATGCAATAACATTTGGTCAAAATTTTGCTTTTGTAAAGAAAGAAGCTTTAACTTTGTGTCAAGATTTAAAAATTCAACATAAATATGGATCAGAGAGAAAAGAGATGGGATCATTCTGCCAACAATTTGGTATAACAGGAATAAAACCCCCATCCTCTCATCACAAACATACAAGAAAAAGTAAATTTAGAAAACATAAATATTATCAAAGAAGGGATAATTTTGAAAAACCATATCATATAAAAGAATATGAAAACCCCAAGAAAAGAAAATTTAATAAAAAAAATAAATTTCAAAATATTCAATGTTATAAATGTAAGAAATTCGGACATACGGAAAATTATTGCAAAACAGAAAAGAAAATTAATGCATTAGAAGATACAGAATTAAGAAATAAATTATTATCTATATTAATTGATAATTCAGACACTGAACATTCAAATTATGAGTAAGAAACAGAATCTTCTAGTGGTTCTGATGACATATGTCAATGTAACATTCCAACCATTAACATGCTAAATAGTACAAATAATAAGAAAAAAGAATTACTAGATATAATAGATAAAATACGAAATTCTGAGGATAAAATAGAATATATACAAAGATTAAAAAACTTAGTATTAGAAGAAAATAAACCAAAAATAACAGAAGCTTTTAGTTTAAGTAGAACAATAAAAAAATATTCAGAACAAGAGAAAAAGAAGTCCATAGTCAGTCCAACTGATACTCAAGATTTAAGAAAAGAAATTAATCTATTAAAATAAAAAATTAGTCATATCAAAATGGAATTAGATAATTTAAAAGAAAAATATTTAGAAATAGAATTAAAGATAACATCATTAGAAAAACCCAGTAGTTCTGATATTCCAATTTCAAATGAAACCCCAACTAAACAACAATTCTTTAATGTTATCAATAGAATTAATATGGAAAAATGGTATTCATTAGTTACAATAGGAGTTCAAGATTTTAGTACAACCATAGTAGCCTTGATTGATAGTGGTGCAGATCAATCATGTATCAGATCAAGGATAGTTCCAAGTAAATACTTAGAAAAAACTAATGAACAATTATCTGCAGCAAATGGTACTCCAATGATTATTAGGAAAAAACTATCTAATGGATATATTAGTAATAATGATTATTGTATTAAACATTCGTTTTTAATATTTGAAAATGTATCATATGATGCAGTACTATGAAACCCATTTTTGTATCAAATAACCCCTTTTAAAAAGACTCAAGAAGGAATTAGTACAAAGATATTAGGAAAGAAATTATTGTTTTCTTTTATTAGCCCTCCTAGTCAAGTTGAATTACATTTACTACAAACCAATTCAATATACAAAAGAATGTGTGTTTTAAATAGAAAACGAAAAGATATTTATTTTTAAAAGAAGAATTAAGCTATTCTAAGATAGAAGAACAATTAAGTAACAAAATAATAAAAGAAAGGATAAAAAATATAGAAAAAGAATTTAAAAAACAAATATGTTCAAGTCATCCCAATGCATTTTGGGATAGAAAGAAACATATAATTTCATTACCATATGAAAAAGATTTTAATGAACAAAATATTCCAACTAAGGCAAGACCTATTCAAATGAATGCTGAATTAGTAGAACTATGTAAGCAAGAAATTCAAGACCATCTAGATAAGAAATTAATAAGAAAAAACAAATCTCCATGGAGTTGTTCTGCATTCTATGTAAATAAAAATACAGAAAAAGAAAAAGGAATTCCAAGATTAGTCATAAATTATAAGCCACTGAATAAAGTATTACAATGGATTAGATACCCATTCCAAATAAAAGAGATTTAATTAATAGACTAGTTAGTGCAAAAGTATTTTTAAAATTTGATTTGAAATCAGGATATTGGCAAATTCAAATAAATGAAAAGGATAAATACAAAACAGCATTTGTAGTTCCATTTGGTCAATATGAATGGAATGTTATGCCATTCGGATTAAAAAATGCACCATCTGAATTCCAAAAAATTATGAATGACATTTTTAATCCTTATTCATCATTTGTCATAGTATATATTGATGATATATTAGTGTATTCAAATATAATTGATAGTCATTTCAAACACTTAAACATTTTACTAAAAATAATAAGAACAAATGGGTTATTCATATCTGAACCTAAGATGAAACTATTTCAGACAAATATTAGATTTCTAGGATTTAATATACATTTAGGAAAAAATAGACCTATTCAAAGATCCATAGAATTTGCAGAAAAAATCAATTACAAAGATTTTTAGGATGTGTCAATTATATTTCCGATTTCTTTCCAAAAATCAAAATCATATGTAAAAGTTTATATGAAAGATTAAAATCTAATCCCCCAGCATGGTCTGACATTCATACTAATTTGGTAAAAGAATTTAAAGTAAAAGCTAAGTCATTACCATGTTTAGGAATTCCACATCCAGATGCATTCATGATAGTTGAAACAGATGCCTCAAACATAAGATATGGAGGCATACTAAAACAAAAATATTTAGGAAAAATATCTATAGTAAGATACCATTCAGGATTCTGGTCAAATACACAGAAAAACTATTCAACAGTTAAACAAGAAGTTTTATCCATAGTTTTATGCATTTCAAAATTTCAAGACGATTTATACAATAAAATTTTTTTATTAAATATTAATCGCAAATCAGCAAAAGATATTTTACAAAAAGATGTAAAAAAATTTGGTTTCAAAACAGATTTTGCCAGATGCCAAGCAATTTTATCAGTTTTTGATTTTGATATTCAATTTATAAAAGGAAAGGATAATTTCCTTCCAGATTTCCTAACTCGTGAAATCCTTACAGGGAACCATGAGTGACAATTCAAAATCATCTAGTTCCTCCAATTCAAGAACAAGTAAGGATTATGCTAATCCCAAACCTCTTATTCCATCTATTCCATCTCAAGATTTTCCTCCACTCACTTATTCCACCATAGCACAAACTCCCCATGCTAGATTTATTCAAAATAAGACTCCTTCTTTGACTACAAATTTTACTCCATTAACTAGAGCTTCCACTCCACTCCCAGACACGAAATCCATTCCTAGCAGCTCAAAATCTTCTCTAACTTACTTTGATAAACCCAATCCAGAGCACATATTAGTTACTCATTTTGAATCTGCACCAGATATTTCACAGCTAAAAATATTTGTCTCTAATTTATTCCTGCCATCATCTCTATGGATGGCTGATGATACCTATAAGACTCAACAATTTTATGAATTAATTCTAGTAGATACACAGTCCATTGAAATCCAACACATTCCAAATAAACAGGACCCCAATAGAATAGAATATTCCAAGATTTATATCAAACAAATTTTAAGTCCTCACCAAGTGTCCAATATCCATTCCATTACTCTCTTTTCAGTTGATTATTTCCCTCATGGATTTAATTATGCTGATTACATCTTGGTATAGAACCTTCTTTTCAGATCTTTTGACCATTCATGGTTTATTAATTTTCATCAAAAATTTAATAACCATATTCCAAATTGGTTCATAAACTAGTGGGTCAAATTTGGACCATCCACAGAAATCTTTCCACAGCCCATTCTGGAAGGATTTCAGACATTCCAGAAACTCAGTCAGCAGACACTTAGCCATTCCAAGCCCTATGAGAGAAAAATCTTATTCCATGCTATTTTCAGGGTACCCTGAATTTTTGCTTGGAGCTTCCAAGTCCAACCATTCTACCCTTCAAATCCATTTTCTCTAGTAAGACAATACAGAGTTAAATGGTGGGGTAATTACAAGCCAGAATTTTGTAACTCAAAAGCAGTAACTCATTACTTTCAGACTGGAGAGAAACTAAATCTCCTTCAAACCAACTATTCAACAGACACTTCCTTCACCCACTACCATGTATTCTCCTCAAATTCCTTATCCTCAATCTCCTCGTCCAATACCCATTGGACCAGTCAGTACAATTCCACCGCCTCAAATTCCCTGTCCAACACCCATTCGACAAAGTCCAATTCCACAGATTCCGACAGCTGTAAGTCCAAAAGATGAGCCAGATGAATATTTCCAAAAGGCTCTTGAATTCTATAAACAGCTAGTTAGTAAAAAAACAAGCATTCAAAAAGGAAGCAGACACTCAAATGGATGATTTTCTTCAAGATAGTCAAGATCCCTTTGAAATGTAAGGGACGTAGGCAATGACGCATTCCAGCATTAGACTCAATCAGCCAAGTGATAAGGTGGATCCCAGCTTTCACCACAAAATCAGCAAGTGGGAAAGACAGCAGTTAGTGGTGGATCCCAGCTTCTACCAAATTCAAAGTGGTGGATCCCAGTTTCCACCAAATTCAATCAGCCAGAACACAAGATAGTGGCAGGTCCCACTGCCCACTCACCAAGAAAAAGGAAGGCCCAGATTCAAAGGAGCAAATCAACGATCAAGATTCATGGATTTCAAACGATGGATTCCAAATTGTAATAGACTAAGACTCAAATATTTTCCTATAAGTATGACATTCCATTTCAGTTTTAAGTACGCTTGAAATATCGCCCCCTCTTGTACACTCTTACAATCACCACCATCTGAGCTCAACGTACAAACTTGAGTTCCATTCCCATTGTAAGCTTGAATCTATTATGATATAACAAAAATTCATTCCAGTGTTTGTGTTATTATAATTATACTGTTGTTTTATATTCTTATTATACTGTTTTATTGTTTTATTATACTGTTTTAATTACTTATACATTTTATTTTACTATTAAAGATTCTTACTGTATTAACGATCCTTATTGTTTGGTATCAGAGCCAAGTGTGTTAATCTTTTAATCCCTACTGAAGTGTTAGAATTATTATAAGTTGAAAGGTTTACTGTACCTACAGACTTGTATATCTTAGCGTTGGTCAGCACTATTTGTGTTTATACCTGTAAATTGGTTGGTCAGCCCACAGAGAAGAGAAAGGGTAGTCCACGTATGGTATAGGTGTGGTCCCGATAAGATACACGTGATTTGTACATCAGTAATACTGATCAATTATTAATAATGTTAATATGAATGTTAAGAGTATCCAACCTTTTCATAAATCAGATATGAAAAGGTTGGATACCCTAACATCCCGCCATTGACCGTTAAATTTCCGGATACAGCCCCATTCCGCTCCGCTCCACAACAAATTTATAATATGTGATTATGATATCCAATTATCCAGTTTCCACCCGTAAACAAATGGCTCCCAAAGTAAGCTGAATTTAAGAGCAAGCAAAGTCATGGCGGACAGTGACTTCTCAACATTAACATTGTTGCGTGTTGGAGATTAAAGAGGAGGTTTCAAAGTGATAATGTTGTTTACTGTTGAGTTGCCTTAGTTAGGGCTCAACGTCAATATTTTATCAGTAACTAAAGGGTTAAGATTCTAGTTTAGGATTGGTTTTAAAACTAAGTTCGACGATTTAGTGCACTAATACTCAATCCTAACGTCATGCAGCAGTTCTGTGGTTTCACGGTCAAGTCTTCAACTAATCAAAGGAAAAAAGTTAAGTACAAGTTCTGGATAAAGGGTTAGGTAAGTTATTATTTTCTTGAACCGGAGGTAATTTAATTTGACTTTTCGCAGACGAGATTCACATGCAAAGCTACTAATTAGCAAAATGAAATTTACCTACGCATCAATCAACATTGCTGAAGTAGACTTGAGTGAACTGTATCTGTATAATAATCCGTCTCTGCCAAACTTCATACTCCACCTCTCCCAAAACAAGCTTTCACACAATATTTTTATTTAAAAGATAAATTTATCATTGACCATATTTAATAAATAAATAGATATTCATATTAATATGTGAAAATTTAAATATTTCTAAATATATATATATATATATATATATATATAAACTTAATAATACAAGATAACTTTTGGATAATAATAGAAAAGATAAGTTTATTTTGAGACGGAAGTAACATGCAGGCTCGGCCCTGGAAGGCATGTGATTGCTTCAGGTCCCCAATTTGGTAATCATATAGAGGTTTAAATTTAATCTTTTTTTTAATATATATAGAGAAAAATATATTATACATTTTAATAGTCGCCTTAATAATTTTCTTGTGATGCTCCATTTTATAAATCTTGGATACCCTAAATATCATATATGAGACATATATTTCTACTAGGTTTCAAACCCCTAAATAATTAGGGCTGTTCACGGTAACATGACAAATGAAAATATAATCTACTTTACTCATTCGAGAAACTTAAATTTGAATCGAGTAAGGAAGGAACTAAACTACAAAAAGAAGTAATTACTTTCTCCAACTTTCGATTTCATCAGTATCTTTTATCTAAGAGAACACGTTATTGTGCTTGAAACCGTATATATGACTACTTCTAAAGTTTTATACGTATAGGAAAATTATACGTGCAAGTAAATGCATGGCTCTCAATCATAAATTCAATCAATATAGACAAAGCATATGACATAGTTTAAAGACACGTATAATTAATAGTCCAATTATTAGTAATTCTTAACTGTTTCCTTGACCATTGAATAGAAGGTTGATGGTAGATAATTTTCAGAGAAATGGACATGTCAAGTAGCTACTTCAGCTGTACTGTTAGGATTGGAATGTGAGCATTGATTAGAGGGATAATGCATCAACATCAACATAGACAAAATACTACCCAATGTCTTCCTATAGTTTCTAACAGAGATAAAATTGATTTAGAATTACGATAAGAAAGAAATATCATTTCTGATTGATTTTGTATATATCTTGTTCCATATTTGTTTAGATCTTTTATACCATTTGTACTCACTATATATATGAATACACACAACCACAATCTTTTGTGGGTTTTACATTTTATCATGGGATCAGTAAGAGTTCTCCACAAAGATTCCTGATTTTTTATCACTTTCTCCCAAAAATAACAAAATTTCTGTCCTTCTTTGGTTGGCCGTGGCCCACCGTCGCCATCCAGTACAAAATTCCAGCTGCCTTCACCAGATTTCCGGCGAGTCTCCATTTTGCCTGATATGTTCCAGCTGCCGCCTGCTCACGCCTCTGTCTATTCAGTCTAATCCTCCCGGCAAACTCTTCACTAGTCTTCCACCGCCGACTCTCATCCTCCAATTTGCATCTCCAATCGTGAATCTTCCAGATCAACGTCCTTCTCTCTCCGCCATCTTTATAGATTTCCCGTTTGTCGTTCGTAGACAAGGAGCCTCTCATTTTTCGTTGTCTTCTCCGGCGTCCCTGTAGTGTTTCCCAACGATTTCTCCAGAAAAGAGGGACGCGTGAGCCACACGCACCTGTACCTACTCCCGAGCATGAATCTTCACAAGCATCTTCATCCGAGCGCGTGCTACGAATGTGCCTCATCAACCAGGAGTTCTCACGGTGTCCAATTCTAGCGAGTTAAGTATTTCTCGCGAGGTGAACCTTTTCTCGCGAGATTTTTTTCACTTCCAGTCAGCGCCTCATCAGTGCCAGTCAGCAACATCATCCTTTAAAAAATCCAAAAAAATCCAAAAAAAAGATAGAAAGATTGTTTCTATTTGTATTATGGCTCTTTTCGATCAACCATGGTGTCAGTGGCGTCGTGTTCTAGGCCATGTTGCTTCTTCTTGCTCTCAGTTATGCGGTGAATGGTACCCGTTGCAGTGTCAGTGGTGTAACAAATTTAGTCATTTTGCCTCGACTTATCCTCACTTGGTCTCTCGAGCTTCTTCTCCTGGCCCTTTACAGCTTGCTTGCTGGATAGCTGATTCTGGCGCGACCAAACATATGACTTCTTCTCAGTCAACTCTTGATCCTGTGACTCCTTATTCTGGTAACAATCGTGTTATTGTTGGTAATGGTTATGCTCTTAACATTACCCATATTGGTCATTCTCGGATATCTCTGATTCATTATCCTTGTCTGATGTTTTGGTGGTTCCACAAATTACTAAAAAATTGTTGTCTATTAGCAAGTTGACTCGGGATATGAGTGTTGTTTTTTTAATGATTCCTCTTTCACCATTTTGAACAAGTTTACTAGATATGTTATTGGCAAAGGCCACCTTGATGGAGATTTATATGTTTTGGATTTCGATGTTGCTGTTTTATCCGCTTTTGTTGCATCCAGTGCCACTAAAGCATATTTTAAATTTTGGCATAGTAGATTGGGTCATGTTTCCCACAACATCATCTCTTCTTTGAGTAAGCCTGGATGCTTGTCAGTTACTAGTTTGCTGCCTAGGCCTCACTTATGTCCCTCTTGTGAGATGGCTAAAGGCAGACGTATTTATTTTAGAGATAATTTAAAACGTGCACCACGCACACTTCATTTAGTTCACTGTGATCTTTGGGGGCCCTCTCATGTCATATCCCGTGCTGGATATTCGGATTATGTCATTTTGGTTGATTATTTTTCTCCGTTCACTTGGTTCCACCCTCTACGACGAAAGTCTGATTTTCTAGAGGCTTATATAAGTTTTGAGGCACTTGTTGAGAACCATTTTTCTACCACTATCAAAGAATTTTAGAGTGATGGTGGAACCGAGTTTATGAATCATGCATGCAATCTCATTTTGCATTAAAGGGCATTCATCATCAGCTTTCTTGTCCTTACAATCCTGAGCAAAATGGTCGTGCGGAGAGGAAGCATCGTCATATTACTGAGACAGGTCCACCAATGCTCTTTCATTCTGGCCTTCATGGTTCATTTTGGTATGATGCATTTTCAACATCAGTCTACATCATCAACAGACTTCCTACTCTAGTTTTATCTGGTCATTCTCCGTTCTCTGTTATTTTTGGCACCACTCCTGATTACTCCAACTTTCATCCCTTCGGTTGTCAAGTTTTTCCATATTTGCGCCTGCATGCTTCTTATAAATTGGTGCCTCAGATTTTGCCATGTATTTTCTTGGGATACAGTTCTCAGTACAAGGGTTATCGTTGTCTTGATCCTGCTACGAAGAAGGAGTACATCAGCCGCCATGCTAGATTTGATGAGTTTTTATTCCCTGCCACTCGTACTAGTTCTGCAACTGCACTGTCGTTGCTTGATGTTTCTGCCTTTTTGGAACCTTCGTCTGTGACTTCGGAGGTGTTTGAGCCATCTTCATCAGCCAATTTTCCCATCATTTTAGATGATTTTGTGTATGTCCACCGACCGCAGCTCCGCATCATACTCCACAGCCGCATGCGTCGAACACACCTCTGCAAGCACGTGTTGTTGACGTGCCGTCAGATACGTCATCTCCAGCCGCGACCTATGTTTTTTACGCTACCGGTGTCTCCAACCAACGCGCCTCCTTCGGTACCGTGAGCATCTCTGATCGCTGGCTCTCCAGCTCGGCCATTCACGTCCTCATCCCTGTCGGCATCTGGATCAACGTTAAATCCTACGCCAGAGCCTTCTTCTCGCCACCCGATGGCCACTCGCTCTTGTACTGGCTCCCTCAGGTACAAATATATTTTTTTAATATGATATTTCTGGTTTATTGAGTGCGTTATTTACTAAGACCGAGCCAAAGAGTCATCGCTTGCTGTCAAGGATCTTGATTGGGTTACAGTCATAGTTCTGAAATAGGGGCTCTTCACACTCAGCAGACGTGGGATTTGGTTCCTCGTCCTTCTCATGCCATTCCATTGTAGTTAGTTCTAAATGGGTGTACCATTTGAAGTACAAGGCTGATGGCTCCCTTGACAGACGTAAAGTAAGATTAGTTGCTCATGGATTTTAGCAACGACCTGGTTTTGATTATGATCATACATTTAGTCCTGTGGTGAAGGCTTTTACTGTCCGTACTATTTTATCTCTGGTTGTCACTCGTAATTGGCCATTACAGCAGCTAGATGTCAAGAATGCATTTTTAAATGGTGTTCTTGATTAACCGGCTTATATGGAGCAGCTTGTTGGATACAAAGACCCAATGCGTCTAGATTTTGTTTTTCGTCTACGCAAGGCTATTTATGGTTTGAAGCAACCTCTTCGAGCTTGGTTTCAAGGTTTCAACTCTTTTTTGGTTAGCCTGGGTTTTGTATGCCGTTCCACTGATACATCTCTATTTGTCTTTTCTCAGGGTGCCTCTTTGCTCTACTTGTTGGCTTATGTTGATGACATTATTCTTACTGAGAATGATGGTTGTCTCATTCAGAAGTTTATTGATGGGGTTAATCAGGAATTCAAGATTATTGATCTTGGCACTCTGCAGTATTTTTGGGTTTGGAGGTTGTCCATACATCTGACGCCTTGTTCCTTGGTCAGTCTAGATATGCCAAGGATATCTGATTGCCAAAATGCAAGATTCTTTGCATGTTTCCTTTCCTTTTGTGGTTTTTTCGCAACTTTCTAGCTCTTCCAGTAAGCCGTTTGGAAATCCCACTCTTTATCGATCTCTGGTTGGTGCACTTCAGTATTCATCGATTACACATCCCGAATTGTCTTATGCTGTGAACACGGTCAATCAGTACATGCAGGCTCCTATTGATGACCATTTCCAAGCTGTCACTCGAATTTTGCGCTATGTTCGTGGTACTCTCCACTATGGTCTTCAGTTTTGCACAAATTTATCCACTTTACTAGTTATGGGTTATTCTGATGCTGGTTGGGCTCGTTGCATTGAGACTCGTAGGTCTACATATGGTTATGCTCTTTTTTCTTGGTAGTAACCTGATGTCTTGGAGTGCTAAGAAGCAACCTACAGTTTCTCGTTCTAGTTCAGGATTAGAATACTGTGCTATGGCAAATACTACTGCGGAGTTGGTTTGTTGATGAATCTTCTTCGAGATTTACGTGTATCGACTCGTGTGCCTCATGTTTTGTTGTGTGATAACAATAGTTCTCTCTTCCTAGCTCAGAATCCAGCTTCGCACAAGAGAGTCAAACACATTGATATTAACTATCATTTTGTGTGTGAGATGGTGTCTTCTGGCAAGCTTTAAATTGTTCATGTTTCTGTAGACTTGTGGTTTGCTTACATCTTTACAAAGGGGTTACCTCGTCCTCAGTTTGAGTTTTACGTTCCAAGCTCAGCGTTGTGACCAGTCCTACGATTCACTTGAGGGGGGGTAATAGAGATATGATTGGTTTAGAATCAGGATAAGAAAGGAATACCGTTTCTAATTGGTTTTGTATATATCATGTTCCATATTTGTTTAGGTCATGTATACCATTTGTACTCACTATATATGAATATACACAACCACAATCTTTTGTGAGTTTTACATTTGGTCAATTTCTAATACTTTTATTTTATTAAAAATTAAATGTAACCATATAATGATTTGGAAGAACTTTGATAGTATATCCACAGTTTTGAAACAATGTCGTTTTGATGCCTAAACGTAATTTAAATTAATTTATATAAAGAATTACGTGCAGTCTTATTGTCTTGATAGTTTGGACACCTCTAAATTTGAATGAATAGATAACTTATCCCGTCATTCAAAGACTATTTAGTAATCAACCTTTAAGTGATTTTTGGCTTTTATCTTTTGATCATTTCAGTTAAACAAGTTAAAATAAAAAAAGAGTTTTGACAACTAATTTTTGGTTAGCTGAGAAACAAACATTTTTTATCAGATGAAAAACCTAATAAGAGCAGTTTTCCTTTCTATTTTCTATTTTAAAATTTTATTTTTGATTATTTTAAAATTGGATCTTATTTTTTATTTGAGTATTACATATGTTTGTCTCTGGGAGGTTAGTTTTTTCCTCTGATCCTTTTTACGTTAAGTTCATTTAAACAAATGACTTTTAGCGACTACTGTGTGAGAATGCTTATAAAATTATTTTGTAATATCCAGCCCGTTTGGACAATTCAAATAAGCTAGACCAATTCACTTTATTTAGACTAACTTTAGAGTGGTAATGGTTATTTGATTGTCCGATCAAGTTTGGGTTAGAGGCGGTCGTATGCACATACATGACTCATATACACCCACACAAATATTTTTTTGGCGATAAAAATGATTGGTTTAAGTCTCTTACTTTCGCAAAGGACCTTAAATTTAATGGAGATGTTGTATCTTTAGTGGATTAACCATTAATTTTTTTCGTCCTTTAGATTGGCTTAGTATTGATTAAAAGTGTATCGAATTGTGGTCAATGTATCTGTTGACCAATCTTGCAACTTGCAAAGGAGGGGTTTAAGTGTAATACTTGTTATTATGACTGGTTCAGGTCGGGGTGCTGTCTCGAGTCAATGGACTTGACGCGATGAATTTGGATTGACATTGATAGAGGATCATTCCACCATTTTATATACATTTGATGTTATCACAAAGATCATTGTTTAGAATTTAATTATAGTGTCTTTTGTGCAAATGTGACGTAACTATCCATATCATTCATAATGATCATTTAAATGTATTTTGACCAACCTAATTAGTGTAAATAGTTAAATTTTCAACATCCTACAATAGTTTTGATTTTCTTTTTTCAAATGTCGCGATTATTTCCTGCATGCTTGGACAAAAATCTGCGTGTATGTTCTATGTGATATTATATGGAATATATTTAATTGTCAAGTTCAAATAATTGGAGAACAAATAATGTAATACGTCCATGTATATTAACAGTGACTGAGTTGATTTTTTTGATATGAACAAATCAAGAATTAATTAATGATGGAGAAGCATGAATAAATTTCTGGATTCGTATCCATAAATTTCCAAAGGATACTTCTTATCAAAGCTTTTGGTTTTATGTGCGAAGAAGCGTGCAAGTACAAAGTATGTGACACAAAAGAAAAGACCTGTCTCTTGATTTTGACTAATTTTGTCTAGACAAAAATCAGGGAGTTATTAGTAATACTCTCCTAATCTCAGGATTAGGGACACAGATAGATGATTAAATCTAATAAGCTGTATAATTAGGACATCAATTCCACCAACATGCATTGCCATATTCAATAAACTGTCTGATTCTCAGCACTTGGTGCTACTTATGAGAGTGATATCTACATAATTGACATGAATAATGGAGTAAGATTTATACCCCTCTATGCAAATTGTAAAGACTAAAAATTGTCTAATATAACAAGAATTTTGGAGGGATTACATTAATACCATCTCTCTCCCAATAAAAATGACACATTTATTTTTGTCTCGCTATTTTATGCATGCTGATGTGACAGTGAATACTATGGGAAAATAAAGATATTTTGCACTCAGTATTTAGGCTCAATAGGAAAATTATTAAAATTAAAGAGGGCATTATGAGATTTTAACAACACATTCTTTACTGTGTTGGATAATTTTAAGCATGTCATTTTGTTGGGACGAACAAAAAAGGAAATCGTGGCACTTTTACTGCAACGGACATGTGGAGACTTTTCCACACGAATATACTTTTGAATATATTTTCAGATTGTACCATACTAATATTTTAGTCGCACCAAACTATCACTTTTAAATTTTCCACGACCTCCACTTAAATCAAGAATCATACAATTCGTGACAATCTCAGACGGTAATTTTTTGATCATATCTTAAGATTAATAAGATGGATCATATTAATAGGCTAATTTCATTATTCATATATGTTAGAGTTAGTCTCACATTGGTGGTTGACAGTCATATAACTTAATATATAAGATCATGGATCACATCTACATGGTACCAATTGGTTTTATTGTATAATCCCATGATTCTAATATGGTATCAGAGCCCAAGATCGGCCCGTTACCCCCATTCTGTCACGTTTGCGCACTGATTCATGCACGTAAGGGGGCGTGTTAGAGTTAGTCTCACATTGGTGGTTGACAGTCATATAACTCAGTATATAAGATCTTGGATCACCTCTACATAGTACCATTGATTTTATGATAGAAGCTCAATTGATTCATGCACGTGAAGGGGCGTGTTAGAGTTAGTCCCATATTGATGGTTGATAGTCATATAACTCAGTATATAAGATCATGAATTACCTCTACATAATACCAATTGATTTTATGATAGAAGCTCATGATTCTAATAATATACGTCAATTTTTTCACGTGTGACTTGATTTTAACACACCTAACACTAGTATTTTTAAGGTTGAATTTATAAAATGAAAACGGATGAAATGTACTGTATGACACAATAGCGGGAATGTAATGCTAATCAAACGGGTGGACACAAGATAATTTATTTTCAATTCACCTCATGGTAGTAGCACTAGATTTCAACCGCTAGGCTAACATTTGATTCCGTTCTTTATTTTGTCAACACTAATCGGATTAACACTTTTAACTTTATTTTTGTGAAGTTTTGAGTTCGGCTTTCATCTCTTGACACCTGAAATTAAGAACGGCTATGTAAAATGTAAATTTTTAAGTTCAAAATTGAATTCAAAACTCACCTGCATCCAACATTAAAAGTCTTTTGAATGTTGATTTCACATGATCTTTGACTTCGATTTTAACGGGAATCGAAATGAAATGTATATTCTTTCTTAAGAAAAAACTATAGAAGGTGGAACTAATGTCGGTTTAAATCGACGATTGTTGTAGGAGAAATATTTTTTGTAGTATTATATCTTATCTTATGTGATCATGCTTTAAGAAAATATAAAATAGTTTATGGAATTGTTATATATAGTAGAAAGTAATATGGAATGGTTATAGGTATTAGTTTCCTTATAAAATTAGTTTCTTTGCAGTATAGATTATAGATGGTAATTTAATATCTTGTTTCTATTGTAATTTAGATTGTAACACTAGATATTGTAAGTCTCATTATGAATGAGATGTGTCATTGACGTGATATATGCACCATTAATAAAGTCATTTAAATTTTATCTATTTTATATTTTCTTAAAGGATGTTTACAGAAGATAAGACATAATATTGCAAAAGATATTACAAATTATCTCCTACACTCCTCCTCAAGTTGGAGCATGAATATTCTGAATGTCCAACTTGCCAAGTAGACTTTGAAACCAATAGCAATAGTAGCTGTAGAGCATTATTAGTAGAAATTCTTACAAGCGGCAGCGGTAGTGCGTGAGCGGTGGCGGCGGCGACGGCGGCGCGTGAGGACAATAACTGAATGCGGCAGTGGCGCATATGGATAACAAAGCGGAGCAGCGACGACGCTAGGAGAAAAGGCGGCGGTGTAGTTCACTGCGGCGGCGGAGAACGTAAGGGCGGCAGTGGCAGTGTGGATACAACTAAAGATAAGGGGTCCGAAATTGAACCCGCTCTGATACCATGATAAAATATAAATAACTTTATTAATGGTGTATATATCACGTCAATGACACGTCTTATTCATAATGAAACTTACAATATATAGTGTTACAATCTAAACTAGAATAGAAATAAAATGTTAAACTACCATCTATAATATATACTGCAAAGAAACTAATTCTATAAGGAAACTAATATCTATAACCATTCCATATTACTTTCTACTAATATAACTGTTCCATAATCTATTTTATATTTCCTTAAATGATGTTTACAGAAGATAAGACATAAGATATTACAAAATATCTTCTACAATTGTTACGTACTAAATTTTCCTTTTAATTTTTTAATTGAAAATACTATATCCCTGCGTCCGTCATGCGTAAGGTTATTAATTCCTATTTCCGTCCGTTTCAATTAAAAGTTTCTATTTCTTTATTAATAAAGTTTCTTGTAAGACCGACTAACGATTAAACCAGTAATAAAAATACTATTTCTATAAATTTAATTATTTTTTAAAAGTTATAGAAATCACATTGCAACACATTAAAAAAACATTAAAATCATCTTATTAGTTACCTCAATTATAGAATGAACTCGTATAACTGTTTAAAACAAAACTTTTTGCTCTTTATTTGGACTAAAACTCATGGTTTAAATTTATCCTGCTCATTTCAATATTCCACCTCTTCTGCCACATCAACATGCGTGTACTCATATGTGTAACTGTAAAAAAAAGGATTCTTATGAAACGGAAAGAGTAATTTTACTTAAAGAGGCTGTGAATTTTAAAAGGAAAGTGACCTCCCCGCCATTTCCCGGGTCACCTCACACGTGTTTGTACCCGGAAGAGGTAGCGGACGGGTTGGCCCACGCGCCCCAACACAGTTTTGACTTTGACTGGACCTTATTCTACAAGCCCCACCCGCACGTGAGTGATATCCGTTTTCTGCTCCCTTGTCGGGCCTATTCATTTTTAAACGGCCCATATGGCCCATTCCATGGGTCCAAGACTATTTCCCCAACAATACCCAATACTTTGCTTGGTCGACATATCCCCATTTTTCAGCTTCTATTATTTATTTTTATTTATTTTATCCCCTTCCAATCCACAACACCCTCAAAACACATCATACGTGACATCACACCATGGCATGAAAACAAGTTTTCATTTTGCAAATTCGGAATTTTCGGGACTAAATGTGATCAATATTTTATTGAATTTGTTTAGCTGAAAATAGCTTATCAGAACCGATTAAACTGCACCACAAGTCATTTGGTCGCGATTTGCAAAAAATTAACAGAGTATCATCGCGCGTTCCGTAATATTATTAATTAAAATTTTATGATTAAATTTTATGTACATGTTGTGTCTTACATTTAAATTAAAAATAAGGAATTTATTTAAAATTTTATGGTTTAGTTACCCAAGGGAAACTCTATGAGATTGTTAGAAATCGTTAAATATTAAATAAAATAAATATTTTTATAATATTTCATCAAAATATTTAAAAATTAATTAATTATATGTTGACATTCATTTTAAAAAACTATTATAATTATATGTATCTCATTGCAATAAATAAACGTAAATATCGAATGACCTTACTAGCCTCACTAATTATAAAATATCATCATTTAATAGTTATTCGGTTTGAAATAAAACTTTGTCATATATAAATAAATAATATGTATACATATTTCTATTAAAAGTACTCTCTCAATGTATAAAAAATCCGAACATTTTTTTTATTTCAGACTATGTGTTTCTTTTAATTTTCTTTAGCGATATATATAGTGCAATGAGATATTTGTGGTTTTATTTACATGTCAAGAGGTTATATATTTTAACAAGTCATGATTGATCATATACGGTAAAATATTTTAATCAACAACATATTATAATATTAGTGTGTTATTTTTAGACAACTTGGGTTTAGGTTAGTCAAAATGACTTCAATATCCCCAATTGACAACAACATCCAAAAGCAAATAATTTCTATTATATGGTGTTTGGGACAAGCCCCGAGAAATTCCAGAGAAAAACTCTAAAAAAAATATTGATTAAAATTTATTATATAATTATTGATTAATTATAATTATATATTTCATATGAGTCCGTTTCTTGAAAGAATGTATTTACATAAGCCATGAAAAAACCAAAGTTTAAAGTATAAATTAGAAGAAATTAAGATAAAATTTTTGAGTTGTATGAATCGGGTTATAAACTTTATTAGTAGCATAATAAATTTTTAATATTGCAACTTAGACCTTTTATCTTTTATTATTCTAATTAAACATCGTCTTTTTATAAGCTAATTGGAAAGACCGTCTTTCCCAATACTTTGTCATTTCATATTTGTATCAATATATTGCTTATAATTGATGGTATTTTTTTATTTTATATTCACAAAATACAATTATATATTTTTTAATATATATATATAATGTATTATTAATTAATAGTATTATATTTGAATTTAAATAAAATAAAATATTAGTAAATATGATAACTTATAGGGATATATACCAATATAATTCTACATATTTGAATAAGTGCCAATATATTATTTAAATAATTTTTAGTGAAAAAAACTATACTTAGTTGATATAAGTGTCAATATAACTCTAAGGAGGCCCCAGCTGGGTCGATCTGAGTTTGTGTTCGGATGGCCGGTACCCCCGACTAAGGAGGCCTGGTCCAATTCCGGCAGCGAGGACCGGAAATTCAACGAGCTGGAGGAGGTGGCCAGGTGGGCCATGAAGGAAATGATGAGAAATTGGGAGGTTCGGTTGTGGAAGAAGAGAGCTTTGAGCAGAATAGGCAGTTGGGTCCCACCTTGCTCTGCAACCCAGCACAACGGAGACGAAGTGGCGGCGAGAGAAGGCTCAAGTAAGTTCGCCGACGCAAGTAAGTTCGGCGAGAGAAGAAAGAGAAGAGGAAGAGAGGAGGAAGAAGAATGTAGAGTTATTAGGGTATACTGTAGATTCGCCATTTTGCTTTTCTTTTTTCTTTTTTGGAAGGTATAATAGTCCTTTTAATTAAATTCGGTCTTGAACTGATGGAATGGGTAAAATTGCACTGACACAAACTATCTAGGGTTATATTTGCGTTTTCAATTATCAAAATGTTATATATGACACTTATGTGAATTATGTAGGGTTATATAAGTTTTTTTCTCTAATTTATATTACATTACGGGTGTTATCCAGCCTATAACTGTAACTAAAAGGACAACTTGTTAGCCAAGTCACGGTTGTTAAGTGTCAACTTACACTTATCCACGACATCTTACCAAGTATCACCTACAAAAATTACTATGTGTGACTATTTAATGTTGTATCTATACATGACATGATGTATCAGTATATCGTAAATTTAAAATTTCATCCATTCACCTATATCTTTCCTTGATTAATACATTTGATCTACATCTTTTTTCTTGTACATCTAAATATCCACCCTTTAAATTTCAGTTCCTGCTATTGATCCACTTCTGCTATTGATCCACTTCCTCAATATCTGAATATTTACATTTCATGGCTGCTATAAATACCAAATGATTACGGTGTATCAGAAATCAATTGTCCTGACAATTAGATATTTCATTACCAAATTTAAACTGTAAACCAAATTTAACTACTAAACCGGATTTCATACCTGGCTTAATAGCTGATTGTGCGTGACCATCAGACGCTGTGATTTACCCCTCCATTAACTGTGCTGCTGGAATGAATGGGCCCTAAGGGTGAGGGTCATTGCATTAATAGCTGATTTAAATCAAATAAATAATTTAGGGATTAAAAGGCACACCTGCATTTTAGAAACCTCACTATTCACATATTCATCATCAATTATGCTTAATATAGCATTTCTCCCTAACCCATTACATGTAAGTCGTGCATTATTATTTTTCAGATTAATTTTTCAAGATTTCGTAGCAGCCAACCGGACATAATATTCAACCTCAAGTTCATGTATAGTAAAAATACAAATAAACATGAGTGCATATTCAAACAACAAGCAACGCAATTGTTCAAAGACTAAATTGTTTTTTTTTTCTCCTATAAAGTATTTTTTACCATTTTTTAATCCCCATTTACAAAATAACCCTTAGACGGTACCCAATCAATTCAAAACAATTTGTTTGGTCCCCAAATGTGGTTTTCAGGGAAAGTCAACGGTAAAATTGGTCAAAATATGTAAAATGACCATTATACCCATGAGTTTAAAAACATATAAAAAATTTGTCAGGAGGCTCGAGGCAGGAGGTTCGAGGGTTTGAGGCAGGAGGTTCGAGGGCTCGAGGCTTGAGGTTCGAGGGCTCGAGGCAGGAGGTTCAAAGGCTCGAGGCAGGAGGGTTCGAGGGCTCGAGGCAGGAGGTTCAAGGGCTCGAGGCAGGAGGGTTCGAGGGCTCGAGGGCTCAGGATGAAGTCAGAAAATTTTAAAATTAATATTTTTTTAATTGAAAATATTTGAAAATAGTGCTTTTATAACCCTACCTAGTTGATAAATGTGCCAATATAACCTTTCAATATTTGAAAGTGCCAATATAACCATATCTAGTTTGTGAAAGTGCCTATATAACCCTATAAGTTTTAAGGATGTGCTGATATAACCCTACAAACATTAGAAATGTGCGGATATAACCCTACAAACAGTAAGAATGTACTGATAGAACCCAATAAGATTGCATAATGTGCTGATTTAACCCTACCTGTTTCGGCGGCGGTCCGGCGAACTATGAGGGTAAAATTGTCCACCTAATTTCAAAATTAGCCCAAATAGTATTTTGGTCAATTTACTTAGAGTCAACGCCAAAAAATTGAGGTCAATGCCGGAAATGGAGTCTGAGGGTTATATTGTCACTTTCATTAACTAGTTATGGTACCATATAAGGATTATTTTATAAATGGGGATCAAAAGATGATAAAAGATACTTTGTACGGGGATAAAAAAAATAATTGAGTCTTGTTCAAATATTAGCTCAGACACAATGTTTGTGCCTAACAGTCCCCAACATGGACTGATTTGGTGATCTGAGCACATAGCTCGGACATGTTGGCTCATATTAAATGAGCCCAGCCTGCACATGAAATTTATAGAAATCAGGCCAAGCAAGTTGGTCAATACAACTCTTTTTTTTACTAAATTGTTTTATTTGTTCCCAACATATGATGCAATACCATCTTTTGGTCTTCACTGCCAATATTGTGTTTGTTCTGCAATCAACAAATTCAAAATGATTTGTTTGGTCCCCAAATGTGATTTTCAGGTAAACCAGAATTATTTTTCAATATATGCAGGGGTATTTTTTTTTTGTAATTTTACTAATTTAAAATATTTTTGAGTAATAGATCTACACGATGAACCTACAGAAAAACCAATCCAGATGCAAAGTTAACACATGCAGCCCGAAAAGCTCTTTCCAGTGAGTAAAAGATCAACAAAAACACTTTTCCAACCAACATATGCATCTACTAAGACAAAATAATCAAATGAAGAAGACCGGGATATAGTGTGGTGTATACCTCGCCCATGAGTAAGAATCTGATTGGCCTCTAGGCTAGGCCTAAGACTCTACAACAAACTCAAGGAGGCAGATCAATGTCGAAGATGACTCAGCCAGGAACCGAGAAAGGCGGAGTCACGATCAGGAGTCAGCCACGAACCGGAAATATTGCAGCTCACTATCTGAAACCCTAGAAATGTGGAGCCATAACTGTAGTATGCTATAAATACAAGGAGGGTAACACTTTCTCAGGTAAGCGATACTAAACAGAGAAATATAAATTCTCTTAAGGAAGGAACTAACTTGATCGTCGGAGCTATTTCCCCGGAATCACTTCCGGGACTTTTCCTGCAGGTCCACGCTGCCCATGGTGTGAAGATCAACCATTTAGTTTGAAGGTAAACACCACATCATTGGCGCAGTCTGTGTGGACCCAAAAAAAGTTTATTTTTAAGGTTCTTTATTCCGTTCAGAATAACTAAGGTTTTCACTAGAAGAGAGAAGAGTCATAATCATCATACGCAGGAACAAATAACTGGGCGTAACAAAAGTATGCAATCCAGGCAAGACCAAGAACACGCTCCCAGTAAAGAATATGAGCACAACAAAGAATATACAGATGACAATGAAGAAAAAGCTGAATCTCCTAATGCAAATCAAGAAAAGGATATGAGAGCTTTTGCAAATTTCTTAGAAGCGAATAGGTTTATATAACCAGTTCCTAACCACCATCAAGCCAAAATCCTCAAAAATAAACAAAAAATTACGAAGCTCAATTACGAAAAAAAATTAAAGGATACAGTGGCAGAAGATGATGCAGACCGGCCACTGTTAGCATCGCATATTCACGATTTCAAAATGCCAAAATATTTTAAGGTACCGTTGCATGTGAAAATTTATGATGGGACAACGGCCCCAAAGGAATTCTTACACTCCTATCGCAACAGTATGCGATTTCGCGATGCGGAAATTGAGTTCGTCTGCAAAGCTTTCCTATTTTTTTATCTGGGACAACAATTAGATGGTACAATGACCTACCCAGTGGGAGTATTCGTTCTTGGGCACGGTTTTCAGACTTGTTTTTGGGGTGCTACTATCAAAAGCAAAAAATTACAAAAACCAAAGCGAACCCAAACAACATAGCCCAGCGAAATGATGAAAGTATCGCAGATTACCACAATAGGTTTGTTACTGAAAGTTTGCAAGTTTGCGACCTGTCATTTCGATCCTCGTTAGGTGCATTCATGGGTGGCATACAATCGGGATAATTTTACAAGGAATTCACAAAAAATATGCCTGAGAACCCGAGAGAACTACATAAAATAATTGAAAAGTATGTGCAGACTGAAGAAGCAAACAATCGCAAGATAGAGCGCGAGCGAGGTGAGAAAAGGGTAATGGAAGATCCACAGAGAGGTTTTGTCAAAAAGGGAAAAGGAAGTATCCCTTTCAAAGGAAAATAATCGAGGGCACAAATGACACCACTTTCATAAACTCCTTTGGCAAAATCTCGAAAGGAGATTTGGCAAGCGAATAGGGAGTTGTTTCGCGAACCTATGCCAATGATAGCACCACCAGACAAAAGTTCTAGGGAATACTATTGTGTTTTTCACAAGGACCATGGGTATGACACTGAATTCTGCAGAGACTTGAAAATGCAAATAGAGGATAATTTGAGAACTGGCTATCTAAGTGAATACAGAAAGGAGGGTGAAGGAAATAGGTACAGTGAAGCCAAAAAAAAGGAAACTCTTTGACAAAAAACTAGGGCGCAATGAATATGCAGTGCAAGAATCAGAAAATGATAGCGCTGGTGGATTATGAAGAAAAGTTGGCAAATGATGCTCCAGAGAAAGTAATCCTATCAATCTATGGATTAACCGAGCCTCTGTCTAACAACTCCTGGAAAGACAAGGCTATGTACTCTCCACCACAAGAACCTACTGATAAAAGGCCCCTCTGCAATGAAACGATAACATTTAGCAAAGAGGACACGATTCCCAATGCTTCACCTCATAATGACCCTATGGTCATTATCGGTAAGATTGGAATGCCACAGCTCACAAAGTTTTTGTAGATGATGGGAGCGCAGTCGAAATATTATTCGTCAATTGCTTTGATAAATTGGATTCAAGCGAACTGATTTGAAGAAGTCTACAGCAGGAGTTGCAACGATAAGAGGAAATCAACAAACAACTAAACAGTGCATGGCTATCACGATTAAAGCAGGAAGAAGTGTTACGAAAAAAAATGACCAGCACCATCTCAAACAATGGATCGCTCAAGCAAGAGGAATCTCAAGTGGATCTAGGAGAAGATATTGAAGTTTTCATTTTGGATGACAAAAACATTTCCAAATGCATTAAGATAAGAAAATGTCATCCAATCAAAGTGAAAGAAAAGGTAATGAAACTCCTGGAAGTGACAAAGACACATTCGCATGGACTGTACAGAACATGAGAGGAGTCAATCCATAAATTGATACCCATTCTCTAAATATCAATGATTCGATCAAGCCAGCTAAGCAAAAGCATCAAAGCTTTGCCAGTGATAGACAGGAAGCAATCGAAAATGAGGTTAAACATTGCTTCATGCTGGTATCTTGAAAGAAGTGACTTACCCGAAGTGGTTAGCAAACCAAGTGATGGCAAAAAAAGTGGGCATAGGATGGAGGATGTGCATAGACTTCACTGATCTAAACAAAGCATGTCCAAAAGATTGCTATATGTGATCTAATCTGACCAGTTGGTGGAAGCAATATCAGGATACAAAGTTCTGGCATTCTTAGATGCATACAAAGGATACCACCAAATACTGATGAACCCGGAAGATGCTGAAAAAATAGCTTTCATAACAATCTTTGGAGTTTTTTGCTATGTGAAGATGTCATTTGGCCTTAAGAATACTAGAGAAACTTATCAGAGAGTAGTCGACACTGCATTTCATAATCAAATAGGATGAAATGTTAAAGCATATGTTGATAACATAGTGATTAAAAGTAAATGGGTATGTCAGTTAGCATAAGACTTGAAAGAGACTTTGGATAAGCCAAGGGAAATTGGTACGAGCTCAACCCTAAAACATGCATAATTGAAGTGGGTGCAGGAAAGTTTTTGGGGTATAAATTATCCTCCAAAGGAATTGATGTTAATCCAAAAAAAGAAACAAGCAATAGTAAACCTCCTTCAAACATGAACAGTTAAAGAAGGGCAGGTGTTGATGAGAACCCTAGCATCACGTAGCAAGTTCGTTTCAAAATTTGCTAAAAAACATTTCCTACTATTCAAAATCCTTAAAAAGGCAAAGAATTTTAGATGGAATGAGGAAAGTCAGGAAGCGTATGAGTCGTTGAAGGAACAACTCCAAGCCTTACCACCGCTAAAATTGCCAACGCCAGAAGAGACTCTATACCTATACCTAGGAATTTTAGAAAGAGCAGTAAGTTCAGTCTTGGTGCGTCAAGAAGGACAAAGACAAGTGTCAGTATACTACATCAGTAGGATACTACAAAATACAGAAATGGCGTACTTGCCGATTGAAAGATTAACTCTCGCATTAGTATACTCATTAAGGAGATTGCAAATTTATTTTTCAAAGTCATAACATCATTGTGTATACTGACCAACCCATCAAGAATATTTTGAGTAAGCCAGAATCGTCCGGCAAGATGACTAAATGGGCTCTTGAATTAGGGCAGTATGAGATCCAGTTTCAGCAGCAAACTACAATAAAAGCTCAAGTCTTAGCGGACTTCATCGTCGAAATGACAAGTGCATACTCATAAGAGGAAACTACACCATAAGATCTTGGAATAGATAAATGGAAATCTAAGTGGACAGATATCGCAGGGAAACTATACGTTGATGGCGCGTCTAACAAAATAGGTTGCGGTGCAGGATTGCTATTGGTAAATACAGATGAGGGACAACACAGATACTCTCTTTGCTTCGATTTCCAACTCACCAACAATGAAGCTAAATACAAAGCACTAATACGTGGGTTACATCCCACAATCAGGATAAAAGTCAAAAGCGTCAGTGCTTTAGCGATTCACAAATAATAGTTCAGCAAGTGCATGGAGATTACGAGGTAAGAGAGGAGCAGTTAGTAAAGTATTTAAGAAGATTTTGCCAACTCATAGGCCAACTTGAATACTTTGACATTCAACATGTACCAAGGGGTGAAAATACCCAGGTAGGTGCCTTAAGTAAATTGGCGATGGATGGCTTTGAATCTTTGCTAGGACAGAACAATGTTAAAGTAGAAGTTATACCAGTCAGAAGTACAATCAAAACATTTGTGTCAATGATCCATACAGAAGAAACGAACTGGATGACACCATTAAAGAACTACTTCGAAATGGGAAAATTACCAGCAGACAGGATACAAGCCAGTAAGTTGGAATTGCAATCTCACAACTATGTTTATGAGGGGGAAATCTTAACCGAAAAAGTTTTCCTATCTCCATGGATAAAATGTGTGAGACCATCCCAAGCAACCAAAATCATGAAAGAATTTGATGAGGGATTATGTGGGACGCATCAAGGATCTCGAACAATTGCAAAAAAGATAATTCGAGCAGGATATTATTGGCCAACCATGTTCAACGATGCGCACAACTTCGCACTGAAGTGTAAAAGTTGCCAAATTAACGCGTCGGTATCACATAAGCCACAATCCTCTTTAACAGAGATAAATGGAGCTTGGCCATTTGACCAATGGGGAATCGACTTGGTTGGACCTTTCCCCAAAGGAGCTAGCAATGCGAAGTTCCTAATTGTAGCAATTGATTACTTCAAAAAATGGGTAGAAGCAAATCCATTGGTAAGAGTCATGACAAAGAGGACAAGAAAGTTTGTTAGGAAGAACATAATTTTTTAGTTCAGCTTGCCCCAAACCATTGTCACAGATAATAGTACGCAATTCATAAGTGATACCTTTACCGAATGGTGGTCGAAGTTAGGGATTGTGAAGAAATTCATGTCCGCGACTCATCCCCATAATAACGGCCATATGGAAGTAACTAATCGAACAATAGTCCAAGGAATCCAAAAAAATACTGGAAAGGAAACAAACTAGTCGGGTAGATTAGTTACCAACACACTGTGGTCTTACTAAACAAGAGTGCGAGAACCAACTGGAGAGACACCGTACAACTTAGTTTATGGTCATGAAGTAGTAATACCAGTTGAAATCGGGAACTCAAGTCTTAGAGTAGAAAAAATACAATGAAGGTGATAACCCCAAAATAATGAGATTGGATTTGGATGAACTAGAGGAAACGAGGCAACATACAACGATCACAGAGGCAAAGTACAAGGAGAAGATAGCCCAAGAATATAATCAGAAAGTCAAGTAAACACAATTTGAATTGGCGATAATACCAGTTGAAATCGGGAACTCAAGTCTTAGAGTGGAAAAAATACAAAAAGGGGATAACCCCAAAATAATGAGATTGGATTTGGATGAACTAGGAACATGAGGTAACATACAACGATCATAGAGGCAAAGTACAAGGAGAAGATAGCCCAAGAATACAATCAGAAAGTCAAGTAAACACAATTCGAATTGGCGATCTCGTGCTGCAGAAGAATGAGGCAAGTTTTGCATAATAAAAAGGGAAACTATACCCAAAATGGGAAGGCCTATACAAGGTAACAAAAGCACACTGATCCAACTGCTACGAGCTAGAAATGATGGAAGGCAACAGCGTCCCGAACACTTGGCATGTGATCAACCTAAGGAAGTTCTATGTTTAGATCCTTAGTAGGAAATAAGAAAAAAAATCAGTTGTACAGGAGCCATGATATGATCATTGGCGGTCTTTTGTATTGTTGGCATTACCATTTGGCTCCCAGGGTGAAGTTATCGTGTCCGCATATAATCAATATCATAAAACATCTTTTGGGGAAAATGTTTTGTAGCATTGTTCACTTACGTTTTAAGCGAAGTCATGGAAACAATAAAAAAAATAGTACACTATGGCACATCGCAAAGAGACCCAAATATCATATGCAACAAATTGCAAACACTGTCAAAGTACAAACAACAAAATCTAAAAAGAGAAAAAAAAGCAAGCAATAAATCTTACGGCTTCAAAACTTAATCAAGCAAGCTATAGATCTTGCAAAAAGGCTCACATGCCTTCAAAATTAGCGACAAAAGCAAGCAATAGATCTTGCGGCTTTGCACACTCAATTTGGCAGGCTATAGATCTTGCAAAGAGGCTCACTTGCTTTCAAAAATGACTAAAGCAAGTAATAGATCTTGTGGATTCGCACAAAATGAGTTCATAGCCTAAATTTTGCAAGCTATAGATCTTGCAAAAAGGCACATATGCCTACAAAACAACGACAAAGGCAAGTAATAGATCTTGCATCTTTGCAACCTCAATCTCTCAAGTTGTACATCTTGCAAAAATCAACATAAATGAGTACGTGCAAGAGCAGTGAAAATAATGTACAAAATAAAAGTACGAAGATAACACTTCAAACATGTAGAGAAGTGAATTATTATACCAAACAAAAGTAAGTTATCTACACCTAGGTGCGCGAGATGGCCCAGCAGAAGACGAACTACCAGAGTGACGAGATTTCTTAGCTTGAAGTTCCTCCTCGAATAAAATATGATCATAGCGCCATTTCATATATAAGTAAGCAGGATGACAGGTTAGACCCCTTTGCTGCATACGATCAAGATGCTTCATATAGTACGCTTTAAAATCAGTTATTGGACCAAATTCTTTGTGATCAAGTTGAACACTCATCACATCTACCGTGGCTTGATAACTTTTATAAAATTCTCCAGGTTACGTATCTTCTCATGTAGCTGACGAATATGTGACCTAACAGACTCAGACAAATTAAACCTCTGACCGCCAATATTCATAGTTAAATCCCTACGATAGGTGGAACCACGAGGCTTTGTAGAAACAGCCTTCAGGCTATCTTTGTAATCATCGCAAGCTTTTTCAAGTTTATGTACACATGAGTCAAGATGTTCGCATTCAGCACGAAGGCGATCATTATAACTACGCAACTGAGTGTTCACAGCGAATTTTTCATCAAACCTGCTCATGTCATCCAGCAGAACATGTAGAAAGATGGTCACATTCATTCCGCTTCTTCTTTGAACAATCCAACAATTGGTCAATACGTGAACACTGCTTATCTATTATTGCAATTTTTTGATAAGTCCCGTGTGCTTTATTTTCTGCAAAATTCTTTGCTTCCTCTTGTTGACCAATCATTTTAACCAAACTTAGCTGTTGTGGCTGAATAAGGTCATTTTTTTGGCCAAAATCGTTTCAACTTACGGATATAGTCATGTGACTCGTTCATGGTCTTCTTCCATCCAAGCTCTAGATCATTGACACTAAGAAGCTTATATTTGAGACGAACGTCGAATGACATAGCCCATTCTTAAACGCAACTGGAAAGTTCAATATACGCACCAACAGACTCAAGATCAACTAAAATGCTAACAATATATCAAGAAAATCAATGTTGTAACCTTCGGGAACAAACTCACTACGAGGGAAAGTCATGGGAGAATAGGGAGATGATGAAAAGACAGAGGCATGCCATCCAAGACATAGTGGAATAGATTCCGAAGAAGAATTCCCAAGACTAGAAAAGCGATTAACGAAAAGTAGCACAAGATATTCCTTGGATATGGAGTCAGTAGCTTCAACTAGCTTAATAAAGCAATAATAAACGGGAGATATAAACTGGGGATGATGCTAAAAACGAACACTAGATCTGAACGGGTCAAGAAGTTTTAAAAACTTATGATCGACCAAAATATCAAAACCTTGTACATGAATAAATAGGGAAGTGCATAATTAGAATTGATGTACAAAATTAAGGTTCAAAGCAGTACCTATAGTGCAGACATACATCAAAGTACCATGATATATTACAAACAAAAATGGTCTTAAAGTTAGCCATGACTCTAAGATCAACTAACATAGAGTGAGAAGCGGACGCATCTTGGACAATAAGAGCAGAATTCTCCTTGTTTACATCCTAAACAGAATCCTCTACGTTCGCATTGATCTCCGGGTTAGAAGCGAGCTCAAGATGGTACAAACACCATCAGTGTACAAGTTGGTTGAGTTACAGATCTACAAAACAAACGTACAAAAAAACCAATACAGATGCAAAGTTAACACATGTAGCCCCAAAAGCTCTTTCCATTGAGTAAAATATCAACAAAAACACTTTTCCAACCAACATATGCATCTACTAAGACAAAAGAATCAAATAAAAAAGACCAGAATACAGTGTGGTGTATACCGAGCCCATGAGTAAGAATTTGATTGCCCTTTAGGCCCAGCCCAAGACTCAACAACAAACTGATAGAGGCAGGCCAACGCCAAGATAACTCAGCCACGAACCGAGAAAGGTGGAGTCATGATCAGGACTCAGCCAAGAACCAGAAATATCGCAGCCCACGATCTGAAACCCTAGAAACGTGGACCCATGACTGCAGTCTGCTATAAATACAAGGAGAGCAACACTTGCTCAGGTAAGTGATACTAAACTGAGAAATACAAATTCTTTTAAGGAAGGATCTGACTTGAGCTATTTCCCCGGAATCACTTCCGGGACTTTTCTTGCAAGTCCACGCTGACCACGGGGTGAAAATCAACCATTTAGTCTGAAGGGAAACACCACATCAAAGTGAATATGCATACTGATCAACATTCATTAGCTCTCAATTTATAAACATACTGACTGGTCAATTATATAAATATGCAGAAGACTTCAAAACACAAGGCAGGCCAGGATCACCACGGGTTTATAAACAAAAACCATTAGTTTTTTAAACCCTAAAACAAGAACACCTACGAATTTTGAAATCAAATCATGTTGGAAACATACTGATGAACACAACCAAAGTTGAACATATTCCAGAGCTGCATAATGAAACTCAACGACATTATTATTTTCTTATATGCTCAAAACACAGAACAATAGAGGTCCAATGACATGAATCAAAAAATCAATCACAAACGAACACATGCAGAGCTTAATCGAACTCAAATTAAAACAAGGGCCCGAAACTCAAATTCAAAGCAAAACATGACATCAATTCAACTCTAATGTACGAAAACGATCAAAGATAACTTATAAATTTATGAAAACTTCCAAACTGAGAGTATAAATAAGAAACCTTGAAAATTTACTCGAGATTAGACCCAAAAGTCACCATGAATTCACAAATAAACATTTTAAACTTACGAATTAGAGTACCGGGACAAGCAAACAATATTGCTTGACAACAAAATTGACGTAATTCTAATCCTGAAAATCAATTGTAGAAGGAAAGACATTATCTTTTTCTCATCCACATTTTTCTCAAAATTATGAAAATGATAGACTAAAAACATATTCAACAACCCTAATACAATTAATGGTTTAATACAACACGGAGGGATAATGAAAAATATGATGTTGATAAAATATATAGTGCGAGTCGATTTGATTGATCGTCGATTTTTTTCTTGATCAACTCGATCAATAAAATAATTATTTTAATATAATTATTAGCATGCGTAACGAGGACAAAATTGTCAACATGCATAACGAGGACAAAAATTGAGAAGAATATGAGAAGAGTAGGTTTTCTATGGTTGAAAGTTAAGAGAAAATGGAAGAGAAAGGAAGTTAAATGGAGTGTCTGTGCAGGTTTCGGAAATATAAGGATGAGGGTAGCCATGGATAATAATAGAGGGGAGCGTTTGGTAGATTAAAAGAGGGGACATGGTTTTGAAAAAAAAAATTGTGGGGAAGAAAAGGCAAGCATGCGTGGTTGCTTTGGGAGCTGACAACTGGAAACGGAAAAATTAATCACCCCATATTAAGTTGAATAGTCTCAACATTTTGTGAAAAAATGAGATCATTTCAGTCTTTCATCTTCTGCTGGGCTAAAAAGGGAAAGATTTCAGACATTGCAATTGAAGGTGAGGCGGCCATAGATAGAAAGTGAGCCATTTGATCCAGAACGAAGGGAGTATTTTTATATATGATGAGTCAGATTTGATTATCGGCACAAACCTCCCATCTCCCCTTTCCAAATTCTTTACCAACTAGGTTTTGGAATTCGTTAATCGCACAACACCCTACTATTTAAAGTTATAACATTAGCATAATTCTAATTTACTGATTTTTATTTTAGCTTTAAACTTTTGGTCAGGATACTTGCAAGATCTATGTTTTTTTTTTATATTAAGATCAAAATGCTATATGAAAATGTTATTGAGTGTTTTCTTAAAAGAGGAATAGGCTAACTACGACTCTCATTTGATACCAACTCGCTTAGTAAAAATATATTTTATTATTTATATAATATATATTAGTTTGTTATGTATAGTAGTGTGATTTGATTTTTGTTTATAGGTCGATTTTATTGACAATCAAATCGATCAGTAAAATGGTTATTTTTACCTAAGTTCGAGTCGATCAACTAGTGAACTTCGACTGGCAATCACGCGCAGTTGTCGATTTAATCTGTGACAACTTCCTGAACAATGTTGAAGGTGTGGAAAACACCTCGGCATTGCTCGGCTTGCTCTGCTCTAGACATGGTATTATATCAATCAAAGCTTAGAATCATTAGCACGAGCCAATAATGATTCCAATCTTGAATCTTGCTTAATATTCAAAAGGTGTTCGCAGAGATCATTTTGTTGATAGATGAGTGGTTTTGCCCTGTTTTTGTATGTCTTCACTTTCTGTCATATGTCACATTTTATATTCACACAAACTAGACATCTTCACAGACTATTAGTTGTTGCACTTAGTGTCGTATGAGATGATTTCTGTTTTAATATTTCTATTGACTAGCATTGGCAACTTTCTCAACGTGTCATATCATGCTCATTGTTGAAAAAAAACTATGACTCAGCGATGAACTCGATTATTAATCAATATCCCTAATTAATTGCACAACAACCCTACTATAATTCTAATCCTGAAAATCAATTGGAGAAGGAAAGACATTATCTTTTTCTCATCCACATTTTTTTTCAAAATTATAAAAATGATAGACTACAAAACATATTCAACAACCCTAATACGATTAATGGTTTAATACAACACGGAGGGATAATGAAAATATGATGTTGGTAAAATATATAGTGCGAGTCGATTTGATTGATCGTCGCTTTTTTTCTTGATCAACTCGATCAATAAAATAATTATTTTAATATAATTGTAACTCGCGATCAACTCGGTTAATATAAATATATATACTCATCTATAAAAATATGTGATAGATTGATTTGAAGTTTTACTCTATCATTCAATTTTTTAAATAGATCTTATCAGCTAATGCTAACGTTCTGACGAGAAGTAAAAGTTGTACTCCCTCCATGATAAAAAATTTAATAAAATTATAAAAATTTCATGTATTTTCCTTTCATTGTTATTTTTATATTGTGTACATATTAATTCATATAAAAGATCTCATTTCAGTTAAGTGTTATTTATTATACATAAATCTGAGAGTCTGCCTTTTGAAAGACGGTATTTTCATAAGTTATGGAAAAACCAAGATTTAAAGTGTAAATTAGAAGAAATGAAGATAAAATTTTGGGTTGCATGAATCGGGTTATAAACTTTATGCAGCACACATAGGAGCCACGTTTCAACACATCTTCAGGCAACAGAATCAGGCTGGGCACGAACTTGCCCATATGGCACTTACACTCGATACTCAACTCATCACAACGTTACAAGCTCAGGATATCAACCAAAGAGTCAAGGCTGGAGTCAAGGCTGCAATCACAGCAGATCAGATGCGACTGCCGAACATTAGATTTCAATGATAAATTTGGGTGCCTCAACACTTGGATTATTGGGTGCACCAAGCCCTCGAACGTTATAGCCATGGCCTTCGAGCTCAGGTAACTCGAGCACTCGAACAGAGTGCATCGAGCCCTAGAGCTGGGTGCCTCGTGCCCTCGAACCAGCCTGGTTACTCGAGCCCTCGAGCCGGGTGCCTCGTGCCCTCGAACCAGTCGGTACTAGATGCCTCGAGCGGGGTGCCTCGTGCCCTCGAACAACGAGCAGGGTGCTTTGATCCCTTGAAACAGGTGCTTCGATCCATCGAACCAGGTCCCTCGAAACCTCGAACAAGCTATCGCATCGAGGTCTCGACATCCTGCATCATGCGATAGTCCATCCAAAATGGAGGTCTCGAACGTTCAACCCTCGAATCAGGTGGATGACAAGACCGGACAACAGATGGAAACCTTATTCTCTTTCAAACTTAGAGCTTTTTTGTCGGTCTAGCCATTTACTCATGTTAACACGAGGGGTGGAGGCATGGGAAATGGAATCATCGACAAAATCGCCCTAGGTAGAATTTTGCTAAGGCATTTTTGAATGCCGTAATATAACTTTTTGTACAAAGTCTTCAAATTAAATTTTGAAGCAACATATTGTAACTGAATCCTTTTGCGTTGTCAGGTTTGGGGAACCTAATAAATATCCCTCCCATTCTCATGGGTTAACTCAAAAAAATTTATAAACTTTATAACTACTACATGTTGCATAATAAATTATTAATATTGCAACTAAGACATTTTACCTTTATTATTATGCTTAAAGCCCATTTTTCCATAAGTTTATGGAAAGACGATCTTTCCCAAGAATTTTCCTAAATCTATGATTTTATATTCTCATTTAAAATGTAATATAATGTTGATGAAAAGACGAAAAACTAATTAAACACTTGAGCAATATAATTTTGTTTACCTGATCAATTTAAAAATTTTAGAGAAAGACTAACTAGAGACAAAAGATTAAGTAAGTTTTTAAAATTATATAAAGAACCCCTGACATCTCTTGTATTTAAATAAGAGAAAGTCTAATTCAAATCACAAAGTGTTTTTCAAACTGTGTGCGAATTTAGGCGATTTTGGTGCGATACTGTGTGTAACTTGTCTTCCTTCCTTACCAACGGTCTGTAACACACTTTTCCTCTTCCAGCGGTAAACTGCCGGAATTTCTGTTCCTCGGCATCGAGCCTCACCATCGGCCATCGCCGTAACGATGGCCGATAACGTAATTCCCAAAACCTTTGCCGCCGCTCTTCAAACCAAAGCTCCCCCTCTCTCCAAAAATCTCCCAAGCAATCCCGAATTGGTTCCAAAATCTACTCACCTCGGCGATCCGGCCTGTCTCTATTCGGATGAACAAATTGCCACACTAGCGGCGCATTATTCCAACGCCTTGGTCGAAAAGTTCACAAAAGGTAGGCTATCAATGGAGCAAATGGAGACAGCTCTCAAAACAATCGGTTTTGAAGGTAAGTATCAATTAGGTTCTTTAGATTTTAAACATGTTCTACTCCGTTTTGAGAACATTAACGATTATCAGAGGTGTTGGATGAAAGGTATCTGGAACTTTAATGGGGTTTTCCTTAAGATGGTTAAGTGGACTCCAGAATTCTCAACCCATAAGGAATCACCCATAGTTCTGATCTGGTGTACCATCAGAGAAGTACCTTTATATTATTATAACTCTGCTTCCATTGAATCAATTGGTAATAGCATAGGGAATTTCATAAAAAATGACCTAGCTACTGATATGCTCACCAGACCCTCGGCCATCAAATTCTGTGTTGAAGTGGATCTACAGAAACCTCTGAGCCCTCATATTAGGCTAGGTTCTGTTTCTAACAACACTAAGTACAAGATTGAATACGAGGATATCCCTCACTACTGTAACCACTATGCTAAGCTTGGCCATTCCCTGAGTCAGTGTAGAGTTATTTCTCAAACCACCAAGGATAGACCTGAGGAAGTTAGCTTAAAGCCCACCCAACCTCCTCCTCAGTGGCAGGCAACAGGAAAAATGTTCACCAACCCTCCTTTGATCAATGACTTAACTAAGGATCCCCCATTAAATGAAGATGAAATGGCTGTCACAAATCTGGAAAATAATTCTCCAAGTGTAATACTTAGTACTCCTGTTAGAAATAAGCCAAAGCAGTCAGGCACTCCTATGCAATCAGGAACTGGTACTCTAGTGATCCCTGAGCATTCAATTACCAGATTAATTAATGAGACTAAAAATGCTAAATCTGCCCGGATTCCTTATGCTAAAGATGATCTCCATGTTGGTTCACTGATGGAGCCAAGCACTACTAACAACCCTACACTTTCCTTACCTGGAAAGATGTCAAACAGATTTTCTGTTTTACAGGATGAAGGCTGCTCTTCCCAGTTTCATGAGGATAAAAATGAAGGGACAACAGAGGACCTGCAAAGGGCAATAGATATAGCATCCTCTGATCAACAACAGTTACAGGAGGCTTCTACATCAGATTCCCCAGGTAAGTATGTACAACAAGGTAAGGTAAAAAACAAGAAGGTTACCTACTTGAGTCAGCTCAATAAAATGCTGTTAAGATCAGCCACTAAAGGTAATAATTCCAATGAAATATGATAATGAAGACCAACATTAATTTTCTGATATGGAATCTTCGTGGTATGGAAACTTCAATGACTAGACTTCTTAGTCTGATCAAACTAAGGAAAATTCAGTTGCTATGTGTAATAGAGCCTATGCATGACAATTCTAAAGCCCAGTACTACATGAATGCACTTAATTTCTCTAATTATATGGTACTCCCTAATGGGAAGATCTGGCTTTTCTACTCTAATCCTGTATCTGTGACACTACTTTCCTACCATGAACAGTTTATTCATGTGAATATCTCCCATCTCACCACTAATCTTTGTATGGAGGCTGTTTTTGTTTATGCTTTAAGAAGTAGGGAGGGTAGAAAAAGCCTTTGGACAGATTTAAAGCTGATATCTAAGGGGGATACTGTTTTCATAGGTGATTTTAATACTATATCTTCTGTGGCTGAATATAGAGGTCCCTCTAACCCTGGCCTTGGTAGTATTAGAGATTTTAATACATGGATGAACTCTAATGGAATTCAAGAGATAAACACAGTAGGTAACTTGTTTACTTGGTGTAACTCTAGACTTAGAAATCCAACATCTAAGAGATTAGATAGAGGACTTTGCACTTTATCATGGTATACTAAATTCCCTTCATCAACAATTCAGATCCTTAATAGAAATACATCAGATCACTCACCATTACTCCTCCAGCTAGACAATTTAGTTGTCTCATTCCCAAAGCCATTCAGATTTATCAATGCTTGGTTCCAGAGATTAGAATTTTCAGCATTAGTTCAGGAAAATTGGAATAAGCCAATACAGGAGACAGGAATGCTCAGATTTTACCTGAAACTAATCAGACTTAAAAAGATGCTAAAAATATGGAACAAGGAATGTTTTGGGAACATAGATTCAAATGTCTCTCTAGCTGAGGAGGCTCTAAGGTTACAAGAACTGACTTATGACCTGAACCCAACACTGTTGGAGAGAGTCAGTCTTAACCAGAAAAAAGCTATGCTCCTAAAGTCTTTAAAAGAGAAAGAGAAATTTTGGAAACAAAAAGCTAGGCTTAAATGGCATAAATTGGGGGATAATAATACTCAGTTTTACCATAAAGTGGTACAGGAAAAGCAATGTAGGTTACAGATCAGTAAAATCAAAAATCATGAGGGTCAATGGATAAACACACAAACAGAAATTCAAAAAGAAGCTGTTAGGTATTTTACTGATTTGCTAAATGATCCTAACCAGAATAACTCAGATACCTATAGCTCTCATTTCCTGTCCCATATCCCCACAATAATGACTGATAGAGATAACCAATTTTTAGAAGCCTTAGTTACTGATACAGAACTTCAAGCAGTGGTAAACAGCCTAGACAGTAACAGCAGTCCAGGACCAGATGGGTTCACACCAAAATTCTACAAGAAATGCTGGACTGTTGTTAAGCAAGATCTGATAGATGCTGTCAATGACTTCATTTCTGGTTCTCAAATCCCAAAAGGTATATCCAGTACTTGGATAGCCCTTATCCCAAAAAAAGCCACACCTTGTTCTTTTGGAGATTTTAGACCAATTAGTTTATCTAATGTCATAAACAAAATCTGCTCTAAGGTCTTGATGGAAAGACTAAAGCCTCACATGGAGGCTTTAATCTCTCCTAACCAGTCATCTTTACTGAAGAAAAGGAATATTTCAGACAATATTTTATATCTTCAGGAAATGGTAAGGTTCTTGGATAAGAAAAATAGAGTTCCAAACTGTATATTGAAACTGGACCTCATGAAAGCATTTGATAGAGTTAATTGGCCTTTTCTTAGTCAGATCTTAACTAAATTTGGATTCACTGGGAAATTTTTAAATGCCATTATGAATAATTTATCCTAGGCATATTTCTCTGTCTTGGTAAATGGGAATCCATCAGGTTTTTTCAAAGCTACAAGAGGTATTAAACAAGGTGATCCCCTTTCTCCTTTCCTTTTCAATATTTTCTCTGAAGCATTCTCTAGAAGTTTGTCATTCATTTTCTCAAATAATAAGATTACTAGCTTCCAAGTTCCTGCTTCTATCCCTGTTGTTTCACACCTGATGTATGCAGATGACACTATCATATTTTTGCAAGCATCTAAAACCAACCTGGTTAGGATCAAAGCTTTTTTAGATATCTTTGAAATCACTTCGGGACAGAAATTTAACTTTGAGAAGTCAGAATTTTATATCAGCAAGAGAGCTTCAGTTTTAAGATTCAATCAAGTTAGGGCCATACTGAAAATGAAAAAAGGCACATTCCCATTTACTTACCTAGGTTGTCCTATTTTCAAGGGTAAAACCCTTAAAAGATATTTCCAACCATTGATGGCTAATCTTGACACTAAACTCCAGAGTTGGAAAAATAAATGGCTTAGTGCGGGGGGTAAAATGATTTTAATCAAGCATTGCTTATACTCTTTACCTCAGCACCTGTGGGCAGTCACTAATCCCCCTAAAGCAATCATTAGAACCTTTGAAAAAAGACTAGCCAGATTCTTCTGGGGAGAATCTGAGGGAAACAACAAAAAAATCTGGAGGAAATGGTCTGCAATTGCAGTCCCCACTAGGATGAATGGTCTTGGGTTTAGGTCAATGAATGCTATCATAGATACCTGCTCTGCAAAGCTATGGTGGAAAAGCCAGTTAGGAACAACTTTGTGGGCAAAACTGCTTTGGGCTCTGCCTATGTCATACAGGAAATCAGTAACTTGGAAACGAATTTTAGCTGTAAACTCTTTTGCTGAGAGGCATACAAAAGTTATTCATGGTAAGGGAAGTTGTAGCTTCTGGCTGGCTAATTGGTGCCCAACTGGCCCCCTCATTAATAGTATTCCTCAGAACATTGTTTCTGAAATGCCATACCTATCTGTTTCTGACTTCATCCAGGATAAACTTTCTGTTCTATCTCAAATCAACTCTTTCCTAGATCGTGATACTCTGACTTTTCTCCAGGATGCGCAACTAATGGAGGATAGAGATGACAGACTAATCTGGATGCTTGAACCCTCTGGTAATTTTACATCTAAATCAACATACAGAGCACTAACTCTGCATACAGGTAACTCACCAGCCTCTAAATTCATCTGGAATAATGCAATTCAGAAGAAGGTATCTAATTTTACTTGGAAGCTGTTACATTCCTATCTTCCCTTTGATGAGGTTCTCATTAAATGTGGGTTCAGTTTGGCATCTAAATGCCCTGCTTGCTGTAATTCTGATTCAATTCAACACTTTTTTATATCATGTCACATTGCTAGAGCAGTCTGGAGTAACATTGCATCAATAGTTGGCTTTTACATCACTCAGGAGCACTCCCTATCAGAGAGGTTTTTTCTATTCTGGGATTGTCATGATCTACTGGGCTGGAAGCAATTCATATGCAAAATTGTGCCATCCATAACATGCTGGTCTTTGTGGAAGGCTAGAAATAGTTTTATTTTTGACTCTAAACCCTTCTCCACACTGGCTATTACCAAGGATGTACAGGAGCTTATTAAAATGTCAATTTTCTCCTCACCAAGAACATTTTTCTCCCATCCTGTAATGGATTCTCCTCTAAGCCAATGGATACCTTTTACTCGACCACCTCCTAAGCCTAATATTTCCATTGTTAGATGGGAGAAGCCACCTGTAGGAACAATTAAAATCAACATAGATGCATCATGGTATATAGATAAGGCCTCAGTTGGTTTAATTGCTAGGGACAACCTAGGGGACCCATTACTTGTTTTATCTGCTCCTACTAATGCTGATTCACCTCTTGAAGCAGAATTGAAGGCTATTTTAGTGGCCTGTAATAATTTCCATGATCAGGACCATCAGTACCTTTTTGAAACTGATTGCCTCCTTGCTGTTCAGATGATAAACGAGCCATATAGGGCAAATTGGAAGCTTTTTGATCTGGCCTATAGAATTAAAAAATTACTGAGATCATCCCATATGCAATATGTGGCCAGAGAATGCAATGTAGTGGCACATACTATTGCAAAATTACATCACAGCTCGGTCCAGAGTATTAATATGCAGAACATTCCACCACACATTAAGGGGATGATCTACTTGGACAAAGTTCAGACTCCACATATTAGAGTACACCGCTTTCCTCAGAATTGATACTGTCCTTTTGTTTATGCAGGTTGGAGATGTAATAACACTATGACTGTATCGAGCTGGTTCCTTAATCCCTCATTCAACACTTTGGTGCTGCTGCTCACTTGATACTACTGGTGCAGATTGCTGCTTAACACATGCAGATTGGTTTTTGGAGTTGCCTGGCCACAAGGGAGAACTAACACAAGGGGTGGAGGTTCTCGCTAGTGGATCGCAACTCCAGTACAGTAGCTTGTAAAGTCTACATCCTAGCTTAGTTAGCTAAATTACTTTTGGAGGCAACGGGGTTGCCTCACCATAGTTTCAATTGCGATATCTCTATTCTGGTTTGTTAAAAAAATATTTTCGGTTTGGCTGGGACTGGGGAACCCAATATATATCCCCCACCTACGGGTGTTTTCATTAAAAAAAAAAGAGAAAGTCTTGAAAAAGGCGGTCTTTCCTTAATCTTATGGGCAGTCCACAGTGATTTTTATTTTAAATGTTGTGATTTTTTATAAAATTTAAATATTGTATTTTAAAAGTTAAAACAAGTAATAATGTGTATTTGAATGTCAAAATATAAAAATATATCATATAAAAAATATTTTCAAAATTTTAAAATTTTGTATGTAATTTAACAAATACAGTGTATAAGGTAAAAAATAAGTGGCATGTCAATAAGCTTATTGACATACCGTCTGTCACGAGACCCACTGTTTAAAGATTATATTTAAACCATCCATCTCACCATAAGATTGAGTGAGACATTGTCAATTAAGTCTTTGTAAAAAAAATTAAGTAAAAGCACAAAAGTAATTTCATTGATTAAAAAGTACATTTTTTCAAATTTTCATCGCTAGCTAAAATAATTTGAAGTGTATGGAAGAGTATTAATCAAATGCATCAAATGGAATACAAAAAAATATTGTAATGTATGTTATATTTAAAGTTCAAATTAGAAGAAATGAATATAAAATTTTCGAGTTGCATGAATTGGGTTATAAACTTTATAACTACTATATATTGCATAATAAATTTTTAATAATGCAACTAACACCTTTTACCTTTTGTTAATTTAAATAGACCCGTCTTTCTATAAGCCTATGAAAAGATGATCTTTCCAAAGACTTTGTCGTCAAAATAATGTTATGTATGTTATATTATTTATCAAATAAATAAACCTGACGTGTATTTACCAGGATTTATTAATGTTTTACTTATAAACTAAGCATTTTTCTCATATGATAAGGAATAGAAACTTTTTCCTTGTATGAAAGGTTATAGATGGTAGTTAGAATTCTAATTATATAAGAAAATTACCATCTAATCCCTCCGTCCCAGCTATTTTTGCGGAGAGAGAAAGATTAAGTATTTTTAAGGATTCATTATTTAATTATTAATGGCAAATGTGCTGGTGGGTACTTGTATTTTATTTTCCTTTTGCATTTTATTTCAGCCTTACAATTGGATCATCCCAATTTAAAAATTGAATAAAACCTTGCCAAAATTGGAAAGTGAATAGTGCAAAAACAACTAGGGCGTCCCAAAAAGGAAAGAGTGCAAAAATAGTTGGGACGGAAGAAGTATAATCTAACTTACAAGAAAACTAATTTACAAGGAAAGTAATTCTATAATATAAGTACCATCTATAACGTTTCATATAAGGAAATGATTTCTATTCCTTACATAATATTTGATAACCAGTTTTTGAAAAATGCTTATTTAAGAAGTAGTCCCTTCGTCTCAGATAAAATGACATATTTATTTTTGGAGCAATTTTTTAAGAGAGCTGATATGGCAAGGAATGATTGTGGGTCAAATCTAAAAGTTATTAAAGCTAAAAAGATAATATTGTGGGAATTTAGCAACATATTCTATCAATTTGGGTAACTTTCAGAGTATGCAATTTTAGTTGGGAAGGACGAAAATAAAAAAAGCAAGTCATTTTTCATGGGACGGAGGAAGTAGAAGTTATTTTTTTAGGAAGAAACGGAAGATGGTTCCCCCTACTTTCAAAATAAATCAAAATAAATTAATTTTGTTCATAAGCACAGATCTATCAAAAACAACTCTCAACATAATGGAGGTGGAAAGTTGAGCGGCACGCCTTAAGTGAGTACTTGTGAATTTGATTTTGGATGAAAGTGAAAACACATGAAAAGAAAAGAGATTGCCATAGATCTCTTTCCGGGCATTCTATGTTTGCAATTGCCATTTGTGAATCTGATTCTAGATAAGTCGGTTTGTGGTTCCATTTCTTAGTACAAGTTAAGCCATGATAGATTGCCATTAGCTCGGCAGATTCACACTCAGTAGCAATGATAGGCTTAGCCCCAAGGATATCAACACATTCTTTGTATATAGCAGCATTCGTAGCTACGATGTGTTTTTCTTCGATGGTGATTTAATGGTTCCAAAAACTCAATGCAAATGAGGTTTGACTAGGACAGATTGTATCATATCAACCAATATCCGAGGTTCTACTGTTGCATCAACCTTGATTATTCCTTCAGTTTCATCAACCTCAAGCAAATCTATCTGCGATTGCAAGAGCTTCGCGGGCATGAAATGGTTCCCTTCCGCGTATCTTTTCTCCAGCCGAGAAGAAAGAACATCAGCCGGAGCATCCAGAAGCACGAATTTGAGCACGCAAATGTAGGATCCCGGCTTATAGTTTTTATCGGAAGACCTCAGGATTTCCCTGTAATGCTGTTGCAGAGCTGAGCATCCCATAATCACAGTTTCTCCGTTGGCTATGCTGGTTTTCAGGCAATCTCTTAGCGTTTCAAGCCATGGAATGCGATCTTCATCTGATAGAGGAATCCCATTTTTCATCTTTTCTGTTTGAAACACGATGTTCGCGCGTGAATGGCAAGCAAAAACAATGTGATCTACTAGTCGGAAACATATCAAGAGTTGCTGATACATTCATTACCTTTGTTAGATTCTGGATGGTAATCATCAGCGTCGATGAAACTGCAGCCTAAAACATCTGCCAGCATTTGGCCTATTGTACTGCAGCAGACAGGTTCAAAACAGCAAGATCAGAAACTCATTTGAGCAAAACATGAAGGTTATGGGGAAGATCAATTCAACTAGAACACACGAGGAAAATTTAGACATGGCAGCATCTAAACTTACTCGTTGTCTCGTGCTTTTATACACTAAAGCAACTGCGTTACAATATAAATCCTCGAGTAATGTATGGGATTTGAATTCCTATGTCTGATTTGTGCAAGAATCTGATCAAATAAGTACATGCATCCTCTAAATCGCCATATCGGATTCCTCTAATGAAAGATTTACCCATTCTAGCCAATACAATTTCCACCAAACAGAGGATTACTCCCTTCGACGCCTAATCACTGTCCTCCTTAACATAGACTTTGTTCACGAATAACCGTTGAATTAAAAACTGAATAGAGAGACAGCATTAAACTTCATCACTTCACTTTTTCCAAAACTACCATGCTAGTATGTATCTTCAAGCAAATTTATGGCAGAATTATCCTCTTGTTACAGCTAAATACAGTTCTTTGAGGACAAAGGGAGTATATAAGTAGACAAATAAACAGAACAGAATCACAAGAACAAAGAAAACAGATTCTCCACAGTTAAAACTAGCTTTAAACAGGCAACAGAAGAATCAAGAAAACTACTCAGTTAAAATGAAACAAACGATTTTCCAGAAGCACTGACTCCCATGATAACAACAGCTTTTCCTATTGAACATCAAAGGCAAAAATCCAACATTCAGATAAAACACAAACAGCCATAAATTTCATAATATTATAAATGTCAAAGATCAGAAGTCAGAAATCCAATATCACCTTCACATCCAGGAGCCATTCTGGAGCAAACCAATAAGAAAATCTCAATCTGAATTCATAAGGGCACTGCAAAACAACCAAAATACACCCAAAAAAACAAATGATCAAATTATGTCTGATCTTAATGACTCTTTCAACACTTTCTTGACCCCGTCTGGTCATAAGCAATACTATGATTCAAAATTGAACTCACCTAGCAATCGGCTATGACATGATCTTTATCGTTTTTTGTTTTTGTCGTGTCATTGTCTCATTTTTTTCGTTCCCTTTTTCCAGCCTGCAAATTAGGCTCCACATCAACAGCAGTGGACAATCAAAATGTTTTTCTACAACAATTATTAATGATGATTGATGGTATATATTTCTAGTGACTGGGCATTTTTTAACCAGCCCAAGGCTAATGGGCTTCTCAGGACTTAATTCTTAAAATATTTTCTCAATCAAATTTGTGTCTAAGGCCTTGTTTATCGCAAGCCTGCGGACGGCCCAACCCCATTAGTTTTTCATTGGTTGGAAATATACCAAATCAAATCAAATAGGATCCTTTTATCTCCTTATGTATATATATGATTTTATATATTTTTATTTTTTAATATTTCTGTAATAAAATTAATTGCAATAAACTAAATGTTTCATTCCCTACAAATAGAGACCAGTATTTACATAGTTCAAATTTGATATTGAAGTGATGTAAATAAACTTATTCGTGATTTAGTTTATTATATTTATAATAATTAAATAAATTAGAAAATATTAATATTTAAATATTATACCATTTAATTAATATTTAATAATTTTATATATACTATTTATATTTGATATTAAAATAATATTTAAAGAGTTTAAAATTTTTGTTGAATTGGGTCATTGATAAACGTTTAAAAAGAAATAAATTGATTTGATGAAAGATTGTGAGGGTGGATGAGAGAAATATAATATTTAATTGAAATTTTTGGTTGGGTTGGATCATGGATAAACATGGTCTAAGTCTTCTTTAGACTATGTTATTGGTGACCCATTCAACAAAAAAACTCCGTTTAAATATTATATCTCTCTCATCCGCCTACACAATCCGCAATTCAATCAATTCATTTATGTTTAAAGGTTTATCAATGCCCAACCCAATCAAATTTTATCTTTTTATATATATTATTTTAATAATAAATATCAATTGTATATTTTGAAAACGAATTATTATAATATGAAGAGAAAGTCTTTTGTCAAACCGACTAACAATCATGAAAAAAATTTACCTCAATAATTTTTAGAGTTAAATTATAATTGTTTATAAATTACGATAGATTTTAAAAGTTTCTCATTGTAATAGGAACTCGTTACAATAAAAAAAGAAAAGTATCAAATCACTGTATTAGTTACTCAATTTTAAAATGACCTTGTCTAACGAGTAATCGATTTAAAACAAGATTTTGTGACATATAAATAATACTATTTCTTAATAAATATATTTAATACTTTAAATATATAATAATAAACAATTCAAAATGCCAAATCCTCGTTTTGTGAATGTGAAATTCAGAAGAAAAAAAACGTACATGTAAAAAAATTATTTAAAAAAACAGTGAAATATACAGAGAAATAAGAAATTTGAATTTGGAAAAGTATAAGGACAAGGCAAAGTCTTGGGAAAGACGGTCTTTCCCAAGGCTTATGGAAAGACGGGGTTTGATTAGAATAATAAAAGGTAAAAGATCTTAGTTGCAATATTAAAGTTTTAGTATGAAACATGTAGTAGTTATAAAATTTATAACCCGGTTCATGCAACCCGAAAATTTTATCTTAATTTCTTCTAATTTACACTTTAAGCCTTGGTCTTTCCATAACTTATGAAAAGACCGTCTTTCAAGAGACGGACTCTAAGGACAAAGCATCATGTAAATAAATATGAATATATTAGGGAAAGAGAGGGTCCGTCAACGGGTTGGTTTTTTAACCCAAAACTCTGAAGGTTGGCTGGCCAAATTACTTTTTCTTTTTTGTTTCGAAATTTTGGGCTCTCCTTCTGTTTCATTACATATGACACAATCTCATTTTTTTGGTGGTTTTTGTGAATTTGGTACACTTTATGTTTTTGGTAAGATTCATTATTTTTCATCCACTCCTTCTACTTTTTTTTTTCTTTCTAAATTCAATTTGACCAACTCATTTCATTCACCTAAATCCAAGTATCTAAACCTAATGTGTTACATCCAATGAAACGAAAATAGTATAATTTACCTATCTATTAGTACGATATAATTTACGCTGTGGTCCTTGTGGACTATAGAATGTATTATCAGTGAACTTCTAAAATTAGAGAAAGAATAAGAAAGTGATTTAGGAATTAGGGTAAAGTAGTCCATTGATCAACCCCAATAAATATTTCCTAAATTGACCAAGACCTAAACCCAATTTCAAAATCTAAAACCAAAAACCAACCTGAATCCATATGAGCCTTAAAATTTTGAACCAATACCAATCTAATGGGCTTGGACCTCATGAGTCTCGGTCGGATCTCAAACCAATGCTCATTTCTACTCTCTTGTATATCTTACTTATCCAAAATGGTGTATTCAAACTCATGCCTTCCTTCTTCTTCTTCTTTTTTAGACAGAAAAAGAAAATATAATTCACACATAATAGCGTCATAAATATTAGGCATCTTGCCCGGGGAAAGGCTAGTATCGGGCCGATGATTTGGACATAGGCGATGAATCAGGTTGAAAGTGAAAGTCGTTAAAAACTGGTGGAATGCTCTCGAAACCAATTCACTTATACGAATGGGGCTGGTAGGAAAATATAAAAGAAAAAAGTGTTTATATAATCTTATATAATTCACATAAGTGTCATTGTAACCTTCTAATTATTGAAAGTGTCAATATAACCCCAGAAAATAAGTGAAAGTGTAAAAATACCCAATCCGACAAATATAAGTTGAAATTCGATGAAAAGTCATTTTTACCCTTATGAAAAAAAAATTAAAAATGAATATTGTGTTATACCCCTAATACTCCTTCTCCAAAATCCTAACACTAACCGTTGGTGCGGCGGTGGGGTAATGGTGGAGTGGTGAGGTAGTGGCGCGGCAACGACCGGCAGCGGCGAGGTGGTGGCAGTGTTGCGGTGGTGGCATAGAAGCAGTGGTGCCAATAAGGGTAAGACAGTCCTTAGCAATTAAGATTTTAGATGAGGGGCATTTTTATCATTTCAAATGTGGTCAAAGACAGGAAACACTTGGTCAATGTCGGAATGTCTACGAAATGGTTATATTGACATTTTCATCAAGTAAGTAGGATTTTTTTAATGTTCAATTATATGAGCGTTATATTGACACTTTTACAAGCATATATGATTATATTAATATAATGCTCAATATAAAAAGATTAAAATTTTATCCCATATCAGAGGGGTTGGTTGGAAAAAAATTCAAGACTAAATTATTTTGTTAGTCCCCTACAAAGTATCTTATACCATCTTTTGATCCCCATTTGCAAAATAACCTTTCTGTTGTGCGGAATGGAGAAAGAACAGAAAATATGAACGAAAATAACAAGACACAGGATTTACGTGGTTCACCAAATTGGCTACATCCACGGGAGACGGATTCCACTATATCAGAATTAGAGTTTACAGAGAGAAGAGAGACATTTTATATGCTGTCTCCACTAAACCCTAACAAACTGGGCCAAAAACACAATTCGACCCAAATTAACAGCAGTCCAATAAAGAGACAAGCTATACCGTCGGACCGGGGGCAACTTCGCCCCCCGGACCCCCCGACTCACTGACCGGGCAGCGAGACCCCCGTTTGTTTTCCGGGGGCGACTGCCGCCCCCCAGGCCAGGGTCGCAGAAGCGGCTATTACAGTATTCAAGGCACAACTGTGGGCTTCACAAAAACACCCTTCTTGGCTCGGGGCTCTAACTTACCATCACTAACATGATAATAAGATGTATAACCAAAAACTTTTAACTTGGAGTAATCAACAACTTTACCTGACCACAACTCCATAGGTATTTTGCACTCTATACCCGTGTGAGGCCCGCGGTTGATCAGGTAACAAGCTGTACTCATCGCCTCTGCCCAGAATCTCGTTTCCAAACCAACATTAGAGAGCATGCACCTCGCTTTCGCCAGCAATGTCTAATTCATCCGCTCAGCTACGCCATTCTGCTGTGGCGTATTCCTGACTGTATGAGGACGAGCAATCCCTTCATCCCTACAAAACTGATCAAACTCAGACGAGCAGAATTCCAGCCCATTATCAGTTCGAAGCCTCTTGATCTTCTTCCCGGTCTGATTCTCCACCAAAGCTTTCCACTCCTTGAACTTTGAGAAAGCTTCACTCTTATGTTTCATCATGATAACCCAAGTCATCCTTGAGTAATCATCAATCAGAGAAATAAAGTACCTGTGACCTCCCAGTGACTCAACTCGAGAAGGTCCCCAACAATCAGAATGGATGTAATCCAATGTGCCCTTTGTTCTATGAATCGCCTTAGGAAACTTGCTGCGGTGATGCTTCCCAAAAACGCAATGCCCACAGAAGTCCAAGCTCTTGATCTTGTGGCCACCAAGAAGATCATACTTCGACAAAATCTGCATCCCTCTTTCACCCATGTGACCAAGCCTCATATGCCATAACTTAGTCATATCATCCTGGTGAACCTCCGAAGATGCAACATTAACAGAATCCATAACCGTGGAACCTTGTAGAAAATACAAAGTACCATGCAGAACACCTTTCAGAACCAGCCTAGAACCTTTGCAGACACACAGAACTCCATCATTCCCTGAGTAGACGAAACCCTTTCTATCCAACGTAGGAAGAGAAATCAGATTCTTTGTCATCGATGGAACATGCCTGACATCGTTCAAAGTACAGAAACTACCATCATGCGTCCTGATCTTGATTGAACCAGTCCCAACTACCTTGCACGCAACACCATTTGTCGTAGTAATGATGCCCTCAGTTTGCTCATAAGTTGAGAAATAATCTCTCCTTGGGCATATATGGTAGGATGCCCCAGAATCAAGAAACCACGCATTAGAATGATTATTTTGCCCAGTAACAGCTAGAGCAAAATCATCTTCAGAACTGAAATCCCCTTCAGCCACAGCAGCAGTACCAGATGTACTCCCAGATTTACTAGCCTTCTTCGGACACTCCTTTTTCCAATGCCCCTTCTCCTTACAGTAGTTACAAACATCATTGGCCTTGGGACCCTTTGAAGATGACTTCTTGCCCTTCTTCTTATTGCCGGTTTCCTTGCCTTTTGTGTTTCCGTCACTAGCAAACAAGCCAGTGGCCTGACTTTCTGTACCTGTACTGTTTGCCTTATGTCGCAACTCTCTACTATGGAGAGAGGATCTTACTTCCTCCAGAGACACAGAATCTTTACCAACAATGAATGACTGAACAAAATTCTCATACGAAAGTGGTAAAGAAACTAGCAAAATCAAAGCAGCATCTTCATCTTCAATTTTCACATCTATATTTCGCAATTCTAATAACAAAGTATTCAATTGCTCTAGATGGTCTCTGAGTTGCGTACCTTCCTGCATTCGGAGATCGAAGAGGCGTTGTTTCAGAAGAAACTTGTTGGTTAGAGATTTTGTCATATACAAACTCTCCAACTTTAGCCACAGTTGTGCAGCAGTCTCCTGATCTGAGACCTCAGTGATGATTTCGTCCACGAGACACAGCATAATCGTCGAGTGTGCCTTTTCTTCCAGACTCACAACATCGCCAGAAATGCTCGCGAAATCCTTCGTCAGCGGAGTCCACAAACCTTGCTGTTTCAGCAAAGCTCGCATCTTGATCTGCCATAAACTGAAACTGTTTCTCCCAGTAAACTTGTCGATCTTCACGTTCAACCCAGACATCTTTCTCCCCGATCAACCCTGATCTGATGAGCCCAGAATCCGATATACCCACTACGGATATCGCCAGAAAAAGAAGCCGCTCTAATACCAGTTTGTTGTGCGGAATGGAGAAAGAACAGAAAATATGAACGAAAATAACAAGACACAAGATTTACGTGGTTCACCAAATTGGCTACATCCACGGGAGACGGATTCCACTATATCAGAATTAGAGTTTACAGAGAGAAGAGAGACATTTTATATGTTGTCTCCACTAAACCCTAACAAACTGGGCCAAAAACACAATTCGGCCCAAATCAACAGCAATCCAATAAAGAGACAAGCTATACCGTCGGACCGGGGGCGACTTCGCCCCCCGGACCCCCCGACTCACTGACCGGGCAGCGAGACCCTCGTTTGTTTCCCAGGGGCGACTGCCGCCCCCCCGGACCCCCAGGCCAGGGTCGCAGAAGCGGCTATTACAGTATTCAAGGCATACCAACACTTTCAACGGTACCCAACAAATTCAAAACAATTTGTTTGGTCCCCCAAAGGTGGTTTTCAGAGAAAGTGAATGGTAAAATTGGTTAAAATATGTAAAAGGACCATTATACCCCTGAGCTTTAAAAATTAAAAATAAAAACTCTTCGTCTTCTTTGCGTCTTCTTCACCGCCACCACCGTTGTTTGAATCTGGAACTCGTCGGAGCTCTTCGTTGTTGGAATCTGGAACGATTTCTTCTTCCTCCTCCTCCTCCTCGTCGGTGCTTGCCGGCGTCGAATCAGTACCCTGGCCATCAGGTACTGATTTCTTCTTCGAACGATCTCTTCTTCCTCCTCCTCCTCGTCGGAGCACGCCGGTGACGAATCAATACCCTGGCCGCTGGGTACTGATTTCTTCTTCGAACGATCTCTTCTTCCTCCTCCTCCTCGTCGGAGCTCGCCGGTGACGAATCAATACCCTGGCCGCCGGGTACTGATTTCTTCTTCGAACGATTTGTTCTTCCTCCTCCTCCTTCATTTTTTTCGCATCTCCTTCCGCCGCCGGTTTCCTTGTGCTCGAGGGCTCAAGATGAAGTTGTCGAAAATTCCCACATTCGGGCTCGAGGGCTCGAGGCAGGAGGCTTCGATTGCTCGAAGCAAGAGGGCTCGAGGGCTCAAGGTTCGAGGACTCCGGATGAAGTTGTCAAAATTTTGAAAATTGAAGATTTTTCAATTGAAAATATTTTTTAATTAGTAAAATTGTCATTATACCCCTGACTATACCGGAAAACCATTTAGTCTTACCTGAAAACCACCTTTGGGGACCAAACAAAATGTTTTAAATTTATTGACCACCATTTAAGGATTATTTTGCAAATAAAAATTAAAAAATTGTATAAAATACTTTATAGAAGATAAAAAAATAATTTAGTCAAATTACTCTTACTAAATTTTATTCTGGTGGGGCATGCTATTTCCTTGCTCATGGGCATGCTATTTCCTTGCTTGCAACCTTAATAATCAAAGCGTCAAGGAAAATAACCAAACTATCTCTCACTCCAATTCTGAATCCAATCGTGTCGTGCTAACACATACGTTAAGATTGTGTGGATGGGTTAATCTTTTGAGCAATCATTGCATCTCTTTGCACACGTCTCCGTTGCTACTTTACCATGTTCGAAATTGATTAAATTTAATTTAGCGAAATATCAATAATCATATTTAAGATGTCACATACTTCCTCCGTTTCTTTATTAGTGTTGCACTTTCTTTTTTGGGTTGTTTCTTTTATATTGGCACACTTTCCATTTTTGACAAAATTCCTTCAATTTCATCCACCCATTATACTTTTTACTTTCTATATTCAATTCCATCCACTCATTTCATTTACCTAAATCCAAACACCTGAACCTATGGTGCCACTATTAGTGGAACGGAGGGAGTATGTATTCAATCTGGATTTATCTAAGGGTTTGAATTACCTTTGTAGCGTGCAAAGAAACGTTTAATCACGGAGAAGCGAATCTCAAATGCAATCCTTTTATATGTATCCACACAACACGATCAGACAGCCTACGTCATTGTCAGCTTAGAACATATCAGCAAGCAAAACAGTCACGTCCGTCTCCCTTCTTCACTTTTACAGCAAGGTTGGTTTTATGAGAATGTTAGGGTTATTCTATTTCTGCCGTCCGGAACCAGGTTCAGAATGTTTGTTGTTAATGTTTATTCATGTAAAGTATCAACTTACGCAAAATGAATATAACGGTAAATCCTAACTATAAGTTAATTTGGGTCTAGGCTAATTGGATTTAATGACTTCTAAACTTATTTCTCATATTATTATTATATGGGCTCTAAGTCCAATAATATCTCTTTTATCTAATTTCGTATTTTATATATGATCATATAAGTTCAGTTATAATAAGTTGCAACCCTAATATAAGCGCGGTGAGGGAGGGAGTGGGTAATTTCCAACTCAACCTAAACAATCTAAGAACTAGCTGGTTTGAGTTGGAATAAAGTTGGTCGGTGGTTCAGATGAATTGACTCAAATCACCCGTTTACTTTGGTAGGTTGATTTAGGGTTGAAGGATATTAATCCACTATCCTGAAATCAAATTGCAGATGAACTACCACCAAACCTAACCCTCCAATTCAAAAATTGATGAATTGTGATAGGGTTAAATATGTTAGAATACAAAACGACGATAATGGATTGTTCAGTACTTCCTTATTATTTTTGCACTCTTTACTATATTTTTAATTTTGATCAGGTTTTATTTATTTTTTAATTAAGATGATTCAATTGTAAAGTCGAAATAAAATACAAAAAGAAAAGAAAATACAAGTACCCCACCAACACATGGATCATAAATTATTAAATAATTAATCCTTAAAAGACTTCATCTTCCCCTTTCCGTAGAAATAGGTGGATCGGAGGGAGTATAATATAAGAGGGTAGGATCATAGTTCAGAATTATTGATCCGTCAATTTTGACTTGAACCCCACAAGAATTACCTCTCGTATCTTAAACCTCTAATATTTTTATCCCTTTCACAACACTAGTGAATAAAGAGGGTTAGTAAAGGCGATTCTACCGGAATATAGAAGATAGTTTTTCCACGTCCTTTCCGACTCCGACTTTAATCATGCAACGATTGAACGCCTTCAATTGAGTTTTGGTTCCGGAACAAGTGTACGAGGTTCTAAGAAAACTATCGAAACCAATATAAGCTTCCGACAATCTTTAACTGAAACAAATCCAGCAAAAATGCCACTAAATTCCTCAATCCACTCGGAATTCCACAAAAGTAGCACTAAGCTCCCACAATCATGCAGTTTCAGTCCAAGTAAAAGGAGCATGGGAACTTGTTCGTCTAAAATGGAGATGGTCAGCAGGTGTGGCAAAGATTTGGAATATAGTGTTAGGATAGATGAAAAAAAATGAGAGGATGAAGAAGGGAGAAGGTAGTGCGGTAGTTCGGAAGAAAAAAATAACGGTAAAGAATGAGAACCGGCAGAGGGATGAAACCCTAAATTCTTGAATAGTTGGACCAAATAATTCAATGAAGCCAATCCATAAAAGACGCTTCTATAATAAATTGTCTTTAAGAACTCTAAACTGCCTTTAAATATGTTTCCGACTTCTTCAAAATAAAACATGGAATCATCTTAGATTGGATGTCTTCTATACCCCCATTCTCTCACTAGTAGGGATGATCATGGGCTTAGCACCCAACCTAGACCCATAGGGTCGGGTATGAGACCAAAAAACTCAGACCCATCGGGTTAGGGTCCGGATCTGGGTCTAGATTTTAAAATGTGGGTCCAGGCTCGGGTCTAAAACAGCAAGACCCAAATCCGACCCGTAGACTCATATAACCCTAACTATATACATAATTTAACTCTAATTTCTAAATTACTTTTACATTCTCTTTATATTCTTATTTTTAATTCAACAAATAATATGTATTGTATATTTTTTTCTTGAAAAATTAATTCAAATGCATATTGAATTAGAATTATTAGTATTTAAGATAATATAATTTTATTTAGAGAAGAAAAATAATTAGAATATTAGACCCATTTAAAACTCATTTTGAACCCATACCCATTTTGTACCCATCAGATTTGGATATGGATCTAAAACTTTTAAATCTTTCGAGTCTGGGTCTAACTAATTTTTTTAGGGTTAGGTCGAGTGTGGGTCTTATTGGACCCAACCCATGATCATCCTTACTTACAGGTGCGACAAATCCATAAATGAAAAATGCAAAAATGATCATTTACCAAAATCAAGCAAATTCATGGTTCTGAATCAAAAAGGCTGCTTTTCTTGAAAATGCATACTCGTCTATGTGATTTGTTTCCGTTTATGGTGAATCGTGGTGATAATTTGTGAAACTTGAATTTGAAGAGAAGATGTTCATTTATGATTGCACTGTGGAGACTAGAGTCATAGGCTAAGAGTGAGTAGTCGAGTAGAGAACACATGTAATGTTATGCAAGTGGTGGCTGGTGAAATGTCCATTCAACGAGAGAGACATGTGACAAATGACAAAATGCTCTCTAAATTTTTTGTTTTTATTTTACTTCATATTCTATCATCGAAAATATGCTGCCCCCTTCTTCTTCTTTTATACTCCCTCTGCCCAACTCGATTTGTACCGTCATCATATTACGCAGTTTAAAAAGTATGTTTGATCGCTATTATATTTATCTATGCATAATAGCTATAAATAAAAAGGTTGATATTTAGAAATTATTTATTACTATGAATTAAACAATATTATATATAATAATATTGTAATTCACATATTTATTTAATATACTGTCAAACTTTAACAGAGAATAATATCAAAAAACTAAGAGCGTGAATAACGTTCAGGCGGATGGAGCGCATTCTTTCGATCATCTATAATAGATGCAAGGAGAAGTGTCAGTAGTCATAGGAGGGAAACGACATAAGCTAAAGTCATATAAATAAATAGGGAATCTTAACTTTAAGTTGAAGTGTCAATATAACCCTGAAAATGAGAAAGTGCTCCTATTCATATAAGCTGAAAAGCAGTAAAATGAGAATTCATCTTATAGAAGCAATGATATTTTCATCATTTCAAATCCGATCAGCAGATAAGATTAGGGGAAAATGAAAATTCTTTTTGCTTTCAATTAAGAATGAGTATCCCGACAACAGCATATCCATAAGTTTATGGACAGTACACGTACTTTTTACTTTATACAGTGCATTTGTTAAATTACATACTAAATTTAGAAATTTAAAATAATTTTTTATCGTATATTTTTACATTCAAATGCACATTATTACCATTTTTAACTTTTAAAATATAATAGTTAAATTTTATAAAAAAATTACGACATATAAGTTAAAAAGTACAATGAACTGTTAATAATTTTATGGAAATACCGCATTTCCTTAAACGTTTCCTTCGATTAATTAATCACATTAGGGGCACTGAGCCACATGGTCAGCTTCCTTTTCAATTATCCGGTCTAGTCTACTTGTTCTTCTTTTCCGTTAATGGTAGAAATTGAATAATAATTATCTGCTTCACACCGGACAATATACTCCCAAAATTACGCTGATGTTTGATAAAGAAAACCTTTTTAATCATTATTCAGGGGGTTTAATTAGACTAAATCAGTTGGGTGACAGCATTATTGGTCTCGGCTTTCTCGTGAAGACCTCAAAAAGGCCTATAAAGTGAAATCCAACCCAATCATTCTTCTCCTGGGAAATTTTATGAAAAAATCTGAATGCTACACTAAACGGCCCCATTTCGAGAAAGAACAAATAAATATTTAGCCTAAAATAAATGTTACATCAGTCATAAAAAAAATTATTATAATAATTTTAGCTTTAAATTGTTAGATTAAACTCATTGGAGTAAATGAAAATAAATATAAAATTACTCTATTCGTTACATTGATTATAAAATAATTCATTTAATCGATTTAAAATTAAGATTTTTGGGAGATAAATTATTTAGACATTTCTAGGTACTTGTTAATAATTTCTGGGTAGAATTTTGGACCTCTGACTGTACTGACTGACATACTGACTGACATACTGACTTCGTTCGTTACATTGTTTTGACGTTTATCTTCCTTTGACCATTACCGTTCTTTTATTTTGTCGTTATTTACTGTTCTCTGCTTAATTATACATCTGGGTTCCATTTTTATTTTTTAAAATTTTGATGCATTTGTCTTAGAACATTTTCAATGCAATTTCCGATCCACAACATTTTTCGAATGATTGAAAATTACCGATGTTTTGGTCTTAGGTTTGTCTCTTCCAATGATTTACCGTAATATTTATAGCTTGCGTTGCCCGGCCGTTGTCTTTCTGAATGGTCGGATTCAATCTTGAATTCAGAATTCTTCCTATGGTTTAAATACTCCCTCTAGTCCTCTTTATATGGGCTCGTGAAAATGACACAAAATTTTTTGAAAAGAGAAAAAAGAGGTGGAGATTGAATTGGGAGTGTAAAAGGTAAAATGTGTGGATGAAAATAACCTATTACTCCGTCTCAGCCGAATGTGCACACTTTTTGGTCAACTTTCTCAGGTCATGTTTGACCAACGATAACTTTAGTTATGTATATTAACGGTGTGTTAAAATTTGATATTTAGAAAATACAGCATGCAGAGAATCCAACAATATCTCACATGATGATATTGATATCTATATGCTAGTTGAAATTTATGGTCAAATGTGTCTTGAGAAAGTTGACCAAAAAGTGTGCAGATTCGGCTGAGACGGAGGGAGTAGTATTTACCAAAAGGAGAAGGGGCCAAAATAAAAAAATCATCCCAATAAGGAAAGAGGGACATAAGTAGAGGACCAGAGGGAGTATGTGTATTTTTCGATTTCAAATCAATCTTCAAATGGTTAATAATACTTATTAAAAATGTTACAAATATCTAATAAATATTATCTGGATTTTTGAAATTGTTTGCCCATTTCTTAAAGAATGGTGTGTTAGATCTAACACAACAATGCCCATTACGTAGTAACACTTGCAGAGTATTGCAACAAGTTTAACGTACATTTTTCGTACCGAAAATAACATTTTTAGAGTATTACGATTATTGTTGTATGTGTAAGTTGATTTCTTATATAGCTAGGCCCTAGTCTCTAGAGTTTATTTACATTTCAATTTAGTTTAGTTTAATTTAGTTATGTTCAATGTAAATTTAATTTGGTAAAATTTAACTTAATTTAGTCATACAATCATATTTTTCAGCACACATATTTTAAGTTCAGTTAAAATTAAATCAGATCAAATCAAAATAAATCAAAACAAATCCCTTCAGATAAGCTCAGGAGAACAGAACCTTACTAAATGGAACTCAAACACTGGGAAAAATACTAAGAATAATAGATCAAAACTAATTAATTAAGTTAAATATTATCAATTTAAAATTTAACTGAAATGAATCGAATTAAATTGAACTGAAGTGTAGTAGATAAGTTGAAAAGAACATTGAAGTAAAGAAAAAAAAATTTTGTGTGAAGGAGAAAGTTTCTTGTTAGACCGCCTCATTTCCATAATTTTTGGAGAGTTATTATTTATAGCCTCATCCATTTCAAAATTTTCATGATAAGCGAGAAGGGGTGGATGGTGGAGACCGGAGAGCGGAGAGTGGATGATCACTGTTTGAATTAATGGTTGATTGTTAAGATAAATATTGACATTTAATTAAACTCCGGTAAAAATAATTTGGTCCGCAATTAATCTAATGTCGATCTAGGTACATCAGTTTACCGCCATAAACATATTTTGCTGTAGGTAGGTAACTATTCGGTTTATGTCTAAGAATCCAATGTTAAAAATAGCACCAAACATAAGAATGTCTATATTAAAAGATACTTTACACGGTACAATTTTAGATAAAAATAGGTCGGTGTGTAATGATCATTATCTTGATGATGGAGTACATCCGCATGAATCACTTGATTCCTTTGTATTTCCAACTTATTTAAGATATTATCACCAAATTTAGAATCCGAATTAAAATAGTGAGTATGTCTATGCGAAGATAGTATCTCCATAAATTCTGAGAAGATCATTATTTAAATTGTAAAATAAAATAAATGGAGATAAAATTGTTGGGTTGCATTAAACGAATTTATAACTAGTGCAGTGAATTGGCCGTGGTCTAGTGGTAATTCACATCATCTACAACTGAGAGGTTCTGGGTTCATAACACATCCCTACCAAGAATTGTGAATATTTGAGCAATTTTTTTGATAGGGATTGTCGAGCGTTATGGGGCTATGTTGGTGGTTCCAATTTCGGTGACGGCGGTTCGTTGATGGTGCAATGTTTGGGTGTTGTCAGGAGGGTGTCCCTAACTATTTAAATGAATGGAGTTTCAGACTCTACTGAGCTTCAATACATTCAATTGTCGTGTCTCCTATATAGGTTTTAGAGTATGATACATTGCATGATAATTTTTTTATTGCAACCACAAATTTTTATCTACCTATTTTTTCAATTAATCTTATGAAAAGACGATCCTTCCTTTTTTACTTGAACTATAAATTGAGCTTATATAATAGAAATAATAGTAGGGCCCATTTCTTTTGAGATTATTTGGCCTTCCGTTCATATTAGATCAGTCAGTATATTTATATTTATTTCAGTTCTGAAATTTAGTTTTACCAATTTTCCTAGTTCTTACTAGTGTGTTCCAACATACCTAGTTTAACCAAGTGTAAAAATAACGTGAAGCGTACAAGACACACAACTTGGTTACGCAGTTCGGTGTAAATCACCTACATCTGCGGGGCCTGGCCCAGTTCAGAATAAATCCACTAATTAGAAAGATAGTACAGAGTACAGCATACAAAATACTTATCTTTACTAACTATGACGTGTGGACTTAGCTAGCTCCCCTAGCTACCGATCCGCCTTGATCAGACTCCATCTGACCTCGAACTCCGTCGACACTGGATCTCCTCCTCCCGAGGAATTAAGGCATACGATTCTGAACTTGTGCAGCAGGACAGTGTTGGAACACAGTATATTGGCTCTAGCAAGTTTCGTAAGATCTCAAAATCTGGGTGCAGATTTTGCTCTGTAAAATCGTTAGTTTTGCAGCCGTGTTTGTCCCATATTTATATTTGCGAATCAGATCTGAGCATCCATCATTATCTCCACAATATTCCTATTCCAAATCTGATTTGTTGAAGCATATCCAAATCCCATAAATAAGGGGATTTACCTTATCTCAAACTCTCCCATATATTCAATCAAATCTTCTCCATATAAGTAGGGATTTTTCCATAAAACCAAATATGCTTCTTACGCCTGATGTATAGCCAAATCTATAGTTACCATAAATTCCAAAACACTCCAATATTTTGGCTTGAACTTCGTTAAAGCTTTGGCGTTAATTCTGTTCATAAATTCTGCTCCAGCAGTGTTCCAACATGGTATGATTCTGCTCAACATTAATTCAACAAAAATTGCCAACAAATTAATTCAACAGTCATAGACTTTACAATCTCCCCCTTTGGCATTTTTGTGGACCCAAAATATTTTGGACATAGCTAACAATCATCCAATGAGCAGAATAAAGCCAAATATGAAATCCAAAATCAAAATATCCAAATTTCTCCCCCTGGGGCCACACATAGGCCAAAGGAACCCAAATTCCAACTGTAACATAGAAAACCAGTCTTTGTTTAAAATAAAACTCCCCCTGAATCAAACCTCCAGCTTGGACTTTTCTTCTTCCAATCTTGCTTGTTCTGCTTGCAGGGCAGCAATCTGAATTCCTACAGCTCCAAGCCTAGCCTGTATTGCCATCAACCGAGTCTTCTTGGCTGCATTGGCTGAGGAAGATGATCCAGTAGCTTTCCATGGGAGATCATGCACACGTCTGAGTCCAAATGTCTTCTTGTTAGGCCGCAAGAACTCCGCATCAACTATCACATCCGTGGCCTTTCCCTTCACCTTTGCACTTTTGGCTAGTGCTGAGATCAGACATGGGTATATCACTGCATCATTCACCTTCGGGGCTGTGGCCTGTCGAACCAAGTGCTGCTGAATTAGTAATCCAAGATTAACTTTCTTCTGTGTTCCAACACAGTAGAGCAACTTGGCCATTTCTCTGGTTAATGCTGTGGTGTTGCTGGATGGTAACCAACAATGGACTGCAATCTGATACAACCCGAAGAATCTGGATGTCAGACATGATGCCTGAGAATATCCTGCAGCCGGCCACTTATCCTTATACCCTCCAGAAATTACAGCCAAAATTTCATCATCATTTAGACCCAAATCATCCGGGAACACTCCCCCTATGTCCGGAGTCTTTAGCCCAAACAGCATATTTATCTTTGAAGCAGATAGTTCTATAATCTTTCCTCTAGCATAAACTCTATCAAACCAGGGAGAAGAAATGTCTAAATTCCCAGGCATGAGATTAGCATATACCTCGAGTGTAACATCTCTGTTGTACTGTAACTGAACAGTTGCAGCAACTGTCATTCCAGTCATCTTCAAGAAATCAGTAAATCCGCTCTCCTTGTAGGCCTTCAGATCTAGTGGTCTCTCTGTAATAACCTTCTTTTCCGAGAAAAACTCCTCCATTTCAGCTCCCTTCTTGTCAAAATAAACTGCCGAGAATGCCTGGGAGATAGATGGTGGTGGCAGAACCTTCCTCTGGATGCTGTTACGTCTCTTCCTGCTTCTCTTTGCTGCCCCGGTATCCACAGCAGAGCTAGCCTTCCTTTTTCCCTTTGCCTTCTGAAGAAATTCATTCAGGACCTCATCACTGGAATAAGTCATGTCTGCAGCCTCCTGTGTTGGAACATTGTCTGCTCTTTCAATCTGCTCTTCTTCTGAATTACTGCCCTGAACTGGTAGATCTTCATCAGCTCCTTCCATCTCTTGATTCCCTTCTTCATTCGACTCATCAGTGGCTTCATCATGCAACTCTTCTTGAACCTCATCACCTTGTGTACCCCCCCAGATCAGCATCAGATTCTACCTCCATATACACAGATTCTTCTGAGTGTGTTGGAACACTCTCCTCATCATCATCAGATAGTTCAATGAACACGGGTTCCCTCAGTTTATCCATCCTCTTTGCATTCACTTCATCATAGAATCCGACCTGTAGCTTATCTCCATATTTTACTTTCTTTAACCCAACAGCCTGTTCCTCACTGACTTCTCTAATCCACACATAACTATGAGGAGTCATACGACAGAAAACATGAAATTTGTCTTTCCCTTTTCCATTCAACTGACCATACATCCCTCTCATAAACTTCACAGTCTTGTACTCAATATCCCAAACATCAGTAAAATGACCAGACACAAACTCCTTAATTTTGACATGCAATACCTCTAAATCCTTTCTTACACTCTTGATTTTGCTTAAATCCACAGAGTATCTATTAGCTTGTAACCACTCAAAAATATCATCCACACTCCTACTTTCAAAGCCCAAGAATTTGAATGGTCGAGGGTCAGGACCAGTTACCTTAGGTTTTGCTTGTTTCTTGCCTTCTGACGCATGCTCTTGGGCATCTGAGTTTTTACTCTGGTTCTTGACAAATGTCTCCTCCTCTTCCTTTTCTTCTTCAGTTTTCTCCGCCTCTGCTTCAGTCATCTCCTCATCCTCTTCAAGGACAGTGCTTACTCTGTTCTGATCTTGATTTTGTGACTCATTCACTTCAGCATGCCTTCTCGGCTCATCGAACACTACCAATTCCGAATTCACTAAACTCCGGTCTTCTTCCAAACTTTCCGGCACTGAAGCTTCTTTTCTCGGAGAATTTTGGTTTGACATTATTTGGAACAATGCCGAGACAGAGAGGAGTTTTGCGGCAAGATTTTTGGCAAGAGTTTTTGGGGAAAATCGGCCAGAGGTAACAGAATGCGAAAGGGAAGTTTTAGAGTTTGAGACAACTTTCAACTCTTCATAAACTTACCTCTTTTCCCGCGAAGATCCTTTTTAGATTTCCCAAAAGTTGTCATGATAGCCTTTCCTCTTCTTGTCCCATCAGTGATTTATTCCTCATTTAACTTCCAACACTCTATTTAACTTCTCCTATTTTTGGTCACCTTTTGCTTCCTTCCAATTTTTTCTTTTTCTAATTTTTGACATAAATAACAAACACAAACAAATTATTTACACACAGAATTCATCAGAGGTAAAAGTTACCTCAGATTTGACAAACACCTAAGTGTTGTCGAAGGCTCTCGAAAGTGGTAGCATCAAGTGGCTTTGTAAATATATCGGCAAGCTGCTCGTGTGTTGGAACATAGACCACTTCCACTTCTTTTCTTTCCACCAAATCTCGAATAAAATGATGCCTTATGTCAATATGCTTGGTTCTTGAGTGTTGAACTGGATTCTTCGAAATATCGATTGCACTTGTATTATCACATAAAATCTTTAGGGGGCTTTGTTGAATTCCATAATCTTTCAGCATTTGATTCATCCATAATAGTTGTGCACAGCAACTCCCTGCTGCAAGATACTCTGCTTCTGCAGTAGATAGTGAGATCGAGTTCTGTTTCTTGCTATACCAAGACACCAAATTTGTTCCAATAAAGAAACATCCGCCGGTAGTACTTTTCCGATCATCTGCATTACCAGCCCAATCAGAATCACTGTATCCTATCAATTCTGAATCTTGATTCTTTGAGTACCAAACACCATATTCTGACGTTCCACTCACATATCTAATAATTCTTTTGACTGCAGTAAGATGAGATTCCTTAGGATCCGCCTGAAATCTAGCACATATTCCAACACTGAAACATATATCTGGTCTGCTAGCTGTGAGATATAACAAACTTCCGATCATGCCTCTATATAACTTTTGATCGACTGACACTCCTTTTTCATCTTTCACCAACTTATCAGAAACGCCCATAGGAGTTCGAACCGCACGAGCACTACTGAGTCCGAATTTTTTAATCAAATTCAGGGCATACTTACTTTGATTGATGAATAGACCATTCCGTCCTTGTTTGACTTGTAATCCCAGAAAGTAAGTCAATTCTCCAACCATGCTCATTTCAAATTCAGACTGCATTGTGATGACGAAATCCTATACCATAGATGGTGAAGTAGAGCCAAATACTATGTCATCAACATATATTTGAGCAATTAGAAACTGTGATGACTTGTCAAGCACAAATAAAGTGCGATCTACTCCCCCTCGACGATAACCTTTCTGAAGCAAAAAGTTAGTAAGTCGTTCATACCATGCTCGAGGTGCCTGCTTTAATCCGTATAAGGCTTTCTTGAGGCGATATACATGATGCGGATAATGAGGATCTTCAAAACCTTTAGGTTGTTCCACATAGACTTCCTCATTCACCACTCCATTTAGAAACGCACTCTTAACGTCCATTTGATACAACGTAAAGTTCAAGAAGCAGGCAATAGATAGTAGAATACGAATAGATTCTAACCTGGCAACTGGTGCAAAGGTTTCGTCAAAGTCAACACCTTCCACTTGCGTATATCCTTGAGCAACAAGTCTGGCTTTGTTCCTGGTGATTAAGCCATCTGCATCGGACTTGTTCTTGAAAATCCATTTTGTACCAATGACATTGATGCCTTTAGGACGAGGGGTAAGGTACCAAACATCATTCCTGGTAAACTGTCCGAGTTCATCTTGCATTGCAGCAATCCAATATTCATCAAGTAAAGCTTCCTTATAGTTCTTCGGTTCAATTAGTGACACAAAACAGTGTAGACCAGCCAGACGTCGATAATCTACTCGAGGAACTGATCGAGTATTTCGCAGATTTGAGCCAGGTTGAATGTGTGGTGCAACCTGGTCATTAGTAGGCGGTAGCAGTGTTGGAACATGGTCATGTGTTGGAACATGGTCCGCTTCAGCAGAGTGAGGTTCCTGGTGCTCATTTGGTTCTGACTGCTTTTCTCTGTCCGGAGTTTGAGACTGTGTTGGAACATGAGTGTTGGCGGATTCTTCCTCTACTGCTTCTGGAAGTTTCTCCTTTCCTGAATCATCCACAATAACATTTATGGATTCCATGAGAGTGTTAGTTCGATGATTGAAAACTCGGTAGGCACGACTGTTGATAGAATACCCTAGAAAAATTCCTGGATCACTTCGATTATCAAATTTTGCCAACTGTTCTCTGTCTCTGAGGATATAGCAAGTGCTTCCGAACACATGAAAATATGAAACATTCGGCTTCCTGCCTTTCCAGATCTCATAGGCTGTCTTATCAGTGAACGGTGGAAGATACACTCGATTAATTGTATAACACGCTGTATTGATCGCCTCTGCCCACCATTTCTTATGAAGATCCTTCTCTGCCAACATGACTCGAGCCATCTCCTGAAGAGTTCTATTCTTTCTTTCGACAATACCATTCTGTTGAGGAGTGATAGGAGCCGAAAACTCATGTTGAATCCCCAGTTCATTGCAGAAAGAACTGAATTGTTCATTTTCGAATTCTCTGCCATGATCACTTCGAATCCGGATTATCTTTCCTACAGGACTTCCCTTTTCCGTTTGTAGCTTTACTACAAGGCTACGAAATACCTCAATCGTATCAGATTTCTCTTTCAAGAAGGCTACCCATGTAAACCTGGAGAAGTCATCAACACATACAAAAATATATTTCTTTCCTCCTATGCTAGGTGTGTGCACTGGCCCCATTAAATCCATATGTAATAATTCCAGATTTCTAGAAGTAGTAATAAACTGTACTGAAGAATGAGGAGCACGAGTTTGTTTACCTTGCTGACATGGTCCACACATGATTTCATCATTCCCGGTCAAGGTAGGCATTCCACGTACAGCTTTCATGTTAGCAATCTTCACCAGTGTTTTATAGTTGATGTGTCCGAGTTTCCTGTGCCATAGAATTCCCTCGTCCTGCTTTGAAAGCATGCATCGAACTTCTTGTTCCAAAAGATAACAATTGTCTGGAGATCGTATTCCAGACAGAACCCTGTTTTCTCCATGCTTCACTACACATTTTTCTTTATGGAACTCAACTATCATGTTGTCATCGCACAGCTGGCTTATACTTAGCAAATTTGCTTTTAGATCTTCAACAAATAATACACTTGTGAGAACAGAAAACCCTTCAATTTTTAATTCGCCCTTGCCAATTACTCTGCTTCTTTTTCCATCTCCAAAAGTTACATACCCGCCATCATATGGAGTAAGATTTGTAAGGTATTTCGAACTGCCAGTCATGTGACGTGAGCAGCCACTGTCAAAGTACCATGAGTCACTGGAATATGCTGATAAAGAAGTGTGTGCGACCATACACGTACCGGACCTTTTAATGACCCATATCTTCCTGATTCTTGTATGAGTATCGACTGTGTTGGAACACAGTTCTCTTCCTGTCATTTGATCTCTGATCAGTTTTTTACACTGATATTCAGTATGTCCTTGATACCTGCAGTATCCGCAGATTAGAGGCTTTCTTTGAAACGGTTTTCCATACTTCCGTTTTACTTCTCGAATCCTTGCTTTGAGAGTTACTGGTTTTTTATGCACTTCAACCTCTGGTTCTTTCCTGTATCCAATTCCGTGTCTATCACCAAAGTTCCTTCCCATATCCAGTATGTCATCCAGTTTTGCCTTCCCGGAATTCATTTTTGAGATAGCTGCTTCAGACATCTCAGCCCTCTTGACTGCTGCTATTAATTTCTGACTCAGTTCTTCATTTTGTTTTCCAAGTTCTGCAATCGTGGACCTTAACTCCTTTTCGCTGTCAATCAGCTTCCTTTTTTCTTCAATCAGTTCTTTGTTTTTGTCTGCTACTTGAACCCACATGGCATACATTTGTTCGTATGTGCTATATATCTCTTCATCACTGACAGAAAGATCATCTTCATCACTGCGAGCCTCGTCCGGATTCATATCGTAACTTACATCTTTCCCTTTGTTTAGAGTGTTGGAACACTGACTTTCTGAAGTATCATGGACCTTTGCTCCAAAGGCTACATAATTACTGGTTAATTCTTCCTCATCTTTTTCTTTCTCTTCATCATCACTCCAAGAGGTAACATATGATCTTCCTTGTTTCTTTCGAGTGTTAGCACATTCGGCCTGAATATGACCAAATCCTTCACATTCTCTACATTGAATTCTTCCAGCCTGTTTTGATTCATTGTACTGATTTCTCCCATACTGCATATTTCCTTGTTCAAACCTCAATCCACGATTGTTGTTCGAATCTTGTTGCTTTTGTCTGTTTCCGCCAAACCTCTCCTGAGATTTCTTATTGACCACCTTCTTTAACATCTTTGAGAAATTTTTTGTAATAAGTGCCAGTTTTTCAAACTCATCATCGCTGTCAGACTCATTACTTCCTTTGTCTGGAGAAACTTTAAACGCCAAATCCTTGGATACCCTTTTTGTAGGTTGCTGGAATGTCATCTCATATGTTTGCAGTGACCCCATTAGTTCATCTAGGCTCATTGTGGATACATCTCTTGCCTCCTCTATTGCTGCTACTTTCATTGCAAACCTTTTAGGTAGAGATCGCAAGGTCTTTTTCACCAGCTTGGTTTCTTTGTACACTTTTCCAAGTTGATAAGCCATGTTGGAGATATCTCTAAGCTTTCCGTTGAATGTGGCAATGGTGTCGTCCTCCTCCATTTTGAGTTCTTCAAACTTGGTAGCCAACATCTGTAGTTTGGACTCCCTCACTCGACTGGTTCCTTCATGAACTGTTTGTAGGATATCCCATGCTCTCTTCGCTTGGTGGCATGTAGATATAAGCTTGAACTGGTTTTCATCGACTGCCGTGAATATTGCATTAAGAGCCTTTGAGTTTGCTAGAGATTCTCTAAGATCACCTGGAGTCCATTTAGACTTGTCTTTGAGTTTTTGACTTGACTCCCCTTCCACATCCTTAGAGCTGGTAGCATCTTCTGTAGGATGATTCCATTCATTCTCAACATAAAACCATGCCAGTTCGTCCAGGGAATTAATAAACACCCTCATACGAGCCTTCCAATAGTTGTAGTTGTTTCCTTCTAGCAGTGGTGGTCGAGAGATTGAAGCTCCTTCTCTTGTCGTCATGGTAAAACCGGATCTCACTTTCCTTGAAACAACCAAGGGAACAATAAGTGACTCAGCTCTGATACCAAATGAAATTTAGTTTTACCAATTTTCCTAGTTCTTACTAGTGTGTTCCAACATACCTAGTTTAACCAAGTGTAAAAATAACGTGAAGCGTACAAGACACACAACTTGGTTACGCAGTTCGGTGTAAATCACCTACATCTGCGGGGCCTGGCCCAGTTTAGAATAAATCCACTAATTAGAAAGATAGTACAGAGTACAGCATACAAAATACTTATCTTTACTAACTATGACGTGTGGACTTAGCTAGCTCCCCTAGCTACCGATCCGCCTTGATCAGACTCCCTCTGACCTCGAACTCCGTCGACGCTGGATCTCCTCCTCCCGAGGAATTAAGGCATACGATTCTGAACTTGTGCAGCAGGACAGTGTTGGAACACAGTATATTGGCTCTAGCAAGTTTCGTAAGATCTCAAAATCTGGGTGCAGATTTTGCTCTGTAAAATCGTTAGTTTTGCAGCCGTGTTTGTCCCATATTTATATTTGCGAATCAGATCTGAGCATCCATCATTATCTCCACAATATTCCTATTCCAAATCTGATTTGTTGAAGCATATCCAAATCCCATAAATAAGGGGATTTACCTTATCTCAAACTCTCCCATATAATCAATCAAATCTTCTCCATATAAGTAGGGATTTTTCCATAAAACCAAATATGCTTCTTACGCCTGATGTATAGCCAAATCTATAGTTACCATAAATTCCAAAACACTCCAACATTTTGGCTTGAACTTCGTTAAAGCTTTGGCGTTAATTCTGTTCATAAATTCTGCTCCAGCAGTGTTCCAACATGGTATGATTCTGCTCAACATTAATTCAACAAAAATTGCCAACAAATTAATTCAACAGTCATAGACTTTACAAGTTCACTTCGATATATTCACATTTGAGTCCGTCTCTTGAAAGACGGTATTTCCATAAGTTATGGAAATACCAAGGTTTAAAGTGTAATTAAAATAAATGAAGATAAAATTTCCAGGTTGCATGAATCGGGTTATAAACTTTATAACTACAACATCTTGCTTAATAAATTATTAATATTGCAACTAAGACCTTTTACCTTTTGTTATTATGATTAAACCTCGTCTTTTCATAAGCCTATGGAAAGGCGGTCTTTCCCAAGACTTTGCCTTTTAATCATGTATAAAAAAGAAATAAAATTTTAAAAATATGGTAAATAAATTTTATTTTGATTAACAAATATTCTTTAGAATTAATTTTCAGTTTTTCAACTCAGTATATTTAAACTTATTTCAGTTCAATAATATTTATATTTATTTCAGTATATTTATATTGAGAAAGTATCAGGAAATGCGGTATTTCCATAAGTTTATGCACAGTCCATAAGGGCTTTTCCTTAAATGTTGTAATTTTTTTATAAAACTTAAATACTGTATTTTATAAGTTAAAATAAGTAATAATATGTATTTGAATGTGAAAATATAAAAAATATATAATACAAAAAATATTTTTAAAATTCTAAATTTTGTGTGTAATTTAACTTGCGATGGCATCATGTGACTCACAGGCTATGAGGTAACCTAAACTTTAGGCAGAGATCATTCTACTATTCTAACAATATTCTAGATCCAGAGACTTATCTCTAATTAATTTACAGGGACCTATCGCTAATAACTTTCCAGGAGCCTTTTCATCCAATTTCTTCCCATCATTTTCCCTCCACCTGCAATCTGCAAAAAAAAAATAAAAAAATGTAAAAAATCAAAAAAAAACTGCATTAACCTCAACAGAAAATAGCAGAAGATCAATGAAAAATCATAAAACATCAACTAAAAAACTGCAGCAAAAAATATATTAAAAAATCAAATAAAGCAGCAAAAAAATATAAATCAATTGAAAAATTGAAAAAACACGTCGACTACTACTAACAAAAAATAGCTGAAAATCATCAAAACGTCAGCAAAGCTAAACTATCATTTTTATAAAAAAAACTACAAACCTTAACTCCTAACAAGCAACGATTAAAGCACTTACAAGTTATAAAATAAGCACCTACAACCTACATTTGAAGCACTAACTAAAAATGAAAAATGTCAACGTAAGGGAAAAAACACTACAAAAAATCAACCATACCATCAAAAAAGCTACAAACATAAACTCCTAACAAACAACGATTGAAGCACTTACAAGTTATAAAATAAGCACCTACAACCTACATTTGAAGCACTAACAACAAATTAAAAACATCAACATAAGGAAAAAAATACTACAAAAAATCAACCATATCATAAAAAAAACTACAAACATCAACTCTTAACAAGCAATGATTAAAGCACTTACAAGCAACGTTTGAAGCACTTACAAAAAATTTTAAAAACGTCAACATAAGAAAAAAAACACTACCAACATCAACTCCTATTACCAAAAAAAATTTAAAAAATCAACCATACCATCAAAAAATTTACAAACATCCCTATCGCCTAAAACTCATCTTTAAAATGAAAAAATCAACATGAGAGAAAAAAAACTAAAAAACATCAACAAGAAAGCTACGGTACCTCAAAAATATAAATTATTCACTTTGAAAATCATAAAACATCAACGATTTTTTTTTAAAAAAAAACTACAAACATCAAATCCTAATACCTGAACCTCATCCGGAAAATGAAAAACATCAGCATAAGAAAAAAGACACTACAAACATCAACTCCTATTACCAAAACATCGGCCGAAAAATGAAAAACATCAACTTGAGAATTTTTTTATAAAAAAACTACTAATATCAATCCATATCACCCAAAAAAACTACAAAACCTCAACTCATATCAAGTAAATTTCACCCGAATAATGAAAAACATCAACACAAGAGAAAAAATGCTAAAAACATCTACAAAAAACTACAGTAGGTGCTTATTTTAGCATTTTGATGTGAACTTGGGTCTACAGTAAGTGCTTATTTTAGCATTTTCATAGCAGACAATCTTTGATGGCATTAACCTCAGTCAAATAAATATTAAACATCAACAAGTCTTCAAAAAAATACATAAAATTAAACCACACCTCTTAGAGGTCGAAACTCACCCGTTGGCGTCGGCCGCACCATCATCACCACAAGCCGCATGTCGCTTCTTCCTTCGGGCGCGTGCATCACACGCTCCTTTTCTTCATCTAGATATGCTCTTCTTCCGCTCATTGATTGCAACACTCCTCCGTCGCGAGCTCATTGTCGTCTCCAATGCAGTTCCGCTGGACACATCGCCGTGCAGAGGATCGAAGAACAGAGCATTGTCTCCAAAGCAGCGCCGCTGTCGTCCTTGATCAAGTAGCGCCACAGTTGTCCTCGCCATAGCAGTGGAAGAAGAAGCTCAGCAAAGCTCCGCCTTAGGTTCGCAGTCGCCTCGCCGGCTACCTAGGGCATAATTGCAGAAGCTTCGCCGGAGCTACTTCGATTTGGAGACTTCGCCACGATCTGGAGACTTTGCAGTGGAGGCTTCACCGGAGCCACGATCTGGAGGCTTTGCCAGAGCTGCAATCTGGAGGCTTCGCGGTGGAGGCTCCACCGCAATCTAGAGGCTTTGCCGTTGGAATAAGAAAAATTGCTGTTGAAACCCTAGCTCCTCCGTGATGCCGACGAAAGAAGAAGAAACGAGGCAGAGGAGCGGTGGTTCCAATTGGTGGAACGGAAGCGGTTGGTGGCGGTTACAAAATTCTGATCAGGGGAGAGAATTTCGATCAAAAAAGGAAAATAAAAAATCTAAATTTTTTGTTATATTTATAGCAGTTTGATAATTGCACGGAAGGACTCTAAATTTATTGGCAAATTTTAGAAAAAACCCCACCCCATTTCAAATTTATAATAATTGCATAATAAACCCCTACCTAAACTTTAGGCTGCTTAAGGTAAGACTTTGTGATTCAACAATTGTAGTGTATAAGGTAAAAAATAAGTGGTCTGTCTGTAAACTTATGGACAAACCGCCTGTCAGGAGACCCACTCATTTATACACTAGTGGAGAGGCTGTTATTTAAGACACACAATCAAAGGATATTCTTGAGGAACCGCCTTCTATTGTGATCCGAATGAGCTCCAATATCGGAACTGAGGTTCCAAAGTCTAAACTACTTTCATATCTCAATAGAAGGCGGTTAAAAAATTATCAAAGGCGGTTCCTGACATAAATAGAAGGCGGTTCTTGACATAAATAGTAGGCGGCTTTGACTTTAATGGGGTGACTTTGAAGTGTTTCTGGGCCCAAAAATCCCCCCCCCCCAAAAAAATTTGCCTCTTTCCCCTTACAAAATTTCCCCCTCTTTTCCCTTCACCTTAGTCCCACCTCCTCTCCATAGTAAACCATATCTTCCGCCACTAGTGGCCTCTCCCTCCACCTCTAGCCTCCACCGTTCACCCTCAAGTGTACTCTTCTCCCTACGCCATTCACCCTCCACCGTTCTCCTTTCCTTCCCGCCGACGAAGTGCCTCCTCCTCTGTCGTGAATCCCCTCCGCCGAGAATCCCCTCCGCCAAGATTCCCCTGTGCCGTGAATCCCTCCGACAAAGCTCGCATCCTCCGTGTGAATGGCTCCGTTGCGTGAATTCCTCGGCCATGTGAAGGAATCCACGTGAATCCCTCCTTCCCGCCGTGAATCCCTCCTTCCCGCCGTGAATCCCTCTGCCGATGACTCTTTCTCCACTGCTGACGAAGTTTGCCTCCGCCGCTGAAGATCTCCTCCGCCACCTCTGTTAGGGTTAAGTACTGGTTTTTATATTTTTAGATCTGTTAGCATAACCATGTTCATATGTTTTTGTGATGTTATTGTTGTACTCTGTTTTAGGTACCATAGCTAGGTCTGATTCGCCGTCGGAAACCAATCAGTTTTCGGCGACTTTTTTTCGGACATCAGAAACAAGTTCCGAACTCGGAACTGCTTCTGACCTCGATCAAAGGCATGTCCAGAGAAAACACTACATAAGTGTCTTCTATCAACCAAAACAACCGCCTTTAATAGACCTTCCTCCACTAGTGATATTTATTTCAATTCAATTAAGTTCAAATCAAATCAGATCAAATCAGATCAAATCATCTCTGCTCTAGAGAACATGGCCTAACACGGGTCTTTCCGATTCCCCTTTTAACAATTAAATATAAATTAAACTTATTTCATTTAATTTTTCCCTTTCCCCATCGGAATAAAAAGGAATCGGAATTTGAAACCGTATAAACTAAAATTTGGGATCTTCGAGATTCTTTAGTAGATAACTGATTCGTAATCTACCTTAGATTCCTCAGATTCCTTTTCAAATTGATACTAATTAATTTAATATTTATTTAATTTTTAAATATTTTAATCATAGTTCAATTCTCTGTTTAGTGAAAAACAAGCTAGGGGAACATAAACATCCAATTTGGAAAAAATTAAATCATTTATCTCCTTGGTTTTGTTGAAATTTCATTTTACTTGGTGCTCAAAAAGAGAGGAAAAGTAAATACATGATAATTACACACTTACGATCGATATTTTATTCTATACTAAGTGCTCAAAAAAGAGGAAAAAAATAAAGAAAGTATGAATCACCATTCTAGGTGTGTCTGTCGTATTAACAATATATAGAATACAAGCCTAGTAGATACAATGAACCTGGCCTATTCTAAATATGTACAAAGATATCTTAATATCAATCGAGATATATCAAGATATCTTATCACCCCCCTCAAGCTAAGCGTAGGGTTACTAGATACGCAAAGCTTGGAACGAAAAAGATTAAATAAAGTACTAGACAGACCCTTAGTAAAAATATCAGCAACCTGCAAGGATGACGGGACATGACTAACACGGAGCTTGCCAGAGGTAACTAGCTCACGAACAAAGTGGTAGTCAATGTCAATATGCTTGGCCCGCTTGTGAGCAACCGGATTCTGAGCAAGGAAGATGGCACTACTGTTGTCACAAAGCAGAAGAGGCGACGAGGACAGAGGAACATGAAGGTCCTTGAGCAGATTGCACAGCCAAGCAAGTTCAGCAGCAGAGTTCGCCATAGCACGATATTCAGCCTCACAACTGGACCTAGAGACAATAGGTTGCTTCTTGGCACTCCAAGAGACGAGATTACCGCCAAGAAAAATGGCATAGCCATAGGTAGAACGACGAGTCTCAAGACAGCGAGCCCAGTCCGCATCGGAATATCCCAAAATGGAAAGACGTCCGGAAGATGGGCGAAAAATGAGACCATAGTGAAGCGTGCCACGAACATAACGCAGAATGCGAGTGACAGCCGAAAAATGAGCATCACGAGGTGACTGCAGAAACTGACTAACAGAGTTAACTGCATAGGACAGATCCGGCCGAGTAATAGTTAAGTACTGCAATGCACCAACAAGAGAGGGGTAAAGCTTGGGGTTAGAGAACTCAGAGCCCGAAGAGCTAAGAAGCTGCGAACCAGGAACAAAAGGTGTAGAAACTGGAGCAGCATCCGTCATACCCGCACGCTGAAGAATCTCCATGGCATACTTGGCTTGCTCGAGAAAAAGACCAGAAGATGAGCGGGAAACCTCCAAACCCAAGAAATAGTGTAGAGCTCCAAGATCCTTGACAGAAAACTCACGGTCAGTGCGATCAATGAATCGACGAAGAAGACTGGAGTCATTACCGGTAAGGATGATGTCATCCACATACACCAACAGATATAGAATCTTCGATCCCTGAGAGAAGACGAACAGTGAAGTATCAGCAGAACTACACCGGAATCCCAGACGGAGAAGATAAGAGCTGAAACGTTGAAACCATGCTCGTGGAGCCTGCTTAAGTCCATAGATGGCCTTGCGAAGACAACAAACATAATCTGGACGAGCAAGATCAGAAAAACCGGCTGGCTGTTCCATGTAGATGGGAGAATCAAGAAGACCGTTAAGAAATGCACTCTTAACATCCAACTGATGGAGCGGCCAAGAAAAAATGGTGGCGAGAGACAAAATAATACGAACAGTAGAGGCTTTAATGACAGGACTGAAGGTATGAGTAAAATCAAAACCGGGTAGCTGGGAAAAACCATGAGCAACAAGCCATGCTTTGTACCGATCAATGCTGCCATCCTGGAGACGCTTGATACGGTAAACCCATTTTGAGCCAACAACATTCACACCAGAAGGACGAGGGATAAGATCCCAAGTGTGTTGCCGACGAAGAGCACCCATCTCCTCATCCATAGCCGCAACCCAGAGAGGATCTTTAAGAGCAGTACGAAATCCACGAGGCTCAGTCTGGGCCAGTAAGGATGCAAGAAAACCAGTCATCTCATAATCTGCAAACTGCTGATTCGCTGTGAGGCTACCTGTCTGTGAACGAGTCGTCATGCGATGTGTCGGCCTGGGTGGGGAAGGCAATGGAAAAACAGGCGAAGAGCTGTCAGGAGAAGAATCAGCAGACTGAGCAGTAGACACAGGAGGCGAGGAACGAGGAGATGACTGTGGAGAACTAGCAGAAGATGATGAGGACAAAGTGTCTGGGTTGGAAACACAAGTCGAAGACTGGAACACAGGAGAACCAGAATTAGTATCCATGTCCAGATCAAGAAAAGTCGAGATATCCAGGGATTCGGAAGGAGCAATGGGTGTATCAGTGGCCAATGGAAAAGAGCTCTCATCAAAACGTGCATGGCGAGTAAGATAGACCTTCCGAGATTTCGGATCAAGACAACGAAAGCCCTTGTACTGCGAACTGTAGCCCAAGAATATGCAAGAAGCACTGCGAGGAGCCAGTTTGTGTGGAGCAAATGGCCTAATATAGGGATACACCCTACAACCAAACGGGTGAAAGTTGGAGTAATCCGGATGGCGACCATAAACCAGAAAATAAGGTGATACATTGCAAAGCACAGGCGTGGGTAACCTGTTGATGGTATAGGCAGTTGTGGCAAAAGCAGCATCCCAGTAAGACAGCGGTAACTGAGAGTGAAACAGCATAGATAACCCCATCTCCATAATATGGCGGTGTTTCTGTTCTGCTCTACCATTCTGCTCAGGCGTAGCCGAACAAGAAATTTGGTGAAAGATTCCTTTTTCCGTGAAATGAGACCGTAATCGAGTATTCGTGAATTCCGTGCCACCATCGCTTTGAAACACTTTAATCGAGCAGGAGAACTGATTTTCAACTAAGATCTGAAACTGCAAAAATGTCTCAACGAAATTCGATTTTCGCTTTAACGGATAATACCAGGTAAAACGCGAGAAATCATCGATAAAAATGGCATAGTAAGAAAATCCACTTTCAGAAATGACTGGAGCAGGACCCCACATATCACAATGTATCAAATTAAGGACAGATTTTGCCTTTCTAGGATTGTCCACAAAAGCAAGTCTCTTACCCTTAGCCTTTCACATGGTGAACAAAGAGTGGGTCTAGGGGACAGAGAAATGACCTTAACAAGGTTCAATTTATTCAACAATGAAATAATGGAAAAAGACGTGTGACAAAGTCTAGCATGCCATATGTCAAAAGAGGCTCTATGTTTATTATCTTGAACATAAGCAACAAAAGCAGCACCGCATTGCTCCAACACATAAAGACCATGATCACATCGACCTCGGCCCACGACTTCCTTTGTGGCCCTTTTCTGAATAACAAATGAATGCTCATCAAAAGAAATCACAGCATTTAAGTCCCGGGTCAGTTTACTAATATACAAAAGGTTTTTCGTAATATCAGGAACTACCAACACATCAGATAAAGATAAATTACGAGAAAACCGATGACAACCAATATTAGTAATAGATATAGGACAACCATTAGCAAGAGCAACAGAACGGTTACCATCATACGGAACAACGCTGTCAAGACCAGAAGCTGAGGAAGTCATGTGATTTATCGCTCCAGAGTCTAGATACCAATCAGAACTAATGTCATTAAGGGAGGCAGAGGATTGGAATGCATCAACCAGATTTGCAGACTCAGGATTCGGATTGGAGCAAGTCCGGGCAGTGTGATCGTACTCAAGACAGAGCTGACATTTGGGATTCCATCGCTTCTTGCAGCGAGAACCAGAACTACCAGAGGCACCATTTGGATGACCAGAACGGCCAGAACCACCACCACCACGGCCGCGCGTGGTGGTCGACGCCCCAGCTGAGGGCGCGTGGGAGTCACGCGCTGAACCATATCTGCCATTAAAACCAGAAAAAACAGAGGAAGCGGCAAATGCAGCGGGAGAAACCTCCGTTCCGACAGCAGCGGTGCCCGTTTGATGAAATATTTCATGCGATCTTGCCCGAGCAATGACGTCGGTGTAGGAGGGCAGCGGTTGTTGAGCGAGTTGCACGCTCGTGAATTCAGTAAAGCCCGGTCCGAGACCGCGCAAAAAGATCATCGTTCGATCTCGAGCAGGGACCGGAGCACCGAGTGAAGCGAGCCCGTCGGTGATGATCTTGAACCGGCGGTGGAACTCCAGAACGGAGGAAGAGCCGCGGCGGACACTGTGGAGTTCATCGCGAAGTTGCAGTTCACGGGATGCCGAAGTGTTGTCGAACGCCGCAGCAAGAGCGTTCCACATCTCCATCACCGTGGCGCAGCCGATTGTCTCGAGCATACTCTCCTCCGTGAGTGACGATCGAAGCAGCGCTTGAAGCCTCTTATCCTGGGCAGTCCAAGAAGCTGGCGTGAGGACGGTGGCGGAGCCATCAGAAGTGGAAGATTCCGGCGAAGCAGAGGTTGTGGCGGAAGCTACAGGTTTGGGGATCGATCCGTCAAGGAAGCCAAACAAGTTTTCCGATTCGAGAAGCACTTGAACCTGTGATTTCCACATCATATAATTGCCCGAAGTTAGTTTGATGGGTAACATATGAATGAGGGTGGTAAAGCTTAAAGGAGTTGCTGCCATCGTGAGGATGAAGCAAGGGTGAGAGTTCAAGAATTGGGAAAGAAGGCTAGACTTTGACTGGAGATTAGGGTTTACAGCAATCACCTAATCGGGGATGGATTTTTGGTAAAGACAAAGAATTCTGGATTAACCTGTCTGATACCATGAAAGTACGAATCACCATTCTAGGTGTGTCTGTCGTATTAACAATATATAGAATACAAGCCTAGTAGATACAATGAACCTGGCCTATTCTAAATATGTACAAAGATATCTTGATATCAATCAAGATATATCAAGATATCCTATCAAGTAAATACATGATAATTACACACTTACAATCGATATTTTATTCTATTCTAAGTGCTCAAAAAAGAGGGAAAAAATAAAGAAAAGATAATTAGAGTCGATTTTTTAACGTTAAAATGGCCTGTCACGCATTATAATTTTGAACTTATATGATTCCACCTAAAATTATACAGTATTCATTTTGATCTTTTCCTCCCTTCCGTTCGAAATAAAAGGAATCGGAATTTGCAACCGTATAAACTACAATTTGGGATCTCTGAGATTCCTTAACAGAGGATAACTTATTCGTATTCTACATTCATAACCGAAATTTCAGATCGCCGAAATAAACCAACTTCCAATTTCGAAGTGCTTTAGGATAGGATCTTTCAGGAAATTAGTGAAAGAAGATAAGATATTCATTAAATAGAAGGTAAATGAAAAGGCAGTCAATGCAGCTGATTTCTCAAATTAATGCTTAAATCAAAGAGTATTAATTAATGTATTACGTATTAGGAAAAAAACAAGATAAAAGTCAAAGGTTATTGTCCTATTGCCCCGCCTAGTACCCCACTAATCGATTATAAAGGGCCATTTTAGGCCATACTAACCAAAAAATAATTGATGAATAGCTACTTTCCATTAGTTTTTTAATCCGATATTACCCGGCAGAGAGCGTCATTATGCTTGATGCCAACTTCCTTGGAATTTATTTGAATTGAATAAAATTAAATCGGACTAGTGTAAGTATATGAAAAATGGTACTCCTTCTGCTGTTCAGTTGATTTAAAAAAGAGTTCGTCTCTTGAAAGACGGTCTTTCCATAAGTTATGGAAAGACCAAGGTTTAAAGTGTAAATTAGAAGAAATGAAGATAAAATTTTTGGGTTGCATGAACCGGATTATAAATTTTATAACTACTACATGTTACATACTAAAATTTTAATATTGCAACTAACACCTTTCACCTTTTATTATTCTAATTATATCCCGTCTTTCCATAAGGCTATGGAAAGACCGTCTTTCCCAAGACTTTGCCTTTAAAAAAAGTTTGATCATTGACATTAATAATTTGGTGTGGATACATATTATAAAAACCCGATATCGTAAAAATTCATGACATTACGAATCTAACAATATCAGATATGACAATATCCTAACTTATTTATTGATTTAAACTTGAGATCAAAGTTAAGCAATTTTAACTAAATAAATAGTTAAATTACAAAAATGACTGGGATCGAGGGAGTAATAATATGATTATTACTTTAATTTCTTCTACTGAACTAAAATAAATTAAATTGAACTGAACCAAGGACAATCCAAATCTATATAAATTGATTCAGTTCAATTTAATCCATTTCAAATCGAAAAAAAAAACATAAGATAAATCGAATCGTCGGATCTGAAACTGAGTCCACAAGCCTCTACTTTACAAACTCCCTCCATATTTTCATAAAACTCAAAAGAGCCTTAAACCCTCCACACAAACATCCTTCACACCTCTCTCTCTCTCTCCCTTTCCATTTCACACATTTCACCCCATTTCCATGGCACTCATCCCACTCATCCTACTCATGTCCCTCCTCGTTTCCTCCGCCTCCGCGGCGGCGCCGCCGCTCTCCATCCACGACCTCCTGAAATCGCGCGGCCTGCCGGCGGGGCTGCTCCCGAAGGAGGTGGAGAACTACACTCTCTCCGACGGCGGACTCCTCGAGGTGTTCCTGGAGGGCCCGTGCCTCACGAAATTCGACACGATGGCGTTCTACGAGAGCGTCGTCCGGGGGAACCTGACATACGGCGGGTTCACCGGAGTGCAGGGGTTCTCGCAGGAGGAGCTCTTCCTGTGGCTGCCGGTGAAGGATATCACCGTCGACGATCCGGCGTCGGGACTTATTATGTTCGACATCGGGTTGGCGTACAAGCAGCTTTCCTTCTCCATGTTTGACGATCCGCCGGATTGCGCAGAGGACCGTGAGTATTGAGTTTGAATGTTTGGATTTCGTGTGCGTTTTTACTGTTTCTTTTTTTTTAATTGTTTGCTGTAATTTTCTTGTGGGTTTTCCCCGTGATTTCGTGAGCTCGGTGTGGTGGAAAAGGTGAATTGACCCGCAGTGAATCCGCACTGGACTGTGTGAGCAGTTGTTAGCTGGGCTCCTTTTCGCCATTTAAATATGAGAAACGTATTTTTTACTGATAATTTATACTTATCAAAATAATCTTTTTAAATTTCAAAATGCCACAGCATAAGGTTTTCATTTCGACGAAAGTGTCGAATTCCAGTAAGTAACATCTTTCGCTTATTCATCCGATTCAATAGGTGAAACGAGATTCCTCTGTTTCTAGCCTTTTGACGGTTTAAAAGTTAAAAATACTTTTATTTTACTATTAGTTTTTCTAATATAGGAATAAAAATAATGAAAATTTGATATTGTACATAAAAATGATTTTTTCTTTTATAATATAAATAATATTTATAATTGAGAGAAAATATCTTTTAATTACAAAATATTTTTAAAATAAAGTGAAATCTCACGGGAAACGAAAGAGCTAGCTTTTCGGCATTTTAGTTTAGTAGATTCTTAAATTGATCTATGTTATTTAGCTCAGGTAAATTGGTAAATTATTCTTAGTTTTCACTGTGTTCAATTTTAATCGAGTTCAACAAACAATCAACTCTTACGTTTCTCACTTTATGTTAGTTATTTTTAAAAAAAGTTCGGTAGATAGTTGAGTGGTACTAAATTGATGTAGAAATATTAATTACCGTGACACCAATTTTACACAATTGTGTCCTTCCAATTCGATGCAATGGTGTTCCATGAATCTGGAAACGGAAAGACGATCGAACAAAACGGAATGGGCGTTTTGTTTGTTTCTCCAAGGTAGGAAAAAGTGGAAGATTTTGAAAGTGCGCGAAATGTGTGAGATTTTGGGGAAGTGGATTTTGGGAACTAGGGATCTTTCATAATGTTGCTTCGTTTCGATTTCAGTTTCCTAAATTATGAGAGGCATGTGGCGTGGGCTTCATTTACTCCCATGAACTTCAATTTAATTTCCCATTTATGATGCGGCTCTACATGTGCATCTCCATACAGTAAAAACGTAAATCGTCACTCATAAAAAGATTAGATTTGATCAACCCCTTTTTATAGGTATGTTGTGTGCTTCTGATCTTCTGTTTATGATAATTACGCTCTGATCGAATGATTTACCGTAATCAATTGTATTATTGATATCTAAATATATAGAGAGTACAATAGAGGTGTAACAAGGAAAGAACTCTAATCATAATAAATCATAATCTAATCAGGAGTCTGATTTATCCTCACAGATGTTATCTCAAATATTGTTGAATTACGATTAAATATTTGATGGATTGATCGCATAAGAAAATATCAAAATATATTGTAATTTTGTGTCTATTTCTCTGTGACATAAAAAGGCACTGATTAAAATGGTGTTTTTGAAGCAGGTGCTTCAATGGAGAGTATCCATAGAAGAGGAGGATTTGAAGCGCGGAGGAGATAGAAGGATGTGTGACTCTTCTATTCTATAGCCGGATAACTTTTAGAGACAGCTTGACTAGAATAAAATGATGTTTGAGTAAGTAGCAATTAAGGTGGTCATCTTTTTAGTAAGAGCTAAAGTACCGCGGTAGAGATGCAAATAGTGAAAAGTTGTGGGGTCCGATGTTACGAGAAGAGATTAGACGGCTGTTCTGTTCTTAGCTTTAATGCTAATTTAATCCTCTCTTAACTTTTTACTCCACTTTTTCTGTTTGGATCTAGATGATTTGAAAGCAACGAATCCGGACCCAAATCTTTGCGTAATTCCAATTAGTACGGGCATATCTTGTTTTATTGAGAAACCTCCCGGAATCTTCTTAATCTGTTCTTACGTGACTGAAGACGAAGCGAAGCACGGCATAAAAATAAGTGAATTTTGATTGTGAAGGCCATTTCTGCGAAGCAGGCTGGCCATCATATTTATGTGTTTGGTCCACCACAAATTACTGATGTTGCCGTGCCCTTTCAGTTTACTTTGTCATTGTCTACATTGGACCATATGCATTATGTTGGCCCTTTGAGTTTACCTTATGGGTAGGGGTGATATAATAAAATCCATACACTGGAAGTGAAGCGAGTTATTTATTTCTAAATCCGCACGTATTTGGATAGAATGGGTAATCTGTGTAATGGATAATATATGAAATGGGTAATTGAATTATATAGATTGGGCATGTTGGTTGATCGCGTATTTACGCATATGAGTTGAAACTCACGGATTTATCCATATGGCTCACTAAATGGGTTGCAATCCGTAGGAGTACTCGGACGAGTAAGTATATAAACTCAACCCTTTTTTACCCGACCCAGTTTAGACCCGTTATAAAATGGGTCATATCCATATTTTTTCATTACTCGTATTATCCGGCCCATATTCGACCCGTCTGCCCTTTTGTCACCCCTAACTGTGAGCCAAGTAATGACCTGATACTCTGTTAATTTATCTGCACTTCAGTCTGGTTCGATCTTGTAGAAATTTATTTTGATGAAATTAGTTCAATTTAGGTATATTAACTTAAATTGATCGAAGAGTATGGGGACCCAATTGTAAGAATGGTGCATGAAATCATTGATGTGTGTAAGCGAAGTAGTAGCGAACGCATGTTCCTTAGATATGGACAGCCTATAGTCCAAGGCAGGTACTACTGTGAAAGTTGGAGATTTAACTTTTCCTATCAAAATTCATGAAAATTTTAGGATGAACTTCTCTATTTTTATAGAGGTCAAAATCACGTGTACACTGTAGTCTCATTTTAATGTTGTCATACTAATGACGACGATGCGGCACTGGACAATGTTAAAAGATCAAATATTTTTCAGCATAATTATTGAAAGTTAAAATGTACAATTTAAAATGAAATGGAGGGGTGGTTAAATTCTCAAAATGTTCTTTTTTAGGTTTAACAACTTTCAAAATCATGATCATATATTTCTCCTTTAATATTATTTTTCCATATCTTCCTATTATGGGGGAGATGGGAAGACGGTGACTTTTATAAATTTATATTGTCAATTTATTTATGTTTGTGAATAAGTGTGAGTTTTATATCCATACTTGTTATTTGACCTGATAGATTGGATTATCGTATTCACGATAATTCGATTTAGTTGTTCACGTCGATGTAATATTCTCGATCAGGTTGTACAGATCGTGTTCGTGTTTCGTTTGTTTTTTTTATATGGAGTTCCTTTCACTTTGGATATCGACATGTGGTTTTTCAAGGTATTTACTGATTGGACAACATAAATTATGATTGGGATCAAGTGGTGTTCTTGAAGATCCATGTTTGGGTTCTTCTCTACCAAGTGGTTATTATTTTTGCGGGAAACAATTTAATATCTTTGAGGATGACATTACAGTTTTATTGGACCTCTAATCTCTAATAGTACATTTGATCAATTTGGTTGATGTGTAATTTAAATATCGATGTAACAGATTAGTTATTGCTATAGGGTAGTTGAGTTGGATGTCAACTACACTTATTGTAACAGCTACTAGCCATTTTTCCAAACACCTTTGAATAATTACTTTAAATTTTTTTAAAAAAATTGGTCCACTATTTTCAAATATATTTCTATTTTCCTATATTTATTACCTATTACATTAGCTCGTATAAAAAAGTGAGTTAAAATTAGTTCAACTATTTTTAATGGAATGGACGAAATTGTATTATTCCCTTCGTCCCATCCAAATATGCACATATTTTGATCAACTTTCTCAGGTTATGTTTCACCATCGCTATTAAAATTTGATATTTAAAATTATATAATGCAATGTAAGGAATCTAACGATATTTTACATGAAAATATTTGTACTCATATGCTAGTTTAAATTTATAATTAAATATTATTAAACAAAATTAATAAAAAAAGTGTAGAGATTTGTCTGAAACAGAGAAAACACTAACTTTTGGTTATGTTGACGTTTTAGTTTTAGAAATTGACAAGGGAAAGATACAGTACGGGTCAATAATTAGTGAGAGAGAGTGCCCTCAAGGCAACATGTAGGACACTCTCCTACGCGCTCGATTGTTGCGTTTCATTATTCACATTATTGCTATGGACCGGGGACGGGTACCCCTTTCATTATTAACTTTAATTAATCAAATGTTTTGATTTTTCTTTTTAAAGGAGAGCTTATAATTAATAACATAAACTTCTTATTAGTATGGATGTATGGTGATAAAAATAAGAGTGCGTCTCTTGAAAGACGGTCTTTCCATAAGTCATGGAAAGACCAGGGTTTAAAGTATAAATTTCATAACTTTTACATGTTGCATACTAAATTTTTAATGTTGCAACTAAGACCTTTTACCTTTTATTATTCAAATTAAACCCCGTCTTTCCATAAGCTTATGGAAAGACCGTCTTTCCCAAGACTTTGCCTAAAAATAATAATATAGACATACGAAAGGACCAGTTTAGTATTTTTAAAAATATAGAGCTTGTTCTTTTAATTTAAACACTTTATTTTTAAAATTTGAATATTGTACTAAATATGTTTTCCCTCTCTAACTTTTCCTCTCCCTTCTCTCTTCTAACCAAACCCTAATTTCTCCTGACAACGCATGGTGACCTTCCTCAGATCTGGAGTTTCTACGATCAGAAACGGCCTTTTTTGGCGACAGCGTTCTCCAACAACAGCTTTCTCCGACGACGGCTGAGGGAAGGCAACGGTGACCAGCGCTTTCCAGTGGCGAGTTTCTTGTTTCCCATTTTTCTCTCCACATCAATGTAGCAAAATGACGATCCCGGAGGGTTTACAAGTCTACTCGAATCTGAGTCGGCCAACTCAGATCTAGTAGCGACCAGCTCAGTTTTAACTCAGGCAACAGTCAACTCAACTCAGTGACGAGTCAACAGCGGGTCGACTTAGCGGGAACGAGTTAACTTGGGTCAACCACTTACGAGTATATTACCAGCGAAATCATGGCTACAGACGGGTACTTCTCCATTTTTAAATTTGATTTTTGTACTTTTATTTTTATTTTCAGGTGGGAGGCTATTTTTTAAGTTTGTTTCAATTTTATAACTATGAGGTACGAACTTAAACTAGGTCATTTTGTTTTGATATTAGTCGTGACTGTTTATCTGTCAATTCCTAGTTTCTCCGACGACTCCTTTTGCTTGGCTAAAATTTGTTGGCTTATGATATGTTTCATATGTTTCATATGTTGGTAAGGAGAAATCCAAGTCAGAGTAGTTTAAGTACTTACTTTTGGCGAATCCGTACATAGCTAATGAAACAGATTTGTAGACCGTACAAGTTGGAAATCTTTGATTCTCCAGCTTGGTTCGTGTTGGATAAACTTTCAAATGCCTATGATATAGTGAAAACGATTTGAAAAATCTCTTACTTGCTCAGAGTGGAAACTACGTAATGTTTAATGAGGTTGGCTAGAAAGCGCTCGTTGTATTTATGTATTGGTCCAATGTTACGCACTAACTTGCAGCCAACTAGTTCGAGCCGAATTGGTTGGAAATATTGTTCGTTATAGCCATTATGCTCTCATTTCCCACCCCCCTTTTATTCTTAGTTTAGATATTTGTCAGCCGCTCTAGCTGTTAGCACTTGCAAATTCAGATATAGAGAATGATTAGTATTGTCATAGCTATAGAATATTCTTTGTAATCTTACAAATCGACTCCTCTTTTGGAGACATGTTGGACATATATTGATTATATCATGCGAAAATTTAAACAACAAAATTGAACGAGCAATTAACATATGCAAGAATAATAAACTTTTATTAATTATTCAAGCATACAATCGAAACGCTTAAATTACAAATAATCAAAGCATAAATCACGTTTCAAGTAATGATGGAGTCACGAGTAACACTCGCTGCCCTTGAAACGAATGAGTCCCGTCGTGGACATCGTTCCCTAGGATAAAACCATCGAAGGTAACAATTAATACGTAAGAGTTACCTCGGATTCACGCAAGGCCCGAAGGACTATCACCTCGACAAAGCACCAAATGGAAACTTCGAGAAAGACAGACAGAAGACTCAAGTTTAAAATATGAAGGGACTTGAGAAATGGTGTGTATTTTCTGACTGACTTAGAGGCTCTATTTATACTACTCTAAGAGACCCTAATCATGGAAACATGATATTCTGATTTTCTGTAATTAGAGAAGAATATTCTCCAATCACCAACTTACCAAATCCGAGACATTCCATGAATACTCGAATCATATCTGCTGGAAAAGGAAGAAATATTTGTACATGGTAAACCGCATATTTATTTAAGACAAGATATCTCACAAAATATGGAAGTATTTTGTTCTTATCTCTTAAGAATTACACACAAGTAATTCCATATATACTATGCGGTTGGGCCTTCATAAGACTTCCATGCGATCCATACGCATTTTGGACAGTCCAGAGAAAATTACCTGGGCCAATTTTCGCCCATTTTTTTCCTCTTTCAAGAGTGAAATTAAAACATTCATATCTCATTCACCCTTGATCCGTTTTGAGAGTTTAAATAGTCGATTTTATAGTACTCGCGGAGGAGAACCCAAAAATGACATCCATTGACCCAAAATCTGTTCGGGTCCCACTCTAAACGAAGCCCAAAAAGTTGATGAATTTCAACCTTTTAACCATCATTTTCCAACAGTATGGATGTATGGTGATAAAAATAATAATATAGACATACGAAAGGACCAGTTTAGTATTTTTAAAAATATAGAGCTTGTTCTTTTAATTTAAACACTTTATTTTTAAAATTTGAATATTGTACTAAATATGTTTTCCCTCTCTAACTTTTCCTCTCCCTTCTCTCTTCTAACCAAACCCTAATTTCTCCTGACAACGCATGGTGACCTTCCTCTAGATCTGGAGTTTCTACGATCAGAAACGGCCTTTTTTGGCGACAGCGTTCTCCAACAACAGCTTTCTCCGATGACGGCTGAGGGAAGGCAACGGTGACCAGCGCTTTCCAGTGGCGAGTTTCTTGTTTCCCATTTTTCTCTCCACATCAATGTAGCAAAATGACGATCCCGGAGGGTTTACAAGTCTACTCGAATCTGAGTCGGCCAACTCAGATCTAGTAGCGACCAGCTCAGTTTTAACTCAGGCAACAGTCAACTCAACTCAGTGACGAGTCAACAGCGGGTCGACTTAGCGGGAACGAGTTAACTTGGGTCAACCACTTACGAGTATATTACCAGCGAAATCATGGCTACAGACGGGTACTTCTCCATTTTTAAATTTGATTTTTGTACTTTTATTTTTATTTTCAGGTGGGAGGCTATTTTTTAAGTTTGTTTCAATTTTATAACTATGAGGTACGAACTTAAACTAGGTCATTTTGTTTTGATATTAGTCGTGACTGTTTATCTGTCAATTCCTAGTTTCTCCGACGACTCCTTTTGCTTGGCTAAAATTTGTTGGCTTATGATATGTTTCATATGTTGGTAAGGAGAAATCCAAGTCAGAGTAGTTTAAGTACTTACTTTTGGCGAATCCGTACATAGCTAATGAAACAGATTTGTAGACCGTACAAGTTGGAAATCTTTGATTCTCCAGCTTGGTTCGTGTTGGATAAACTTTCAAATGCCTATGATATAGTGAAAACGATTTGAAAAATCTCTTACTTGCTTAGAGTGGAAACTACGTAATGTTTAATGAGGTTGGCTAGAAGCGCTCGTTGTATTTATGTATTGGTCCAATGTTACGCACTAACTTGCAGCCAACTAGTTCGAGCCGAATTGGTTGGAAATATTGTTCGTTATAGCCATTATGCTCTCATTTCCCACCCCCTTTTATTCTTAGTTTAGATATTTGTCAGCCGCTCTAGCTGTTAGCACTTGCAAATTCAGATATAGAGAATGATTAGTATTGTCATAGCTATAGAATATTCTTTGTAATCTTACAAATCGACTCCTCTTTTGGAGACATGTTGCATTTTATGTTTGGTGGGAGGATCCATGAATAATCCTCTTAATTTATTATTAAAAAAGGTTTAGATCTCTTTGTAAATTGGAGGTGAAAATTATAATTTTCAGAGTATATGTTATGTGACTTTTCTGTTTTCCTGAAGACGTTTATGTTTTTCGAGTTGAGATTTATATGAATTTTATTGAGAGTATTTCTTTGCGCAAGAGGAATTAGAGGAGGAGGAAAGGGTAGTGTTCAAGTTATTTGTGCACACAGGACCTTTTAGTTTTGGGCCCCTTTTAATATTAATCCTGAACTAAAAATAATTAGAGAAATGTGCGTTTTAACCCTATATTTTGGATGAAAATGCAGAAATGACCTTGTAAAATATGAAAGTATAGAAATGACCCTGGACATTGTTGACCAAAATGTGAACGATCAAATTGGTCGGAAATAGGTGAAATGGCCGGTATACCATTGAGTTAAAATTTTCAAAAAAAAGACATTATCTACCCTCAACAACCCTCACCTCTCACACCCTCCCTCTTCCTCCTCAATCGCCGCCCACCCTATTGCTCCCCAGGGGTGGAACCACCATGGCGTGTGATAGGGCTCCAGCCCTACCTGAGATTCTGGCGCTATGGTAGTAGTGGTCAATTGCGCTTCCCGGCGGGAGCTCCGCTTTTCCGGCTTTGATTTCCATTTTTCCGGCCAGAAAAATGCAAAAGAAGGCTTTGATTTCGGTCGGAGAAGAAGGCTGAAGGCCTTCTTTTTTTGGCCCATATTTAATCAAAATGACATCGTTTTGGCTCAAGTCGAACGACGTCATTTTGATTAGTATAGACGAAAAATAAAATAAAATTCAAATATTGAGTATTTGGATTAGGCCAAAAACGCAAGACCAAAAAATCAAACATTTAACCTTTGCCAAAAGCGCATCACCTCCGCCTCCAGCTCTGCTCCAGCGGTCCAACCTCCAGCTCCGGGCACCACCGCCATCCCGCAACCGGTCGGAGACCTCCGGTTGATCAGCCCCACTTGAACCTGGTTCCGCCACCATTGCTCCCTGTCCCGATCTCCAGAAACCCAGCCCTATAGCTCCCTAACCCGCCCCGATCCCTACCCCGTCTCTGCTGTGAGCAAAATCCTGATCTCCATGCCGCCAGAATCTTCATTTGGCCACGACAATGGGAAGTGCTGTGATGTGCAAGTGCATTGTAGAGTTGTCGGGTTTCTGGAGATCGGGTTAGAGAGCTATGGGGCAGGTTAGGGGATTCAATTTCCGCAAATTTTTAGGGCGTTTGGGGCCAATGCGAAGAGGATTCCAGTGTTTTTCAGGGTTGAGTCCAATCGGAGAGTCGCCAGAGGTTTGATGAACCCAAAGTTTTTGAGGGCAAACCTCTGCACTATTAGGGAGAAATCGAAATTCTGGTTGCTGGTGGACGACAGTGGTGGTGCTAGAGGTGGTCTTGATGAAGAAGAACCTTAGGGGTATTTTGGTCATTAAATTTTTTGTTTTAACCTTAAGGGTATTTTTGTCTTTTATTATTAGGTCAATGCCTAAATTTAGCCGGTCAATGTCGGAATAGGGCAATTTGGATATATCTACACCATTGCTAAAAGCTTAGGGTTAATTTTGCACTTTCAAATTTTACAAGGTCCTTTCTGCACTTTTGAAATTTAATAGGGTTATTTTTGCACTTGAGTGGGTCTCATGACAGGGCGGCCTGCGCATAAGTTTGTGGACAGACCACTTATTTTTTACCTTATACATTGCGTTTATTAAATTACATACAAAATTTAAAATTTTTGAAAATATTTCTTATATCATATATTTTTATACTTTCACCTTTAAATACATATTATTAGTTATTTTAACTTATAAAATATAATATTTAAATTTTATAAAAAAATTACAACAGTTAAGGTAAAATCCCCGGTATACTGCATATAATCTTTTGTAAATTCGCATTTCCTGAGACTTTCTCTTTGTACTTTTCCCAAATAACTATATGACCACAAAACCTGGAGAAATGAGAAGAGGAGAGAGGGTTCATTATATTTATTATTTTTTGCTTAGAAGTTCCTATAGTTATGTGAACTTTTAAAATTGACCTTAAAAATAAAATAATTGCGAAAAATACTTCATATTTATTCACCACTTACTTTGTTAGAAAGACTAGCATGAGATCGTCTCACCATAAGTCATGGTGAGACTGATACAATGTATGAAATTAAGTTTTAAAATTTACCCAAAGTACCCATGTAATCTCGCATCTTTAAACAATTGTGTTTGAGCTCTCGTCTCACCTTAAGATTGGATGAGACCATCTCATACAAGTCTTTGTATATATTATAAAAAATAAAAGAACTATTAAAGGAACTACATGAGATCTTCTCAAACTATTTCCCCTTTTCCCATTCATTTTTTTAAAGTTGAATAAAGACCGTCAATGGCGGGGAATTTTATAGGCCCCAAACTTTAAATAGAAATAAAATGATTGTAGTATGTAACATCAAAATAGGGCAATAGCACTGCCTCTACAAAAAATATATATCAATATTAGTCTAGAAGTTTTAGTGATATAGATACAAGTAAAATAAGCAATGTGTTTCCAAAAATAGCAATCTCCACCCCATGTGTTAATTGCTACTTTTCGCCAGACATTGCTGATTATAGAGCGTGAATTAAGGGTTTTGTACATGTCAAAAGTAGTGCAGTATACCATCACAGATACCCCTTTGAAAGAAAATTGTACTCCTGAGGCTCGGGCTTTCTTTGGTTGATTGAATCCCATGTTTAATCTTTTCCTTGTCCCAAGCTTGGTTTTCATGAAAGGCCTTGTCTGCAAAATTTGTGCTTGTCTGGAGATTTATGAATTTGAATGAAAGCTTTGGAAACTCTCATGTGTGCTTTGGAAGCTCTATTATGTAAGCATAATTCATGCAGCGATCTTCTCTGGCAATGAAATCCTTACCTGCTAGTGTGATAGCTATAACCTGCAATATTCAAAGAAAAACTACAGCAGTAACTTGCTCTAAAACTAAGGAGGATAATCATGAATTCTGAGAGACTATTGCCCGAAGAACATGCCCATCTTGATGTTACTCCTAAGGTTCCGAAGCTTCAGAATATGAGTGGTTATGATGTGATTGCGACTTCACTGAAGCAGGTTCAATTGCAATATGGCCTTCAGACTATTGTACCTATTGGTCGTATGTCAACTGATCCATACTTTATGGCTCTGGCGATGGTCCATGTTTACAACTTATACCGAACATGCTGAAAGGTCAAGAAACTTACATTGAATGGTCTGACGTGATGAGTCGCGCATTCCTTACCAAGAACAAGATTGATTTCATTGATGGATCCATTACCAAACCCCAGGATAGCATTTTGATGCTGCTGATTGGCCTGGGGTTAATGTTACTCTTGTCTGCTAGATCTTGCAAACCCTGGATCCGGTGTTGAGATCTTCTACAAGCTTGTTTTCCACAGTTAAGGAACTGTGGGATGACCTGAAGGCATGATTTATTCTTGGCAATGGTATGGAAGTTTTGTAAATGCAAGAGGCTATTCAGAGTTGCAGGCAGAACGGTCAGCCCATCGATATTTACTTTGGCAAACTGAAGAAGTTGTTTGCAGATTATCACTGCATGTAGCCTCCCCTAGTTTGTGACTGTGAAGAAAGCAAGGCACTGTGCCATTGCAATATTTTTGTGAGCGTCTTCTGAGAGAGAGAGAAGGATTTGATCTACCAGTTCATCTCTGGCCTCGATGAAGGCTTTCACACCTTGAGATCACATATCATGAGCATTGATCCAATGCCACCTGTCATGAAAGTATATGCCCTTGTTGCCCAGGAGAAGAATCACAGAGTTGTCATTCGAGCTTGAGAGCCTTTTTCTAATTCCATGACATATGCTGCACGACGCCCACCACCTACAAGTTCTTTGCCAATTGTTCTTTCTGCATCTGATCGAGGGAATCTTGTTTGTACACATTGTAATCGCAAGAGTCACGATAAGGATTCATGCTTCCAGATCTTTGGTGTACCAGAACGGTTCAAGGAGTTGAAGGAGAAAGCCAGCGCCGCCAAGAAAATGGTGCCAGTCTCTCGGTTGATTGCTGCTGCCGTAATCGGAGGTTCTGCCATGGCACTTCCTCTCTCACTGCCGTTCGCCGGCGCCGCTATGTCGCAGCCTGGCCTAGTGACGGCGGCTTCCTTTGGCCGCATCCCTACCCAATCAGGCTTTGGCCCTGCTCTGTCTGATGACCACTGGAGCACGACCATGCATTTATTTAATCAGTTTAATTCTCTTACTGTCAATGAGTTTGGTAAGTCTACTTTACCATGGATACTTGATTCGAGAGCCTAATATCACATGACTGGTGACAAAGGTTCTCTTACTAATCTTACTACTGCTATTGATACTGTGAATGTGGTTCTTCCTGATGGCTCTGTGTCATCCACCAACAAATATGGTTCTATTTCTTTGGTGATGTCACCCTTACTCATGTGCTATACATACCTACTTTGCGGTGCAACTTATTATCATGTTCTAGATTGTTATCTGCCTTGAAATGTCTAGCTTTGTTTACTGAAAATTATTGCATTTTACAGAAAATCAGTACGAGGAAAGTGATTGGCATTTGTGAATAGAAAGGGGGGGTGTTTTGGCTTCGACTGCTGGATACTCATGATCATCCTCCTATCCGGCAGTGTCTTCCGATAGTTACTTTCATGTCTTCTTCTGATTTATGGCATCAGCGTTTTGGACATCCTTCCTCTACAGTGTTGTTTTCTATTTCTTCTCTTGATTTTAGCACTGATAAGACTTATGTTCCTTGCTCTATATGTTATAGAGAAAAACAGACTAGACACAATTTTCCATTGAGTACTACAAATGCTACTGCACTATTTCAATTAATTCATTGTGATGTTTGGGGTTCTTATAGAACACCATCTTCTAGTGGTGCATTTAATTTTTTGACTATAGTTGATGATTATTCCCGAGCTGTTTGAGTTTATTTATTAGTGGCTAAATCAGAAGTAGCTTCTAAATTTTTAGAATTTAGTGCCTTGGTGAAGAACCACTGGGGCCGAACCATACAATGTGTTCGGGCTGATAATGGAACTGAATTTTTGCCTTTGAGATCTCATTTTGCTGCATCTGGGATCATTTTTGAGACATCTATGGTTGACACACTGCAGCATAATGGTCGAGTTGAAAGAAAGCATCACCATTTAGTCAATGTGGCCTGTGCTTTACGATTCTAAGACAGTCTTCCTATTGAATTTTGGGGAGAATGTGTTCTTACTGCTGCTTATCTGATTAACCGGACACCAACAAAGCATCTCAATGGTCGTACTTCCTTTGAGTTTCTCTATAGGTAAGCTCCTAATTACTCATCATTAAGAGTTTTTGGGTACTTGTCTTTTGCTGCTCATGTTCCTAGATATTGTGACAAGTTTTCACCAAGAAGTCGGCGTTGTTTGTTTCTTGGTTATCCTGCCAGAAAGAAAGGCTATCCCCTTTTTGACTTAGAATCCCGTGTGATCTTTACCAGTCGGGAGGCCAATTTTTTTGAAAACCAGTTCCTGTATTCTGCAATTCCGACATCGGCCTCTTTAGAAGAACCCGACAGCACCACCACCTCACTACTGGCCTCCTTCTCACCATCGGAGTTGCATGACCTACTGCCACCAACCACCGCCGATCCTTTACCACCGGCTGCTGCTGGCCCATTGTCGTCGATCCATTACTGTCGATCGTTGCTGATCCATTGCCGTCGATCGCCGCCGGCCCATCTTTGACAACCATCACCGACAACTGCTGCCGGTCCATCGCCATCGACTGCCGTCGGTCTACCACTGTCGACCATCCACGGTTCTTCACCGCCGACCACCATTGGAATTCCATCGCCGGTCACCCCCGGACAACCGTCGTCGACTTCTGCCCATTCTTCGATCCCGAATGCCGCTGGCTCTGACCACCCAGCACAGTCTCCTTCTGCAGTATATCCGACTCTGGATGGTTTTGCTGCCGAGTTGCCACCTATCAGACAGATTATTTGTGCTCGCCGATCGCCTCCTTACTTGGAAGATTATGATTGTGATGATTATTCCTGTGCTCTTACTACTGAAGACCCCCCTAACGTTTACGTTCACTCATGCGTCATCACTATCCTCAGGTGTTCTCTATTCTCTTATGGATTATGTAAATTGTGAAAAAAAATTTAGTATGCATTCTAGATTTTTGGGTTCTGTAACATTAAGTGCAGATCCCACCACTTATTCTGAGGCTTCACAGCATGCTCATTGGCGAGACATTATGACTGAAGAGCTTACTTTGCTTGAGCGCAATCAAACTTGGACTTTGGCTCCTCTGCCTCTGAATAAGAAGGCGATTGGTTGCAAATGGGTCTACCAGACGAAATTTAAGTCAGATGGTACTATTGAATGTCATAAGGTGCGCATAGTGGTTCCCGGGAATTGCCAGGTTGAAGGAATTGATTATACTGAGACATTTGCTCAGGTAGCAAAGATGAGTTCTATTGCAGTCATTCATGGTTGGGAACTGCATCAGATGGATGTCCATAATGCCTTCCTGCATGGTGATTTACATGACGAGGTTTTTATACGACATCCACCAGGCTATGTTGTGCCTCCTGGTCAGGTATGTCACCTTCAGAAATCTTTTTACGATCTTTGCCAGGCTCCTAGAGACAGAGAGCAATTGGCGAAATTCGATAATCGCAGTGATACTGGAATCTTTCTTGGTTATTCTGTGAACAGCCAGGCTTATCGTGTTTATAACCTTCGGGCAAACACACTCATAGAATCTATAAATGTTATTGTGGATGATTCTGAAGAAGGAAAAAAGTCAGATGTTGTAGAAGATGAACCTAATCAAACTTATGTTCCAACACAACCTAGTCAACTTGACAAACCAGATCCATCGCATGTTGGAACATATGAACAGACTGATGCTGAACCAGTTGAAACTGAGCATGTTGAAACACCATCCCCCACTGCCTTATCCTATGTCCCAACATAGGATCAACCTAAATCAATGACACGGAGTACTCGATCAGTTCCTCGGGTGGATTACAGGAAGTTGGAAGGATTACAATGCTTCATCTCTCATTGAACCCAAGAACTACAAGGAGGCATTACTGGACAAATATTGGATTGCTGCAATGCAAGAAGAACTAGGTCAGTTTGCAGGAAATGGTGTATGGTATCTCATTCCTTGTCCTAAAGGTGTAAATGTTATCGGCACAAAGTGGATCTTTAAGAATAAATCTGATGCTGACGAAAACATTACTCGAAACAAAAGACAGACTGGTAGCTCAAGGATATACATAAGTTGAAGGAGTCAACTTTGACGAGACTTTTGCACCAGTTGCCAGGTTAGAGTCAATTCAAATTTTACTTGCTATTGCCTGCTCTATGAACTTTACTCTGTATCAAATGGATGTTAAGAGTGATTTCCTAAATAGTGAGGTAAATGAAAAAGTATATGTGGAACGACCTAAAGGATTTGAGGATTCTCATTACCCTCATCATGTGTATCGCCTCAAGAAGGCTTTATATGGCTTAAAGCAAGCACCAAGGGCATGGTATGAACGACTTACTAACTTTATTCTTCAGAAAGGTTATCGTCGAGGGGAAGTAAATCACACTTTATTTGTGCTTGAAAAGTCATCAAAAATTCTGATTGCTCAAATTTATGTTGATGATATAGTATTCAGCTCTACTTCACCATCTCTAGTACAAGATTTTGTCACGGTTATACAGGCTGAATTTGAAATTAGCATGGTTGGAGTGCTCACATACTTTCTAGGACTGCAAGTTAAGCAAGGAAAACATGACCTGTTAATAAATCAGAGTAAGTATGCCCTGAATTTAGTAAAGAGATTCGGTTTAAGCAATGTCCGAGCAGTTTGAACACCTATGGGGGTTTCTGACAAACTGGTAAAGGATGAGAAAGGATTCGCAGTTGATCAAAAGTTTTACAGGGGAATGATTGGGAGTCTGTTGTATTTAACAGCAAGTAGACCAGATATATGTCTTAACATAGGGATATGTGGAAGATTTCAGGCTGATCCAAATGAGTCTCATCTCACTGCAGTCAAAAGAGTTATTCGATATGTAAGTGGGACTTCTGAGTATAGTATCTGGTATTCTAAGAATCAAGATTATGATTTAATTGGGCACATTAATTCTGATTGGACTGGTAATGCTGATGATCGAAAGACCACTATAGGTGGATGTTTCTTTATTGGTATGAATCTAGTTTCTTGGTATAGCAAGAAACAAAATTAGATCTCCTTTTCTACTGCGGAAGCTGAATATCTTGCTGCTGGAAGTTTTTGTGCACAATTGTTATGGATGAAGCAAATGATGAACGACTATGGAATTCATCAAGGGCCATTGAAGATTTTATGTGACAATACAAGTGCTATTGATATTTTGAAAAATCCAGTCCAGCACTCTCGAACCAAGCACATTGACATAAGGCATCATTTTATTAGAGATCTTGTTGAAAGGAAGGAAGTTATGGCAGTCTATGTTCCAACATATGAGCAATTTGCTGATATATTACAAAGCCATTGGACACTTCCACATTTGAAATTCTCAGACAACACTTAGGTGTTTGTCAGATTTGAGGTAACTCTTGCCTTTATTTAGCTATAAATATTTTTTCTTATTCTTCTTCAGAAATATAGAAAAACAAAAAAATTGGAAAAAATAAAATGTTACAAAAACAAAAGTAGAGTTATGGTATGTTGGAAGTTAGTATGTCTTGAGTTGACAAGAGAGAAAAGAAGAATCATTGCACTTCTTGGAAAGGGAAAAAGTTTTCGCTGCAAAAGAGGCAAGGAAGTGAAGAGTTTGTGTTTGGTTTAAAAAGGTCTCCATCTCTCCATATCCCACTCTTTTCGGCCTACACTCCACTTATTCTTGGCGTTCTGCTGATTCTTGTTGCCAAAATTTGCCAAGAGTTTTCTCCTCACAACGAATCCCTGCCAAAAAAATGTCTTCGAGCCCAAAATCTCCTACGATCGAGAATGAAATTCAAGAAACTCCTCAACCTCCAGAAGATGAGAATGTCGAACAAGGTGAAAAATAATGTGGAGTTGGTCTTGACCGGTGGTGATGGACAAGGTGAAGAAAATATGGAAGCAGACCTGACCGGTGGTGGTGAACTGGGTGAAGATCTCGGAGACAAAAGGAAAGGTCCCTATCAAACGGTAACTTTCCCTGATCCTCCCCTCTTAAAGGTGCATGGGATAGAATTTAAATTTGAATGGCTAGAAGCAAATAGAACTGTGGTAGACTTGACTAAAATTAAGAGTGTAGAAGGGAAATTTCTAAGTGTTAAGGTTCAGGAACTTGTGACTGGTGATATTGGAGATCTGAAGGATGTTGAGAACTAAGAAACTAGATTTCTAAGAGGGAAATATGGAGTGTACAGAGGAAAGGATATATTTCATGTCTACTCATCTATTCCCGGCCCTAACTGTGTAAAAATTAAGGAAATATGTGATGAGGAGGCTGAAGGATTGGAAGTTATTAAGTCTACGGACAGGATGCCTATAGGATTCTATGATGCTGAAGCTGCTCAGTGGATAGAGGAACTGAGAAAACCAGTGATAATAGAATTTTCTGACAGTGAAGAAGGAGACAATGTTGGCTATGTTCCTACACAGAAAGCAGATTCAGAAAATGCTGAAGAGATGGAAATTGATGATGAAGATATGGGAGGTCAAGACCAGTTTAATGTAACTGGCAATGCTTATGATGATGTGGAGTAGTCAGATGAAGATCAGGCGGGAGGATCTGATTTGAGGCAAGATGAATCAGTCCAGGATCAGAATGTTGGAACACAGGGCAGGACAGAGACTGCCAAGGAAGATGAACCCAATGCTGGAAATTCTGAGTATGTTCCAACACAGGAACCTGAGTTGAACTACTCCGGTGATGAAGTGCTAGATGAATTCTTTCAAGCTGCTAAGGGCAAGAGAAATATGGGTGCTACCAAGAACTCCCCACCAACCAAGAAATCCAAGAAAACCAAAGCTGCTCCCAAGAAGAAGTGTTGCCAACTCCTCCTGTAAGTGAAGCACTGTCATTTTCTTACTATGATATAAACTGTGAGGAGATGGGAGAGCTGTTTGTTGAAAGTAAGATGATCTCTGAGAGACCAGTAGACTTAGATGCATATAGAGCGCGCGGTTTTTCTGAATTTTTGGAAAGAATTAGAGTGAAAAGGGATGCTACAGTACAACTTCAGTATAAAAAGTAGGTGGTCATTGAAGTGTATTCCAATCTAATGGCTGGGAACTTGGAGGCTAATTCCCCATGGTTTGAGAGGGTTTATGTAAGGGGGAAGATTATTGATTACTTTGCTGCCAGGATAAACATGATTTTGGGGCTGAAAACTCCAGAATTTTAAGGTGTTTTTCCAGATGATTTAGAAGTATCTGATGCTCAGATTCTGGAGGTAGTCTCAGGAGGGTGCAAGACCAAATGGCCTGAGACTGGATACTCACATGCTTCCTGTCTGTCCTCTAGATTTTTTGGTCTATATCAGGTAGCTGTGAACTACTAGATGCCATCCTCCAATACTACTGTCTTGACTAGAGAAATGGCTAAGTTCTTGTACTGTGTTGGAATACAGAAATCAGTCAACCTAGGGTTGTTTATACAACAGAGTCTAGTTAGGCAAGCTACTGCCTCAAAGACAAAACATGCTCTGGTGTATCCCTGTTTGATATATGCATTGGCTAAGAGTGCCAAGGTGAAGGGAAAAGCAAAGGATGTGATCATCGATACAGAGTTTCTCCAGCCTAACAAGAACACTTTTGGCATGCGACATGTTCATGACCTTCCATGGAACCCTGAAGCTTTTACTTCTACAAACGCTGAAAAGAAAGCCAAGATAGTAGTGCTCAATGCAAGGTTGGAGACTATAGCTATCCAAATTGTGGCACTTGAAGCAGAGAAGGCCAGACTTGGGGAGGAGAAGGCGCAGCTGAAGGCACATGATGCTACTCCTGAACATGATTGATTTTCCTACAGTATTTATGTTCCAACATAGATCCGATCTTATGTTCAGGGTTTATTGCCTTTGGCATATTCATGGCCCCAAGCGGAGAATATTTGGTGATTTTGGATATTAATTTTGGATGACTGTAATCTGAATATTATGTTTCGGTATTCTGGAATTCTGGATTTTTGAATGGTATTTTTTTATGATCAGATTTTGTAGTTTGCATATGTTCCAACATAGGTGGATTTCTGGAAGACCTATGTGAATGATTGCATGTTTTTTTTCCCGTTGTGTTCTTAATGTCCAAAATGGTTGGGTCCACAAAATGCCAAAGGAGGGGATTGTAAAGTCAAGTGGTGTTCATTGAATATTTCAATTAGCAATTTGTGAACTTATTTGGAAACAAAAAACTTTCCTTGTTGGAACATACTGACAAACATGTTTACGCCAACAAGTTTTACGAAAGAAGAATATCAGAATATTATAGTATTTGTGATTTATGGAAATCTGAATATTCTGCTATATGCTAGGCGTAGTAGAAACATAGTTGATTTATGGATAATCCCTACAAATATGATATTGATATTATCGAACATATGGGAGATATTATGATAAGGAAAATTCTTTTATTTATGGGATTTGGATATGCTTCAGAAGCAGATAAGGAATAGGAATATTATGGAGATAATCACGACGAGTTCTGATCTGCTCAAGGCAAGGGGACACCACAACTGCATTAAACTCACAATTTTAATAGAGAAAATCTATGAATGACTTGCAAAGAGCCAGATCTATATGTTCCAATATACGTGACCTGCCGTTCAAAGTTCAGAATTATATGCCTTAATTTCTCGGGAGGAGGAGATCCAGTGTCGATGAGTTTCGAGGTCAGAGGGAGTCTGATCAAGGCGGATTGGTAGTTAGGGGAGCTAGCAGAATTCACACGTTTGATTAGTAAAGATAAGTAATTTTTACAGTGTACTTTGTACTGTACCTTTCTGATTAGTGGATTCATTCTGAACTGGGCCAGACCCCGCAGATGTAGGTGGATTTTTCCGAACTACGTAATCAAGTGTTGTGTTTTTAATGCTTTACTTTATTGCATAATTGATTAGATAGATTATGTTGGAACATACTAGTAATCATTAAGAGAATTCAGTAAAACCATATTTCACTTATGATGCTAGAAAACGTTGCAGGTTGAAGACCAGCATGTTCTCTCATGTTTTCTTTATCTTCTTCAAGAAAGAATAGATATCATTGTGAAGTTTTTCTTTGCACTCTAATTATGATGAGAGAATCAGCCATGAACTATACTTTTGCATTTCAGACATGTAGTTCATAACCTTGGAACTTTACTAAAGAAATTGTTTTGAAAATATTGCTAAAATAACAAGGTTTAGCTACACTACAATAATCTAAAGATGGTTTTGATTTTGAAGTGGAAATTGGTCTTTTAAAGATATTATCTTAACCAGTGTTTTCTTTGTAGTTGTTGATTTCTGAATTAGATCTGGATTCAGTAGGAAGCATATAGAAAGGGAATGGAAATGATAAAGAAAAATCGTAGATTGATTTAGGAATGATTATTATAAATAAAACCATTATAATACCATTATGGTACCATAAATACGATTGATTATCTTATATACTTTTATTATATTGCAGATATTTCTCGGGGCGAACGTATTGAAACTTGTGAGTAATCTCACTGGAGAAACACTTTATTTTCTTTTGTTTTAATTTAACTAAATGAACCAGGCATGCTGAAGGTTTGAGATATTTCGTTATCATGCTATCATGCTTTACGTATTTATTATGAAAATCATTACACGACTGCTTCTATACTATATGAGTTCGTGACCTTCTTGCTATATATTAGGCTTACTTGATTACTTGCTTGAACTTGATATGATAATTGGTTTTGTTTACTTAATTTCTTCAATCAATCACTTGCTTGAATTCTATCTTTCTTGAACTTGATATTGGCCTGTTGTGTACGTGACCACTCTGGACCAATTATTTGCTTGAACTTGACATTGGCCGGTTGTATACTTGATCGCACCGAACCAGTTACTTGCTTGTACTCATGCTTGATAGGGTGGCTCCCGACCCTGCTTAGCATTGAAACCAACGAGTCAGCAACAGGCTAGATCGTTCGGCTATGTCTAAGAAGGTCTTGATGTACTCTCGAGATGTTATCGTGTGCTGCACAAAATTCTGGCTTACTTGACGGGCGTGTGTTGTCGATATTGATCCTTGGATCTCTTTCTCTTTCTCGATATTTCGAGATAGTACTTGCTTGCAGGTAGTTGGAGTATAATTAGGAATCCAACTGTAGCCTCATATAGAGACTTGACGGATTGCTATGTATACTTCTCAGTCCTCTCTCTATCCCTTACGTGAAATATGTGTTTATTTATCTCGCTTTCTCTGTGTTATATGGTCATATAACATCACTTGATAAATATTTCTAATCCATTGAGACCTCACTGAGCATGGGCTCATTCGTTAACCTTTTTTTTCTAGATGTTTGGGAAGGATATCGACTCGAGTGATGGAATCCAAGATTATAGGCACATTATTGAGCTATAGTTATTATAAGCTCAACATCCTGAAAAAGAAATGCAAAATCCTAAAAGTTTAACAAATCTATATTATATCTTGTTTTAAAATTTTATACAAATATATTTATAAATTTTAGTCAAATTAATTATCTTGCTCTTTCTATTACTGAGCCCTGACGTGAGCTAGGCAGACACTCGATTACGACCTCTCCTATAAGCAGGAAGGCGAAATCGGGATGTCACGGAAAGGAAGTTCAGGAAAGCCAAGTAGATACCCTCTCTAATTCTCTAAAGATAACATCCGTATTTTAAAAATATCTGTCCGCAAAGAAGTTGACCACTAATGTCATATTTAACTCCTCTGTATTCATTTGGCAAAGTCTTGGGAAAGACTCTCTTTTCATTGGCTTATGAAAGACGAGTTTAATTACAATAATAAAAGGTAAAAGATTTTAGTTGAAATATTAAAATTTTAGTATGCAATATGTAGTGGTTATAATATTTATAACTCGATTCATGCAACCTGAAAATTTTATTTTCATTTATTCTAATTTACACGTTAAACCTTGGTGTTTCCATTACTTATGAAAATATCGTCTTTCAAGACGGACTCCATTCATTTTGTGTCTCTATATAAACCTTAAAAACAACTCTAATTTTCTACACTTAGAGTTTTTTTTTCTTTGCTTAAAAAAGAGTGATCAAATTTTTATTATTGTATATTTCCAAAATGAACAAAAATTATCATTGTCCACTTTGTGAATTGTACTTCAAGAATTTGTGATTGAACCTCCAGTTCATAACATTCTGCTACTAGGAAGTTGGGCTTAATAGCTCAACTGGAACTACTTAAGTGTCAAATGACCCAATTAGACTAAGGGTATGACGGACTTTTGGAAAGCAAGTGGACAACTGAAAGCAAAACTGGAATGGAAGCTCAACTTCCTTATTCATCAGTGGCAGCAAGGTGGTTAGCCTAATCATATTCTAACTAATTCGACAACAGAATCCAACAGAGGCAACAGAATCCAACGGAATCAACTACAGAATCCAACCAATTACAGTTAGGCAATTAGAGAGTATAAGAATAGCATGGAAAGGAAGAAGGGGGATATGATGTTTTCTTGTAATTCAGAAATAGCTTACCTCAACCAAGCTCTCTCATCTCCTTCTTCTTCATTTCTATAACTCTCCTGTCAAAAATGGGAAAATCAATAAAACTACCATTTCCGTCCTTGTTCGGCTCACTGTGTGTGACAAAATTGGTATCAGAGCAGGTCAATCCTTGGATATGGCGGAAAACACCAGGTTGAGAACGCTGGAAAATCATCAAAAAGATCAGGACTCAAAGATTCTAGAACTATCTTCAAACTTGAAGGCTCAACTCAAACTGCAAGGAGTTCAGATGTATTCGGCAATTGAAGAAAAATGTGGAGCAATGAGCAAGGAATTAGAAGATCGTATGGATCAGATGATGACTCCAAAATTTCAGCTGTTTGAAGAAAGAATAACAACTTTATTTCATAGGAACAACAATAAATCCAGAGCAAGAGATGAGGTGGAGTCAAATCATTCTCAGACGTTAGTTACGCCGCAGGCACAGAGGCAAGCTTACGAAGGTCAGAATCATGACGCACAAGCTACTAATGCATTCAAAGAGGATTTCGGCAGAACAGAAGAGCAGAACGTATGCTGGAAGGAGAAGATCGGTAGAATGTCGGGAAATCAGCAACCAAAGATTGAGCTATCAGTTTTCAATGATGAAAATCCAAGGGAATGGTTAGAAAGTGTGAGAAGTTCTTTAACTTTTTCCAGATTCCTGAATTTCAGAAAATAGAAGCCATTGTGATTTATTTGGAGAATAAGGCTGAGATTTGGTTTTATGGAGAAAAGTTCATTAAACCAAATTGGAGTTGGGAAGAGTTCAGGGAGGCAGTTATGAAGAGATTTGGGGAAGCAGGAGGCAAGGATGCGATTGAAGAGTTCAATAAACTTGTGCAGAAGGATAATGTCAGAAACTACCAGGAGAATTTTGAAGAACTCAGGTCACTAATCATCTGTAAGAATCCTTTACTGCCTGAATCTTACTTCATGTCAAGCTTCATAAGTGGTTTGAAGGATGAATTAAAACCTGTGGTTAAGCTTTTTAAGCCTACTTCATTGCAAGAAACTGTAGAAGTAGCATTACTACAGGAACAGAATATGAATAATTTGATTAGAAGAAATCGGAATGGGAATATGGTTAGTTCTGGTTTAGGTAGTGTTGCTGGTGGAAAATTTTATGGTGATAGAACCAACTCCAAAGGGTATGGACAAGGGGCAGTACCTAAGCTAGAAAACAAATTCAATTCAGGAAATTTCAAGAGAATCTCTCCCCAAGAGATTCAATTTAGAAGAGAAAATCAACTATGCTTTAAGTGTGGAGAAAAATTTGGGGCTGGGCATATCTGTAAGTTTAGACAAGTTCACCTCATGTATACTAAGGATAATGATGACAATGGAGAAGTTTATGTGGTTTACAATGCTCAGTCTGACATTCCACTTACTGAGGAAAATGAGACTGATTCTGAACACCCGACGTTGAAGACCTTAGGGGATGACAAGTCAAATTGTAACTCAATTATCCTTTATGGTCGATTGCAAGGTCATTCTGTAAGTATTTTGTTTGACACTGGAGCTAATGATAGCTTTATCAATCTGGAATTGGTTACGTAATTGAATCTGAAGCTAGATTACACTGTTAGACCTTTCGTTGTAGAAGTGGCTAATGGGGCAAAAGTTAAAGGATACGCTAGTTGTCCAAAAGTTTCTTGGGAAATTAATCAGCAACAATTTAGCTATGACCTACGAGTTCTTCCTCTTAGGAACTTGGACATACTGTTGGGTGTGGATTGAATGAGAACATATAGTCCTATCACTTTTGATTTCGAGGATAGGAGCATTTCTTTCTGGAGTAATGGTCTTAGTTGGACTGTATTTGGTATGGATAAGGAGGTTAAGGTGGGGATGATAAGGGGCTGTGAAGCAAGGAAGCTGGCTGAATACAAGAGGAGCAAATTATTTCATGCGGCAATGTAAAGTGAAAATATGGAAAATATTCTGGAAAGCAACAAGAGTTCAGAATTTACCTTAAGGTATGCAGCAGCAATGACAGAAAATGAAGCGCAGAGTCTATGCACTCAACCAGGGAATCATCCTGCAATTAGTTTGACACAAAACAATGCTGGGGTGTTAATCATATATCTGAGCTTAACATCCAGGAAGGAAAATTGCACAAAATGAAGGAGGACCCTGATGACAACTTCGGCCAAAAAGATAATCAACCTAGCAGTGCCGGTTTACCGCCTGAAGTACAACAATTACTTCACAAGTATTCCATTGTTTTTGAACTTCCTAAGGGTTTTCCACCTATAAGGGATGTGGATCATAAAATAACACTCAAATCTGATTTGCAACCATTTCAGATAAGACCCTATAGGCAACCACATGCACACAAGGCCGAGATTGAGAGACAAGTGGAAGATATGCTTAGAGAAAAAGTCATACAAATCAGCAATAGTCCTTATTCATCTCCAGTTTTGTTGGTTAAGAAGAAGGATGATGCATGGAGATTGTGCATTGATTATAGAAAACTAAATGATATTACCATAAAAGATAAATTTCCTATTCCTATTATAGATGAGTTACTAGACGAGTTACACGGCTCTCAATTCTTTTCCAAACTTGATCTGAGATCAGGTTATCATCAAATAAGGGTGAGAAAAGAAGATGTTGCTAAAACAGCATTTCAAACACATAGCGGACATTTTGAATTCTTAGTCATGCCTTTCGGGTTGACTAATGCTCCTGCTACTTTTCAGTTGTTAATGAACCAAATTTTTAAGCAACATTTCAGGAAGTTTGTTCTGGTTTTCTTTGATGATATCTTGGTGTATAGTAAGTCCTTAGAGGATCACCTTCACCATTTAGAACAGGTATTACTTTTGCTGCAGAATCACCAATTATTTTCCAAGGCATCTAAGTGTGTGTTTGCTCAAGGTTCAGTAGAATATCTGGGGCATATTATCACAACTAAGGGAGTAGATATGGATCCCAAGAAAATAAGCTGTATTCTGGATTGGTCTGTACCCAAAACACTCAAGGAGTTAAGGGGATTCTTAGGATTAACAGGTTATTATAGAAGATTTATCAAGTCTTATGGCAGTATTTGTAGACAATTACATTACCTGCTCAGGAGAGACGCTTTCCATTGGGATACAGAGGCAACTCAAGCTTTCCATGAGCTAAAGACTATTATCACAACTGCTCCCGTCTTGAGATCACCTGAATTTGATAAAGAATTCGTGATTGAAACGGATGCTAGTGATATAGGAATGGGCGGGGTATTGATGCAAGATCAACATCCCATAGCTTATCTCAGCAAATCTTTCTACCTTAGGAATTGGGGAATGTCGACTTATGAGAAGGAGTTGGCAATAGTTATGGCCATTGACAAATGGAAGCATTACTTAGTGGGACATCACTTCATTATTAAGACTGATCATCAATCTTTGAGATATCTGTTAGATCAGAAGTTACACAGTGCCTTGCAACATAAGTGGGCTACTAAGTTGTTTGGGCTGAGTTTTGAAATCCAGTACAAAAAGGGTAAGGAAAATGGAGCTACGGATGCCTTGTCCAGAATTCCTTTGTCCAGAACTCCTAACGGGGAACAAGAGGATAGAATGAATGAGCTAACATCTGTTAATTCCAAAAGCTTAGGAACCTTGAATATAGATGAGAAGGCACCAACCATGTCGGCTGCAGTGGCAATAGGATTGTCAGAAGGTACTCTGAACATGCAGAAGACTTTTGAGAAATAGAACAACAGTAAAAGTAGTGCTACCACAGTAAGGAGCATTCAGACTCTTACAGTAGCAGAAGCAAAAGGAGAGAAGAACCTTCAACCGGAAATGGAAGAAGTTTATGACCAGATCGAGGATCAGGCTGTCCGTAATGTAACTAGGCTGAATATGATATCATCAGCTCAGCCTACTTGGCTAAGTCAAATTGAGAATAGTTATAAAGGAGATGAAGTAGCACAAGACATGATCCTACAAGCTACTTTACAGGGTACTTGTTCCACCAGTACTGAGTTCCAGTACCTTAGAGGGGTATTAAAGAAACAAAATAGGATCTACGTTGGCAATTCATAAGGCATCCGACAAGTTACCCTCCAATCCTTGCATTCTTCCGTGTTGCGGGGACATTCCGGACAAACGACTACCATTAAGAGAGTTGAATCTCTTTTCTTTTGGCCAGGTATGAGGGAGGATGTTATACAGCTTGTTCGTAATTGCTCCATCTGTCAGAGGAGTAAATATGAAAATATTCATCCACCTGGACTCTTACAGCCACTTCCTATACCTACCAAACCTTGGGCAAATATTTCAATGGACTTTATCGAGAAACTACCGAGATCACAGGGATATGATACTGTAATGGTGTTCGTTGATCGGTTAACTAAATACTCTCACTTCATACCTATGGCTCATCCGCTTACTGCTCTACAGGTTTCTACCATTTTTTAGCCAAAATATATCGTTTGCACGGCCTGCCATAAGCTATCATCAGTGACAGAGACAGGATTTTCACTAGTCAATTTTGGAAAGAGCTGTTTACAAGGTTGGGAGTGAAATTGCAGTTCAGTAGCGCTTATCACCCAGAAACTGATGGACAAACTGAAAGAATTAATCAAATTTTGGAGTCCTATCTCAGGTGTTTTTGTGAGGAAAAATCAGATACTTGGAAAGATTGGTTAGGATTGGCAGAGTGGTGGTATAATACTTCCTATCAAGCCAGAATAAAAATGACTCCTTATGAAGCCTTATACGATTTTAAGCCACAACAAGTTCCACTAGGGGAATTTGCAGATGTAGTTATCCAGCTACGCAGAACCTGATTAGTCTGGGAGAATCAGTTCAGTTACTGCGACAGACCCATCTTAAAGCTGCTCAGGACCGATATAAGCTTCATGCGGATCGAACGCGAACAGATAGACAGTTTCAAGTGGGTGACATGGTTTATCTGAAGCTTCAAAATACAGACAAGGTTCTGTGGCACAGAGGAATAGCATGAAGTTAGCTACTAAGTTTTTTGGTCCTTATGTTATCCTACAGAAGATTGGAGCTGTGGCTTATAAATTGCAGCTCCTCGATACATCAAAAATACATCATGTTTTTCATGTGTCTCTTCTTAAACCACACCATGGTTCTCTACCAGTATCGATCACTCATATACCCAATTCTGATCAATCTGAATTCTTTCTACTAGAGCCTGAGCGCATTTTGCATAGAAGAATGCTTGGTTCGGGTTCTGAACAAATAGTTCAGTGGCTTATACAATGGAAGCACATGCCAAAAGAAGAATCTTCCTGGGAAGATAGTACATTCATCATGAACCAGTTTCCTGCCTTTCAATACTGAAGTTGCAGGATAACATAGCTTGAGGACAAGCTGATTCATAAGGGGAGGGGTTTGTCAAATGGCCCAATTAAACTAAGGGTATGACGGACTTTTGGAAAGCAAGTGGACAACTGAAAGCAAAACTGGAATGGAAGCTCAACTCCCTTATTCATCAGCGGCGACAAGGTGGTTAGCCTAATCATATTCTAACTAATTCGACAACAGAATCCAACGAAATCAACTACAGAATCCAACCCATTACAGTTAAGCAATTAGAGAGTATAAAAATAGCATGGAAAGAAAGAAGGGGGATTTGATGTTTTCTTGTAATTCAGAAATAGCTTACCTCAACCAAGCTCTCTCATCATCTTCTTCTTCGTTTCTGTAATTCTCCTGTCAAAAACGGGAAAATCAATAAAACTTCTATTTCCGTCCTTGTTTAGCTCACTGTGTGTGACATTAAGCCTCCAGATCTTCTAGCCCAATACCGTATTATAATGCGTGTTGCTCGGCCTGTTTGCCTTATACAAGCACACTTTTATTTTATATTTAAATATTTTTAACTATAAAAAAGTTTAATTACTTTCATGCTCCACTCATTTTATAATTATATTATTTAAAATAACAAAAAGTTTTATTTTAAACCGACTAATGGTTAGGCGATATCATTTTAGTATTTGATGTAATTGATTGAATGATTTGATCTTTGTTTTTATTTATTGTAACGAGTTTCCTGAAGTTTTGAAAAACTTTTAAAATGTATTATAATGTATAACTAATCATAATTTAACGTAAAAGTTATTGAAGCTATTTTTTTATGATCGATCTAACCGTTATTCGTTCTAACTTTCTCTTAAATTAATACACTTTATATGTTTTAAATTTTTGCAATATAAATGGTTCCCGAAGTTTCAATATTATCCCACCGTCCAAGTTATTTTTGCACTTTTTCCTCTTTGGGACGTCTCACCTGTTTTTACACTCTTCACTTTATTTTTAATTTTGGTCAACATTTTTTTAATTGGCATGGCCAAATTGTAAAGTTGAAATAAAATGCAAAAGGAAAATAAAATCAAAGTATCCCACTAGCACATGGACTAAAAATTATTAAATAATGAATACTTAAAAATACTTTTTCTTTCTCTCTCTTTAAAAATAGATAGGACGGGGAGTTAAAGCAAATGAAGGGATTGCACGTCATGTAATACCAAAACGTCATGCTTTCGTCGTAATAAAAAACTTAGCAGAGAAGGCTTCCGAAATAACATAATCCAAGGATTCGGCGTATGATAATTGATAAATACAATATTTTCTCCATCTCAAAGGAAGATTCTTATATCACCCTTATAAAGCTATTTATGAATGCTGATATGATATAAAAAATGAAAGATTAAAATAAACTAGTCAAATTTTTGTTATAAATTCAAATCCTAAAAAATAATCAAAATAAAAATAGAAAATAAATTTATTTAGGTGGGAAGATGGATTAAAAAAATGTCTAGCTTGAATGAAAAAAAAGAAGGAATTTGAACTAGTAAATTAGTAGTAATACATTTCTCCCTTTTTCTTCTTCTATCATAATTAGTAAAAAAAAAGTTCCAATAACCTTAAAATTTCACTTAATAGATAAATTAAAAAATCATGTAAGGAAGTGAGTGATGCAACTGCAAGGTTATTTATTTTCATTCAAATCAAGTAAAATTAAACTTAAATAAATTAAAATTAATTTATTGAACCGGGTTATATTAAAATTTAATTAATTTAATTTAAAATTAGAATAACATTTTAATGTCTTTTTACTTTAATTAACTGTACTTAAATTTGTATCAGATCAATTTCATTTCATTTCCTTTTTGATAACATGAAAAACATCACCTAGCTAGGTATATTTGAAGTACAGGATTATCTTTCGAAATATTTTGGAGATAATGATTCCAAAATACAAGGAGTTTGCGATATTTCTACCTAAATTGGAGCTAATAGGATAAGCATTTTTTTGGGATAAAAATAGGATAAGACTTTTTAATTTGTTGGATTATTATATAAAAATATGCCACGTGGAAGGAATACGAGGAGAGGTAGAGTTTCTCGCAGCTTTAAACAATTACCCGGTGACGAAGACATCGGATAGAATTCATATTCACACTCAAATTCTCCCTAATCACTCTTCATTTTCCCCCAAATTCTTCATCTTCCGACCTTCGCTAGGGTTTCCTGCAATTTTCAATCCGCAAAATATGGGCGGTGGAGCGGCGATTAGGACGGCGGCGAGGGTCGCCGGCGCTAGTATTCTCAACAACGGCCTCCGCGGCGTCGCTCACCCCGACAACACTTTCTCCGCCGCGGCGCGTAAGGCCGCGCGTCCCGTCGGCGGCTTGTTCGCCTCCTCCTCGTCGTCGGAGTCCGGGAAGAGTGCCGCTGCCGTGGGTGTTGATCAGGAGGCGGTGCAGACGCAGACGCCGTGTTTTGATTTTGCAGACTGGGAGTTTGCCGGCGGGGAGGAGGATCTGCTCGCCGCCGCCAGCGATGGAGGGATGATGCCGAGGCTTGTGTTCGGTGGCGCCCCGTCGATTGAAGAAGCTAAGGAGGCCACATCTGAGCTTAAAGACGTTCTCGAAAAGTACGAATGAATACTTCCCAATTCTTATGGTTTTTAATTTATGTTTATTAAGGAAAGCTTGAATAGAACTGTTTATGATGATGGCTATTATGGATCATGAAATGCTATCTATTTTATAGTTTGGTGGTTTGAAGTCGTAATTTAGTATGAAGTATTGGATCCTTTTATTTCCCTTGAATATTTCAGGGCGTATCTTTCTTCGTCGCCTTCTTCTCCGATTTCGCGGCGATCACAATCTGATGATTTGGAGACCAAACCCTGCTTGACTAGTGAAGCTATTGTTGCTCGTGCACCGCCACAACACGCAATGAAGGCATTCAAATATCTGAGTGAAAGTCCTGAAGCTCAGGTTCGTTCTTCAACTACTATTGTTCATTTAGAATGTTCTTGATCTCTATTGAATGTTATCACGAATTCTTAGGTTTGACAGTATTCCCCGAGCTGTGTAGTTCTTCGTGCTGTTTTGTTAACTGTTGCATCTTCTAGCGATTTCAGTACCTTACATTTCTAATGATGCAGTCTGTGATCCCTTATGTTATCGTACCTTACATTGTACCAAACCATTTGTTTGTGTTTTTGACACATAAGGTTTCTTTCTTTTAGACGGTCGTTGCTTCGATTGCATCTGATCAAAATGTGTGGAAGGCGGTGCTGAATAATCCAGCTCTTCAGGAATATCTCCAGACGCAGAATATCAGTAAGAACATTATGTTTCTCCTTAGTGTCGCTACCTTTGGTTTTCTCCGACAGTCTTGTTCAATTGTATGACATCTAACTCTCGGTTTTCAGATGCTGTAAATGTGGAACTATATGAGAAGGCGTCATCTACTGGCAGCAGCAACGGTTCTCCCCAGAATATGGATGGATCATTTGGCATGGATGGTATAGTGGACTATTTGCAGACCCTGAAGCATTCGGTGGTTGACATGGTGAGTAACTTGGGCGATTATTTCCAGAATCTATTTGGGGTATCTAATGGCGAGAAAGATGCGAAAGAAAACCCATTGTCTGGCTTCCTTGATAAGGCTCTGGGACCTTCGCTATTTGGGTTGGCCGTGATGGTTATCATGGTGGTGGTGTTAAAGAGAGCTTAATTTGCCGATGTTACAGTTCAGCATTAATTGTTGGAGAGAAGTCTGAAGTTAAGATAGCAGTTTGTATAGGTGCTTGTTTCTGTCTGGATTCTGAACTTTTGCTTTGTGCTCTTTCACCTTTGCAATTTCTTCATGCTTGTTTTGGACAAGTTTTGAAGGTGTTTTTGCATTCATATGCTCTTGGTGTTTTTCTCTCTCGTGCCTTGTACTTGTGAACCAGGAAACTTCCTAGTGTCCGCTATCATATTCGTCTTCTTTTATCACATGCTATCTGGTATTCTGAATCATACGGAGTAGGAAAGTTTCGTTTTCACTCGCATGCTTATGGTATTATTGACCTTACAAACAGTTGTGTAATGAGAATGTTGTAGTATGATTTGTCTGTTGCAACATACTGCTATCGGAAAGTTTGGTTCAAGAATGGTTCTGATCGCCGAGCAATCTAACACAAAAACCGCTTACTTGGATAAGTACATATGCATGCTCAATGTCTCCTTTGGACACATCCGATAAAACTCGAACGACGCTTAGTATGATTGAATGCTGTTACGCATAGTTGCTACTGAAACGTAACCTCAGAAAAACAAAAAATTATATTGTGTAAATGGATTCATATTACATTTGACATTCATGAATCTAGCCATGTTTTTCATCACCGAAATACAAGTATAAGATGAAAAGTGTTAGGGTAAGATATTTGGTGCCAGATTATTGGCAATCCTACAAAATTCATCAGCTTAGAGACAAAATCTTCAACTGGGAATGAACATAATATCACTTGGCTCCAAGCGCATCTTGCCTTGATCTCGTTTAACATAAGGTCTTTTTTGGTCAGGTTGCCCCCGCTGCAAGAAGAAACAAATTCACCCAAATCAGAAGGGATCCAAGAGTATGGAGGAGAATTCAGATATCTCATCTTACCTTTCTCAGAACGAAAGCCAAATACAAGTACGCTACTTCCCATTCTTCGGGTGATAGTGTACCTAAATAACAAGAAATTGAGTCATTCAGGATCATAGACCGTGGAATGGATTTCAGATGTTTAACCATTCAGGAGGTTTATGAGAATCTGAAACTTACGTTCGTTAATGCCACCACCTAATGCACCGAGCCTTCTCATGAGTTCAACGAACTCGGGTTTCTTCATATATTCATGCACAAAAGCATGAGAGTTTTTCGCAAAAACTAGCTCCAAGTCGTACTCCTCAGCCAATGCCTTGAAGACATGAAAAGGCACAACCCACTCAGGACAATCAACCGCGTCCTGAAAGCCAATGGTTCAATCTATTAACGTGTATTCCTGGAAGGGATAAATATGATGAGCCAGATAACATTGCATACTACAAAAGATTAGAAGCCCCCCCGATACTATATTAGAGTTGAAGATGCTAAAGAATTTACAGTAGACAAGTACAAAGGAAGAATGATACTATTTAGTGCAAGAAAAAGTAGCTATAACTAGTTGGAAAAACTAACGTACCTCAAGGTGAAATTGGTACTTGATGCCGAAGGGAGTTGAGGATGGGAATTTCTGACAAAATGCAGGACAATAACTAGTCAAAGGGATATAACAGGACTTTGAAGAGGCATGATTTTCTCACTCGGAGTAATGTGAAACCGACCTTTTCTGAATATTCCTCGGCAAAACTTATGAAGTAGACACTATTTCCGAAAGCCAACCCTTCAGCTGTATTATCAACATATTTTGATCAAATGACATTCTATGTCCATCACTAGTACTTTATAGGTGGTGAAAACAGATAAATTCCCATAAAGCGACTAAATTTCTCCTTGGCACTGAACAAGAAATAACTAGGTGGAGCTAATTTTCCAGAATCAATCTCCCAGTTTCAATAAATTCTGCTAAGGTTGAACCTGCTCAGAATTCCAAAATTTTGGAGGACACATAACCAAAACGGGCTCAAGAAATAAACTAAATATTACTGCTTTACAACTAAATGATGTTCATCGATGGAGGGCACGATTATGGAATGAGAGAAGCTGCTTTTGCAGAAAATTCAGTTCCAATAAGTTTGATATTTACTATGAAAACTAGCAAAAATGAAATTTATGAGGGGAAAACCAGAAGAAAGAAACGAAAGAGCATTTAAAGTCATTGCTTTGTCACAACAAAATCCAATTGAAGTTGTGAAGTAGCATTAAAACTAAAGGGTCAAGAAATGAAACCTTCTCTGAGCCTTTTGACAATAACATTGGCGTCTGGCATTGTTCCAATAAAAACGCCTCCAGGGCGTAGCAAGGCTGATACATTTGCCAGGGCCCGGCGTGCTCTTGCCTCTGTAGACCATGAATAATGCATGGCAAACTGCAAAATAACAAATTTCTATAATTTGGGACCTCATTTAACTGAGATCTATAAAACTGCAAAAAAGACGCCTCCAGCATGCCGTCCATGTAAACATCTATGTAGCATGTGCCATAAAGCTTCCCATGTTACTCCATAAATAAGCGCCACAGAGCTACCAAGAATAATCAAAATACGACAAGAGCTCGTGACACAAACTCTAGATTTTCCCAGATTCTCCAATGAGAATAGCTAATTATTGAGAATGACAATGACTTTGCCGTCAAGGGAGTTAAAGACTGAGAGCAAATTGGAAAAAAAAAATTTGATGATATAAAATACAGCACACTATATTTTCATTTTCAGTAGAATGTTAACATTTCTGGGGGGGGGGTGGTGGGTGGGTGGGTGGGTTGACAACATACCTGACAGCTACAAACATCAAAAGGGGCATCATCAGCTAGAACTTGATCCAAGCCAACCTGAAATCATATGAATATGTTGAACAAAATTAATAGTCTAACTATAACCAGTTAGGCTAACAAAGTTGCTGCCCGCATGAATAAAATCTAGGATAAGATCATAAGAATCAATGACACAGTGATCCACACAGCAATCTGCAATGACATCTCTGCCTAAAGACAGATCAATGTAAACCTATGAATATGTACCTCAAAACAATCTCCACAGATTAGCCTTGCAGGGAATGATAAACTTTTTCTACGCCGATGCTGATCTGCATCTCCATTATACCGCCCACGGCAGTCTTCTATCTGTAAATATTTGAACCAGGATGTCAGGATCCCAAGTCTTAATATTCAAGAACAACTTTTTTCTGGAAAAAAAGATAGACATAACAAGCCTTGGTGTGCTTTACAAAGAGCTAAAATGTGAACAGCCTAAAATGCACGTCCAGAACCTAATGCAACTCAATAACTCCATGACTCATAGCTATAATTTGTAACTACCCCTAATGCAGCAATAGGCACTGGATAATAGATTCCCGACTAAAATGATAGCCATGCCTGATTATCTACGTAAAAGCTGCGACCAAAGCAACTCAAGTTAAAAATGGAAGCAACTAAATTCATAAAAACGATAAATTTACCGAGCCATCAGCTATATCAACTCCAACATAATATCCAATTTTCGCTTTGTCCCATTTGATCAAATCACCACCCTAGTAAAAGAGAAGAAAATGAAGTCAGTCTTTTAAATTTCCGAGACAAAAAGCACGATCAACGCATCTTAATATCATCACAGGTACCTTTCCACAAGCAAGATCAAGAACTACATCCCCTTGTTTCGCATATAACTGAATCAAAACACTCTTGATCCAATTGTTAAGCTTCTTTAATTGGATAATGGGACTATTTTCGCGCTGTGCCAATGTCTGATTGGTCCTGGAGCTGTAATGATCGGCAACTCTCCTGGCAATATCCTCCTCAGGAAATGGTGCATCACCTAATAATAATTAAAAAAAAACATTCTTTAACTCATGTACAGCTCAAATTCACTCTTAGCACCATTTCATCATCAAAACCAAAGCTTCAATCTTTACAGTAACACCCTTACTAAATGGCAAAATCAGATGATTATAACAACTGGGCTTTCCTCATGCTAAAGAAATCGAAGGAAAACTGGATTCCCAGAAGATTACCTTCGGGATTGTATCTGGGTTTTGATTGAGGCGGCCCTAAAGACCCCGACGGCGAAGATTCTTGATAGCCTCGCTTCATGGAAAGCTCGAAGAGCTTTATGGCTTCTGCGCAATCGGACTAAATTACAGATGCAATTAATGTTTATACTGAGAAAAATTGCTTGTTCAACAGTTTGTGTGTTTACGGGGAGTCCGAGTGGAGGGAAAGTGATGGCAACAAGGTGTTTGATTGATGCAAAGAGAGCTGGTAAGCGGGTTCGATTGTGTCTGGGTTATGGAATTAGGTTGGTAATGTAGGGTGAACAGTGTGTGCGTGAGAATTAGATACCCCTCGTGGTTCAAATTTTAAACTCCCTCGGGTTCTCTAACAATGACCACATTTTTAAAAAAATATGTTTCATCGCTGATAACTTTAGCTGCTTGTAATAATAAATTATAAAATTTTACTTTTTAGAAAGTACGTGTTACGGAGAATTCAAAGTCATCTCACGTGATGTCTGATATTGTTTTATGCAACAAAAAGTTATCGATGGACGTGAGAAATAGAATTTTTTGTGCAACTATCATAAAACATGTTTTACCGTTAATATATTTAATTAAATGATATATAAAAAGCTGATATTCAGAAAATACAACGATGGATCTAACAATGAGAATACTATTGCTTATATATTTATTTAAATATGTAGTTAAAATTTGATGGAGAAATCTAAGTGTGGAAATATGTAGTTAAATATTTATTTAAATAGGTAGTTGCTGGTTTATTTGGACAATTTAGTACTCGACTATTTATTTTGGTGGTCGTGAATTGTGAAGAAATCTAAGTGTGGTGGTGGGGCATTTCGGGTTTTCAAATGTTAACACATATGGATGTGTTGTATAGTTGGTAAGTAGATATCTCTCATACATACCAATCCATTTGATTTGGAGATTGTTAACTTTATTTACACAAATATCTTGTATAGTTAGCAAGTAGATATCTCTCGTGCATTTGATTAAGAGATTGCTTATATAATTTTATTTACACGGCTCTCTCTTCAACGAAAAGCAACATAGAAACTTTTTTACAGGATTATGTGACGTTGTATTAAAAACAAAAGATTCATCACGAGCCATTACATCTAAATGTGTTTCACTTTGGATATTACTGTTGGACGTTTTTCCAACATCTTTGAATGATTTTCAAAGAAAAAAGTTATTAAGTCCTTTGCGCTAGAGATTGTCCATACGATTTGTTAGGTGTCATATCTTTTAGTGCTTAGTTCAATTGCGACATTTCAATCTCAATTTCTATTCAATTTCAATTACGGAGTACTCTTTCCTTAATTATATTTTTTATATCATTTTTTTATGTTACAATATTTAAATATAGTGTATCCCATGTTAAAATCAAAATATATAAATAATTAAATTAAAATGTATACTTTTTATATGTAACTCTTACGATGACACCTTCTAATTTTAAAAAAATACTTTTTCTTTACTTAATTTCATTTCCTCAATTTATTCAATATTTTCTATATTTTAGTGAGTAAAAAGCAGAGTGTTAGTAAGCTATTCATAATTTATGAAAATATCGTTTATCACAAGAACACCGTATTATATTGCATTGTTAGAAAATGCAAGTTCACGAGGTTGCAGCAGACCCCGACCAACTACTTTCTAATGCACATGCAATGATTAGAGGGGTTAATTTATTCAAGTTAATGTTGGTTGAGGATTATATAAGCAATATAAAAAATCTTGTGGTTATATATTGACACATAGACAATGATTAGGGCTCATATATTACTTTAATCATCTTTTAAAAAAATGAGACTGAAATTTATTTTTTCATAATTTTTGGCTTAAACTTCCACAAATCTCCCATTTTGAATAAAAAGGATATTTAATTTTCATGCTAATTTGATAGTGTATTACATTTTAAATTCTTCAAATTGTTGAATATAGAAAATGAAATAATTCTTTTTTGTTCAACTATTTTTAAAAATGTGATGCACTCTGTTAGAGATAAATATTAAGTAAAATCTCTAAGTATAATTAAAATTCAGTGAAGAATATGTTGGACTTGCTAAAATTATTTATATACTAATCATCCCGTCCCTCTTTAATTTGCACAAGAATTTTTCTACGGTATTCAATAAACATGTTTAACGGTAAATATATGTAATTACATACAATAACCGTGCATACAAATTTGATATTTAGAAACTTACATGTTATGAACAATCTAACGATCTCTCATACGATAATATCATTGTTCATATATGATTGTACAATTTTGATTGAAAAAACATTTCATGCAAATGAAAGATCTCCAACTTAATAGGGCCAATGTTCATATATTTAGGAAATGCTAAATTACACCCACACAATCGCCCAAGTGGTTGGGTGCATGGCCTATGTCCTTGAGAGCATAGGTTTGAAACTCGGCAGTGTGGGAGTTCTTCCAGTGGAAGGACTCCTTGTGCGCACCGAACACATTCGAGGGCCATGTGCTCGGCTACAGGAGTGCTGTGATTTACCTCTCCAATGAGGCTTGTGGTGTCGGGTGGCTGGGGTGCCTGAGGGCGAGCCGTTGATCGCCTTTTAGGAAATGCTAAATTCTTGCACATGAGTTGGTTAAAATGTCCAAATTTCTATATATATATATATATATATATATATAAGGCTAACTTCTTACACATGAGTTCGTTAAAATGTCCAATTAATGTCCATTTACTTACTTTTTCTTACACATGGTAAAATGGCAAATGTCTAGTTGGAGTACTCCCTCAGTTCGAGCCTATTCTGCACAAAAAAAAAATTTTGGTAAAAAATTTCAAACTTTGATCACATATTTAAATAGGTATATGAACAATAATTTTATTGTATGAGATGTGGTTAGATTCGTCGTAACATGTAGTTTATAAATATTAATTTTTTGTGTGTCATTATTGTCCGTAACTAAACATATTTACAGTCAAACATATTTATTGGAGACCGTAAAATTATGTGGAAAATAGGGTGGGATTTTTTCGGTTAAGGACATGTCTAGGCTTATTGGGGATGAAGTAACAAACATATTTATTAGGGTAACTAATTTCTTTTTCAAGTTCTCTTACCAGTTATACAAAATACAGTTAATTTATCACATTTTGTTCTTTACTGATAATAAATAACGAAAGAGCAAGTAAAATCCAACTCATATAACATTTTCTCCCAAATCAAATTGCACATTAACTATTCATTTAAATTAGCAAGATTTCATCGCGTGTTGCACGATATTTTTGATTAAAATTATCTATTTAATATTTACTTTCATATTTAAAATGAAAATGAAAATGCAATTGTAATGTTATTTCGTCTAAAGTGACTATTACAATTATAAAGTAAAAGTAACCGATTTAGATAGAATTAATTAAATAATAAATGAAATTTAAATAATTGTTTTCTAACCTTTCAATAATTAATATATAGTAAGAATGTGAAGTAAAATATATATGAAACATTCAATTTGTGGAGATATAAAATTTGTCCTTGATAATACAAATAATTAATGAAAAACAATGAAAAAAACAAAGTTCACTAATAAGGATAACATAATCCGACGATTACCTAACAAATTAATAGAAATGGAAATAAAAACTGAATAATTAGTTTGCTCCCCTAGTTAATTAGGCATTGTTTCAGTGGTAATCCACACTTTCTATATTCGAGAGGTTCATAGTTCAAACCATACACATGTCAATAATTGTGAATAGTAGAGAAATATCTTGATAGGGATTACCTAGCGTTACAGGATCGTGATGGTGGTCCCCGGTATGGTTTCCCAACCTGCAGTTGGTCAATGATGGTGAGATCGTGGTGGTTCCGTATTTGGTGGTCCCCAGTGGGGTTTTCAACTTGTAGTTGGTCGATGACAATGAGACCGTGATGGTTCCGAGTTTGATGGTAGTGGTTCGTTGGTGGTTCAACGTTTGGGTGTTTCTCAGGAAGATGTCCCTAATGGATTTCAATAGATTTGGTGGTGGTGTCTCCTAGTTTAGTCCTAGAGTAGTTTAGGAAAATGATGATATGAGTTTTAATATGTAATTTGGTTGCTTGTATGTAATCTTTCAAAAAAAGTTTGCTCCCCAAATTGTTTAGGGTAATAAATAGATATATGTAACGTAATAAATTATGATGTCTATGTCATACTTCTTGTCTTTGATTTCTATTGCTCTTCATCTCACTTTCAAATTTTGACATCCAATTAATTTGCACCTCTTATTTCTTTCTGTTGAGTTTTTGAATTTGTAATAAATACATAAACTATTAGTTAAGGAAAATGATATACTATTTTTTTTAGAAAAGTTAAGGAAAATGATATTAGTAATAATATACTCCCTCTGTCCCACTAAAACTTGTTTATTTACATTTTAAAAGTATCATAATAAAAATATATATAATTAAAATATCATGTGAGATCTTGTTAGATTGATCTTAATAACTATTTTCTAAATATGAATTTTTATTTAGAATTATTATACGTAGTTAGATATATTGACGGTCAAATGGTTATTGAACACCGTGAAAAAATAAATAAGCAAAAATTAGTGGGATGGGCCGGAGTATTGGTTTAAGATTTTACCTTTTAAATCTTTTGCTTTATCATAAAATTGATTTATCAGAACTTCATCTTCCAAATACGGCATGTCGTGTTCTTCTTCAATATCAGCCTTCTCTATGAAAGATACGATGGAGTTTTCAATGCAATTTCACCTTCTCTTATAGCAACTTTAGATTGACCTATATATTCAATACTTGCAATTTCATCGTTGTGATACTCAATATAATCCTATCAATAAATAAATAGGTGTAGATTCTGTTGGTAAGTAGATCTAGAAATATTACATATGTAATGCACAAAATTATGTCATGAATTTATCAAATCTTATCAACTCCATTCAATGCTTGGCCAGCAGTGAGAGCCAATAATTTTTCAGCATTTTTACAAAAAAAACTATAATAATTTCACTCCCATCTATCAAGTGAGGTTAAAATCAATATCTAAATAATTTAAACAACATTATACTTTTAGAATACAATTATGAAGTACATAAATAATAGAATGATTTGTCGTAAGGAATTGTATTATTGACGACTGAATATATAGAGAGTACAATAGAGGTGTAATAAGGAAAGAACTCTAATCATAATAAATCATAATCTAATCAGGAATCTGATTTATTCTAATACCCCTCCTCAAGCGAAGCGTCGGATGCTCGTTGACGCCCAGCTTGGACCTGAAGAACTCGAACAACGGACGAGAGAGCCCTTTGGTGAAGATGTCCGCAATCTAAAGAGAAGTCAGAACATGAGCAACGCACAACTTTCCATATGTCACCAATTCACGAACAAAATGGTAGTCAATGTCGTTGTGCTTCACCCGCTTGTACACCACCGGATTCTGAGCCAAAAAGATAGCACTGCCATTGTCGTATAACAGTAGTGGAGAACCAGAAAGTGGAACCCGAAGATCCTGAAGCAAATGAGTGAGCCATACCACTTCTGAAGCAGTGTTGGCTAGAGCACGGTATTCAGACTCAGTGCTAGAGCGAGAAACAACAGGCTGTTTCTTGGCACTCCAAGAAACCAGATTCCCACCAAGATAAACCGCATAACCATAAGTGGACAGACGAGTCTCCAGAAAGCGGGTCCAGTCAGCATCAGAGTACCTTAACACCTCAGGAGTACTAGCAGAACGAAAGCTAAGACCAAAATGAAGAGTGCCACGAACATATCGCAAAATTCATGTCACGGCAGCAAAATGATCATCTCTGGGATCCTGAAGATACTAACTCGCCGTGTTGACCGAGAATGCCAAATTCGGGCGAGAGATGGCGAGATACTGGCGAGCACCAACAAGAGAACGGTAAAGTGTAGGATTCCAGAACGGATGACTGGTAGAGTTATGAAGCTGAGAACCAGCGACAAATGGGGTAGAAACAGGTGCCGCATCAGACATACCTGCCCGATTCAAAATATCACGAGCATACTTTGCTTGGCCAAGTAGTAACCCTGGGGAGGTAGGCAAAACTTCAAGACCAAGAAAGTAATGAAGAGCACCAAAATCCTTGATCGCAAACTCTCTGTGTGTCCGATCAATGAACTGGCAAAGAAGGGCCGAGTCATTGCCTGTAAGAATGATATCGTCCACATACACAAGTAGGTACAGTAACGATGACCCTCTTGAGAGGACAAATAAAGAAGTATCGGCTGAGCTGCACTGAAAACCAAACTGTGTCAGATAACTGCTGAAACGCTGGAACCAAGCCCGGGGAGCCTGCTTAAGACCATAAATGGCCTTTCGTAAACGACAAACATAGTCTGGATGAGCAGAATCCTGATAACCAATGGGCTGCTTCATGTAGACCGGAACATCAAGAACACCATTTAGGAAAGCGTTCTTGACATACAACTGATGAAGTTGCCAGGAATGCATGGTGGCCATGGTGAGAACCGTCCTAACAGTGGAGGCTTTTACCATAGGACTAAAAGTGTGGTTAAAGTCAAAACTCGAAATCTTCGAGAAACCCTGCGTCACAAGTCTAGCTTTGTGAAGCTCAATAGTGCCATCTGGTCGATACTTGAGCCTATAGACCCATTTGGAGCCAAAACTGTTGACATCAGAAGGTCGAGGCATCAAGTCCCAAGCGTGAGCGGCCATCTCATCATCCATGGCTGAAACCCAGGCTGGATCCTGAAGGGTAGAGCGATAACTAGTGGGCTCTGTCTGAGAAAGGATTGCAGTAGTGAGACCGTGAGCAATAATATCTGAATAATCCTGGCGCTGAATGGCATCAGTAGAAGACCGAGTAGCCATCTGATGAGTACGAGGCTGTGGTGGCGAAGCTGGAGGAATCGAACCAGCTAACGATGCCAAAGAAGACCGAGCAGAGCTGACCGAAGAGTGACCTTTGGAAGAAGCCGGAGAAAGGACGGCCGAGACTGGCTGAGGCGTGGTGGCCGGTGGCTAAGTCATCCAGATAGAGCATGGTGGTGAAGGAAGGGCAGTTGGAATGGGCACAGGCGTGGTGACCCTAATCAATGAAGTAACAACTCCATCAAAAAATGACGAAATCTCCATATCCGAAATAGAACGACTGTCTGTAGAAGATGAGACTTAAGGGAATAAAGTTTCATCAAAATGAAGGTGGCGAGAGACATAGATGCGCCCAGAAGTCAGGTCGAGACACTGGAAGCCCTTATGACGAGGGTTGTAGCCAATAAAAACACACGGAATGGATCGCGGAGCAAATTTATCAGTAGCAGTGGCACACAGACATGGAAATGCACGGCAACCAAATGAGTGAAAGAGTGTATAGTCAGGCACATGACCAAAAACAACCTCAAAAGGTGATTTTCCACCAAGAGCTGAACTAGGCAGACGGTTAATGATGTAAACCGCAGAGGAGAAAGCTTCCACCCAATAACAATGTGGCATAGAAGAGTGAAAAAACATGGCAAGACCAGTCTCTGTGATGTGACGATGCTTCCGCACAGCTCGGCCATTCTGAGCAGGTGTATAGGGTGATGACATCTGATGATAAATGCCACATGATATCAAGTGAGCCTGAAGTCAATGATTAGTAAACTATGTGCCACCATCGGTCTGAAAATTTTTAACCTTAGTAGAAAACTGGGTCTCAACGAATTTCTGAAACTGGATAAATGTGTCATAGAAGTCTGACTTATACCGCATCGGGAGAAACCATGTGAATTGCAAAAAATCATCGATGAAAATGGCATAATAAGAAAAACCACCTGCCGATAAAATAGGGGCTGGTCCCACAAATCACAATGCACCTTATCCAACAAACCAGTAGCGCGCTTGTCACTAGTGGAAACAGGTAAACAGCTACTCTTGGCCATCTGACAAGAAGAGCAACTAACAGATGCAAGCATAGCAGAAGTGACAGAAATAAGGCCCCATTGATTCAATAACTGAACAGTATCATGAGACACATGACCGAGGCAAGAGTGCCACTGCTCAAAAGAAGCATGAAGCTTTCTAGAGCTTAATTTGCCTAAAAAGATGGAATCACCAGTCTCAAGAAAATAAAGACCTGAACTATGATGACCTTTACCAATTAACGCCCATGTATGCTTGTGCTCAATGGAAAATGCATGGCATCAAATATAACACAGACATGTAAATCACGAGTAAGCTTACTAATGGACAATAAGCTTCTAGTAATCTTAGGAACCACAAGAACATCATTAACAGAGAAACCAGAGAAATGACATTGACCGATGTGAGAAATAGATAATGATTCACCATTTCCAACAAGAATAGCATCAGAATCACGATAACATTGTACCTTATCAAGATGACTGGCATGAGCAGTGATATGAGATGTAGCACTGGAATCAATGATCCATTGATTCGACGAAGGATGACGGTTGGAACCATTCAAACTGGCCCAAAACAAAGCTTTGTCAGTAATCCAATTAGCGGAACAATCTTCCTAAGATAAGGGTGCCAAATAAACCATAGCAAGAAAATGCCTAGAAATTATGCGCGTGATGCAATGTGCCGAAGGAAGGCTCAAAAATATGCCCAAAATTGCCAGGCGCGTGCGAAGTCGCACAGAAGGTGTTGCTGAGTTGCTAGGCGCGTGAATTCCCGGCGAGGAAGGGAGTAGGTGCGCGCAGATGAAGTTGTTGCTCGTGTGCTAATAATTTGGCCGTGAGTTAACGCGCCTAAGACTGGGAGCATAGGCGTGGTGACCCAGAAGAAGAAGACCAAATCTGCTGAAACAAATGTCGGATGAAGGACGCCGAAGAAAAAGACCTGACAGAGGAGACCTTCGCTGCTGGACAACGTGTGGCTATTGGAGAAGCTGATCGAGAAATAGACACCAAAAATTTTTGGTGCTGGGAGATTTGCTGCCGAGAAGGGAGAGAACTTGTTGACACCGGTCGGAGAATCGGACTGCGAAGAATATGGATTGAACGCCGGAGAGAAGGAAGATTGACCTGCGGTTTGAAACTTGCCGGAGAAATTGTTGTTGAGGTCCGCGGAAGAAGAAATTGCTGTAATAAATGTGCTTCGATGTTGCCGGAGAAAAAATGCCGCCGGAGAAGAAGAAACATCGCCGGATTATGCCAAATTAGTGGACAGAAATACTGTTGGAAGCCGCTGGAAGTTGGCTTGATTTTGACCGGAAGTTGCCGAAACCGGTGGTGGTTTTGTCGCCGGAAAGAAGAAAGGGGGAGGCGGTAAAAAATAAAAATTTAGGTTTAGGATAGGATCAGATCTTACTCTGATACCATGATAGAATGATTTGCCGTAAGAAATTGTATTATTGATGACTTAATATATAGAGAATACAATAGAGGTGTAATAAGGAAATGACTCTAATCATAATAAATCATAATCTAATCAGGAATCTGATTTATTCTAGCAATAAATTAAAAAAATTAATTAAGTAAATGGTTTCAATAATATAGTTTTAGAAAATTGTACATCTACTTTTGCATATGTACGTGGAGGCCACAATATAATATACTTTTAGAAATTGCATATCTATTGATGAAGGCCTAAATCTATTAGATTAAAAAACTAAATATCATTATTTTAATATACTAATTGATTTTTCTTGATTATTATTAATATGAAGTTTAATATACTTTTGCATATATACGCACGAGATAAAATAATATACTTTTAGAATATTTCTACGTTAGTAACTCGAAAGTATATTCGAATTAAAATTTAAAAATTAAATTCCTCCAACCTAAAGTTCTTCCTTTTCTTGATCCATTTTATCTTAATGAGTTATGTTTAAATTTTAGTTATATTTATCCTTATTCATATATTTCAGTTAATTCTTAATTTTCAACCAATGATGGAAATTGAAATATATCAAGAAAAAAAATATGAATGTATCATGTCAACTTTCAAAACGAAGGATCATACTCTGAAAAATATTAAGATAAAAATATAAGCCAACTTTTATGTATGGTGTCCTTTCGGAAAAACAAAATTTTAACTTACCATGATGTTGAAGTTTGTTTTTCTTCGCAAATGTTACATTTGAATTCAAAATTGTAGGATGCGGTTGTAGGACTAAAACACTTCTTACATGTTACTTAGTGATACTTTTGTATGTTTGAAGAAAGTCGTCATTTTCAAAAGAAAAAAAATCGTCATTTTCAAAAGAAAAAAAAATCGTCACTTGTAACCACCTAAAAGATGTACATTGAAGATTTTTTAAAATGTAGGTGACAAAGAAATTTAAAAAATTAAGGCAAAATGAAACTTGATTACCTTTTGATGCAACTAAGTATTTGCAACTTAAATGCAAATATTTCCTTGTTTGAATTCAAAAGAGTTTCACTTGTAATTTTTTTAAACCTGACTTTTACCTAACCGTACACAATGCCCCAACCATTGATTAGTAATGAGTGCTAAGATGTTTTAGAGTACTGATAAGACCCCTCAAGTCTAAAGTTTCCGTTTACTATATGTTGTCCTAATTAAAAACAAGATGAGCAAATATCTGAAGCAGTATGCACTACTAACCTGTGTAAAGACCTCAAGCAATCTGAAGCCACTAATTCTTTACTTCTCCATTGCCTAGCCAGTAAATTTTTGCCTGTAAACAACACTTTCTTGAAGCTCAAATTGTTCCATTTTGAGTTTGCAAAATTTCTGCATTCTCTCCACTTAAATCCCTATTCCATGTTTCCAAAATGTCATGCATATTGCCATCCCTCATCCTTGCACATTTGCTGCTCATCCTCCACCACCATTGCGAAGCCTGTGCCTCGGCTATCAGAGACAATCGTTGCTGAATCGCCACGTGTTTTGAGCACGACGCCTTTGCTCAATAATCCAAGCTTGAAATCAACGTGGCCTCAACATGCATGGGACACGGGTGGATGTACAACGGTGATCATTTCTCTGGCCAAGTCGATCACAGGTGGCGCTAATTCTCATGTCTGGCTGGAGCCAATTTTGGTCGGGGTGGTAGGCTATGTTCTCGCAGACCTTGGCTCCGGAGTCTACCACTGAGGCATATGGTAGCGAGAAAATGCTGATTTTTGGGAACCAGATAGAAGCATTCCAAGGTCATCACAGATGGCCATGGGCAATCACACGGCGTCAGTTTGCCAACAACTTGCATGCCCTGGCTTGAGCAGTGACCTTCGCGGTTATCCCAATGACCTTTCCTGCAATAATCACATTTTCCTTGGTTTCACGAGTGTCAGCTCCGGCTGCATTATGTTCAGCAAGCAGTTTCACGCATGGGCTCGTGGCACGAAAAATAAGCTGCCACCCATGGTGGTGGCTTTGCGGGATGCTGGGTTTTGGTACCGCGGTCCATGCATAGGGCTCATCACCGCCCCCATATATTAATAACTACTGCATTGTCAGTGGCATCTGGAATGTGGTCTTGGACAGGTACAAGGTGTTTGAAGCCATGGAGATGGTGTTGTTCTTCAAGATGGGGATTCGGGCACGGCCATGGAGCAAACCAAATTCTGACTAATCGGAAGAGACTGAAACTTTGTCGATGATGATCCAACAACAATGATTCCATTTCTCACCTACAAACCTTAGTCTTATATGTATGATATGTTTATAAATGTAATAATATTTTAAGGATCAACACAGTAGTGTTTAGCTCTATGCAAAACATGACAGTTCCGAGAGTTAAAAAAGCTAGCAAGCTCGAAAGAAGAGAATATAAGAATGTGTTCAAAACAATATCTTCCAACTTTTACCAACATTAATACATTAGTGTGTTTTCAACCTCAGAGTGGCTGTACAAGGAAAACAATCAAGCATAGGTTGTTTAAGTTATAGATCCGTTCTATGGATAACACTACACTTACAAGATTGACTATGAATCAGAGTTACTGACATCGCAGTTTTTCTATTTAAAACTAATAGGATTCCAAGATCTCAGGAAACTTGACAAATTTCAATACTGACTATCCTCAGCACATTCTATCACAACAATAGCCACATGGTCACACACATAGAACCATAAAACTGAGCAAAGGAGGAAACAAGAAATCAAATATTTCCAAACATCGTAATATCGACTCAGAATAAATATTGTATCAATATTGGAACCTTAAAGCATGCCAGTCCCATCATAAGAAGAGATAGAAGAGACACACGGAAACCAGTATCGATGTGTGCCGTCTTTATGACCGTCATCTATTATAGCCAGACCTTCCTGAATTGCGCAACAAAGAGTTACAATCTCTTAACTGAATTTTTAATTAAAAAACTTGCAATATGATCAGAAAGAAAACACAACATTAACTTACGTCTAATAATGTTTCAAGGGCATCAGTGGCCCACCCAGATAGCCATGAAGGTCTTTTCTGTACCTCATCAACTGTAAAAATAAAACAACCAATACAGTAGTTGACTGGAACAAGACATTAAAATCATCTACAAAGCCAAGCCCCAATCACCTAGACAAAAACTATTGTGAAGTATGATAATTAAAAGAATAAATGCATCCAAAAATCTAATCAACTCGCAATACAGAGCTAATACTGTTAGACCCTTGATTACACACACAGAAGCTAGCAGATGCCATCAAAAGAAGACACAGGAACACAACTACAATCAATTAGACTTGAAGAACCATACACTCGGAATCGTCCAACGTTTGACCAGATAACAAAAGTAAAAATGAGCTTTTAAGAGTCTAACTCATGAGCAGAAAGATTTCAAACACAGCTAATTTTAGTCAATACATCTCTGTTAAACATAAATGTAACGGCATACAAGTGGAATGGTTTAAAACTTACTTATCTCGAACCAAGAATGAATTAAAAAGGAATGGGTTCACTAGTAGCATCTTTGTGATCATATATATTCTACATATAGATATATATATATATATATATATGTGTGTGTGTGTGTGTGTGTGTGTGTGTGTAGAATCGTAACGCCAGCCTTGATTTGCAGGCTTGCAGCCAATCTTCCATAGTAATGGATTGCAACCTTTTTTTTTATCAAAAGCAGAAACAACATAGTTTATGCACTTTGACCCTTTAGAGGCCTTCGCTTTACACCTAGAAAATGTTGTGCCTGTGAAGAACACATTCAGCTAATTTCACTGCTAAAATTCTCCACACAAGAAAACAACGGATAAAAATATTATATACTTACAGATGAGTGATGAAACTACTTGCCGGAGTCCCACCGGAAGGGGCAAACACTGAACTCCACAACGGCAAAATTTTTGGCCGAGTCATTCACCTTGAGCTACTGGGTATCAAACCGGTCAGCTTCGAATGATTCCCTCCGCGGAGCACTGGTAACGCCGAAGGTCGGTGAGGGGGGCTCGAAGTTTAACCTCGTGACATTCTTAATCGTCAATTGGGCGGACGAGGAAGAATAGAAATGGTGGGGCCCGCCAAAAGCCCTACCCGACAGGAGGAGCCAGTACAACCACATTTAGATTCTCCTCCTAGAACTGCATCACCATTTTCTGTGGCTTTTCTGAAACACTCCCATTTGGTGGCGATGCGACGGTGACGATCTCAAGTAGGGATCTCCCCTCTATCGTCAAGCGAGTGGCAGATCCAATTGGTAGAGATGGAGGCGAGCGAGTGGAGGCGAGCAAACAATAGAGCTTCCCAACGTTGGAGTTGAGCTTCACGGTGGAGGAGATGATGGAAGCGCAGATCTTCACGAGGCAGCGGCGTAGAATGGAGAGAGGTAGGAAATAACCGGCCGGACGTAGAAGGGGAAAATGGTACCGTTTTAGTTACTTAGGGTAGTCAAATGACTCATATGCCCCTAATTGACAGACATAAAACAAACAATGTCTATATAGGGTGGTTTGGAAAAAATTGCGTAATCCTTACCATAAAAGTGAATTAGTGGGTAATTAGAAATATTATGGTGTGATACCTTATTATATTCGTTATAACATATATTTTCAAAATATGTATAACTTTTAATTAATGAAAAATATTAATGATAAAAAACATTTGGAACAAGAGATTTATTTTTAACATTATTCCTTTTATTGACTTACGTACGGGTGTCAATATATATAACAATAACAATATTCCTTGTACAGAGTAGGACTCTAAGAAAAGAATCATTTTCTTATCCTTCTTCTTTTGTTATGTTCCTTGTAATTATATTAGGGGGGTTTGGTTGGGGTGATCAGGATAGGGAAAGGGAATCAAAGAGCTTGATTCCCCTAGTTACCGTGGGTTTGGCATTTTTATCATTTCCTTTCCCCATTTCTAGTTTTACCATTCTCTCAATTTGGTGTAATGTGATTCTCTGGTTTTACCTTGGGACTGAGATTTTTTTCTCTCATCTTCCGTTTCTCTCTTTGTTTTATCAACTCCAAAATAAGATTATACTTTATTTTTATTTTCAAAATAATAATTACAAAATCATGATTATGATTTCAATTAAAATATTATAATTTTATTTTTTGTATTGTATATAGGTCAAATTTAAATAAACTACAATTTCTTATGAACCTTTTTTAAAGAAAAAATAAATAAATTATTTTTAACTTTATACTATGAATAATAATTATTTTATTTTATAATAAATATATTATTTTTATAAAAATACTATTATTTTATAATTATATAATATTAATATTAATATATTGAGTAGTAATGTTATACTTTAACTTAATTAAATTTGAGACAAAAAATTATTTTCATACGTAAAAAATAACATTATAATTTTACTTTTTAAGTTTTATATGGGTGGAATATTTATATAATTTTCATAAAATATAATATTATTTCATAAATATTATTATATTATAGAGGTTAGTCAAACAAATTGAATATCATACCGCTGTCTTACCCAGATGAAAAGGCAATATGTGAAGTTTTAACTTGGTTATGATGTTTTTTATGGAGGTTGTGATATTTAGGTTTAATAAGATTCTCGATGTTGAATAATGAATCTTTGATTTATTAAATTTAATTATTTTATTAGAAAATACTTGTGTGTTGATGAATATAATACCTTATGTAATATTTTGGATTTGCGTCGATTTTATGTTTTTTTAAATAATATCCTCTGGACGTCCATTCTTAAAGATTTACGCATGTGATTTTTTTAACATTATTATTAGCACAATTTTATTTTAAACGAACTAAATATTTTTTAAATCAATATGTCGCATGTGATATGAAATAAAAAATATGTAAAGATGAAAATATGTAAACAAAAAATTTACCACAAATTATAAATATATTTACATATTTTTTTTAATCACACACAACATATTAATGAATTAAAGATGATGAGCCACATATTTTATATGAAATATTTTTTATATGAACTCGATATGAAAATAATTCATGAAATACTTTATATCTTTTTAGAAGATTTGATAGTGTTAAATAATTTCTACTTATATATGTTATTTTATAAATAATGCTAGATATTTGTTTTCCTAGTGTGAACCAAACATTAACAAAGGGATTGAGAAAAAAATTGATTCCCTTTCCACACTTGAACCGTTATTCCTTTCCTTTCTTTTCGTTTCCCTTTCCCGATTCCATTCCTTTTCCCTACTTGAACCAAACGGCCCCTTATTGGTGTTATATTAAAAATAAAACTCTATCAGAGATTTAAAGAAAAGAATGAATTAGAATCCATTTCAAACACAAGCCGTCTCTAACACTTTCAATCCCCTCTATATATACAACTCTAATCTAACAACATAACAACAAGACTTTTTTTGTCTCTTACAACCACACCCTCCAACTTCATCGACAATGCAGAGTCCAACTCCATCGACAATGTACTCTACAACTCAAACTCCAAAGAGTGCTACTCTAGCTCCAAAATGGAGACAATCTCTAAGCTTCATCGAATCATCGGCTCGGGTTCCTGGTCTTTCTGGCATACCTGGACCCCCGCAATCGTAAGAAGCTCAAAATCAAATTTAATCCCATTGTTTGATTAGAATAGGCTGTAAAACTAGATGTTATTTTGCAGTTCAAACGGACCTCTAAGCCGGGGCATCATACGTAGGGGTGTTCAAATTCGGGTACCTGCACTTTTGAGTACCCGCGTGTGCGGGTAATTGAAAATGTGGCCCCTGACTCAGCCCGGAAGAACAGGGTACCCGCAATGCAGGTACCCGAATTGTTCGGGCCAGATAACGGGGTACCCGCTAACCCGTATGAAATTGATGTTTTTGAGATAATAATTATTTTTTATGTAATGTAAATTTGTATTAGTGCAATAAAAATGTCTTTAAAATGATGGCAATGTAATTTAACAATTGAATTTTTTTGACATTTTTTTACAAATAATTATCCCCTTTTATCATTAAAAAAATCTGCACATAATGATCACTAAGAGTAACAAGTCCGTAATCATCATCATCATTATCAAGTTTGGATGAACATAACAAAATTTTGCATAAATGACGAGCATAATATCATTATGTTAATAAATTTTAATTTAGTGGAGACCTTATTAAAGTTTGATAAGAAATTTGTGATGGAAAATTTTTTTTTTTTATCAACTTAATCTACTGGCTACTACTAGAATAGAGTTGTGACTAGGGTTATAGTTAAAAATTTGAGAGGGAATGGCAGGAACTTAGAAGGAACGATTGATAATTTAGAGTTGAAAGAGAATGATTAAAAATTTAGCACTTGAATATTATGTAAATCCGCATTATTTAATAATTAATATTACATAGATATGGACAATTGAGAATTGAGAGTAGATGTGTAGAAAAATATTATTTAAAATTAAAAGTAATTAAATATATTTTAATATTACCGGGTATCCGGGATACACAAAAATTGCATTTTTGCGGCCATGGTCTTGGCCCATTAAAATGTAAAAATTTTGGGTCGGGTACCTGGCCCTAAAAAAATAAAAAAGTACTCGATTATTTTATACTGGGCCGGTGGATAGACGGGCCAGGTAATGCAGACCGGGTATTTTTGAACACCCATAATCATACATGAGGTATGTATTACATCGATTTTAATGAAATTGAGGTAGTGAAATCATACAAGATTATTGACAAGTTAAACTATTGTTCTGGCGCACAGTTGTTGGGGATAATTGTAATCGGCTTAGTTTTCGCCTTGATCATTCAATCGTTGGTTGCCAACATAGGAGTGTGCACTGGTAAAATATTATACTCAGATAATTGGATTATTCAACTATCCAAATATCTGGGACCTCAGCGTATTGTGTTTGTACAGAGTTGCTTTATCTGGACATTATTCATAAGAGTAAATAAAGAAAGTGAAAATTTATAGTGAAAAGACAAGTGTATCCATAATTAGTTGCACCTCTTAAGGAAAGTGATTGGTAATTTTATCTTTTACTAGACTCCACATGATTCACTATGAGTTTCACTACTCCCTCCGTCCCAACCTATTCTACACAGAAATTTTTATTGGTCAAAGATGTCAAACTTTGGCCACATATTTGAATAGGTATATGAATAATAATTTTATCGTATGAGGTGTGATTAGATTTATCATAACATGTAGTTTTTAAATATCAATTTTTTGTATGCCATTATCGTCTGTAGCTACACGAATTTATAGTCACACATGTTTATTGGAAACCGTGAAAAGATTATGTGCAGAATAGGCTGGGACAGAGGGAGTATGAATTTTCACTCTCTCTACCATCACTCTATTCATAATTTTATTTCATAATTCTTATGTATACCTGCAATGCACAAGGTTAAGATCAAACAGAAAAGCATCTTGAACTTCCAACAATCTGCAAACTCAAGTAATGTGATAAATCTCTAATCCAGAGCAAATTTCCCGTCAACAAAACAAGAATAATGTCCTAGCAAGCCATTCAGCCAGAAAATTCGCAGCAAATACAACATTAAAATGTGATGCAATGGCGGTTTAGACTTCAGATTACAGAACAAGCACTCATTCGCCAAGCAATATTTCTAAGCTTTCCGACAATATTACTCTGGCATAAAAGCACAATCATAGAAAATTAAGGACACAAAACTTATTCATCAATCAGTCCGCTTCCAATCCCAATCGTAAAATCTAATATCAACAAAATTAACAATATCCATTAGCAATAGAGAGAAAAGAAATGTTTGTATTATCTGACTGTGAAGAGGCTGAGCTTGGTAACGGAAGCGAAGGAGAAGAGCGGAACTGATTAGCGATCGGAGTAGGGCATTTCCCCCTTGATTACACGGTTGTAAGCGACGCAGTGTAGCCTGCTTCCGTCGCCGAGCTTCAGGCGGCTTGCTTTATAGAGGAACTGGAAGAATAATTGGAAATAAGGGTTCAGCGTCGTATTTGTATCTTCGTGTCTAATAAAAAGGAAAATGACAGTAATACCCATGATTGATACCACCAAAGCAAAGAATCCTTATTACATGGTACTTGGCGATAAGGTTACCTAAATTAGGATTTCTGACTGGTGAATATTTTTACTATTTTATACTCCTTTTGGTGAACAAATAAATTTGTGTTTAATCATTCCCAAACAAATGGCTCTCATGAGCATAGTATTCACTCTTTCTTAGGTACATTCTTGAAAGTCCTGCTCAAACAAAGCAGGATCTTGGGGAATGGAGTAGAACATCTGCATAGGCTTACTTTCAACATTCAAATTGAAATGTTTCCTATATTCTATGTGCATTTCTGCTATATACTGTTGTATTATATCTGTACATTCCTGTACAATGTAAGAATATCACAATTACTGCGAAAATTTTAGCTGTCTCTCTGATCCCAACATCTGTTTGAACCATTTGGCAGAAGACTTGGGTATTCTTGTAAGGTTGTTCTTGAAGTCCACATAGTACAGTCCAAACCGGACTGTGTATCCCAGGTTCCATTCCCAGTTGTCTAGCAACGACCACGCGAAGTAGCCCCGGACATCGCACTTGTCTTCCCTGCATTGGATGTGGGTCGCGTAAACCTTAAACTCGAACGCTAATATGAACAGAAACAAATGACTAATGAGCAATCTATACCTTATGGCAGCGGACAGATTTGAAAGGTAGTCCCTGTGAAAATAGACCCTTTTCGTGTCTTGTAAAGCCTCGTTTAGTGACCAGTGAGATGGATCATCCATACCTGTAAACATGAAATTCAGACAGTGTTATTTTAAGGTATGTTTGAACTTAGAACATGATTCAGTTTCAAGAGACTTGCCATTTTCTGCGATGATCATTGGTGGATTGCCATACTTATCCTTAACGTGGTTCGCTACCTTCCGGATCCCCCATGGGACAATGCGTAGCCAAAAAGACGCTGCCTTATCACCTATAGGAACTCCGTGTCTATGTACTAGATTGTATGCGAATAAATTAGTTAATTTCTCCAAATTCAGTTCATCCTCATATCATGAGATCGTTACCTATGCATGATTCATCTACCTCGTACCTGAAGTTAAAACAGCCGAATCAGAAGCAGCATCCCGCATTATCAGCTTCTTGATTCCTGCTCTATCGTTGCGCGCGTATAAAGTCGTGTAGTGATTTATGCCCACGAAATCCAACGAACCATTCAAAAGTTTCGACAGTTCAGGAGTGATCTTAGGCAGTCTTTCACCCACCAGATTCTGCATTGAAACAGGATAGTTCCCAAGAAGAAGTGGATCAAGGAACCTGAGATTCACTTTTTTTGTGTCATAAAAAGCCCTATCGAATTCTTAAAACAGACGAAGAAAACTTCAGAATGCATATTGTATTTACCATCCAAGAGTAAAATCGACGGCTCTACTTGCAGCATCTCTATCCTCATCACAATTGGACCTTGGTTCAAACCATTTAGAATCAAGTGTTATGCCAATCTGGCCTCCTTGCCTTTTCTGTAAATTTCAGAAGATGATCAATTGATCATACAATGTACGAATAAGATAACCAGGCCAAAATCATCTTAGAACAATACCTTGAACTTTCTATGATAAATGCGATATACAGAAGCATGAGACAACAGCATCTTATGCGCGACAATATATGGCTCAACATCCGACTTCCCTTCCCTACAAAACAGATGGCCTATGATAGAACACCGCCCGGGGGCTTGAACTCCCAAGTCATAACCTTGGATTGCAAAACCTCGTGGCTCGTTGAAGGTGATCCAATACTTCACCCTGTCCCCAAATGCCTTGAAACACGTAACTGCATAGTTTTCAAAATCCTTCCTGCAATCAAAGAGATTTTTCTTTTTCTTTCAGCTTACACAATCATCATCAAACATGAAAAGGATCAACTTTCAATAAACTAGGGCTATACAAGATTTGATCGTTCAAGAATCCTCTATATGCATTCTCAAGCGCCTGAGGAAGATCCCAATGGTATAAAGTTGCATAAGGCTGAATTCCTGATGGAAAAACACCATATAAACTTCTACAGCCATTCTCATGGAAATTTCGTCAAACACTTAAGCGGCGTACCAACCTTTTTCCACCAGAGCATCAATGAGACTGTTGTAGTAATTTATTCCTTCTGGGTTTGGTATACCTGTGCCATCTGTTCACCAAATGTTCCCAAAACACATCAACAAAAAAAACCTAAATCAAGAAATGATTGTTCGAGTGAAATTAAAGTAAAAAATCCAAGTTGGGTTCTTACTGGGGTAAATTCTTGACCAAGAAATGGAGAATCTATATGCATCCATTCCCAAATCCTTCATCAAGTCTATATCACTCTGAAATATAAACATTAAAGATTCAGTAGAAGAAGGTGACTGATCAAATTGACAAATGATATTTTACTAAGCTTGTGGTGATAGTCTTCCTAGGACGCTAATCTTCTTTCCTCATCTAATAATCTGCACCTCATATGTCCCAATCCAGCAAATTTTTCCTAATTCTAGTCATTTCAGATATTTCATTGTTCCTTATCCAACTAAAACCAAACATAGTACCAAAGTTAGTTGAAGATCCAACGTACACGTGGCAAAATAGGAATGATGAAATACAGAAGTTATAGGATACCTGGAAACGATGGTACTGATCAACTGCAGTATTTGCATTGCTGAAATCCAATATCCTCCCTATTCATTATACAATATTTCCATTTTCCACCATCAAAAAACAGTATAAAATCAAGAAGAAAGAAGATTCCTGTAAAAAAAAAACACTGATCAATAACCTGGGAGCTTTATGAAAGTGTCCCAGATGCTCAATCCCTTGTTTCCTTCATCCACTGCTCCTTCAAACTTCATCAAACCATAAACAGAGAATCAGCATAGATACATGAAAACTACAAGAAACAGACATTCGGGAAAAACAAGAATCTTCACGCAAGAACATGATGATCACCTGGTAAGCTGAAGAAGCAGTTCCAAAGGTGAAACCATGCGGGAAATCTTCTCTCGAAATTGCTTCAGAGTTGAGAAATAGACATGTAAAGTGAAAAGCAATCAAAATTGTTCTTATCATTGGATTGGAGGTAATGTCCTAATTTTGGCTTCAGGCCGATAATAATATACAAAGAAAAAGGGCCAAGAATCTACTCGTGCTATACTAAACTTGTACGATGCAAAGTGATAATATAGTATTATATTTGTAGATGTATTACATAAGATGAGATTGGATGGAGATGAAATTGAGTAAGTGATAGGACCTTCAGACTTGGCTTAAGTGTAAAGAATTAATAGATAAAACTAAAAGGTAGTTGAAGTTGACGCTGAAAAAATTGGATGAAGATTGACTTGTTTTCGTTTATAATAACAATCCTTGTGTTCAAATTGAGATTTGTTATAACCTACTTCCTCCATCTCTATTTTTTAAAAGATTAATAATGTATACTTTGACATAATTTATATATATATATATATATATATATATATATATATATATATATATATATATATATACACTAAAGAGAAAGTTCCAGGGAAGACGGTTTTTCCATAAACTATGGAGAGTCCATAGGGGCTTTTACCTTAAATGTTGTATTTTTTTAAAAAAATTAAATATTGTATTTTATAAATTAAAACAAGTAATAATATGTAAATATGTATTTGAAGGTGAAAATATAAAAATATATGATATAAAAAAAATTTAAAATTAAAATTTTGTATTTAATTTAACAAATGCAGTATGCAAGGTAAGAAATAAATTGTTTGTCCATAAGTTATGGACATGCCGCCTGTCAGGAAACCCCTATACTAAAAATAGGATTTAAAATTCGATTAGTTTTATCATAATGTATATTGGGAAAATCTTGGGAAAGATTATCTTTCCATAAACTTATGAAACGATGAGATTTAATTAGAATAATAAAAGTTAAAGGTCTTAGTTGCAATATTAAAATTTTATTATGCAACGTGTGGTAGTTATAAAGTTTATAACCCGATTCATGCCACCCAAAAATTTTATTTTCATTTATTCTAATTTGTACTTTAATCATTGGTGTTAATGAAATAGAAACTCTTTCGATCGGATCAGGAGAGGCGGTGCACGGATTACCACGACCAGACGGTGACGGTGGCGGTGGCGATCGGCGGAACGGAGCTGACTATGGCGACTGTGCGATGACGTGTGGATAGACGCACGGCTTGACGGCGGCGACGGTGACTCGATAAGGCAACATAATATTTTCTTAGGGTTTCAGGATTTTAGGCTCTGATACCATGATAAAATAAGAGACTTTATTATTGTGCATTGATAATAATCAATGACACATCTCATAGGATTACAATATATAGAGATACAATAAACAAAAGTAACAGGAATAAAATTTTAAGTTTATAAGAAATTACCATCTATAACTAATTTTATAAGGAAACTAATTCTATAAGGTAACTACCATCTATAATCTTTCTTAAAAGGAAAGAGTTTCTATTTTCTTAATAATTGATCTTTCCATAACTTATGAAAAAAATATCTTTTAAGAGACGGACTCAAATATAATATTCCCTCTGTTCATTGTATTTGAAACATTTTTATTTTTAATTGTTATTATTTTCATTTTCAATTCAATTTCATCTGAATAGTTTTAAGAAGAGTGGGTCTCGTGACAGGCGGCCTGTCCATAAGCTTATGGATATGCCACTAATTTCTTAACTTATACACTGCTTTTGTTAAATTACATACAAAATTTTAAAATATTTTTTTATATCATATATTTTTATATTTTCACTTTCAAATACATATTATTTCTTATTTTAATTTATAAAATATAATACTTAAATTTTATAAAAAATTATAACATTTACGACAGATGCCTCTGAAAACTGTTCATAAGCTTATGAAAAAACCGTCTCTTCTAAAATTTTACCCTTTACGAATAGAGGGGATTACGTATGAGCGAGAATCTTATGCCGAGTACTGCACGTCAATTTGGAGTCCTTCACGGTAAAGCTATGTCTTCTCAGCCTACACGTTATAGTATGGATAGACCAGACCCCAACTGCCTTTCGATTTTCATTCTAGGCTCAGTTTAATTTATGGCAAAGTTTTGGGAAAGATAGGTTATAGAAAGATGAGATTTAATTAGAATAATAAAAGGTAAAATATCTAAATTGCAATATTAAAAATTTATTATGCAACGTGTAATAGTAATAAAGTTTAGAGTCCGTCTCTTGAAAGACGGTCTTTCCAAAAGTTATGGAAAGACCAAGGTTTAAAGTGTAAATTAGAAGAAATGAAGATAAAATTTCCGTGTTGCATGAATCAGGTTATAAACTTTATTACTACTACACGTTGCATTATAAATTTTTAATATTACAGCTTAGACCTTCTACCTTTTATTATTCTAATTAAACTCGTCTTTCCATAAACCTATGGAAAATCCGTCTTTCCCAAGACTTTGCCTAAAGTTTATAACCCAATTCATGCAAATCAAAAATTTCATCTTCATTTCTTCTAATTTACGCTTTAAACCTTGATCCTTCCATTACTTATGGAAAGACCGTCTTTCAAGAGACGGACTCTTAATTAATTTATTTTTAATTTAAATTAATATGATTTAATTTAAGTTAATCCTAGGTATAAGTTTCAATACAACTATCAAGTGTTTGAAAGTGTCAAATGTCAATATAACTCTAGAAAATCAATGAAAGTAAGAAATTTCTGGGAGAAAGGTGTCAATATAATTCTAGAAAATCAATGAAAGTGAGAAATTTGTCGGAGAAATTGACCATTCCGACAAATATCGGCCAGAGTTCGATTCAAATTCCGTTTTACCTTTTAAAAGGGGGGAAGGGGAATAAATTTTCAAAGAAATTGAAATGATTATTATGCCCCACCCTCACGACCTCACCTTTTTCCTTCCCATCCTCAATTTTTTCTTCCCATCCTCTCTCGTCCACAACTTATTCCCATTCCAACGACCCTTCCCTTCCTCTCTTCTTCACAACTGGTGTGTGCTTCTTCTTCTCCGACGAAGGCTTATTCTTATCTTCTTCTCCGACGAGGATTCAGCAACCTCACGTTGCAACAACGGTGACCTCACCAACGATCTATTCAGGTTGAGGAGGATGATTTGGTTGAGGCTTCTTCTCCGCAACGCTGGCGATGCGACCTCACGTTCGCGTTCAGGCTTTGGGGAAGTTAGGCGGCATGAACAATAAGGCTAGGGTTTTGGGGGCAGTAGTGGGGCTAGGGTTTTGGGTGGGAGAGGGTTTCATGCCCAGATTGAGCAGCACAACGCAGAAACGATGGAGGTATCGGAGAAGCGACGGTGGGTAAGGGTATAATTGTCCACACACATTCAACTTTTTTCCCAAGGGACATTTTTGTCATTTCAAGTGTGGTCAAGGTCAACGCCGAAAGTGTCACCTGGGGGTTATATCAATAGTAGAGAGAGTTCTATTAAAGGTGGCCTTAGAAGACGATTCTATCGAAACCGCCTTCAATTGAGGTCCGTAAGGGGTTCTGAGTTCGAAACTCCTTCCCAAATCATTTTAAAGGCGATTCGAATCAATTAAAGGCAGTTCCGCCTTTAATGGTGACAGATTAAAGGCAATTATGCCTTTAAAATTCCCTTTAATGAAGGACCGGAAGCACTTCCGAGATCGAAAGTGATGCTATCCCAAGTCACCTCTATAATTTAAAGGCGGTTCTAAAGGCAGAACCGCCTTTAGTGGGCTCTTTTTTGGCCCAGAATCCATATACTTGGTTTTATTCCGTGCCTAAAACCCATATACTTAGTTTTATTCCAACTTCCAAATCCCCTCACCCCTTACTCCTTCACCCTTTTATCCTTCTCCCCTTTTCACCTCCATCATCCGTCATTAATTCTTCTCTCCCCCACCCACCGTCGTCTCCATTCCACCGCCTCACCCCATTGTCGGCTCGCCCCTCCGTCGCTTCACCCCTCTCTACCGTCTCATCCCCCTCTGCCACCTCACCCCCTCCACCGCTCTAGTTATTCTACCTCTCGCTCCCGCCGCTGGAGAAGGAGAAGCCCCACCGTCAGAGAAGGAGAAGTCCGTCGCTCGATCCGCTAGGGTTTCTCACCGGAGAAAGAGAATCCCGCCGCTCAGTCACTAGGGTTTTTTGTCGGAGAAAAAGAATCCCACCACTCAATCCGCTAGGGTTTCCTACCGCCCCACCCCACCTCGTAAACTCCGCCGCTCCTGCCCAACTAGGGTTTCAGTGTATTGTGTATTGTTGTTTAGATTATCTATTAAAATAGATTATGTACTGTTGTTTTTTAAACTGTTGTTGCAGTGTTTCAGATTTGGATTTTCCTCGCTGCCGAAAACTGATTGTTCTTCGGCAGCTATTTTTTTGGAGGGCCAGAAATAGGTTCCGAGTTCGGAACCAATTCGGATGCTTCGATAGAACTGCCTTCAATCACTCATTCCTCCACTAGTGCATTGACACTTTCATTAAATAGTCAGGGTTATTGTTTTACTCTGAAACTAATGAGGGTAATATTGGCACTTTTATTAAATAGTCAGGGTTATTTTTTTACTCTCAAATAATTTAGGGTTATATTGGCAATTTCACAAATATAAAGAGTTATATTATAGTACTCCCCCCATTTTTTCTTATGGCACCATATGTTTAGGTGTTTCGATATAAGTAAAGAAAACAAGTGGATGAAATTGAATGTAAAAAGTAAAAATAAAAATGAGTGGATGAAATTGAAGGAATATTACAAAAAATGGAAAGGAAACCAAATTGTTTTTAAAATCCCCTTATATTAAGTGTGCCATAAACATATCTCTTAGTTTTATAATACTGTTAGTTTCACTTTTACTAACTTTTTGTTCAATTTACTTTAATTAAGTTTTAATTATGTAAAAAGAACGAGACCTTAATACTATTAATATATATATATATATATATATATATATATATATATATATATCATCTCTGTTTTAGCTCAAACTTCACATATTCAATTAACTTTTTAATACATATTTGATCACCCCACACTACAAAAAATATTCCAATAGTGATGCATATTTTGTGACAGGTAAGGAAATGTCACAATATTTGCCCCACATTCAGATGTCATTAAATATTTATGAGATGTGCACATGTCACTAAATTGAATCCATGTCAGAGAATTTAGTGACACTACTAAATTGAACTGCACCTTAAAACGTCACAAAAAAAATTAACGATACTTCAATGTGTGGCAATATTTTAGTAACACGCTGAATAGGTGAACTTCATAAGGCGTCACTAACACTACAATTGTGACGCCTTGTGAAATGCCTCTATTCAGCGTGTCACCAAAATATTGTGACGCGCTGAGTATTATTATATTTTTTTGTAACGGTTTAAGGTGCAGTTCAATTTTGAAATGTCACTAAATTTTGTGACATGGATTCAATTTAGTGACATGTACACATCTCATTAATATTTAATGACAGGCAAATATTGTGACATTTCCTTACCTGTCACAAAATATGCATCACTACTGAAATTTTTTTGTAGTGCCAGCTCAATATATGAAATTTAAGTAATTATTTATTTAGCCATAATGGATTTAGAAATTATCGTGAAGATCGAAAAAAGAAGAAGTATTTTAACGAGTTTACGAGTAATATTTGCAATTTCACAAACTCGATTTTAACATGGCCTGATTTAAAATTTCAAATGAACAAACAAAAATAGCGTAACGTCAAGTGGTATTCATTGATTATTTTAATTGGTAATTTTGTGAACATATTTGGAAACGAAAGTCTTCCTATGTTGGAACATGAGGATTAGCATAAATACGCCGATCAGATTTTGCGAGAAAGAAAAGAGAATATTATGGTATTTGTGATTTATGGAAATCTGAATATTCTGTTATATATCAGGCGTGTAGAAGCATAATTGGTTTATGGAAAATCCCTACAAATATGGTGTTGATATTATCAAATATATTGGAGATATTGTGATAAGGAAAATCCCTTTATTTATGGGATTTGGATATGCTTCAAGAAGCAGATAAGGAATAAGAATATTATGGAGATAATCATGGAGAGTTTCGATCTGCTCATGGCTTTAAAAAGGGACAACCACTGTTGCATTCGATACAGTTTTAATCAGGAAAAATCTGCACACGTATTTTTATTCTTTCGAGAGAATTGCAAAGAGCCAAAATTATATGTTCCAACATGCGTGACCTGCCGTTCAAAGTTCAGAATCATATGCCTTAATTCCTTGGGAGGAGGAGATCCAGCGTCGACGTGTTTCGAGGTCAGAGGGAGTCTGATCAAGGCGGATCGGTAGCTAGGGGAGCTAGCAGAATTCACACGTTTAATTAGTAAAGATAAGTATTTTGTATGATGTACTTTGTACTGTATCTTTCTGACTAGTGGATTCATTCTGAACTGGATCAGGCCCCGCAGATGTAGGTGAATTTCACCGAACTGCGTAACCAAGTCTCGTGTCTTTAATTCTTTACTGTATTGCATACTTGGTTAGATAGGTTATGTTGGAACATACTAGTAATAATTAGAAAATTTTGGTAAAACCAAATTTCATTTGGTATCAGAACTTGGTTACTTATTTTTCCCTTGGTTGTGTCAAGGAAAGTGTGATCCAGTTTTACCATGACAACCAAAGAAGGAGCTTCGATGTCTCGGTCACCTTTGCGAGAAGGCAACAACTACAATTATTGAAAGGCACACATGAGAGTTTTCATCAACTCACTGGATGAACTTGCGTGGTACTATGTTGAAAATGAGTAGAATCATCCTACTGAAGATGCTGATACAAGCTCTAAGGCGAAAGAAGGAAAGTCAAGTCAAAGGGAGCAGAAACTCAAAGCCAAATCTAATTGGACTCCTGATAACCTCAAGGCATCTCTGGCAAATTCAAAGCCATTAAACGCTATCTTCACTGCGGTTGATGAAAACCAGTTAAACTCACCTCTACCTGTCATCAGGCCAAGAAAAAATGGGAAAGAAATTTAGAGATCGACATGGAATTGGGTATTACAACCCACCCAAAAACACAGGCACACTCAAGCCTGAGGCACACGAGTTAATCAAGAGTCCAGTAAATCTCAAGACAAAGATTCGAGAGGTAAAGAGAAAGTTTGGCAAGCCCTATCAAAGGAAACCTCTCATCTGCATCTACTGTTCATATCAAGGTCACTCAGAGGATCAATGCCAAAAACTACTTAGAGATCAAATGGCAGGACGTCAACTCTTGGTATGTTCCAACATAGGCAAAGTTCAGAAAACCAGAATGGTCAGAAAGGTATGAGTTGCCAAAAGATCTGGTACATGCTTTGTTAGTTTGTTGTACATACTTCACTTATATCATATTCCAGAGATTCGTGGTACTTTGATAGCGGCTGCTCTCGCCATATGACTGGTACTCAAGTATTCCTTACAAATATCAACCATACGATGGTGGTTATGTTACGTTTGATAATGGAAAGAAGCGTGGAGTGGTTGGAAAAGGTGAACTACATATTGAAGGATTTCCAGTATTCACTAGTGTGATGTTTGTGGAAGACCTGAAGGCAAATCTGCTGAGCATAAGTTAATTGTGTGATGCCAATAGGACTGTGGAATTTCAGAAAGACAAATTCATAATGAAACATGGAGTTCTTTCAGGAATACGATCATCAGATAATTGCTATCTGTTGGAACAGGAAGTACAATGTATGATCTCGAAACATGATGAAGGATTTCTGTGACACAGGAAGCTTGGTCACATCAATTATAAAACCTTGGTGAAAATTGCAAATGCAAAAGTTGTACGAGGTATGCCTACCTTAACAAGCAAGGATAGAATTGTGTGCAGACTATGTCAACAAGGTAAACAAATTTAATCTCCCCACTCGTCAGTTCAATATATAACCACCTCAAGAAATCTGGAATTATTGCATATGGATTTAATGGGTCCAGTCAGTACACCTAGTATAGGTGGAAAGAAATATATCTCTGTATGTGTTGATGATTTCTCCAGATATACATGGGTAGCTTTTCTTAAAGAAAAATCTGATATGGTGGAAGTACTTAGAAGTTTGGTGATAAATTTACAGACTGAAAAAGGAAGTCCAGTTGGAAAGATTATTTGAATTCGTAGTGATCATGGTAGAGAATTTGAAAATTCTCAATTTAGTGACTTCTGTGATGAGCTCGGGATTCAACACAAGTTTTCTACACCAATCACTCCTCAGTAGAACGATGTTGTAGATCGGAAAAATGGAACCTTGCAAGAGATGGCTCTAGTTATGTTAGCCAAGAAAGAAATTCACAAAAAATGGTGGGCAGAAGCTATTAACACAGCTTGCTATACGATTAATCGAGTATATCTGTGTCCATTCACCAGCAAAACATCTTACGAGATTTGGAAAGGTAGGAAACCAAATTTCTCATACTTTCATGTGTTCGGAAGCAAGTGCTACATCCTTAGAGACAGAGAGCAATTTGTAAAATTCGATAATCGCAGTGATACTAGAATTTTCTTCGGTATTCTATCAACAGGCGTGTTTATCGCGTTTATAACCATCAGACCAACACACTTATGGAGTCTATAAATGTTATTTTGGACCATTCTGAAGAAGGAAAAAAGTCATATGTCATAGAAGAAGAACCTCGTAACACTCATGTTCCAACATGGCCTCATCAACCTGAGAAGGCAGATCCATCAAATGTTGGAACATCTGAGGAGACTGGTGTTAAACCAGTTGACACTGAGCAAGTTGGAACATCATCCCCCACTGTTGTATCCTATGTACCAACACAGGATCAACCTGAGTCAATGGCAAGGAGCACTCGACCAGTTCCTTGGGTGGATTACAGGAAGTTGGCAGGATTACAATGTTTCATCTCTCATTGAACCAAAGAATTACAAGGAGGCATTACTGGATGAATACTAGATTGCTGCAATGCAAGAAGAACTAAGTCAGTTTTCTAGAAATGATGTATGGTATCTCATTCCTCGCCCTAAATGTGTCAATGTCATCGGTACAAAATGGATTTTCAAGAATAAATATGATGTTGACGGACATATTACTCTAAACAAAGCCAGACTAGTAGCTCAAGGTTATACACAAGTTGAAGGTGTTGACTTTGATGAGACATTCGCACCAGTTGCCAGGTCAAAGTCAATTCAAAATTTTACTTGCTATTGCCTGCTCTATGAACTTTACTTTGTATCAAATAGATGTCAATAGTGTGTTTCTAAATGGTGTGGTAAATGAAGAAGTTTATGTGGAACAACCTAAAGGATTTGAGGATCCTCATTACCCTCATCCTGTGTATCGCCTCAAGAAGGCTTTATATGATTTAAAGCAAGCACCTAGGGCATGGTATAAACGAATTATTAACTTTCTTATTTAGAAAGATCATCGTCAAGAGGGAGTAGATTGCACTTTATTTGTGCTTGATAAGTCATCAAAAATTCTGATTGCTCAAATTTATGTGGATGATATAGTATTCAGCTCTACTTCACCATCTATGGTGCAAGATTTTGTCACAGTTATGCAAGCTGAGTTTGAAATAAGCATGGTTGGAGAGCTCACATACTTTCTAGGACTGCAAGTTAAGCAAGGAAAACATGGCTTGTTCATAAAATCAAAGTAAGTATGCACTGAATCTAGTAAAGATATTTGGTTTAAGCAATGCTCGAGCAGTTCGAACACCTATGGGGGTTTCTGACAAACTGGTCAAGGATGAGAAAGGACTTGCAGTTGATCAAAAGTTATACAGGGGAATGATTAGGAGTCTATTGTATTTAACAAGTAGACCAGATATATATGTCAGTGTAGGGATATGTGCAAGATTTCAGGCTGATCCAAATGAGTCTCATCTCACTGTAGTTAAAAGAGTTATTCGATATATAAGTGGGACTTCTGAGTATGGTGTCTGGTATTCTAAGAATCAAGATTCTGATTTAATTGGGTACACTGATTCTGATTGGGCTGGTAATGTTGATGATCGAAAGAGCACTACAGGTGGATATTTCTTTATTGGCACGAATCTGGCTTCTTGGTATAGTAAGAAACAAAATTCAATCTCCTTGTCTATTGCGGAAGCTGAATATCTTGTTGCTGGAAGCTGTTGTGCACAATTGTTATGGATGAAGCAAATAATGAACGACTATGAAGTTCATCAAGGCCCTTTGAAGATCTTATGTGAAAATACAAGTGCTATTGATATTTCAAAAAATCCAGTTCAGCACTCTCGAACTAAGCATATTGACATAAGGTATCATTTTATTAGAGATCTTGTTGAAAGGATGGAAGTTGTGGTAATCTATGTTCCAACACACGAGCAATTTGCTGATATATTTACAAAGCCATTGGACACCGCCACTTTCGAAAGTCTCAGACAACACTTATGTGTTTGTCAAATTTGAGGTAATTCTTGCCTTTATTTATCTGTAAATATTTTATTTTCTTTTTGTTCTGTCGAGAAATTCAGAAAAAAAAATAGATAGAATAAAAGTGTTACAAAAATAGAAGTTGTATAGTTATGGTATGTTGGAAGTTGGTATGCTTTGAGTTGATGTCTTGAATTGACAAGAGAGAAACAAATCATCATTGCTCATCTCGAAAAGGGAAGAAGTTTTTCGCGACAACTAAGGAAGTTAAGTGAAGAGTTTGGGTTGGTTTCAAAGTTGTCTAAATCCCTCCAATCCCTCCAAATCCCTCTCTTTTGGCCACTCTCCCACTCATATTGGTTTCTTTCGGATTCTTGTTTCCAAACTCCTCCCTAATTTTTCTCTACGCAACAAATCTTTGCCGAAAGATGTCTTCGAATCCCAACTCTCCCACTGCCGAAGAAGAAACACAAGAAACACTTCAATCGCCGAAGGATAGCTATGTTGAACAAAGAGAAGAGAATGTAGAAGCCGGTGGTTCAAGCTTCAGTGGTGAAGGTCAGGATGAAAGCACCAGAGATAAAGGAAAGGGTCCATTTTAGAAGGTAACGGATCCTAATCCTCCAACTCTTAAAATTCATGGAATGGAATTCAATACTGTAGACGAGATATTTGAATGGCTGGAAGTAAATAGAATTACAGTAGATTTGACCAAGATTAAGAGTATAGAGGGGGAATTCTTGAATGTTAAGGCTAAAGAATTTGTGTCCGGTGATATTGGAAATCTAAGGAATATTGAAAACTATAAAGTTAAATTTCTAAGGGGGAGGTATGGTGTGTACAGAGAGAGGGACAAGTTTCACGTTTATTCACCTATATCGTGTCTGAGTTATGTTTTTATGAGAGAGATTAGCGATGATGAGGCAGCAGGACGGGATGTGATCAAGTCTACAGATGGGTTGCCTGTAGGATTCTTTGATTCAAAAGTAGCTCAGAGATTAGAAGAACTGAGAAAACCAGTGATAATTGAAGTCTCTGACAGCGAAGAAGAAAACCATGTTGGCTATGTTCCAACATAGAAGGCAGAGGCTGAAAATACTGTCGAGATGGAGGTTGATGATAAAGATATGGGGGTGAAGACCAGGTTGGGGTATCGAGTGATGCTGATGCTGATGGAGAGAAAAATGGAGAGCCTAATTCTAGACAAAATGAACCAGGCCAAGACCAGCATGTTGGAACACATACTGCTGAAGAAGAAAGAGCTGAGGATACTGAGTATGTTCCAACACGGGAACATCCTGAGATGAACTACTTAAGTGATGAGGTGCTAGATGAGTTCTTACAGATGGCCAAGGGCAAGAGAAAGGTGGTTGCTACAGAGGATTCCCCACCAACTAAAAAGGCCAAGAAAAATCAGGATGCTCCCAAGAAGAAAGTGCTACCACCTCTACCTATAAGTGATGCACTGTCATTTTTGTACTTTGATATAAAATGTGAAGAGATGGGAGAGGTATTTGCAGAGAGGAAGGTGATCTCTGAGAGACCCGTAGACTTGGAGACATACAGGGCTAGTGGGTTTTCTGATTTTTTGGAATTAATAGGAATGAAGAGGGCCGCCACTGTACAACTTCAGTACAATAGACAGGTGGTCATTGAAGTGTACACCAATTTGATGGCTGGAAATTTAGAAGCTGACTCTCCTTGGTTTGAAAGGGTTTATTTACGGGGGGAGATTGTTGACTTCTCAGCTGCCAGGATAAATAAGATTTTGGGGCTGCAAACTCCAGAATTTGAAGGGGTGGTTCCAGGTTATCTAGAAGTGTCAGATGATCAGATACTGGAGACAAACTCAGGAGGATACAAGACCAAGTGGCCCAAAACTGGTTATTTACAAGCTTCTTGTCTGTCATCGAGATTCTTTGGTCAGTATCAGGTAGTAGTAAACTGCTGGATGTCATCCTCAAACACGACGACCCTGATTAGAGAAATGGATAAGCTGCTGTACTGTGTTGGAACACAGAAATCAGTCAACCTTGGACTGTTCATACAGCAAATCTAGTGAGGCAAGCTACAGCCCCTAAGGCAAAACATGTGATTGTGTATTCATGCTTGATTTCAGCGTTGGCTAAGAGTGCCAAGGTGAAGGGGAAGGTGAAAGATGTGATCATAGACACTGAATTCCTACGGCCTAACAAGAAGAAATTTGGCATGAGGCATGTCCATGATCTACCTTGGAATCCTTTAGGCTCCACTTCTGCAACTGCTGAAAAGAAGGCTAAATTGGTGGTACTAAGTGCCAGGTTGAGAGCAATAACAATTCAAATGGCAGCACTCGAAGCAGAAGCAGAAAAGGCTAAACTGGAGGTGGAGAAAGCGCAGCTGGAGGCCTGCTTCTGAACGGGATTTTTTAATGTTCCAACATAGACCGAGTGTCACATTCGGGGGAAGCCTACTTTCAGTTTGTGTAAATTTTTTGCCTTTGGCATCTTCATGTCCCCAGGGGGAGAATATTTATTTTGGTTGTAATCTGATTGGTATTATTCTGATGATAGATGGCATTCTGGAATTCGGGTATTCAATTTAATTGGTATTCTTTTATATCAGGTTCAGTATTTTGCATATGTTCCAACATTGGTGAATTTATGTGAAGACCTACGTGTTCGTTGTGATATTAATGACCTTAATGGTTGGGTCCACAAAATGCCAAAGGGGGAGATTGTAAAGTCAAGTAGTATTCATTGATTATTTTAATTGGCAATTTTGTGAACATATTTGGAAACGAAAGTCTTTCCATGTTGGATCATAAGGATTAGCATAAATACGCCGATCAGATTTTGTGAGAAAGAAAATTGAATATTATGGTGTTTGTAATTTATGGAAATCTGAATATTCTGTTATATAGCAGACGTGTAGAAGCATAGTTGGTTTATGGAAAATTCCTACAAATATGGTGTTGATATTATCGAATATATGGGAGATATTGTGATAAGGAAAATCTCTTTATCTATGGGATTTAGATATGCTTCAAGAAGCAGATAAGGAATAGGAATATTATAGAGATAATCATGGAGAGTTTCGATCTGCTCATGGCTTTAAAAGGGGACAACCACGGCTGCATTCGATACGGTTTTAATCAGAGAAAATCTGCACACAGATTTTCATTCTTTATAAAGAATTGCAAAGAGCCAGAATTATATGTTCCAACATACGTGACCTGCCGTTCAAAGTTCAGAATCATATGCCTTGATTCCTCGGGAGGAGGAGATCCAGCGTCGACGTGTTTCAAGGTCAGAGGGAGTCTGATAAAGGCGGATCGGTAACTATGGGAGCTAGCAGAATTCACACATTTAATTAGTAAAGATAAGTATTTTGTATGATATACTTTGTACTGTATCTTTCTGATTGGTGGATTTATTCTTAATTGGGCCAGACCCCGCAGATGTAGGTGGATTTCACCGAACTGTATAACCAAATCTCGTGTCTTTAATGCTTTACTGTATTGCATACTTGGTTAGATAGGTTATGTTGGAACATACTAGTAATAACTCGAAAAATTCGATAAAACCAAATTTCAAGTAGAAAAAAGGTTTAACTTTCATAATTTATAATTATTTGATATATAATTACTGTAAAAAGAAAATTGTAAAATGGATTGATGAAATTAATAAAAGAGTCTTGTCAAAGGAAAAAAAAAGTGTTAACATAAAAAGATGCATCTAATTAAAAGGGTGTTGCTATATCCCGCCCTGTATTTTACTATCCTCGCCCTAATACGTATAAATACACGTATTTTGAATTAAAAAAAAGAATTTTGAATTTAAAAAAAAGGAAAAAGAAAAAAAAAGAAAAAAAATTTTAAAAACCCTTTAAATACCCCCTCCCCTCTCTCCATTTCCCTCTCTCCTTCCCTCTCCCCCTTGCCTCTCTCCAATTCCGGCCGCCGGAACCCGCCGCGGCCCGCCGCCGCCGGAAACCCGCCGGAAAACGTAAGTTTTTGAGGAATTTTTTTTTACTTTTCGTGCGAATCGTTGCCCGATCTATTCGAATTTTGTTGAACTTGTCGGAATTGTTAGAATTTTGTTGAACTTGTCGGAATTGTTAGGAATTTTTATTTAGTTATGTGACATAATAGAAATTATTTAGAAATTATTTTTTAGAAATTGTGCTTTTTTGGAAATTATTTAGCTATGTGACATATGTGGAATTAAAACGAAGAAATTGTGTTTTGTAGAAATTATTTAGTTTAAATTTGGACATAATGACGTAATTGGAAGAAATTGTGTTTTTTTGTAATTATTTAGTTTAAATTTGGACATAATATTTTAGAAATTCTATTTTTTAGAAATAGTGTTTTTTAGAAATTATTTAGTTATGTGACATAATAGAAATTACTTAGGAATTATTTTTTAGAATTTGTGTTGTTCTGGAAATTATTTAGGTATGTGACGTAATTGGAATTAAAACGAAGAAATTGTGTTTTGTAGAAATTACTTAGTTTAAATTTGGACATAATATTTTAGAAATTGTATTTTTTTAGAAATTGGGTTATTTAGAAATTATTTAGTTATGTGACATAATTGGAATTAAAACGAAGAAATTGTGTTTTGTAGAAATTACTTAGTTTAAATTCGGACATAATATTTTAGAAATTGTATTTTTTAGATATTGGGTTATTTAGAAATTATTTAGTTATGTAACATTTGACTGCTATAAATGAGCTCGGATTCTCCGGATTCTGAGGGCACTCGAAACTTTTTGCTATCCAAGACGAGCAAAAATTACTCCAAAAAGGGTGTTAGAAATTCCATGTCTTCGGAGGTAATTTTACTAATTAGTTTTCTGTCCATAAGTAGTTGTTAAATTTAATAATTTTTGCCGTAGAAATTTATGCTCGTCTTTGTGTTTTAATTTGTTAACTGTTACGTAGAAATTATTGCACATGTATCTCCTGTGAATTTATCTCCTATTAATAGCAGTGACGTTAATTTTGTTGTTAATTTTGTTACGTAATGCTGTTTTTAATTTATCTACAATATTTTATGTCCTATTAATTATTGTAACGTTAATTGTGTTGTTTTGTTAATTTTGTTGTTTTGTTAATTATTGTACCGTTAAGTTACGTAATTTTGTTGAACTGTAAGAATGTAATATTAATTCTAGTCACAATGTTATGTTATTTTTTTTCCCTTACAAAACTCTGTTTCCTGTGCAACAGATGCTGAGTGACATGATGGGCGACCTGGATCCGTTTGACTCGGCGACCGTTGATGGACTCGCCGACCCCTGCATGAGGGAGTTGATGACGACTTTTGTCAGTCGTCGCGATGAGTACCGCAGGCTCGGTTATGGACCCATTCCTTAGTCGGACGTTTGCTTACGTATGAACCCACAGTTTTGCCATAGTTTGCTCATTTATGTAATCGGTAACCGTTTGTGCATATCAAATACATAAGTCATCGATTTTTGCAACAGTAACGCTTTCAAAATAATTACTCCATGCTTCGATAGTAACTGTAACGGTTGCGTACATGCCAAAATGTTTCTGGCGATTTACAACAGTTAATTACTCTCAGAGTATGCTCTTCTCCAAGCCCTTATCCTCCTACGAAAGGGTAACTCCCAACCTACGACATCAGCCTTCCTCAACGTGGTCCACATATTAACCACGGGGGGCATGGGACAGTTTTCCTTCACGTGTACCCGGACGAAATGGCTTGCACTGCGAACGTATACAATGTGTAGCTCCCTACTTGTTCCATCCTCGCCCCCGCCTGCCCTCAGTGGAAGGACTGTACAGCAATGGTCCGCCGACCCATTCTCTAAAATGTAATATAGAACTACAACCGCGTTGTAGTAGGTGGCCACAGGAAACATGTCTGCAATGACCGTAAACCAATGCTCCGGACCACATGGACCGCTGGTGTGGTGTATACGGGCTCTGGCGAGTTCAACGTCATTCCGCGAACCGTATATGGGAACATAGTCAGGCCAATGAGTTGATATCTCGTTAAATACCGCCCGACGCGCTGTAGACCATTCACCTTCACCGTCTACGTGGAACGCATCAGCAACGCATCTGAAGCCACAGTTTCCATCACTCGTGACATCGTTCCAGCCTTCGATGTAGCGCCGGACAATGTGGGGGACACTTTCGAGGAACGGGAATGTCGCTGCAGGAGAACACATTAAGATAAATATCTTGTGCAGGAGGCGTTCATTAGGAAGAATGGTGCTTGTACTCACCGTGCCGGCGACCGCTCCCCGAAGCACGCCCCGGGGACCGTGAACTACTCCCGTATCGCCTGTTCACGTGCTCGTGGTAGCTCGGTGAACGTCGGGTTGATCTTGATCGGGGGACCTGCTCGCTTGGTCTCCCACGTGCACTGGTGCATTTGTCCGGCTCGCCAATGCCGCTCTCCTCCGGACGCAACTGCGCATCTATGTAGGATGAAACTCGTCGGCGGACCGAAGGGTCGCTGCGTGCCAGCTCCTCCAACAGAGTGTTGAACCGCGACTGATCTTGTTCGGCCCTCGCAATGTTGTCCGTGCTCCGCACGTGATCACCCAATGCCAGGCTCTTGAACAGCGGATGAATGTCGTCCAAGTACAAGGGGATTCCTTCAGCAACTGCCCCTGCCATGATGCATGCACACGGTATTCCGTGTGTCGAGCGCAGCACACATCCACAGTAAGCATATACCTGTGCTCCGAGTGCATCAATCCTCCCGGACTCGACCGTCAATTTATCCAGACAGTATTTGGACACATTGTTGACCAAGTTGCTGAAAAGGGCCCTACGGTGCAATCTTCCAACGACAGTTCTTGATTTCTCCAGGCCGGTCTTGATCATAGTAATCTGCTGGGCTATCTGCAGGTCGACACGCCTCCATACCGTGTCCAGCGAACCAGTCGACGTTTGTAACCACCCTTTCAATGACGAGTGTGCACTTTCGACCCTGCATGTAGTTGTGTTCCCGAAATGCAGAAATATGTTCGTCCATGCCCTCACAAATTTCTCCTTATGGGGGGTGAGCCACGTCGTCTCAGCGTAACTAACAACAGCCTCGCTCCAAGACCATCCAGTCCTCATATCCACCAAGGCGGTTTCGTACTCTGGAACGGTGGACGCATTGCAAACTCGGAACCATGCACCATTCTTGAACGCTGCCCCGTTCCTCTTATTCCCTGTCAGCACAGTAACACGTGCCTCCACATCCTTGTTAATATGCCAGGTGCAAAGCAAATGGTTCGATTCCGGAAACACAGTCCGAAGTGGCCTAATCAGTCCCATCTCCCGATCGGTGACCACAACCTCAGGGAACGGTCCATCCACAAGCAAGTTCTTCAGCGCGTTCAGCACCCACTCATAGGTATCTGCCGTTTCGTCAACGACAATTGCGTAGGCAATCAGGAAGTTTGTGTTGCAAGGGGACATCCCAACCATCTCAATGAATGGCATGCCGTAGCGATTGGTCTTGTACGTTGAGTCGATGGCCACCACCCACGGAAACATGCGAAATGCCACAACAGCATCGGGATTGGCCAAGAATAAATGAGTCAAAGTACCATCACCTGCTGAGCGGTGACTAGTGACATACCCTTTCGCGGTGGCCAGATGCAAACAATTCTCCGCTGTGTTGCGCCCGCCTCGCCTTTCTGTTGCATATGCCGACCTCTCATTGTACACCTGCCTAATGTTCTTATGCAGGTCCGGAAATGAATTACTGAGGCTGGCATTGATATGCCTTGGGGCAGTTTCTGAATCTGTCAAGTCTCTGATCATTTGCTTCGCGTCCGCATGGAGCTTGCTGCTCTGTCTATGACCCTCGGGGTACACTGAGAAAGGGTGGTTGTGCATCCCTCGTCTAGGATCCTTGCACGGCACTACATTCCAACCATTCCCCGTGATGCTCTGTTTCAAGACAATCGCGAACGGGCAGCCACAACTGCTGGTCGAGCTGCTACTCCGTCGGACTACATCAGATTCGCTCGTATCTACATCCTTATCCTTTCGGCCCCGATTGCAAATGCAATATAACCTCAGGGGACCATTCCTATTCTGTTTGTAGGACCCCGTCACAAGTTCAAATCCCACCTGCAGAGCAATCCGTTGCAGGTAGGAGTAAGCCTCGGCAACGTCTGGGAACACAGCTGAGGTGGCAAATGGAGAGTATCTGTTCCGCCCTGCAGCAGCTTCACATGACTGATTGTCATCCTTAAACAGCAATAAACATCAAGTAATTAGTTACACTCAACTGCTATACCAATTACAATATCAAAATTAACGTAAAAAAATGTAAATTAACGTTACAATAATTAACAAAATAACAAAATTAACAAAACAACAACATTAACGTCACAATAATTAACAAAATAATAAAATTAACAAAACAACAACATTAACGTTACAATAATTACAATTAACGTTACAATAAATAAAATTAACGTTACAATAATTTTTACGTTACGATTAATAAATTAAAATACTAAGATGAGCATAAATTAAAAAACTAAGATGAGCATAAATTTCTTTCTCATTAACAGCTAAAACATACATGTAGTGGGAAAAAAATGCAATAACATCGTGGCTAGAATTATTATAACATTCTTACAGTTCAACAAATTAAAATATCAAAATAACGTAAAAATACGTAACTTAACGGTACAATAATTAACAAAATCACAAAATTAACAAAACAACAAAAATAACTGCTTCAATAATTAATAGGACATACATTAACGTTACTGCTATTAACAGGAGATAAATTCATAGGAGATAAATGTGCAATAATTTCATCGTAACAGTTAATAAATTAAAACACAAAGACGAGCATAAATTTGTACGGCAAAAATTATTAAATTTAACAACTACTTACGGACAGAAAGCTAATTAGTAAAATTACCTCCGAAGACATGGAATTTCTAAAACCCTTTTCGGAGTAAATTTTGCTCGTCTTGGATAGCAATATTTTTCGAGTGCCCTTTGAATGAGTAAGAATTCGAGTGCCCTTTGAATGAGTAAGAATTCGAGCTCATTTATAGCAGTTCAATTTTTGGAAGCAGGCTGGCACGGCTCGCGCCCAGCCCACGGCGAGCCGAGGCGCGTCCGGCTCGCGCCCCAGCCCTGGCGAACGGACCGCGCGCGGCTCGCGCCCACCGCACGGCGAGCCACGGCTCGCGCCCACACGACGGCGAGCGGCCCGGCGATGGCTCGCGCCCACACCACGGCGACCGGCCCGCCGGCGGCTCGCGGTCCACCGGTGGCGAGCGGACCGGCGGCGGCGCGCGGCCTGTCGGTGGCGACCGGCCCGGCGGCGGCTCGCGGTCCGCCGGTGGCGACGGAACCGGCAGCGGCTCGCGGCCAGGCCGCGGCGACCGGACCGGCGCCGGCTCGCGCCCAGGCCATGGCGAGCCGACCGGCGGCGCCTCGCGCCCAGGCTGTGGCGAGCCGGGTCCGGCGGCGGCGGGCGGCGGCGACGGCGGGCGGCGGGCGGCGGCGGCGCAATTTACATTAATTAACTAAATTCGTTCCGTTAATATTAACTAACTACAATTATCTAAATTGATTTTAATTTACCTATTGAAAATAAAAAAATAAAAAATACTGTATACGTATTAGGGCGAGAATAGTAAAATACAGGACGAGATATAGCGATCCACAATTAAAACTGAAAGTGTGTCGATTATATTAAAGTAAAAAAAGAAAATTGGTAGCTTTAACTTACTGCAATCAGAGTACAAATATAGATTGTCATTTTCCATATTACTCCTCACATATGATGGGACAAATTAGACACTGGAAAATGAAGAACAGAGATTGTTCTGGGATTCTTCTTTTTATTGTTCTTTTTCTCTTGCTTGAAGGGCCCAAGTGAAGGATTTGATACGGAAGCTTGTAGACAATGAATTGTTCCAGGACAAAAACATATAGCTATTTTTGTCTTTATACTTCTACACATCAGTCTCATATTGGCATCACTGATATCTTTATGGATATGATTATTTGACATTAATCTTTTATACCCATGGTCTAGATTTTTTTTAACACTATAACTAGGATGATGTACACCACGAACTGCGCGGTGTTTTCATATCACATTTAAATGCTTACCTTATTGTCACCTCTTTTCTTGTATCCAGTGTTCTAAACGGCGGCGCCTAGGCGCTAGGCGCCACCAAAACGCCCGGATTAGGGCCTAGGCGGCGACATTAGGCGTTTTCACCTCTGGGCGGCGCCCAGACCCGCCTAATCGTGACTAGGCGCTAATCGGCACTAAGCGGTTTAGTTTTAAAAAATATCAAAACTAAAACCAACCCAAAAAAACGAATAACTCGAATATATAACCGAACCGAATTTAAAATTCGGATTCGGTTCGAAACCAAATAAACCAAATAAATTCCAATTTTTATTAAAATCAATTAAATTAATTCCAGACCGAATAAACCAAAAACCCATAAACATACCAAAATTTTAACTTTAAATAAACAATTACAACCCAAAAATTGTGGCCAAATCATTTATCATGAAAAACCCATTTAGCATATACATTGCATCTTATGCATTGCAATATGCTTTTATGAGCATATAAAAATTTTAATTTTAAATTAACAAATTATGGCCCAATAATATAAAGCCAAATTATTTGTTAATTATGGCCCAAAAGCATAAAATGCTTTGTGCCTTGATGAAACATTGGAGGAGAGGAGGGATAGTATTTATAGAAGAAACTTACCCTATGTCTCTTGCATATTTCCGATGTGGGATAATACTTGGCTTCAATGTGCAAGTTTCAGCTTTAGGCTTCATGCATGTATGAGTTGTCTCTTGAATTTATTATGATAATTCATACCTTCACCTTTTTTTCCTTTTTTTATTGAATTTATTATGAGTATGTCTTTTGAAATACGGTCTTTCCATAAGTAATAAAAATATTATGGTTTAAAATATAAATTAGAAGAAATGAAGATAAAATTTATGGGTTGAATGAATCGGGTTATAAACTTTATAACTACTCACGTTGCATAATAAAATTTTAATATTACAACTAAGACATTTTACTTTGTATAATCATTTGTATGTAATATAAGTTATTGTGACTTGGAAAATAGGTTTTTTTTTTATTTTTAAATATAATTTGTATTATTTTATTAATTATATATAAAAATAATTAAATAATACAAATCCGCCTAGACCGATTAATCCCCGATTAATCCCCTAGGCGCTAGGCCCCAGCAAACCGCCCGACTAGCGCCTAGCGATTTTTAGACCACTGCTTGTATCAAGGGATATTAAATCAGATATAGCAAGTATTATAAAACAAATTAGAAATAACACGATAATAGAAGTTAGCTATAGCTTATTATTCAGTCACATGAAAGTGATGGTTGGTAACATTTAAAAACTAGGTACATAACTGATGTGCAAATACAATTTCGAAAGGAGTCAAAAAAATTATTGTCATCCGGAGACTCCGGTGTAATGAAGTTTGATAAATAATTCACTTATTATCATGCACTGAAGTTTGATAGTATTAAAAAGATAAATGAAAAACAAAATTTATAAATATATATTATAAAAAATAAGTATTGTAAAAGAATTTTCATAACAAATGGAGATTGAGAATACAAAATAATGCACTTGACAAGAATTTTCATTCTCATAAATGGGTAGTATTATTTAATCATCAATTAAAAAGCATTGAAATATAGAAAGAACATTGAAAATTTTGGGTGAGGAGGTTTACATTAAATTGGAGATCCACTTTAAAAAATATTATATTTTCAATTAATTTTGTAAAGCCCATGTGACAAGTTTTGGAAGTGATGAACAGAGCTCCAGCCTTGCCCGATATGATACATTCTTCTAAAATATTGAGCTGGATTTCCTTTTTTAACCCTTGGTATATGATTAGAGCACAATGTTTAGAAATTTACATTCAATTCAATTAGTAATAATAGGCCTTGAACGAAGCTTATCTGAATCTAGACTGAATAGAACTGAACATTATTTAAATATTTTATAATAACTATTCAAATAAATTTAAATATACTAAATCGATATTTTCAAAAATCAAACATAGTTACTAAACCCTAAACCCATTATTATGAAATTTTATGTGAACTAAAATTAAATAATCTGTTAAAATTTTAATATTTAAAAGAAATATTTAAAATAAACATTTACCAATTTTTTTTAAAATTGGAACTGAAATAACTTTTCATTGCTTTCCAAAATAGTAGTGTACATCTCCAAGTCCCCTAGTTTGCCTCAACCATAAGCTTTGCACAATACTCTCTAAGTTTAGGCCTCGTCCATGCTCTACAAACTACATTTTCTACAATATTCTTTGTGAGTTCTATCTCATTCACAGTGTCGTTGAAGCATCTATCATTTCTCAAAGTCCAAATACTATACACAGTCTCAACAATTTCTATTTTCATCATACCTGTTGTCCTTCCTTTCCCTCTTTGCATCTGTAGCAGATCCACTTCAGTTCTTGTTCCCATCCATCCGATTCCCTTTCAATTTCCAGCCAGTTCAGTACTTTCCTCCATACTGCCCTTGTTCTGCTGCACTGGAAAAACAGATGATCCAATGTCTCAGTTGCATCACAAAATACACATTTCTTATCCACAGCCATACCAAACTTTCGGAGCCTATCTTTTGTAGCCATTTTCATGTGACAGCACATCCATAATGTGAACTGAGTTCTAGGTCTTGCCTAACTCCCATAAAACACAGATCTCCAAGAAACATGCTGGCGCTGTCATCTGAGTGCTTGATAGACCTCTCTGGATTTAAATTTCCCTTATCCATCTATTCCCTCCAAGCTTCAAGGTGTTGCACAATGCCCCTGCATTTGTTTAAACTTTTTAGCATCCATGAGCTAGAATTTGGAAATTCCATATTCATCATATCTCTGCCTTTCAGATAATAAGTATGCACCCATTTGATCCATAGTCTATCATTCTTCATGCAGAGGTTCCACAAATTTTTTCTCAGATTTGCCAAACTCAACTCCTTTAGTGATATCACATTCATGCCTTCTGCTTCTTTGGCTCACACACAGTATCCTATGCCACTGGAGCCTTTCTAGTGATAATCTCTCTTCCACTCCATACATAGGACCTGCACAGTTCTTCTACATGTTTTAGAACAACCTTTGGGATTGGGGAACATTACAGCCAATAATTTGTGATGGAAAATAGGACATTCTTAACTAGTTGCACTCTCCCTGCATAGCTAAGAAGCCTTGAACTCCAGTGCTTTAACTTTTCTATCATTCTTTCTTTGAGGGACTGACAAACTTGAATAGTTAGTCTTATGCTTGATACTGGTACCCCAAGGTATTTGAATGGAAACCTCCCTTTAGCAAATCCTTTGGCATCCTTTATTAACTTCTTATGATCCTCCATTACAGCTCCCAAATAGACTTTGCTTTTAGATTTGTTAACTCTTAGCCCAATTGAGTCTTCAAATTTCTAATAAGCCTTCATTAGAGTTTCCACTTATTCAACTTCCCCTTTAGCTAACATCAGCACATCATCAGCAAAAGTTAGGGTTATCAGTTCCAGCTCTTCACATATAGGGTGGTATCTGAACTCACTCTTCTTGTTTGCCTCTTGTAAGCATCTACACATGTATTACATTACAAGAACAAAAAGTAAGGGGGAAATGGGACCCCCTTGCCACAATCCTCTCTTGGCCTGCACAAACTGAGTTCATTTCCATTGATACTGTATTTATAACTTAGAGTCTCAACACGTATCATCACCCATTTTATAAACTGCTGAGGTATTCCCAACTCCTTCATGATAGCCTCCAATGCCCTTCATTCAACAATGTCATAGGCTTTTTGAATGTCCATTTGAATTAGACATTTAGAGCCCCCAAATTTCCTGTTATATCCTCTAATGAGTTCATACACAAGCATGATATGATTATGGATACTACGGCTAGGAACAAAAGCTGCTTGGTCTTCCTGTACTACCTCAGCTATTACTGTACTCAACCTATTTGTTAGCACCTTGAAGATAATCTTGTGCAAAGTGGTGCAACATGAGCCAGGCCTTAGCTCTCTAACCTATTTTGGCATGATGTTTTAGCACTAGAGTTACCAATGTATTGTTTACTGTCTTATACATTTTCCCATTCTTAAACAAATCCCGTATAGCCTTCCTCACATCTATTTTCAATAATTCCCATTTCACCTTAAACAATTTGGCACTAAATCCATCCACCACTGGTGCCTTTAAGTCCTTAATATTCTTCAGTGCACTGTATACCTCTTGTTCAATTACTTGGCAAATCAGTTGTCTTCTGCTGTCACTACACAACCTTCTTCCTCCTCTCATAACTTCCAGGTCTATCCCTTCAACTTCCTGTTTGTTCTCCCCAATCATTTTTCTGTGAAATCTCATAATCTCTTCCTCCATTTCCTCCTGAATCACAGTTTCTGAGCCATCCTCCCTTTCAATTCTCTGAATTCCAGCCATGTTGTTTTCCCCTTTTACCAGAGCATGGAAGTAAGTGTTGTTACCATCTCCTAGCCTTAGCTAGTCAGCTTTAGATTTCTCCTTTGCTATCTGTTCATCAACTTCACTTCAATATTTCACATCTTCTATTCCTTTTACTTCTTCTCTTATCAGGTTCTGGTCCATCTTCTTGCATTCCAATTCTTTCTTATTTCTCCGTAACTTCTCCTTTGCCTTCTCCGATTTCTTTTTTTCACCATTCACTTGCTTCATATAGCTTCTTAAATCCCCTTGCAATCTCAGTAGCTTCTCCTTTGCCTTCTCCAATTTCTTTTTTTCACCATTCACTTGCTTCATATAGCTTCTTAAATCCCCTTGCAATCTCAGTAGCTTCTTCCACAGTGCATACATAGGTCTACCTTCTTGATCTTTTGCCTAGCTTTCATCAATGCCTTGTAGTACCTCAGGCATCTCTAATAAACAATTGATCATTTTAAATTGTTTATGCCTCCTTATCTTCTGCACTCCTGTACTAATTCTCACCAAAGCATGATCAGATATACCAGGTGCCAGGTTCTCTACAATTGCATCCTCATATTCTGCAAACCATTCTATATTAGCAATGGCTCTATATATATTCTTGAACAGATGACTCCCCCTACCTGCCTGTTGGACCAAGTGTAGTAATCTCCACTATTCTCACATTCAAACAATCCAACCTGATTCATCATGCTTTCCAGAACCCAGAATTCTTGAATTTGAACAGCATTCCCTCCCATTCTTTTTTTTATGGTTAAGACATCATTAAAGTCACCTATGATTACCCATGGACCTTGAACCTGATTCTATGATCTTTCAATCTCCTTCCACATCCTCTTCCTCAGTTTCCCCTTATTGCTTGCATAAATTGTTGCCAGCTAATGCATAAGTGTTCCATCTATGCTCTTCACCTCATAATGGATTATCTGGTCAGACTCCAAAACTATCATGAGCTGCACTTTCCTTGGATTCCATATTACCCATATTCTGCCATTTTGATGAGCATTATAGTTGTCTTCAAACTTCCAGCAACCTCCGAATTTCCTCTTTATTTCTTCTATTTTTTCCTTTTTTAACTCTAGTTTCTACTACTACATCAGTATCTAGCTTCATGCTATTGAGACGAGAGCTAATCTTTTTTGTTTTTTGATTTATCCCCTTCACATTCTAGGCAGCTAAAGTGGAATATATACCAGCTCCCTTCCTGGATCAATCCAAATCTTGAGAGGATCCCCCAATTGTTTCCCTGATGCACTGGATGAGGCTTCCACTGGCCTATTTGTAGCCCTTCTCTCCTTCTGTGTGATACCTGGATCATTTTCTAGCTCATGATTTTCCATTGCATCTTTCTTTCCCTTTCCTTTAGATCTCATCACAGTCCAGTTCACCTCACTGGTGGTATTCTCAACTTCAGTGCTAATAGCTCTCTATTTTCCCCAGTCCTGTCTGTGCTCTCCACTTCTTTAGTCTTAGCCTTACATTTCTGAACTAGTTTTCCCTCCTTGCATTTATGGCCCCCACATGACATTTCTCACAGAATATAGGCTTATTTTCCACCACAATTTTTTGCTCAATAACACTGCCATCTATATGTCCGATTTTCAAAGTTTCAACTATCTTCTGGGAGATGTCAATCTCTACTAACAACCTGGTACAAGAAATCCTGATCTTACTTGTTGTACATTCATCCGTGAATAGGGGTTTTCCTATCACACTTCCTATCTTGCGAAGACTATTATGCCCCACAAGTGTAGTGGAAGTTTTGGAAAAGTTATCTATATTGGGACTGTTCTTACCATATCCCTATCCATAGAGAAATTAGATTTCCATAGATGCAAAAAAATAGCCATGTTGAAGATAGTAAATGGACCTCTCCTCATCACCTCATCTCTGTCTGCTCCAGATTTGAACTTAATTACAAAGTATCCATCATCATTATATAACAGTTTAAGAGCATCTCCAATGCGGGTTTCGTTAGAGTAAACTTTAATTGCCACGTAAGATTTACTAACACCTATTATTAAATTTAATCTCCAATCTAGGGGTCGGAAGTGAACGTCGATATTATGTGGCTAAAAATATAAGTGACCCATCGAAATGGACTTCTATTCTCCGAGGATGATATCGAAGGCCGCGCTTTGCCAAATCAGCCACACAAAAAAAAACAAAAGCGCCTTTTTTTTATTGGGGTAGATACTTTGGTGTTTTGATGTAGTTTTGTTTGGAAAAATTCCCAAATTCACGTTTACCATAATTTTGTACACCACTAAAAATAAACCAAACTACATTGGAAAATGAAATGGCAAAATTAATTTTAAACGTTGATTTATTTTTATATATAAAATAAAACAATAATTTAAAGAGATTTAAAAATATTTTCAATATATGTGGTAATATATATATATATATATATATATATATATATATATATATACTCACAAAATTATAAGTATTAGTCTATTAACATTCGAATTCAATTTTTTTTTCAAATTCTAAAAAGTAACTATGAATTTATAGGTTATAAAATAATTGAATGATGTATTTTAATAATAATAAAAAATCCACATGTTAAGTGCTAAATATATTCATTTATATTTAATAATATATAAATAATAATGATGCATATATTATAGATTGGCAAAAATAAAAATTAATTTTAATTAATTTTTGTTTTTTACTCTTTCTCCATAAAAGTAAAATTGAGACATAAATTAGAAAGTTTCTTAACTCATTGTCTATTTAATAATTAGTTAATTTAATTAGAATAACAAATTAATTTCTAGAATAGAATCAATTTTATTTTAAACATGAACTAAATATAAGTTAGTGCCGATTAATGTTATACTCGAGTTCATAAAAACTATTTTATTGACCAATATAATTATTTATTCTCCATCATTACTCTTGTCAAATAATTAGATGCATCCAAAATATAATTAATTGTATGCATATAATATTGGTTGAGATCAAATATAATATTAAAATACAATTTCAATATTATATATATACACGTCACATACTAATTGGGAGTTTGTAGCATATTCACGTTACATAATAATTATTCATTTGAAGTTTGGATTGGAGAATGATTTCAAACGAGACCCATAGTCGAAACATTTAATATTACGTCAGACGGAAAGTGAATCGATGTTCTACCATTTGTACCCGTTAAATAAGAAAACCCAACATTTAATATTACGTCAGACTGAAAGTGAATCGATGTTTTACCATTTATACCCGTTGAATAAGGAAAACCCTCCATGCATTGGAGATGCTCTAAGTAAGTCAACAAATGCCCATAACTTCATCATAAAAAGTTTTACTTCATTCATAGTATGCAACTATCACATACATATTCTAGCTCAGATGTTACATCCTCCATCTCTATTTCAATCTCCATTTCTCCATTAACAACTTTAGGTGCCACAAATTCAATATTCATTCCATTCTTCTGAGCTCTATTCCCAGTTATCACATCATCCCACCGTTTATGCCCAAATTCATCAGCATTAGGTTTCAGAGTTACCTCATATTTTGTTCTCTTTCCAGTATCAGTGTGTCCCCCAATTCATTCTCCATTCTCAATCTGTTATGTCTCCTCTCATGCTGCTTCACTTAGCTCCTCCCCTAATTGACCGGTGACCACCGTATCTTCTTCATGTACTGCTTCATTCTACTCCATCGCCGACGGGATCACCTTATTCTTTGGCCGACTGCGTACTCATTTCATGACTTCTCCGATCTCCTCACAGCTATGGTGCTCGCACCTCAACTATGTGAAATCGCCCGCACAATCATAAATGCCTCTCTCAATAGAGTACCATATTACTATTTCTTATTTGATATATTAATGTTTAAAAAGTATTTAAAATAAATATGAAAATAAAAATTTACTAAAATAGTAATGTTTAAAATAAATATTTAATAAACTCTTACTGATATATTAATATGTAATATTTGAAATATTTTTAAAAAATAAATATTTAAAATAAAATTGACTAAGTATTAATATTCAAAATGAATATTTTAAATAAATATTTTAAATTTAATTTTACTTAAATATTAAAATTCAAAATAAATACATAAAATAGTAATATTTAAAATAATTTGTTATATAAATATTAAAAATAAATATTTACTAAAATATTAATATTTTAAATATTGAGTGCGTCTCTTGAAAGACGGTCTTTCCATAAGTCATGGAAAGACCAAGGTTTAAAGTGTAAATTAGAAGAAATGAAGATAAAATTGTTGGGTTGCATGAACCGGGTTATAAATTTTATAACTACTATATGTTGCATACTTAATTTTTAATGTTGCAACTAAGACCTTTTACCTTTTATTATTCGAATTTAACCTCGTCTTTCCATAAGCATATGGAAAGACCGAGGGCAGAATGTTGTAGATCTGCAGGAGTGGAGTACTGCTGTACAGAATAAGAACCTCTGGAATTAATGTCGTAAAGCTGATAGGCTATGGATACGTTGGGTTCATGTTGTATACATAAAGGGCAAAGGGGTGCTGGAGGTGGAATTCCCAGATTCTGCATCTTGGATGTTGAAGAATCTCACTAAGTGTCGAAGCAAAGTTCAAGGACTGGTGGCTTGGAAGCAGCAATTGGGTAAGCCCAGGTTCAACACCAGGGAAGTATACCAGGAATTACGAGGGGCACAACAGAGAGTAGAGTGGAGTAAACTTTTCTGTGGTAACCTGGCTAGACCGAGGGCTAAATTTATTTTGTGGCTGGCTTGTCATGACAGATTACCAACTAAGCAGTGGCTGAAGAGGTTTGGTCTATTAGCTGATGATAAATGTGGTATGTGTAGTGAAGTGGAAACACTCCAACATCTTCTGTTTGATTGCGGTACAACAAGGAGAATTTGGGCGAGTGTGTTGCAATGGGCGCAAATCTGGAGGCAACCACAGACGTGGGATGTAGAGCTTCCCTGGATCATTTGTACATGCAGAGGTAAGGGATGGAGAGCCATGCTCATGAAACTATTGATTGCTGAAACGGTGTATGAAGTTTGGAGGGTAAGGAATGAGATATGTTTCCGGCGTCGTGAGTGTATAAATGTAATGGAAGTCACAAAATCAATTTTGGATGTGGTAGTGTATAGAGCATGGGTGAATACTAAAATTAGAAAGTATTGTGCAACCCTCATGATAGCAGACTAGTATGTTTGATGGAGATGTAAATTGTGGTTCTTAAGATGCAATGAAAGTCATTTATTCCAAAAAAAATATTAATATTTAAAATAAATATTTAATATAAATATTTAAAATAAACATTCACTAAAATATTAACATTCATAATAAATATTTATTAAAATATTAATATTGTAACAATAAATATTTAAAACAAAGATTCTATACAAATATTTAAAATACACATTTACTAAAATATTAATTGGAAAAGTCTTGAAAAAGATCATTTTTCCATAGGCTTATGGAAAGACAAAGTTTAATTAGAATAATGCTAGCAGAAGTCCCACCACGCATTGCGCGGTGTTCTTGATTAAAATTATTTAATAAAATTAATATATAATATTTACATGTCGCATTTGAATTGAAATAATAAATAAATTATAAGTATATTCATCTTAGAATAACCATCTAAATTGTAAAAAAAAAACAATAAATTTTGTTGGAGTTTATTAAATAATCAATAAGATAAAAAATATTATTTATATAACCTTTCAAGAAATAATATATTGCAAGTACATGAAGTAAGTTATATATAAAAAAGAAATGTTGAACTTGTGGAAAAACAAGGAACTGTGTGTATATGTGAACTAAACAATGAATTGGGTGGTAGAAATACAGACAAATTTTTGTCACAATCATTGTCTATATGTTTATTTTGGAGAATTGTTGTCTATATACCAATATAATTGTATATACTTGCGAAAGTGCCGATATAACCTTCAATCGTTTGAAAGTTAGAAAAAAACTACCTAATTAATGAAAGTGTCAATATAATCCTCTGGTAGACTTTCCGACATTGACGGTGCTTTTCCAACTGTTGACCCACCTTAAAATGACAATAATGCCATCAGACCAAAAACTAAATTTGGGTGGACAATTATAACCTTACCCATAACTATTGAACCATCGTCGCCGCTGCCGTAACAGGTAGGGGTCATATCAGGACATTATGAATTTGATAGGGTTCGGGTGGTACTGGGTTTGAGTGAAGAGGTTCGAGTGGTATTGGGCTCAAGGGGAGAGGTTCGAGTGGTACTAGGTTCGTGTGGAGAGGTTCGAGTAGTACTGGGTTTGTGTGGAGAGGTTCGAGTGGTACTGGGTTCGAGTGGAGAGGGTTCGAGAGGGTTCGAGTAGTACTGGGTTCGAGTAGAGAGGTTTGAGTGGTACTGGGTTCGAGTAAAGAGGGTTCGGGTGGTGAGGGTTCGAGTGGAGAGGTTTGAGTGGTACTGGGTTCGAGTGGAGAGGGTTCGAGTGGTACTGGGTTCGTGTAGAAAGGGATCGAGTGGAGAGTTTCGAGTGGAGAGGGTTCGAGTAGTACTGGATTCGAGTGGTACTGGGTTCGAGTGAAGAGGGTTCGGGTGGTATTGGGTTCGAGTGGAGAGGTTCGAGTGGTAATGGGTTCGAGTAAAGAGGGTTCGGGTGGTGAGGTTCAAGTGGAGAGAGTTCAAGTCGAGATTCGAGTGGTACTTGGTTTGAGTCGAGAGGGTTCGAGTGGTACTGGATTTGAGTGGTGATAGTTCGAGTGGTGCTGGGTTCGAGTGGACAGGGTTTGAGTGGTACTGGGTTTGAGTGGAGAGGTTCGAGTGGTACTGGGTTCGAGTAGGGAGGGTTCGAGTGGTACTGGGTTCTAGTGGAGAGGTTTCGAGTGGTACTGGGTTCTAGTGCAACTGGGTTTGAGTGGTACTGGTTCTAGTGCAACCAGCTCTCGAGGGTACACCACCCCTCGAGAGAGTATACCACCGAGAGCGTCAAACCATCCATATTAGCTCTCGAACCATGACCCACTCGAGGCATATACCCCTCAAACCATCCACGACACCACCATTCGAACAACCTATCCCTCGAACACCAACCATCCATGCCTGGAACAATCACCCCTCGAACCATCAGTTCTTGAACATCCACCACGCCACCACTCGAACTATTCACCTCTCGAACATCAACCATTCGCCTCGAGGCCTCTCTACCACTCGAACCATTCACCTTTCAACATCAACCATCCGCCTTGAGGGGTGTTGATTTGAGGCATCTCCACTTGATTCATTAACCCTCTAGGCCTTAGCACCATCAACCACTCCCCTCGAGGCATCACTGCTCGACTCAAACCTCTTCACTCGAACCCTCACCACTCAAACAAGTACCACTCGAACCCTTTCCATTCAAATCCTCTATTCGAACCCTCACCGCTCGACCCCTCACTACTCGAACTCTCTCTACTCGAACCCTGTACCGCTCAAACCTCTTTACTTGAACCCCTTACCACTTGAACCCAGTACCACTCGGACCTCTCCATCGATTCATTAACCCTCAATGTCCTGGAACATCAACCATCCTCCTCGAGGCATCACCCCTTGATCCATACACCATCCGCCTTGCCACCACTCAAACCTCTCCACTCGAACCTCTTCGCTCGAACCCAGTAGCACTCAAACCCAGTACCACTTGAACCCAGTACCACTCGAACCTTTCCACTTGAAACTCTCCACTCGAGGGGGGGTTGAGTGGTGAGGGGTCGAGTGGTTTATGACTTATGACCATTAAAAAGTGCAGCATTAGTACATGTTAAAGACACACTTACAATGAAGAACCAACAACTGAGAAAGCAACTTCATAACAAAATCAACATATCTAGTTTACAATGTGATTACATAAGGTTAAAATGGACAAAAGAGCAAAAACTTCCCACGTACAAAGGGATTATCCAAAATAATATTCATGTTTTCTGGAAACTGAAGTCTTGAAAACACCAAAATTGGTAGATAATAATGAAGCTTTAAACTTCCAAATTGATCAACATACCTTCTATGACCAATAATCATCAACCTAATCAAGCAATCAAGCTGTTGTATTCTGATCAAACGAACAAATTAAGTACCTTATTCCAAACAGTAGGTCTTTGCACCATAGATTCAACCATAAAAATAAAAAAAGGAGATCAACAACTGACCATATGGTGAAACCAGCAAGATAAACTGGTCCAACTAACAGTATACCACAAAACAAAAAATAATTATAATTACATGTATACAATTTATAATTGTTAAAGCTCTGCCCAGTTATAATTTTTTTTTAAAAAAAATCAACAATAAAATGTGGCATGGACTTGTCTTTAAATTTATAGAATGACAGAGAAAGAGCACTTACTTGGAAATAAATCCATAAACCGACACATTAAATTCTGATCATTTTCATAAACCACATTTACTTTTTCAAGGAAACTAAGACTGAAGTTTTCATCTGTGAAAGAAACCACAGTAGAATAAGTCATCCAACTCACTTATATAGAACAGAGTTGAGATATTGCAACAACTGTCGAGCACGGAGAATAACTAAAGTCCAGCAATGACCAGCTTGCAGAACAGTACCTTCAATTAAGTTTTGTACAAATCTGACACAAGAAATATAAAAATATGGCAATGAAAGATTCAAATTCAAACACTTATGAGCTATTCTTATGAATGTAATGAAACAAGCAAAGATCCCCAAGTTGATGAGCAAACTTTAAGTAGTTAAACTAAGCAGGGCAGAATGAATATCATAAAAGATTAAATAATGACTTAGTATTAAAAACTTTTTCAAGTGCCTTCCAGTAGCAAATTCACGCGATACAACAAGAGCAATGTTAATCTCAGCTCTCAGGACAACAGTCTGAACAAATAGCTCTTTTGCTAGACAAATTGCTGGAATTCGTGGAGGGGATCTGCACACAAAGTACAAAAACATTGATACCAATATTAAACTATACCATAGCATCTTAAAACTACAAAGAAAATGATGAAGAATTGGGATATAGCACAACCAAGAAATTAAAAATCAGACTTTTAGAAAGTCATTGCCTTTCCGAGTAGCTTGATTAGATTTTTGTGAACCCAGTATGCATAAACAAGAAATAAACAGGCACACGTGCACGATTAATCAAACTGATAGACACCTCATGAACATCACAGGGAGTTATCATGCATTATGTATATCGAATCAATAAAATAAGAGATGCAAGCAACTAATTATATAACTATACCAAACCTTCATAACTATATCCAAAGAATCTAAGTTAAAAACTATATCAAAGTGAGGATGTAAGTTTTTTCTGCTAGTCATTTGCCTCAACATCTTGAAGCAAATCACTTTAATTTATTATAAATTTCTTCCATCAAACTAGTCTAACAACGCCCAAGATGTCTAAGCTAATGATTCTCAATCACAAAGGCAACAAACTACAACAGAGAGAACACAAAATCACATACTTCCACTATAAAAGGACCCTCTTTATAAAAATAAAAAAAGTTTGAAATCAGAGTTTTTTTTAAAAAATCCATAAACAATACCCGGAGAGAAGAAATTTTTGTATGTTGGGAGGCATTCTATGTTAAGGTGAGGGGTCAACCAAATTTTAGGAACACACTGAAAGTTCTAAATACCTGTTCTCTTGCAAAAGCCTTGGCTCCATCAACACAGTCTGTTAACGAGTTTAGTTTGCAGTCACTTAAAATGGGTATTTGTGAACACTTTTGTTCATAATACTACTCAGCTCTGCAAGCACTACAATAAGTAAACAAAAGCTACATAATAAGGTCCTAATCTTCAAGTGTAGTCAGATAACTATTCTGTTACACCCACTACACTTGTAAACAAACAAAATACTTGACATTTTCAAGTAAAACTACTAACCAGACAGATGTCATTATGACCAGGCTTTCAGCAAGAGGATCAGATCGCTGAGAAGAAGCCATCGGATTGCTGAGAAGAAGTCATTAAACTGTTTAATTTATGAGTTTGTTCCTACATATCGCGCATGCAAAAGTTACAGTTATTGTAACTTGACCTATCAAATATAACTTCATAAAAGTTGAGCCTTACAAAGCTATGCAACATACATGAACTGGAGAAAAATTGTCGCTGGGTGGCCATGTACGAGTAAGATCACTAACATTACCCATGGAGTTCACATCCCATGTCCATCAATCAGAAAAACAAGCAAAGGTATAAGTTTAAGGCCAACTATATCTTTAACGGGAGGCATCTCCATGTCTGGGGTGCGTTCGATGGTTCTAGCAGCTTACTTACTCTCTGATCGTTCCTAGAATAATGAATTACACTCCCACTAGGTCCACCGCCAGCCACATGGTTAAACCTATAGAAAAGGAAGGTAAGTACTTCTAGTGACTCGTAAAAATAATAATTAATTAGCATTAATCAAAGACTACCGCATGTCAAGTGATCCTGCCAAAGTGACCTAATGGTAAGTTGAGAACTAAAAATGGCAAGCAAGGGAAAGGGGGCAAAAAGGCAACTGAAGCAATTCACTTATTATATTTACTTAGCCTTGTAATCAAAGTTAAATCCAAGGAAACACTTACGCCATTCTTTGTGATCATCTCATCTTGCATTCATATCAACCTTAGTTGCAAGTATAGATCCACGAGGAGAATATCGTGATAACATTGTATTTAGAAGAGTGGGAAAACAAAGAAAATAATTTATCAAAAAGTATAGGTATAAGAATATAATATATTATGCAACGTGTAGTAGTTACATAGAGTTTATAACCCGATTCATGGAACCCATAAATTTTATCTTTATTTCTTCTAATTTGCACTTTAAACCTTAGTATTTCCATGACTTATGGAAAGATCGTCTTTCAAGAGACGGACTCATAATATTTAATATAAATATATAAAATATATAAAATATCGATATTTAAAATATATCAAAGTCTTGGGAAAGACCGTCTTTCCATAGGCATGAAAAAATGATGTTTAATTAGAATAATAAAAGGTAAAAAGTTTTAGTTGCAATATTAAAAATTTATTTTGTAATATGTAGTAGTTATAGAGTTTATAACCCGATTCATGCAACCCAAAATTTTTATCTTCATTGCTTCTAATTTGCACTTTAAACCTTGGTCTTTCCATGTCTTATGGAAATACCATCTTTCAAGAGACAGACTCATAAAATATTTATAAATATAATAAACTAAATCATGAAAAATGTTCATTTGCATCACTTCAATATCAAATTTTAAGATACATCAAATTATATTGCGGGACAATAAAAATAGACTAAATTATTTTTTTTGTCCCCTAAATATAATGCAATGTCATCCTTTGGTTCCTAAGGCCCATACCATATTTGTTCAGCAACCAACAAATACAAAATAATTTGTTTGGTCCCCAAAACGATATCCAGGAAATTTTTTGGGAGGTTTTCAAGTTAACCAGACTTATTTTCCAATATGACTAGGGGTATTTTTGTAATTTTACTAGTTAAAAACCAAAAAAATAATTTTTTGGTATTTTAAAGAAAATCGTGATACACGTGCGCAAAAAAATTGATTTCTGAATGCGTGTGAAGCCACACGTGTCTTCTTCGCCGTGCGCATGTATCTCACGCTCGTCTTTTTCCTCATCACTATTTCTCGCCGACGCTAACCCTTGGTGGTGGCCTCTACCTGGAGTGATCTACTGGAGTGCCACAACGCCGATTTGATCGACTGGAGTGCTCAATTTGATCTCACGTTTGCCTCCTCGTTACGTTCGCCAACGTTCAATTCCTCCATCTGGTTTAGGGTTTCCGCCATCGAAATCCCCTTACGATAAGGCTATCGGGCTGAGCGTGGCGGAGGGCTGGAGGTAGAGTCAGAGTGAGGCGGAGGGCTTTGATCTTCATGAGCGAGGCAGAGGGCTGGGAGTGGAACAGTAGAACAGAGCCCGACGGTGGAGTCGCTAGGCGGTGGAGTTTCCCGTCGACGACGATAGAGTCAGAGCTCGGTGATAACGGTGGAGTCAGAGCCTGGCGGTGGTTTTCTCCTTTTCCCTTTTAAAAAATTTTAGGGGTATAATTGTCATTTTACATATTTTGACCACTTTACAATTGACTTTACACAAAAATCACCTTTTGGGACCAAATAAATCATTTTGTATTTGTTGGTTGTTGAAGAAGCGTGGTATTGGTTTGGAGACCAAACAAATTTTATGATACTATTTAGGGAACAAAAAACCAATTTAGTCATAAAAATATTTATATTTAAAATAAACATTTACGAAAACTCATATTAATATAAATATTTAAAATAACCATTTACTAAATTATTAATATTTTTAAAATATATTTAAAATAACATTTACTAAAATATTAATATTACTAATATTTTTAATATTATTAATTTAAATGCATTTATACCCCGAGTCTTCGTTTTGTGCACATATATCCTCAAATTTTTTGAAAGTGTATATATACCCTTAATATTTTCAAAAGTGCACATATACCCCTTTCAGTTGTTTGAAAATGCACATATACCCCTATAGCTAAAGATCGGCGTTTGAAAAATTGAAGGGTATATATGCACAAACAAAGAACTGGGCGTATATGTGCACTTTCAAAAAAATGAGGGTATATGTGCACTAAACATGGAAGTGGGGGTATGAATGCACTTTAAAATAGATATTTAAAATACACATTTACTAAATTATTAATTTCTAAAATAAATATTTAAAATAAACGTTTACTAAAATATTAAATTAATGCTAAAATACTATTATTTAAAATAAATATTTATTAAAATTTTAATAAATAATATTTAATATATTAAGAGTTTGTCTCTTGAAAGACGATCTTTCCATAAGCCATGGAAAGACCAAGGTTTAAAGTGCAAATTAAAAGAAATGGAGATAAAATTTTGGGTTGTACGAATCTGGTTATAAATTTTATAACTAGTACACGTTATATAATAAATTTTAATGTTGCAACTAACACCTTTTACCTTTTATTATTCTAATTAAATCTCGTCTTTCCATACCGTCTTTCCCAAGACTTTTCCATATATTAATATTGAAAATAAATAACTACTACAAAGTATTAAGAGTTCATCTCTTGAAAGACGGTCTTTTCAAAAGCCTTTGAATGATCAAGGTTTAAAGTGCAAATTGGAAGAAATAGAGATAAAAATTTCAGGTTGTTTGATTCGGGTTATAAACTTTATATCTACTACACGTTGCATGATAAATATTTAATATTGCAACTAACACTTTTTACCTTTTATTATTCTAATTAAATCTCGTCTTTCCATAAGTCTATGAAAAACGGTCTTTTCCAAGACTTTGCCAAATATTCATATTTAAAAGGAGTTCGTCTTTTGAAAGAATGTATTTCCATAAGCCATGGAAAGACCAAGGTTTAAAGTGCAAATTAGAAGAAATGAAAGATAAAATTTTTGGGTTAAATGAATCGGGTTATAAACTTTATAACCACTATACTTTGCATGATAATTTTTTGATATTTCAACTAAAACCTTTTACATTTTATTATTTTAATAAAACTCCATTTTTTGATAAGTTTATGAAAATATGATCTTTCTCAAGACTTTGTCAATAAATTTCATAACATTTAGAATTTAAAAAAATAAAAAGAGTTGAAAGTAGATTGAAGATTATTGGAGATGATGTAAGATTATTAGAAATGGTATCAACTTTAGAATCACAGCCCCAATTATATACCGAGTCCAACCCAACTGGCATGCCGAAGGCCCAGCCCTAAAAGCCCAACTAGGGCTTCAAAACAACACTTTATAATCTCCTCACATTCTAAAACCCTAATCCACTCGCAGAAACAAGCTCCCTCTCCCCCTTCCCCCGAACCTCGCCGCCGCCGGAAAATGGGTCGCGTGATCAGAGCACAGCGTAAGGGAGCAGGCTCCGTCTTTAAGTCTCACACGCACCACCGCAAGGGTCCGGCGCGTTTCCGCACGCTCGACTTCGGCGAGCGCAATGGCTACCTCAAGGGGGTAGTCACCGAGATCATCCACGATCCCGGCCGTGGTGCGCCGCTCGCTCGCGTCACCTTCCGCCACCCCTTCCGCTACAAGCACCAGAAGGAGCTCTTCGTCGCCGCCGAGGGCATGTTCACCGGACAGTTTGTGTACTGCGGTAAGAAAGCTACTTTGACTGTCGGAAATGTGTTGCCGCTCAGATCTATCCCCGAGGGAGCCGTCGTGTGCAACGTGGAGCACAAGATGGGTGACCGCGGTGTTTTCGCTAGGGCTTCCGGTGACTACGCTATCATTATCAGCCACAACCCTGATAATGGTACCTCTAGGTATACGATCTAGCTTTTCATGAATCCTGTTTTAAGCAATTGATTTTACTAGGGTTCATAAATAATTAGTTTTTGGAGATGGATTTGATTATCCGATGATGCAATTTAATCTATGCAGGCTGTTTATTATGGTTCTAATACTATTGCCTATTGTATTTTTTTCTTATAGGGTTTAATTTGCTTTTAGCTTATCTTAAATTGCTCTCTACTTGTGGATGGTTCTCTAGTATGTATGTTTGACTGATTTAAGCATTGCATTCAGTTAGTGTTAGGTTTGTTTAAAAGGTCTACTCTTGCTATAACTTGGTGAAGTTCTCGAATTGCATCAGGTTCCAAGGGTTCAGTTGTTTCTTTAATTATTGATTTTAGTATGGATTCATGTTAGGCATGCCATTATATTTTGGATGGAGGAGTCCGATATGAAATTCGTTTTGAATCTTCTGTATAAGTTTTGGGTTTTGTCTAGTTTAGCGAATGTGTCATATTTGTGTGTTGTAGTTGCTGCCTGTCTGTGTTTGTATATATGGTGGTTATGGTTTTGATTTTATTGTATTTGTGAATAGGGTTAAGCTGCCATCTGGTGCGAAGAAGATTGTCCCCAGTGGTTGCAGAGCTATGATCGGTCAAGTTGCTGGAGGTGGAAGGACTGAGAAGCCTATGCTCAAGGCCGGCAATGCTTACCACAAGTACAGAGTGAAGAGGAACAGCTGGCCCAAGGTTCGTGGTGTTGCCATGAATCCCGTGGAGCATCCCCATGGTGGTGGTAACCATCAACATATTGGTCACGCCAGTACAGTCCGTCGTGATGCTCCACCCGGGCAGAAGGTTGGACTTATTGCTGCCAGGAGAACTGGACGTCTCCGTGGTCAAGCTGCTGCAACTGCTTCCAAGGAGAAGGCTTAGATTGGATTATGTTAAGGATGCAGAGATGCTTTTTTTGTCGTTATTTATGTTTCTTCGTAGTTGCTTGTTCGCCTTGAGTCTGTGTGTTGCTGCTGCAAGGATATAGAACTAAATTTTGATTTGATACTTTGACTTGTTATATCTATTATGGATGTGTCATTAGTTTTACAATTGTTGATCTTCAGTTTCTTGTATCTTCTTGTTCTTGGTATTTATTTTGGTTATATCCTAGTGATGCCATTTGTGTTTGAAGAAGTCATGTTTTAAGTCTTTACTGCTTTAGGAGATGCTAGATTGCATATCCGATTAGCCTGTCTGATGTTGGTGGTATCTGTCCGATCTCACTGAAGTTTGTCTGATGTCAGTTCTGCTACTGAAGTCCTGTTCGCTATCAGTTCTGCTACTGAAGTCCTGTTCGTTATCAGTTCTATTACTGAAGTCCTGTTCGTTATCAGTTCTGTTACTGAAGTCCCGTTTCAGTAGTCTGGCTATGTCCGTTGCTCTCTATTCAGTATTTTACCGATGTTCTATATAATCAGCATTTTACCAGTGCGTTGTCTGAATATTGATCGGAGGTGGCTGACTTCTTTTGCCGATATGGTGTTTGAAGCAGATCTCGATAAGGATTCATGGTGAGATCAAGATGATCCAGTTTGCTGGTGATGCAGCCAGTCACCTTATTTGAAGAGCGTTTTATGATTCAACCCACTTCACTTGCGTATTGAAACAAAAAACCACTCCTAGGTCCGATTTTTCCGCTCGATGTCTAACGAACTGAATTGAATTAAATTTGATTTAAAGGCCAAATACAATAGAAATAAGAGTCCGTCTCTTGAAAGACGGTCTTTCCATAAGTTATGGAAAGACCAAGGCTTAAAGTGTAAATTAGAAGAAATTAAGATAAAATTTTCGAGTTGCATGAACTGGTTATAAATTTTATAACTACTACATGTTTCATACTAAAACTTTAATATTGCAACTAAGACCTTTTACCTTTTATTATTCTAATCAAACCCCGTCTTTCCATAAGCCCATGGAAAGACCGTCTTTCCCAAGACTTTGCCTAGAAATAATAAACCAAAAACTATGCTAAATACCATAAAACCAAAAGTTATCGAACTAAATTGAATTTTGAATTGAAATTCATATAAATGAGAAATTAGAAAAAGACTTAAATCCTACTTTCAACTTGAGCAAACATCACCTGTTTGGATCTTAAGTTGACTTGCAACTATATCATATTTTTATGCCGGAATAGTGTCTAAAGACATAACTTATAAACACATCATTCGAATTCAGGAGCGTAGATATATTTTTATCCAATCTGAATTATATCATGTATTAACATCAACTCTATTAATGTTAGTTAATTAGGAGGAATGGACTTAAATGGTTTGGATATGTGGCTCCAAACCCTCACCCCTCCACCAACTCACCCCAGCTTTGACTCGCCCTCCGTCCCAGATTTCATCGCCGTGGCCTTCTATGCTAAATCATGATATGATCTGAACGAGTCGCGCAAAGAAGAAGAGTAAAGCAAATGAAGCATGTCCAAAAGTAAACCAACCCCTTGGGCTGAAGGGTCTGTTTTCTAATCAGATGTTGTCCTATGCTTTTTACTTACTTATGAGTATCAATAACCAAAAAGGAGGTCGTATAGGAACAATATTCAAGTTTACCGGTCTATTAGAATGCCTCAGCTGCATGAGAAACGGCCATAAACTAGAGAGTCTTGACCAATTTAAAAGATCATTTACTGCTTCACAACAAGGCTTGGATCGCCAACTCAACAAAGGCCTCGCCAATATCCACCACTCCGATCGCCAAGCTCCCCACCACCCACCACCACCTTCCGCCCAGCCAACCCCATATCCCCGCCATCTCTACTACCCAGCCACCCTCACATCCCTGCCACCCATAGAACCAGATTGTTACCTAGGGTTTAGTATCTAGAACAAGGCAGCGGCGCGGAAAAGCATGTCAAGGACCAGGGGAGCGTCGGTAGAAGGAACTCAATTGTTACATAGTGTTTAAAATTTAGAACAAGGTGGCAACGACGACAAGCACGAGAAGGAGCAGGTTAGCGTCGGCTAAATAGGTTAGTCAACGTTGCAAATGTGGTTTTTTTTAAAGGAGGAGACCATATTATATTTCCCCCCAAAAAATAGCTTATGCTTCCAAAATAAACTGTTTTTTAGCACATTACCAACACTAAAAAGTGATTTGTTAATAAGCAAGGCAACTTATGACCTCTGCCAAACATAGCCTATATTGGCACAATTCATCATAAACTTGGGTTAGTTTTACACTTTTTTATTTTACAGGGTTATATTGACACTTTCAAGCTGAATGCAGGGTAAGAATAACATATTTAACCCTTGAAAAAAAACGTCAATATCATTGTTGATATTTATTAACTTCATTGAAATAAACTAATTTCACAGGAGTATTTTAATTTTTATGAAACAGAAAAACTCAAATTTACATTTCTTTTACCTCCTCAAATTTACATTCCGATCATAAATTATTCAGCTTCATTTCTAATTGTCACTCCTAGGCCCAACTGTGGTCAAATCATGAAATCTGAAAAGCCCAATTAGCACATATGTGTTGTTGTCGTTTTAAGTACTAACAACGTCGTTCCACTGTGAGTCTTTAACCTTGCGCCTCTCGAAGCCAGCCAGATAAACCTCGGTAGCTCGAAATCCTAAACCCTCGTTCTTCAACCTTCAATCTTCACCTCCAATAATGGCGATGAGGGCAGCAATAACTAAGACGGCGGTGGCGCCCGGAGCTTTGAGAGCCATACTCTTCTCCACGCAAAGAACTTCGCCGCTGTATACTGCTCCCGTCGTCCAGGAAAAGACGCCGCCGGCAGAACCCTCCGACAACCTCTTCGTCTCCGGTACTTATTTCTTTTTGCTAAACCACTTTTTCTCTGTGCTGCGTGGTGATACGTATTGACGGTGTGTATGGATATTGATGTTTAGAAAATACTTGGTGTGAGAAATCTAACAACATCTCATATGTATGATGGCATTGATGCTTATATAAACGTTGGCTTGAGAAAGTTGATAAAATTCTTTTTATATGGCGCTGTAGTAGAATACTTACAAATGTGTTTTGTGAAAAAAGATATGGTGTAAATGAAATCGAATGGGATTCTAGACAATTCTGGTTGCTAATCTGTTTAAGCCCTCTCTGCACATATTGTAATCATTGTGGTTTTCTCTCTGTTGATGGGAAAACAATCATATGCTTACAAAGTCTTTAATTTCCAAAAGGTCTTATGGTGGAAGTAGTGCATTCTAGCACAGCTTGCCTCACGGTTAGCTCTAACCGAAAGGGCGACCCTTATTAGTGTTTGTTTTTTATAATGATCTATTGTGATTGAAATGCCCCCTCTTCTGTTTCATATGAAGAGTCCTGTTTATCTGACGGTGCAACATGTTAAATGGGTAGTCATTAGATTGAAGGTACAACTCTTAATAATGGTAATTTCAATTTGTTTAATAGATGGCCATTCTGATTTGAGAAATATATGACATTAATTTCCTTATTTGGAACAAAAACAGGTTTAGAATCAAGACTCCTTACATGTACAGCCAGAGTATCAATATTTGTATCATTGGTAAAGAATGTTGTTGTCTCCACCTCTCTCTTTAGGTTATGTATGGTGGTGGTCTTCAGGTTGAACATGAACTTTTCAAATCATAGCATTTTTCTTATTTTCATTGCCAACATAGTTTCCCTTCTGTCATGCTTTTACATGGGACCACAAATTTTGTATCTTTATGCTCTTTAGGCGTTGCGTCTGTCCTGTTTTCTGCTTGCTCTCTCGATTTTTATCTGTTCATGTTGCTAAATATTTGACGTTTGAAATGAAATTTCAGATGGTGAAGTTTGAGCCTTTCACATTATACTTGATTAATTAGTATTGGTCACTGTATTCTGTACTCTTGATAACCTAATTGCGTGACAAAAGTGGTTTGCGGTGGCCCTAGTTCTTAAGAAGTTGGGAGGAATGGACTCAGATGGTTTGGATATGTGGGTCCAATTTAGAGAATCAGTTACTCAAATTAAACCCGTAACTGGGATGCCTCGAAAAGAGTCGTGAAACTACTTTAGAGAAGTAAAGTAGTGTTGTTTCCATATAACATGATGGGAAGATATGATTCAAGCAGCTGACTTCTTATAAGGTTATAAAGGCATACTCTTGTTCTTCCAGGGCTAAGTAAACGTACAGTAGATGAAGGACTTCGAGCAGCCTTTGAGAAGTTTGGTGAAGTTGTTGAGGGTACGTTGGTTTCTGATCTCTCATTAAACTCATCTCTCACATGCAACCTCCTCACGGGCTATGATATCTTTCGTTTTTGTACACCATGCAGCGAGAGTGGTGAAAGACCGGGAAAGCGGGTATTCCAGGGGTTTCGGTTTTGTCAGGTATAAAACTATAGAAGAAGCTGCAGCTGGTAAAGAGGGCATGGATGGCAAGGTACTTGAGATGATAAGAAACTAATTTTGAACTGTTTCTCGTGTTTTTGGATAATCCTAGGTTTAGTGGATGTGATTCTGGTTCGATGCTTGTGCTATTCTATTGATCAACTTATATCTAAATTAGATTAGTAGGATTAAAGGCAACCACAAAAACAATGTGATGAAGAATGTGTTTAACTTAAATGTATGGTTTAGTCTTTGGCCTTTTTTCACTTGACTTATTTTTCAGTTCTTGGATGGCTGGGTTATCTTCGCGGAGTACGCAAGATCGTCACCACCGAGATTTTCTCGGCCACCGCAGCAAAATTCTTATTCAAATGGTTACAACAATAATTTTCCGGGACGAAGACCATATTAAGTACTTGTGAAGTTATCAAGTGAAGTTTAGCTTCCTTTTGTTTCCGGAACAGAAAGTTGGAGTCTATAATGAACAGACATTGCTTATTCATACCATATTTTGTAATGAGACCTGCTACTTGAGATTATATCTTGACATTCTTATTGAATATTGATGGCATATGCTGTTGTAATCCGTGGCTGGAGGACACTGATGTTATCGAACTCTCGTTCCCTAATGTTTGCTGAGTTTTGTTCCCATTTCTTCTTGGTTTTTGTAAGGGTGAAGATCTCTCATATCTGTTGGTTTCGATGATGTTAAGGTTATATCTGAATCTGCAGGGATCTGGTTCATACCCATGACAAAATAAATATGTTTACTGCTAATAATAATTATACCCGTGATATATGCCTTATAGGAGTATCCTCGTACGGATTTTACCTTTTGTAATCACAGACTTAACAGTGATAAAATAAAGTTTCTACTCCTACAACATACTAGTTTTGTTCCTCATCAGTCATTACAGAAAATGTCAAGGGTTAATGATGAGGGAAAATGACAAGTTTCTACTCCTTCCTTTCTCTTCTTCAAATGACTACTAGAATTTAGAGTGGGGATTTTCCTTCTGTTTACAAAACCTTCTCCCAAATGAGTAAAAAATAAAACCGCCTGTAACTCTATCTATGGGGCTGCTATCAATCCGACGGTCTCCCCTATATCTCTATTCCTTGCTTTTAGCTTTAGATTATTTTTTTAACTTTCCAAAATCTAGTGCTACTATTAAAAGGAGAAATCCCCCATTTGAATTTTGCACGTGAAAGATTTTCGCCGGAAAGGATAGATCTAACACTCTGTCATGGAGTAGCGGCTGTCAGAAGTGGAGGAACTCGTTTGGTAGAAGTTGGTGGGGCGGAGCGGCTGATAAGCAACTTCATAATCATTCATTGGGCTAAAAAAGGCGAACTGACTCGAACAATGGTCTCCAACGATGCTTAACCATGAATGATGGAGATTAGTGGATTTTATTTAATAGGTGACAGGTGAAAATGATAGACAACGACAAAAGTTCACGGTCTTTCACCACTTAACGATGGTGGCAGATTCAGTTAAATGGTTAAGATTTTTAAAATCAGGTCTTTCACCACTCGATGATGGACTTACTCATATTAGGGTTCAGAAGGCGGGTCACAACATGGCCTGACATACATGGACCCAGTCAAGTTAGGTCTCTATGCAAGAATAGGCCTAGGGTTCAACTCAACAAGGTCGAACCGGGTCATCGAAACTGGGTTTCACTAGACAGGAACCCACAGGTCAAATATCTCTCTAATTTCAAACTGAAATTTTTAGGTTGGGTTGAGTCTCCACATAATTGGGAAAATCTCATTCAAAACTGCTAGTAGTTACTACATAGGTACTTTATGAAAATCATTCCAAATGTAGGAAATTGAAGTTTAAAACTGTCTTGGAATACATATAAATATTGATCTCCATGTTGTTACAACCTCAATGGGAGGCTTTACGGTGGAGCTACTACCACTGTTTTTCTCCTCCCTTGTAGAAAATTTATTTTGGTGAAAGCTATAAACTCATAAGCATTCAAAGTAGTTGGCTTTGCACGTTGGACAATGACCAGAGGGAAAAAACTCGGAAAAATATCGTTAGTAATACAAGCGAGTTTAGGAATGGTGTATGTAAATGTAATACAATGACCGGATGATTGAATTCTGCAATTTGATTTAGGTAAGAAAATTTTTAGTTGGTAGTGGCAATGCACGCTTTTTGAGGTTTGGAGTCGTGGCCTCAGTGGTTCAATTTTTGGAGGATGATGACGACCTGCTACTATTTTGGTTACTATCATTTTCTATTGGTTGATTTTATTTGTTACGTAAAATGTTAATTTTTACTGTAGCTCTCATATTACTACAAGAGTAGTAGATTTGTAAGTTTCTATAGTAAAACATTGAAATTTGGTTTTACCGAATTTTAACTAATCCTTATTAGTATGTTCCAACATAACCTATATAACCAAGTATGCAATAAATTAAAGCATTAACGACACAAGACTTGGTTACACAGTTCAGTGAAATCCACCTACATCTGTGGGGCCTGGCCCAGTTCAGAATGAATCCACTAATTAGAAAGATGCAGTACAAAGTACATCATACATAATACTTATCTTTACTAACTATAACGTGTGAATTCCGTAAGCTCCCCTTGCTACCGATCCGCCTTTAACAGACTCCCTCTGACCTCGAAACTCGTCGACGCTGGATCTCCTCCTCCCGAGGAATTAAGGTGTATGATTCTGAACTTTGTGCAGCAGGTCAGGTATGTTGGAACATAGGAATCTGGCTCTTAGCAATCCTTGACAGTCTCAAAAATCTGTATGCGGATTTTTTCTCTATTAAATCCGTACAGAACACTGCCATGTTTGTCTCCTTTTATATCCATGAGCAGTTTGGAATTCTCCATGATTATCTCCACAATATTCCTATTCCAAATTTGCTTATTGAATCATATCCAAATCCCACAAATAAAGGGATTTTCCTTATCACAATCTATCCCATATATTCGCAAATAACCACTCCATATATGTAGGGATTTTCCATAAATCAATTATGCTTCACACGCCTCATTCATAGAAGAATATTCAGATTTTCATAAATCATAAATATCATAATATTCTATCTCTCCTTTTTCTCGTAAAATCATCTTGGCGCGAATATGCTAATTTCGAGTGTTCCAACATGGAAAGTTTTTCGTTTCCAAATATGTTCACAAAAACTGCCAATTAAATATGCAACGCAAATCTCTGACTTTACAATCTCCCCCTTTGGCATTTTGTGAACCCTTAATGTTTTGGCCATGAATCACACAACGAAATTTTTTTTCACACACATAGGTCTTCTAGACATCATCTATGTTGAAACATATGCATAAAAAATGAATACTAGAATTCCGACAAAGCATGAATACCAGAAATCCAGAAACCCGTCAAAAGATAAAATAATTCAGTCAGATTACAGAGCCACAACTAAATCCAAAATTCTCCCCCCGGGATCACACATATGCCAAAGTCAGCAAAAAAACAATATATGTCAAAGGCAATATCCAAGCATCAGTAGACTTCCCTGAGTTTGACCTCTATGTTGGAACATAGAGCAAAACTCCATATCAGGTTCAAGCCTCCAACCGTGCTTTCTTTTTCTCCAAACTTGTTTTCTCGGCCTCCAGCGCTGCAATTTGAATGGAAATAGCTCCCAATCGTGCATTCAGAATCACTATCTTGGCCTTCTTTCCTGTTGCTGCTGATGTAGAGCCTTCTGGTTTCCATGGTAAATCATGAATGTGCCTCAACCTAAAGGTTTTCTTAGTTGGCCTCAGAAAGTCTACATCTATGGTCAAATCATCAGCCTTGCCCTTCACTTTTGCACTTTTAGCCATTGCTGAAATCAAACAGGGATAAATAATGACATGTTTAGCCTTGGGAACAATGGCTTGCTTGACTAGATTTTGCTGAATAAATAGTCCAAGATTTACAGGCTTCTGTGTTCCAACACAGTATAGCAACTTGGTCATTTCTCTTGTCAATGCAGTAGTATTTGTTGATGGCATCCAACAATGAACAGCAATCTGATACAGCTAAAAAAATCTTGAGGACAAGCATGATGCTTGTGAATACCCCGTTGCAGGCCACTCTGCCTTATATCCACCTGAGATAGTTTCTAGGATTTGATCATCCGAGACTTCCAATTCCTCAGGAAAAACTCCATCAGTCTCTGGCGTTTGAAGACCCAATACTTTGTTAGTTCTGGCAGCAGACAAGTCAATTATCCTTCCCCTCACATAAACCCTAACAAACCAAGGGGAATCGACTTCTAGATTTCCAACCATTAGGTTAGAGTATACCTCAATAACAACCTACCTATTATACTGCAGTTGAACTGTGGCTGCTTTTGTCATTCCTATTACCTCCAAAAATCTGAGAAGCCACTCTCCCTGTATGCTACTAAGTCCACTGGTCTCTCAGGGATAAATTTTATTTCAGAAAAGACTTCTCCCATTTCTTCACCTTTTAAATCAAAGTAAGTAAATGACAATGCATTAATTACAGGAACAGGTGGCAAGACTTTCTTCTTTGCTAATTTCTGATCTCTCTTGAGCTTCTTAGCGTGGAGAAACCTTTGAAGCATTCACCTTCTTCTTGCCTTTTGCCATCTGTAAAAATTCATCGAGCACCTCATCACTCGAGTAATTCAAATCAGGAAGATCCTGTGTTGGAACATACTCAGGAATTTCAGCTTTATCAGATTGTGTTTCATCCTGTTTATCTTGATCCGAGTCATTCTGGTCAGTTATTCGCTCTTCAGGTTGCTCATCATACTCTTTACCAGGTCTATCATTCTGGTCTTCTCTTCCCAGGTCAGCATCAAAATTCACCTCCATGTGATTTTCATCTTTAAACTTCTGTGTTAGAACGTGCACAACAGTATCTTCCTCATCACTATCAGACAACTCGATTATCACTGGCTTCCTAAGTTCTTCCATCCTCTGGGCAGCATTTGAATAAAAAAAGCCAACATGTAATCTGTCTCCATACTTCACAACCTCCCTTCCAGCAGCTTCTCCCTCACTAATCTCCCTTAAAAATACATATACACATTGAATTTATCCTTTTCTTATACTTACCCATCAGAAATTGCACATTCCAATTCTCAATTCTCCTTATATCACCTATATTACCCGTCACCAGTTCTTTAACCTGAACAGTCAGATATTCACCTTCTATACTTTTGATTTTTGTTAAATCAACTGCAACTCTGTTTGCCTCTAGCCATTCAAAAATTTCATCTATGCTTTGAAATTCCATACCCATCAGTTTTAAAGGAGGGGGGGTCAGGACCAGTTACCATTCCATATCGGCCCTTCCTCTTGGCACTAGTGAGTTCTTCTTGTCCGTTGCCATCAATGCCAGAACCTCTAGCCTCTTTATCGCCATCTGTTGCCTCTTCCTCTACATCATGCTCTTCATCTTGACCAAGATTTCCTTCAAGAAGTGGATCAACCCCAACTTGATCCAACTGTTGTTCTTCTTCGACAGAATTTTCTTCACAGTGTCCTTAATTTTCTTCAAGTAGCGGTTCGGCCACAGCTTGGTCTGCACAACTTCCATTCCCTTCGGACAATGCCGAATCCATATTAAGCGACAACTGTTCCTCCTCCACGACTCCTGAGGGTTGGGAAATTTCTGGAAGCTCTTCATCTCGTGTGAGAGAGTTGGGGTTTGACATTCTCTGGCACAAAGTTGCTGTGGAGAAGGATCATGGGGATGATGTATAGATAGGTTTCGAAGGATGCCGAGAAGAATGGTATTGAGCTGAGAAAGAGGGATTCGGAAGGAGTTTGAACAATATAGAAACCAAAATAAACACTTCAACTCTCCTCCTCTTTTCCCGCAAAACCCCCTTTTTGGTTTTCCAAGACTTATAATGATGATCCTTTTCCCTCTTGTCAACTCGAGATATCACATCAAAAATAACTTCCAACATACCATAACATCCATCTTCTATTTTTGTACACATTTCTTCTTTCTATTTTTTTGTTATTTTTCAATTTCCTCAACAAAAATAAACAGAATATTTACAATAAAATTAAGGTAAAAATTACCTCAAATTTGACAAACACCTAAGTGTTGTCGAAGACTTTCAAAAGTGGTGGAGTCCAACGACTTTGTAAAGATATCAGCGAATTGCTCGTGTGTTGGAACATAGACTACCTCCACTTCCTTCCTTTCAACCAGATCTCTAATAAAATGATGTCTTATATCAATATGTTTGGTTCTCGAGTGCTGGACTGGATTTTTTGAAATATCAATAGCACTAGTGTTGTCACATAAATTTTCAAGGGGTCTTGATGAATTTCATAGTCTTTCAACATTTGTTTCACCCACAACAATTGTGCACAACAGCTTCCTGCTGCAAGATACTCAGCTTCTGTAGTTGACAAGGAGATCGAATTCTGTTTCTTACTATACCAAGACACTAAGTTCATACCAATAAAGAAACATCCACCTGCGGTACTTTTTCGATCATCAGCATTACCAGCCCAATCAAAATCACTGTACCCAATCAATTCAGAATTTTGACTCTTAGAATACCAGACACCATATTCAGAAGTCCCACTTATATATCAAATAACTTGTTTAACTGCAGTGAGATGCGACTCCTTTGGATCAGCCTGAAATCTTGCACAAATCCCAACACTGAAACATATATCTGGTCTACTAGCTGTTAAATACAGTAAACTTCCAATCATGCCTCTGTATAATTTCTGATCAACTGTAACTCCTTTCTCATCTTTTACGAGTTTGTCAGAAACACCCATAGGAGTTCGAACAGCTCGAGCATTGCTTAGGCCGAACCTCTTTACTAGATTTAGAGCATACTTACTCTTATTTATGAACAGACCATTCCTTCCTTGCTTGACTTGTAATCCCAGAAAGTAAGTGAGTTCTTCAACCATGCTCATCTCAAATTCAGATTGCATGATGGTGACAAAATCCTGTACCATAGAGGATGAAGTAGAGCCAAATACAATATCATCAACATAAATTTGAGCAATTAGAAACTTTGAAGCCTTTTCGAGCACAAATAAAGTGCGATCTACTCCCCCTCGATGATAACCTTTCTTCAGAAGAAAGTTAGTAAGTCGTTCATACCATGTTCTGGGTGCTTACTTTAGACCATATAGAGCCTTCTTGAGACGATACATATGATGTGGATAATGAGGATCCTCGAAGCCTTTAGGTTGTTCAACATACACCTCTTCATTTACCACTCCATTTAGAAATGTACTTTTGACATCTATTTGATACAAAATAAAGTTCATAGAGTAGGCAATAGCGAGTAAAATTCGAATTGATTCTAACCTGGAAACTAGTGCGAATGTCTCATCATAGTCGACTCCTTCCACTTGTGTATATCCTTGAGCTATTAATCTGGCCTTATTTCGAGTAACCTGGACATCAACATTTGACTTATTCTTGAAAATTCACTTCGTACCAATGACATTAATGCCTTTGGGGCGAGGGGTAAGATACCAGACATCGTTCCGTGCAAACTGGCCTAGTTCTTCTTGCATAGCAGCAATCCAATATTCATCCAGCAAGGCTTCTTTGTAATTCTTAGGTTCAATGTGAGAAACAAAGCAATGCAGTCCAACTAGCCTTCGATAATCCACTCGAGAAACCGATCGAGTACTTCTCATGGTAGATTCAGGTTGATCCTGTATTGGAACATATGGTTCAGTAACGGGGGACAATGTTCCATTATGATCAGTTTCGGCAGTTTCAGAACTGCTCAGCTCAGTTGTTCCAACATGTTGATGAGGTTTAGTTTCAACTGATGGATCTGCCTTGTCAGGTTGATGCGGCTGTGTTGGAACAGGAGTGTTTCCGGGTGCTTCTTCTACAACTTCAGGCTGTCGTTCTTCCTCTTAATCATCCACAATAACATTTATAGATTCCATGAGAGTGTTGGTTTGATGATTAAAAACTCTATAGGCACGTCCGTTGATAGAATACCCGAGAAAAAATCCTACATCACTCCGATTGTCAAATTTTGTTAACTGCTCTCTGTCTCTGAGAATGTAGCATTTGCTTCCGAACACATGAAAATATGAGACATTTGGTTTCCTGCCCTTCCAAATCTCGTAGGATGTTTTGCTGGTGAATGGTCGCAGATACACTCGATTAATTGTTTAACAAGCTGTATTAATTGCTCCTGCCCACCATTTCTTGTGAATTTCTTTCTCAGCTAACATAACATTAGCCATCTCCTACAAGGTTCTGTTTTTCCGTTCTACAATACCATTCTGCTGAGGGGTGATAGGTGCTAAAAATTCATGTTGAATTCCAAGCTCGTCACAAAAATTACTGAATTGAGAATTCTCAAACTCTCTACCATGATCACTACAAATTTGAACAATCTTCCCAACTGGACTTCCTTTTTCTGTTTGTAACTTTATAACCAGACTTCTAAATACTTCCAACGTATCAGATTTATCTTTCAGAAAAGCTACCCACGTAAATCTGGAAAAATCATCAACACATACAAAGATATATTTCTTTCCACCTATACTAGGCATATTGACTGGACCCATCAAATCCATATGCAACAATTCCAGATTTCTAGAGGTGGTTTTATCACATAGCTGACTTATGCTTAACAAATTTGCCTTCAGATCTTCAACAAACAGTACACTAGTGAACACTAGAAAACCTTCAATCCTCAATTCACCTTTTCCAATCACTCTGCTCTTCTTTCCATCACCGAAAGTCACATATCTGCCATCGTATGTGGTGATATTCGTGAGAAATTCTGGAGTGCCAGTCATGTGGCGAGAACAACCACTATCAAAGTACCACGAATCTTTGGAATAAGATATGAGCAAAGTGTGTGCCACCAGACATGTGCTAGATCGTTTGACAACCCATACCTTTTTGATCAATTTTATTTTCTGGACCTCGCCTATGTTGGAACATACCAAGAGTTGTCGTCCTGACATTTGGTCTCTGATCAGTTTCCTGCATTATTCCTCTGAATGACCTTGATAAGTGCAGTAGCTGCAGATGAGCGGTTTTCTTTGGTGAGGCTTGCCAAACTTCCGTTTTATTTCTCGAATCTTGGTCTTGAGGGTTACTGGATTCTCAAGTACTTTAGCCTTGCGTGTGTTTCAATACCCATTACCGTGTCGATCACCAAAGTTCCTTCCCATGCCCAGAATATCGTCAAGCTTTGCTTTTCCAGCATTTAGCTTAGAAATTGCTGCTTCAGAAGTCTCAGCTCTCTTAATTGCTAACATCAGTTTCCCATTTATTTCTTCATTCTTCTTTGCAAGTTCAGCAACTTTTATACGCAATTCTCTTTCTATTTCCATCAACTTCATCTTTTTTTTCTTTCAGCTCTTTATTTGTGTCAACTACTTGAACCCACATATCGTACATCTTCTCATAAGTGTTGTAGATTTCTTCATCACTCACAGAAATTCCATCGTCTTCATCACTGGGTGCTTCATATGGATCTATGTTGGAACATACAGCTTCGACTTTGTCCAGTGTGTTGGCACATCCATCCTTCGATGCATTATGAATTTTTGCTCCAAATTCCACATAGTTGCTTGTAAGTTCCTCTTCGTCTTTCTCATCTTCTTCATCTTCATTCCATGAGGTGACATATGATTTTCCATGTTTCTTCTGGGTATTTTCACATTCAGCTTGAATATGGCCATATCCTTCACATTCTCTCCATTGAATTCTTCCAGACTGTTTTGATTCACTACTTTGATTTATGAAGAACTGCTGATTTCCTTGCTCAACCCTAGTTCCACGATTATTTCCAAAATCCTGTGGCCTTGGTCTATTTCCACCAAACCTCTCATGAGATTTCTTGTTAACTACCTTCTTCAGCATCCTTGAGAAGTTCTTCATGATAAGTGCAAGTTTTTCAAATTCACCATCACTGTCAGACTCGTGATTGTCCTTTGATGAAGATGTTTTGAATGCCAGTTCCTAAGGGACTCTTTTTGTAGCTTGTTGAAGCGTCATCTCATATGTCTGTAATGATCTCATTAGTTCATCTAGGCTCATGGTGTCTACATCTCTTGCTTCTTCTGTTGCCGCAACCTTCATTGCAAATCTCTTAGGAAGTGATCTCAAGGTCTTTTTCACCAACTTCATCTCTTTGTAAACCTTTCCAAGTTGATATGCCATGTTGGAGATATCCCTGAGTTTTCCATTGAATATAGCAATAATGTCATCCTCCTCCATCTTGAGTTCTTCAAACTTTGTAGCCAGCATTTGTAGTTTAGACTCACGAACTCGACTAGTTCCTTCATGAATAGTTTGTAAAATATCCCATGCTCTCTTGGCTTGATGACATGTAGAGATGAGTTTGAACTGGTTTTCATCAACTGCAGTGAAGATTGCATTTAGTGCCTTTGAATTTGCCAAAGATGCCTTGAGGTCATCAGGAGTCCAAATAGCTTTGTCTTTGAGTTTCTGCTCCCTTTGACTTGACTCTCCTTCTGTCGCCTTAGAGCTTGTATCTTCCGTAGGGTGATTCCACTCATTCTCAACATAGAACCATGCAAGTTCATCCAGTGAGTTGATGAAAACTCTCATGCGTGCCTTCCAATAGTTGTAGTTGTTGCCTTCTAGCAGAGGTGGCCGAGACACCAAAGCTCCTTCTTTCGTTGCATGGTAAAACCGGATCACACTTTCCTTGACACAACCAAGGAAATAATAAGTGACCAAGCTCTGATACCAAATGAAATGTGGTTTTACCGAATTTTAACTAATCCTTGTTAGTATGTTCCAACATGACCTATCTAACCAAGTATGCAATAAATTAAAGCATTAACGACATAAGACTTGGTTACGCAGTTCGGTGAAATCCACCTACATCTGCGGGGCCTGGCCCAGTTCAGAATAAATCCACTAATTAGAAAGATGCAGTACAAAGTACATCATACATAATACTTATCTTTACTAACTATAACGTGTGAATTCCGCAAGCTCACCTTGTTACCGCCTTGATCAGACTCCCTCTGACCTCGAAACTCGTCGACGCTGGATCTCCTCCTCCCGAGGAATTAAGGTGTATGATTATGAACTTTGTGCAGCAGGTCAGGTATGTTGGAACATAGGAATCTGGCTCTTAGCAATTCTCGAAAGTCTAAAAAATCTGTATGCAGATTTTTGCTCTATGAAATCCTTACAGAACGCAGCCATGTTTGTCCCCTTTTATATCCATGAGCAGTTTGGAATTCTCCATGATCATCTCCACAATATTCCTATTCCAAATCTGCTTATTAAAGCATGTCCAAATCGCACAAATAAAGGGATTTTCCTTATCACAATCTATCCCATATATTCGCAACCACTCCGTATATGTAGGAATTTTCCATAAATCAACTATGCTTCACACGCCTCATTCATAGAAGAATATTCAGATTTTAATAAATCATAAATATCACAATATTCTATCTCCCTTTTTTCTCGTAAAATCATCTTGGCGTGAATATGCTAATTCCGAGTGTTCCAACATGGAAAGTTTTTCGTTTCCAAATACGTTCACAAAAACTGCCAATTAAATATGCAATGCAAATCTCTGACTTTACAAGCACTTATGTGTAAATAATATCAGTCCCACACAAGGGGTATTAAATTTTGAAAATTGTACCAATTTTTAAAAATAAAAATTGCCTTTCAACCCCATCAGATTGAATAAAATTACTTTCATTGAATATTATTTTTATTAAAAATTAATTAACTAACCCCGCCACAAAAAATTTCTAGTTCCGCCCCGACCCCACATCTCATGTAATAAGATCGGCATAACTGTAAAATGTTTCATTCAATCCGATCATTTATATGAAGAGTTGATATTAAAAAATCATCCCATATAGTTATCATTATAAAAACAAGATTTTTTTAGAAGGTAATTAGGTAAAAGCATATTTTTTAGGAGGTATAAATTCTGCTACATCAGGTTTTTACCTCAATCATACAGTCCCTAGTTTTATTTATGAGGACGTTTACATATTTCTGGAATTGTGGATTGTACACCCACACGATCACCCAAGTCGTTAGGTACATGACCTAATTTTCTTGGGAACGCGGGTTCGAATCTTGGCAGCAGCAGTGTTGGAGTTTCTCCAGTGGAGAGACTCCTTGTGCGCACCGAACATATTCAAGGGCCATGTGGTTGATCCATGAGTGCTGTGATTTACCTCTCCAATTATGGTTGGTGGCCTAAGAGTGCTGTGATTTACCTCTCTGGCTATGGCTATGGTGGCTTAAGAGTGCTGTGATTTACCTCTCCGATTATAGTTGTGGTGTCGGTGCGATTGAGGGCGATTATGGCTGTGGTGGCCTGAAAGTACTGTAATTTACCTTTTCAATTATGACTGTAGTATCAATGCGATTGAGACAACTGAGAGCGAGCTGAGTTGATCGCCTTTTGGGAATTGTGGATTGTGATTTTTTTCAAACCAAGCTGTTTTAATTCTGGTGGTTGGGTAATGAATGCGGAAATTCGAAGCGTGACAATCCATACCTACGTGTTTTTTTTTTCTCCCGATCCGAAAAAGATTTTATCCATTGCTATAATAGCAACACACTAACCTACTTCCAGGTGTTCTCTTCTACGCGTTCACTAAATTGCAAGAAAGACAAAGCAATACTCCCTCCATTTATTTATTTGACGCACTTTCTTTTTTGAATTATTTTTTTTATATTGACATATTTTTTATTTTTGGTAAGATTTATTAATTTTTATTCACTTATTCTATTTTTTTTTTACTTTTACGTTCAATTTCATCTACTCATTGCATTCACCTAAATTCAAGCATTTAAATCTATGGTGCCACTATTAGTGGAATGGAGGGAGTATAAATTATAATAGTCCGTGTAATGTTTTACAATTCAAGCAAGCTAGACATCGAAGTTTTTGGTCTTAGTTCAACCAATCGTTCTGGTTTTGAAAGTTACATATTTGAGTATGTGTCCTGTTTAATCCGTTGTGATAATAAAATTTAAATTTGCTGGTGAAGGTAGCTAGTATGTTTGATGAATACCGTTTAATTATGTGTTATGTTTTTAGCTGTTTTTTTTTCTTTCTATTATCTTGAGATGCCTAAGGAAATTAGAATGTGTTTGACAAGGCTTATAAAATTAACACTTTACTTGTTTGATAAAGTGCTAAAAAACAGCTTATTTTAAAAGCAAAAGTTGGCCTCCCCATGTTTTCGAAAGACTAAATTATTTTTTTGGTCCCCCTACAAAGTATCTTTTACTATCTTTTGGTCCTCATTTGCAAAACAACCCTTAGACGGTACCCAACAAATTCAAAATGATATGTTTTGGTCTCCAGAGGTGGTTTTCCGGTAAGACTAAATGATTTTACGGTATGATCAGGGGTATAATGACAATTTTACTAATTAAAAATATTTTCAATTTAAAAATATTAATTTTAAAATTTTTAGATTTTCGACTTCGTCCTGAGCCCTCTCCCCTTCCCCCTTTCCCCTCGAGCCTCATGCCTTGAGCCCTCGAACCCCATGTCTCGAGCCCTCGAACCTCCTGCCTCGAGCCCTCGAACCCTCCTGCCTCGATCCCTCGATCCCTCGAACATCCTGCCTCCTGACGATTTTTTTAACTCAGGGGTATGGTGGTCATTTTACATATTTTGACCAATTTTACCGTTGACTTACCCTGAAAACCACCTATGGGGACCAAAACATATCAATTTGAATTTGTTGGGTACCGTCTAAGGGTTTTTTTTGCAAACGGAAATCAAAAGATAGTAAAAATACTTTATAGGGGACCAAAAAATAATTTAGTCTTTTCGAAATAACCCAGATTTCCTTATAAGCATAGTTCTACGAAACACACATTAATTTCCTGAAAATTTACATCATAGTTTGGTGGTGATACCAATAAGTTGTATCATAGCTGTTAGTTCATTGGAAGGGATAGAAAATTGAGATTGGGGTGATCCGTTGACGAATCTCGAGAAGACGTCTGTTTTGTCGCTTTTATTGGGTATCACAAGTTTGTTATGGTAACGAATACTTTTCTGATTGAGCTTGTTGTCCTTTTGTTATGATTGATAAATTCTTTCCTGATTGGTTGTATCTGAGTACATTTGATATGTCGGCATGACCCTTCTCTCCGTTCATCTGTTTTCATCTAGTACATCTAGCACAACCACCGTGCGCCTGGTACATTTGGAAGACTGTCACAACAACCATGAATGTGGTACATTTGACACCATCACCAAGCATATGACACATCTAACACATTCATTGGGCATCTTGTACATTTGACACAATCAATGCATCTAGGATATCCGCCCGCATCTAGCAGTTTGAAGATTCAATTACAAGGGGGAGATTGTTGCAATTGTATTAAATTTTATTATTTGTTCGCCTATTTTTCTGTGAAAGTGGGTTATTCCCACAATATTTTCCTATGAAAGCGGATGGCAATTTAAAAGTTGGGCTCACACAACAAATTTCAAACTCAAGACCTCTAATTTTCAACTATTTTTGAATAATAATTCATGTTGAACATAGAAATTACAGTAATAGCTAGTGGGTATATAACATTCCTAGCTGTACGGAGTAAGCTCTAAATTGCACTGGTTATATTTATTGCATCTTTTGCTTAAAATTTTCAATATTGCATCTGAGTTGACATCCAAATTAATACTGTCGTGTGAAACATCCTTTCTCCCTGAATCTTCTGTGGCTCACCAAGTTTCCCAACATTCCACAGGACAGGAGAGTTCGGTGTGTGCACGACATGGCGCCCTATGCCGCCCGGCAACGTTAATGCGCTAAGGACCACCAAATAATGTGGAAGTCGCAGGTGCTGCCATTTTGCATGGGTAAAACACAAATTCATTGCTCCCCCACCCCTACGATACCTGATCCAATGGATATTTCTAGCTAAACATGTTACACTCCTCCACCTAATTAGTGCGCGTGGGGCGAAAATAATTCGTAGCTCGCAGGGATGTTTGTTTTTGATCGGGGATGAACATGATGGGTGTTAGGTTAAATGAGTGATTGAAAAATACGGGGTGCAGTAGTTGGATTTGCGAATTGATTGTGGGTTGATGAAATGGCCAGATCCACAAATTTATCTATATCTGTTGGTATATAAACCCACAGGAATCAATACCTAAGGGTTTATCCAGAAGTGTTAATTATGAGTTGAAACCCGTGGGTTTTCCATTTTTAACTCGTGAAATTGAGTGATATTCGATCCGCGGATTGAGCGGCTTTCAATCCAATCTATTTTTGATCTGCCAGACAACAGATCGAAGTGAATCATACGCGTATTTTTCAGTTACCATATTAACAAACTCATATTCGACCCGCCTGCTCGTTTACCACTCTTCACGGTGATGGATTCGGATTTTTTCTCTCATGAAGGGTAGTTTTCTCAAATTTATGTATTTTAATCTTTAATTGTGCATCTACTAAGCTAATATTTCAAGAAAAAAATCTTATAGAAAATGAAGTAAATTGACACTACATAGAAAAAATGAGGTGCACAAAAATTAATTGAGCTCGGACAACTACTATACATCTCCAATGGGTATTTGTAGCCAAACAAATATAACACCTCCACACTGTATGGACAGGCGAAAGCAACGCAACGGGGTTCTTCAGGTGAAGCGGTCGCTTAGCTCCAAATCCATGACAAGTTTTGATTATTAATGACCTATGGGACCATGCATTTCCAAAACCAACTTCTTTTTCGTTCTGTCCACAAGAAGCTTCTAAAATTTAATACACCAATCCTCTAGCAAAGTACCGACGTGATTGACCAATCAATTAAGCGTGTGATTAAGTATTTTAATGCTATAGTTACAGTAAAAAGATCCTTCAATAAAGTGACTACTTCGTGGTTGATTCTTGGATGATGTGATTTACGGCCTTATCGATTCGTGATGTTGGGAAAATGAGATCATAAGAAGAATATATTTCATTTTTAACTCCAAGATCCTCACGCGAAGTTAATACGTTAATTCTATGTGATCAAGCATCCTCTAGCGGTTATAAAATTAATCGAATACATGTGTACCTTTAGAATTACACATTGATGATTGACAATGTTATAACTTAATATATGAGCTCACTGATCATCTCGATACAATAATAATTGATTTTATGACACTAGTAGAGACCAGCTTATTGGCTAAGGGCGAAACCGCCTTTAACGATGATTGATTAAAGGTGGTTCTGCCTTTAAAATCACTTTTTTTTAAGGGATGAAATTCCAATACACTTTTTTCATTTTAAAGGCGGTTCTATATAGAACCACCTTTAATGGGCTAGCCCAAGACACCTATGGCCCAAGATCTCCATATACTTAGTAGTATTTACTCCAATGCCTTAGGTTTTAGGCAAAATCTTGGGAAAGACGGTCTTTTCATAGGCTTATGGAAAGACGGGTATAACTAGAATAATAAAAGGTAAAAAAGTCTTAGTTGTAATATTAAAATTTTAGTATGCAATATGTAGTAGTTATAAAATTTATAGCCCGGTTCATGTAACCCAAAAATTTTATCTTCATTTCTTCTAATTTACACTTTAAAACTTGGTATTTCCATAACTTATGGAAAGACCGTCTTTCAAGAAACGGACTATAGGTTTTATACCAAACCAAGGCCTCCAATTCCAATCGGCCTCCAAGATTTCTATAGAAATTGTAAAGCAGTGCTGCCGTGTGCTTAATTGGTGTTGCAGAACGCTTTCCGTTGCCGCTGTCAGGGTATCCATGCAGCTGGAAGCAAGTGGCTCGAGTATGGCCATGTCGTTGGCAGTGATTGCAGAAAGGACGTGAACGCTTTCCAGTGTTGCGGAAAGGGGCAGCAGCATCCATGTTATTGTTGCGATTGTTCCATGTTGAGTTTCTTGATGTGTGGATGGCAGCAGAGTCCACGACCGGAGCATGTATGTCAATCTCTTGTTGTTTCTCCTCTTGACGAACCAAGTTATAAATCCGTTGAACGGATGGAAAAGGCTCCATAAGGAGAATCTGGCGGCGTACCGAGGAGAAGCTATCATGAAGTCCTTGTAGAAACTCCATAGCTCGATCTTGATTCATTTGATCGATGATAGATTTTGAGTTGGCACAGATACATGGAGAGATGACAACAATGCTGTTTAATTCATCCCAAAGAGATTTCAACTGAGTAAAGTATGATGAAACAGTCATGCCTTCCTGTTTCAGAGATAAGATTGACTTCTTAAGTTGATAGATCTTTGGTGCATTGGATTGAGAGAAACGATCTTTAAGATCATTCCAGATTTGAGCAGTAGTATCAGAATATAGAATACTAGGCCGAATTTCAGGCGAAACTGAATTGAGAATCCAACTGCTCACCAAGTCATTGCAGCGTTCAAAATTCTGAACATCAGCTTGAGTGCTAGGTTTAGGCATGGTTCCATCAACAAAACCATATTTGTTTTTAGCTATTAAAGCCATAGTGATTGCTCGACTCCATGTTCCATAATTATCACCCGTTAGAAGAGGCATAACGAGGACAGTGGATGGACTCTCGGAGTGATGAATATCATAGAGTTTGGATGAGTTGTTTGGAATAATAGGATCCGGATTAGGATTTGGAATGATAGGATTTGGATTTGGAATGTTAGGCTCATTAGGATTGAGTCCCTCTGCCATGATGATTGAGAATTGACAGGAAAAAGTTTGAGAGAATTAATCAAGCTTTGATACCATATAGAAATTGTAAAAACTGATTGATATATTTCATTGATAGGTACGTAGCTATTTATACAAGTATTACAACTATTGATCCTAAGTATCTGGAGTCATGGAATCCGTTTCTGACTAACTAATCCTATAGAATAGGTCTTGATGGTTGGCTGACTAAGTTTACAAGTAGTGTACGCAATATACAAGACTAAATATAAAAGATTAATATTTATTCTACAATTTTCTTCCGCCATCAGTCACGCCTCTCACTGCTGCCTCACTAGTAATGCCTCCACCGTCGCCTCACTAGTTACGCCTCCACCGCCGCCTCACACCACCATCGTCTCACACCACTACCGCCTTGTCTTTCATTGCCTCCACGCCTTCGACGCCTCTAACCCCAACACCACTGTCAGATGCTCCACCGGTGAAGGCCACCGCTACTGCGTCGTTGAAGACCCCCCGCCGGTGGTGTTGCTCCTCTGCCGCTAAAGACCCTCAGCCATCGGTGTTGCTCCTCTATTCGTTGAAGCTTGTCAGATGCTCTCGCCGTCCGCCGTTGGTGTCGCTCCCGCTGTCGACTGGATACAGATCCAAATTTCTTTATTTAAGTTTCTATTTATACAGTTAATTGAAACGTTAATTGTGTTAAGTTTCTTTGTTTAAGTTTCTTTAAATGTTAAGTTTCTTTTCAGTTGTTGTTTTTCTTTATGTTTCTCATGTGCTGTGTTGGGATACATGCATGTTGCTTTGCTGCCGGAAACATTAGGTTTCTGATAGCTTTTTTTTGGAAGGGCAGATTTAGGTTCCGAGTTCGGAACCTATATTAAAGGTGATTCCATTGACCTTTCAAAGGCAGTTTTTAACCGTCTGTAATTGACATTTTTTAGGCGGTTCTAAGAACCACTTTTAATTGAAGATGATCAAAGGCGCGACTAGAGATGGCAGGTCCGATAAACCGCCTTTAATGACTCATCCATCTACTAGTGTGATAGAAACTCACCACCACCGAAGTTTAGACAAACAGACGTATATTACCATTGGTTGGCCCGTGACTACTCTTTCAGTCCATGTAATTTCTATTCATATATGAGTGATGAATAATAGGACTGTTCCAGGTGAACAATACCAATGTCAATGCACGTGAGGGGTGTATTAGAGTTCCGCATTAGTGGTCATTTCTATTCATATTTGCACAATGAATAATATCGCTGCATGTGAGGAACATGTTTAAATTTGTGGTCCTCTATGGGATGATAACATTACCGCTGTACGTGAGGGTGTGTTAGAGTCCCACATTGATAATAGACAAAATTATACAACTCAACATATAAGATCATGAATCATCTCCATATAGTAAAAATTTATACCTCTATGTAATAGTAACTGGCCTTATGATAAAGGTTGATAACTCTAATATTATTAAAACTCTAATACAATAATAAAGAAACATTTAGAAAATCAATAGGTATGCATGTGATATATATTTAGAGCAAAGGTAGTTATAGGAGAAATTCGATTCAAGGTAGTCATAACAACGTACTGTTGGCGATGCCGATTATAGTCTTACAGACTAGATTTGTAGACCAAGCAAGTTGACATTTATCGATCAGCTTGTGTCGTGTTAGAGACTTTCGTACTCTCTCCCGAGTTCACTAATATTTACAAAATATTTTTGGCAGCCAAAATGACCAGGGTTATTCTTACATTCTTTAAAGGGCTTTAATTTAAAGGAGATGGACCGGGTCTTTCACTTTTGGAGCTGTTCACTTTTGTTTTGGTTGCTTTAGATTTAGTAGTATAATGTTTTGGAAATTTGGGAGAGGGTGACTTATATTTGAATACTGTGATCAACTTCTAGTGGTTCGAGCCGAACTACTTGGATGTTTTCGCAGTATTTTGACCAGTTATCTTAGGATTATCCCTTTATATTCCTATTTATTTTATACATAATGGCTACAAATTTGTTATTTGATTTATAGCGCCTTTATGATTACCCTTTTGGGGCAACCAATCTAAGCCTTCTTACAACAAATGTAAGCCTACGGGCAAATCGATGTAAGCTTTTGGGCAATGTAAGCCAATTTTTGGCAACATACGATTTTAATGAAAATGAAAAAATACCTTCCAAAACCCCATCTACGAAGGTTTGATTAAAAAACAAGTGATATATATATATTTAGAGCAAGGCTAATCGAGCAAATTAAACATATATAGTCGTAAATAATGTCACCATCTAACCTAACTAGATGAGATTACTTTAAAGTGCACTCACTTTGTAAAAAGAGCCCCATTTGCTCAAAAAAATCTTGCAAAGCAAAAGTATATCGTGATTCTTCCTAGAATAATAAATCCACTCACGCCCATTTTCAACAGAAAGTATTAAGCATTATACACATTCTCCTACTTCATGAAGAAAAAGGCCACGGGAACTTTTTTCTTGAGAAAGTGTAAATGTCACACAGCTCATTACAAAAGATACAACAGGTACCACTAAATCATTAAAACTATTTTAAGTTATAATTTGATTTGTTAATTAGTTTATTTGTTCAAAATGATCTCAATGAAACAGAGAAAACATTTAGATGAGGGAAATGTTTTGCAGGCTTCTAACTCCTCATCTGGTTAGTTAAATAGGATGAAAAAGTATTTCATAGTCGTCTACTCGGATGGAAAAAAGAATTCTTCAAAAAGAAAAAAAAAGTTAAAGAGAGCAATTTTTTGGGTAACTGCTGACAATTTTTTGGGACCAAATTTTTTTAAAAATTATTTATCAACCCAATTATGAAGAAAAATTGGGAAAATCTTTTTTCTTTATATATCAGCATCCGTCATAAAATTTTTTTGCCTCCGTGTTACTTCTTTACATTATTATATATTTTTGAAGCGTGAAGTAGTTGTAATTTTTAGTAAATCAACTGCTTATAACTTCCTTTGTTTAAGTTGAAAATATAACCTTTATTGTGTCTTTTTTATGGTGGATTTATTGACAGGTGATTTGTCAATAAGTTTCTGGACAGTTCACTGTATTTTTTTTAAACGTATACTGCATTTGTTAAATTACATACTAAATTTAAAATTTTATATATATTTTTTGGCAAAGTCTTGGGAAAGACGGTATTTCCATAGGCTTATGGAAAGACGGGGTTTGATTAGAATAATAAAATGTAAAAGGTCTTAGTTACAATATTAAAACTTTAGTATGCTAGTTATGAAATTTATAACCCGGTTCATGCAACCCGAAAACCTTATCTTAATTTCTTCTAATTTACACTTTAAACCTTGGTCTTTCCATAACTTATGGAAAGATCGTCTTTCAAGAGACGGACTTTTTTTTTATATTATATTTTTTTATATTTTCACATTCAATACACATTATTACTTGTTTTCACTTTTAAAATACAATATTTAAATTTATAAAAATTTACAACATTTAAGGTAAAAAATGCAGTTGATTGTCCATAAGCTTATGGGCATACTGCCCGACTTTTTTATTTTATTTTTTTATACATGAGTAATGATATTCTCAATGAACATTCATAGTGAAATATCACAGTGAATGATGTGATGTTAATGAAAAGAACAAATCACTAATCAAATTTCTTGAAATGTACAACTAACCATAAATAGATTAGTCTTTTCATTAATGTCACATCATTCACTATTTCACTACGAATTTTCACGGATAATATCAGTATTCTTTATACATAATCTTATTTCTTATGTTTCCACCTTACAACCCAACATGTCATGTATTCACGTTAATTTTTTAAAATGTGGCAATGCTTAACTCATGTAAAGATAACTTTTCATAAGTTAATCTCTTTAACAATTATATATTGTATTACACTCTAACAACTATTTACTAATCCAGTTTATACAATCAAATTATTTAGATAATATGCTAGACCACACGTGCTCAAAAACTAATTCTCTGATAATTAAGTTGAGGATGAACTCAAGTCTATCACTTTATTTATACAAAAAATTAATAGAAACGCTTTATCTTCTTCCGTATAAGAGGGAAGTGATGATAGTTGACTTCAGTGGCGGAACCAGGAAAAAATATGAGGGTAGGCTGAAATCGCACTGTACGTAAAAAAATTTTTTGTACAACTAAAAAACAAATGATCGATTAACATAATATAATAAGATAAGTACAATACAATAAGTCCTACAAATTCACTACTAAAAAAATACATTCTAATGCTAGAAGCAGATTTAGGAAGTGGAGGCAATTTAATCCTACGAGGCTCCGAGCTTTGAAAATGTTGCATGATTGCTTCATTCTCAATCTTAACAAAAACCCCTTTCTCAACATAAACCCTCATAACATCATTCAACCATTCATCTCCTATTCTATTACGTAGATCAGTCTTGATTTTTTTCATAGCAGAAAAAACTCGTTCAACTGAAGCAATTGCAACGGGTAGAACTAATGCCAACTGAATAAGACGATATAGCAATGGAAAGACGACATGGCTGCGTGATTCAACCATATGCTGAGCAAAACGTCCTAGATCATTGATCACTGGCCAAGAAGCATTATTATGTCTCACATCACGAATGAAAGTGTTAAGTTCTTGCTCAAGTTGAAGACAATCAATTCGAGAGAAGTCATTCGGATATAGTTCACCAAGGCGAACCAACTTACCAACATCAAAGCTGGAAAATGAATCTCTCGGATCAAGGCATGCAATACAAGTGAGTAACTCCGAGCTTGCTTCAGAAAATCGATCATTCATTTCAACAATCATATTATCCACGGTCTAGAAAAAAAAAGAAAAAAACATCAACAAGATAAAAAATACATGTAAAATAGTCTAAAAAAATATATTAAAGTATATAAATTTTAAAGTTTACCTGAAGAAAAATGTCAACGCGATAAAAGTCACCATTGGTTTCCATCTGTCCACGACGTCTAGAACGGTGACGAATTTTCCGTTGATCTTCCATCTGGCATACTATGATCTCATGTTTCTTACAAAAGGTCTCGACTTTATTCAACAATACCTCAAAACCCCCAGCTCTAAATTCTGTCAGTTCAAGCTTCATTGTCTTCATCAAATGCACGGCTTGTACAATATTTTGATCTCTTTGTTGCAAGGCAAGAGACAACTGACTTGTAACTCCCAACAAATGTTTCATAAAAAACATACAAAATACAAATTCATAGCTCTCCATTCTATCCATCAAACCCTTTGCTTTAGAGGCATTTTCAGCTGAATTGCCATACTCACATATATTAAGAAGCACTTGATCAATGGAAGACCACATAACCTCGAAACGAAGAATAGTAGTGTAGTGTGATCCCCAACGGGTATCACCAGGCCGTCTCAAACTCATTTCCTGATTTTTGCCTCTTCCACTAACATTATCTCCTTTTTCCAGTGCCTCCGCAAGTCTATCATGTTCTAAACGATTAAGCATATCTTTTCTAACACAAGAACCCCCAACTAGATTCACGATGTCAACAAGATACGAAAAAAATTCACACACTGATAGAGTACTATTTGCAACACTAACAACAACCAATTGAAGTTGGTGAGAAAAGCAATGGATGTACCTTGCCGAAGAGTTTTCTTTCAACATCAAAGCTTTCAACCCATTAAACTCTCCTCGCATGTTTGAAGCCCCATCATATCCTTGCCCCCTACACCTTGACAACGACAATTTCTTATTTCCAATGAGTGTCTTGAGAGCAAGAAACAAAGTGGTAGACTTAGTATCATTCACATGCACAAGACTAAGAAAACGCTCAAGAACACATCCTTGTTTGTTGACATATCGCAAAACAACTCCCATTTGCTCTTTTATTGAACAATCTCTAGCCTCATCAACAAGAATAGAAAATACACCATCTCCAATGTCATCAATGATAGCATCACTTACCTCTTCGGCACAAGCATGTGAGAGTTGTTTTTGAATTAAGGGGGATGTCAACTTGTTATTTCCCGGAGCGTCATGCATTGCCTTAGCAATATCCTCACTTCGATCGCAATACCAATCAACCAATTCAAGAAAATTACCTTTGTTGAGAGAATCAATACTCTCGTCATGACCACGGAAAGCCAAACCTTGCTTTAACAAGAATCTTATCACATTCAAAATCCCACTCAAACGGATGCGGTATGCCTCTTCTACTTCACGCCCATGAATCTCCAAAAAATGTGGGATTCTTTGGTTTGGATTACTAAAGTCCGACAATTTCCCAACGGCAATATGATGCTTACCATTCACATGTTTTTTATGCTTCCTAAAAGAGTTTAGGGCATTCTTCCAAGTTTTCACCCCATCCACACTATAGTCATCATTACTTGTGGGATCCTTAAACAGATAGCAAGGAAAACAATATGCGGCATCATTTGACACACTATACTCCAACCAAGGAAACATATCAAACCAATTCTTCTGAAACTTTCTATATTCGCTTGAATAAAATGTTTTGGGAAAATTATGGTTCCTAGGTTGACAAGGCCCTCTTTTCACATATTCACACCTCACATTATCTATAATAGAAGCATCATACTCATTTATAGGTTTTCTCAAGGCGGGATCACTTATAACATCATTGGCACAAAATTGTAAACGAGATTGCTTACTACCACTACCACCCTCCTCATTATGCTTATCTTGGGTACCTTCATCACATTCAAGAGCTCTCTTCTTCAAAGGTGGAAATCCTATACTCCGTTGCACTAAATTCTTCATAACCTATCAAACACCAAATTCTACTCATTATAAAATCTACAAGAGTATATGAATATTACAACATGAATACATGATAAAGCCTAAATTATTAATAAATCAAATCAACATGAATACATGATAAACCCTAAATTATTAATTCACAAAATCCCACAAATCACAATTCAAACGAAAAATCACAATGAATTGAATAAAAACGAAAATCTCACAATCACAAATTCACAATGAATTTAAATAACCTCACAAATCACAATTCAAACGAAAATTACAATGAATTTAAATAACCTCACAATCACAATTCACAAATTCTTCAAAATCTCACAAATCACAATTCAAACGAAAATTAAAATGAATTGAATAAAAACAATATTTCATAACTAAAATCAAAATTGGAAAGGAATTGAACTAGAAACAATTAAATTCATGTTTTGAATCTTTCCATTTTAGTTCAAGAGTTTGAATTAAATTGAAATTGAAATTTGAATTTTTAAAATACCTAAATGGTGGTGGATCTTGGCGGTGTGGCCGGTGCCGGTGGTGGCGGACGGCGGTGGCGGACGACTGGCTGCGGCGGCGCTGCGGCGGCGGCTGCGAATTGACGGAGGAGCCGAGAGGGGACTGGGAGGCGGGAGCGGGACTGCTGTGGGAGAGGGAGCTGAAGAATTGGGTTTGGGAATTGGGAGTTTGGGACTTTGGGTTTGGTTTGGGCGTTGGGCTGGGCCGTTTAAGTTTTGGGTTTTATATTTTTTTTTTAAACTCACCATACATTTGTAAAATTAAAAAAAAACCTTTAATTAAACGACGTCGTTTGACGTCGTGATTTGGGAAAAAAAAAGGGAAGCAGCGGCAGCTTCCTCCGGCGATCGGGCGGCGCGCCTACGCCGCCGTAGGCGGAAACCACCGCTCCGTCGGCCGGGAACAGTAGCTCCCGCCTGGCCGACGGAGCTCAGGGCAGGCGCGCGCCTGCCCTCGCCTGAAGGTGGTTCCGCCACTGGTTGACTTACATGTAGTCACACAAAGGTTGTTAAATTGATTTCCTCTCGAATTTATAAATCTATTGTTAATTAATAAATATAAATGGATAAGTAGTTCTAATATAGGCTACCTAACAAATCAAATAATTCGCATATAATACACCCACGCTAAACTAATTTAGTGTGTATGCAGACAATTCTTGTACGGTAACTCTGAAGGTACAATGTTTGTATATTCTACTCCCTCCGTTACATTACTATTGGTCAATCTTCAATGATCATTTTTGACCGATAATATCTCTATGTATATCAATTTTGTATATATATAAATGGTATTTAAAAAATAGATGTTAAGATGAATCTAACAATATCTCACATGGATATTTTTATTACATAGTATATATTAACTTATATTAATGATCAAAGTTGATTAAATTTGACTTTGAAAAATTAGAGTGGCCAAAACTGGTAAAATGAAGGAAGTATACATTTTTTTTTAATTGAAGGGAGTATACATTTAGATTCTACATTTCAATATTATTGTATGTATGAATATAATATTTATGTAGTAATCACAATCAAATTATAATAATGCATAATTTTATGTAACATAATACACCTCCTTATAATATTAAATGCATAGAATATTTTTTAAAATACAGTGCTCATAGTACTCATAGATACCATACAATTATCTGTATACAAAATACTAGAGTCAAGTGAAATAACCTAAATGACAATATAATCATGCAAAATGAGAAAGTACTAATGTACAAATCTAATCCTGAGAGCCGTTGACTTCAATTGTCAACAGGAGATTAGGTCGAAATTCAAGAAAATAACAATTTTATCCTTAAATTCAAAAAAAGAAAAAAAAAAGTGAAAAGGATATTTCATATCTTATGGGGGGAAAATGTATTTTTCATTATTTCAAATCTTGTCCACTCCCGAATGGATGGCTCGATACTAAAATATTGATAAAATGTTATAACCGTAACATTTGCGTTGCGTGACTATTTAGACTAAATGCCCGAATAAATACGGGGAGCTCCAGCTGCCTAAAGTGGGACCCCAATAAAGTGGCCCCCACGGGCCCCACAATATGGATTAGCAATTAATTTCCCGATAAGGACAACTAATCGGATCAGTAATGGCGATGTAGCACCATTAACCACCACCCTTTTTTCTTCTTTTTTATATCCCTTCTTCATGCATATCCCACACACCAAAACACGCACTAACACACACTAACACACAGAAAAAGCGCAAAAAAATGACAAATTAGAATCTTCGATCTCGTCACTTTTCAACTGAAATTCAACTAATTTCAGCAATTTTGTAGCATAATTTACAGAGGACATGAAGTTTCTGTTGGAGCTGGTGGCGTGCTGCGGCGGCGGCTCTGGTTCGGGAACGCCCGTGGTGAAGGAAGAGTCGAGGCTGCTGGTGAGCTCTGTTCCGCCGCCGTCTTCGGCGGCGCGCCGGAACACGTGGAGGAAGAGAGGCAGGACCGGTCCGAGCGGCGGCAGTCCGGCGGTGGAATGGCGCCCGTCGCTGACCGCGATCTGCGAAGAGAACGTACTGAGTGAGAGGAATAGAAAGGAGAACCAGAATCCTGATCGCAAGGCGGAGGCGACCGCCGTGAGATCGGCGTCGCCGGCGGCTGAGAGGAATCTGAAACGGAAAACCACGGTGGCGAAGAAACCTCGGTCCTATCCTTCCGGTAGAGAAGAAGCCAGGTGAATTTCGATGATTATGCTAAATTTAATTCACTTGCATTCATTTCAGATCTGGATTTATTTTTCTTTAGCTTCTAATTGTTGTGGATTTGGTTGATTTCAGGCGGCCGTCAATTCACGCGGTGATGCCGACGTTCTCGCCGGCGCCGTTCATGTTCTGATCGGAGAGCACCTAGAGTACGTGTACATGATTTCAATTACGTGAAGAAATTCGTGTGGTTAATTAAGTAGTATGAAGGTTTGGTGATGTTTTGGGGGTTGTACTTGAGAGAGTAATGAATTATACCCTCAATTCGACCAAGAAAAATGGGACTAGAATTTGAAGGGCTGTAGAGTTGTATAATATAAGTACTCTCTGTTTCTTATGTGCAAATTTCAATAGAATTGCTCTTTTCTCTCCGCAGAAGCTTAATGAAGACGGTACTCTCTCCCCGCACAATATTTTTTCAAAATTTTTTTATCTTGACATGAAATTTAATTACTAATCCCTCTGTTTAGCTGTTCTTGCATTTAGGTGAAAAAAAATGAGTTGATGAAATTGAAAGTAGAAATTAAAAAAGTAGAATGAATGGATGAAATTGAAGTAATTTTGCCAAAAATAAAAAGGGTGCCGATTAAAAAAAATCATTTATAGTAGTATAGATATAACCATACAATAATTGAAAGTGCAAATATAACCTTATATATTTAGGTTATGTGCAAATATAATTTTTTCTAACAATTTGATGCCGGAATTAGGTTTAAAAAGAAAAATTTACCATCATCGATTGAAAAAACTGAAAATTCCAAATGATGTAATGATCACATTGCCCTCTCACACTTTTCTCTGCAACCTCTGATCTAACCCATTTACCAAGAAAATTCGAGCCCCAATCTCTCCTTCACATCATCTTCATCTTATTCTCATCTTAACAGAAAAGGTTATCGGGTCTTGATTACCCATTCTGATCCAGACAAAATCAAACTCATTCTGATCCACAATGGTCTCGATCAAATTTATTCCAACTGCAGCTCTTCTTCAGAATTGGAATAAACCCATTCTAATTCTTATCTCTTCTTCTTTTCCAAATCTCCTCTTATCGGGTCTCAATTTTCCAGCGCTTGGTTGATGGTGAAATCCTCCTCCAGCAACAAATCTTGATCGATCTCCAATCTTCGGCGGCATCTGCGAAGAAGTCCAGCATTGCAGAAGGCCGTACCATCGAAGAAGATGACCAACATGTGTCTCACACGTGCCAGTGAAACCGGACGCACGAGCTCACACCCAGGCGCATGACACACGCACGTCAAGTGAATGTGATTGAAATCACACGCTTTTTGTCTCCCACTCACGAGTTCGTCGTCCTCGTCGGAGCTCTAGTTTTTCGTCCTTGTTGGAGCTCGTCGTCCTCGTGGTGGTTGGATTTGAATTTAACCTAGTGGTGCCGGCGGGCACGAGCTTGAGGGAATGTCGATGGATTGGTGGGTGGTGGGTGATGGTGGTTGAAAGATGGTGGTGGTTGAATGGTTGTGGTGGTTGAAAGGTGGTGGTGATGGTTGGCGGAGAGGGTTGAATTGTCCTTCTCATTTTAAGTTTGGGGCAGAAGGGTATTTTAATTTTCAAGTGGGTCAATGGCCGGAATTCATTAGTCAATGCCGGAATTATGGTCGGAGGGTTATATTTGCACTTTCATTCAATAGTCAAGGTTATATTTGCAATAAAAAACAATTGAAGGTTATATCTGCACTTTCCTCAACATATAGGATTATATTTGCATAATACCCTAAAAACAATATAATAACTCTAGTAAAATGGTATAATAACACTTATAATTATTTTACTAGAGTTATGCATATACTCCCTCCGTTTTTTTTTCATTGGCACCTCTCTTTTGGTGTTAGAATTGAGGAGATGTTAAATGAGTGGATGAAATTGAATTGAAAGAAGAGAAAGTAAAATGAGTGGATGTAAAAACCTTAAACTTGCCCAAAATAGCAAGTGCCAATTAAAAAAAATACCACTTTTAGTAAGTGTGCCAATGAAAAAAAAAATGGAGGGAGTATCTTTTTACTAGAGTTATACAATTATATTATTTTCATCTTTTACTAGAATTATGCAGTTAAATAAAAAAAATCAAAAGAATTGAAAAAAACATAGTGGACAGGATGATTTCAATTATTATGTTGTAGAGTTGAAATTTTATACTCCCTCCGTTTGTTTTTAATTGGCACCTCTCTTTTGGTGTTAGAATTGAGGAGATGCTAAATGAGTGGATGGAATTGAATTGAAAGAAGAGAAAGTAAAATGAGTGGATGTAAAAACCTTAAACTTGCCCAAAATAGTAAGTGTCAATTAAAAAAAAATATCACTTTTAATAAGTGTGCCAATGAAAAAAAACCGGAGGGAGTACTAAGAAGCAAACACTACATCATTCATACCCACGTTGAGTCCATATTCTAGGACTTGATGCGCTTTCCATGACCATGAATCTTTAGTGAAAAGATAAGAATGATTATAAGCGCCACGCGGTCATACTAAAGTCATTCATGTCTCAACTAAAGTCATTCATTCAAATAAAATTGATTAATTTAAAAAGTAAAAATTAAGTAATATATAAAGTAGAAAATAAGGGTAATAATTGTGTATTTGTATTCATGAATTCAGGATATATTATATAGTGGTGCATGATACATATACAAGCTAGGAAAATGTAATAGAATACAATTACAGTTACAAGTAATATTGCAAGAATATTCTAATTCATTAACACTCCTCCATAAGTTGGAGCATGGGGATCGGAAATGCAACTTGCCAAGTAATGAATGAAATTGATTACGTCTGAGAGCCTTAGTGAACAAGTCTGCAGGTTTGTCCGCCGTACGAATATGGTGAGTAACAATAGCGCCAGATTGAACAAGATCCCAGAAAAAATGACAATTGACTTCAATGTGTTTGGTACATTCGTGAAAAACTGGATTGGCCGCAATATGAAGAGCAGATTGACTGTCACAAAATAACTGCATAAGAGAGGATTGCGAAACCCCCAAATCTTTCAGTAAAAACCGAAGCCATAACAACTCACAGCAGGTAACAGCCATGACACGATACTCCGCCTCAGCGGAAGAACGAGAAACAGTAGGTTGCTTCTTAGTCTTCCAAGAAACCGGAGAATCACCAATCATCACAAAATAACCAGAAAGAGAACACCGAGTAATTGGACATGCAGCCCAATCAGAATCACAATAAGCAGTCAATTGTAACGTACTACGAGAAGAGAGAAATAAACCTTGACCATGATGACTCTTTAGGTAGTGCAACACACGAACAATAACTTGCCAGTGAAGAACACAAGGGAACTTCATGAATTACGCAAGAGTGTGGACTGAATAACTCAGTTCAGGACGAGTAATAGTTAGGTAGATCAGGTGCCCAACCAGGCGTCGATACTGCTCTGGGTCATGATAGGCTGGACCTTCAACACGTGCCAAATCATGCTGTTTCTCCATCAGAGAGTCAGTCGGCTTAGAGGCAGATAAACTGGTATCCGATAAAATGTCCAAAGCATATTTCCTTTGCGAAAGGAACATCCTGTTCGATTTTCTAGCAATCTCTATGCCCAAAATATACTTAAGCAGACCAAGATCCTTCATATGGAAACAAGAACCTAAGTATTTCTTGAACTCGGATGAGCGAAGAAGAACTACCAGCAATAACCAAATCATCAACGTAAACTAAAACATGTAAAGAAACTGATCCACGAGAAAAGACAAACAAAGAGTAATCGGCCTTACTCAGAACAAATCCAAATGCTCGTAAAGCCTGAGCCAGTTTAGCAAACCAATTTCAAGGAGCCTAACGAAGACCATAAAGAGATTTCTGAAGGTGACAGACCTGACCAGGCAGTACAGCGTAGCCACGTGAAGGACGTATGAACACTTCTTCATGCAAATCGCCAAGGGGGGATGGCATTATGAACATCCATCTGATGCACTTCACAATCACGAATAACTGCAACAGACAGAAACAAGCGAACGGAACTCATCTTCGCAACCGGAGCAAAAGTCTCAGTGTAATCAACTCCTTCAACCTAGCGATTCCCAAGAACCACTAGGTGTGACTTATGACGTTCGATAGTACCATCTGACCAAAACTACATCTGGTAGACTCATTTGCACCCAATCACCTTCTTATGCAAAGGAAAAAGAGCCAAAGTCCATGTCTGATTGCGCTCCAGCGCAGTAATTTCCTCAGCCATAGCATCTCGCCAATGAGAATGACGAGAAGCCTCGAAGTAAGTAGTGAGATCTGCACTAGATGTTACAGAACCAAAAAATCTAGAATGCATACTAGAAAAATTATCACAATTTACATAATCAGTAAGGGGATAGAGAACACCTGAGGAAAGTGACGAAGCATGAGGGAACGTAGTCGAAGGGGGGATGGGGGTCTTCGGTAGTAAGAGCACAAGCATAATCATTACAATCGTAATCTGCCAAGTAAGACGGCGGACGACGAGATTGAACACTCTGTCTGGTTGGTGGCAACTCAGTAGTGGAACCATCCAGAACCAAATAAGCCGGTAAAGTAGAAACTGAAGGAGAAAGATCGGTGGTAGTCGGATGACCGGCGGCGTCCGGTGGTGGCGCACCGGCGGTGGAAGACTGAGGTTGACATGCGGTGGATCGCTATAACTGGCCGGCGGTGGACGGCGGCGACTGGCCAGCGGTAGATGGCGGCAACTGACCGTCGACGGACGGTGGCAATGGACCGCAGCAGAATGCCACAACTGGTCAGCAACGATCGATAGTGATGGGTCAATGACGTACGGTGGCGAACGGCAGGGACAAGCTGGCAGCAGGCAACAGCAGCTAACTGCCGGTAGACGGCGGGATGCCAATGGTGATTGGCGGCGAAGTAATAGCAGCGGCTGGCAAAATAAAAATTTTGGGCGGCTCCGGTGGCAAGGAGGAGGAAACCGGCGGTGAGGAGGATGCGCCGCCGGGTTCGTTGGCCGAAGTTGGAGTAGCAGAAAATGAGAACTGGTTTTCAAAGAAATCAACATCCAGACTGGTAAAGATCACACGGGCTTCCAAGTCATAAAGGCGATAGCCTTTCTTCCAACAGGATAATCAATAAACAGGCACCGTCGACTTCTTGGAGCAAACTTGTCACGATATCTGGGACAATGAGCAGCAAAACACAAGCATCCAAAAACTCTTATTGATGAGTAATTGGGAGCTTGCCCATAGAGCAACTCAAAGGGAGTACGACCATTGAGATGCGATGTCGGTGTTCGGTTAATCAAGTAAGCAGTAGTAAGAACACATTCTCCCCAAAACTCAATAGGAAGACTGGCTTGGAACCGTAAAGCACGCGCCACATTGAGTAAATGACGATGCTTTCTTTCAACCTATCCATTCTGTTGTGGTGTGTCAACCATAGATATCTTAAAGATGATCCCAGATGTAGCAAAATGAGATCGCAAAGGCAAAACTTCAGTCCCATTATCAGCCCGAACACATTGTATGGTTCGGCCTCACTGGTTCTTCACTAAGGCACTAAATTATAAAAATCTAGAGGCTACTTCAGACTTAGCGACTATTAAATAAACCCAAACAGCTCGGAAATAATCATCGACTATCGTCAAAAAATAAAATGCACCACCAGAGGATGGAGTTCGATAAGGTCCCCAAACATTACAATGTACTAATTCAAATAATGCAGTAGCATTTGTAGAACTCAATGGAAAACTATGTCTAGTCTGTTTTGCTATACAATATACAGAGCAAGGTATAGTAGTATTATTGGTGCTAAAATCAAGAGTAGGAATAGAAGACCACACCGTACATGATGGATGACCAAAATACTGATGCCATAAATCAGATGAAGAAACCAAAGCAACTGTCGGAATAGACTGCAGGATATGAGGACGAATGCGAGTATCCAACAGACAAAGCCAATAAACCCCCCCTTTCTATTCACCCACGCCAATCACAATCCCTGTACTGATTTTATGTAAAATGCAATAATTTTCAGTAAACAAGGCTAGACATTTTAAGGCAGATAACAATCTAGAGCATAATAATAAATTGCATTGCAAAGTAGGTATGCAGAGCACATGATTAAGGGTGACATCACCAAAACAAATAGACCCATATTGTGTAGCAGACGACACAGATCCATCAGGCAGTATAACATTCACAGTATTGGTAGCTGTAGTAATATCAGTAAGAGAAGTTTTGTCACCAGTCATGTGATATGAGGCTCCCGAATCAAGAATCCAAGGTAAAGTAGACTTACCTGACCCATGGTCAGATAACGAATTAAACTGATTAAATAAATGTATGGTCGTACTCCATTGGTCGTCGGACAGAGCAGGACCAAAATCAGATCGTGTAGGTAAGCCAGAGGAGGTGGACACCGCAAACCCTTGCGGCGACGTCACTACGCCGACGAAAAGAGCCATAACACAAATGGCAAGTACAATTAAAGTAAGAGAAGAGAGAAAAGTTGCTGAACCAAAGCCAAAAGAGTCAAATGACGTGCACCTCCTGTGTGGCGCGTGCAAATCACGCGCTTTGAAGAGATAATTGCGCGTCTGGTGCACCCGCGCGTGGACTCACGCGCTTCTGGAAGGTCGCGCGCGTGAATCTCACGCGCGTCTCTCTCTGTCTGAAGCTTATGCCACCGGTCGGAGCTGATGGAACCCGGTCGGAGTCGAGAGCGGAATAGACCGGATGAATCGGAGCAAGAACTAGCCGGACTGAGTCGGGAGCTCACCGGTCGGAGCGGGAGCGGGCCGGACAAAACTGAAGGAAGACGGACGGAGTCGGGAGCGGGAGCAGGAGCAGACCGGCGGAGCGGGAGCTGAACCAGTGGCGGAAGAAGAATGGCGGCGTGGTGGTGAGCAGGACCGGCGGCGGGCTGAAGAAGAAGGTCTGATTTGATTTTATTATTTTTGGCAAAAAAATGTAGTTCGGATCGGCGGCACGTGGAAGTCACGCACGGACGACGGCATAAAATTTAGGATGGTATTTTAAGGTTTCAGGTTTCAGGATATTAGGCTCTGATACCATGTAGAAAATAAGGGTAATAATTGTGTGTTTGTATTCATGAATTCAGGATACATTATATAGTGGTACAGAATACCTGTACAAGTTAGGAAAATGTAATCGAATACAATTACAGTTACAAGTAATATTGCAAGAATATTCTAATTTCTTAACAATTAAAATTTTATTATAATTGTCATAATATTTATTTTTATAATAATTAATTTTTTAATTTTTAAATATTTATAAGTAAAGATATTAATAATAAAAATAATTTTAATTAACTTGCAAAATTCAACCATTACAACTTTAGCCGACGGAGGGAGTAGAGTACATACACCCCTGTGTTCTGACTTGATTTTATATTTAGATTAAATTTCTTTTCAGGCTCTAAACATTACATCAACTCGAACACCAATCAACAAACTTCGAGATCATGATTTTATAAATCACCACTAGGCCGTTGAATGGGTGATTTGGATCAATTCATTATCCAAATCTAATTAATTTATTATTCAATAAGTAATTATCATATTAACCTATTTATTAATGAGTTATAATGAGTTGGATCATGAATGAGTTGAGTTATTAAATGGATAATCCAATGGGTAACGCATGTGATAACTCATGTGACTCAATGGGTTATCCAACAAGTCATTATCCAATGAATCATCATGAAACAAACCCAATAAGTCATTATCCAACATTTTCTCCCCTTATCCAATAAGTCATTATGTAATTGATTCGAGCTCTTGTTTGAGTTCGAACTCGATCCATGATTAAATATAATTTATATATATATATATATTTAATTTTCTATAACATTATAATATATTAAATTTAATAAATTTATCATATATATATATATTATGTTGGCTCAATAATCTCGACTAAGTTAACGAATAATATTGGTTGAGCTCAGATTCAAATACTATTCGATCTCAACTCGAGTTTGGTCAAATCTAATTTGACCTCGGCTAGTTTAAAATATCTTAATTTCGAGCTAGGCACTATTTCGATCAAACTTGTAAAATTTTGGTTCGAGTTTGAGTTTGAATGAAATTAATTTGGTTCGAGTTCAAGTTTGAATGAAGTTAATTTGGTTCAACTCAAATAGATTAGGAATGTGAATGAGTTGAGCCAAGCTCGAAAAACCCTCAATGTGAGCTCGGCTTGTTTCAAGCTCAAGCTAGACTCAAGTTCGATCGAGCAAGATTTTTTTTGGCTCAAACGCGAATTTGAATGAAATTAATTTTCTTCGATCTCTAACTTGAGCCATGATTAACTATATATTTTTTTATGTACATTATAAAATATTATATATAATTAAAATATATTAAATATATATTATATTGGCTTAACGAACTTTACGATCAATATTAGTGAGCTCAAGCTCGATACTATAAGAGTTTGGCTCGAGTTTAGTTAAATCAAATTCTAGCGAGATTTGACCGAGTTGTTTTCGAAAATTAAAATTCTTCCTGCCTGGGCCCGTCCTTTAAAATAATCGTACTTATCGGTTCTTTTAAATTTTTTTTTAATTTTGCGCATTCTTGAATGGGTATTTTTCAACTTTCTGTCTTTAATAAATCACATTTCACACGTAAGTATGAATTCTTAAGATGAATAAGTTGATTGGCATCATGTAGTTGTGAACTAGTGATAAATTTTTTTTCCTCCTTAAAATAAATCACATTTGCGTATTTTTTGTGAACAATTCGGTTCGTTTATAACCTAATTAAATGACTTATACCCAATAAGTCATTTAGTTTTGACCCAACAGGTCACTTTGTTTTGACCCATCGAGTCATTTATCAGTTTACCCAATTTATTGAAATTTAAACCCAACTTGTGAAAAATTTGTTATCTTATGATACGAAATTATCCACGGGCCACCCGTTACCCAACCCAACTCGACCCACCCAAAATTATCCAATGGGTAACCCATTATCCAACCCAACTAAATCCAATAACTACAACCCAATTGTATCTATTATCCCAATAAGTCAGTATCCAATAAATCTTATCCAATAAGTAATAATAGCATAAGAATAACGGTTATCGAACGGGTGACCCAACCTATTTGACGGGACTAATCACATACTTCACAATTGGGTATAAAACTTGTCACCGAGGAAATAGGGAAATCAAAATACTCCATGATCAGGTAAGAATCGTGTGACGGAGGAAGGGGAGAGCACAAAAAATAATGAAATTGACCAACCATGTTTTGACCTTTATATTGTACACTAAAATTTCGATTATGAGCACTCGCATTCCAAACCTCATACACTTTTAAGATTAATTGTGAGACTAGTCGTGTAAGATTTCAAATATCACCACCTGACCTCTACTGTTACACTTAATGAGCCTGCTCTCAGCTCACATATTCATACTGCCGTTGTCCCATCTCAATCTGCCACAAAGTATTTAATTAATTATTTTGTCAAAATTATTTAACTTTGACTTTAAAATTGAATTGATAAATAAGTCACGATATTTTCGTATGTAATCTTATTAGATTCCTAACACTATGTGATAGGATATCTTGATTGATATCAAGATATCTTTGTACATATTTAGAATAGGCTAGGTTCATTGTATCTACTAGGCTTGTATTCTATATATTGTATACGACAGACACACCAAGCATGGTGATTCACACTTTCATGGTATCAGACAGGTTAATCCAAAATTACTTTGTCTTTACCCAAAATCCATCCCCGATTAGGTGATTGCTGTAAACCCTAATCTCCAGTCAAAGTCTAGCCTTCTTTCCCATATCTTGAACTCTTACCTTTTGCTTCATCCTCACGATGGCAGCAACTCCATTAAGCTTTACCACCCTCATTCATATGTTACCCATTAAACTAAATTCGGCCAATTATATGATGTGGACAATTCGGGCAACTCGCTCAACAGCCGCTGCCCTCCTACACCGACGTCGTCGCTCGGGCAAGATCTCATGAAATATTTCATCAAACGGGAACCGCTGCTGCCGGAACGGAGGTTTCTCTTGCTGCATTTGCTGTTTCCTCTGTTTTTTCTGGTTTTCCTGGAAGATATGGTTCAGCGCGTGACTCCCACGCGCGTGACTCCCACGCGCCCTCAGCTGGAGCGTCGACCACCACGCGCGGCCGTGGTGGTGGTTCTGGCCGTTCTGGACATCCAAATGGTGGCTCTGGTGGTAACTCCTCTGGTGGTTCTGGTTCTCGCCGCAAGAAGCGATGGAACCCTAAATGTCAGCTCTGTCTTGAGTACGGTCACACTGCCCGGACTTGCTCCAATCCGAATCCTGAGTCTGCAAATCTGGTTGATGCATTCCAATCCTCTGCCCCGCTTAATGACATTGGTTCTGATTGGTATTTGGACTCTGGAGCGACAAATCACATGACTTCCTCAGCTTCTGGTCTGGACAGCGTTGTTCCGTATGATGGTAACCGTTCTGTTGCTCTTGCTAATGGTCGTCCTATATCTATTACTCATATTGGTTGTCATCGGTTTTCTCGTAATTTATCTTTATCTGATGTGTTGGTAGTTCCTGATATTACGAAAAACCTTCTGTCTATTAGTAAGCTGACACGGGACTTAAATGCTGTGATTTCTTTTGATGAGCGTTCGTTTGTTATTCAGAAAAGGGCCACAAAGGAAGTCGTGGGCCGAGGTCGATGTGATCATGGTCTTTATGTGTTGGAGCAATGCGGTGATGCTTTTGTTGCTTATGTTCAAGATAATAAACATAGAGCCTCTTTTGACTTATGGCATGCTAGACTTGGTCACACGTCTTTTTCCATTATTTCATTGTTGAATAAATTGAACATTGTTAAGGTCATTTCTCTGTCCCCTAGACCCACTCTTTGTTCACCATGTGAAAGGGCTAAGGGTAAGAGACTTGATTTTGTGGACAATCCTAGAAAGGCAAAATCTATCCTTGATTTGATAAATTGTGATATGTGGGGTCCTGCTCCAGTCATTTCTGAAAGTGGATTTTCTTATTATGCCATTTTTTTCTATGATTTCTCGCGTTTTACCTGGTATTATCCGTTAAAGCGAAAATTGGATTTCGTTGAGACATTTTTGCAGTTTCAGATCTTAGTTGAAAATCAGTTCTCCTGCTCGATTAAAGTGTTTCAAAGCGATGGTGGCACGGAATTCACGAATACCCGATTACGGTCTCATTTCGCAAAAAAAGGAATCTTTCACCAAATTTCTTGTCCGGCTACGCCTGAGTAGAATGGTAGAGCAGAACGGAAACACCACCATATTACGGAAATGGGGTTATCTATGCTGTTTCACTCTCAGTTACCGCTGTCTTACTGGGATGCTGCTTTCGCCACAGCTGCCTATACCATCAACAGGTTACCCACGCCTGTGCTTCGCAATGTATCACCTTATTTTCTGGTTTATGGTCGCCATCCGGATTACTCCAACTTTCACCCATTTGGGTGTAGGGTGTATCCCTATATTAGGCCATTTGCTCTACACAAACTGGCTCCTCGCAGTGCTCCTTGCATATTCTTGGGCTACAGTTCGCAGTACAAGGGCTTTTGTTGTCTTGATCCGGAATCTCGGAGGGTCTATCTTACTCGCCATACACGTTTTGATGAGACCTCTTTCCCATCGGCCACTGATACAACCACTGCTCCCTGGATATCTCAACTTTTCTTGATCTGGACATGGATACTAATTCTGGTTCTCCTGTGTTCCAGTCTTCGACTCGTGTTTCTGACCCCAGACACTTTGCCTTCATCATCTTCTGCTAGTTCTCTACAGTCATCTCCTCGTCCCTCGCCTCCTGTGTCCACTGCTCAGTGTGCTGATTCTTCTCCTGACAGCTCTTTGCCTGCTTTCCCATCGCCTTTCCCACCCAGGCCGACACATCGCATGACGACTCGTTCACAGACAGGTTGTCTCACAGCAAATCAGCAGTTTGCAGATTACGAGATGACTGGCTTTCTTGCATCCTTACTGGCACAGACTGAGCCTCGTGGATTTCGTACTGCTCTTAAGGATCCTCGCTGGGTTTCGGCTATGGATAAGGAGATGGGTGCTCTTCGTCGGAAACACACTTGGGATCTTGTCCCTCGTTCTTCTGGTGTGAATGTTGTTGGCTCAAAATGGGTTTACCGTATCAAGCGTCTTCAGGATAGCAGCATTGATCGGTACAAAGCACAGCTTGTTGCTCAGGGTTTTTCCCAGCTACCCGGTTTTGACTTTACTCATACCTTCAGTCCTGTCATTAAGGCCTCTACTGTTCATATTATTTTGTCTCTCACCACCATTTTCTCTTGGCCGCTCCATCAGTTGGATGTTAAGAATGCATTCCTTAGTTGGATGCGGACTGGGCTTGGAGGTTTCCCGCTCACCTTCTGGTCTTTTTCTCGGGCAAGCCAAGTATGCCATGGAGATTCTTCAGCGTGCGGGTATGACGGATGCTGCTCCAGTTTCTACACCTTTTGTTCCTGGTTCACAGCTTCTTGGCTCTTCGGGCTCTGAGTTCTCTAACCCCAAGCTCTACTGCTCTCTTGTTGGTGCATTGCAGTACTTAACTATTACTCGGCCGGATCTGTCTTATGCAGTTAACTCTGTTAGTCAGTTTCTGCAGTCACCTCGTGATGCTCATTTTGCTGCTGTCACTGGCATTCTACGTTATGTTCGCAGCACGCTCTATGGTCTCGTTTTTCGCCCGTCTTCCGGACGTCTTTCCATTTTGGGATATTCCGATGGGGACTGGGCTCGCTGTCTTGAGACTCGTCGTTCTACCTATGGCTATACCATTTTTCTTGGCGGTAATCTCATCTCTTAGAGTGCCAAGAAGCAACCTACTGTCTCTCGGTCCAGTTGTGAGGCTGAATATCGTGCTATGGCGAACTCTGCTGCTGAACTTGCTTGGCTGTGCAATCTGCTCAAGGACCTTCATGTTCCTCTGTCCTTGTCGCCTCTTCTACTTTGTGACAACAGTAGTGCCATCTTCCTTGCTCAGAATCCGGTTTCTCACAAGCGGGCCAAGCATATTGACATTGACTACCACTTTGTTCGTGAGCTCGTTACCTCTGGCAAGCTCCGTGTTAGTCATGTCCCGTCATCCTTGCAGGTTGCTGACATCTTTACTAAGGGTCTGTCTAGTACATTATTTAATCTATTTCGTTCCAAGCTTTGCGTATCTAGTAACCCTACGCTTAGCTTGAGGGGGGTGATAGGATATCTTGATTGATATCAAGATATCTTTGTACATATTTAGAATAGGCTAGGTTCATTGTATCTACTAGGCTTGTATTCTATATATTGTTAATACGACAGACACACCAAGCATGGTGATTCACACTTTCACTATGTATTTTTAAAATATCAACTTTCTATAAATTGTATTTACATACAATTATAGATATCAATGATTAAACTTTTTTTTAGTCAACTGACGAAAGTTAAATTGTGTAGAATTTGGTCGGATAGGAGGGAGTAGATAAATCTGTGCCATTTTACAAACTTACCAACATTAACTTCAAGCAATTTTAAACGGAAAAGTTTTGGGTGACCTTAAGAGCATTGTTGATCCCAAGTGAAAATTTTGATAACATGACTAAACCTCAAGTAATTTTGAGAAGAGTGCATATATAACCCTTTATAATTGATGAATGTGCAGATAAAATTCTTGAAAGTGCAAATATAATCTTACATATTTAGGTTATGTATAAATAGATCGGATTAAGTTAAAAAGATAAATTTACCCCTCAATAAAAAATAAAAAATACAAATTTACCCCTCTTCATTTTCTTTTCTTCTCCCCAGCTTCTTTGTTTCTCTTTCGTTTCTTCTTCGTTCTCTTTCTTTGTCGCTGACAAATGGTTACCGTCGGACACCACCAGGCAATTCAAGTCATCGCCGTTGTCACCCTCCTCCCCATCGGCGACACCCAGCTCGTAGTCACCGGCCTCACTCTTGTCGGAACCATGATTGGGCTGGCCCTCACCACCCCACTCTTCTCCTCGCGAGCCCGATCCTCATCCCCGCTACTCTGCTGTTGGGTCTGGCCGTGGCGTGGCAGCGTGGTGGCGCTAGAGGGGTGGGGGTGGTGGTGGTGGGCTGGAGAAAGTGTGTCTCGATTTTGACATCTATCTTTAATGGGGTGGTGGGTCTCAATTTTCTGGCGCTTGGCTGAGCGGCGCCGGAAATGGTATCCGGTGGTGGCGAAGGTGGCATGGGGCTAAGGTTAGGTGGAGGGCTTGGATGGGGCTGCGGGAGGCTAGGGCAGAGAAGGTGGCGCGTGGTAGATTCTTGCTATGGTGAGGGGTGGCGCATCGTCGCCGGTGGAATGGAGCGCTTGCTGGATTGCTTTCAACTGAAAAAGGGTTCTCTCTGCTCTAGGAAAGATTTTGGATTGTTAGGTTGTACACATGTTTTGATTTTATATCATAATAGTTCCTTAGGCTCGTAGTATAAATCAGCTCCACTGTGATCGATACATTCTAATCGATGCATTTTTGGATCCTTAGTTTCTGGATTCTTTTCCCATTAATGTTGCATTTGTTTTGTTTCTTGAATGTAAGTCATGATCTCAATGGTAAATTTGTGTTGATTTTTCTTCTATATAGTCTGGTAATATTATCCTTGAGGTAACGAGGGTGGTGGTTATCTTCGGAGATCGGCACCAAGGTGATGGTGGTCAGCATCAATGGTCGACACAGGTGATTACATGGTTGCTGGTGGTTGTAATCGGTGGTCCGTGATCATTCGTTGTCGACGTCAGCGATGGTGGTGGCCAACCGACCAATTGTGTTAGGGTCATCAATGGTCGGTGGTGTCGAACGGGGTGGTGGTTGGCATTAGCGGTCGGTGGTGGTGGTCAGTATCAGCAATGGTTTGGTGGTGGTCGGCGGAGCTGAGGAGGAGGCGGTGGTTTCAGGGGGTTCAAGGAGCATTTTTGTCTTATAGATTTTATTTTGTCCCAAAGGGCACTTTGGTCATTTCCCGTTGACCAATGGCCGGAAATGGCCAGTCAATGCCGGAATAATGACCGAGGGGTTATATTTGCACTTCTGTATAATAGTTAGGGTTATATTTACACTAAAAAATAACTCAGAGTTATATCTGCACTTTCTCCAATGTATAGGGCTATATTTGCATATTGCCCAACAATTTTTATTGGTTGCCCTTTTTATTTCGTACTTCCCGCCAAAAGTATACAACTGTGTAGTAGAGATGTTACAGTTACTCCGACGCTCCGTTAATTCAAACAACAAATGTCAAATGTGATCTTCATCAGGCAATCCACTCCCGTTCGCCGCCTTCTATTCCGGCCATGGTATCATACAACGGCTTGTTCAGAGTCTCCGGCAGATAAAACGTCATCATCCCCCCCAATATCCCGCACGCCCCGAACACTGCGAACGGCACCCCGCCGCCCATCACCACCACGAACGGCGCAAGAATCGCCCCCATCTGCGCCGCCTGCGTCGCGCTCCCCAGCGCCGCGTTCCGCACCACCGTCGGAAACAGCTCGCTCGTGTAGATGAACAGCAGATTGTACGTCCCCGCCATCCCGAAGATGCCGAGAACGCCGCACACCATCTGCGCCGCCGCCCACTTGCCGGACCACTTCAGCGCGCACCCCGCCACGCAGAACACGCCGCTGAACCACTGGGTTCCGATGGCAAGTGGTTTCCGGCCGAACCGGTCCAGGAGAACCGCCGTCAGCGCGTACGCCGGTAGCTCTGCTACTGAGTTGAGAAGAACGTTTAGGTAGAGATTTGTTCCGAGATTCACCACGTTTAGACTCAGGCCGTAGTAGACTATTGACGCCAGGAAGTTGATCGCCACCGTTAAAAGCAACCGGGTTCTGGTAACATTTGACCGGAGAACATCGACCAAAGAACCCGTCACTGCTTCTTCCTCCTTGCTGGAATCGGGAGTACCTGTAAGAATTCTCACTTTCATAAGTTTTCGAGGGAGACTAACCAGATACTACTACTATTTAATTTAAAATCCAAATTCACTACTCTAAACTCTACTTAGCATGGATTGGATGTGAAACAAAATTTTACTCAATTTAGTTTAGCAATAAATTTAGTGTAATGAAAAACAATAATAACACAACTAAATTAAATTAAAGCGGGACTTTATAAGTAGTTTTGCTCATAACCTAAACACTGATACTAGATGTAATTTGACTATTTATTTAGTGAAAACTTCTTAACTTTGATCGGAGAATTGAATTGACGTACTTTATAAGTATGGATATTATTGTATAACTAAATTCGCAATAACATACTCCCTCGGTACCCATAATTACCGGCATATTTACTTATTTACGGCCTTCAATAATCATGTTTGACCGTTAATATCTCTAGCTACGTATAATATTTTCGCATATAAAATTAATATTTAGAAATAGATGTTAATCTAACAATATTTCACTTGATATTTTTATTATACATATATTAAATTATATTTAAAGTCAAAGTTTATCAAGTTTGACTTTGAAAATATAAATAGACCAATAATATTGGGACGGAGAAAGTATACCATTAAAATATCAACTTTTATCAAGTTATCTTAATGAGAGAGATATTGAGAATATAAGTATTTTTCATTTCAACTATGGAATATCAAAGTGTGCAAGTTAAACTGATAAAGAGGAATAACTACTAGATAAAGTGCTAAAATTTAGCATGAACACTTTAAATGTTCGATAAAGTGGTAAAAAATAACTAATTTTAAAAGCATGTGTTAGTTTCAGACAAAAAGCAGAATGTGGGTGTGTGTCGACAGAATTAAACTTATAAGAAATACTAACTTATTTTAAAAGAATAAGTTTAAAATAACCGTTTATTTTTATACCCCAAAGCTTTCTCCTATTCCAACCAAATCTACACGCTTTTGGTAGGTTTCTCAAGTCACATTTAACCGCAAATTTCAATTAACATATAAGTCAATATCATCGTGAGTAGAAAAGAATCCTTACCAACGTCTTCATCCAATGCGAGTACAACCCCCTCCGGGATGACCTTCCCATTCATTTTTGCAATATCCCTCATGATTTCCATCGCCCTGTTCAGCTTCCCTCGAATCAAGCACCACCGGGGAGACTCTGATACGAACGGCAGAACCACCACGAGAAACACCAAGGAGGGGATGGAGGATGCAACATAGAGGTCCCGCCACGAGGTGGGGAAGAGATAGGCGATCCCGGCGAGGATGGCGATCCCGCCGGAGAAGAAGTAGAAGGTGGACATTCCAGCGAGGCCTCGCTTGCTAGGCCCCACTGGCTCCGTGGAGAGAACGAAGGAGCAGAGGCCGGCGCCGCCGGTGCTGAAGCCGGTGAGGAAGCGGAGGAGGAAGTAGAACCAGAAGGTCGGGGAGAATGCGGTTAGGCATCCGAAGATGGCGTTTAGGATGCATACTACGATTAGCGATCCTTTTCTTCCTGATCTTGAGTCTGATAAATGCCCAAATACTCCAGCACCTGCATTATACAAAGTAAGCATTGATTTGTGAGATATGATCAAAGTTAGTTTTTAGTTTTAGAGTTAAGTGCTAAGATATGAATCTATGTTTTGGTCGATAGTGCAAATCTAATGACCCCGACAACTTCAAAATTCTGTGAATTGACTATCATTTCCCTTTTTTAACAAATCAGAAAAAGTGAAAAGAAAGTTTTACCCTAAGTATCTATTAACCAATTTTCATTTTTTTCTTCTTCTTCCTCCCCTCCACAGGTGGTGTAAGTTAATATGAGAAAGAATATTTTGATTGTGGAAAGTGTTGATTTCTTCCATTGATGAATGTAGGTATTTAAGGTTACAATATCTAACTAATTCTCACCTAACGCGGGATACATTTTAACAACTCTATCTAGAATCTTTGACTAGCAACTAATTCTAACAACTATGGTAAATGTACATGTGGAATGGTAAAATGTATATACGGTTAACAGCCCCCCGCAAGCTCATGGTTGAGGATGGACATGAAGCTTGGACCGTAGAGTCGCAAAATGCTGATTTCCAACAGCCTTACTGAAGATATCTGCAGTTTGATCAAGAGACCGGACATGGCGAACTGTGAGATCGCCCGAGGCAATCTGTTCCCGGACGAAGTGGTAGTCAATCTTGATGCGTTTGAACCGCTGATGAAAGACTGGATTTGCAGTTAGGAAAGTAGCACTCAAGTTGTCACAGAGAAGTATGGGAGGACGCTGGACAGAGACCTGCATTTCCTGAAGAAGTTGTTGAAGCCACATGAGTTCAGCAGAGGTGAAAGCAATGGCACGGTACTCCGCTTCAGTGCTTGAGCGAGCAACAACATTCTGTTTGTGAGAGAACCAACTGATAAGGTTTCCACCAAAGTAAATAGCAAAGCCATGCTGAGAACGACAGTCATCAGGATCAGACGCCCAACCTGCATCAGAAAAGGCCACAAGGCGAGAATCATTTGCCTTTTGCAGTAACAAACCAGATGAAAGCGAGCCCTTAAGATATCGGAGAATGCGTTTGACTGCACACCAATGGTCCTCAGTAGGAGAATGCATGAACTGGAAAACTCTGTTAACAGCATAGGATATCTCAGGCCGAGAGATGGTAACATATTGGAGAGCTCCAACAATGCTGCGATAAAGAGATGGATCACAGAGAACTTTTCCAGAAGCAACCAAACGAGAGCCAGACTCAGCAGGAGAACATATAGGCTTAGCGCCAGACATATCACTCCGTTCTAAAATGTCACAAATGAACTTCTGCTGAGACAGGTGAAGGGAGGAACCATGTCGAGCTACCTCAATGCCGAGGAAGTAGTGAAGAGAGCCAGGGTCCTTTAAAGCAAAGTCACGATGTAACTCATCAATGAATGGTGTGTGAGACCCGGTAATGACAAGATCATCCACGTAAACAAGAACATAGATCACATGAGAGCCATGAGTCTTGACAAAAAGAGACGGGTCTGAACAAGAGAGGCAGTGAGCTTGTGGAACCAGGCCCTGGGAGCTTGCTTTAAGCCATAGAGAGCTTTCCGAAGCTTGCAAACATGAGTGGGTTTGTCAAGAGCAGTGAAACCTTGTGGTTGCTCCATAAAGACAGTTTCTGAAAGGTCACTGTGGAGGAAGGCATTATTCACATCAACCTGTCGAAGGGGCCAACCTGTAGAGACAACCAAACTCAGCACCAGACGAATAGTAGTAGGCTTGATCACGTGACTAAATGTGTCAAAGTATTCAATTCCTGCTTCCTGATGAAAGCCCTTAGCCACAAGACGTGCTTTGTAACGCTCAATAGAGCCATCAGATATCCTCTTGACCCTGTAAACCCACTTACAACCAACAACATTAGCGTCCAAGGGACGAGGGACTAAGTCCCAAGTCCTATTAATCATTAAAGCATCATATTCAGATTGCATTGCATGCTGCCAATTGGGATCTTTACAGGCTTGATGAAAGAGTTTGGGTTCAAGAGATGTAGTAAGTGCTACAGGAAGCGGATATTTGGTGGATAAAAGAGCTTTGGGTTTAAGGAAATGTGCGACAGAACGAGTGGTCATGTTATGAATAGACCGATCATAGGGACGAAACCAGGTAGGTGCATTGTCATAGGGTGGAGGTGCAGCCAATGTGAAGTGTGGAGGTGACTACGAAGGTGAAGACTCGGACAGTGATAGGAGTGAAGAGTCGGATGGTGATGGAGGAGGGGACGGGGATAGTGGAGGAGAGGTAGGAGATGGTCGTGGGGAGGGTGAGGGTGGAGTGGTATGAGTGGGGGGTAAATATGCGGAAGGGGAATGATGAGTAGAAGGTAAGAGAATGAAAGAAATTAAATTGGAGGAGGACGGGGGAGATGGGGTAGATGACATGTTAGGATAGGGAAAAGCCATCTCGTCAAAGGCAACAAAATGAGAGATGTATGTGCGAGAGGTGGGTAGGTGAAGACATTAATATCCCTTATGCTTGGAACTGTAGCCAAGAAAGATACAGGGAAGCAATCGATACTTAAGCTTGTTGGCAGTGTATGGACGGAGAAAGGGACAGCAAAGACAACCGAAGGATCGAAGAAGACTGTAGTTGGGTACTTTGTTGTAGAGGCATTGATAAGGAGATTTGTGAGAGAGAATGGGTGTAATTGTGCGGTTGATGAGATAGACGGCAGTATGAAAAGCTTGCTCCCAGTATTTGGTGGGTAGTCGAGAGTGGGCAAAGAGAGAGAGGCCTTTCTCAACAATCGTGCGATTACGACGTTCGGCAGAGCCGTTTTGTTCAGGGGTGTGAGGACAGGAGACTTGATGTCGGATTCTATGGGAGGCGAGTAGTGTAGAAACATTGCGGTATCCACCACCCCAATCAGACTGAAAGGCTTTGACTTGTGTTGAAAATTGGGTTTGAACAAGTTTGAGAAAAAGCTCAACAGTGGCATAAACTTGAGATTTGGTTGACAAGAAATATAACCAAGTGAATTTAGTGCAGTCATCAATAAAAATAACATAGTATCGACAACCAGAGGTGGATAAATCAGAAGATGGTCCCCAAACATCAGAATGAATTAAATCAAAAGGTTGCGATGAAATACTAGTTCGAGAGGGCAATGGGAAACGGTGACTCTTTCTAAGTTGACAGGAGCCACAAACTGGGTCTAATTTATTACAAGAGACTGGAAGATCAAAGCTAGAGATAGTACGACGAAGAACAGACTCATGTGGATGGGCTAGACGATGATGCCAACATTGAAGTGATGTGCACTCCGTGAGAAATGCACGCGGGGGAGAAGATGAAGACATGCTTGGTGAATGCAGAAAACAATAAAGGTCATCCTGAACGGTTCCCTTTAGCAGGATCTGTCCCTGCAATGTCTTAACAAGGCAATGGTCTGAGTGGAGTTCAACGAAGACAGGATTATCACGAGTTAGTTTAGAAACACTAAGTAAAGATTTAGTGATTTTTGGGACACAAAGGACATCATTCAATTTTAAGGGAGAAACAACATGCGAAGCAGTCAAAATAGAATTGCCATAATGAGTAATAGGAAGAGATGTACCGTCACCGACGGTGATGCCATCATTACCATTGTACTTGTTTTGGACAGTGAGATTCCCCAAGTCAGCAGTCACATGATGAGTGGCGCCCGAGTCAATGTACCATGGATCAACAATGTCGGACGGACTTGAAGCCAAGGCAAAGAATGCCAATTTTCCACCGTTTGCACCTTTGAAGCGAGCAATAGCTTTGGGATTTGTGGCAGGAAAACGTTTTAGATCAAATCAGCCAAAGCAATTTTTGGCATCATGGCCAATCTGCTCACAGATGCCGCAGGGTGGTCGTTGACCGGTGGTGGCGGCGTTGACCGCCGGCGTGGACCGGCGAGACGCTGACCGGAAAGCCGCGCTGACCGACGGCAATTGGAAGGCCGAGACCTCTTCTTCCTGCCGAGCTTCTTCCTGGAGCAAAACCCTAAAAGTTCATCTGATGAGAGTGGTTCCGGGCAAATCGAAATTGCTGAACGGAGTGCGGAATATTGGCTGCCTAATCCATACAGAAGACATCCCACAAATTCGGGATTGGGAAAAATGATGAGGCAATCAGAAAGGGCATCAACAATTTCACGTTTCCGATCAAAGTATTCCATGATCGATAGAGATCCTTTGGTCATTGACTGAAGTTTTTGGCAGAGATGCATCTCACGCGCTCCCGTGTGAGCGGCGAAGGTGCGGCCGAGAATAACCTAGGCCTCGGCGGTTGAAGAAGCACGCGCCACCATCCCAAGAATTTGCGAGGACAGCGTCGACCGAATCCAAAGCAAGACGAGGCGGTCCTTCTTGATCCATGCGGTGTGGGCGGGATTAGGCTCAACGCGTGAGGCGGTAACCTGGCTGGACTCAGTCGCCGGTGCCACCGGAATTGTGATAGTAGCGAGCGGTGGCTGAGCATCGGTGAGAAAAGAGGCGAGGCCATAAGCTTCAAGAGCCGATGTGATGGTACTACGCCAGAGAGAGAAATTGTTTCGATCCAATTTAATGGATAAGTTTGGAAAGTGAAAGTTAAAGTTTTGTGAATCAGAGTTAGCCACAATCAATGCATCGGAGGCCATAGAATCGATTTTAGGCTCTGATACCATGTAAGTTAATATGAGAAAGAATATTTTGATTGTGGAAAGTGTTGATTTCTTCCATTGATGAATGTAGGTATTTAAGGTTACAATATCTAACTAATTCTCACCTAACGCGGGATACATTTTAACAACTCTATCTAGAATCTTTGACTAGCAGCTAATTCTAACAACTATGGTAAATGTACATGTGGAATGGTAAAATGTATATACGGTTAACAGGTGGTTATGCGGCGATAGATGTTTTTGGTTAATGCTTGCAGGTCGTGTGCTGAATTAGTGTCTTTTTTAACTGCATTAAAGTCATTCTATACAAATTAATTTGCTGCTAGGGTTGATGATGTGAGTGAGTTATGTTAATGGGTATTAATTAGGCCGGTGAATGCTTGGAATTCTGCTTTTCTAAGGTTCAAATATGGAAATTGAGATGAATTATTGAATTTTGATGTATTGAACAGACGCCAAACGACTGATTGGAAAGAGGTTCAGCAATCCATCTGTTCAGGTTTACATGAAGCTATGGCCGTTCAAGGTCATTTCTGGTCCCGGCGAATTTCCAGATTCCAGTCGCCATTGCCGGAGGTGGTGGCGGGACAGAGGTTATGGAAATGAAGAAGAAGAACAAGGGGTATTTTGTCATTGCATTTAGTCTTAAGAGTATGGCTATTTTAGTCTTTTCAGGTTTGGTCAATGTAGAAAATACCAAGTCAACATCGAGATAGTACGAAAGGGTTACATTGGCACATTTACAGAAAAATTTAGGGTTATAATCACACTTTCAGATTATACAGGGTTATATTAGCACTTTTGGAAAATAATAGGATTATATTTATATTACCCTTAGTTTTAACTTAAGGAACGGTTACGAGTATCTGATAGATTCGGGGCGAATATACGTTGGATGATATGAATAACTAAAAAATATAAGGTGATTTATTTCAACCATTGATGACCAATAAAAAATAAATAAAGTTAAAATTGAGTTAGGATTGAAACCCGCTCAATCAGCGAGTCATAAATCACTCAATCCACGAGTTTCAATCTACGTTATATATAAATTGAAAATTGTTTGTACATTTTGTCAAATCATATGTTTTTCAATCTTTCTTTTAAGTCAAAAGACATGAATTGAAGAATATTTGTATTTTGGAGACATTATTTGTTAAATTGTTTAACTTTATTTTTTTAAAATCTCAAGTTGAAATGAGAGTAAAGTGGATAAACCCACCAGTTTATCCATTTTATAGAATTCGCAGCCTATCCATTACCCTAAAATTGCAATAAATACTAGTGAGTCCTAAACTTTTCGATCAATTTATGAATCTTACGTTATTGTGATTTAAGATAATTCCTCAAACTATCGGATCAGAACCAAACAAATAAATGGACGTGGATATTGCTCACGCCGCTTTATTTCTTCAAGGGCAAAATAGAAGCATCTCATGTGATGTATTAATGGATAAGTAATGATACAAAAAATGTACGTAAGCTCTATCATCAAAAGGCGAAAGAATAGTTCGCTTTGTGTTAACTGCGTGGCTGCGTAAAGTCTAGTGCTAGACTAGCGGTTGAAATCTAGTGCTACTATCATGAGGCCATGGGTTCAATTTCTACCAGGGGAGGGGAGGGGAGGAGAGGGATTTTATTGGGGGCTCATTTGAGTTATTACCCAATTAAAAAAAATCATCAAATGCAGAAAAGAGAAGCTACAAAAGAGGACTAATAAGTTGAAGAAATTGTTTGGATTTTGATGAATTGAAGAAAAGGGTTATTGTTAAACGCAAAATTTTGGGAAAACCAATATTTTCATATATGAAAAAATGGGGTTGAATTATAATTATAGAAAGGTAAAAACTTTTAGTTGCAATATTAAAAATTTATCATGCGAAGTTATAAGTTTATGACCTGATTAATGCAACCCGAAAATTTTATTTTGATTTCTTTAAATTTACAAAGTAAACCTTGATCTTTACATAACTTATGGAAAAACCGTCTTTCAAGAGATGGACTCAAAAAAGGCAAAGTCTTGGAAAAGACCGTCTTTCTATAGACTTATAAAAAAACGAGATTCAATTAAAATAATAAAAAAAGTAAATGTTTTAGTTGCTATATTAAAATTTTATTATGCAATAGTAGTTATAAAGTTTATGACCCGATTAATACAATTCAAAAATTTTATCTTCATTTCTCCTAGTTTGCAGTTTAAACATTGGTCTTTCCATGTCTTATGGAAAGATTGTCTTTCAAGAGACGGACTCGACAAAGACAAAGTCTTGGGAAAGACCGTATTTCCATAAGCTTATGAAAAGCCGGTGTTTAACTAGAATAATAAAAAGATAAAATGTTTTAGTTGCAATATTAAAAATATATTATGCAACATGCTGTGATGATAAATTTATGACCTGATTAACGCAACTCGAAAATGTTATGCTCCCCCTGTTTCTTCAATATTGGCACACTTTCCTTTTTTGGTTGTTTCTTTTATATTGACACACTTTCCAATTTTGGCAAGATTCCTTCAATTTCATCCACTCATTCTACTTTTTACTTTCTACATTCAATTTCATCCACTCATTTTCTCCATCTAAATCCAAACACCTAAACCTATGGTGCCACTATTAGTGAAACAGAGGAAGTATTCATTTCTTCTAATTTGCTGTTTAAACCTTGGTATTTCCGTGCCTTTTGGAAAGACCGTCTTTCAAGAGACGGGACTCTTTAACAAATGCAGTGTATAAGGTAAAAAATATATGGCTTTTCCATAAGCTTATGGATATGCGGCATGTCTGGAGACTCACTTAATAATTAAAATGAGACGAAAAAAAGTATATTCCTTTTCAGGCTAATTTTTTAAAATGGAATCAAATTAAATTTAAGAAAATTAAAATTTTAAAATATAAATTTAAATAAAATAAAATAAAATAGAATTGAACTAAAAAATATATATCTCAAAATCAGCGGAACATAGTGATTCAATCCTGTGTGGCGGACAAATTATAATGAGTCAGTTAAGGTTAAGAAAGCCTCTTCAAACTCTTCAACCTGAAATTCTTTTTCTTGTCCTGATCTCACACATCAACTATTTTGTCTTGCACTTTTACACATCCACACAAATAGCCACCATAAAATAACACTCACAAATCAAGATCGAGTCGAAGCTCCTTATTCATCATTTCTTACTACACAGACCTAATTAACTAGAAATTTAATGATAAGAAGTAATTATTTTATGAGTAAAGTGTTCATATGATCCTATGTTTTGAGGGTTTATGCTAATATGACCCTGTGAAGTTGAAAAGTGCTATTGTAACCATGTGTTTTGCTAAAATGTGCTAATATAACCCCGGAGGCCTGAATTTGACCGAAAATACATGAAATGACTATTATACCCCTATTTAAAAAATGTTAAAAGACAATTAAATCACATTTCTCTTATCTTCTGCTCTTTTCTTTTTCTCTTTCTTCTTCCTCTTTTCTTCTTCTATGTTCTTTTCTTCTCCTTTCTTCTTCTCTGTTCGTTTCTTCTCCTTTCTTCTTCTCTGTTCGTTTCTTCTTCCTCTTCTCTTTTCTTCTTCTTCTCTGTTCCTCTTTTCTTCTCTGTTCCGACCCAAAATCCACCGCATCGAGGCATCGCCTCGATGCGTCGCATTGAGCCTAAAATTGAGGCATCGCATCGGGCAGCGTCGTATCATCGAGGCACCGCATCGAAGTGTCTCATCGGTGGCGTCGAATCGAGCCCAAAATTGAGGCGTCGCATCGGGCAGCGTCATATCGCCGAGGCACCGCATCGAGGCATCGCATCAGGCCCAAAATCGAGGCATCGCATCGGGTGGCATCGCATCGTCGAGGTACCGCATCGGGCGTCGCATCAGGCATCACATCGGTGGCGTCGCATCGGGCCCAAAATCGAGGCATCGCATCGGGCGACGTCGAGGCGTTGGGCGGCGTTGAGGTAGGTTCACAGTAATTCATGTGAAATGAAGGTGCTGGGAAGAAGTGTAGGGATTGAGCTTTTTATTTACTGTGTTACAGATGGAACCATAATTTTGTTTTAGAATTTTGTTATTGTGTTACAGATTGAGCTTCTAGATTTGTTGCTGGATTTCAATATTTTTTTTCTTCAGGAATCGGAATTCTAATCAGTAGAGTTAGGAGTGGGTTAATTTCAAACTAGTGGAGGAGGATTGGCCCAAGGAATTTTGCCAGATTCCGGTGAACTCCAGTGGCGGAGGTGGCGACGGAAATCTAGACTCCGGCGGTGGTAGGCGGCAGTAGGCGGCGGAGGTGGTGAAGCAGCGGTGGTGGTGGTAACCATGGTTGTGGTCATGGAGATGATGAAGAAGAAGAATGTAGGGGTATTTTAGTCATTATATTATTATGTTTAAGACTAGGGATATTTTAGTCATTTCAGGTTTGGTCAATGCCGAAAATTATTAAGTCAATGTTGGAATAGTGCCACAGGGTTATATTGGCACTTATGATGCAAAACATAGGGGTACAATAGCACTTTTCAACTTCACATGGTCATATTAGCACAAATCTCCAAAACATAGGGTCATATCAGTATTTTGCCCTTATTTTATTGACAGTTGTCTGTAGCATATCCATGTTTTACCTTGATCGGACAGAGAGAACTAATTTAAAACAAATCAATTAATTTAAACTAAACTGAAATAAACTCAATCTTACCAAACTCATTACTTCTGGCAAATGAATTATAATTTAAAGTTATATAGTATGCTAAAAAAAATATTTATCAGTTTTGATTCATTTCTGCAACATCTTTAATGCAGTATATACTTTGTTGGGGTTCAAATTGTAGGATTTATTTTAAACTTTTCCCAAAAGAACTTCATTTTAATAATAGAAAGATAAGATTATGCCACTTACTTAGAGCCAAAACGTTAATGATTTGAAGCATACCAATATTGACCGAGTAGAGAAGAAAGGTATATTCTACGGGGACAAAGATCCCATAGTGATAAGCTTACAAGGAAGTGGTCAGAGTTGTGTGTTTCTATCTTACTCTATCACGTTCTACTCACTGCCCACTCTCATCACTTAAAGATCTTCTCTGGTCAGAATAATTGTTTTTTCGTTCAGTTCAGTTCAAATAAATTTAAATTTGAAAGTTCAGATTCGTTTTTTCTTCACCACTAATTTTACCATTTCTAAATCTAAGTGCCAGGGGTAGTAGATAGAACTGAACTTTCGGACAAAAGTTAGAGATCTTTCTATCACTCCTAGAAGGAAGTATAATTTAATCTTAATAATCAGTATTATCCAAATTGTGGCTTTAAATAGCAAATTATCTGTTTGATATAGACCTAACAATGTCCACGTTCAATTTTGTTGAATCACCATCACTTTTCTTATTTTTGAAGTAAAAATCATGCATTTCGTTTATACTTTTACCTCACATTTTTTTCCTGAAATAGCACTGCACCTACGTAAGATTTCTCAGTGTGAAGCAAAATATATTTTACTTTAATAAAATTTAGCTTAATTAATTTTTACCACTTTTCTATATACTTTTTTTAGTTTCGTAAAATTCAATCCAATTCTATTTCGTTCAGCATAAATAACCTCAGAAAAAGCATAGATTTTAAACGACAAAAATGCCCACGAAATTAATGGCAAGCTAATTAAATGTTGAAACAATAACGCACAAAAGTAACATTCAGAGGACCACTTCATAAAAAAAAGGGAAAAAGAAAGACTCACCAATCATGCAACCTCCGAAAAACACGGCCTGAACCAACCCCACCTTGTATTTCTCCCCGCAAACCAACCCGAACTCCGCCACCGTCGAGCTCCCGGCGCCGCCGACCCACTCCCACGACCCCGGTCGCACCTCGCACACGCTCGCCGCCGCCGCCGAGCACCCGGCCCCGGCGGCCCCGCCCAAGCACCGCCACCGGGGCTCCCGGTCGGCGAAGATCATGACCATGGTGTGGAAGGCCTCGAGGGCCCACGCCAGGCTCGCCAGCACGAAGTGCCGGGCCTGCCAGGGCCCGAACTCGCCGCAGTAATTGGTGAGCATGTCGTCGATGCATAGCTTCTCGTTGCGCGGCGGCGGGAGGAGGAGCGCCTCCTTAACTCCGTCGTCGGAGGGGGACATTGTTTTTTTTGGTGAATAACGATGAGAAATGCTTTGGGAGTATTTATATTCAGGAATGAATTTGATGGGAAAATATATAGGCTATCACTAATGATTAAAAACTATTGAGAGTTGTTTTTGTTTTTCTTTGTTTTTGCTGTCTTTGTCTCTCATTCTCACGTGTTTCTATGTTACCACCTGTATTTATAATTAAAACAATTATTATCTTTAACGGCCTATAATTCGAACTCATCTGCGTTACATTTAAAAAGTTAATAATTTAAAACCATATTTTAATTTACTAACAATTCACGCGATTATATAAATTATATCATCTACATGAATTTTGATTAAAAATTTGAAGCAGTAGTAGTGGAGTTGAGAGTGGAAAATATTGGGAATTCTGAAATTTGGTTTTACCTAATTAATTCAATTATTACTACTGGTGTGTTCCAACACTCCTAAATTAACCAAGTGCATAATAACGTAAAACGTAAAAGACACACGACTTGGTTACGCAGTTCGGTGAAATCCACCTACATCTGCGGGGCCTGGCCCAGTTCAAAATGAATCCACTAATCAGAAAGATACAGTACAAAGTACACCATACAATTATACTTATCTTATCTAACTATAACGTGAATCCTGCAAGCTCCCCTTGCTACCGATCCGCCTTGATCAGACTCCCTCTGACCTCGAAACTCGTCGACGTTGGATCTCCTCCTCCCGAGGAATTAAGGCATATAATTCTGAACTTTGTGCGGCAGGTCAGTGTGTTGGAACACAGTATTTTGGCTCTTTGCAACTTCTCGAAAGATAAAATCTGTATGCAGATTTTTCTATTAAAATCGTCAGTATTGCAGCCGTGTTTGTTCTCAATATATAGTCCACGAATCAGATATGAATATCCATGATTATCTCCACAATATTCCTATTCCAAATCTGATTCTTGAAGCATATCCAAATCCCATAAATAAAGGGATTTACCTTATATCATTCTATCCCATATATTCTAATAAATCTTCTCCATATAAGTAGGGATTTTCCATAAACCAATTATGCTTCACACGTCTGATATATATAGTCAAATATTCGAATTCCATTTATACCAAACTACTGCAATATTCTGACTTTGATTTCCATAAAACCTTTGCAGTAAATCTGCTGCAGCAGTGTGTTGGAACATGGTAAGATTTTCTGTTAACAACTTTGGCTGAATATCCATATAAAACTTTATACCAAACGTACATCTTTTTCCGTAAAGCTTTTATACTGAATATTCCCAATTCCATAACACTAATCCAATCCCACATATATAGGAACTGATATATTCTCCAACTCAAATACAACTTGGACTAGATGTATCCTTCTTGGATTCAATCTTCAACCTTTCCTTATTTCACCAAAATTCTTCTTTGATGTTACAACTCAATAATACTATTGCATAATTTCCACAAATTGCCAACTATATAAATCTAGACTTTACAATCTCCCCCTTTGGCATTTTGTGGACCAATCACCTTTTGGCATTTCATCACAAGAGCTTATGCAAATAAAGACATCAACTTTAAAACCACTCTGGATGTTGGAACATAGAAACATAATGTCTCCCCCTGAATTCCGCATTCTTTCAACATCCAGGAATAATAAGCATGTTGGAACATCAACCCAACGGAGCCAATAAAGTCATCCAAGAAATCCAAAACATCTCCCCCTTGGGACCATAAACATGCCACACGCAATAGACACAGGAAACCAAAATCTCCATTAAATGCAGCTCCCCCTGAAGCAAATACCTGGCCTATGTTGGAACATAGCCATAGCAGAACCTTTAAACCTCTTCAGGAGCAGCTATCTGTGCCTCATATAATCTGGAATTTTCTACCTCCAAAGCTACCTTATAAATGAATTGAGCTCTCAACTTCACACCAATGTTTGTCAAACTAGATCAATGTTGCCTCCATAGAATTCTTCTACAATCTCTCGGTTGTACTTCTTGTAGATTGAGGTAGCAGTCTTGAGACCCAAATAGTCCAGGTACGCTGTAAATTCATACTCCTTATATCCACCCAGATCAATTGTCCTTTCGGCTCAAATCATATCTCTCATGGCAGTTTGATCAGAAGTACCTTCAAAAATCTGTTCACCTTGTGTTGGAACACAGTCTCCTTGTGTTGGAACACATTCACCTATGTTGGAACATAACAGCTCTCATTGCTTCAGAATCAACTACTCAGCTTCCTTCACTTCATCAGTACTTTCTCCCCCTATCTGGTGATGAAACATAGACTTGTTCACCATCCAGATCATAATCTTCTCAAACCACAGTTACTGATGCTTGATCAGCTGAATCTGTAATCCATGTCCACGTCTTCTCAACCTGTCTCAAAACTCTGTGTTGGAACATGACCAGCATCATTGCCTTCCAAACTTCTCATCATCCTAAACCAGAATACCGGGAAGAACCATCTCTCTGATCTATGTATCCCATCAATCACCATAATATCTTCAACACCAACTTCCAACATGTCCAACTACGCCTCCATTTTTTTCTTTTTCTTCTTTCTAATTTTTTTTGTGTTTTTCTAATTTTCTGTACACAAAATAAACAAACAAAACTTCTACTGCTAAATAAAAGCTTTAAAGAAATACCTCAAATCTGACAAACACCTAAGTGTTGTCTGAGGAGCTCAACCATAGCAGTGTCCAACAGCTTTGTGAAAATATCCGCAAATGGTCTCGATGTTGGAACATAGGCTACCGCAACTTTTCTCTCAACCCGAATTATGCTTTTGACTTCATTCAAGTGAGATTCCTTAAGATCATCCTGAATTCTTACAAATACTCCAACCATACTCATCTTCAATTCAGCTTGCATCAAAGTCACAAAATCTTGTTCTTGAAAAACATGCAAGTTGTGATCTTCTCCCCCTCGACGAGAACCATTCTGAATAGGAGAGGTTGTGAGTCGCTTATACCGCGCATGTGGTGCTTGTTTTGATCCATACAACGCCTTCTTGAGTCGATGATATACTTCCACATTAACCACACCATGCAGGGGAGCACTCTGGATAGCTTTTTGGTACATCGTAAAATTCATAGTGTAAGCCATAACAAGGAGAATGCGAATAGGTTTGAACCTGGCAACTGAGGAAACGACCATGAGGGAGAGAAAATATTGTAGACCAGCAAGTTTCCAATAATTAACCCAAGGGATCGATCGAGTCATTCTTCCACTTGATTCAGCATTCACCGATGTTGGAACATGGGAGAGTTCTGGAGAGGACAGTGTTCCAACATTGCTGAAGTTATAAGAGTCATCACCTTCATCTTTAAGATCTACCTCATATGATGTTCCAACATCATTACGTCCTTGATCTGAGAAATCAACCGATGTTGGAACATGGTCAGCCGTACGATACACTTCATCACATTTGACAACTTCTTGTTCCAATAAATAGCATTTGTCTGATGACTGAATACCAGTAAGCACTTTGTTGTTGCCATGTTTCACTATGCACTTTTCCTTGTGAAATTCCACAGTCATATTATAATCACATAGCTGGCTGATACTTAGGAGATTAGCCTTTAGATCTTCCACCAACAAAATACCAGTGAATACGGGGAATCCTTCAATATGCAGTTCACCTTTTCCAACCACTCGACTCTTCTTTCCATCGCCAAACGTAACAAAACCACCATCATATGGCTGGATGTTTGTTAGTAATTCCCGAGTTCCAGTCATGTGGCAAGAGCAACCACTATCAAAGTACCACAAGTCTCTAGAATGTGCAATAGGAGACGAATGAGCAAAAAGACAAGTACTCGTGCGTTTAACAACCCATACCTTTCTAACCATTCTTGATCGCTGGACATCGTTTATGTTGGAACACACTGAGAGTTGTCGCCCTGTCATGATATCTCTGAGCAATTTTCGACATTGTTCCTCTGTATGACCCTGATACATGCAGTAGTTACAGATGAGAGGTTTCCTTTGATGAGTCTTGATAAACTTTCTTTTCACCTCTTGAACCTTCGACTTGAGACTGACCTTGCTCCCTGATAAATTATCAAACCCGATTCCATGTCGATCTCCAAAGTTTTTCCCCATGGTCAGAATGTCATCAAGTTTCGCCTTTCCAGTGTTTAACTTGGTAATAGCTGCTTCAGCCATTTCAGCTCTCTTAGTTGTTGAGCTTAGATTCAAATTTAGCTCTTCAATCTCTCTTCTGAGTTCACCAACTAAAACTCGCAACTCCTTCTCCTTCTCGCCTAGATGATTTTTCTCTTCTTTCAGCATTCTATTTGTATCAACAACTTGAATCCACATGGAATACATCTGCTCATATGTACTGTAGATATCTTCATCATTCACAACTAGTCCGTCATCATCACTGGACGTGCCATCAGAACCTGTGTTGGAACATACAGCTTCGTCATTTTCTGACATGTTGGAACACACCTCAACTGATCCACTACGAATTTTTGCTCCAAATGCCATATAATTGCTTGTAAGTTCCTCTTTGTCTTCTTCATCATCTTCACTCCATGTGGTGACATGTGATTTTCCTTGCTTCTTTAGAGTATTAGCACATTCAGCCTGGATGTGACCGTATCCTCCACATTCTCGACATTGAATTCTTTCAGACTGCTTTCCTTCACCACTTTGGTTTCTAGAGAATTGCTGACTTCCTTGTTCCATCCGAGTTCCACTATTACCAAAATCTTGAGGACGATTTTTATTCCCTCCAGATCTTTCTTGTGAATTCTTGTCTACCACCTTCTTCAGCATTCTTGATAAACTCTTGGCGATAGGAGCAAGTTCTTCAATTCCATAATCACTATCAGATTCATGGATGACCCTTGATGAACAGGATTTGAAGGCAAACTCCTTCTGGACTTTCTTTGCAGGCTGTTGCATTGTCATCTCATAGGTCTGTAGTGATCCCATTAGTTCATCCAAGGTCATGGTGGCTACATCTCTTGCTTCTTCTATTGCCGCAACCTTCATAGCAAACCTTTTAGGAAGTGATCTCAAAGTCTTTTTCACCAGTTTTGCCTCTTTGTATACTTTTCCAAGTTGGCATGCCATATTGGAGATATCCCTAAGTTTTCCATTGAATATAGCAATTGTATCATCTTCCTCCATCTTGAGTTCCTCAAACTTTGTGGCCAACATTTGTAATTTAGATTCTCGAACTCTACTGGTTCCTTCATGCACAGTTTGCAGAATATCCCATGCTTTCTTTGCTTGTTGGCACGTAGAGATGAGTTTGAACTGATCTTCATCTACTGCAGTAAATATGGCATTTAATGCTCTGGAATTCGCCAAACCTCCCATTCTTTCATCTGGTGTCCACGACTCTTTAGGCTTAGGTTCTCCTCCTTCAGAATTTCCAACAACAGGGGGTTTCCATTCTGTTTCAACATGGTACCAAGCCAATTCATCCAGTGAATTTATGAACACCCGCATGCGAGCCTTCCAGTAGTTGTAATTTGTTCCTTCCAGCAGTGGTGGCCGAGACACAGAAGCTCCTTCTCTGGTCGCCATTGGTAAAACCGATCTCACTTTCCTTGACACAACCAAGGGATTAATAAGTGACCAAGCTCTGATACCAATTGAAATTTGGTTTTACCTAATTAATTCAATTATTACTACTGGTGTGTTCCAACACTCCTAAATTAACCAAGTGCATAATAACGTAAAACGTAAAAGACACACGACTTGGTTACGCAGTTCGGTGAAATCCACCTACATCTGCGGGGCCTGGCCCAGTTCAAAATGAATCCACTAATCAGAAAGATACAGTACAAAGTACACCATACAATTATACTTATCTTATCTAACTATAACGTGAATCCTGCAAGCTCCCCTTGCTACCGATCCGCCTTGATCAGACTCCCTCTGACCTCGAAACTCGTCGACGTTGGATCTCCTCCTCCCGAGGAATTAAGGCATATAATTCTGAACTTTGTGCGGCAGGTCAGTGTGTTGGAACACAGTATTTTGGCTCTTTGCAACTTCTCGAAAGATAAAATCTGTATGCAGATTTTTCTATTAAAATCGTCAGTATTGCAGCCGTGTTTGTTCTCAATATATAGTCCACGAATCAGATATGAATATCCATGATTATCTCCACAATATTCCTATTCCAAATCTGATTCTTGAAGCATATCCAAATCCCATAAATAAAGGGATTTACCTTATATCATTCTATCCCATATATTCTAATAAATCTTCTCCATATAAGTAGGGATTTTCCATAAACCAATTATGCTTCACACGTCTGATATATATAGTCAAATATTCGAATTCCATTTATACCAAACTACTGCAATATTCTGACTTTGATTTCCATAAAACCTTTGCAGTAAATCTGCTGCAGCAGTGTGTTGGAACATGGTAAGATTTTCTGTTAACAACTTTGGCTGAATATCCATATAAAACTTTATACCAAACGTACATCTTTTTCCGTAAAGCTTTTATACTGAATATTCCCAATTCCATAACACTAATCCAATCCCACATATATAGGAACTGATATATTCTCCAACTCAAATACAACTTGGACTAGATGTATCCTTCTTGGATTCAATCTTCAACCTTTCCTTATTTCACCAAAATTCTTCTTTGATGTTACAACTCAATAATACTATATTTGCATAATTTCCACAAATTGCCAACTAGATAAATCTAGACTTTACAAATTCCATTTCAAATATTTTTAAAGCTAACATTAAAATATAGTATGTTATAATTTTTTTGACTAAATTATTTTTTTTCTCCCTAACATAACATCTTATACATCTTTTGGTCCCCAAATCAAAACCACGTCCTATTAGTACCCTACAAATTCAAAACGATTTGTTTGATATAAACCACATTGTGATTCGTACCATTGCCCTTTCTCTTAGCATCTAAAATTTAAGCAACTTAATTAGTAGTATGTTGGGTGTAGTTGATCATTATTAAATTCTCACGAACAGAGTACTCGTTTGTACTTTTGCCCCTAAATTCGTTTGGATTTAGCTGTAATTTTCTTTAGGCAAATAAACCAAGACCCATTATGACAAAAACGAAATGTTTGAAGGCTCAGTATGCTAATTCAATGGCCATATATCAAACTCGGGTACACCAGAGGCCCAATGATCAACAAAGCAAGAAGTTATTTTCGGGAAAAAAATAAGAAAGAGGTATAGCAATTATAAATACTCAAGGGTGTTTAAATCAACCGAACCGATCCGACACGAATTGTTTGGTCTCGGTTTATTTGGGTCGGATTAAGTTAATGTTTCATTTAGATCAAGTAGGTTGAATCAATTTAAATTCGGTTGGGTGTGGGTCGGAGCGGATTTTGACCTAGATCAAGCCAAATTGACCCATTTATAACCTTATCTCATTCTTTTAAAAAATAAATCAACCTTTTAAAAAATAAAAATAATAATAGTATAACATCTAATTTCTAATTTTATAACTGTTTACTGAAAATGTAGATTGAGTAGTTGAAGAGGCGGTATAAGACATACAATCATTAGCTGCCACGTACAATTTACTTAATCCTAATTAATTAATTTACTATTCCTTTTAACCATCTTTCTATCTCTCTCACTTTTACTATTTTCTTTCCTCACGCGTGGTCATATTATATCGATCTCCATTGCCCCACTCCTGTTTCTCCACCATAAATTACACTTTTTAGTCCAAGAAAATAACAAAAAAAAATGAATTCAAGAAAATCACAAAAAGAGCGTTTAATTTCGAAATTATTAATTTGGAATTTCCTTTTTTCCGTTTTTCTTCATAATTCAGCATTTAAGAACTTCTTGTATTTTCAGAGATTTCAACTTTCATAATAATATTTTTCGCGAATTGTTTTCTCTCTGGTTGATTCCATAAACACAACCTAGGGTTTTTGTGCTTGCAGCGCTTGATTGTTCTTTAAGATTCGTGCTTGCGAATCTTTTCAATTATTATGATAATATTTTGAGTTTTTAATTCATATTATAAAAATGATATCCATTTTTAATATTGTTGGTATGCCTTGAATACTGTAATAGCCGCTTCTGCGACCCTGGCCTGGGGGTCCGGGGGGGGGGGGGGGGGGGCGGCAGTCGCCCCCGGGAAACAAACGGGGGTCTCGCTGCCCGGCCAGCATATAAAGTGTCTCTCTTCTCTCTGTAAACCAACTCTAATTCTGTTCCGCACAAAATTAGTGAATCCGTCTCCCGTGGATGTAGCCAAATTGGTGAACCACGTAAATCTTGTGTCTTGTTATTTTCGTTCATATTTTCTGTTCTCTCCATTCCGCACAACAAACTGGTATCAGAGTGGTTTCTTTTTCCGGCGATATCCGTAGTGGGTATATCGGATTCTGGGCTCATCAGATCGGGGCTGATCAGGGAGAAAGATGTCTGGGTTGAACGTGAAGATCGACAAGTTTACTGGAAGAAATAGTTTCAGTTTATGGCAGATCAAGATGCGAGCTTTGCTGAAACAGCAAGGTTTGTGGACTCCGCTGACGAAGGATTTCGCGAGCAGTTCTGGCGATGTTGTGAGTCTGGAAGAAAAGGCACACTCAACGATTATGCTTTGTCTCGCGGACGAAATCATCACTGAGGTCTCAGATCAGGAGACTGCTCATAACTGTGGCTGAAGTTGGAGAGTTTGTATATGAAGAAATCTCTAACCAACAAGCTGCTTCTGAAACAACGCCTCTTCGGTCTCCGAATGCAGGAAGGTATGCAACTCAGAGACCATCTAGAGCAATTGAATACTTTGTTATTAGAATTGCGAAATATAGATGTGAAAATTGAAGATGAAGATGCTGCTTTAATTTTGCTAGTGTCTTTACCGCTTTCGTATGAGAATTTTGTTCAGTCATTTATTGTTGGTAAAGATTCCGTGTCTCTGGAGGAAGTTAGATCCTCTCTCCATAGTAGAGAGTTGCGACATAAGGCAAACGGTACAGGTACAGAAAGTCAGGCCTCTGGCTTGTTTGCTAGTGACGGAAACACAAAGGGAAAGGGAACCGGCAGTAAGAAGAAGGGCAAGAAGTCATCTTCAAAGGGTCCCAAGGCCAATGATGTTTGTAACTACTGTAAGGAGAAGGGGCATTGGAAAAAGGAGTGTCTGAAGAAGGCTAGTAAATCTGGGAGTACATCTGGTACTGCTGCTGTGGCTGAAGGGGATTTCAGTTCTGAAGATGATTTTGCTCTAGCTGCTACTGGGCAAAATAATCATCCTAATGCGTGGTTTCTTGATTCTGGGGCATCTTACCATATATGCCCAAGGAGAACTTATGAGCAAGCTGAGGGCATCATTACTACGACAAATGGTGTTGCGTGCAAGGTAGTTGGGATTGGTTCAATCAAGATCAGGACGCATGATGGTAGTTTCTGTACTTTGAACGATGTCAGGCATGTTCCATCGATGACAAAGAATCTGATTTCTCTTCCTACGTTGGATAGAAAGGGTTTCGTCTACTCAGGGAGTGATGGAGTTCTGTGTGTCTGCAAAGGTTCTAGGCTGGTTCTGAAAGGTGTTCTGCATGGTACTTTGTATTTTCTACAAGGTTCCACGGTTATGGATTCTATTAATGTTGCATCTTCGGAGGTTCACCAGGATGATATGACTAAGTTATGGCATATGAGGCTTGGTCACATGGGTGAAAGAGGGATGCAGATTCTGTCGAAGTATGATCTTCTTGGTGGCCACAAAATCAAGAGCTTGGACTTCTGTGAGTATTGCGTTTTTGGGAAGCATCACCGCAGCAAGTTTCCTAAGGCGATTCATAGAACAAAGGGCACATTGGATTACATCCATTCTGATTGTTGGGGACCTTCCCGAGTTGAGTCACTGGGAGGTCACAACTACTTTGTTTCTCTGATTGATGATTACTCAAGGATGACTTGGGTTATCATGATGAAACATAAGAGTGAAGCTTTCTCGAAGTTCAAGGAGTGGAAAGCTTTGGTGGAGAATCAGACCGGGAAGAAGATCAAGAGGCTTCGAACTGATAATGGGCTGGAATTCTGCTCGTCTGAGTTTGATCAGTTTTGTAGGGATGAAGGGATTGCTCGTCATCATACAGTTAGGAATACGCCACAGCAGAATGGCGTAGCTGAGCGGATGAATCAGACATTGCTGGCGAGAGCGAGGTGCATGCTCTCTAATGCTGGTTTGGAAAGGAGATTCTGGGCAGAGGCGGTGAGTACAGCTTGTTACTTGATCAACCGTGGGCCTCACACGGGCATAGAGTGCAAAATACCTATGGAGTTGTGGTCAGGTAAAGTTGTTGATTACTCCAAGTTAAAAGTTTTTGGTTGTACATCTTATTATCATGTTAGTGATGGTAAGTTGGAGCCCCGAGCCAAGAAGGGTGTCTTTGTGGGTTATGGAGATGGAGTTAAAGGCTCCAGGATATGGTCTCCATCTGAGAAGAAGGTTATTCTGAGCAGGGACGTTGTCTTTGATGAAAATTCTTTGCTTAGATCTATGGTGAAGCCTACAGTTGTGCCAGAAACTAGTGGAGTTGATAAACAGGTGGAGCTTGAAGTCACTCAAGGTGAAAATAGATTGGAACAGTTTGAGGTGAATCAAGAGCCACAGACAGAATCTGAGATACCGGAATCTCCACCACCAGATCCCCAACCATCAAGAGCTACAGTCCGCAGTTTAGCTCAGGACCGACCCAGGAGGGTTGGAGTTGGGGCGCCCAAGAGATATGGGTTTTAGGATATGGTGGGTTATGCACTACAGGTTGTTGAAGAGGTGGATACTCATGAGCCATCCACCTACAGAGAAGCTGTTTCAGGTACTGATGCTGACAAATGGCTTGCTGCAATGGGAGACGAGATGGAGTCTCTTCAGAAGAATCAGACATGGGATTTGGTTCAACAGCCTCAAGGGAGAAAGGTTATCACTTGCAAATGGGTTTTCAAGAAAAAGGAAGGGATATCACCTACAGAGGGAGTCAAGTACAAGGCTAGAGTTATTGCTAGAGGTTTCAGTCAGAGAGAGGGAGTAGATTACAATGAGATTTTCTCACCAGTGGTCAGACACACTTCCATCAGGGTGTTGCTAGTTATAGTGACACATCAGGATTTGGAGCTTGAACAACTTGATGTGAAGACCGCTTTTCTACATGGAGAGTTGGAGGAAGAGATATACATGACTCAGCCAGATGGTTTCCAAGTTCTTGGAAAGGAAAAATATGTTTGCAAGTTGAAGAAGTCCTTATATGGGCTTAAGCAGTCTCCGAGGCAGTGGTACAAGAAGTTTGACAGTTACATGCTTCAGCTGGGATATACGAGGTGTGCTTATGACTGTTGTGTCTACTACAGCAGGTTGAGAGATGGGTCATTCATCTATCTGGTGCTTTATGTAGATGACATGCTGGTAGCCGCAAAGAGTAAGCACGAGGTTCAGAAGTTGAAAGGACTTCTTAGTGCTGAGTTTGAGATGAAGGATCTGAGTGCAGCTCGGAAGATACTAGGAATGGAGATTCTTAGGGATCGAAGTCAGCGGAAGCTTTTCTTGTCACAGAAAGGCTACATTAAGAAAGTGTTAGCTAGGTTTTGCATGTCTACAGCCAAGCCTATAGACACTCCTAGTGCTGCAAATATTCATCTCACCACTATGTTTGCTCCTCAGTCAGACGAGGAGAAGGAGTATATGTCTCCGGTTCCTTATGCCAGCGCGGTGGGGAGCTTGATGTATGCTATGGTTTGCACGAGGCCAGATTTAGCACAGGCAGTCAGTGTTGTGAGCAGGTTCATGGGGCAACCGGGAAAGGAACATTGGCAAGCTGTGAAGAGGATCTTCAGGTATCTTAGAGGTACGTCTGATGTGGGTCTCATTTATGGAGGTGATACGGAGTGCTTAATTACAGGCTACTCTGATTCTGATTATGCTGGTGATGTTGACACGAGGAGATCGATGACTGGTTATGTATTCACTTTGGGAAGTTCTATGGTTAGCTGGAAGGCAACTTTGCAACCTATAGTGACATTGTCTACTACGGAAGCAGAGTACATGGCTCTGACAGAGGCTGCAAAGGAGGGAATATGGATGAAAGGGCTAGTTAGTGATCTTGGTCTACATCATGATCAGGCTACTGTGTACTGTGACAGCTTGAGTGCAATCTGCCTAGCCAAGGATCAGGTCCATCATGAGAGGACTAAGCATATTGATGTCAAATATCATTTCTTGAGGAGTGGGAGGAGAATCAGGGTGAAGAAAGTGGGAACTGCTGACAACCCCGCTGATATGTTCACCAAACCTGTTCCACATAGCAAGTTTCAACACTGTTTGGACTTGCTGAACATTAGAGCTGATTAGGTGCTCTATGGGCAGTCCCGGGAGTGGAGGGCGAAGTCTACTCATCTGGCACTGTAATGGTGCATCTGGAGTTTTCTACTTTGAGGATTCAAGTCAAGGTGGAGATCTGTTGGTATGCCTTGAATACTGTAATAGCCGCTTCTGCGACCCTGGCCTGGGGGTCCGGGGGGCGGCAGTCGCCCCCGGGAAACAAACAGGGGTCTCGCTGCCCGGTCAGCATATAAAGTGTCTCTCTTCTCTCTGTAAACCAACTCTAATTCTGTTCCGCACAAAATTAGTGAATTCGTCTCCCGTGGATGTAGCCAAATTGGTGAACCCCGTAAATCTTGTGTCTTGTTATTTTCATTCATATTTTCTGTTCTCTCCATTCCGCACAACAAATATACACATATTTGTATAAAAATTCCGCTAAATTATATGAAGGCATGAATTTTGATGACGTGGATGATGTTACATGCTATACATGTCGTGCAATTCAGAAGTGTCTTAGTATAAAAAATCATTAAAAAAAATCATACTCGTCTAGTATAATTCAACAATGTATGAGCCACTCATGTGTTGAAATTGGTCATTACTTTAGTTTAATGTAGCTCAATCACGTTTTTGTTCAAAGTTTATTTTGATGTGTTCCTTTATTGTGTTTTAAAAAGGGATTAATAAGTTGCAATATTTTTAAGTTCTTGATTCATATAAGTTACGAGTAAATAATGTGGTGAAAATTGTGTTCCGAGTTATAAAAAAAATGCAGAAACCCCATAAAATATCTTAATCATCAAAATCAATAAGACAAACACGATGAATCAAAATATAAAAGAACATGCAAACCACAAAAGTAAAATAGAAAAGATTCAAGAAAAATTGTAATGCGCAACGCACAAATAACACATACCTCAAGAAAAATTGTGAATAGAGGGATTAGATGGAGTAGTTAGGTGTAAATAATTAGGTCGGCAGTGAGAGGAATGTGATGGATGGTGGTGGAGAAATGGGAGTGGGATGATGTGGATTGATATAATGCGACCACACGTCAACAAAGAAAGTAGCAAAAATGAGAGCAGTAGAAAGATGGTTAAAAAGATTAGCAAATAAATAAATTATAATTAAGTAAATTGTACATGACACTTAGTGATTGGATGTCTGATATTGCCAATTATCCCTATACATATTTTTCTATAGTGATAGATACAGTAACCAAAAAACACAAGTACCGGAAGAGTCCAATTAGATCATGGACCTTGTACTCTGGACAAGTTTACAACCAAACATCAAAGGCCCAAGAAAATACTTAAGGGACCAAGCATCAATTACCTTATTCCGATTTCTCTATTTTTCTCTCGACAATGGTAGAAATCACCCACTCTATTATTTATGGATCTCATTTATTTTTCTCCATATTACTCATTAATTTAACCTTGAATATTCAATTAAAATAAATTTACCAACCCAAATAAATTGAAATGTGAAATTTAATAATATATTTTTGATTTTAAAATTTAATTTAGGCAAAGTCTTGGGAAAGACGGTCTTTCCATATGCTTATGGAAAGACGGGGTTTAATTAGAATAATAAAAGGTTAAAGGTCTTAGTTGCAATATTAAAATTTTAGTATGAAACATGTAGTAGTTATAAATTTTATAACCCGGTTCATGCAACCCGAAAATTTTATCTTAATTTCTTCTAATTTACACTTTAAACCTTGGTCTTTCCATAACTTATGGAAAGACCGTCTTTCAAGAGACGGACTCTTTAATTTAATTATTTAAAATTTTAAATGAAAAAAACAAATTAATTTTTTAAAAAAAGAAAATTTTAAAAAATACACATATGGACACACATGGCCCAATCGGGTGCCGCCACATGTCCGAACAAATGAAAATTTTTAGGTTAAAGTACAAATATGACCCTATATTTTGGTCAAAAGTACCAATATAACCCTGTAAAGTTCAAAAGTGAGATTATAACCATATCTTTTGCATCAGAAGTGTCGATATAACCTTTTGGCACTATTCCAGCATTGACTTGACATTGACCATAACTAAAATGACTAAAATAACCATAGTCTTAAAACTAAAAATGTAATGACAAAAATATCTCTAAGTTCTTCTTCTTCATCTCCATAACCACTATTGCTCCCACCACTGCTCCGCCACTTCCACCGCTGCCGGTTCCACCAGCGGCAGCGGCGACCAAAATCTGGGAATTCAAAACCAGGTCAACGAAATCACATAAACCCTAACCATAAAAAATGGAAAGCCCTCCAACTATAACAGAAATTTTCACTACCAGAACCTGAATAGAGCTATCTCAAGTTTCAATCTTCAATTCAATTACAACCTTTTGCACAAATGGGTGAGCAAAAATTGACCATATGAGACATTAATTCCATAAATCACAGAGAATAGCACCTACATTCATTAAAAATCACAGAGCATCGATATGTTAAAAAAACTAACATAGTTTAAAACCAACACCACCGCTACCACCTAACACCACCACCGCTACCATCACTAAACCCGTGCGCCGCTTCTGCTCCTCCGTGCGTCACCACTTTAACCCCTAGCACCCCTGATCCTAAGCCATCCCCGCCACCCCTGGCCCTAAGCCCTTCCCGCCGTTCCTAACCCTTAGCTCCACCACCGTTCTGTTGTGGGCTGCCATCGCTCAACCATGCATCGCCGCCAACCCTAGCCCTGCCTTAAGATCCGCTTCCGACCACCAAACCCTAACCTCTGTCCCAGCCCACCACCAACTCCTCCGACCACCAAACCCTCAACCTCTGCCCCAGCCCACCACCAACCATCCACCTCCTCATCCTTCTCTGACCACCAAACCCTAACCTCTGCCCCGGGCGTCAAGCTTTTAGACGTATTCATCTCCACCAAGATCTTCTGGGGGGGCTCCGACCCCAAAGACAAGGGGCTGTCCAGGAAGCACATTATTTAGTGGACCAAAGCTTCGTTGAAGAGGCTGGATATGGAGTACTTGCTCTCCCAGCATAAGGTAACATTTGGGAATTGGACTTTTGGTGTAAAGATTCAATCTTGGTGATGGTTTTGTGGGTTCTGTAAATGGGGTGTGTGTGGATTGGTTTTTGGGACCATTTATTTTATTATTTGGGTTTTTGTGGTAAAGATCCATCGTCATTTGTAGAGATAATGGGATAAATGAGGTAAAATTTAGGTTGGGAAAAAGAATGGATAAAGAGGTAATATTTGCAGAGATAGTGAGGGTATAAACATCCTTCCACTTATTATGTTTTCCATTTTTTAAACAGGGGGTATAATCATCATTTCATGTGTTTTCGACCAAATTCAGGCATCAAGGGTTATATTAGCACTTTCAAGCAAATATTAGGGTTATAATAGAACTTTTTAACTTCACATGGTCATACTGGTGCTTTCGACCAAAACATAGGGTTATATGGACACTTAACTCAATTTTTTAAATAAAAAAAGGCTGGGGATTTAGTGGGATACATAGCCTAATCAGAGCATGGCATGTGTCCCCCTTGGGGGCAAAAAAATAGATTGCACTGATAGATAGGCTCACATGTGGGGGAAGAAATGAAGTTTGGGACGGTTTCTGTTTCCTCCAATCGGCCCTTAGTTTCTTTTAAAAAAACATAAAGCCGAAAGCCTCATTATGGGATTTTGTGGTTTCTTTCCAATAAAAAACCACAAAAAAATCTCTATTGCACATGCTCTAAACTCTAGCCATCTTCTCCAATAGATAGCTTCCATTGCATAACAATCTGCAATGTTTAGAACTGAGTTTCTGATTCATCCCTAAGATATATTCTTGGTTCCACCACTATATATAGATAATTTATTTTCAATTGATTTTGAATTGAAAGTACACAATCAACACACAGAAAATAACATTTTCCCCACGCAAATATTGAAAGACATTACATATATACATAGAACCAAATTTTTGAAATCAAATTACATTGCAAAACTTAAACACGATCCAGCAAACAAGGAGCAACAGTAGTTATAATTCAAATAAAAAAAGCAAACATATGAATTTGGTTTTAGATTTTGATGGGATCAATGAGCACCGACTGGACAAGGTTCTCAGCAAAGGTGGAAGAATGTGTGAAGCCATCAATTTCCCTGTAGAAATAATGCATAAACTTTGCAAGATTGATGATTGGCTCCATAACAAATTTGGGCACCCCAGAAGCACTACCATCTAGCCATCCCTTGTTTATGTCCTTCCATGCATTTCTAACGTTCTTCTCTAGTTCATCAACTGCTTTCTCTTTAGAAGCACCATAATGTCTCATGTAACATTCCACAGTATTAGCTACCTGTCCATTCTTTAAGTCTTCCTGCATCCATTCATTCCATAATTAAAATTAATAAGCAAATACAAATGGTATCAGAATCACAAGGATGTTATTATGTATGGTTATAATCCTTTGTATATATCAATACAGACAACCACCATCACCATGTATACCTCATGGTCACCAATGTCGTCCATCAACCTGCAGATAAGTGTGCTAGCTTCTAGAATTGAGGGGTTTTTCGCGACCCAAGCAAGGTCATCTTCACACACAAATTGATCCCCAAGGGAAACCAAAGAGGTCATTACTAGAGTATCAAATCCAGTAGTGGCAAGTGCTATCTCCATTAACTCTTCAAAAGGTGGAAGGTGACCACTATGAATCAACACTGCATCGTCAAAGTAAGCTCTTATCCCTTTCCTCATCTGCCAAATCAAATGTTGCAAAAAAATTTCACCATTCGTGTCTAAATGATCAAAACATTAGTCTCACAAGCACTTACATACCCATGATACGCCATAGGTAATTGGGATTGCCTTGTGTGGACCAGACCATCCTTTCTCCATCTCAAAAAAAACTTCGATTAGGACTTGATAAATAGGTCTCATATATGGTGGCAACTCATCCAAGGCACTGATATCCCAACTGTTACACATCATAAACAGTAGCTCTTATTTTTATAGCCAATTTTGACAAACTGAATGATTTTTTAAATTATAGATTTATAAAGAGAGAGCGTACCATTCTAATTTATGAGTGAAAACGATGAGTTCATCAAAGGTTCCGTACGTATCATACAAGTCATCCATTAGACCAGTCAAAGCAACCACTTTGGTCATCACTGTACAAGATTGGCTATATTTGGGCTCAGAATACAGAAACATCTTCCATAAGTAGCTCTCTACAAGTCTATCTCGGGTGAATGGAGCGTTCTTTTTTACATCAAACTTTTTCCACCATCTAATAACATATCCAAGTAACGATGTTAAAACTTCATGCAACATTTCTATATTCTAACAATTCTTTAAGCAAATGGTACTATGTAAAGGTAACTCATGACATAATAAATTGATCTATAACTTGGTCAACCACCAAAGTCAGATTCTGACCGATTTTTCATAGTAAATAAATGCACCAGATTCCTGACTAAGGGGTCGAAAAGAGGGATACAACCAATTCCATTACTACAAGCTATTTTGAGAGAGGAATATCAAAATGTGCTCGTAACACACATATGATGGTACTTTTTCTTTTGAAGGGTGCAATCATCCACACTAGACTAATCTCACCAAAACATGCTTAATTTTGGGATTGTAATTGGATCTGGTGAGTTAGTGTTGATAGGTGAGTTGCTAGCTTACTAGTGAAAGAGGTGCATATAGGATACTATTGGATAGACATGTAGCAAAGGATGGTACCTATCAGATGAGTAATTGAGGGTACACAATGGGGTGTTTGCCATTTAACATTTTCTTAGTGTTTTGATTGATTTTTTTTTTTGGTTTTGGCTTTTCCACTTGGACTTTGTCTGATAAAACTCAAATTTAATTCTGAGTCCTGAATTAATCAAATTTTATGTTTACTGATCATTACTCATCCATAAATCATTCCTCATCCATAATGTTTACTGATCATTCCTCATCCATAAATCATAATGTGTATGAGAAGTGAAAATATCCATAACTTTAATTATAAAATACGTACTCTGTTACAGTGCTGAGCTCCTTTTGCCGAATCCTTTGGATCTTATTAAAGTCCAACTTAGCAAAATGTAGTAAAACATGATCGTGTGATTCATCTTCTTCATAAGCAGAAATAAATAGCCTGGCTCCAACACTGGCCACAGTCCTTTGGATTGGGAAATCTAAAGCTTGCTTGATTCTTGAGACCAAAATCAAGTCATCAAGGTTTGGCAGTATGGATTCGAGTTTAGAAGTAGTGAAATTTAGGGCTTCCTCCAGAATATCCTCATCTGCAACTATGAAATTTGCTGCTTCGAACAAACTTAGCAATCCGTTAACGTCGGTTATTAACGATTCCTTAAACGCCCCTTCCGGACCCTTGAATTTGTTCAGAACACCTGTTCCATACAAAAAGTTCAATTATTATTTTTTGACACTAGCATTTGTACATTTTAATATGAACAGAGAAATAAGAAATTGAAATGAGTTGGTCAAATTTAATCTTAGTCCAAATAAGCCAATAGTAAAAATAACAATACTACAAATTAGAGGTATCATAACACTTTTCTAACAATACTTATTAAAATGTTACAATAGCTTATAAAGTGTTGTTGGACATCTCTTCAAATCCCAAATATTAGTTAACGAGGATTTCAAGAGTTTTGAATTCTTGAATGGGTAACTTAAGGGTTGATTCATGCATTGAGGAATTCCAAGAGTTAGGTTCATGAATTGAAAGACTTTTGTTATGCACTTGAACTCTTATAAATTGAGGGATGGCCCAACATGTTTGGTGAACCACGTTAACTTATGTGTTCTGTTTCTTGCTTCCTATTCTGTCATCTTGATTCTGTGCAAGGGGATTGTTTTCTCCAACAAGTGGTATCAGAGCCAGACGGTGATAAAACAAGTGGTAACAGAGTTGATGGTTCTTTGGCTTCCGTTTCAAGATGAGAAGAAAGAAGAAGAAAAATCTGGGTGATCCATTTGCGAGTCTAGGGATATCATGTGTTTCTATCGCCCACCTGGGATTCAAGAGTTGCTCTGTTTGACAGGTTCTTTCCTGGTTGAACTTGTTAAAAATATGGTTGTCTGTTATGTTATCTACTTCACAAGGCCTTTCCTGGTTGGACTTGTAAAAAATATGGTTGTCTGTTATGTTATCTACTTCACAAGGCCTTTCCTGGTTGGACTTGCGAAAATCCATTTGCTCTATTTAATAAATTATTTTCTAGTTAGATTTATTCTAATTGGCGGTATCTGGGTACATTTGTTATGTCTATCTTGCATTTTATCCCGTGCATCTGCAGATGTCTATTACATCTTGTACATCTGACACAACCACCTTGCATCTGGTACATCTGGCATCATCACTGTGCATCTGGCACAATAATCGTATATCTGGTACATCTGACAATCCATGCGCAACTGAATCTATGATATCCGTCTATCAGCATCTGTCTCTTGATCTGTATTTGGGCTTTGAATCGAGAGGGGAATTGTTGGGTATCTCTTCAAATCCCAAATATTAGTTAATAACATTTCAAGAGTTTTGGATTTATGAATGAGTAACTCAATGGTTGATTCATGAATTGAGAAATTCCAAGAGTTAGGTTCATGAATTGGAAGACTTTTGGTCTGCACTTGAACTCTTATAAATAGAGGGATAGTTAGAGTTGATATGTGTGAGTTTTGTAGAAATCTGTTTTGGTCTTAAAATCACCCTTTTGTATCTGTAATATGTGGGAAAGATGTAGTCCCATCTGAATCTGTAATATAGTTGGATGGTCATGCATTACATCCTGACATCTGTAATCTGTCTGGCCTATTTGGGCAATAAGATTAATCTGTTTCTGGTCTTGGAGGTAGGCAACATGTTTAGTGAACCATGTTAAATATATGTTCTGTTTCTTGCTTCCTTTTCTATCATCTTGATTCTGTGCAAGAGGATTGTTTTTCCCCAACAAGTGTTACTTGAAAAATGTTAGCTGAATCTTGAAAAGTGTTGTCTCAGATCTAATGAAACAACACCTAAGGTAACACTTGTAAAAGTTATCTAACTTAGCATTTTTAGTACCTGAAGCAACACTTTCAGAGTGTTACAATATTGGCCCCGTTTGGTATTAGCATTTTTACTGGCATTTTGGTTGGCTTTTGGCTGTCGGCATTTTCACTCGGTCAAACCGCCAATGAATACGAAAAAAAGTGTTTGATTTCTTGGCTTTTTCATATAGCGTTTCCACCAAATACGAAACACTAGTATTAGTAGCATTTTGCTTAGTGGTTGACTTTTACCTTTAACAATTACTTTTTTATCCTTCTACCTTTTTACCTTTCTCTACGCCATGAACGTACGGTATCATTTTATGTGTTTTGGAATTGTTATGACATCATTTTTTGTGTTTTGGAATTTAAATATAACTTTTTCATCGACATCTTTTGGGATTCAAAATTTTTCACAATTTAATTTTAATGTAATTAGATTTTATTTTTCCTCTATTATTTCAATATTAGTTTGATGAGTATATATAGAGAATTTTTAAAATTTTACCTCATTAGATTTATGTGATTTACTAGTACTAATATACATTTTAGTACAAATTGATACTAATATACATTAATAATTTATATAATAAATAATTAGATATAAAATTATAATTTTTAAAAATAATTTTAACTTTGTAAAAATATTTACATTTTAAATATAATTAAAGTTTCTTATATCTAATGAAAATAAGTCAACTAATATAGTTTATATTTATTCTCTCATATTAATGCTCACAATGAATAATAGTAAAAAAAAAGAATTAGTAAATATATTGTTTTCAATATTAGTGAATATGTTAAATAATTAAAAATAAATTATTAATATTAATGAAATAACAATAATAAAATATGTAAAATAAGTTTATAAATAATGAATGGTCGTCATGTCTTTAAATGTCATTTTACATAAAACCGCTAACAGTTAACAGTTATATTTGCCAAACGCTTTTGTAAACAGCTAATGGTTGAACAACTAACACAAACAGCTAACCTAAACAGCTGGTCAAACCAGCTACATGAAACCGCCAACGGTTGATTGTCAAACAAGACCATTAGATTTAGTTTGTAGTAGTGTAAGAACTTTTAAATAGAACAGATGAAAATGAAAGTATCAACTTTTGGACGGGACGGAGTGAGTGTACATTTAATTTGTGAAAAAAGCAAATGGAGCAATTCTCACCGCAAGAGACATGGTGACCTAGTTGTCGTAGTAATCGGAAACGAAGAGCGACAGTGTAAAGATCATCGGAGTCATCTCGCCGGAACTGCTCCAACATAGATGGAACCGACGCCTCTATTTCCTTTTCAAAATGGTATGAAATTCCAAGTCGTTGAATTGTGTCAATCAAATCGAATGTCTCAGAAGCTTCACTAATTAGCAACTTTTTCACCTCATCCCTTAAACGCTCGTGTTCTCGCCCCTCCTCCGGGTAATCTTCCTGTAACAATCCAAGACATGGTACAATTACGCACTAGAAAACTAGCAATTCAAAAATGAAAGTGTGAGTCCAATCACGGAGGCGGTAAACCCAATCATGCCAAACTCTATTGATTGCTTAATTACCTCAGAAATGGAAGCATATCTGAGAAAAAAATCCCCCCAAACGCTTGGTGAATAGTTGCCTGACCGGCGATCAGGCTCCGGCGTTTGAATTGCGGCGCAAGGATCCATTTGGGTGTAAAGTACTGGAAAAATGAAGTTGGATATGCCTTAAGGTTTGCTAGCCGTGTATATGAAGGGAAGAATGGTAGTGGTGCTTAAAGTCCGGGCAAATGGGTAAAAATAAAAAAATTAAGTTAAAACCATTTCAATGACGGGAGAGGAGTTTTTGAAAACTCAATACATTTTCATTAATTATCATTGGGTAAATAATCTTTTTACAACAGGGATGATTGAATTTTTACCGTCTTTGACAAACACATTAAAATCTAAAATCAAGATATAAAAATTTATGTGATTACGTGACAATAGAAGATCGTGATTGATCGTGATTGATTGTGATTAATTGATTGTGATTGATCTTGATTAATTTCTAATTAATCAAGATTTATCTTGTCTATATTTAGAACTAGTCCAGATTCATTGTATCATTCATATGTAAACACCTATATATTACTTTGTAAATGGTAATAGAAAACCAAGTTGGAAAATTCCTTTCATGGTATCAGAGCATTGCTGATCCTCTCTCCCTACAGTTTCAATTTTTTTTCGACCTCCCCTATTTCTTCTTCATTCGGCCACCCCTCTCCCCTCTTCTTCTTCAATCGAATTTTTTTTTCTCGATCATGGCTGACAACAAGAATTCAGACAGGTTGTCCCTCAACACCATGATCCATTTACTCAATACGAAGTTGGATGCTAACACATACCTGCAATGGAAGCAGCAGGTTCAATATGTGTTTAGACCGCAGGGATTGTATGGTCATCTTGATGGTTCTAGTCCCTGCCCAAATTTCCCAGTGATGCAGACACCGGTTTCCTCCCCCTCTTCTCCGCCTGATGATGCTGCATTTCTCAAAGCTAGAGAGGTCATTGATAAGACCAAGGCTGTCTATGATGATTGGGTTGCTGATGATCAACGAGTGTGCAGTGTGCTTTATTCTTCTCTCTCTTCCGATACCAAGAACGAAAACTCGCAGTGCACCCCCGCAAAGGAGATGTGGGATGCCTTCGCCACGGCATATCAACACAGTAGTGCAATTGCAGCCTTCAGTCTCCGCAACAGGCCGGCATCATCCGGAAAAATGGTACTGTTCATGAGCTTCACCTTTCCTTCATGAAAATTTTTGATCAATTATCTGTCATGGGAGAACCAGCTAGTAATCGTGAGAAATTGATTTGGTTTCTTAATGCTTTGGGGGCTGACTTTAAGCACTTTAGTGCACCTATTGCTGCCCGTAAGCCTCTTCCTGATTATATGACTGTGGTTGATAAGGCTAAGGGATATGAATCTTTTATTGTTAATGTGGAGAAAACACAGTTGAATAGTGTCTAGGGGTAAGTAAATTCTGGTCCAATTGCTTTTGTGGCTTCTGTACAGCAGCAGGGAGAAGCTGGTTCAGACCAGCAGCCAGCCGTGGGCGGCGCGTGGCCTCAAGCGCCGGCGGAACCCGCGCGGCTGGAAACGGCCGTCCCGGTGGCCGACGTGGTGGCAGAGGCTCCTGGAAGGGTTCTGGCCATGGGTCCTGGTCCAAATCTGCTGCATATGGGTCTCCAATTTAGTGTTATACCTGTGAGGGTTTTGGTCACATTGCTAGTCAGTGTCCTTCAGCCAATCCTCGCCCTATGGCTTCGGCTCCCCAGCCTTATGTTCAGCAGCAGTACTCGCCTTATGTTGGTCATGCTCCTCAGGCAGTTCAGGCTCATCTTGTTCAGCACTATCCGCAGTATGCTCCCCCGATGCTTCAGGCGCTTCCCACACCACCAAGTTTTGCAGCACCTCAGTATTCTGCTCCTTCAACATATCTCACTCAGCCATCTATTGCTTCTGCCCCGAGTGTTGCTTTATCGATCCCTGACTGGTATATGGATTCAGGAGCGACTAATCATATGAGCTCTTCTGCTTCCAATCTATCGAGTGTCACTCTGTACAATGGTAACACTCTTGTCTCTGTTGGTAATGGTGCGTCTATTGCTATTGCTGGTATTGGTAATGCTCGTATTAGTTCTACCTTACATTTATCTGATGTGCTGCTTGTGCCTGCAATTACTAAGAATCTCTTATCAATTAGCAAGCTTACTCGTGATCTGTGTGCTATTGTTACCTTTGATGATCAGTCTTTTGTCATTCAGCACAAGGTCACCAGGGCAATTCTGGGGTGGGGACACGTTGAGGATGGCCTATATATGCTGGACCGTGGTAAAGAAGCACTTCTTTCATTTGTTAGACAAAACAATAATAGAGCATCTTTTGACATTTGGCATGCTCGATTAGGACATGTGTCCTCTAGCATTGTTTCTTTGTTGAACAAGAATGGTTATTTATCTCTTACTTCTGTGCTTCCTAAACCTGGTATTTGTGAGTCTTGTGCTATGGCAAAGGACCAGAAATTGTCTTTTGTTGAGAATTCTAAGCGCGCTGCTCGTGTTCTTGACTTAATCCATTGTGATTTATGGGGGCCTTCTCCAGCCTTATCTGGAAGTGGTTTTGCTTATTATGCTGTGTTTGTGGATGATTACTCGCGATTTACCTGGTTTTATCCTCTTTGTCGCAAATCAGACTTTGTTGACATCTATTTTCAATTCGAAGCATTCGTGGAGAATCAGTTTTCATCCTGCATCAAAGTTTTTCAAAGCGATGGTGGCACTGAGTTTATCAATAACAGGTTGCAGTCACACTTTGGGGCTCGTGGCATTCATCATCAGGTGTCATGCCCATACACTCCAGAGCAGAATGGTAGGGCTGAACGGATGCATCGACACATAACGGAAATGGGGTTGTCCATGCTTCTCCACTCTCACATACCTATCTCATACTGGGATGATGCCTTTAGTGATGCAGTTTTCACTATTAACCGCATACCCACTCCTGTTCTTGATAACATCTCTCCTTTTGAGGTTCTATTTGGTCGGCCCCCGGAATACTCCAACTTTCATCCTTTTGGGTGTCGTGTGTTTCCATATGTTCGACCGACTGCAGCTCACAAACTTGCCCCTCGCAGTCTTCCATGTGTCTTCATTGGCTACAGTGCACATTATAAGGGGTTCAAATGCTTGGATACGAGCTCCGGACGTACTTACATGACTCGACATGCCCGATTTGATGAGTCTCACTTTCCCTTTTCCACTGTATCTTCGGAAGTTCAGTTTTCTTCCCTGGATGTTTCATCTTTTTTGGACCCCACTGATTCAGACTTGTTTATCACCATCCCTGATCCTGCTTCGGCTTCACCGACTTTGCCTTGTTCGGTGTGTCTAGATTCCTCGTCCACATCTGAAACTGCAGCACCGATGATTGCCCCTGCTGAGGATGTGGTTGTTACACCACCACGATCTCCTGCTTCTTTGACCACATTGACTGATCCCTCTAGTGGTTCGACTGTCCTCTCCAGCATCAGTTCCAGTTCAGCATTGGCCAGTTCCTCGGACGGTTCCTCTGGAAGTGTTTCTCCGACTCCTCAGGTGCCCCGTCCTCATCCCATGACCACTCGTTTACAGGATGGGACACGTGTTGCCCGTAATCTTGGTCCAGATTTTGTGGCAACAGGATTGGTTGCAGAACTTTTGGAGCAGAAGGAACCCCATCATTTTCGAGCCGCGGTGAAAGATTTAAGATGGGTTGCTGCTATAGATGAGGAAATGACTGCTCTTCGCTGTCAGCAGACGTGGGAGTTAGTGCCTTGTCCTCCGAATGTTAATATTGTTGGCTCTAAGTGGATTTATCGGCTAAAGTACCGTCAGGATGGCTCTATTGATCGTTATAAGGCCCGTCTGGTGGCCCAAGGATATTCTCAGATACCGAGGTTTGACTTTGATCATACTTTCAGTCCGGTGATTAAGGCTGCCACTGTTCGTATTGTCCTTGCCATTGCCACCATGAGGAAGTGGCCTTTACATCAGTTGGACGTGAAGAATGCCTTTCTTAATGGTGTTCTTCATACTCCTATTTTCATGGCTCAGCCGGCTGGTTATCAGGATCCTGCTCGCCCTCATCATGTCTGTCGCTTACGGAAGGCCACATATAGACTCAAACAGGCACCCAGGGCGTGGTTTGACCGGGTCAGTTTGTTCGTCAGGCAGTTGGGTTTGTTGGCAGTCTTTCAGATCCTTCACTGTTTGTCTTCTCTCAGGGCACTATTGTTCTTTATCTTCTGGTCTATGTTGATGATATCATTCTCACTGGGAACAACAGTGTTTCTATTCGGCAGTTCATTGCATGTGCTGATCGTGAATTTTCTATCAAGGACTTGGGTTCTCTCAGCTATTTTCTTGGTTTAGAGGTTACCTCTACCTCTACAGGGCTGTTCTTGGGCCAAGCCAAGTATGCTAGGGATATTCTTCAGCGAGCTGGGATGTTGGATTCTTCTCCGGTCTCTACTCCGTTCTTGCCGCTGTCCCAGCTTCATAGCAGTACGAGTGGACCATTTCACAATCCTAAGTTGTATCGTTCCCTTGTTGGCGCCCTTTAGTACCTTACCATTACTCGACCTGACTTGTCCTTTGCGGTCAATTCAGTGAGTCAGTTTCTTCAGGATCCACGTGATGATCATTTTTCTGCTGTCACTAGGATCCTACGATATGTTCGGGGCAAGTTACATTGTGGTCTAACCTTTGGAGTTGGTGGCATTTCGGAGGTTATTGCCTATTCGGATGCTGATTAGGCGCGTTGCTTGGAGACCCGTCGGTCCACCTATGGCTATGCGGTCTTTCTTGGTGGCAACTTGGTCTCGTGGAGTGCCAAGAAGAAACCTACAGTCTCTCGCTCGAGCTCAGAATCCGAATATCGAGCTCTTGCTAACACAGCCTCGGAGGTGGTTTGGTTGTTGCATATTCTTCGCGATCTTCAGTTTCCGCTGCAGGGCTCGCCTCTGCTTCTATGTGACAATAACAGTGCTATCTTTCTTGCTGAGAATCCTGTTGCTCACAAACGGGCCAAGCATATTGATATTGACTATCATTTTGTACGAGAATTGGTGGCTGCTGGAAAACTTCGTGTTGGTCATGTCTCCACTTCGCTGCAAGTTGCAGACATTTTCACCAAGGGGTTTAATCGTGCATTGTTTGACTTCTTCAGGTCCAAGCTTTGCATCTCAGTCAACCCGACACTTCGCTTGAGGGGGGGGGGTTGTGACAATAGAAGATCGTGATTGATCGTGATTGATTGTGATTGATTGATTGTGATTAATTGATTGTGATTGATTGTGATTGATCTTGATTAATTTCTAATTAATCAAGATTTATCTTGTCTATATTTAGAACTAGTCCAGATTCATTGTATCATTCATATGTAAACACCTATATATTACTTTGTAAATTGTAAAATTCCTTTCAGATTAATTTTGACTAAGTCGGAAGCGTAAGAATTCGCAAGCTCTAATCCGAGTACGGTATGAGTTCCACCGTAAAAGAAAGTAAAAATTCTGAAATATTATTGAATCGGAAGGTTAAATCCGTCTGTAAAAAATCTAGCCTAGCTATTTATACTAATAGACCGCTTACTAGAAAAGCAATAAAATTATTCTTCTAATCTAAATAGAATTATTCTATCAATACCAAAATAAAGAAATATATTCATGCAAATACAGAAATGCTACCTAAACTAGAACAAGGAAACAAGAGTTCTTTTAATAAGAATTCTTCTAAATAAGTATGAAATAAAATAATTTTCTAAGGTAAAATCCTGGGAAAGACCACATTTTCATGAGTATATGGAAAGATGGGATTGAATTAGAATTAAATAAAGGTAAAAAGTTTTAGTTGCAATATTAAAATTTATGCAACGTGCAGTAGTTATAAGTTTATAACCTAATTAATACAATCCAAAAATTTTATCTTATTTTTTCTAACACTATTATGAATTAGAACTATTGTAACATTTTTCTTGCAACAATTATTAAAATGTTACAATAGTTTGTAAAGTGTTACTTATATCTTGAAAAATGTTACTCCCCCTAGTTCTCAAAAATTGGCTCACTTTCCTTTTTGGAATGATTTTTAACATTGACTCCTTCATTTTTTGGCAAATTCTAGATTGTTTCATCCATTCAATTTACTTTTTACACTTTCAATACATTCTCCACCACTAATTCTACATTTTCTTAATCTAAGTGCCAAAAGGAAGTGAGTCAATGTTAGTGAACCGGAGAGAGTACCAAAAATTTAAAAAGTGTTGCGTTAGACCTAATGCAACATAACCTACGGTAATACTTGTAAACGTGTTGCAATAGGTTCAATTTAGTATTATTATCATTTAAAGCAACACTTTCATAGTTTTACATTAGCCTTAGTTTATAGTAGCGTAATTTACAATTTGAACTTTGGTTTTTTCCATAGCTTATAGAAAAATCGTGTTCAAACGACAGACTCTTCTCTTAACGAAAAGTCAAGAAAATATTCTCCTAATTAAATTATTCTCCCTTGTCAAGCTTTGAGATTAATTTGAAGCCAAAATGGGCAATGTCACTTGAAATGAATTTTTAACCAAAACATTGAACAACTAAGAATTGAGGCAATTTTATATATGAACCACTATTAATCGCTCTTCCTTCTTTTAATTTTTTTTTAAGTATCAACAGCTCAGTTTCTAGCTGACTGTCTAACTTTATAGCAACAGCTGGTTTTTACCTCTCTCAGCATCGCTGCTTATTCCTCTTTGATAACATATATATAGTTGATTGTTGAAAGTTAGTATTCATATATAATAGTTGATTGTTGAATATCAATTTTCTAGTCATTAAATAATTTATAATAGACTAGTCGTATTGTACTAATTCGACAAATGAATTCAAATATGATATATATATATATATATATATGTATAGATGTATCACAATCTAGGTAAAGGTAATAGAGATGTAAATAAATTAGAATCAGCATAAGAAAGAAATGTCATTTTTGATTGGTTTTGTACATATCATATTCCATATTTGTTTATGTATTGTATACCATTTGTACTCACTATATGTATGAATACACAGCCACAATTATTTATGGATTTTACATTCTATCATGGTATCAGTCAGGTTTCTCTAAAGTTCATGGCTTTCATTCCTCTCTTTTTTCTAAAATTACAATTATAAATTCTGTCTATTTTCCGATTAATTGCCGCCTACCGCCATCACTGTCTTCCGCGCCGCCGCTGTCTTCTTCCGCCGTTTTCTTCAACCTTTGGTTAGCTGCTCCGATTACTCCAATTACTGTTCTTCGTTGTTTTAAAGCTCTAGATTGCCGTCTGACCCCTGCTCTTCTTCTCAGCTAGCTCCTCTTTCACCGATTGTCGTTTGTCTCCAGTCGTCGATTGTTCTTCGCCGCTACTACAGTCCGATCCAATCCGGCAATCTCGGTTCAAGTGTGTTCTTCGTTCCCGGCATCTTAGGTTCAGCCATTTGGTCTCCCCCACCGGCGTCTGATCTTGTCGCTGAGTGCTTTCCAACGATTTCTTCTTCAGACCGTCAACCTCGTGAGCCGAACACGCCATCCAGCTAGCTCGTTCGTGCATCTCCTCGTTCAGTCTGCCCAGCGCGTGCAGAACACGCGTCTCGTCAGCAGGGACTTTCTCACATCCATTATTTTCTCGCGAGTTGAATCTTATTCTTGTGAGTTGATCCATTATATCGCGAGTCTTGTCATTTCCAGTCAGCATCCCAGTCATCGCTTTGTCAACACCAAGTCAGTGTCTTGTCAATGCCATGTCAGCATCGTTTTATTTATTTTTTTAAAAAGAAGAAGTTTTGGTTCTCTCGTATTATGGCTCTTTCTGATCAACTACGATGCGACTGGTGTTATGTTTTGGGTCATGTTGCTTCTTCTTGCTCTAAGTTGCAGGGTGAATGGTACCAGTTGCAGTATCAGTGGTGTAAGAAATTTGGTCACTTTGCTTCCATATGTTCTCACTTGGTCTCTCGGGATCCTTCTCCCGGATCTTTACCGCATGCTCGCTGGATAACTGATCCGGTGCAACCAACCACATGACCTTTTCTTAGTCCGCTCTTAATCGCGTGACTCCTTACTCTGATACCAATCATGTTATTGTTGGTAATGATTCTGCTCTTAACATTACCCATGTTGGTCATTCTGGAATCTCTAATTCATTCTCCTTGTGAGATGTTTTGGTGGTTCCACAAATTAGTAAAATTTTCTGTCTATTAGCAAATTGACTCGGGATATGAATGCTGTTATTTGTTTTGATGATTCTTCTTTCACTATTTCGAAGAAGTTTACTAAAGATGTTATTGGCAAAGGCCATTGTGATGGTGATTTATATGTTTTGGATCAAGGTGGTGCTGTTTTATTTGTTTTTATTGCATCAAGTTCTTCTAAAGCATCTTTTGAACTTTGGCACAGTAGATTGGGCCATGTGCCTCACAACATCATTTCGTCGTTGAGAAAGTCTGGATGTTTGTTAGTTACCAGTTTGCTGCCTAAGCCTCATTTATGTCCCGCTTGTGAGATGGCTAAAGGCAAGCATCTTTCTTTTAGTGACAATTTAAAATGCGCACCACACATACTTGATTTAGTTCATTGTGATCTTTGGGGGCCCTCACCCGTGATCTCTCAATTTCGTTACTCCTATTATTTCATTTTTGTTGATGATTTTTCTCGATTTACTTGGTTATTTCCTCTACGACGGAAGTTTGATTTTGTAGAGGCTTACATGTAATTTGAAGCTTTTGTTGAGGGCCAATTTCTACCACCATCAACGTATTTCAGAGTGATGGTGGAATTGGGTTTGTAAATCATTGCATGCAAACTCATTTTGCATCTAAGGGCATTCATCATCAGATTTCCTGTCCTTACACTCCTGAGCAAAATGGTCGTGCAGAGAGGAAGCATCATCATATTATCGAGACAGGTTTATCGATGCTCTTTAATTCTGGCCTTCATTATTCATTTTGGTATGATGCTTTCTCGATGGCAGTTTACATCATCAATAGAATGCCTACTTCTATTTTATCTGGTCAGTCTCAACTCTCTGTTATTTTTGGTACTACGTCTGACTACTCCAATTTTCATTCGTTTGGCTGTCGAGTTTTTCCTTATTTGAGGCCCTATGCTGCGCATAAATTGGCCCCTCAGAGTATGTCTTGTATATTTTTGGGATACAGTTCTTAGTACAAGGGTTATCGATGCCTTGATCCTCTTACAAAGAAGGAGTATATCACTCGCCATGCTCGGTTTGATAAGTTGTTTTTCCAGCTACCCGTATAGGCACTCTTACAGATTCTTCATCACTGGATATTTCTACTTTTTGAAGCCTTTGTCGGTTCCATCAGAGGTGTTTGAGCCATCTTCTATAGCACAGCCACCTATTATTATGGAAAATTCAAAATTTCCAACTGGATCAGAAGCTCAGGGTTCTTCTGAAAATTGCATTTGTTTGCCACATGGTGACCAGCAGCGTGTCCGACACCAGCCAGTGCTGCCAGCCCAGCCGATGCAGACAATGACTCACACACTGGCCACCCCAACCGCATGTGTACACCACGCGCCACCTCCTCAGCCAACGACATCTTCACCAAATTCATCGGCCACCCCTGTTTCTCCAATCTTGTCATCACCGCCGCCTGTTGGGCCACCGCTTTCTGCTCAGGTTCTGTGCTTGCCACCTCAGCCTCCGCACCATCCTCGAGATTTTTTCCTTCGCCGGTTGTGGGCCCCCTCTCGGCATCTGATGACTACTCGCCTGCGCACTGGTTCTCTTTGGTAAAAGGATTTTTCTGACTATGATATTTCTTGTTTACTAAGTGCTTTATTTTCTAAGACTGGGCCTCAGAGTCATCGCTCGGTTGTCAAGGATCCTAAATGGGTTACTGTTATGACCTCAGGGATGGATGCTTTGAGCACTCAATAGACATGGGAGCTGGTTCCTCGTCCTTCCCATGGAAACATTTTTGGTTCAAAATGGGTTTACCGATTGAAGTATAAATCTGATGACTCCCTTGACTGACAAAAAGCGAGGTTAGTTTCTTAGGGTTTCTTAGGGTTTAGTCCATTGGTTAAGGCTTCTACTGTTCGTACCATTTTATCCATTGTAGCTCATCGCAATTGGCCATTGTGACAGCTTGATGTGAAGAATGCCTTTTTAAATGGCATTCTGGAGTCTCCAGTTTACATGGAGTAAGTCTGCTGGATACAAAGACCCTATGCGTCCTGATTATGTTTGTCATCTACGCAAGGCCATTTATGGTGTGAAGCAAGCTCCAAGCGCTTGGTTTTGGCATTTCATTTCCTTTTTAATTAGCCTAGGTTTTGTATGTAGTTCTTCCAATACCTCCTTATTTGTTTTCTCACATGGTGCCTCTTTACTCTATTTATTGGTTTTATGTTGATGACATTATTCTTACTAGGGATGATGGTCATCTTATTCGGAGGTTTATTGATCTAGTTAATCAGGAGTTTAAGATTACCAATCTTGGCGCTCTGCAGTAATTTTTAGGATTGGAGGTTGTTCGCACTTCCGAAGGCTTATTCCTTGGTCAAGCCAGGTATACCATGGACATTTTACTGCGAGCTGGCATGCAAGACTCTGCACCTGTTGCTATTCCATTTGTGTCCATTTCACAACTATCCAGCTATTTTGGTAAGCCATTCAGAAACCCCTCACTTTATCAATTTTTGGTTGGTGCACTTCGATATCTCTCAATCACTCATCCCCACTTGTCCTATGCTATGAATATGGTCAGTTAGTGCAGGCTTCTACTAATGACCATTACCAAGCTGTCACTCAGATTTTGCACTATGTTTGTGGTACACTCTACTATGGTCTTCAGTTTCACGCAAAACCCTCTGCTTTACTAGTTTTGGGTTACTCTGATGATGATTGGGCTTGTTGTATAGAGACTCGTAGGTCTACATATGGTTATGCCATTTTCCTTGGTGGAATTTTGGTTCCCTGGAGTGCTAAGAAGCAGCCTACTATTTCTTATTCCAGTTCAGAATAGACTACCATGTTATGGAAAATATTCCTGCGGAGTTAGCTTGGTTGATGAATCTTCTTCGGGACTTACATGTGACATCGCGTGCCACACCCATTTTGCTGTGTGATAATAATAGTGCTCTCTTCCTGGCTCAGAATCCTAGTTCTCATAAGAGAGCTAAGCACATTGATATTGACTATCATTTTGTGCATGAGATGGTTGTCTTCTGGCAAGCTCAAGGTTGCTCATATTTCTACGGACTTGTAGCTTGCTAACATCTTTACGAAGGGTCTACCCCATCCTCAATTTGAGTTTCTACATTCCAAGCTTTGTGTTATGACCAATTCTATGCTTCTCTTGAGGGGGGGGGGGTAATAGAGATGTAAATAAATTAGAATCAGGATAAGAACGGAATACCCTTTTTGATTGGTTTTGTATGTATCATGTTTCATATTTATTTAGGTCTTGTATACCCTTTGTACTCACTATATATATGAATACAAACAGTCACAATTATTTGTGGGTTTTACATTCTATCAAAAGGTAAGAAGGTAAGATTGTAATTTTACTAGTATCACACATTTCATCGACATGTATAAAACAATTTATTTCAGTTGATTTTGAAGCAAAAGTCCACAATTAACACAATACCAGACATATATTACATATTGGTAGAGGTTAGGCCCAAGAAGGCCATTGGGCTGCAGGTATGGCAGCCCTGTTAGGGGGATATTTAATACTCTAACTTAATTACCGCATTCATTGGTAATCAAGGGAAAAAAATTAAGGAGTACGTTATTTAGGACACAAAATATAAATACAAGGTACACATTTACTTATCATTCATTCTGTCTTAATCATAAGAACTCTTGGACTAACTTAAGCATCAGAATACTAACCCCTGGAGTCCCAAGGATAGTTTAATTGCAGGTTAATTCTAGAAGAATTCAAGCCCACGAACCGGTCAGTGGTTGAAAATGCATCAAGTGGCACCGTCTGTGGGGACGACTAAGCCGGATCAAGGTTTGGGAGAGTTTATGTCCACGGGAGTTCGAATGAGTGAAAGATTGTGGTCAATAGGTACGAGGGCTGGATCTCCACCAAGGTTAGCATTAAGGAATCCAGAAGGAGGAAATGATGCCCGCATCGAGGAAAATAACATGGACAATATTCAAACGATGGGAGCGGAGTTGTGAGTGGAACCTAGTATACGCGTAGGCCATGAGGGGGGACAAACCTCAGTGGCGATTGGCATAAATACACTGGTTCCAATCCAGAATGATATGTCAGGGCCCTCGAGGACTTTAGAACTGATGGGAAATACCGATCCTCTACTCGAGAGAGTGGTTGGTTTGAGGGATGAAATGTTTACGGAGGTTTCAGGAGATTCGTATATGGAAGCCTATGGCCAACATGGGCAAGGAAATTAGAACGTAGGGAGAGCAACCCCAAGTCAGGATGTGGAACGAGCAGCTCAGGTTATGGCTTCGGCTGGTTATTGAATCACCCCTCCCCGAGGGATGATAAAGTCACAATGGGGGTAGTACCACCCTCACCTTTGGGAATATCTACAGGGCGAGCCTCTCAACCCCAACCCCTGATAGCCTACCCTTATCAGGGATATGTTGGAGAACTACTACAGGCGAGGCCTCAACCTTCCATTCCTGGTTATTCTCAAGGTCCTGTATATGCGCTACCTTCGCTAGCCCCATCTGTTCCTACCCTCGACCTGGCTGGTCCGGGAGTGGCATATTGAATGATGACTTATTCTGGCATGCAAGGATATACGAGTATGGGAATCAGCTAGGGGATGTACAATCCTTATGTTCAACCGCCACCACTACCAGCATACCCAAACCTCGGACCGAACTGGATGAACCTGGGATACAGAGGAACCCAACCTCTCTATATGCCACAGTTGGGTGGTCACGATAGGGGGTTAAACCTGTGGGTGGGTTAGCTCGAACCCCGCTCGGATGCAAGTGAATCGTTAAGAAAGGAATTGGATAAATTGATTGGCCCCTTGGGCTAGACTGTAGGGTCTCCTTTCAGCTCGGTGATCACCGGGGTTCGATGAACGATAGAAGTGAAGCCCCCAGAAGGACTTCCCCCATGCAGTGGTGAAACTGACCCTCGAGAGTTCATACATACATTCTTGGGCTTGATGAGTTTGAGGGACTTCGATGAGAAATTGACATGCAAGCTGGTAGGCAGCTACTTGCGAGAAAGACACATGAGTGGTTTAATAAGTTGCCAAGGATTTCGCTTCAATCGTATCGGGACTTCAGCGGAGCGTTGTTGAGCCAGTATGCTCAAAAGAAGAAGTTTAACAAAACTTTGTCAGAACTCTACCAAACGAAGCAAAAGGCAAGGGAAAGCACACAAACCTTCTATCACTGGTACGCAGACAAAATTTTGGGGGTGAGAGAAATGACGGAGAATGAAGTGATCTCGGGGTACTTGTTGGGGGTGCATGACCTAGAATTATACAAGAAGCTGAGTACTAATACTTCTAAGACATTGCAAAAACTTTAGAAGGTTGTGGAGCAATATTCTAGGGTAGAGGAGGCAACTGGAAGGAAAAGAGATAGCCTGCAGAGAAAGCAGGAAGAAATGTAGAGCATAGATGAAAAGGCTGGTCGAAGCCATAAGAACACCATTCGATAGGTATAATCAATTGCCTCCAACGCTCGGTGGAAGAACCCCTGCATAGATTTTAAGCATACATAGAGGGTTGTTCTGGACACCCCCACCATTGCATAGTTCTCATAATTCAGTTGCAGCTCGAAAGGAAACAAATTAATACTGTGATCATCATAGAGATTATGGCCATGACACAAAAGATTGCATGTAGTTAAGGATGGTGATTAATAGGTGTGAGCAGGAAGAACGGTTTTGAGGACAAGGACATAGGAAATAGGCAGTCCCATCAAGGCCCCGGATGAATCAGTGGCAGCCATATAGAAAGAACAATAAAAAATGGAGGTAGAGGAGACATAAGGCCCCGAGACCAGGTGGTTTGAGACAGGGGGACAGGAAGGAAGGAAGGAAGGTTAGGCCCTAGGAGCAATAAAGGGGAAATCAAGGAAACCAAAATGGAGAAACCACCCGTCCGAAGGGTAATTAACTTCATCAATGGCATGGTGGGAGAGAGATCCTCGAACGCTGTTATGTGGGCTGAAGCTCGAAGGGTTCCCGCGGAAGAGCCCAGTCATAAGAGGTTTCAACCAGATGAGACTATCACTTTCTTGGAAGCGAATGTTGTGCCAGACCAAACGGCCTATGCAGACCCTATGGTAATTTCAGCCATTGTTGGAACATCCTTGATCAGAAGGGCGTTCATTGATGATGTGAGCGGGGTAGAAGTGATGTTTGCTGAATGTTTTGACCAGCTAGACATAGGGCGTGAGAATTTGAAGAAATCATCTTCCCCTTTATCAGGATTCACGGGAAATCCAATATTTCCCATAGAAGAGATACCATTTCCTGTTCGAGTGGTGGATGGCGATAAGAGAGTGATCATCAGGTGTAGTTTTGCTGTTATGGATGCACTTTTTCCTTATAATGTGATCTTAGGAAAGCCCTGGATGTGCCAAGCTTAGGCGGTCTGGTCACCCTACCACCCGATGATGAAGCTCCCAACTGAAAAAAGGGGGTGGCATCTATTCGAGGGGATCAGACTGTGGCACGAAGATGTAACCTAATGGTAGTGCGAGAGGCGAGGAAACAAAGGGATGTAGCGGTAGTGTACGCAGAGGCAGGATTTGCTGATACAGTACAGATGGCCATTCGGGATAAAGGGTCAGTAGTTTTTAGGAAACTAATTCCTAAAGATGTGAAAAGAGGACTACAAGACTTATTAGGAAAGTATGGAGATGTGTTCTTGTGGGATACCATTAGAGTCTTGCGTTGCATAGGCTGAACATCAACCCCTTGATTAAGCTAGTGAAGCAGAAGAGAAGGGTGTTCGCTCTCGAACGAGCGGAGGCTTTAAAGAAAAGGTGGAGAAATTTTTAAGTGCAGAAGGGATCGAAGAGGTATTTTATCTCGATTGGATTTCCAACCCAGTTATGGTTCCAAAGTATGATGAAGCATGGAGGATGTGTATAGACTTTACCGACCTAAATAAATGCTGCCCCAAAGATAGTTACCCATTGCCACTAATCGATAAGTTGGTGGAAGCCATTGCTGGAGACCGAATTTTGGCATTCTTTGACGCGCATAAGGGGTATTACCAAATTCTCATGGCGAAGGAAGACAGGGAAAAGACATTGTTTATTATAGATGTGGGCACAAAGAAAATGCCTTTTGGGTTGAAGAATCCTGGGGCTACTTATTAGAGGCTGGTCGATAGATTGTTCAGGGGGCAGATAGGGAAAAATATTGAGATATATGTGGATGACATGGTGGTCAAAAGCAAGAATTATGAAGAATTTTTAAATGATCTGGAAGAAACATTTGGTAAGCTTTGGGGAGCTAATTTGAAGTTGAATCCGTCTAAGTGTATCATTTGTGTGGGAGCAGGGAAGTTTCTCGTATTCATGGTCTTAGAGATAGGGATCGATGTAAACCCGGAAAAAGTCGAAGCTCTGAGGACAATGAAAACCCCACAATCGATAAAGGATGTGCAGAAGCTTACAGAATCTTTGGCAGAATTAAGCAGGTTCTTATCGAAGGGGGCAGAGAGGCACTTTCCTTTCTTTGATGTTCTTCGAATGGCAAAGAAATGCTAGTGGAATAACAAATACGATGAGGCATTTGAGCAGTTGAAGGAGCATTTGGGGACATTGCCTACCTTGATGAAACTAGACAAGGATAAGACGTTGTACTTCTATATCTCCACATCACCGCTAGCAATCAGTACAGCTTTGGTAAAAGAAAAAGAAAAGGTTCAAAATCTGATCTACTTCGTTAGTCATACCTTATAGGGGCTGAAGGTGAGTTATACGGTCCTCGAAAGGTTGATTCTAGCTCTCGTGCATGCAGGCCGAAGGTTGAGACCCTACTTCCAGGGACATAAAATAGTGGTGCTCACAAACCACCCTATTCGATAGATCTTGCTAAGGCCAGAGATTTATGAAAGAATGATGAAGTGGGCAGTAGAGTTGGGAGAACATGATATCCAGTATCAACCTTGAATTGCAATTAAGGGGCAGGCACTAGCAGATTTAATAGTGGAAACAACAGAACCCCTTGAAGCATGTTTGGATCCCATTCAGAATGAAGAAAAAAAATCAAAGATGGATATGGAAGTTGTATGTGGATGGGTCTTCACATTTAGGAGGAAGTGGAGCGGGGGTCCTAATGACTAGCCCCGAGGGCAGAGATTATCTTATGCATTGAACTTTGCATTTAAAGAAACTAACAATGAAGCTGAGTATGAGGCATTGATAACTGGATTGCGCCTCACGAAGGAGCTGCAAGTGGAGGAACTGGAGGTTTTCAGTGACTCTCGAATTGTGGTTCAACAGATGAATGGAGAGTACAAGGCCAGAGAGCGTAATCTGCAGAGATACCTCAAGGTGGTAAAGAACTTGTTAAAATTTTCAAATTTTATACATTGACGCAGGTTCCGAGGGAAAGTAATCATAAAGAGGACGCTCTAAGTAAGCTCGCTTTTTTAGATTTGGCAACCCAATCCCAACAGCACCTACTCATGGAAACTTTAAACATGCAAAGTTTTGAAGAGCCCGTAGTAATGGCGGTTGAAATGGAAAACTTCTGGATGACACCATTCGTGACATACCTTCGAGAGGGAGTCCTGTCAGAAAATGAAGTGGATGTCAGAAAAATAAGGTTAAAAGCTTCAATGTATGTGTTGCAAGGAGAAGGGTTATATATAAGAGGCAATTTGCAACCATTACTTCAATCCATTCATTATCATGAGGCAGATTACCTCGTAAGGGAGGTTCACGAAGGGGTATGTGGTAGCCACCAGGGAGCTAGGTCTGTGGCAAGGAGGCTCATTTGAGCAAAGAGTTTACTAACCGACAATGTTCGAGGATGCGAACCGGTATATTCAGGCTTGCCATCAGTGTCAGAGACAGACACCTATAAAACATGTTCCATGGGAAGAAATGAGAAGCATTTATAGTTCGTGGCCATTTGACAAATGGGGGATCAATTTGGTGGGCCCTTTTCTGGAAGCACCAGGAAAATTCAGATATCTAATAGTGGTTGTTGATTATTTCACCAAGTGGGTAGAGGCTGAGCCATTGACAAACATAAGGGGAAAAACAATCATCTCTTTTTTCTGGAAGAACATTGTGCGCCACTTTGGAATCTCAAGGATGATAATTACTGACAATGGAACGCAGTTTGCTCAAGATCCCTTCAAGAAGTGGTGCGAGGAGTATAGGATCAAGGAAAAGGTGACATATGTTTACCACCCCCAAGCCAACAGGTAAGTGGAAGTGACAAACATAACAATAGTGAATGGAATACAAGCACGCCTCGAGAGGGCAGAAGGTAACTGGGTATGGGAATTACCCAATGTGTTGTGAGCATATCGGACAACTGAGTCTTTCGGCATAAATAGGAGTCCCTACCCCAAGGATGATGGCTGCCGCAGATGAGATGATCAATCAGCAAAACCGATGTTTAGATCTTGATCTAGTGAAGGAAAAGAGAGAACTAGCTTCTCTACACGAGGCTAAGGTCAGGGAACGGGCTAGAAGATACCATGAAAGAAGGGTAAAGAAGGTGTTGTTTAACCCGAGAGACTTGGTCATGAGGAAAAATGAGAAAAGCATAAAGGAACCTGAGGGGAAGTTAGCTGCAAATTGGGAAGGACCTTATAAAGTGATCGAATCGTACCCAGGAAGAAGTTATGTTCTTGAACAGATGAATGGAGTTCGAGTGCTAAGAAGGTGGAACATTACCAACTTGAGAAAATACTACCAACTATGATGTTCGAGTGGTTTGTCCTAAAGTGGCACTCTAGTGTTGTTCGAGCGGGTTGCTTTAAAGCGGCACTCCAGATGATGTTTCCAGCTACGTCTGATGTTTGAGTGGTTTGCTTTAAAGCATCACTCTATTTGGTGTTCAAGCGGGTTGCTTTAAAGCGGTGCTCCAGATGATGTTTCCAGCTACGTCTGATGTCCGAGTAGTTTGCTTTAAAGTGGCACTATAGTTGGTGTTTTAGCGAGTTGCTTTAAAGCGGCACTCCAGATGATGTTTCCAGCTACGACTGATGTTCGAGTGGTTTGCTTTAAAGTGGCACTCTAGTTGGTGTTCGAGTGGGTTTCTTTAAGGTGGCGCTCCAGATGATGTTCGAGTGGTTTGCTCTAAAGCGGCACTCTAGTTAATGTTTGAGTGGGTTGGTTTAAAGCGGTGCTCTAGATGATGTTTCCAGCCGCGACTGATGTCCGATTGGTTTGCTCTAAAACAGCACTCGAAGACTATGTTGTACTCTCGAAATTTTAAACTAGTAGGCGAAATTTGCAGGATGTAGGTGGAAGCACTGAACCTGGGTAAAATACTTGTCTCTAAATTGCTTATTTCTACTAACTAGTCATGTTCATACTTCGCTCTAACTAAAGAAGTTGCACAAGGTGGCCCTATTCAAGGGGTAAAATATTAGAGATGGGAAGAATATTAATTATTCATTCAAATTCCAACAAATATTAAGGATAAAAATATTTACACTAACGATTATCCAAATTTATTCATCTACATTATTTATTCACTGGGAGGAAATCCCGCTTGAAACAATTCTTCAGTGGAAACAAGTTTTCCTTGCTTCCTCACGTTTGCCTCTATTTCTTCAATTTCTTCAAGCTTTATACTAGCCACCCTTCGGATATCCTTCATTTGCTCCTCCACAGAATATTCTGAGGATTCAAGAAGGGTCATGGCGACGGTCCTACACCGTTTCATCGTGGAAGGTTCGAATGGGGCCTTCGAGGATGACCCAGTGCTTTTGCGGCGTTTTGAGAAAGACCCTTGCCTAATTTTGCTCAATGGGACAAGGTTCCGTTCAACTTCTTTAGCGGAAGACTTCTGTGACTGAGGGACAGAGCAAAAATTCAAGGGGGTAAATCCCTTAACTTTCAGTTCTGCTAGCCAATAGAGAATGAGGTCAAAAGCCTTCTTCTACCGTGGAGTCCCATTCTCATGAACGTTGACCTCTTCCATACAGTACTGAGCTACTTTAAGTAAAAACTTTGGAAGATAATCGCTTCTAATCAATTAGGAGGTAGGAATGCCATGAGAAAGCAAATGTGCACGAAGGCTGACTTCGTGTGCGACAATTTTTTCTTCATATTCAGCGAAACACTGCTCTATTTCTGTGGCTTGTACCTTCCAGGCCTCGATCTCCTCGGTAAGTTTTTCATTTTCGGATAGAAGGGATTCCACCAAAGAGCTATCTTCAACCCGAGGGCTCCCTCAAGGGGCTGAAGGGGGATCATCGCTAACTATCTTCCAAGCGAGTAAATCCTCTTCAAGACAAGCCACTCTTCATTGAGCCAATAGGTGTTGTTCGGAAATTAATTCCCTATGGGCTACCAGTGTGCAATTTTTCCCAATAAACCGATTAGGCGCCCTTCCACTGCTGAAAGTCTAGTTGCAACGGCAAAACAGGACTTCAGAGAACCAAACTTCAAATAAATTTGACGAATTAGTTCTTCAAGTTCTTCATCAGCGGGATCACGACCCTTGACCACTTCTAAAGGGTAGGTACTATTAAATTCCTTTCTAAGGAAATCCTTGACAAACCTCTTGAAAGTAGGATGATCTTTAGTTTGCCACAGCTTCATCTCAGCTTCGAGGTTGTGGAGCTTATATTTCAAGGAGTCTTTCTCTTGGCTACACTTAAAGAGATCTCGAAGGATGATCAGTAGCTGCTTTCTTGTCTCATTTAGCTCTTTTTGGGCACTCAAAAGCTCCTCGCAAGCGCCCTCTAGCACCATTTTCAATGAATTATACTATGAAAAGAAAATAGAGGTAAAATCAATAAGTTGCGACATGAATAAAAATAAATGTGTTCTCATTGATTCTCAAGAAAATAGAGTTACAATTGAGGGACCGTGAGTAAAAAAAATAGGGAAGAGAAAATATTTTACAATCAGGAACCAACCCTAGAATCATCCTTCTTTGATGTGGAAGCAATCATTTCTTCCACCTGGTTGGCGGGGGAATCCTGCTCAAGGGAGGCATTTGTAGCCTCTGGAAGGGGGACCGCTCGAATCTCCTCAGCTAAAAAGAACTGCCCTTTGGCCTTGATGAAATCCAATAGGGCAAAGAGAAGGCCGTTGTGTTTGATAGCCTCATCCCATTTTGCATCCAGGGTGGTTTCGAGCTCTGGATTAACTAGTTCGTGCACCTGCTTGGCCAAATCTTCAGAAAGAGAAGCGGACACTTGTGGCTTTAAAAATTCCTTGGCTAATTTGCTTCAGCTAATTTCCTTGGCCACCCTTAGAAGATCCAGGAAGAGTTCTTGCAGCTCAGGGTTATTCAATAGATTGTGTTTGAATGCCTCGAGCAGTTGCACCTGCGTGGCTGAATCTTCTACAACTTGAACCCTCTCCTCTGCAGGTCGAACCCCCTCTTCTGCAGGTTGTACCCTCTTGTCGAGGGTATCTTTCTCTAGTGACCATTGACGCCTCTTGCCATGAACACCTTACCTCTCACTTTCCAAAAGCTTTTGCTTTTCTTTGAGTGCCCTATCTTTTTCCTCAAGCATCTTCCTTAGCTAAAAAATCTCAGCATCTCATTTGCTGAGCTCCTCACGAAGGTTACCTTCGCTAGCGGAGCAAAAGGAAAGGTAGGCCACCACTTTCTTGGTGGCCTTGCACAAAATTTTAGAGGCCTGGCAAAATAATACAGCTCAGATAAAGGCTACAAAAAAAAGATGAGAGAGAAGAGAAGGGATAAGATCATCTTTGATAGTTGATGCTCGATCCCGGATACAGATGCAACATCAGTTGAAAGGGGCAGAGATTTTTGATGAACATCCTCACCACTACGTGTCCCTATAAGCAATCTTGGTGAGGACGAGCCGATAATATTTCTATTCACCTTTGTCTTCTGGCGAAGGTTTTGGGTGTGAGGAGACCGCTCAGCACCAATGGTTGAGATAGGCCTTTCGAAGCCTTCTGCAGGAGGGGAAATTGGGTTCGAGGGGGAGACACTGGAATGGATGTCTGGTTCGATGAATCAATGATCCCCCTTGATGTAGCCTGACCCTACTTTGAGGAATTTGGCTTCTTTAAGCCCTTAGCGAGACCCACTAAAATGGAAAAAGATAGAGATTCAGTCAATAGTAATGAACATGATAACACAACAAATAAGAGAAGTATATTTCTCTTAAGGCACCTCTAGAAGGTCCCGAATGCCTGGGGTCACTAACGATGATCTCAAGGGGAGCATCTCTGGAGCCCTCACATTCTCTTAACCTCTTTCTTGTATCTTTCTGGAGTGTGTTATACACATATTCTTCATAGATTCTAGGCTGGAACGCAAAGCCGCCAATCTGGGGGTTAGGGTTGTTGAAGAGGCTGTAGTCGAGGGAGCTCGACGATAGTTTTTGTCTGTCCCTCTCGAGGGCATCTGGGCATATGTATTCCCCAGGTTTGGGAGATTCAACTTTCACGACCCAATTCCATGGAGGGACTCGATACCTCCTGCTATCGAACGAGATACCTTTTTTCCAGCTCTTCTAATCACCCAAATTGCCATGAACACAAAAAACTTTACGATGTACTTCTCGATTGGCAAATGTGACGATCATATCGGTAGACTGCCCACTATAGGACACGAAGTATAGTGAGCGAAGCAGCTTATAACTAGGTTTAATACCGAATTTGTCACATATGTTCAAGAACATCATAATGATCACCAAAACGTTGGGGTGGACTTGCGTAGGGCTCACCTGAAATTGCCTAAAGAGTTTGGAAAAACAAAGGGGCGGAAAGGGAAAGGTGAGCCCGCAACGAAGGTGTCAGAGAGAGATGGACGATCTTCCTTCATGAAGGTTATGGGGGAGTCACCTCCTCGAAAGGGTTGAAAATCAGCATCTGGAGCTATTCGTTGGCCAAGCAGATCGAGTCTAAAATTTTGGAAATAGCGGTTCTCGCTACTGGAATTGGGGGCTCCCTCCCTGAGTCTTTTAGCCTTAATCTTCGACAAGTCCCTTTTTTCTTCTCTTGAAAGGGCTCAGCCAGAGAAGATTCCCTCGAGAGGGTGCTTCCTCCCACCCTCAAGGATTGCCTTCTCCCTCAAAGGGAGTACTTCTTCCTCCTCCCCTATGGCTTCGAGCTCTGGATTTGGGGAAGGGTAAAAATCAATCTTCTCACTTGTAAAGGACCTCCTTATGTAAGGTTTGCCCATTCACAGAGGCCAGTTTTTAACAGCTTCTTAAGAAGGCATATAATTTATGGGAAAGATCCTCTCTTCCCCAGGACTATTAGATACGTCCTCTCCAGCATCTAAGTCGTGCCGGAATTCTTCGGAGTGGGTATATTCTAGGTCGCTAACGATTCTCTCCGGCGTACTAACCCTTGACTCGCCTACCCTAATTTCACTGGAAAGTTTCTCGAAGGCGGAACCCTCATCAGAGCGAGCCATGATGGAAAAGGGGGAAACGAGAAGATTAGATAGAGAATAGGGATGAAAGAACTTACTGATTTCTGGAAAAAGTGATGGAAGTTTGATAGTTCACGAGAGAAATATAGAAAAAAAATCTTGTAAGAAGACGCATGTAAACGAGAATAGTAAATAAGGAAGCACGGATGAGTGGTAAATATGGGGGCTGAAGTGATAGGTAAGTATTTCGGCATTGGAAATATAAAAAGTTGTTGAAAGACGTGCTCCAACTTGAGGAGGGGTAGATATTATTTGTAATTGTAATTAGATTCTATTTCATTTCCCTAGCTTGTACAGGTATTCTGTACCACTGTATAATATACCCTGAGATATAAATACAAACATACATTATTATCGTTATTTTCTACATTGTTACACCCACATTTACTTTGGTTTTCTGGGGCAAAAACCCGAGGTGGCCATCTTTTAGCATATTTAACCGGTGCTTTTGAACAGAGCCTCAAAATTTTTGGGGCTCCAACATTTTATTATTAGCTATCATATATAATATATAATTTATTTGTAGAAAATTAAACATGATCCCTCTGGAAGTCTACTTCCTTTCTTGTTCCAACTTCTTAGTTCAACACTTTTGCATGTTTTCTTTCGATCGAAGTATCTTCCTACTTGTAAGAACTTAACTTGAAGTATTTTTGAAATTTTATTTAATGATAATTAAGTAGTATTATTAATTTATCTTTGTCTTTATATTTTGTTTTAAAATGCCATAATATCAAAAAATAATATAAATTTTATTTGATAATTTTATGTTAATGTATTTAGGGGCCTCATTTTTTATTTTGCACAGACCTCTATATTGCCAGAGACCCCGTAATAGGTGTTGTTTGTTTGTCGTACCTTTTCAAATCTCCCAGACTGCAATTGAAAGTCCACCGTCAACACACTGCAAGTACTCCACACAAATGAAAGACAATACATATAGGGAGCTGAATTTCTGGAATTAAATTACACCAAACTTAAACACGATCCAACAAACAAGGTGTTCAAATTTAAAATAGCAAACTTATGAACTTGAGGAAATATATTAGATTTTGATGGGATCAACGAGCACCGACTGGATAACGGGCTTAGCCAGGGTGGGAGGATGTGTGTAGCCATCAGTTTCCCTGTAGAAATAATGCATAAACTTTCCAATTTGCTTCTCAAATTCATGAAATGCTTCCTCTTTAGATGCACCATATTGTATCATGTAACATGTCCTTTCTTCTTTTCCTCTTGTATTCATGATTCAATCCATTTTTGAATTTGTAAAAAATATAAAAGTTTTGATACCATGTAAAATATAACCGGGTTAATCAATAGTGCATTAATAGCACATCAATGACACCTATCATCAATTATGATGATTACAATATACTTTCCCGTTACAACTCATTTTGCTTAATTTAACTTTTGACAGTCAATTTTATCCAACTTCGACCATTAAATTCTATTATTGTATGTGTAAAACTATTATCATTTTATGTGATGTTGGATTCATCGTAACGTATATTTTAAGTTGTTATTTATTCAGAATTTTTTTACACATATAAATAAAGATATAAATATTTTAAAATTGAAAAAGTTGACAACCAAAAGTCAAATTAAGCAAAATGAGTTGGGACGAATGGAGTATAGGGCTGCAACAAACCAAATTCTAACGGGAACGAGATTCCAAAGTCTATAGGGAAATTACCATCTATAACTAATTCTATAAGGTAGCTACAATTTATAACCATTCCTACAAGGAAAGCATTTCTATTTCCTTATCAGATTTTCATGAAGAATAGTATGATTAATTTAAAACAAAACAAAGAAAATACGACACACTTTCCGTTTTCTGATTATTTTTTTTATATTGGCAGAATTTTCTCATCTGGCTGTTTTTTTTATATTAGCACACTGCACACAAGCTATTTTACATGTTGAAAGTTTAGGGGAGACTCTATTTTCAAATTAATATAAAATACCTCATGGCCAACAATGTCGTCCATCAACCTGCCGATAACTGCGAAAGCTTTTAGGAGGTTGGGGTTTTGTGTGAACCAAGCAAGGTGGTCTTCGCGCACAATTAGAACCCCACCACAAACCAAGGAGTTAAAAGCTAGCATTTTGAGATGTGTGGATGGTTAGAGGGGTGGATGGTTCGATGGTAGGCAACTCGAGAGGTGGATGGTTCGAGGGGTGCCGGCTTGAGGGGTAGTGGGTCCGAGGGGTGGATGGTTCGAGGGGTGGCAGATCGAGTGGTGGATGGTTCGAGGGGGATGGTTCGAGAGGTGAATGGTTCGAGGGGTGGCTTGTTCAAGAGGTGGATGGTTAGAGGGTGGATGGTTCGAGGGGTGTCGGCTTGATGGGTGGCGGGTTCGAGGGGTGGATGGTTCGAGGGGTGTTAGATCGAGTGGTGGATGGTTTGAGGGTTGGATGGTTTGAGTGGCAAGTTTGAGTGGCACCTCGAATGGTTAATGGTCTAGAGTAGTAGATGGTTAGAGTGGTGGATGGCGTGTGGAATTTCTGGTGTCACAGTTTTACCGGCGACATGGCTATCAGGCGCCGTAAATGTCTGGTGTCACGGTTCTACTGGCAACAAGGTTGGCTTCACCGACGCCATGGTTTTTGTAGGGATGGTTTTCCGGAACCGCGGCATTATGCCACTATTGCAACCCGGTACCACAGTTTTTAGCATCACAGTTATATGGAGCCAGTGTTTTCTGGAGACAATATTGGCTGACCCTACGGTTTTACATCGTGGGCTGTACATTTCCTCTAAATATGCACCCGTGTCTTGGCATATAGTCCAACCAGAAGGCCTTGCCTTGGAGGACTCACTTTTCATCCTTAGGGGTGGCTATCATATAACTTATTACTAAGGAATTGACGGAATAACAGCTTGTCCGCTACATATAGGGCAAAAGGAAACATTGTTGGAATGTACGCTCCTCCCATACTTTTCCTAGCCTAGGTTGTTACTATGATATTGACGGATACATTCATGCACTATATGCTCGAGCTACACTAGTGTTAAAAAGGCATAAAGCTGGCCATTAGCTAAAAATGGAATGGGCGGTTACAGAACCACTACACTAGGCACACACCGTACAAGTTGTTCCCGTTCTCCAAATTTTTCCCTAGTGAATTAGGCGGGTCCCTCAAGAGCACTTCGCAATGCCTCTTATTGCTCTTACTGCTGATATATCCATGGAAAAAGAATGTATGGAAGTCCAATAGCACTCCTCTTTCCCCACCTTAGGAGTGTATATGGTAGAACCTGCCCATCATGCCAAACAATGGCACATAGGTGATCCCAGCTTCAATTTTTTTGCATCACACAAGACTCCCACACTCAAGACCCGAGTCCACTATTCTCGGCTGCATTAGGACGGAGTAAATTGGCACCACGACTACGGCCTCCTGAAGACATGGGACAACCCTACCCAGTTGAGACCATTTTCTCAAGATTTACAAGACCCGAGACCACTAACCTCGGCTGCGTATAGGATGACAACATTTGGTGTAAGTAGAGCCAGTACCCTCCCTGGTTGGTATGTATGAGTTTGGATTATCATCTCAATCTTGACTCAAATTTATGCTGGAATAATTTCTCAGTGGATACAGAAGGCCTTGGATGTATGAGGTAGAAGCGGTATCTTAGAATGGGGTAGTGAATTTGTTTTCACCCCATCCATTATATCTTTCTTTACCTTGTAGTTTTTCCACTCACTACAGGGATATGCATATAGTTCACCCCAGCTCATCATTAATTAGCTTGGGGCCAGTAGGATACACATTGTAGTACGGGAGGGTGCACTTTCAAGTCACCCACCCGAATGTTCCACGACTTTTCTATTTACCATTTTACCATTGAAAAGCTAGCATTTCACATGCACAGGACACTAGTTATTAAGAAAATAGATATCATTTCCTTGTAGGAAAAGTTATAGATGATAGTTATCTTATAGAATTAATTTCCTTATGGAATTACAAGGAAAGAGCTTCTATTTCCTTGACACTAGTGCAACCTCCCAAAACTTGGAATGTGGCCACTATCAATCCATCCTGCCTCTTCAAAGTATGCTCTCGCCACTGTTTTCATCCACACAAACAAAGGTTGGTTAAACTTGTGGGGGAAATATTGACCCATAATCCACGGGTCAAGCGAATTCTTTATTTTTAAATCCAAATGAGTACGGTTCAAGTGAGTAATGGGTTAAATGGGTAATGGGTTACTAAAAAATATGTATCGAACGGATTGAATTTGCGGATTGACCACATGTCAATAAAATGATTATATCCATGGGTCAAACCCATAAATTTCGTGACTTAATGTATTTCATTAGTTTTAAAAAAAATTTAAATCACTAATTGAGATGAGTAGGGGAATACATTGGCTCCCCTAACTAATCGAACCCAAAATAATAATACATTATGTTTTTGTTCATCCAAAGTTTTCTTGGACCTGTCACAAAAAAATTAAGAATAAAATAGACATGATTCCACACTTCAATCCTCCACCCCCGTGTTGAATGTAGTGTGGCCAGACGTACATTGGCCAAACTTAATGTATTTCATTAGCTAGGATGCTATGGGAAAGGGGACTAATTAGCTTTACCAAACATGAACATGAAATACATGAAAATGAAAAATACAAGAAACATCAACCCTCTTACTAGTGTAGTGGCAGATACAAAATCTTTAAACCGGGATTTATACATAAATATATAAATATATATATTGTTAAAATGAAATGAATTGAATCTAATTGAACTGAACTAAAAAGTTTGTAGCATTGAGAAATACAGAGTAGTAAAAACTTAGGATACATACCAATATAACCCTATCTACTTGAGCAAATACCAATATAACTCTCAGATAATTTTTAGTGCAAAAATAACTCTAACTAGTTGACATAAGTGTCAATATAATCCTTATACACTTTTTCAGGCATTGACCGGTGTTGACCACATGTAAAATGACAAAAAACCCTTTAACTTAAAACATATAAATGTTAGGACATTTTTTACCTCAGACCACCACCTCCACCGCTAGGCCACCACCACCACTTCCACTGGCAGGGCCCCACCACCACCAGCCAGCCCCTACCACCACCACCAGGCCGCCATCAGCCCTCCACCATCACCCCAGCCAGCCAGCCTCACCACCACCACCCATCCAACCCTGCCACCGCCACCACCACCACTCCCAACCAGTTAGCTCCGCCACAACCACCACCCCAACCAGCCAGCTCTGCCACACCATCGCCATTTACAACATCGGAGAAAAAGGCAATGTCATCGGAGAACGATGCAGATGAGGTGTCGGAGGCGAACAAAATATCAGAGGAGAACGAGCCATTGACGAGAGACAGAGAGGCAGAGGAGGCAACGTTATCAGAACCGGGATGAAGGAGGTAGAGGTGAAGTTGACGGACGGGGAAGAAAGGGGAGAAGAAGAAGGGCAGAGGTTAAGTCAGGGAAGAAAGGGGAGAAAATAAGAGAAATGGAGAAAATGTGGCATAAATGTAATTTCATAATTTTTAAAAATATTTTAAGAGGAGTAAAATAGTAATTTCACTAAATTCCGGCTAAAACTGATCGGAATGGGTAGTTTTGTACTTATGTCAACTAGGTAGGGTTATCTTTGCACTTTCAAATACTGAAAGGTTATATTGGCACTTATGTGAAATAAGTAGGGTTATAAATGCACTTTTTTTCTAAAAACTTTGAATAAATTAATTTAAATTACATTAAATTTAATTCTTGCTGAACTGAACTGAACTGATGTAAATAAATTCATAAGGACAGGGCCTAAAATCATACCCCCTCCATCCCAACTCTGTTTGCACTTCTACTTTTTTAATATTATTCTCTATCAAAGTTTGACCGCGTATTTGAATTGATATAAAAACAACAATATTATCATATACGATATTGTTAATTTCGTCGTAACAAGTAGTTTCTAAATATGTACTTTTTATTTTCCGTTATTGTACATATTAACAGTTAAACATGTTTCTTGAATAATGTAATAATAATTGCAGCGCAAATAGAACTTAGGGTGAGGGAGTAAAAAAAAATCCAAAATGTTGCTCACAAGTACTAACGTACCTTCGTTTTAAAAAAATCGTTCTCATTCTCATTAACTGCAAGATTGTTACATATTTGCGCCCAATTTAGTTCGCTAACGTACCTTTGATATGCCATAGGCATTGGAATTGTCGGATTGGACCATCCTTTCTCCATGTCAGAAGAGACTTGTAATAAGGCCTCATAACAAGGTCTCATATATGATGGCAACTCATCCAAGGCTCTTGATTTCCCAACTGTTACACATCACAATGTATTGAATGGAAAACAAAAGAAGTGAACCTTAAAAAGAGAGTGTGTACCTTAAAAACATAGTGATATAGCCCATAAGTAGTACTCTGGTAGTCTATCTCGAGCGAACCAAGTCTTCTTTGTAACATCTAAGCTTTTCCACCATCTAGTAATTAACATATGCAGTTAACGATGTTAAGATTGCATTGTTCTTAGTAACAACTCAAGAGACTAAAATTACTTGCTAATTTGAAAGTGTAACATCAAAGCCTTTCCACCACCAGCTTTTGTTTATTTCTCAAAATTAAGGAAATTGGAATTTTTTCTTTGTAGGAATCGTTATAAGATAGTAACTTCATAGTATGAGTTAGATGATAGTTTCCTTTTCAGGCTTGACTTTAGTTTGTAATCATGCATACTGTAACCCTAATGATTGATGAGATATCCATGTGCCATTGACGAGATATATCATTCGTATTATATTTAATATACACTTCTTATTTTTATAATGGTTACTCATTTTTCATATTTTATCTCATGTCAGAAACACCCTAAGAAGTGCTTGCGCCTTTTAGTCTTGAAAATACTTAGTTGAAAGAGAGGAATACTCCGCTGGAGTATAAATTATTAAGAACGAGTTGGAGTCCCACTGTGCATCGCGCGGTGTTTTTGATTAAAAAATATTTGAATGTAAATTTTGTTTTTATGTTTCAGAGATTAAGTATAAATTAAAATTTAAATATAATAATTGTAATATTAACTATAATAATTATAAATTTAAAGTAATTAATTGAGGTTGAATTAATTAAAAATAAACTATTTATTTCCATCTTATAGTTTTAATTTAATTATTTACTTGGTAGTTTTTAAAATTATCCCTTTTACTTTAGTTTTAAAAGAGAATAAGAAAATAATCACAAGACATCTCAGTCTAACACTGTTAATATTTAAAAACATGTACAATTTATGCTCCAGGCTTCATTTATTAATCATCTTGATGTGTGTGACAGTGGTGGATGTAAAATAAATTTTCAGAGGGGGCACAATTTGTTAGTCAATAACATTAAAAAAATAGTTAAAAGTTTGATAGAATTAGGTATAATTAAGAGTTTTACTTATATATGTGGAATTATTTATAATAACACATAATAAAATTATTAAAGACACATCTAAATGAAATTTATTATAATTTTAATATTATAGTTACACAAAATTTTATTTTACCGACTAATTATTAGACATGTTATGTTATAATTGACAATACTAATGATATTAATTGATGTACATTTTTCCTTATTGCAACGAGATTCATGCAAGTTTAAAAAAAATATAGTGTATTGCAATGTATAAATAATTTTAGTTTGACGCTAAAAGTTATTAAGATGATTTCTTTTTGTTAATGGTCTAACTGTTAGTCAGGCTAACATGAAATATTGATATATATTTTTATTATAATAATCTGTGTATGGATTTTCAAATAAATCAAAGTAATACTTTATTCGGTTTAAAGAATGAAAAAAGGTAAATATTATAGTAATTAAGAGGAAATGTATTCCCTAACTAATGGGATCAATACATATCTCATCATTTCATTTGAAAAAAAAAATATATGTATCTCATTATTCATTAAAAAGAAAATTAAAATTAAATAGACAAATATGATTCAAATCAAACTTTAAAAAATTACCTAACAAATCAATAGATATGAAAATAATTGAATGAATCATAAGTTTGCTCCCCAAAATTGTTTAACATATGAAATAGAGAAATAATGGAATAAGAATCATCCTTGACAGTGAATAAATTTTGACTTCCTTGTCTTTTATTTTGGTTGCTCTTCATTTTCACTTTCAAGTTCATCTTCACTTTCAAGGTTTGACATCAAATTAAGATGGACCTCTTTATTTCTTCCTCTTGAACTTTTGACTTTGTAATAATAAAGACACAAACTATTAGCTTATTAAAAAGATATTTGTATTAGCATATTGGTTTAAAAATTTATCTTTAGAATCTTTTGGTGTATCATAAACTTGTTTAATTTGAACCTTCTAATTCTGGCATGTCATCTTCTTCTTCAGTTTCAATCTTGTCTGCGAGAGATATATTAGTGTATTTTGGTTCAATTTCACCTTCTCTCATAGCAACTTTTACTTGAACTATGTATTTAGCATTTGCAATTTCATTATTGCGGTTTTCAATATAATTCATATTGAAAATAAATAAGTGTGGATACAGTTGGTAAGCATATTTAAAAATATTACATGTGTAATGTACCAAACTATGAAGAATTTATCAAACCTAAGTAATTTTGTTCATTGCTTGGTTAACGGTGAGAGCCAATAATTTTTCTGCATTTTCAACAAAAAAGGAATCTGTGATCTTTCCACATTCATCTGTTAGGTGAGCTTGAAATCGACATCTAAACAAGAAAAGTTAGCTTGTTATGATGATAGCCATTGTATGGACCAATATAGAAAAAATATTCAATATATATTAATTGAGAAAAATTGTTATAATACGATGATATGGCATGCACGTGATATAAAAAGAAGACCATCGCGCATATATGTTTAACAAATTGATATGTCATGGAATGCTGAGATAGAAGGCTATTGTGCGGAATACCCGAGAAAGAACAAGTAAAGAAAATAAAGCGAAAAACAAGACACTGAGATTTTACGTGGTTCACCAATTGGCTACATCCACGGCCGACCAAGATCGGATTCCATTAGAGAGAAAGGCCAGAATTACAGATTTCCTACTCTCTACCAATCCTATCTCTTAGAGGTTACAATAAAAGGCGAGGCACTATATATATAGTCATCTCCACCTTAAACCCTAACGGCTTTGGGCCCAGAAACAATCTGGCCCAAACCAGAACAGGAGACAGAATGCCAATAACAGCCCAAACATAGAACATGCTATACAAACCTGTCAAAGCGAGTCCCTGTACCAGCGAGATCCCCGTACCAACCTGTAAAAGCGGCTAATATGGAATACCAAAGGCAAAGTCTGCCTAGTTTTAAGTAATACGACAGGCCTTGGCAAATATTCATGAATGAATTATCTGTTTTGAAGCCTCGCCAATTATATCTGATACTACATAATCCTCACCAAGTAAATAAGCAATATGAATTATAATGATTAATTATAAGCCTCAAAGAGCAATATAATGCTTAACACTTGCACTTTCTCAAAGAAATAAGCCTTTTCATACATGGAAACAATGCCACACATATCACATTGTGCATCAGTATGCATCATCATCGTCATTTGCATCAGACAACCCTTGACAAGACTATAATGTATTTAACTGAACATAAGACAATTGCTGGTGATGAAAATAAAAAAAAATAAGAAATAGCATAAAATAAGAAATAGGGAACAAGTAATTGCAGATGATAACTATATTTTGATAAAGAAGAGAGTTTATTATTGTAATTGTTGTGCTTCTCTAGTTCAGGGGATTCAATAAGTAGTTGTTTCTGCCTTTTATCTTGGTTTTACCTAATTAATTCAATTATCACTACTGGTGTGTTCCAACATGACTAAATTAACCAAGTGCATAATAACGTAAAACGTAAAAGACACACGACTTGGTTACGCAGTTCGGTGAAATTCACCTACATCTGCGGGGCCTGGCCCAGTTCAGAATGAATCCACTAATCAGAAAGATACAATACAAAGTACACCATACAATTATACTTATCTTATCTAACTATAATGTGAATCCTGCAAGTTCCCCTTGCTACCGATCCGCCTTGATCAGACTCCCTCTGACCTCGAAACTCGTCGACGCTGGATCTCCTCCTCCCGAGGAATTAAGGCATATGATTCTGAACTTTGTGCAGAAGGTTCGTGTGTTGGAACACAGTATTCTGGCTCTTTGCAATTCTCGAAAGATAAAAAATCCGTGTGCAGATTTTTTCTATTAAATCCGTAAATAATGCAGCCGTGTTTGTTCTCAATATATAGTCCATGAGCAGATCTGAATTCTCCATGATTATCTCCATAATATTCCTATTCCAAATCCGCTTCTTGAAGCATATCCAAATCCCATAAATAAAGGGATTTACCTTATCTCATTCTATCCCATATATTCGAATAAATCTTCTCCATATAAGTAGGGATATTCCATAAACCAATTATGCTTCACACGCCTAAACATATAGCAGAATATTTAGATTTCCATAACTCACAAATACCATAATATTCTGTCTTCTTTTTCCGTAAACATCTTTGCGTGAATATACTGCTAATTCGCATGTATGTCTTGTGCAAATGTAATTCCTTCTCCACATAATATTCTGATTACAATCAAATCTCTTGGAGATAAGAATTACCAAATCTAATCCCTTTAAGTAAGGAATTGATATATTCTCCAACTCAAATACAACTGGACAAGATGTATCCTTCTCGGATTCAGTCTTCAACCTTTCCTTATTTCACCAAAATTCCTTCTTTGATGTTGCAACTCAATAATACCATATTTGCATAATTTCCACAAATTGCCAACTAGATAAATCTAGACTTTACAATCTCCCCCTTTGGCATTTTGTGGACCAATCACCTTTTGGTATTTCATCACAAGAGCTTATGCAAATAAAGATATCAACCTTGAAAACCACTCTGGATGTTGGAACATAGAAACACAGCATCTCCCCTAAATTCCAGATTCCCTCAACATCCAGGAATAATGATCATGTTGGAACATCAACCCAACGAGGCCAATAAAGTCATCCAAGAAATCCAAAACATCTCCCCCTTGGGACCATAAACATGCCAAACGCAATAGACACAGAATACCAGAATCTCCATTAAATGCAGCTCCCCCTGAATCAAATCTCTGGCCTATGTTGGAACATAGCCATAACAGAACTTTTAAACTTCTTCAAGAGCAACAATCTGTGCCTCATCTAATCTGGCATCTTCTACCTCCAAAGTTAACATCTGAATGGATTGAGCTCTCTACTTCACACCATTGTACCACTCAAAATTTGGATCAATGTTACCTCCCTTATAATTCTTGTAAAATCTCCCGATTGTACTCCTTGTAGATTGAGGCGGCAGTCTTGAGACCCAAATAGTCCATGTACTGTAAATCCACACTCCTCATATACACCCAGATCAGTTGTTCTTTCGGCTAAAATTATATCTCTCATGGCAGTTTGATCAGAAGTGCCTTTAATAGTCTGCTCACCTTGTGTTGGATCACAGTCACCAATGTTGGAACATAACAGCTCTCATTGCTTCAGAATCAACACATCTCCTACTCAGCTTCCTTCACTTCATCAGTACTTTCTCCCCCTATCTGGTGTTGGAACATAGACTTGTTCACCATCCAGATCATAATCTTCTCCAACCACAGTTACTGATGTTTGAACAGCTGAATCTCTAATCCATGTCCACGTCTTCTCAACCTGTCTCCAAACTCTGTGTTGGAACATGACCAGCATCACTGTCTTCCAACTCCTTATCATCATAAACCAGAATACCAGGAAGAACCACCTTTCTAATATATTCGACCATCATTTTTTTCACCTTTTTCTTCTTTCTAATTTTTTTTTGTGTTTTTCTAATTTTCTGTACACAAAATAAATAAACAAAACTTATACTACTAAATAAAAGCTTTAAAGAAATACCTCAAATCTGACAAGTACCTAAGTGTTGTCTGAGGAGCTCAACCGTAGCAGTGTCCAACGGCTTTATGAAAATATCCGCAATTGGTCTCGATGTTGGAACATAGGCTACCACGACTTTTCTCTCAACCCGAATTCTTACAAATACTCCCACCATACTCATCTTCAATTTAGCTTGCATCAAAGTCACAAAATCTTGTTCATGAAAAAAAAGCAAGGTATGATCTTCTCCCCCTCGACGAGAACCTTTCTGAATAGGAAAGGTCGTGAGTCGCTTATACCACGTCTGTGGTGCTTGTCTTGATCCATACAAAGCCTTTTTGAATCGATGATATACTTCCTCATTAACTACATCATGTAGGGGAGCACTCTTGACAGCTTTTTGATACATCATAAAATTCATAGTGCACGCCATAACAAGGAGAATGCGAATAGATTCTAACCTGGCAACTGAGGAAACAACAATGAGGGAGAGAAAATATTGTAGACTAGAAAGTACCCTATAATTAACCCAAGGGATCGATCGAGTCATTCTTCCGCTTGATTCAGCCTTCACAGATGTTGGAACATGGGAGAGTTCTGGAGAGGACGATGTTCCAACATTGTTGAAGATATAAGAATCACCAGCTTTATCTTTAAGATTTGTCTCATCCGATGTTCCAACATCATTACGTCCTTGATCTGAGAAATCAACCGATGTTGTAACATGGTCAGCCGTACGATCTACTTCATCACATTTGACACTGCAGCAGTTCACTTCTTGTTCCAATAAATAACATTTGTCTGATGACCGAATACCAGTAAGCACTTTGTTGTTGCCATGTTTCACTATGCACTTTTCTTTATGGAATTCCACGGTTATATTTTCATCACATAGCTGGCTGATACTCAGGAGATTAGACTTTAGGTCTTCCACCAACAAAACACCAGTGAATACGGGGAATCCTTCAATATGCAGTTCACCTTTCCCAACCACTCGACTCTTCTTTCCATCGCCAAATGTAACAAAACCACCATCATATGACTGGATGTTTGTTAGTAATTCCTGAGTTCCAGTCATGTGGCCAGAGCAACCACTATCAAAGTACCACGAGTCTCTAGAATGTGCAATAGGAGACGTGTGAGCAATAAGGCAAGTACTCGTGCATTTAACAACCCATACCTTTCTGACCATTCTTGATCGCTGCGCATCGTCTATGTTGGAACGTACTGAGAGTTGTCGCCCTGTCATGATATCTCTGAGCAGTTTTTGGCATTGTTCCTCTGTATGACCTTGATACATGCAGTAGCTACAGATGAGAGGTTTCCTTTGATGGGTCTCGATAAACTTTCTTTTCACCTCTTGAACCTTTGACTTGAGACTGACCTTGCTCCCTGATAAATTGTCAAACCAAAATTCCATGTCGATCTCCAAAGTGTTTTCCCATGATCAGAATGTCATCAAGTTTTGCCTTTCTAGTGTTTAACTTGGTAATAGCTGCTTCGGCCATCTCAGCTCTCTTAGTTGTTGAGCTTAGATTCAAATTTAATTCTTCAATCTCTCTTCTGAGTTCACCAACTAAAACTCGCAACTCCTTCTCCTTCTAAAACTGAATATACTAAACCCTAATGGATTGTATTTTGGAAATTCAGCCCTTTAAAGCCCACATGGTCGAGCTATCAGTCCAATAAACTCAAAATGAAATAATTTTACAATATTTTACAGTGATCACACTACCACATTAAGAACCCAGTGGGAAAAAGATTATAGTATTTTTCATGATGTCTTCAGTTCGTCGACAATCTTGAATAATAAATCCAAAATGTCGATGGTGACTCCTTCTTCAATTCGTCATCATAAAGGCGATCAATCAAAGCATTTAAAGCAGTATCTCTAATCTTAGCCATTGACCTAGTTATAGGTCCCGCCATGTCACTTAGAGGATCTCGAACAAAACCCTTAAATGTTTGATAAAGACGTGGAATGTCTTCATTTATGGTGGTAGTAGTCTTGGCATCTCCATCATTCCCTTCGTGGTCGAAAGGTTTTTCCCTTGAAACTGAATCATCTTCAAAAGTAAATGGAGATAAATCAGCAACATTGAAGGTTGCACTAATACCATAATGATCTGGTAACTTAATCTTGTAAGCATTGTCATTCACACGATCCAACACTTTAAAAAGACCATCTCCACATGGACTCAACTTAGATTTTTGAGCATTTGGAAACCTTTTTTTCCGTAGATGAACCCAAACACAATCTCCCACGTTAAACCTCTCAACTTGAGGCTTTGATTAACTTTATCAGCATTCTGTGCATTTGTCCGTTCAATTTTCATGTGCACCTTCTCATGGATTTTCTTCACAAAATCAGCTTTATTTTCTCCATCAAGGTTTTTTATCTGTTTAAAATTCAAAGGAAGTAGATCAAGAGGTGTAATAGGTAGAAAACCATAAACAATTTCAAATGGAGGTAAAAAAGTAGTAGAATGAATAGTGCGATTGTAAGCAAACTCTGCAATCAGAATGTGAATGCATTTTCCCCAATTCTTTAAGTTCTTCTGAACTAGTGCACGTAGGAGAGCCCCTAGGGTTTGATTGGTCACTTCTGTTTGTCTATCAGTTTGAGGATGACAGACAGGCAAAAACAACAACTTTGTCCCTAACTTGCACCACAAGGTATTTCAAAAGTAGGATAAAAATTTAACATCACAATCAGAGACAATCAATGCAAGAATGTCATGTAACCGACTACTTCCTTCAAAAATAGATCCACATTATACTTTGCATCATCTATGTGCCATTTTCGAAAATTTATCCACAACCACAAAGATAGAATCATTAACTGACTAAGATCGTGGTCAGTCTTGGACAAAATCCATGGAAACATCAACCCAAGGATGTGTAGGAATAGGTAATGGAGTATAAAGACCTTGAGGCTTAGTTTTAGACTTAGCTTTCAAGCAATCAAGACAATTCCTACAAACTTTGTCAATAACAAGTGCCATTTTTGGCCAGTAGAAGTGTCCTCGCAACAAATTATAAGTTTTAAATGCACCAAAATGTCCCATTAAACCACCTGAATGATTTTCTTTAACAAGTGATTCATGCATAAAACATTGATGAATACATAACCTATTATTCATAAACAATAAACGATCATGCCGAAAAAACTTCTCATAAGCACCATTTTTGCATGCAGCATAAATAGATGAAAAATCAGAATTAGTCGCATATAATTCTCGCACGAATGAAGAACTTAACATAATGTATTCCAATCATGTAAGTAAAACATGTCTACGACTCAAAGAATTAGCAACAACATCTCCCTTTCCCTTTTTGTAACGCAACACATAAGGAAAAGATTCAATGAAACTGGACCATTTAGCATGACGCTTATTCAACTTCATCTGACACTTCAAATATTTCAAGGATTCATCATCACTATGAATGACAAATTCTTTATGCAACAAATAATGTTTCCAAGTTTCTATAGCACGCACAATTGCGTAAAATTCTTTATCATACACATGATAGTTTAGAGCACCGCCCTTTAGCTTCTCAATGAAGTAAGCTATAGGTCTATTATCTTGCATAAAAATAGCACCAATACCAACACCAGAAGCATCACAATGAATCTCAAAAGTACCATTAAAACCAGGTAAAGAAAGAACACGAGCCTTACATAATCGTATTTTCAATTCATTAAATGCATTCTCTTGACTCTCAGTCCAAAAAAATTTCACATCCTTTTTAACTAGTTCATTTAGAGGTGCAGAAATAGATGAGAAATCATGCACAAACCTTCTATAAAAACTAGCTAAACCATGAAAAGAACGTACCCAGTTGGCATTAGTAGGTCTCGGCTAGGTCATAATGGCCTCAATTTTGGTTTCATCGACTTTTATGCCCTCCTTAGAGACCAAAAATTGAGAAACACCACTTCCGAAGCGCACATTTCTGAAGCGCAAAATATTCACTTCTTGATGTTCGCTACAAACAAGACTTACAGAGTGCAACAAGAACCATTTTAACATGCTCAATATATTCATCAACCAACTTAGAATAAATCAATATATCATCAAAATTGACCACAACAAATTGACCAATAAACTTTCTCACGACATGATTCATCAACAACATAAAAGTACTAGGTGTATTATATAAACCGAAAGACATAAAAATCCATTCATACAACCTGAACTTAGTTTTAAATGTAGTTTTCCATTCATCCCCCTCATTAATTTGAATCTGATGATAACCCTGAGTCAAATCAATCTTAGTATAAATCACAGATCCATGCAAATCTTCAAGCATATCATCTAACCTAGGGATATGATGGCGTTACTTAATGGTAATCTTGTTAATAGCACATAAATCAATGCACATATGCCAATGTTTATCTTTATTAGGAACTAAAATGACAGGCACAATACAAGGAGATAGGGATTCTTGCATATAACCTTTTTGAAGTAACTCCCCGACTTGTCATTTTAGTTCCTTTGTCTCCTTAGAATTTGCTTTATACGCCAGACAGTTTGGGATAATTGAACCCATAATCAAGTCAATCTGGTGTTCAACACCTTGCAAAGGTGGTAAACCCGCGGGTAAGGCTTCCGGAAAAACATCCTCAAATTCCTGTAACATCTGAGAAAATCATGGAGGAACATGTATAGGAATACCATCATTGGAAAAGTAGCTCTCTTTAAAATGTGTGATAAGTATATAAGAATGATTATCAAAAGCACGATTCACATCCCTAATCGATGCATAAAATGATCTACCAGAATCATTAGGAAGTTCATGTCTCATCATGTAAATCGATGGCGAAGGACTAAGATGCGAAGATAGGATTTTATGCAACTTATCAGATTCATTCTTAGACTTACCTGGCTTACCTGGAACGGCCTCCCCTGATTTTGGTCGAAATTATCAAGGTTTTTGCCTCCATTTTTCACCTTGTGGGCGATCTCCTTCAAGCCCTAGCTAGGGTTTTGATCGGCCATTTGCACATCAGTCGTAAACTTCTCTTTGTTGATTTTCATTCGTCTCTGTGCCTCTAAAACTTCCACTGGAGATAATGGGACGAAAGTATACATTTTTCTATCCTTAATTAGAGTAATTTTTTTAGTTTAAACATTATGCATAGGTTTACGATCAAACTTCCAAGGTCTCCCTAACAAAATATAACTAGCTTCCATAGGTATAACATCACATAAGATAGAATCATGGAATTTTCCAATATTAATGTTAATCATGCATTGTTTGTTAACCCTAATTTCACCACTACCATTTAACCAAATAAGTTTATATGGTGATGGATGAGTAGTCACAGGCAAAGACAATGATTTAATAAGAAGATTAGACACAGTATTAGCACAAGAACTGCCATCAATAATTAGTAAAAAATTCTTATCTTTCACAAGGCAACATGTACGAAAAATGTAAATCCTTTGTACCTGTGTTTAGGCCATTTGAGAGTTTAGAACTCTTAACGACACGAAATTACCTTGTGTTTCCGGACCTTGTTCACCGTGATCATTTATGATGATCTCTTCATTTACTTGTTCTTCACCACTTTCACACAATGGTGGCATATCATCATATTCTTCTTCTTCATCTCCTTCCCCAATTTTTGTTAACACTTGTGCATGAGGACAGTTATTGCGAACATGTCCTCTTTCTTTACAATTAAAACAAGTAGGAGAGATAACAGAAACCGAATTTAATGAAGAAGTAGTGGACTTAACTGGAATTTTTGAAACCTGTTGGGTTGGTGGTGTCACCCTCCTCTCAGTAGGATTATAAGTCGGATTTGAATAAGTTTGAACCAATCCTCGTCCTCCCATGGGTGTGCTTCTACTGCGGCCATAACTAGAGTTTCTGGAGAACCCTGGTCGTTGACTGGAAAATTTGGGATGTGGCCTCCTTGGTCGCAGGGTACTCTCAACCAACCTTGGTTTCACTAATGAATCATTCATAAATATGTGATGTTGAAGCTTGACTGGCATTTGAAGGCTTTCACACAAGCCTTCAATGAATCAATTTTTGATGAATGCATCGTCTTCTTTCATTCCCTTCCCTCATGGTCAACTCAAGATCTTGCCAGTATTCATCAACTGTGTGATTTCCTTGCTTCATGTTGGACAGATAAGAATGTTGTTCCATTAAGTAAGTAGGCGGAACATGATATTTGCGAAGCTCGGATCTCAATCTTTCCCAGGTGGAGATAGGTTTCTTTCCAGTAAGATATCACGATTCCTTTTTATATTTCTGCCATTCAGCCACATAGTGAGTGAAATAATACTATGCCACTTTGACTTTTTCCTTCTTCGATAATTGTTGAGGTCAAACAGATTCTCAATTTATCGTTCCCAATCAAGATACTTCGCTGGATTGTGTTGACCATCAAATCGAGGGATGTCATACTTTAAACCCTTGATGTCTTAAGCTTCATCAGAACTTGACTGAGATCCCAAATTTCTCTTCACTCTGTTTCAGGAATGAGATTTACTGTGGTGATACCTTCTAGAATACCCTCAGTGTGATTGTCTTTTCGAACCATCATTATAATAGTCATCTGAACTTCCAGAACCATTGAATTGACGGACATATTTCTTGGTTTCTTCCCTTTTAACCGATGATATAGGTGTAGGCAGTGCCATGCCATCAACTTTTCTAGCCAACCTTTGCATCTCACTCATAAGTGCATTTATTGCGACAGTAAACCGATCAGGATCATTGGCTTCATTTGGATTAATTCGATGTCGCTCCTAGCTATTTGGAGCCTCTTCATGTGATGATTACCACGCCCATCATTAGAGGTGTTCATCAATGTAAAATTGTTAGGATTGCTAACAAAAGGCGGGATGAATGGATTTTCGTCCCATATCTTTGCTAAACTACTAAGAAAATCAAATAGTTAGTTAAAAAAATCCTCCCCCTTCCCTTTGTTTAGTTAGGTTACTCACCAAGTGTATAATACTCACAACTCACAAGGCGAAAGCTAATGTGAGGGCAATTGATCAATTAACCGCAGTTCAAAGCAAACTATGGAGATGAGTACTGCAGAACTTATTTCGAAATTTAAAAATGTAAAACTCAAACTTGGGCTCTACTATCTAGAATTCAAAATTCTACAAAGAATAAGGAACAATACACAATTAGAATGACACAAATCAGAGCTATATTGAATGAATTATGATCAAAACAAGAAGGCTTTATATAGGCGACAAATAGGTTCTGAAAATTCAAGAAACTTTTTCGAAAATAAATTGGAATAGAAACTCAAATCCAAATCCCTTGTGGTAAAGGATTTTAATGACCTACTTTTCCCCCATGTTGAAAATTTATATCAATACCCCTATCTCAATTTGCTTTTATTTCCTTTTCTTCTTCCGATTAGGATTTTGATTTTTCTTTTCCTTGTTCAAATCGGATTTCCTTTTTTTTTTTCCTTCTTTTTCAGACACAATTCATTTTTTCCTCTCGATATAACAATCACAATCAGAATCTTATTCCCCAATTAATTCAAAACCGTGTACAATTCCCAAATTTTCAAAAATTGCAAAATAGTATCCAAAACTTTCAAAATTTGCAAATCTGCGCCCCAAATTTCCAATTTCAAATCCTAAATTCCGATTTTGAAATCCAAAAATCTGCTACCTTTTTTTTTATGTTCGAAAAGTTTTGGAACAAAAATCGCCTATACAAAAATTGGAATAAGAAAATCACGACAATTTCCTCTTGATTCAAATGAACTTCGAGGTATTCGAGATCGTAAGGATCAAGAATATGACACTATATACATGGAAAATGGCACAAGATTCTATTTTTTTTAATAAGGTGCAATCAAGAATCAAAGAACAATTCAAGATCACAGAATCAAAGAACGATAAAGAAAACAAATAGAATTATGAGCATGCAATAATTTTCAGAAGAGTTGACGAAAACTATCACGAGCACATAAACTGTTTAAACTACCTAAAAACTACAAACTGACCGGGAGGTGAAGGCGGATAATACTTGTTAACGCTCAGTCCCTTCGACGTCCTCCTGACTCGATTGATGAAGGTGATGGCAGATAATAATACCGAAGTATTTTAACTCTCGTACCCTTCGACATCCTTCGACTCTAGATTCAATCCTCATGGTAAGAAAGATCAAACAAACACAGTTAAAATACGACATGAAAGAGTATATATATAATAAAATTTCAAAAATAAATTAATGCAAAACTCGAAACCATTTTTTTTCTCGGCCTTAGTAGATCTTTCGCTTTGCTCTGATACCAACTGATATGAATCTCCCTGCGAAGACTCAGATTGCGGAATTAATATCTTTGTTCTAGTTAAGGGATCTGCAAACCCTCACTATCTTGCACGAAATTCAGGTGTCTAGCCCTCGGGGCACACCTAACTTTGACTTGCTCTCTAACTAATCATCGGGATCAGATTACAAGGTTTATTGGTACTTAACTAGCCTTCAGGGTTAAGCAACAATGGAATAGCTCGCAAGAAAAGAGTATGAACTTAAAAGGTTGTATATTTGATTGATAAAAATGTAAGAAATTTGTTCGACAAGCCCCCCTATTTATAGGGTAGATTTCGGCCCTAAACCCTAATCACAAATGGAAACTGAATTGACTTATGACAACTTTAATAAATTAAAACTATATCTAACTAAAATACCTAAAATAAATGATAATCTAAGGTAATCTTGTCGAATATTACTCTATCTAATCTTACCAAATCTAATTCTAATCAGAATAAAACTGAATATACTAAATCCTAATGGGTTGTATTTTCGAAATTCAGCTCTTCAAAGTCCACATGGCCGAACTATCAGTCCAATAAACCAAAAATAAAATAATTTTACAATATTTTACAGTGATCACACAACCTCATTAAAAACTCGGTGGAAAAAAAGAGTATAGTATTTTTCGTGATGCCTTCAGTTCGTCAACAATCTTGAATAATTAATCCAAAATGTTGATGGTGATTCATTCTTCAATTTTTCATCATAAAGACGATTAATCAAAGCATTTAAAGCATCTTCTCTAAGATTAGCCCTTGACCTAGTCATAGGTCCCGACATATCACTTAGAGGATTCCGAACAAAACTCACAAATGTTTGATCAAGATATGAAATGTCTTCATTTATTGTGGTAGTTTTCATGGCATCTCCATCATGCCAATGGCTGGGATTCTGTTACACGGGCCGCCTGGATGCCGGAAGACTAAGCTGGCTCATACTATTGCTAATGAGATTGGGGTCCCCTGTTATAAGATATCTGCTACTGAATTAGTGTCTGGTATCTCAGGTGAAGATCTTATCACTTCCTGCTAAATGTAGTAGCATAATCTTTTTGCGAATGTTAGTTTCTGAAATGATGTTTTTTGCAGTTATATGGTATGCATTGAATGGTTTATCTGCTGCTAATTTAGTTAAAGCATAAACCTGATTAATATGTGATTCAGTTTGACAGTGTTTCACTGCCCCTTTTACGTGAGAAAATTCTATATTGGGGGCTACATTAACTCCATGTCGATGCAATTAGGGAGGACGCATTGAATGCGTTCTCTTCATTATTAATTTTTTTAAATTTTGGAAAAATAGTTAACGCATTTAGCAAATGCGTGCTCATCATTTTTGTTTTTATTTTAATTTTGGAAAAATGGAGTAATGCGTCCTCATTATTATTTTTTAGAATCCAATTATCATAAACTTCTTCAAACACCCTCTATCGCAATAGTAAACTGTACTTTGGAAAAAAAGTTTTAAAATTGGACGCATAATAATAAATGGTAAATAAATCTATGTACAAAAGGGAAATATCTCATCACCACTATTAATTTTAAACACATCATATAATACAACATCTACCAATGATAAAACTCATTCATTTTTTCAAACATTTCTTTACCATACAAATAACCGAAAAGGTAAATTTTTCATTCATAAATTTCAAAATATATAGCCACAAATATTTAGCAAATATTATTTAGTTTAAGAAATTGATATATTGATGGATGCCATGTAAAATAAATAAATTATATTATGTGTTAGTCAATTTTTTTTGGATATTTAAAATTTTTTAAATAGAAATATTGAAGATAAAGTTAAATAACGTAAATTATGATTTTAAACATAGACTCGAATTGCATAGTAATATATTATTCTACGTATTATTTAAAAAAATATTATAGGATTATAAATTATATATATTAAAAATGGATTCGATCTCTTTACTCGAATTATATCTAATATTATTTTAATAATAAAATTGTTAAACATTATTTTAATATTATATATCGTCCAATATTATCAAACTAATAATTGTCACGTCATGTACAAGTTTGATTTAACTAGTTAACATTGATGATCAAAATTCTATGGAGTGTAACCATCAATAAGTACGTTCAAAATATATTTTTTAAAAAAACTGTGCCATCTTTATTCACGTTAAAAAAAATTAAAATAGAGGATGCTTCCTCCCCTATTTGCATCCGGGTTAAAATTTTTACCATATTTGCATCCCGGGTCTAATTCAATAACCCTAGCAAAAGAAAGTCCTCGTTTTTACATTCCTTTTAAAGTTGGCAAAGTCTTGGGAAAGACGGTCTTTCCATAGGCTTATGGAAAGACGGGGTTTGATTAGAATAATAAAAGATAAAAGGTCTTAGTTGCAATATTAAAGTTTTAGTATGAAACATGTAGTAGTTATAAAATTTATAATCCGGTTCATGCAACCCGAAAATTTTATCTTAATTTCTTCTAATTTACACTTTAAACCTTGGTCTTTCCATAACTTATGGAAAGACCGTCTTTCAAGAGACGGACTCTTTAAAGTTTTAGCTGAAAATATTATAAAGTTTGATTATTTCCAAGTTCTAACTTCAAAGCTGGGTTTAACTTTCCCTAGCCAAAAGTTTAGTGGTATGTAATTCCATATCAGCTAGAACTCGTATTATCTTTTGCCGAGTGACAAGCTAATGAACCCCCCATTTGCCGGAATGACATTCAATTTTCAAACTATACAATCTCTTCACAATTTTGGCCTACACTAATACTCCCTCCGTTTCTTTAATGGTGGCACATTTTCTAATTTAGGGTGTTTATTTTATATTGTCATTTTCTATTTATGGCAAGTTTAAGGTTATTACATCCACTCATTTTAGTAATACCTTCTTTTAATTCAATTTCATCCACTCATTTAGCATCTCCTAAATTCTAACACAAAAAATGATGTGTCACTATTAAAGAAACAGAGGGAGTACTGCCCATTAATACACCAAGAGAAATTTTGAAAGCTGCCATCCATTCATACACCAAGAGACCAACCAAACTGCTACATTCATTAATCTAGCATCTTTTTAATACAGAGTAGCAAAAAATAAAGTTATAAAATAACTAGAAGTAAAGGACGGATCATGATTCAAGAAACAATGGCAATTGCAAAACAATCATGAATGCTAGTTCAACTTCCACATGGACGCTAGAGCTAAAATGTGGCCAAGGAGGGGACAAATTGTTGCTCCAATGTAAGAGCACCAAAGACTTCAACCTAGTCCAATTTGCGGGAATCCCAACTCCCAATGCAGAACAAAGGAACCCAACAATCTTTAACCGTTCCAAAATGTTAAGCTCTTGTAATATTACTTGTAACTGTAATTGTATTATATTATATTTTCTTATCTTTTATAGGTATTCTATACCACTATATAATGTATCATGAATTCATCAATACAGACACACAATTATTACCTCTATTTCTTACATGGTATCAGAGCCTAAAATCCTGAAATTTAAAATTTTACACCGTCCTAAATTTTTCGCCGTCGTCCGTGTGTGACTTCCACGCGCCGCCGATCCGGACTACCTTTCTTTTACCCTTAAAAAAAACCAACACCATCAACCCCCCGACGGTCCTGCTCACCACCACCACGCCGCGGCTGTTCTTCTTCCGCCGCCGGTTCTGCTCCCGCTCCGCCGGTCTGCACCTACTTCCGCTCCCGACTCCGTCTGCCGGCCTGCACCTGCTCCCGCTCCCGTCTTCCAATTCGTCCGCCGGCGACGTCTTCCGAATCAATCCGGCTAGTTCCTACTCCGATTCACCACTCCGGACATCGATTCGTCCAGTCTACTCGTCACTCCGGTCGGCTAGTTCTACTCCGTTCTACGACCGGGTTCCGTCAGCTTTGATCGGGCAGAGGGAGACGCCATCGACAACGTGAGACGCGCGTGAGATTCACGCGCTCGACCTTCCAGAAGCACGTGAGTCCACGCGCGGGTGCACCAAACGAGCACCTTTGCCTTCACAGCACGTGATCTGCTGCCTAACAGGAGGCGCGCGTATTGCCTTATTTTTTTGGCTTTGGTTCAGCATATTTTCTCCCTTCTCTTACTTTAATTGCACTTGCCATTTGTTTTATGGCTCTTTTCGCCGGCGTAGCGACGTCGCCGCAAGGGTTTACGGTGGCCGCCTCCTCTGGCTTACCTACACGATCTGATTTTGGTTCTGCTCTGTCTGACGACCAATGGAGTACGACCGTACATTTATTTAATCAGTTTGATTCGTTATCTGACCATGGGTCAGGTAAGTCTACTTTACCTTGGATTCTTGATTCGGGAGCCTCATATCACATGACTGGTGACAAAGATTCTCTTACTGATATTACTACTGCTACCACTACTGTGAATGTTATACTGCCTGATGGTTCTGTGTCGTTTGCTACACAATATGGGTCTATTTGTTTTGGTGATGTCACCCTTACTCATGTGCTCTACATACCTACTTTGCAATGCAATTTATTATCATGCTCTAGATTGTTATCTGCCTTAAAATGTTTAGCTTTGTTTACTGAAAATTATTGCATTTTGCAGAAAATCAGTATGGAGATTGTGGTTGGCGTGGGTGAACAGAAATGGGGGGTTTATTGGCTTCGTCTGTTGGATACTCGCATTCATCCTCATATCCTGCAATCTATTCCGACAGTTGCTTCGGTTTCTTCATCCGATTTATGCCATCAGCGTTTTAGTCATCCATCATCTACGGTGTTGTCTTCTATTCCTACTCTTGATTTTAGCACCAATAATACTATTATACCTTGCTCTGTATGTTACAGAGCAAAACAGACTAGACATAGTATTCCACTGAGTTCTACAAATGCTACTGCATTATTTCAATAGTACATTGTGATGTTTGGGAACCTTATCGAACTCCATCCTCTAGTGGTGCATTTTTTTGACAATCGTAGATGATTATTCCCGAGCTGTTTGAGTTTATTTGTTAGTAGCTAAATCTGAAGTAGCTTCTAGATTTTTAGAATTTAGTGCCTTAGTCAAGAACCAGTGGGGAAGAACAATTCAACGAGTTTGGGCTGATAACGACACTGAATTTTTGCCTCTCCAGTCTCACTTTACTTCATCTAGGATCATTTTCGAGACATCTATGGTTGATACTCCGCAACAGAATGGTCGAGTTGAAAGAAAGCATCATCATTTACTAAATGTGGCGCGTGCTTTACGGTTTCAAGCCCATCTTCCTATTGCATTTTGGGGAGAATGTGTTCTTACTGCTGCCTACCTGATCAACCGAACCCCGACTCAGCTTCTCAACGGTCGTACTCCCTTTGAGTTACTCTATGGCCAGGCGCCCAATTACTCTTCTCTATGGGTTTTTGGTTGCTTGTGTTATTCTGCTCGTGTTCCCAGATATCGTGACAAGTTCTCACCAAGAAGTCGGCGGTGCTTGTTCCTTGGTTATCCCACCAGAAAGAAAGGTTATCGTCTTCTCGACTTGGAATCTCGAGTGATCTTTAATACCAGGGATGCTGATTTCTTTGAAGACCAGTTCCCGTACTCTGCTTCATCCGATGAACCTGGCGGCGCCACCACAACACCATCGGATTCCTCCTCCTTCTCACCCGAGTTGCACAGATTTTTTGATCCGCCTTCTGCAGCCGATCAACCACTGCCAGTCAACATCGGTTTTTCGACGCCTGGCTGTTGTTTTACTGATCACCACCGGCCATTCACCACCGGTCAACGCCAGCCAGTCAACGCCGGTCAATGCTGGTGGGTCAACATCGGTCAACCCCGATGGGTCAACGTCGATCAATGCCGGCCGATCAACACCGGTCAACGCCGTCGATTCATCAACGACAGTCACCAACCAACTTCCGGTGGTCATCTCCGATGTCACGACACCGGCATCCATCGGTCGTGCTCTGCCGCCCAACGCCGGGTCCTCTTTGCCGGCCGCCGTCAGTCTACCTACACCATCCGTCACCGGTACTTCTCCACCAGTTTCCGTCGATCCACCTTCTACCAAACAGAGTGTTCGATCTCATCGTCCACCGTCATATTTGGCAGATTATGATTGTGATGATTATGCTTGTGCTCTTACCACTGAAGACCCCCCATTCGACTACGTTCCCTCATGCTTCATCACTTTCCTCGGGTGTTCTCTACCCTCTTACTGATTATGTAAATTGTGATAATTTTTCTAGTATGCATTCTAGATTTTTGGGTGCTGTAACTTCTAGTGCAGATCCCACTACTTACTCTGAGGCTTCCCGTCATTCTCATTGGCGAGATGCTATGGTTGAGGAACTTACTGCACTAGAGCGAAATCAGACATGGACTTTGTCTCCTTTGCCTGTGCACAAGAAGGCTATTGGATGCAAATGGATTTATCAGACGAAGTTTCGGTCAGATGGTACTATTGAACGTCATAAGGCGTGCCTCGTGGTTCTTGGGAATCGTCAGGTTGAAGGAATTGATTACACTGAGACTTTTGCTCCGGTTGCGAAGATGAGTTCTATTCACTTGTTTCTGTCCATTGCAGTTATTCGTGGTTGGGAACTGCATCAGATGGATGTTCATAATGCCTTCCTACATGGTGATTTGCATGAGGAAGTGTTCATGCGTCCTCCACCTGGCTACGCTGTACCGCCTGGTCAGGTCTGTCACCTACAGAAATCTCTTTATGGTCTTCGACAAGATCCTAGAAATTGGTTTGCTAAACTGGCTCAGGCTTTACGAGCATTTGGATTTGTTCAGAGTAAGGCCGATTACTCTTTGTTTGTCTTTTCTCGTGGATCAGCTTCTTTACATGTTCTGGTTTAAGTGGAAGATTTGGTTATTGTTGGTAGTTCTTCTTCGCTCATCTCTTAGTTCAAGAAATACTTAGGTTCTTGTTTCCATATGAATGATCTTGGTCTGCTTAAGTGTTTATTGGGCATAGAGATTGCTAGAAGACCGGGAGGGATGTTCCTTTCGCAAAGAAAATATGCTTTGGACATTTTATCGGATACCGATTTATCTTCCTCTAAGCCGACTGACTTTCCGATGGAGCAACAACATGATTTGGCACGTGTTGAAGGTCCAGCCTACCATGACCCGGAGCAGTATTAGCGCCTGGTTGGGCGCCTGATTTACCTAACTATTACTCGTCCTGAACTGAGTTATTCAGTCCACACTCTTGCGCAATTCATGAAGTCCCCTTGTGTTCCTCACTGGCAAGCCGTTGTTCGTGTGTCATTCTGGTCAAGGTTTATTTCTCTCTTCTCGTAGTACGTTACAATTGACTGCTTATTGTGATTCTGATTGGGCTGCATGTCCAATTACTCGGCGTTCTCTTTCTGGTTATTTTGTGATGATGGGTGATTCTCCAGTTTCTTGGAAGACTAAGAAGCAACCTACTGTTTCTCGTTCTTCAGCTGAGGCGGAGTACCGTGCCATGGTTGTTACCTACTGTGAGCTGTTATGGCTTCGGTCTTTACTGAAAGATTTGAGAGTTTCGCAATCCTCTCCTATGCGGTTGTTTTGTGACAGTCAATCTGCTCTTCATATTGCGGCCAATCCAGTTTTTCATGAACGTACCAAACACATTGAAGTCGATTGTCATTTTGTCTGGGATCTTGTTCAATCTGCTGCTATTGTTACTCACCATATTCGTACAGCGGACCAGCTTGCAGACTTGTTCACTAAGGCTCTCGGACGTAATTAGTTTCATTCTTTACTTGGCAAGTTGGGCATTTTTGATCCCCATGCTCCAACTTGAGGAGGAGTGTTAAGGAATTAAAATATTCTTGCAATATTACTTGTAACTGTAATTATATTCTATTACCTTTTCCTAGCTTGTATAGGTATCCTATACCACTATATAATGTATCCTGAATTCATCAATACAGACACACAATTATTACCCTTATTTCCTACACAAATAATTACACAACATGTTATAAAAATCTTTCTTGTTACTAATAAAACTCTAAACATAATGCTGAGAATGTACACATAAGTCATGGCAAGAGCAGCAAATAACCTACAACAAAGTAAAGCAGTGGTTAAAATTGTCCTAGACAATATTATAGGATCATGTTGAATGAATAGGATCATATTGCAAAATTAGAATCATATTGAATGATATCAACAATATTAACAATATTCATAAGCAATATAGAGAAAAGAAACATATGTATTACTTGATTGTGGCGGAGCGCTGACGTCGGAAGGAAACAGAGAGCGGCGAACAGATCTACCACGTTCGATGAGCAGTCTCAGCGGGCTTTGGTCGGAGACGACTGGAGCAGACCGATTGGAAAATAGTTGCATTGGGTATGGAGTTGTAGACCGACTGGAAATGATGCAGACTGCTGGAGAAGAGGAATTTGGAGCGAATAGATCTGCCGCGTTCGAGCAGACTCGGCGGAATTTGGTCGGAGATGTCTGGAGCAGACCGATCGGAGAGCAGACCGATCGAGGTAGAAAATGGTGCGAGATGCGGTGGTGAGGAGAAGGTTTGGGTCTGGAGTTGCAGATCGATCGAGGTGGAAGTTTGTAGCAAAAAGGTGTCATTTTAGCAAGTTAGGAAAGTCAAAAGGACAGAATTATCCCTGGTTGAAGAACCATCCAAAGCAAACAATATCTATTATATAGTGCTTAGGAAGACTCATATGATACTATCTTACCATAACTCATGATGAGACGAGATATTAAGTAAAATTTTCAAGTATTATCTCTCATTTTCAAACAATTATATTTAAATCCTTCGTCTCATCATAAGATTGGGTGAGACCATCTCACCCTAATCTTTGAGTAAATTGCAATATTTCACCTATGAACTTGAATCCAAGACTCCACCCAAAAACCCTCCAAAAGCTGATGCAAAAGAGGCTGCAAGATTCAATTTTGGAACCACTCCACACACAAACAGCGGAACCGTAGCCCACCCAGTTCGCCCCCACCCCATGCTCCGCCACCCCATGAAATTATAGGAAACCGAACTGGAAGCTTGACAAATCTGGAAGCTTGACGCCTATGCCTCTGAAAACCCCGACTCCTCTGGAAGCTTGACTGATCTGGAAGCTTGACGCCTCTAGAAAGCTCCGCCTCTGGAAGCTTGACGCCACCCAGATAGTGAATTGGATGAATTATACTCCAGTGCCAGCGTTGTTATGTGTATGAATCATCAATCCATTTTGATAAGAGAGAAGAAGAAGAAAAAGGAAAGAAGAAAATTGTCTGTGGTTAATAGACAATGGGGGCATAACCATTGGCGGAACCACGTTTAGGCGGGGGCAGGCGCGCGCCTGCCCTGAGATCCGTCGGCCAGGCGGGAATCACTGTTCCCGGCCGACGGAAGGGGGGTTTCCGCCTACGGCGGCGTAGGCGCAGTGGTGAGAAAGCTTCGCCGGAACCCGGAAGCCTGCTGCGTCTGGAGAAGAAGCCTGTTGCGCCACTGGTTTCAGCCTACCCTCCAAATTCTTGCTGGTTCCGCCACTGGGCATAACCATCCTTTCACATTTTTCTGAATTTTGGTTTTTTTAAACACGGGTATAGTAGTCAATTCACATAATTTTGGCCAAATTAAGGTTTCAGGGTTAGATTAGTACTTTCAAGCAAATAATAGGATTATAATCACACTTTCGTATTTTACAGGGTCACATTGGCACTTTCGACCAAAACACAGGGTCATATGGACACTTAACTCAAAAATTTATCATGCAACGTGCAATAGTTATAAGTTTATGAGCAGAAAATTCTTATGTTAGGAAAATGTGATGGGGTGATGGACCAATGAATTTTTAACATGTGTTAAGTGGGTGAATAAAAAAATGAAAAATACATAAAATTAACTTTTGACCCCACCTACTTACCACATGTTAAAAATTCATTAGCCCATCACCCCATCATACACATTTCCCTAACATTAAAAATTTTCTGAGTTTATGACCCGATTAATGCAACTTGAAAATTTTAGCTTGATTTCTTCTAATTTGCAGTTTAAATCTTGATCTTTCCATACCCAAAAATTTTCTTGATTTCTTCTAATTTGCATTTGAAGTCTTGATCTTTCAATAACTTATGAAAAACCCGTATTTCAAGAGACGAACTCATTTTATAAAGGTTAATATTAATTAAATTATTCAAAAATGTAGATAGTGATTAAAGTTACAATGATCATTCTAAAAGTGTTACACTTGCATTTCCATTAGCTCTACCTAGTGAGGAACACGCATAGAGTCACACATCAAACAAATATAAGTGAGTGCAGACTAATTTCATCCAGTTCTCGTCACACATAATAATAATAATAATAATGAGGAACAAACTCACACAATCCCTCATCAAAGTAACATACATCACAAGAGTTGCATTGGATTAACAACAACAAATCGGACTTGGTAATTATTGGATCATATTGGAACAGGATGAACGAACATAGATTCCATCAAGGGCTTCAACTTGGTGGAGGAATGCGTGTAATTGTCGTTGCCATCTGTGTAATAAGCATAAATTGTTCTGAAAAAGTTTAGGATCTTCTCACGTACCAACATGGTTGTGGCTGAATCATCAAGGTATCCTTTGTTCATGTCTGTCCATGCATTTGTTATTTTTCTCTTAAATTCAGCAAATGTTTCTTCCTTGGATGCGCCATATTGTCTCATGTAACCTTCTGTAGCAGATGCCATTTCTCCCCTCTTTTTCTCCGACTGTATTTCAGTAATATTCTTCAAATTAGAGGTTCAATTTCAATATTAAACAATTTGATGATACGAGAGAAAATAAAAGTAGGTATTACCTCGTGCGACGCTATGTCGTCCATCAACCGACTCATGAGATCAGAGGCCCGTAGAAGCAGCGGCCTTTCAGAGTACCAGCGAAGGGATCGCTGATCCGCGGATTGGCCCATGCACACCAAACAAATAATGGAGCATGGGATCCGAGAAGTGAAACGGAAGTATGGGATGCCTCATCAAAGAAAACCACTCATTTGTAGATACTGTACGTATCAAGGACATGCTGAAAAGCAGTGCAGAAGACTGATCAGAGATCAAATGACCGGATGACAACCTCTGCCATGTTCCAACATAGAAAATACTCATACAGTAAAATTGATCAGAAAGGTATGGATTGTTAAACAATCTAACTCATGTCTGGATGTACACACTTCTCTCATAGCTTATTCCAGAGATTCGTGGTACTTTGATAGCGGTTGTTCTCGCCACATGACTGGCACTCCAGAATATCTCACGAACATTACTCCATATAATGGCGGATATGTAACCTTTGGTGATGGAAAGAATAGCCGAGTAATTGGAAAAGGCGAATTGAGGATTGAAGGGTTTCCAGTATTCATAAGTGTATTGTTTGTTGAAGATCTAAAGGAAAACTTGTTGAGTATAAGCCAGCTGTGTGACGATAATATGGTGGTGGAATTTTAGAAGGACAAATGTATAGTAAAGCATGGAGAAAACAAAGTTCTTTTAGGAATAAGATCTATAGACAATTGCTATCTTCTGGAACAAGGAGTACGGTGCATGATTTCGAAGCAAGATGAAGGAGTTCTCTGGCACAGGAAGCTCGGCCATATCAATTACAAAACATTGGTGAAAATCGCAAATGTGAAAGCTGTATGAGAAATGCCTACCATAACCAGCAAGGAAGGAATTGTATGTGGACCATGTCAACAAGGTAAACAAATTCGATCTCCTCACTCGTCAGTTCAGTATATTACTACATCTAGAAATCTGGAATTATTGCATATGGATTTGATGGGACCAGTCAATACACCTAGTATAGGTGGAAAGAAATATATATTTGTATGTGTTGATGATTTCTCCAGATTTACATGGGTAGCCTTTTTGAAAGAAAAATCTGATACGTTAGAAGTATTTAGAAGTCTTGTAGTGAAGTTACAAGCTGAAAAGGGGAGTCCAGTAGGGAAGATGATTCGAATTCGAAGTGATCATAGTAGAGAATTTGAGAATGTACAATTTAGTGACTTCTGTGATGAGCTTGGAATCTAACATGAATTTTTGGCTCCCATCACCCCTCAGCAGAATGGTATTGTAGAATGTAAGAACAGAACCTTGCAGGAGATGGCTCGAGTTATGTTGGCAAAAAAGGATATTCACAAGAAATGGTGGGCAGAAGCAGTCAATACATCATGTTATACAATCAATCGAGTGTATCTTCAACCATTCACCAGCAAGACATCCTATGAGATTTGGAAGGGCAGGAAACCAAATGTTTCATATTTTCATGTGTTCGGGAGCAAATGCTATATTCTCAGAGATAGAGAACAGTTGGTAAAATTTGATAATCGGAGTGATATAGGAATTTTTCTTGGGTATTCCATCAACAGCCATGCCTATAGAGTTTTTAATCATCGAACCAACACTCTCATGGAATCCATAAATGTTATTGTAGATGATTCATAGAAGGAACAACCACCAGAAGGTGTAGAGGAAGAACCTAGCAACACTCATGTTCCAACACAGCCTCGAAACTCTGACAAGGCAGATCCATCAGTCGAATCTGGACTTCACCAACATGCTGGAACAACTGAGCAAAATAATCCTAACTCTGCCGAAGCTGATCATGTTGGAACATAGTCTCCCGCTACTGACCCCCATGTTCCAACACAGGACCAATCGGAATCCACCATGAGAAGTACTCGATCAGTTCCTCGAGTGAATTATCATAGGCTAGCTGGATTGCACTATTTTGTCTCTCTCATTGAACCCAAGAACTACAAAGAAGCCTTACTTGATGAGTATTGGATTGCTGCAATGCAAGATGAACTTCGTCAGTTTACACGGAATGATGTTTGGTACCTTACTCCTCGACCTAAAGGCATTAATGTCATTGGTACGAAGTGGATCTTCAAGAATAAATCATATGCGGATGGCTTAATCACTCGAAACAAAGCCAGACTTGTCGCTCAAGGTTATACACAAGTGGAGGGTGTCGACTTCGATGAAACATTCGCGCTTGTTGCCAGGTTAGAATCTATCTGAATTTTACTAGCTATTGCCTGCTCTATGAACTTTACTTCGTATCAAATGGATGTCAAGAGTGCTTTTCTAAATGGAGTGGTGAATGAAGAAGTATATGTGGAACAACATAAAGGATTTGAAGATCCTCATTATCCACTTCATGTATATTGCCTTAAGAAGGCTTTATATGGACTAAAGTAAGCACCCAGGGCTTGGTATGAACGACTTACTACCTTTCTTCTTCAGAAAGGTTATCGTCGAGGGGGAGTAGATCGCACTTTGTTCGTTCTTGACAAGACTTCAACGTTTTTAATTGCTCAAATTTATGTAGATGATATAGTATTTGGTTCTACTTCACCATCTATGGTACAAGACTTTGTTACCATTATGTAAGCTGAATTTGAAATGAGCATGGTTGGAGAGCTCACTTACTTTTTGGGATTGCAAGTCAAGCAAGGAAGGAATGGTTTATTCATAAATCAAAGTAAGTATGCCTTGAATCTAGTTAAGAAGTTCGGTCTGAGTAATGCTCGAGCAGTTCGAACTCCAATGGGTGTTTTTGATAAATTGGTGAAGGATGAAAAAGGAGTTGCGGTTGATCAGAAATTATATAGAGGCATGATTGGAAGCTTATTGTATTTAACCGCAAGCAGACCAGATATATGTTTCAGTGTTGGGATATGTGCAAGGTTTCAAGCTGATCCTAAGGAATCTCATCTCACTGCAGTTAAAAGAGTTATTTGATATGTAAGTGGGACTTTTGAGTATGGTGTTTGGTATTCTAAGAGTCAAGATTCAGAGTTGGTTGGGTATAGTGATTCTGATTGGGCTGGTAATGCTGATGATCGAAAAAGTACCACAGGTGGACGTTTCTTTATGGGAACAAATTTGGTGTCTTGGTATAGAAAGAAACAGAACTCGATCTCTCTATTTACTGCAGAAGCAGAGTATCTTGCAGCAGGGAGTTCTTGTGCACAATTATTATGGATGAAACAAATTTTGAAAGATTATGGAATTCATCAAGGCCCCTTGAAGATTTTATGTGACAACACAAGTGCTATCGATATTTCGAAGAATCCAGTTCAGCACTCGAGAACCAAACATATTGACATACGACATCATTTTATTAGAGATCTAGTTGAAAGAAAGGAAGTGGAAGTAGTCTATGTTCCAACACACGAGCAATTTACTGATATATTTACAAAGCCGTTGGATGCCACCTCTTTTGAGAGCCTTCGACAACACTTAGGTGCTTGTCAAATCTGAGGTAATTTTTTGCCGTAATTATTTTTTCCTTTTGTAAATATTCTGGTTATTTTTGTTTAGAAAATCGGAAAAGAACAAAAAAAATTGGAAGGTAGCAAAGTTGTACAAAAATAGGAGATGATGTTTATGATATGTTGGAAGTTATTTTTGGATTGACAAATTGATTTGACAAGAGGGGAAAGTATCATCATTACAAGCTTGGGAAATCTAAAAAGTGTTTTGCGGGAAAAGAGGTAAAAATATGAAGAGTTAAAGTTGGTTTCAAACTTGCCCAAGATCCTCTCATATTCCTCTACAATCGGCCACTCCTTCCTTTGTCAAATCTTTGCCAAAAAATTTTCTCTCTTCACAACTCTTCTCCACTGCAACATCGTGCTAGAGAATGTCAACCCCAAACTCTCCCACGCATGAAGCAGAGGTGCCAGAAATTAATCAACCAGTGGAAGTTATGGAGGAAGACCAATGTTCAACCAATTTGGAATTGGTTTTGCTTGATGGAAATAAAAATTATGCTGACCAAGCTAGAGAAGAACCAGATGAGGTCAGGAAGACATCTGAAGAAGAATTCGATCAAGTTGAAAAACAAGGGGAAGAGGAAGAGGCACCAGGCAACGATATAAAGAATGGGGAATCTGGTGTTGAACCCGATGCTCAAGAAATTCCTATGGAACTAAGAAGAAGAACCGCACGGTAACTGGTCCTGATCCTACTCCATTGAAATTCATGGGCATAGAATGTAAGATATTGATGAAATTTTTGAATGGTTGGAGGCAAACAGAGGTTCCATAGATTTAACCAAGATTAAAAGCATAACAGGGGACTATCTGAATGTTAAGGTTAAGGAGCTAGTCACGGGTAGCATATGTGGAATAAGGAGGCTTGAAAATTATGATGTGAAATTTCTGTTAGGAAGATATGCTGAATTCAGAGAAAAAGACAAATTCTATGTGTATTGTCGTATTCCCTTGCCAAGTTATGTGTCTTTGAAAGAAATAAATGAAAGAGAAGTAGCTAGAATGAAAGTTGTGCAGTATGGAGACAAACTGCAGGTTGGATTCTATGACTTGAAGTCTGCCAACAGGATGGAAGAATTAAGAAGACCTGTTATAATTGAACTGTCAGACAGTGATGACAGTGTTCCAACACAGAAGGGTGAACATGATGATTATATGGATTTAGATTCTGATACTGATCTAGGGGGTACAGATAATGGTGATTTTCATGGTGATCTGAATGATGAAGCACCTGATGAAGATTTGTCTAACCAGAATGATGTTTCTGAGTGTGGTGAAGAAACTGATAAGGACTTGGATCAAGATGATTAGTCTGAGGAAGAATTTGAGAAGGAGAATGATGCTGAAGGTTCTGGGAGTGTTCCAACACAGGATATTCCTGATTTAGCATATTCGAGTGATGATGTACTGGATGAATTTTATCAGATGGCAAAAGGTAAGAGAAAGGCTGCTAAAGCTAAGGTTTCTGCTCAAGCAAAAAGGAGCAAGAAAATGCAGAAGTGCAAGGGGAAGAAAATACTGCCTCCCCTCGCTGTAAGTAAGGCATTTTCCTTTCTGTATTTCGATCCAAAAGGTGAGGAAATGGGAGAATTTTTCTCTGAAAAGAATTTTATCCCTGAAAGACCTGTTGATTTAAAAGCTTACAAGGAGAGTGGTTTCTCGGATTATCTGAAGGTGATTGGGATGACAACTACAGCAACGGTCCAACTATAGTACAATAAGCAGGTTGTACTTGAGGTATATTCTAACCTCATGACTGGAAACTTGGAAATAAGTTCCCCATGGTATGGAAGGGTTTACGTGCGAGGGAATATAATAGATGTGTCTGCAGTCAGGATTAACAAAGTGCTTGGTCTTAAGACACCTGAGATAGGGAGAGTTTTTCCTGAAGATTTAGGAGTTTCTGATAATCAAATTTTAGCTACTATCTCGGGTGGGTATAAGGTTGAGTGGCCAGCAACGGGGTATTCACAAGCATCTTGCTTGACCTCGATATTCTTTGGTTTATATCAGGTTGCTGTACATTGTTGGTTTCCCTCTACTAATACCACATCTTTTATAAGAGAAATGGCAAAATTGCTATACTGTGTTGGAACACAGAAGGAGGTTAACCTTGGGCTCCACATTTAGCAACATTTGGTCAGACAAGCTACTGCCCCCAAGGTTAATGATGCCATTATTTATCCTACTCTGATATCTGCACTAGCCAAAAGTGCGAAAATGAAGGGAAAAGCTTCGGATGTGATTATTGACACAGAATTTCTTAGGCCAAACAAGAAGACGTTCGGGTTAAGGCATGTGCATGATCTCCCATGGAATCCATCTGGATCGACTTCTACATCCGCATCAGCAGAAAAGGAGGCTAGACTGATTGTTCTGAATGCTAGACTTGGTGCCCTTGTGATTCAAAAGGCTGCGCTGGAGGCAGAGATAACTAGTCTGGAGGCAGAGAATGCTCGATTGGAATCTTGATGTCTGATGCAGGGGGAGCATACTGGCTTTGCTGATTTTGGTGTTGCCTTTGGCCTCTGTGTGGTCCCAGGGGGAGTACTTCTGGATGTTGGATTTGATTGTTTTGTTCAATTTGGCTGTAATGACATTTATGTTTTGGATTTCCTGGATTTCTGGTTTTCGGATTTTGGTATTCATGTGTAAGGGAATTCTAGTATTAGGTTGATTGTTATTCTGCTATTTTGATGAAAGCTTATGTGAATGATGCTGGAAATTTTTCGCTGTGAATTGCATGTCCAAAATATTATGGGTCTACAAAATGCCAAAGGGGGAGATTGTAAATTCAAGAGATTTGCAAGTGAATATTTAATTGGCAATTTTGTGTGAACTTATTTTGAACCGAAAATCTTTCCATGTTGGAGCATGCTGTGTTCAGAATATTTACACCAAGAAGTTATGGAAATCGAAGTCAGAATATTGTAGTATTTTGTAATATATGGAATTCGTATATCAGGCGTGTGAAACATAATTGATTTATGGAAAATCCCTACTTATATGGAGATGATATATTCGAATATATGAGATAGATTAATATAAGGTAAATCCCTTTATTTATGGGATTTGGATATGCTTCAAGAAGCAGATTTGGAATAGGAATATTGTGGAGATAATCAAGGAGTATTCAAATCTGTTCATGGATATAAATTGGGACCAACGCGACTGCAGAACTCACAGATTTAATAGAGCAAAAATCTGCATACAGATTTTTTGGAGATTTACGAGATTTGCAAAGAGTCAGAATACTGTGTTCCAACATACCTGACCTGCTGCACAATGTTCATAATCATAAACCTTAATTCCTTGGGAGGAGGAGATCCTGCGTCGACGGAGTTCGAGATCAGAGGGAGTCTGATCAAAGCGGATCAGTAGCTAGGGGAGCTAGCAGAATTCACACATTATAGTTAGTAAAGATAAGTATTTTGTAACATGTACTCTGTACTGTATTTTTCTAATTAGTGGATTCATTCTGAACTGGGTCAGGTCCCGCAGATGTAGGTGGATTACACCGAACTGCGTAACCAAATCATGTGTCCTTTACGTTTTATGTTATTATACACTTGGTTAAATTAGTCATGTTGAAACACACTAATAATGTATAGAAAAAGTGGTAAAACTAAATTTCAACTAGAGTTGAATTGTTTTAAAATCACTAGATAACTAATGGAATGTCCACCAGTTTGCACTTGTGAATTGTGGCCATGATCCATTCAACCATGCTGGCCCATTTTCTGACTTTGAAACCTTTTAATTCTATAAGATTTTAACTAGTTATAACCGTTAAGATAAGATTCTACTGGAGTCGGGTCATGTTCTCTATAACTTATTTACATTACACTTCAATTTAATTTAATTCAGTTTTAAGAAATTTAACTTGATAAAATTTACTTTAATTTACTCTTATTATTATTTGTCAATACACTTAATTTAGTTCGGTTCACCTCTTTTCAGATAATCTTTACAGAACACGAACTTCCAATCCTTGTTAGTTTTTATGGGAATAAATTTTGAATGCCAAATCTTTAGAATTAGCTGATCTTTTTCTCAAGTTCTTCTGAAGTGTTATTGATCATAGGGCAAACAACTTCAGGAGCCTCTGAATTCCCTTCATCTTACCATTTTAGCCCCTTATCTTTTTTTTAATACTTTTGTCCCCTCAACTAACAAAAGTGTTGAATCGTGACCCTTCCGTCTGATCAAAATGTTAACCTCGGTCAAAAGCATCAATTTTGAGGGCAAAATGGTATTTTCACATTTTCCTTTTCTTTTCTCCTTTTCTTTCCTTTTTCCCCTTTTTTTTCTCTTTTCACCTTCGGAGCAGTGTAGCTAGCTCTTTTCTCCGCCGCCTGGTTCTTTTCTTCGATTCAAGTGCCCAGATATACTCTACCTAGTTATATATTTCTCCCGCCGATTTGATTTCTTCGAGCCACTCAGGTACAAGCGGCGTCGTTGTGATACTCCCCTCCGCCAGATTCCATTAGGGTTTCTTCGAGGTGGTGGCAAGCTGGGATGGAATCGGAGACATAGAGGGTGATTTCAGGACCGTGGTCTAATGAATGCCGCATATTGGAGCTTCTAGAGACTCTGGGCAACAAGGAGCTGGTAAACACCGGCATATCTCTTCACTAGACCATCGGTTTCGATAGACACATTGTGTCCATCGACATCGAGGACGACCGAAATTCTTTCAGGACCCATTTTCCGGCGGGGGAGGATGGGATATGCCCAGCTTGGTGGAGATGAATGGGGAGCTTGTGTTTCTCCATAACGAGTCAGATTGGGCTATTGATGTTTGGATTCCTGGGGACGATCGGATTTGGACAATGAAACAGAGCACTGTTGGTGATGTTACAATGTATTTAGGCCTGGGAAATCTTTTCCTACACACAGCCAGTTCCGGGCAGTGTGTTGCCTAAGGACCTAGTGGCGTATATCTAGTAAAGTTTGTGATGTGAGTTGAGGGGGATGCCTTTTCAAGTCACCGGAGATGCTCACCGGAGAACCTAGTGGCATATATCTGAGCCCTCCCTCCAGAGCTCCAGTCGGCGGCGATGGTTTCTAGAGTGGTCACCGGAGGATCTGTCGAAAATGGTTTCTAGAGCTCCGATTTGGAGCTTCTCCAAGGACCTAGTGGCGTTTGTAATTTTTTTAAATGTGGGGGCTGAATTGTTATTTTTAAAAATACAATGAGGGGGTTGGATTGTAAATTTTATAAATGTAGGGGTGGGCTGGGTTTGTAATTAAAATTTATAGGGACTATATGTAAATAAACAATGCAGGGGGTGAGTTTATAAATAATAAATAGTAAAAAGTCAACTTTTCCCTTAACTAACGGAGAAGAATTTATAGTTAACATTTTGACCAGACGGAAGGGTCACGATTCAGCACTTTTGTTAGTTGAGGGGCCAAAAGTATTAAAAAAAAGAATATAAGGGACTAAAAGGGTAAGATAGAGGGAGTTCATGAGCCCCTGAAGTCGTTTGCCCTTGATTATACTAATGCAAAGAAGTGTTTTTATTATTTTTGAAGGGCAAAGAAAATATCAACTAAATAAGGGTGTGTTTGATGAATATGTTTTTTATAACTAAAACTGACTTCTTTTAAAATTTGGGGAAGATCTTATTCTGTTTTTATCTTTAAATATACTTATACATTTAAAATAAATACATTTTTAACTGTTTTCAAAATACTAAAAACTGTTTAACTTACAATTAAGGGCAAACGACTTCTGTGGCACTCGAACTATCATTATCGACCACCTTTGGCCCTCCAATATTTTTGGCCCATAAACTTACAAAACTGGTGAATTGTGGCACTTTCGTAGGGTAAAACCATTAACTTAGGTTAAATCGTTAGGCTTTCGTGTTCTACCCTCTCCTTCGGAAAATTTTCCTGCCGTAACAAATTAAATTCGATACATCTCACTCACGTTTTTGTATTTTTTTGTACTCTAAATCATTTTTGACTGATTGGGGAGTTCAATTAGGGGGGGCAGTCCAAATTAGCCAAACATCATAATGAATGACGTGGCAGTAAGAAAAAAACTAATATATATATCCACAATTAGTTACACCTTTTTAATGAACGTGATTAGAAGGAACGTGATTGGGGATTTAGTCATTTTATTATTACCACATCATTGACTATGAATCATTACTCCACAAAAATATCGAACAAAAGAAACTGAAGAAAATAAACATTGATTTTGTTCGTTTAGCTAATTTGGGAACAGTGGTTGATTAATTAATTACCTCGGAATTGGAAGCATATTGAAGAAAAAAATCCCCCCAAACGCATGGTGGATAATTAGCTGACCGCCGATTAGGCTCCGGCGAAGGAACGGGAGCGTAATTAGTATCCATCTCGGTTAGTTTTTGCACTAACTAACCCAATTCAGAGAGACTTTACTTACTGTTAATTGCGTGCAGCTAACGATAACTCAAAAGCCATATTTATAGAGCATTGGTAAGAACTAAGAACCAAGTGGATACCTCAAATAAATAAAATAAAATTCAAGTGGGACATAACGTGATAATTTTCTCTGGATATCTCCTCGATCCACTAAATACAATGATATTGTTTCATTTTTATTTTTTTAAAATGAACTCATATTAATGGGAGGGATATATATTAGGTTCTCCAAACCTAAAAATGGTAAAAGATTATTTTCCAAAACTTTGCTTCAAATAATTATGAAGATTTTGTACCAAAAGATAAAATGTATTTGTCAAAATTTCTGACCGAAGTCTACTTAGGGCGTTTTTGTAGATGATTCCATTTTCCATATTTCCACCCCCGTGTTAGAATGGGTGAATGGCCAGATCTCCAAAAAGGCTCTAAGTAAAAACAGTTCGAGTGCTGGAATTCCTGTTTGTATCTTGTGTCTCATCATCTTCTTTGCCGCATGGTTCGAGTGCTCGAGTCTGGATGTTCGAGTGCTCGACTGTCCTCTAGTCTGGAGGTTCGAGGGCCTGATGGTTTGATCCTCGAGGCCTTATGGTTCGAGTTCTGGTGTGTGGAAAATACACCCTGGTGTTCGGTAGACCTGGATTCCACCAGTGTCCCATCTTGTGTCTCCTTCTCTTTGCTGCCGCCACTTGATTCGAGTGCTCGCGGTTCTAGTAGTCGAGGATCAAGTGCTTGCTGGGTTGTCGGCTCGAGGGCTTGATGCTTGATGGCTTGATGGCTTGAGGTCTCAAGGGATCGAGGGCTTGAGGCTTGGGTGCTTGATGGTTCCAACCTGCATTTTCATTTTAAAATCAGCAGTATCCATTCAAGGTTCTAATGGGAGGTATCTGTTGTTTGTTAAGAGCTAGAAGTCCCTTGGTTTTCTGATCAAGCTCATGGTAATTCGTAACTTTAAGTTCCTTATTCCTTCCTAGTTTACTTAATCTATCAGCAATCATATTTCCTTCTCTTAGAGTGTGTAATTATGATGTCCCACATCCTTTGTTTGATTTCAGATGCTAAATGATACAGTTCCCATGGAGCTTTGGTGGGGTCTTTCATTACTTCCAGAATATTGGCACAATCCGTTTCAAGGGAAAAAGCATTTAGGCCAAGGCCAGCTGCAAAAATTAGTCATTCTTTTAGACTTAGGAGTTCAGCTTGGAAACTAGTTTTTGCTCTAACTGATTTATGGAATGCCTTAATAAAAGATCCATATTTATTCCTGATAACTATCCCAATACCACAGTCTACCCCCTGCTTCCATGATGCATCAAAATTAATTTTGTATTCCAGTTTTGGTTTAGACCATGTGATGCACTTAATTTTGAGTACTGTTAGTTTTCTCATGGGTGGGATTAGACCAATTTGAACCCAGTGATGATCATTTATCTCTGTACTAACCTCTGGATTGGTACATAAGATGAGGAACATGTCTCTTTTGATGTTATGGATCATTTTTCCCTATTTGGTCTAATATTTTCAAAAATGAAACTGTTTCTAGCTTTCCAGATTTGCCAACAGATGAGAGAGGGAAAGATGGTGATTAATGTGGAGTGTATTTTTGTCTCTCCATTATAATACCAGTAATGTGAAAGTCTGTCAAAGATGGAGTTGAAATGTTGGTGCCTCAGTCCTATCATCTAGTCAAAAAAATATCCACAGGTCTATGCCTAGAGAACAATCATTGAAGCAGTGGCTAAGTGTGTCAGTGTTGTTGCAAAATGGGCATTTAGATGCAAGTGAAAAATTGCTGAAAATGAGTATGTCATCAAAAGGTAAAATTGCATTTGAAAGTTTCGACATAAACATAGAAATTTTCTTTGGCAGTTTTGATAACCATACCTTCTTCAGAATTCTGATTTCTAATTTTTGTGAGGCAACTATCTTGTATGTAGACTTGAAACTGAACTATCCATTGTTTGATGACTTCCATATTAATCTGTCCTGTCTGAATGGGTGTACCTGCAGCTCCATCATCATGTGGAATATGTGATTAAGTAATGTATTAAAAGCATCTAGGAAGCTTGACTTCATGTTTACAAAATGCTGGATTGTCGTGTAGGGTGGAACCACAATATATATAGATGGGTCTACATAGTCTTGCAATGATCCCAAACCAGTCTAGTTTGCAGTGAAAATATTTGCTAAACCATTGCCATGTATTATCCTTGTTTGGCTTTCAGCTAGCTAGTTTACTTTCTGAATCCTTTTCCAGATTTGGGATTTTCTTTGATTTTCAGGGATGGACCATAAGAGTTTAGCCCATAGTGTCTCTCCTTTTTGTAGTTTCCACCAAAATTTAAGGGAGAAAGTCCTGATTATGTCTTTAATGTTTCTAATCCCAATACCATTTTTGTTTACTGGATAACTCATCTTTGTAATGCTTCTTCACACATTCTTAGGACCATATTCATGTTCTCCCCAGAAGAAATATGAGATTTTCCTGTTTAGTTTCTTTATTACTGATTGTGTTGGGGACATGGCAACCCATAGATGCCGTGGGAGAGAAAAAATGACAGATTTTATGAGTGTGAGTCTTTCAACAGTACTAAGCCATTTGTTTTTCCAAGATTTCAGTTTCATCTAATAGTTTTCCATTAGAGGCTGAAAATGTATCTCTTTTGTAATGCCAGTGTAGATAGGGCACCATAGATTTGTAAATGAAAAAACACCTCTAGACATTCCTAATGAATTTCTGATCATTCTTAGATGTGTTAAAGAGGTATGTTTACTTATGATTTTTTTTGGGATAAGTATCAATATAACCTTATCTACTTGAGTAAGTGCCAATATAACCCTATGATAATTTTTAGTGCAAATATAACTCTAACTAGTTAATGAAATTGCCAATATAAATCTCAGACCCCATTTTTCGGCATTGACCTCAATTTTTCAGCGTTGACTCTATGTAAATTGACCAAAATACCCTTTGAGCTAACTCTGAAATTGGGTGGACAATTTTACCCTCATAGTTAGTCGGAACGCCATAGTTCGTTGAAATTAGGTAGGATTATATCCGCACATTATGCAATCTTATTGGGTTATATCAGCACATTCCTAATGTTTGTGGGGTTATATCAGTACATTTCTAATGTTTGTTGGGTTATATTATCACATCCTTAAAACTTATAGGGTTATATTGGCACTTTCACTAACTATATAGGGTTATATTGGCACTTTTGAATATTGAAAGGTTATATTGGCACTTATGTCAACTAGGTAGGGTTATAAAAGCACTTTTTTTTTAAAAAAATTCCATGGTTAATCTGTTGGCCACTGCAATCCTCAAAAACATGTAAGAATGCTTTGATTCTTTTTATGGAAATCTTAGTGGCCTGGAAGAAGATGAGTGTGTCATCTGCATAGCATAGGTGTGAGACAGTGTTTTCATATGCAGGATTTTAAACAAATTGATCTTCTTATTTTGGAAACAAAAAGTCAAGCTTCTAGAGAAGGATTCTGAAAAAATATTGAATAGTAAGGGGGATAAAGGGTCTCCCTATTTGGTTCCCCTTGAAGTTTGGAAAAAACCTGCAGGTTTGGAATGGATAATAATAGAGAACCATGCACTAGATAAGTTATTTAGGATCAAATTAATGAATTGGTCCTGAAATCCAAATTTCCTCAAAATTTTACTAAGAAAAGACCATTTAACACTATCAAAAACCTTTGTTAGATCTAATTTTAGGATACAGTTAGGGGCTCCCTGTTTATTATTTATGTATCTTGCCATTTCTTTGACATATATGACATTGTCATCTATTTCTCTGCCTTTTAGGAAGGCTGATTGATTTTGTGAGATCAGTTTTGGCAAGGTATTGGTTATTCTCTAAACTAAAAGTTTAGAGAAAATTTTGTTAGTGAAGTTAGAAAGGGATATGGGTCTGAAATCCGCAAAGGATATACGGATATCCTTCTTTGGTATCAGGCATATCCAGGTACTTGAAATTCCAGCAGGAATTTTAGTGCCTGACATGAAATCAGAGACTGCTGATAGCAGATCAGGCCCTATTATGTCCCAGAAAGTTCTAAAAAAGTTGGCTGAGAATCCATCAGGTCTAGGTGCTCCATTCTGATTCAAGGAGAAAACTATTTCCCTGATTTCATCCAAAGTTGGCTTTCTGAGCATATGTGAATTGTCACTACTGTCAAGGATTTGAGGGATTTGACTTAAAAATTGGCCTTGAAAATTTTCATCTCTAGGGTTAGAGTCATCAGTCAGTAGGTTTTGGTAAAACTGAATTGCTTCTTTTTCAATCTCCAATGGACTGTCTGTCCATACTCCTTCTGAGTTTTTTTATATCTTTGAGATCTTTTGTTTATGTCTTCTCTGATTTACAATTGAGTGAAAATACCTAGTATTTTCATCTCCTTCTTTAAGCCATTTTATGTTAGATTTCTGTTTCCAAAACATTTTTTCCTCAGTTAGCGCTCTCAGTAGCAGTGCATTTTCATGATTAAGCTCTATGAGGTCAGATTCTGAATTTGTTGTCTTATAGTTAATTTACTGTATTTTGAGTTCCTCTTCATCCTTTTTAACATTATCATTTATGTTACCAAAAATTTCCTTATTCCATATTTTTAAGACCAGCTTCAGTCTTTTTAATTTCAAAAGGAATTTTAGCATGCTAGTTTTCGATATGATTTGTAAAGAACTTTAGCATGCCAATTTCTAATACAGTTTGTGACCAGTTAGTTTCAATGATCTGTTTCAGTTGAGGCCTATTTATCCAAGCATCTAGGAATCTAAATGGCTTAGGTGATGAAGCAATTTTACTCCCCATGGTTAGTAGTTATGGGCAGTGATCGGAGGTGTGTTTGTTGAGTGTGTGCAGTGAGCTGTTTGGAAAATTTTCATTTCTGTCATGGTCAATTAGAGCCCTGTCAAGTCTTTCTAATGTAGGAGGTCTTCTCTTGTTTGACCAAGTGAAGGTATTTTCCACTGTATAAAGATGTGTTAGTTTTTGGCTTACTAGGAAATTAGAAAAGTCTCTAATGCTTTTTTCATTAGGCTTATTGGGACCCTTATATTCCGTTATGAAATTTATGGCATTAAAATAACCAATTAGAAGTTTATTTTGTCGAAATGTGAGGTGATCTGCTGCCATTTTTCCCCCTGTATTTTCTTAAGGTTGATGCATGAATGAAATATGCACACATTTCAGCACTAAGCAGGGGGTGAAGAAATGGCAGTTTTTGTATACTGATCAGTCATGTTAACATTACAACACGAGTTCCACATTAGCCAAATGTTATTTCTATTTGAGCTATAATGACACTGAAAATTTAATTTAATCTTGTATGTGTCACATTGCTGATAATGATGCTTAGGTTCAAATATACAAAGTAACTGTATATTATGAGTCCGAATTATTCTATTTAACCTATTCTAGGTATGTTCCGATTCCTCTAAGGTTCCAGACAAGGGCTCTAATATTAAGGCGTGTATCTATCATTTAGACTTTCCAGAGTTTCTTTTTGAATTAGACCTTAAATTCATCCTATTTAACCTGTTAAAGAATGTCCTCTTCCTGGATGTTCTACCAGCCAGCATACTAGAGAATTTTTGGGTACTTACCTGATCTAGCCGAAGCTCTTTAGTACTTGAGCTACAGTCTGCTGTGTCAGACTGAAGTTCCTCTCCTAGTAGCTGGAACCTATTTGAGCTTTTGGAGCTGGATCTGCAGGATGGTGAGTGAAAAGGATTAGTACCTCGTTCATTTAAAGGATAGTTTGGGATGATACCTGATAGGTCATCTTTGGCATATTCCTTGTGTTTGCATGTTTCTTTTGTAAAGATCAATTAATTGTTGTGTTTCCCCTTTTTGCAGTTCAGCCTCATTGTTGTTGCTTTTGAAGACAGCATTTTGAGGTTGTGGGGTCACATCCTGTTTCTTCTCCCCAGCATTATGAGTATGTAAAGACTCTTGGTTGGTAATTTCTTCCCCTTGGAGTTCCAGCTGTGGTGTCTCAATGTCTATATGCGGGCTTTCTATTTTATATGGTGTTTCTTATGGAGGTTTGTGTTGAGCTTCTCTTTGTTTTTGGCTTATTGTTATCCCTAAAGTGTGTGGATCAATGTTTTTGTGTACTGACTGCCATTTAGCCAGAACATTAGTATAGGCAACTGTTATTGGTTCTTTGTTGTGTTTGTTGCCAGGCTTTGGTTTCTCTGTTGCATTTGTTTGCTGGGGTTCGTTCCTATTAGTATGTTTAGTAGATATCTGTTTGGGGATTCTATTCAGTGTGGTGGTAGATTTAGGAATTCTTAGTTCAGGGTTAACTATTCTACACATATCCACATGATGACCAATCTTCTTACAGCCACAACAGTACATAGGTAAATCCTCATATTCTATGGCATATTTTCATTTTCTAGGGAAGTGCCTAACCTGATGTGGATTAACAGTTGGGATTGGAGGTCAATTTCCACACAAATCTTGAGGGAAGATGGCCTTGTTAGCCTTTCTGTTGCTTGATCCATCTTGATGAATTTTCCAATCTGGTTTCCAATTGCTTCTATGGCCGGGACATTGTAATAGTAGAGAAGTACTTGTCTGATGGTGACCCAGGCTGGGACAATCGAAGATTTTGCATTTGGTTTGAAGTCCGGCGTCCATCTGAGGATCCTCATGGTGGTTCCATTAAGCGACCAAACCCCCTTTGATACGAATATCAAATGCTTTGATGTGCTTTAAATTCTTTGGTGGATCAACTTTATGATGAAGAATTGAAAAAGGAGTCACCATGGACATCTTGGATTCATTATTCAAGATTGTCGACGAACTAAAGACATCATGAAAAACACTATACTCTTTTTTCCCACTGGGTTTTTAATGAGGTAGTGTGATCATTGTAAAATATTGTAAAATTATTTTATTTTGGGTTAGATAAGGTAAGATTAGATTAGGTAATATTCTTCAAGGTTACTTCTTGAAGAATTCAACCAGATTACCTTAGATTACCATTTATTTTAGGTATTTTAGTTAGATATGGTTTTAGCTTCTTAAAGCTGCCATAAGTCGATTCAGTTTCGATTTGTGATTAGGGTTTGAGGCAAGATTGTAACCCTATAAAAAGGGAGACCTTATGGACGAAATTTAACAACTTTTCATCAACCAAATATCAACCTTTTGAGTTTATACTCTTTGCTTGCAAGCTATTCCATTGTTGCTTAACCCCGAGGGCTAGTTAAGTACCAATAAACCTTGTAATCTGATCCTGAGAGCTAGTTAGAGAGCAAATTGAAGTTAGGCGTACCCCGAGGGCTAGACTCCTGAATTTTGTGCGAGATAGTGCGGGTTTGAAGATCCCTTCACTAGATCAAAGATATTAATTCCGCAAATCGTGAGTTTTCGCAAGGAGATTCATATCAGTTGGTGTCAAAGCAAAGCGAAAAATCTACTGAGGCCAAAAAAACAAAAAAAGGGTTTGGAGTTTTACATTAATTTATTTTCGAATTTATATATATATATATATACTCTTTCATGTCGTGTTTTAACTGGGTTTGTTTGATCTTTCTTACCAGGAGGATTGAATCTAGAGTCGAAGAACATCGAAGGGTCTGAGAGTTAGAATACATCGGTATTACTGTCCGCCTTCACCTTCATCAATCGAGTCAGGAGAACGTCGAAGGGTCTGAGCGTTAACAAGTATTATCCGCCTTCACCTCCCGGTCAGTTTCGTAGTTTTAAGTAGCTTAAACAGTTTCTGTGTTTGGGATATTTTGGTCAACTCTTCTGAAAATTATTGCATACTCATAATCCTATTTGTTTTCTTTATCGTTCTTTGATTCCGTGATCTAGAATTGTTCTTTGATTCTTGATTACACCTTTAAAAAAAAGATTCTTGTGTCGTTTTTCATATATATAGTGTCATATTCTTGTCCTTACGATCTTGAATACCTCGAAGTTCATTTGAATCAAGAGAAAGTTGTTGCAGTTTTCTTATTCTAAGTTTTGTATAGGCCATTCTTGTTCCAGAACTTTTCGAAAATAAGAAACAAAAGGTAGCAGATTTTGTGTTTCAAAATCGGAATTTAGGATTTGAAATATGAAATTTGGGGCAGATTTGCAATTTTCAAAAGTTTGGAGGCAGATTTGCAATTTCCAAACATTTTGGTAATTGTGACCGGAAATCTTTATTGGGGAATAACATTCTGTTTGTGAGTTTTATAGTAAAAAAAGGGGAAAAAATAATTTTGGCTGAAAAAAAAAAGAGGAAAGGAAAGAAAAAGGAATCCGGTTTGAGAAAGGAAAAGAAAAGTCAAAATCCTGATTGGAAGAGAAAAAGGAAATAAAAATTGAGAGAGGGGTTTTGATTGGAAATTTTGACTTGGGAGACAAGTAAGTCATTAAAGTCCTTTTCCACAAGGGATTTGGATTTGAGTTCCTATTCCAATTTATTTTCGGAAAAGTTTCTTGAATTTTCAGAACCTATTTGTCGCCTATATAAAGCAATCTTGTTTTGGTTATAATTCATTCAATAAAGCTCCGATTCATGCCATTCAAATTGTGTTTTGTTCCTTATTCTTTGTAGAATTTGGAATTCTAGATAATAGAGCCAAATTTTGAGTTTATATATCTTTAAATTTCGAAATAAGTTCTGCAGTACTCATCTCCATAGTTTGCTTTGAATTGCGGTGAATTGATCAGTTTCCCTCGCATTTGCCTTCACCTTGTGAGTTGTGAGTGTTATACACTTGGTGAGTAACCTTACTAAACAAAGGGGAGGGGGTACATTTATTCCTGACGGTTTGTTTCTTCTTAGCAGGGATGACGGACGATCCATTCGTCCCGCCATTTGTTGGCAATCCCAACAATAAACCCAAAATGAATTCCATGAATATCATAAATGCCATAATGAGTGAGGTTAAGAGATTGAATAGAACGGTAGATGAGTTATCAAATCCAACAACACCTCGTTCTGTAAGACAAGTTGAATCTGCTTGTGACATCAAAGGTTTGAAGTATGATATTCCTAGATTTGATGGTCGACGCAATCCTTTGAAATACTTGGATTGGGAGAGGCAGATCAAGAACCTATTTGATCTTAATAACTACCGTGAGAAAGAGAAGATCAAGGTCGCAGAGTATTCTTTCACCCATTATGCCACAAAGTGGTGGGAGAATTTGAAAGAATCAAGATATCTTGCCAGTAAAAGACCTATCTCCACCTGGGAGAGATTGAAAACCAAGCTTCGATTACATCATGTTCCACGAACATATTTGATGGAGAAACATGCGTATCTCAACACTATGAAGCAAGGCAACCGCAGTGTAGATGAATACTGGCAAGATCTTGAATTAGCTATGAAGAGAGTTGGCATGAAAGAAAATGATGACTTTATAAAGAATCAGTTTATTGAAGGTTTAAGAGAAAATCTGCAAGTTCCGGTTAAGCTCCAGTATTATGTTTCCATGCAAGATTTATTGTTCAATGCCAGGTTGGTTGAGTTGACATTAAGGTCCAGAGGAAGCTCTAATTTTAGCTATGACGGTCAAAGGCAAGTCTTTGATTTTAGAAGCCCAAATTCGACCAGAGGTGGTAGCAATTCGAACATGGGTGGCCGAGGAAACCTTAATTTGATCAAAACCTACTCAAATCCACCATTTGAACCCACTGATCAAAGAATGATCACGGCCAATCAGTCTCTTAGCCAAGATACAGGTAAATCAATTTCTACTTTGTCAGATACAGTTTCTTCTAACACTTCTACATGTTTTCATTGTAATGAACGAGGACATGTTCACAATAATTGTCCTCATGAACGAATTATAGCAACAATGGAGGAGAAAGATGATGATGATATGCCTGCATGGTATGACACTGAAGAAGAACAAATAGATGATGAAAACATCATTGTTGACAGAGGTGAGAAAGGTCCTGAAACACAAGATTTTTTTGAGGCGTATTCCACAGATGTTGCTGAAATTGCTCCCCCACAAGGAGCAAGTAATTTCGACCAAAATAGTGTCAATTCCACCAAAATGACAGTAAATGTCACCATAGACAAGTTCCATATCGATCCTAAGGTAGGTAAGATAGGTAAGTTGCAGAATGATTATGAAAAGTCGCATAAAGTCTTGTCTTCACATCTTAGTCCTTTACTTTCTATTTATATGATGAGACATGAACTATCTACTGACTCTGGTAAATTGTTTTATGCTTCAATAAGAGATGTGAATCGATCATTGACTAATCATTCTTTTGTTCTTATAATGTCCTTTAAAGAAAGTTACTATTCCAAAGAAGATATTCCTGTAAATATGCCTTCACGGTTTGTTAAGTTGTTACAGGAATTCAAGGATGTCTTTATAGGTTATATGCTTCCCAAATATAAAATGCTTTGATGTGCTTTGAATTTTTTTATGGATCAAATTTATGATGAAGAATTGAAGGAGTCACCACCAACATCTTGGATTCATTATTCAAGATTGTCGACGAACTGAAGATATCATGAAGAACATTATACTCTTTTTTCACACTGGGTTTTTAATGAGGTAGTGTGATCATTGTAAAATATTATAAAATTATTTCATTTTGAGTTTATTGGACTGATAGCTCAGCCATGTGGGCTTTAAAGAGCTGAATTTAAAAAATACAGCCCATTAAGGTTTAGTATATTCAGTTTTATTCTGATTAGAATTAGATTTGGTAAGATTAGATAAGGTAATATTCTTCAAGGTAATATTCTTCAAGGTTACTTCTTGAAGAATTCAACCAGATTACCTTAGATTGCCATTTATTTTAGGTATTTTAGTTAGAAATGGTTTTAGCTTCTTAAAGCTACCATAAGTCGATTCAGTTTCCATTTGTGATTAGGGCCTGAGGCAAGATTGTAACCCTATAAAAAGGGAGGCCTTATGGATGAAATTTAAAAACTTTTCATCAACCAAATTTACAACTTTTTGAGTTCATACTCTTTGCTTGCAAGCTATTCCATTGTTGCTTAACCCCAAGGGCTAGTTAAGTACCAATAAGCCTTGTAATCTGATCCTGAGGGCTAGTTAGAGAGCAAGTCGAAGTCAGGCATACCCCGAGGGCTAGAATCCTGAATTTCATGCGAGATAGTGCGGGTTTGCAGATCCTTTCACTAGATCAAAGATATTAATTCCGCAAATCATGAGTATTCGCAAGGAGATTCATATCACCTTTTATCCAGCACCGTTGGAAGTCTTCCTTCACTTGGAACCTAATTAGGATTTTTTAAAATCAATTGCTCCCAGTTGGTAGTTTCCGCTGAAACCCACAGTCTTGAAATCTGTTCTAGCTTATCCATTGTCAGCCTTCCTCTTGGAAAATTTCCACTTAGAGCATTTGCGTAGTGAGTGGATAGCTCCGATACTTGCTCAGGAGAGAGGAGCACAACCGATTCTCCCTTGTATTGAAGAATTGGTTTCAGATTTTGAGTTGAAGGGAGATTTGTGAAGAATTGGCAAGTTCGTAGGGTTTTATTGGGTGTAGCTTCAAAAGGTCTCATACTAATGTAGTGAGACTCTAACTTAAATAGTGAGTTATCACTTTCTCAACTTCCAATGTGGGACTTGGGTTGAACACACTCAACAATATCCCCCTCAAACCAAGGACCACACAACACCGTCCTTCATGCTCGTGGATCATCTTGCATCGCCGCCACACCTACGGGACACGCCACCTGACAACCACCTTGGTCAAGTATACTTTCGACACTAGTGCACTCTTGCCACCGCCAAGGGCACAATCAAGGGTCTCCACACTGGGCACACATGCAGTCCCCATCCCGAGCACAACAATGACTATGATACCACTTGTTGGGACTTCCATGATGCAAACTATCCTTCCCTATTTGCTTGAATTTATGAGGAGCAACAATAGCAATATAATGACAGCAACATAAAGAACTAACTAAGCACAAAAGACACAAGCATTTACGTGGAACACCTCTCTAATACGACGGGTAAAATCCAAGGGGTCAATCAACCCACCTCAACCATCTTCATTAATCAACCAAGAGTGTTACAAGACCCTCAACAACCAGCTAATACCAACACAAGTCGCTCTCAACAAAGATGGGATTGATAACCACTACAACAATGAAGATTAAATAGCAATAGGAGAGGAAATCACCCAATCTGCTGCTACTTCACGAGGACAAATGAGTCACTTCCAGATCTCCAAAACCAATCTCCACAAATTCAAAATGGAGAAGAAACTCTACTGTTGATAATATGAAGTTTATTACCACATATTCTTTAAATTTGATGTCGCCATCGCGGAGTCGAATTTAAAAGGATAAGGTTGTGTTAGATTTGGAGAAGGAGCTAAAGGAGAAGAACGAAGAAAGGAAGAAAGGAATGATGAAAGGAAAAAAACAAGTTGCTGTGATATGGATCTCCTTGTGAAGACTCTAGATTGCAGAATTTTAGATCTTTGACTAAACAAGGGATTTCGCAAAACCCTAGCTTGTCACGCGAAATTCAAGAGTCTAGCCATCGGGGTACGCTTAATTTTGACTTGCTCTCCAACTAGCCTGCAGGATAAGATCACAAGGTTTATTAATGCTTAACTAACCCTCGGGATTAAGCAACAATTGAATTAGCTCGCAAACAAAGAGTATGAACTCAAAGGTTTGTATATTTGATTGATAAAAATGTAAGGTGAAAATAATGTTGAAAACCCCCCTATTTATAGTACATAGGTATGGTTTTCTAGAATACAAACAAGAAACTGAAAAAGATTATGACATCTTTAAGGATCTAAAATCATATTTAACTAGACTACCTAAAATAAATGTAATTATGGACGAAATCAATCAAGATAAATCTTGAATGAATACACTAATAAAAAAGATACAGTACAAACTACACCATACAATTATACTTAACTTATCTAACAATAACGTGTGAATTATGCAAGCTCCCCTTGCTACCGATCCGCCTTGATCAGACTCACTCTAACCTCAAAACTCGTCGACGCTGGATCTCCCCCTCCCAAGGAATTGATGTATACGATTGATGTGTCCATTTTATATGCATTATTTAGTAGTATTTAGGATCACTTTTGTTCTATTTTTGGTGTAATATTGTTAGATTTACGTAGGTTTACATAATAAGGGGTTTAGATGACCATTTTCGGTTTTTATATCTGAATCCTTCATTTTTGTAACCTATGTTGAGTCTAAGGGATTTTTGGTCCTCATGAGCATCTAGATTCCTTTTTGTGAGCTTAATTTATAGATTGCTCATGAGTATTTAGAAGTGGTTTAGTGAAGGTCATTCGAAAGGATGGTAGAAGATTGAAGGCCACTCACAAAGTGGTAGAAGATAAAGTGAAGAAAGGAGAGCAAAGCAACGGGTGAAGGATGGTCCAGGGTTTTCAGAATTTTCCGAGGAGAATCAGCCTTCAAGAGTGGTACCATTGGATTCCTCTTCTCAAGCACTATGAAATCGACTACAAGAACTCCCAAAACGGATCAACGGTTCACCTGGAGGAAGCAAAACAAAACAGGGCTGGATTTTACTGATCTGGTCGCGACTCGCGACGACAGCGCAAATTCAGCCTTGCAGCAGCGCTTTTTCTCCCCTTGGTTTTCATCCAAAAATTTGCACTTGTGGTACTCACCTGAAAATTTGTACTTGTGGTTCTCATTGCATGGTTCTCATTCAAAAATTTGAACTTGTGGTTCTCATCATATAGTTCTCATCGCATGGCTCTCATCGCATGGTTCTCGTCCAAAAAATTATACTTGTGGTTCTCATCCCATGACTCTCATTGCATGGTTCTCATCGCATGGTTCTCATCCAAAAATTTGAACTTGTGGATCGCATGGTTCTCATCTTGTGGCTATCATTTAGATGGATGAGAACCACAGATGAGAAAAATTGTTGACCGGAACTTCGTCGGTTGGTCGCTGGAATTTGGTCGGAATGTGGACGGAAAGTGGTCAGAATTTGACCGGACCGCTACTGAAAAATTTGGCCAGACTGCCGCCGGACCACCACCTACTGCCACCGAACCACCACCTCCAGCTGCGATCCCTCTACCACAAATAAGTCTTGTTTTTTAAAAGAATCCGTGAAAAGACTAGGGTTTAAAGTGCAAATAAGAAGAAATAAAGATAAAATTTTTGGGTTGCATGAATAGGGTTATAAACTTTATAACTACTTCACGTTGCATAATAAATTTTTAATGTTGCAAATAAGACATTTTGCCTTTTATTATTCTAATTAAATCTCTTCTTTTCTTAAATCTTGGGATTTTAAAATTAAAAATTAAACTTTCTATTAAACTTTATTTCTATTTTAAATTTAATTTGTAATATATTTTATATTTATAAAGTATAAATATAAAGTAAAATACAAGGCGTGGAATAGTAATCCACATTTCTTTGCTTACAAAAAGTGCATAATACATCTTCACATGTTTAACGACATCATTTACTTTTGATACATCCGTGTCGGCTACAAATTCTAGAAAATGAATGATCAAAGTAGAAAATGATTGATCAAAGATTGAGTGATCAAAGTAGAAGGGCAGAAATATTTGAAGATGGAAAGATGGTGAAATTAATAAATATTGAAGAGAAAAATAGATTTTCGAAAAAGGAGGAATAATAATGGGAAACACATTTTAAGGACCGACTTCTTGTTAGGGGGAATTTGGCAAAGATTTCTGCCAAATTAATAACAAATATGTACTCTCAAACACATTTAAGGAACGACTTCACTATCAAAATAACCCTCCTTTAGCACATGTGTTTTTATGTTTTAGCACCGATTTTTTCGTAAAAAAAAATCGGTGCCTAAGTAACCGATAAAACTTTAGCACCGATTGGAAAAAACATCGGTGATAAATTCCAACTTTTAGCACCGGTTTTTTAGTTAGCACCGATTTTTAAACCGGTGCTAATTTTAGCACCAATTTTTTCGTTAGCACCGGTTAAACCGGTGCTAACAAAAAAATGGTGCTAAATTAGCACCGGTTGAACAATCGATTTAGCACCGGTTTTTTTTGTTAGCATCGATTTTTCAACCGGTGCTAATTTAGCACCATTTTTTTGTTAGCGCCGGTTTTCCAACCGGTGCTAAAATATTTACGACGAATTAAAAAAAATCCCTTCCTCTGAAAGCAGCAGTGCGCTGCAGCTTTCAGAGGAAGATAAAAAGACCTGAAACAGAGGAAGCGGCAGCACGCTGCAGCTTTCAGGGGAAGAGAAAAAGACCTGAAACTAAAAATTTAATATGACATGAATTTAATAATAAAATTAACTTCGAAAAATTGATAATATAGAAATAAAACCAAAAAAATTTATGGTACAAAACTAATAATGAATGAGACTAAACATTGTGGCGAAGACCTTGGAGAGGAATCAATCTCACCATGCTAGAAACTTATTCAATAGATCACTGTAAACCATGCCAGGAGCTTATGCCAGAAGCTTATACCAGAATAAAGACGTTCATATCAGTATATCAACCTTGAGTACTTCACGAGGCTACATAACTCAATTTGATTCAGTCACATCAACATTCGGTAAAGCAAAGCACAAAATAATCCACCAAGATAAACACATATCTATCATATTCTTCCTATGCTGATTCATAACATTAATGAAATGACTGTAAAAATCTTACTCACATAAATCATATGCTACAGAGCAAAAAAATATTTAAATTAAAATACAACATTAAAATGCCAAAGTGAAACATATCATCAAGCATGAACAAAAACTTCATTTGAGTGGGACTCAAAATATGTTTGTTTTTCCCTCAAAAGTCATCATTTAACTTGTAGCATTCATAACAAATGGTGCAATTGCCCCTGGTGATCAATAAAGAAAATGAAAATGAGCAATAAAGAAAATGAGCAACAGTTTTACCAGTGCTCATTTTTAATAAAAAATTTAGAAATCATAATGTTTATTAGAAAACAAAAATTGCACTAAAATATATTTTAAAAAATTTGAGTTGAATTCAATGACTGCTCACACTACTCTTCAACTAAGGTAGCTAAAAATAACTCGTATCAATCTACACAAATATATAAAAAAAAAAAGTGCTTATAACCAAGGTAACTACATCGATTACAAAAAAAGTGAATTGCTTCGCAGCAAGCAGCGTTCGAGAAAGTCGGAGAGTAGCATTCAAGACAGTTGTATAAGGAAACACCCATGGAAAGACTTGTTTATCTACCTTGCGCAAATAAGAGCAACAATGCAATAATTCTGTAACAAGGAGTTTTCCTAATGACTAAATTAGAAGATCAAATCACACAACTGAAAAACACGAACTAATGATATTTTGAATTATCAACCGATGCTGCAGCTACTTAAACAATCATATTCTTCCAGATAAACTACACCAGACACAACAGTTGCAAATGCCACAGTATTCTAAAGCTTCTTAGCTAAGTAATTAGAACAACAAACTAGCATAACAATTTCAACACACACACAGAAAACGTGTGTGTGCGCTTAGGAGTTAGGATAACTGAAGAGAAGACTAGACAAAAATTGTGGAGAGCAGCGAACCAGAGGAGAACACAATGCGCAATCATGACGTACAATGCGCAATCAGGCTTTTGAAACTAACTATTTATTTGCTAGTCAACTTTATTTTGTTGCCAAAAACATTCCCCCATCACCTCTAACCATTGCATCATACCTCAACAAGGAAGAGAAACCCCTCTTGAGACTAATACTAGATGATTAGAAGGTATCATTCAAATTAACCAGAAACTAACCTGCATGGCTTATAACTAGAGATGCAGATCTCAGGTGATCGACTATATATGCTCGATGAAAATGTGAAGTATTCCACATCTAAACACCAATTTCCTCCAAATACAGTTTCATAGTTTCCAGTATACAAGGTACATACGTTTAATTCGTAAGATGAACATGAATATTATTTAAACGAGATTAGACAATAAAAAATGTTAAGAGCATGTCTCAGAATCAAGAATCATCATCTAATATCTAAAATAAATTTACAAGTACAATTCAACAGTCAGATAATGCCTTAAAACCGTTAGTGCTCACACAAATTATTTGAATTTAATCACTACAAATTAATTGAATTTAATTAAAATTTGACCCACCTCCGCAAAACTAGAGGAGAACCAGAGCTGCGAGACCCAACATTGCAAGTTGCACCGGTGAACCACAAACGCGAGCTACCACCACGAGCAGCTCTGGCGATCCACAAATGCAAGCTCTGCCTTCGTCTTTGGCTCCAAAAAATGATCGCATGACTACATTTAATCACAAAAATACCATCATATTAAAAAAACCCCATCAAAGCATTTTCACAAAAGCAACCCACTCGGCAAAGTTATGCACAACACTAGCAGCATTACTTATTTCTCAGAAAATGAGACTATTTCATTAACTACAAACAATACAGAGCTAATGCAGACAACAAATAAAAAGAAAATATGGCGCAGTGTTCATTCCACGGTTACATTTTTCATTTTCGTTAGAAATTGTCATTTTTTCCTTAAATCCGGCAGGGCTTTTCGCATGAGAAAATTGAAATTGAGGACAACAAGAGAGTGGATAATCGAATACCTTGGTCAAAGAAACGAGGAACAATCCGAAGCGGTTATGCAAGCCCTCCACTATGGTGGTGGAGTCTCTGTAGCGGGGAGATGGTGGTGGAGGAAGGAGGATTCCAAGCTCGGGTGGTGGTGGAGTCTAGGCGCGGGCGAAGGGGTCCCTCACCGGGAAGATGAGCGGGAATATTGCCTCCCTCATCGGCACCGGTGCCCTTCCGTCAACTTCTTCAGATGATGTGTGGCCGATGGCTGATTGGCGGAGAAAACCAGAAGATGCGGGGGGACGGTGGGTGTGGGAGAGTTGCATCCAGGGTTTTATCGCATGAAATTGGGGCAAGGGAGAAGGAAGGCTAAGTGTATGAAATTAGGACATGGGGTTTGGGCCAAAATTATGGGTTTGAGCCCATTATAGTTTTCATTATCTAAAATCAAATAAAGTTTGACCGTTAATTAGTTAAAGTCAACTTAGTTATTAGTGTTTATATATTGAAAGTCAAGTAATGGTTGACCGTTGATTAGTCAAGTCAAACATTTTTATTAGTATTTATTATATACTAATTCAAATAAATTCTTACCGTTAATTAGTTAAAGTCAACTTTGTTATTAGCGTATTTATTGAAACTCAAGTAAAGTTTGACAGTTGTTTAGACAAAGTCAACATAGTTATTAGTGTTATAAATTGAGAGTCAAGTAGAGTTTGACCGTTGATTAGTTCAAGTCAACTTTGTCATTAGTGTTTATATATTGAAAGTCAAGTAAAGTTTGACCATTGATTAGACAAAGTCAACCTTGTTAGAGTGTTTATATATGGAAAGTCGAGTAAAGTTTGACCGTTGATTAGCCAAAGTCAACCTAGTTATAAGTGTTTATATATTGAAAGTCAAGTAAGGTTTGACTATTGATTAGTGAAAGTCAACCTAGTTATTAGTGTTTATATATTGAAAGTCAAGTAAGGTTTGACTATTGATTAGTGAAAGTCAACCTAGTTATTAGTGTTTATATATTGAAAGTCAAGTACAGTTTGACCTTTAATTAATTAAAGTCAACCTAGTTATTAGTGTTTATTATATCAACCTAGTTATTAGTGTTTATTATATACTAATTCAAATAAAGTTTGACCGTTGATTAGTTAAAGTCAAATTTGTTATTAGTGTTTATTTATTGAAATTCAAGTAAGGTTTGACCGTTGATTAGACAAAGTCAACCTAGTTATTGATATATATTATATACTAATTCAAATAAAGTTTGACGTTAATTAGTTAAAGTCAACCTAGTCATTAGTGTTTGTATATTGATAGTCAAGTAAGGGTTGACCGTTAATTAGTCAAAGTCAACCTAGTTATTAATATTTATTATATACTAATTCAAATAAAGTTTGACTGTTAATTAGTTAAAGTCAACCTAGTTATTAGTGTTTATATATTGAAAGTCAAGTAAGGGTTGACCGTTGATTAGTCAAAGTCAAACTAGTTATTAGTATTCATTATATACTTATTCAAATAAAGTTTGATCGTTAATTAGTTAAAGTCAAATTTGTTACTAGTGTTTATTTATTGAAAGTCAAGTAAGGTTTGACCGTTGATTAGACAAAGTCAAACATTTTTATTTGTATTTATTATATACTAATTAAAGCAAGGTTTGACCATTAATTAGTAAAAGTCAACTTAGTTATTAGTGTTTATATATTGAAAGTCGAATAAAGTTTGATCGTTGATTAGTTAAATTCAGCTTAGTCACTAGTGTTTCTATACAGAGAGAGAGTCAAGTAAAGTTTGACCGTTGATTAGTTAAAATCAACTTAATCACTAGTATTTATATATAGAAAGTCAAGTAAACTTTGACCGTTGATTAGACAAAGTCAAACATTTTTATTAGTATTTATTATATACTAATTCAAATAAATTTTGACCATTAATTAGTTAAAGTCAACTTTGTTATTAGTGTTTATATATTGAAAGTCAAGTATAGTTTGAACGATTGTTTATATATCTATTCAAATATGTAGTCAAAGTTTTCTTAGTTTGACTGAATCTTTGATCTTGTGCAATTTAATCCAGGATGGTGGGAGTATACTAAATCAATTAAGGGTTGAACGTTAATTAGTTAATGTAAACAAATTTAGTTCTTATTTGTACATATGAGGTAAGTAAAGGTTTGTCGTTGATTAATTTAACTTAACTTAGTCACTAGTTAAAGTCAACAAAAGAAGTGGACGACTTTGAAAGTTTAAAAAATAGCTTAGAGCGGCTGCACATCTGCTTCCAGCTCATGAAATTTCTGCGAAGATTATTTGAATTTTTTTGCAAATTGTTTGAATTCTTTGATGGAAATAATGAACTTTAAAAAATTTCGACAAATATTTAAAAGTTTTTGGCAATTTCTCGGGGGGGGGGGGATTTTTTGGCGGGAAAAATTTAAAAGTTTTTAGCACCGGTTTAAACCGGTGCTATTTTCTTCCAAAACCGGTGCTATTTTTCAATTTTTAGCACCAGTTTTTAAAACCGGTGCTATTTTAAAATTTTTCTGGCAATTTCTTTGGCGGGAAAATTTAAAAAATTTTAGCACCGATTTACACCAGTGCTATTTTCTTACAAAACCAGAGCTAATTTTTCCAAAACCGGTACTATTTTGAAATTTTGGGCTATTTCTTTGGCGGGAAAATGGGTATTGAAAATTTTTAGCACCGATTTTTAAAATCGGTACTATTTTTTGCAAAACCGGTGCTATTTTAAATAAATTTGACGATTTCTTTGGCGGGAATTATTATTTTTGCCAATTTCTTTGGTGGGAAAATTTAAAAAATTAAATTTTTTTAGCACCGGTTTTTAAAATCGGTGCTAATTTTTTCAAAACCAGTGCTATTTTAAAATTTTGGGCTATTTCTTTGGCGGGAAAATGAGTATTGAAAATTTTTAGCACCGATTTTTAAAATCGGTGCTATTTTAAATAAATTTGGAGATTTCTTTTGCCGAAATTTGTTTTTTCCCAATTTCTTGGGCGGGGAAATTTCAAAATTTTAAAATTTTTTAGCACCGGTTTAAATCGGTGCTATTTTCTTCCAAAACCGGTGCTATTTTCTTCCAAAACCGGTGCTATTTTTCATTTTTAACACCGGTTTTTAAAATCGGTGCTAATTTTTCCAAAATCGATGCTATTTTTAAATTTTGGGCTATTTCTTTGGCGGGAAAATGAGTATTGAAAATTTTTAGCTCCAGTTTTTAAAAACCGATGATATATTTTTAAAAACCGGTGCTATTTCTTAATTTTAGCACCGGTTTTTAAAAACCGGTGCTATATTTTACAAAAAACCGGTGCTAAGTTATAATATTTAACATCAATTTTTAAAATCGGTGCTAATTTTTTTAAAACCCGGTGCTATTTTTTAAGCACCGGTTTTTAAAAACCGGTGCTATATTTTACAAAAAAACCGATGCTAAGTTATAATATTTAACATCGATTTTTAAAACCGGTGCTAATTTTTGCAAAACCCGGTGCTATTTTTAAATTTTTAGCACCGGTTATTAAAACCGGTGCTATTTTGAATTTTTTGGTGGGAAGATAGAATTTTACAAATATTTAACACCAGTTTTTAAAAACCGGTGCTAATATTTTCAAAACCGGTGCTATTTTAAAAGTTTTGACTATTTCTTTGGCGGGAAAATGAAATTTTCAAATTTTTAGCACCGATTTTTAAAAATCGGTGCTAATGTTTTCAAAAACCGGTGCTATTGTAAAATTTAGCACCGGTTTTTAAAAAACCGGTGTTAAGATTAAAAAGCCGGTGTTAAATTAACAACGGTTTTAAAAATCAGTTTTAAAATTTAAAAAAACAGTGCTATTAGATTTTTAGCACTGATTCTAATAACCGGTGCTAGAGGGGGTCTCTGTGGTAGTGCTTCTTGAATTAACTGTCTAAAACCAAAGTATATAGCTAAATATTAATATTAAAATGACCAGTGCTTAAATGAAGGATTGAGTGATCAGTGCGATTTTTACTGTTCATATGTGCGATTTACACACTGGGATAATTGTTCAGCTCATCTTCTTTCTTCTTCTCCGATAACGGTCACTTTTCAATACTCTGGCCGCCGTCCATGGCGGCTCCAACGCCAAACCCCTCGCCTGTGATTCCTGCTAACAAAAGCTTCCTGCAAGCCCTCAGCTCCAAACCTTCCCCGCTCTTCTCCTCTCTCCCTGACACACCAAATCTCCACCCAATTACGGAATTTAAGGGCAATATTGCCTACATCCTTCCTCCGGAGGAAGGCAAAATTCTAGCATCGCATTATCTAAATCCTATCAGGGATGACTTAACAAAAAAGAACATGATTACTATATCAAATGCTTTTCAATCTTTGGATGACTTTCAGGATGATCAGTTAGATGAAGTTGTTGAGATTTTCCACGAGTCACTGGAATCTCAGGAAGCTAATGTGCACACCACTTCTGAGGAGATCTCCACAGGAAAGGAGCCTGTTACTCAGAATACTGAACCTGGCTCCACCAGTCTTAATATCACCCCAGCTACCAAACCTCCAGTTAACTGTAATGAGATCAGTATAGATGATCAGGCCAGTGACCAGGTTAGTGATTCTAAAATATCATAATCGAACTCAAATGTAGAATTTACTCCTAAGGTAAGAGTTAGTAACTCTGATGAAATATCTACCCTGGATAACATGGATAACATGGAAAAAAGCATGGGCAAACCAGGAAACACAAGCAATACCCCTGTCACAATAATAAGAAACCTAAGATCATCTCAAAAAGCAACCCCTGCTGTTTTAAAATGATTAAACACACCATAATAGGAAACATATTAGTCTGGAATGTTCGGGGTTATGGAACTTCAATAGATAGTTTAAAGGCTTTAAAATCTAAACACAACATAGACTTGTTATGCTTAATAGAACCTTGGCATGATAAACAAAATTTAAATACCTTGATGCATGTCTTAGGTTTTAAATATGCCCTTCCTGCTCAGAATGCTAAGATCTGGATTTTATGGAATCATGTCTTCAGTATAACTGCTATACGGGAGTCTGATCAATTTTTACAAGTACAAATTTCTGATATTGTCTCCCCTGTAAGCTGGAACTGCTTTTTCATATACGCTAGTGTGAGTAGACAAACTAGAGAGGCTTTATGGAATGATCTACAGACCCCATTACATGTTCCCTCCATTTATATTGGTGATTTTAACACTGTGTCATCTGTAACCGAGTATAAAGGTAGGAAATCCACTCCTAAAAAGAGCATGACACAGTTCAATGGTTTTATAAACAATATGGACCTTAATGAAATACCTACTGTAGGGAATTCCTTCACCTGGAGCAATAATAGATTCAGAGACAAATGCAAGGACTTAACTTTTCAGAGATTAGATAGGGGCATTGCCACCTTAGAATGGTTAGAACTCTTTCCTAATAGTTCTATTCAAGTTTTAAACAGAATGACATCTGACCATTCCCCCCTTTTTCTATCAGTTCAATCAGCTGAAGAACAAGTTCCTAGGCCTTTTAGGTATCAAGAAATGTGGTCTAATAGAAAGGAATTTAAGGCCCTAGCAACCTCTAACTGGAACCTAGTTTCCCCTTTCAGTGGAATGCATAATTTGGTTTTTAAATTAAAGAGGCTAAAGCTGGAAATTAAACACTGGAACAACTCTCACTTTGGCAATGTTAATAATAATTTGCTGCAATCTGAAAACACTGTAAGTGATCTGGAAATTTATTTCCAACAAACACAGGATGAGACTGTTCTAGCTGAATTACTTAAAGCACAAGACATTCTGATGAGAGCCCAAAAAGAAATAAATATCTCCTGCATCAAAAGGCTAGATTAAATTGGTTAAAACATGGAGATGCAAACTCTAGCTACTTTCACCACTCCATTAGGGAAAAGAGAGTAAAAGCAAGAATTAGTAAAATTAAGGATGGTAGTGGAAACTGGATAACAGAACCACATCTAATTAAAGAAGAAGGAGTGAGATTCTACAAGGAATTACTTAATGAAGAGACTCCTCAAAAAATGGGAACTTACCTACAGCACTTTCTAAAAGAAATCCCTAAAGTCATCACTGATCAACATAATCTTAACTTACTCTCACCTTTTAATATTCAGGAATTTAAATTTGCAGTATTTGATCTTAATAAATCCAGTGCCCCAGGCCCTGATGGATATTCTGGTGCTTTTTACATCTTTTTTTGGGACACAATTAACTTGATCTTTTAGAGGCAGCTAATGACTTTCTAACTAATGGAAATATCCCCAAGGCTATCTCTAGCACCTGGCTGACCTTAATCCCCAAAAAACAAATACCAATCACTTTCTCTGACTTCAGACCCATTAGCCTATCTAATTTTGTTAATAAATTTTTCTCAAAATTGTTAATGGAAAGGATTAGACCCATAATGACATTACTAATATCACCTGAACAGAGTGCTTTCATAAAGGGTAGGGATATATCTGATAATGTCATACAGATGCATGAAATGACAAAAATGCTGTCTAGGAAATCAAAGGTTTCTAACCTCATAATTAAATTAGACATGCAAAAGGCTTTTGATAGGGTCTCATGGTCTTTTCTGAATTTTATTTTACTCCAGTTTGGTTTTCATGGTAAATTTGTGCATCGAATCATGCATAACATTGCTGCTGCTCACTTCTCAGTTTTAATAAATGGCATAACTTCAGGTTTCTTTGCCTCCTCTAGGGGTATCAAACAGGGAGATCCATTTTCTCCATTTTTGTACAATATTTTGTCCGAAGCCTTTTCAAGAGGACTAAAAAAACTTTTCAGGGTTGGATACCTGCAACATTTCTCACTACCAAGGTCCTGTCCTGCTGTGTCACACCTGATGTATGCAGATGACACAGCGGTATTCCTAAACACTAATCCCTCCAATCTGAAAAGATTTAAAAAAAATTTGAAAGCTTATGAGCAAACTTCAGGTCAAAAAGTCAACTTTGCTAAATCAGAATTTTATGTTGCAACAAATACATGTGTTGCTACTGCTCAATCTGTTGGTAGAATCTTAGGAATGGTGAAAGGCTCCTTTCCTTTCAAGTATCTAGGTGTTCCCATCTTTCCTGGTCGAAACTTACAGATTTATTATTATCCTACTTTGGAAAGAATGGAATAGTATATTCACAACTGGAAGAACAGGTGGCTAAGCTATGCAGGCAAAATCATTCTGATTAACCACAGTTTCCTCTCAATACCCACACATATTTTTGCAGTTTTAAGTCCCCCGAAGATAGTCTTAAAGAAAATGGAAAAACTTGCCTCAAGACTTTTCTGGGGGAGCTGTGAAAACATAGTTAGGAAAAAATGGAGATCCTGGAAAAATATGAGCTTACCTGTAGATGAAAATGGTATTGGTTTTAGAGATCTTAATGCCATAGTTGATTCCTTTTCCTGCAAATTATGGTGGAAATTGCAAATAAATAACACTCAATGGTCTGCTCATTTATGGTCACTCCCTGCTACTTACAAGAAATCCCATATCTGGAACAGAATCTGTAAGATTACACCTAAGGCAAATAACCTTTCTAGAGTCATTTTTGGTCTAGGAGAATGTTCTTTTTGGAATGCTAATTGGAAAGGTGATGGTGCTTTGTGTTATGAATGGCCCCAGGAGTTGGGACATTCCTTTTGTGGATATTTCCCTAAGGTCATTCATAACTAACAGAGATTCTTTCCTTCCAACCCTGGAGCCTCACTTGGCTACCAACACTTTTAACTTTTTGCAGGAAGTTCAACTGGTCTACCCCCATGCTGACAGGCTTGTCTGGACTCCTTCATCCTCAGGAAATTTCACTATCAGCTCTGCATACCAATGTCTCAGACAAAAAAAGGCCACCATCAAACACATTATCAAGGTATGGTCTCCTTTTATCCCTAAGAAGATGTCAGTCCTAATGTGGAGAGCTTTAAATAATATTCTTCCATTTGATAATATTGTGTGCAAGTTAGGCTTTTCTATAGCATCCATATGTCCTCTTTGCAAAAATCACTCGTACTCTCTGGACCACTTTTTTAACTCCTGTCCTTCATCTGTGGCAATATGGTATAGAGTTAATAATCTCATACACTTCCCACAAACAAGTTTTGGAAATCTGAAGAGTAGAGTAGATTTCTATCTCTCATTCAAGCCTGATTCCAAGATCCAGTCTAATCTGATAACTGCTGCACTTTTAATCACTACATGGACTCTTTGGATAATCAGAAACAAAATCATGTTTGACAACATAACTTTCTCAGAGGATGCATGTTTCCAGGAAGTTAAAAAATTGATTTACCTTATTTTCTCAGCTCACAACTTGAAGGGTAATATAGATAAACATAATCATCTTATCCAACAAAGAATCATCCCTAAAATCCTTCCAAAACAGAAAAAACAATTTACTGCTGTAAACTGGTGTAAACCACTAACAGGTTACAAGATAAATACAGATGCTTCATGGCAACCTAGTGGTAAATCCTCTTCTGCAGTCATTGTAAGGGATTGGAAAGGGGCAGTGATTAAAATGAGAGCTCACATCTTTCATTCTCCATCCCCATTACATGCAGAACTTTTTTCCATTCAATGTGGATATGACATGTGCTCTGAACTAGAATTGGACTGTTGTGTTATTGAGTCTGACTGTTTATTGGTTGTAAATGGCATTCGGAAACCTATGACATGTCAATGGAGAGTGTTCTCTATTTGCGGCTTTCTTTATGATAAGCATTTAGTTTACCCAATCCAACACACTCCACGTGAAGCAAACACCGCAGCTGATTTTCTGGCCAAATATGCTTTGGAAAATAATTTACAGGGAGATCTACACTTAGATAATGTTCCTGTTTTTCTTAGGGGCCTCATTCATATGGACAACAAAAACTTCCCTGGAATTAGAATTGGCTATCAATTTGGAGAGTAATTAGAGTTACCATTAGCTCTCTATCTCTGACATGAAATTTTCACTATATCTTTTCTTTGCAATATATAAATTTCGAAAAGATACTGCTGTTTTTGCTCTCTTCTTATTGCATGCTCGAAGATGTAACTAGGAGAAGATCCGACTTTTTGCTGTGATCGAGCATTTGCTCCTGGACTTCTCAGACCGGATGACTGCGTCACCTTCCCCACCCAAACTTCTTTTCTTCTGATCCATCCCCTCTATTCCCTCTTGACTGATTATCATTGACTAACTGGGATTTTGATTCTCGACTTCCCGACCTGTTTGTGATTAATCAGTCTACAGGAATTCATAGGAAACACTGTTAGAACACGATTGGCTTTCTGTTATTAGTGCTCAAAATAGGTGTATCCACCTTTGGTATTTAGAGCCTTCTTTGGTCTCTTGGATCATCTAATAGATGACCTCTTGTAATTTCAAATTTCATCTCGCGCCAATTTTGGCAAAAACTAAATGGTTTGGGAAGCCTAATATATTTCCCTCCATCTTCGGATGGCTTAAAATTAAAAAATATATATATATATAGCTAAATATTATAATTATTTTAGGATTTTATAAGGCAAAGTGTTGCAAAGACTACAATTCCACAGCCATACGGAAAGACGGGGTTGAACTAGAATCATAGAAATGTAAAATGATTTAGTTGGAATATTAAAAATTTATAATTATAAAGTTTAGATTTATCTAGTTGGCAATTTGTGGAAATTATGTAAATAATGTATTATTGAGTTGCAACATCAAAGAAGGAATTTTGGTGCAATAAGGAAAGGTTGAAGACTGAATCCGAGAAGGATACATCTAGTCCAAGTTGTATTTGAGTTGGATGAGATATTCTAGTTCCTTAAAGGGATTAGATTTGGTAATTCTTATCTCCAATAGATTTGATTGTAATCAGAATATTATGTGGAGAAGGAATTACATTTGTACAAGACTTCATGCGTATCAGAATTGGAGATGCAATATTCATGTGTGCAATATTCGTATGTTGGAATATACAGATAAGCATATTTACACCAAGATGCTTACGGAAAAAGAAGACAGAATATTATGGTATTTGTGATTTATGGAAATTTGAATATTCTTCTATATATTAGGCGTATGGAAGCATAGTTGATTTATGGAAAATCTCTATAAATATGGAGGTGTTATTATCAAATATATGGAGATATTGAGATAAGGAAAATCCCTTTATTTATGTGATTTGGATATGCTTCAAGAAGCAGATTTGGAATAGGAATATTATGGAGATAATCATGGAGAATTCAGATCTGCTCATGGACTATATATAGAGGACAAACACAGCTGCATTATATACGGACTTAATAGAAAAAATCTGCATACGGATTTTTTATCTTTTGAGAATTACAAAGAGCCAGAATTCTATGTTCCAACATACAAACCTGCTGTTCAAAGTTCAGAATCATATGCCTTAATTCCTCGGGAGGAGGAGATCCAGCGTCAACAGAGTTCGAGATCAGAGGGAATCTGATCAAGGCGGATCGGTAGCAAGGGGAGCTTGCGGGATTCACGTTATAGTTAGATAAGAAGTATAATTGTATGGTGTACTTTGTACTGTATCTTTCTGATTAGTGGATTCATTCTGAACTGGGTCAAGCCCCGCAGATGTAGGTGGATTTCACCGAACTGCGTAACCAAGTTTTTTCTCTTCTATGCTTTAATTTATTGCATACTTGGTTAGATAGGTTATGTCGGAACACGGTAGATATAATTGAATTAATTAGGTAAAACCAAATTTCAATTGGTATCAGAGCTAAGTCACTTGTTTTACCTTGGTTTTGACAAGGAAAGTGTGAGCCGGTTTTACCAATGGCGACCAGAGAAGGAATTTTTGTGTCTCGACCACCACTACTGGAAGGAACAAATTACAACTATTGGAAGGCTCGCATGCGGGTATTCATAAATTCACTGGATAAATTGGCTTGGACTATGTTGAAACAGAATGGAAACCTCCTGTTGTTGGAAGTTTTGAAGGAGGAGAATCTAAACCTAAAGAGTCGTGGACACCAAGTGAAAGAATGGGAAGCTTGGCGAACTCCAGAGCATTAAATGCTATATTTACTGCAGTAGATGAAGATCAGTTCAAACTCATCTCTACGTGCCAACAAGTAAAGAAAGCATGGGATATCCTACAAACTGTACATGAGGGGACAAGTCGTGTACGTGAATCCAAACTACAGATGTTGGCTACAAAGTTTGAGGACCTGAAGATGGAGGAGGATAATACTATTTCTATATTCAATGGAAAACTCATAGACATCTCCAATATGGCGTATCAACTTGGAAAAGTTTACAAGGAAGCAAAATTGGTGAAAAAGGCCTTGAGATCTCTTCCTAAAAGATTTGCTATGAAAGTAGCAGCAATAGAAGAAGCAAGAGATATAGCCTCCATGACCTTGGATGAACTAATGAGATCACTACAGACCTATGAGATGACAATGCAACAGCCTGCAAAGAAAGTCCAGAAGGAGTTGGCCTTCAAATCCTCTTCATCTAGGATCATCAATGAATCTGATAGTGATGATGGAAGTGAAGAACTTGCTCCTATCACCAAAAATTTATCAAGAATGCTGAAGAAGGTGGTAAACAAGAATTCACAAGAAAGATCTGGTGGAAACAACCCTCGTTCTCAAGATTTTGGTAATCGTAGAACTCAGATGGAACAAGGAAGTCAGCAATTCTCTAGATACCAAAGTGGTGAAGGAAGGCAGTCTGAAAGAATTCAATGTCGAGAATGTGAAGGATACGGCCACATCCAGGCTAAATGTGCTAATACCCTAAAGAAGCAAGTAAAATTATGCATCACCTCATGGAGAGATGATGATGAAGAAGACGAAGAGGAACTTATAAATAATTATGTGGCATTTGGAGCAAAATTTCATGGTGGATCAGATGAGGTATGTTCCAACATGTCAGAGAAAGACGAAGCTGTATGTTCCAACATAGATTCTGATGACACGTCCAGTGATGATGACAGACTAGTTGTGAGTGATGAAGATATCTACTGTACATATGAGCGGATGTATGCCATGTGGCTTCAAGTTGTTGATACAAATAAATCGTTGAAGGAAGAGAAAAATCATCTGGCTGAGAAGGAAAAGGGGTTGCGAGCTCTAGTTGGTGAACTCAGAAGAGAGATTGAAGAATTAAATTTGAATCTAAGCTCAACAACTAAGAGAACTGAGATTGCCGAAGCAGCTATTACCATGTTAAACATTGGAAAGGCGAAACTTGATGACATTCTGACTATGGGAAAAAACTTTGGAGATCGACATGGAATCGATTTTGACAATTCATTAGGTAGCAAGGTCAGTCTCAAGTGGAGACTCAAGAGGTAAAAAGAGAGTTTATCAAGACCCAACAAAGGAAACCTCTCATTTGTAGCTACTGCAAGTATCAAGGTTATACAGAGGAATAATACCGAAAACTGCTCAGAGATATCATGGCAGGGCGACAACTCTCAGTATGTTCCAACATAGACGATGTTCAACGATAAAAAATGGTCAAAAAGGTATGGGTAGTTAAACGCACAAGTACTTGCCTTTTTGCTCATACGTCTCCTATTGCACATTCTAGAGACTCGTGGTACTTTTATAGTGGTTGCTCTTGCCACATGACTGGAAGTCAGGAATTACTAACAAACATCCAGCCATATGATGGTGGTTTTGTTACATTTGGCGATGGAAAGAAGAGTCGAGTGGTTGGAAAATGTGAACTGCATATTGAAGGATTCCCCATATTCACTAGTGTTTTGTTAGTGGAAGACCTAAAGTCTAATCTCCTAAGTATCAGCCAGCTATGTGATGATAATATGACCATGGAATTCCATAAGGAAAAGTGAATAGTGAAACATGGTAGCAACAAAGTGCTTACTGGTATTCGGTCATCAGACAAATGTTACCTATTGGAACAAGAAGTAAACTGCTACAGTGTCAAATGCGATGAAGTAGATCGTACGGCTGACCATGTTCCAACATCGGTTGATTTCTCAGATTAGGGACGTAATGATGTTGGAACATCGGATAAGACGGATCTTAAAGATGAAGCTGGTGACTCTTATATCTTCAACAATGTTGGAACATCGTCCTCTCCAGAACTCTCCCATGTTCCAACATCAGTGAAGGCTGAATCAAGCGGAAGAATGACTCGATCGATCCCTTGGGTTAATTATAGGGAACTTGCTGGTCTACAATATTTTTTTCTCCCTCATTGTTGTTTCCTCAGTTGCCAGGTTAGAATCTATTCGCATTCTCCTTGTTATGGCTTACACTATGAATCTTACGATGTACCAAAAAGTTGTCAATAGTGCTCCTCTACATGGTGTGGTTAATGAGGAAGTATATCATCGACTCAAGAAGGCTTTGTATGGATCAAAACAAGAACCACGGGAGTGGTATAAGCGACTCACTACCTTTCCTATTCAGAAAGGTTCTCATCGAGGGGGAGAATATCTCACCTTGCTTGTTTTTCGAGAATTATCAAATACACTGATTGCTCAAATCTATATTGATGATATGATCTTTGGGTCTACTTCACCATACTTGGTACAAGATTTTGTGACTTTGATGCAAGCTGAATTGAAGATGAGTATTTTGGGAATATTTGTAAGAATTTAGGATAATCTTAAGGAATCTCACTTGAATGAAGTCAGAAGGATAATTTGGTTTGAGAGAAAAGTTATGGTAGCCTATGTTCCAACATCGAGACCATTTGCGGATATTTTCACAAAGCTGTTGGACACTGCTATGGTTGAGCTCCTCAGACACCACTTAGGTGTTTGTTAGATTTGAGGTATTCCTTTAAAGCTTTTATTTAGCTATAGGTTTTTATTTTTTTCCAGAAAATTTGAAAAATAAAAATTTGAAAAAAAATAGAGGCGTAGTTGGACATGTTAGAAGTTGGTGTTGAAGATATTATGGTGATTGATGGGATGCATAGATCAGAGAGATGACTCTTCCTGGTATTCTGGTTTATGATGATGAGGAGTTGGAAGACATTGATGCAGGTCATGTTCCAACATAGAGTATGGAGATAGGTTGAGAATATGTGGACATAGATTAGAGATTCAGATGTTCAAACATCAGTAACTGTGGCTGGAGAAGATTATGATCTGGATGGTGAACAAGTCTATGTTCCAACACCAGATAGGGGGAGAAAGTACTGATGAAGTGAAGGAAGCTGAGTAGGTGATGTGTTGATTTTGAACCAATGAAAGGATCTTATGTTCCAACATAGAGAAAGCGGGTGAAACTGAGAGCTGTTATGTTCCAACATCGGTGAATGATGTTCCAACACAAGGTGACCAGATTATTGAAGGCACTTCTGATCAAACTGCCATGAGAGATATAATTTTAGCCAAAAGGATAACTGATCTGGGTGTATATGAGGAGTGTGAATTTACAGCTTACCTGGACTATTTGGGTCTCAAGACTGCTACCTCAATCTACAAGGAGTACAACCGAGAGATTGTAGAAGAATTCTATGGGAGGCAACATTGATCCAGATTTTGAGTGGTACAATGGTGTGAAGTTGAGAGCTCAATCCATTTAGATGGTAGATTTGGAGGTAGAAAATGCCAGATTATATGAGGCACAGATAGCTGCTCCTGAAGAGGTTTAAAGGTTCTGTTATGGCTACGTTCCAACATAGGTCAGATATCTGCTTCAGGGGGAGCTGCATTTAATGGAGATTTTGGTTTTCTGTGTCTATTTCGTTTGGCATGTTTATGGTCCCAAGGGGGATATGTTTTGGATTTCTTGGATGAATTTATTGGCTCCGTTGGATTGATGTTCCAACATGCTTATTATTCCTGGATGTTGAAGGAATGCAGAATTCAGGGGGAGACTTTGTGTTTCTATGTTCCAACATCCAAAGTGGTTTTCAAGGCTGATGTCTTTATTTGCATAAGCTCTTGTGATGAAATGTCAAAAGGTGATTGGTCCACAAAATGCCAAAGGGGAAGATTGTAATCTCTAGATTTATCTAGTTGGCAATTTATGGAAATTATGCAAATATGGTATTATTGAGTTGCAACATCAAAGAAGGAATTTTGGTGCAATAAGGAAATATTGAAGACTGAATCCAAGAAGGATACATCTAGTCCAAGTTGTATTTGAGTTGGATGAGATATTCTAGTTCCTTACTTAAAGGGATTAGATTTGGTAATTCTTATCTCCAATAGATTTGATTGTAATCAGAATATTATGTGGAGAAGGAATTACATTTGTACAAGACTTCATGCGTGTCAGAATTGGAGATGCAATATTCATGTGTGCAATATTCGTATGTTGGAATATACAGATAAGCATATTTACACCAAGATGCTTACGGAAAAAGAAGACAGAATATTATGGTATTTGTAATTTATGGAAATTTGAATATTCTTCTATATATTAGGCGTATGGAAGCATAGTTGATTTATGGAAAATCTCTATAAATATGGAGGTGTTATTATCAAATATATGGAGATATTGAGATAAGGAAAATCCCTTTATTTATGTGATTTGGATATGCTTCAAGAAGCAGATTTGGAATAGGAATATTATGGAGATAATCATGGAGAATTCAGATCTGCTCATGGACTATATATAGAGGACAAACACGGCTGCATTATATACGGACTTAATAGAAAAAATCTGCATATAGATTTTTTATCTTTCGAGAATTGCAAAGAGCTAGAATTCTATGTTCCAACATACGAACCTGCTGTTCAAAGTTCATAATCATATGCCTTAATTCCTCGGGAGGAGGAGATCCAGCGTCGACGGAGTTCGAGATCAGAGGGAGTCTGATTAAGGCGGATCGGTAGCAAGGGGAGCTTGCAGGATTCATGTTATAGTTAGATAAGATAAGTATAATTGTATGGTGTAATTTGTATTGTATCTTTCTGATTAGTGGATTCTTTCTGAACTGGGCCAGGCCCTACAGATGTAGGTGGATTTCACCGAACTGCGTATCCAAGTCTTGTGTCTTTTATGCTTTACTTTATTGCATACTTGGTTAGATAGGTTATGTTGGAACACAGTAGTGATAATTGAATTAATTAGGTAAAACCAAATTTCAATAATGAAACATGCAGTAGTTATACGTTTATGACCCGATTAATGCAATCAGAAACAAACTCACACAATTACTCATCAAAGAAGCATACATCACAAGAGTTGCATTTGATTAACAACATTAAATCTGACTTGGTAACAGGGTCATATTGGAACAGGATGAACGAACATAGATTCGATCAATGGCTTCAACTTGGTGGAAGAATGCGTATAATTGTCGTTGCCATCTCTGTAATAACCATAGATTGTTCTGAAAAAGTTTAGGATCTTCTCACGTACCAACATGGGTGCAGCTGAATCATCAAGGCATCCTTGGTTTATATCAGTCCATGCATTTGTTATTATTTTCTTGAATTCACCAAATGTTTCTTCTTTGGATGTCCCATATTGCCTCATGTAACCTTCTGTAGCAGATGCCACTTCTCCCCTCTTTTTCTCCGACTGTATATATATACATGCATGCATAAAAACTAATCAACAAATTCTTACTCTAGCTAAACAAATAAGTGAGATAAACTAGCTATTCTAGTTATTATAATCATATGTTTACATTTATTTATAATATGGAACCAGTGGTGGATCCAGAACCTAAATTGAAAGAAGGCAGCGTATAGTAATATGGAACCAGTGGTGGATCCAGAACATTTATTTACATTTGTTTTGAGAAGTCTGAAGGGAATGTAGATGTAGCCGGGAGTATAGTAGAAAGTTTAGTATATCAACTGGATGAAGCCTAGGCGGAAAAATGTGCAAAATGGATGACAGAGTCGAGTATGTAAAGGAAGGAAGAAGCGGAGCTGGACAAAGATAGCTTGTAATTAAAAGTTTTGGTAATGAGAAAGTTTTTTATTTTTTTCAAAGAAAATGTTCAAAAAATAATATATTAATTAATGATAAATATATAAAAATTATCATAAAATATAACATACATTTTATATGTATTATTAATTGAAATATTGAAGTAGTATGATAGAATTGTGATAAGGAGATTTTGTCACCTAAATAACTATTCAGCAATTGTACAATGAAAACAAAATAATCATATAAGTTAGCATTAATAAGTTAAGAGATTGTAAATTAATTTTTCAAAATAATATTCTTGGAAGTAGCGAACTTATGTGAATGACTTGATTGTAATGGATGCTTTCTGGCCCCCTCCGTGAATGGGTGTTGCTCAATGCTGCAACTTCATTCAAAGCCAAACTCCTTAAATACCCAAAACATAATTAAATTCCAAAAAAGTTCACATCTTTCCCATTCTTATTAATCACATCATTAATTTGTTTGAGTTTGAAAATTAATCACTTGAAGGAATTACAGTGAGTATTTAAAAGTGGAAAATATTAATATTATCACTGATCGACGGATCCAAATTGGGACTCCAGAAAATTTTATATGTTAGCAAATGTTATATGTTAAGGTGTTGGGCAAATTAGATTTTGCCACATGTTCAACAAATAATTCTCCACTTCCTACAAAGCTCCTTACCTTACTAAATATAGTATTTATAGAACACGTGGCAGAATCTGATTTGCCCATCACCGTAACATACAACATTAGCTAACATAAAAAAATTTCTGACCCAACCCCACCCAGCATCCCACTGGACTGTAGCATTAAATGATTTTAAAGGGCAAAGAAAGTTGAGAAATTATAAATACGTACCTCATGCGTTGCTATGTCGTCTACCAATCGACTCATGAGATCAGAAGCACTTAGAAGCAGTGGTCTTTTAGAGAGCCAATCCACAGATTCTTGAGCCACAAATTGTCCCATGCAAACCAAACAGTTAATAGTTCCCATGTCACAAGCAAAGCTCACTAGGGCAATCTCCATGTATTCATCATAGTTGGGAACATATCCACTCTCTATCCATTTTGCCTCTTCAAAATACATTCTTGCCACTTCTTTATACTGAAATTACATGTCAGTAGTTAATTAACCAAATCAGGGATGCTGAATCGGTATACGTGTTAGTCAACTTTCTCGAGTCATGTTTGATTAACAATAACTTAGTTACATATACTAGCGGTGTGTTAGAATTTGATATTTAGAAAATGCATAACGTAGAGAATCCAACAATATCTCACATGATGATATTGGTGTCTATATACTAGTTGAAATTTATGGTCAAATCTATTTTGAGAAAGTTGACCAAAAAATGTGCGGATTTGATTGGAATGGATGACGTATAAAAAGAAGGTTAAGGTTAATCAATTGGCCGGTACTTACAGATGAGATAGCATACTCCAGTAGCTCTAATTTGCCATTCTCAGCCAGCATTTCTTCTATCTCAGAGTAAGCGTCTAAGAGGCTACCATAAAAGTACTGCATGTATGGCGGTAACTCAACCGATGCGCTCATATCCCATCTGTAATTACATGCATGCAACTAATTAATTCATAAAATCTATAGGGAAAAAAAGGTAAAAAAATTCACGAGTCTGAGCGAAAAAGGACTTAATCTCAGCGAATCATGGTAACAAACCCACTCTGCCTCTTATAGGGTATGTTTGGTGGTGCTTATAAGCTAAACACTTTTTAGTGTGTGGTTAAGTGCTTATTTAAGAAGTAGAGGCTATTTTTCCGAGAAAAGTAAAAGGGGGTCCCTCCCTACTTTTAAAATAAGTCAGTTTCACTTATAAGCACGGCTCGCCAAACACACCTATTATACCCCCATCGCGTATTTAAGCCATCTGTAAAGAATTTTACCCGTCGCGATGTGGAACTGAAATTCAGGGAAGATACCCGTGAATAGAGCAATTTGTAATCACATGCACCTAATTGAGAAAATACGTACCGTTGAATTGAATCGGTGAAAAGAAGGAGTTCATCGTAAGTTGCATGCACATCATAGATATCATCTAAGATGGTTGTGAGATTAATGATTTTGGTGGATGCGATTCGGGCAAAACTGTATTCAGGCTCAAAATATGTTCCCCAACTTAAATAGTAGCTCTCCACCAATCTGTCTCTTGCAAAGGGAAAATTTTCCGCACAGTCTATGCCTCTCCACCATCTGACAATACGAGCATTAGAACATTTGCTAATACACGTGTTCTACAAATTCTATATTAAGTAGATTGAAGGGGTTTTTCTGGTAAGTAAGAAGTGATTTATGGAACGGAACCAACAGCTTAACATACAACATTTGCTAACATACAAAATCATCTGATAAAATATGGATCGATTATAAAAATACTTACTCTGTCAAAGTGCTTAGCTCCTTTTGATGAGCCCTTTGCACCATATTAAAGTCTAGCTTTGCAAAGCGTAGTAAAACCTCATCATGCGATTCGTCTTTTTCATAAAGAGAGATGAATTTTCTGGCTTCAATCCTGGGCATAGCCTTTTGAATTGGCAGCTCTAAAGCTTGGTTGATTTTTGAGGCCAAAAACAAGTCGTCCAGGTTTGGCAATATGGATTGGAGTTTGGATGTAGTGAAATTCAGGGCTTCTTCCAATATATGCTCTTCATGAACCATGAAATTTGCTGCCTCGTACAAGCTCAACAAGCCGTTATTGTTGTTCGACACAGATTCCTTAAAATTCCCGTCTGGATCCTTGAATTTCTCGAACACATCTGTGCATATGTATGTTTAGAAACTACACTTAATGATTGAAAAGCAAAGATTAAATAAAACCTGAAACAAATACTTCGGTAGTAATTATTTTATATATTATTGTTTCAAAAAAAGCAAATCCTTGGGAAAGACGGTATTCCATAAGTTTATGGAAAGATGGTGATTTAGTTAAAATAATAAAATGTAAAAAGTTTTAGTTGCAATATTAGAAATTTATTGTACAACGTGTAGTAGTTATAAAGTTTATAACCCGATTCATACAACACAAAAAATCATCTTCATTTCTTCTAATTTGTAATTTAAACCTTGGTCTTTCCATGAATTATGGAAATACCGTCTTTCAAGAGACGGCCTCAAAAAAATGTTTTCATATATTTCATCTTTTAATAAATTAGTCATTTCAAAAAGGCAAAATCTTGGGAAATATCGTCTTTCTATAGGCATATGGAAAAATGGGAATAAATTGAAATTATAGAAAGATAAAATGCTTTAGTTGCAATATTAAAAATTTATCATGTAATGTGTAGTCGTTTTAAGTTAATGACTCAATTAATGCAGCTCGAAAATTTTATGTTGATTTCTTCTAATTTAAATTTAAACTTGTCTTTCCATAACTCATAGAAATACCGTGTTTCAAGAGACAGACTCGTCAAATTATCATAAAGAGAGAGTAAAAATAATGTTTGCAAGAAATGGAGAAAGGGACAGAATAAATCAGTTACATAATTGCATGTTGTTTACCGCATGAAACATGGTGACCGAGTTGTCTTCGTAGCCGAAAACGAAGAGCAACAAGGCGAAGGTCATCATAATGGGTGTCATCTTCTTGCTCCAAAATGGCTTCTATTTGGGTCCGAAAATGGTAAGAAATCCCAAGGCGTTGTACTGTGTCAATCAACTCCAATTTCTGCCAGCCATTTTCGTCTGATCTTAGCTTCTTTTTTACCTCTTCTTTTAGGCTTTCGTGTTCTACCCTCTCCTTCGCAAAATTTTCCTGCCGTAACAAATTAAATTCGATACATCTCACTCACCTCTTTGTATTTCTTTTGTACTCTAAATCATTTTTGACTGATTGGGGAGTTCAATTAGAGGGGGCAGTCCAAATTAGCCAAACATCATAATGAATGACGTGGCAGTAAGAAAAAAACTAATATATATATCCACGATTAGTTACACCTTTTTAATGAACGTGATTAAAAGGAATGTGATTGGGGATTTAGTCATTTTATTATTACCACATCATTGACTATGAATCATTACTCCACAAAAATATCGAACAAAAGAAACTGAAGAAAAAAAGCATTGATTTTGTTCGTTTAGCTAATTTGGGTACAGTGGTTAATTAATTAATTACCTCGGAGTTGGATGCATATTGAAGAAAAAAATCCCCCCAAACGCATGGTGGATAATTGGCTGACCGCCGATTAGGCTCCGGCGAAGGAACGGGAGCGTAATTAGCATCCATCTCGGTTAGTTTTTGCACTAACTAACCCGATTCAGAGAGAATTTACTTACTACTGTTAATTGCGTGCAGCTAATGATAACTCAAAAGCCATATTTATAGAGCATTGGTAAGAACTAAGAACCAAGTGGATTCCTCAAATAAATAAAATAAAATTCAAGTGGGACATAACGTGATAATTTTCTCTGCATGTTTCCTCGATCCACTAAATACAATGACACTGTTTCATTTTCATTTGGTCTTCTAACAATGATATCTACTACATCTGTTCCGGGCAAATGTATACATTTTTTATCAACTTTCTCATATTATGTTTGATCAGTAATAACTTTGGTTACGTATATTAACGGTGTACTAAAATTTGATATTTGAAAAAATACATCATGCAAGTAATCCAACAATATATCACATGATGATACTGGAGTCTATATACTAGTTGAAATTTATGGTCAAACATGTCTTGAAAAAATTGATAAAAAATGTGTAGATTCGGGTGGAACGCGGGGAGTATATTTTTTAAAAGTAAAATTTAGATTGTTTTCGTTAACTAAATTTACCACTTATTCTTTTAGTTCAATCTCATCATTTATTGCACTTAGAAAGATTGTGCCAAATTAAAATGTGTTATTTTAAGTAGATGAGAGTAATGTTGGGACTATCAAATCCATCACAACCAACATTAGCATGATATTGTTCGCTTTGAGGCAAGTTTGTAAGGTTTTATTAGGTGCAGTCCCAAAAGGTCTCATTCTAATGTTGTGAGACTTTAACTTTTATAGTGAGTTATTACTTTCTCAACTTCCAATGTGGGACTTGAGTTGAACACACTCAACAATATCCCCTTCAAACCAAGGACCACACAACACCGTCCTTCATCCTCGTGGACCATCTTGCACCGCCGCCACACCTATGGGACACGCTACCTGACAACCACCTTGGTCAAGCATACTTTCGACACTAGTGCACTCTTGCCACCGCCAAGGGCACAACCAAGGGTCTCCACACTGGGCACACATGCAGTCCCCATCCCAAGCACAACAATGACTCTGATACCACTTGTTGGGACTGCCATGACCAAAACTATACTTCCCTATTTACATGAATTTATGAGGAGCAACATAGCAATATAATGCCAGCAACGTAAAGTACAAACTAAGCACAATAGACACAAGCATTTACGTGGAACACCTCTCTAATGCGAAGGGTAAAAATCACAGGGTCAATCGACCCACCTCAACCATCTTCATTAATCAACCAAGAGTGTTACAAGACCCTCAGCAACAAGCTAATACTAGCACAAGTCGCTCTAAAAAATGATGGGATCGATAACCACTACAACAATGAAGATTAAACAACAATAGGAGAGGAAATCACCCAATCTGCCGAGCTATTTCACGAGGACGAATGAGTCACTTCCAGATCTCCAAAACCAATCTCCACAAATTCAAAATGGAGAAGAAACTCTGTTGTTGATAATATGAAGTTTATTACCACATATTCTTTAAATTTGATGTCGCCATCGCGGAGTCGAATTTAAAAGGGCAAGGAGGTGTTAGATTTGGAGAAGGAGCGAAAGGAGAAGAACGAAGAAAGGATGAAAGGAAAGATGAAAGGAAAAAAACAAGTTGTTGTGATATGAATCTCCTTGTGAAGACTCTAGATTGCGAAATTTTAGATCTTTGACTAAACAAGGGATTTCGCAAAACCCTAGCTTGTTGCACGAAATTCAAGAGTCTAGCCCTCAGGGTACGCTTAATTTTGACTTGCTCTCCAACTAGCCCGCTGGATAAGATTACAAGGTTTATTAATACTTAGCTAACCCTCGGAATTAAGCAACAATTGAATTAGCTCGCAAATAAAGAGTATGAACTTAATCTAACACCTCCATTCTTCTCCTTTCGCTCCTTCTCCAAATCTAACACCTCCTTACCCTTTTAAATTCGACTCCGCGATGGCGACATCAAATTTAAAGAATATGTGGTAATAAACTTCATATTATAAACAGTAGAGTTTCTTCTCCATTTTGAATTTGTGGAGATTGGTTTTGGAGATCTGGAAGTGACTCATTCGTCCTCGTGAAGTAGCTCGGCAGATTGGGTGCTTTCCTCTCCTTTGGAGCAGATTGGACTGATATTTGTGGAGATATCCTTGAAGATATTTGGAGATAATTTGGAGATTTGATTTTATCTATTCAAATCAGAATTCACATTTGGAAATAATTTTATTTTATTTAAAAAAGTCCAATATGGACATGATTTGTATTGCTGCGTATAAATATTACCCACTGAAGACAGACCTAGGAGTCTTTTCTTTTGGAATACATTCGGATGCTACTTCACAGAGAGAATTGTAATTTGGTTTAATTTTTGTTTTATTAGACACCAGAGAATAAATCACATGACATTGGCAAGGTTTTCTTTGGTTTGAATTACTTGGTTTGGTTTTGTTGATTTCGTTAGTTATATATTATATTATATTAAGTATGATTTATTATTATATTATTTGTTTGTTTAGTTTAATCATCCTGAGTAGATAATTCATATATCGACAGAGAATAATAAATGTTATTTTATAAATCGTGAGGCCTAATTGCATTATAATTGATTCTTGCATGTTCTTGGTTGAATTTATTTCTAATATGTTTAAACCTGATCAAACATAAATGTTTTTCGAATACTACTATCTAATTTTCGCCAATACGTAATTGTTGGATGGGATTAGTAAGTAGCACAGTCTTGTGATAAATAGTTAACTAGCTAAGACTCTAATAGCAAGATAGAGAATAATTGAATGTGCATTACTATTTGCTTTTACTTTAGTAATTGCTATATCGGGTTCTTTTAATACTTAATGCTATCAAAATGTGTTCTGATTTAGCAAATACTTTCTGGGAACATTTTGGTAAGGGAAATAGTTAATTAATCATAATTAGTTGACTATCGATAAAGTAAGAAAGAATTGGGGGGTTAAGCGTACCTACTTCCCTATAACTAGTAGATGTGTAGGAATTGATTCATTATTGCACCTATGATCGATAATAACTAGAATGGGTTATTTTTTACCGATATCATTCATTTATATATTTATTTCTCATATTTTTAAAGTTGTCATTTGCATTTTTAGAGTTAGTAAAATCACTATATTTAAGGCGTGGTGGCATCACCAAAAAGGTTTTCAAAATTAGTAGGAAAAAATAATTATTGATTATTACTTTTGCTCCCTGTGGGATCGACCCTGCTTATTATTGTACTAATTAGTATTAATCTGAATTTGCAGGTTACTTATTTATAGAGCATTTCAAAGAACCAAGTGCGCACTCTAATACAATTATTTACTGGCAGTGGCGTCAATTTGAAACACCACTTTTGAAATCAAGTGCATTTTTGCTTCAAGAGTCTTTTAAGGTTCTTGAATCATCAATTTGGATGATCTTTTGTGTATCAAACTATGCCTTCGGGGCCAGTTAATTTTTTATTTTTCTTTTCGGTTCGGGTAGCCTAATATATTCCCTCCATCCTCGGATGGTTTAAAAAAAACTGGTAGTGGCGCCAATTTAGATAATTGTGTTAGGATGGAAACCACATTCTTCTCTATAAAAATGATAAAAAAAAAGGAAGGTCAGGTTGAAAATGTGTCGATTTTAGTTGTCGGGCCGTGTTGATTTATTGTCGTGTCGGGTTGAAACGTGTTAGATTTTTTTTCTCGGATCAGGTTAGGTCGGGTTGGGTTGTCGTCCTGTCAATTTGAAACGGATCAATTTTTTTCTTTGGGTCGGTCCGGGTCGTGTCGAGTTATTGTCGAGTAATTTTTTTTCCCGGGTTAAATCGGGTCAGGTTGGATTGCGTTCGGTTATTTTTGGGTCAGGTTACTGTTGTATCATTTTTTGTACGAGTTGACTTGCTATCGGGTTGATCATATTAGTTTTTTTTTATAATGTTTCATATTGGATTCATGTATAGTTTAGGTTGGTTCATTCTAGATTAGGTTATTATGCTACTTGATTTAATTCAAGTTGATTCTAATTCAACTATTACTTTCATTTATACAGGCTAATTATCGCTTATTTTCTTAAGTAAGTATAAATGATGATCTGAACTATAAAGAAGTTAGTTTACTTTTTCATAAAAACAAACATTTATAGTTTGATGCGAACATTTAACTATAATCATTCATAAATAACTATAATCTCGAGTCAGGTTTGGGTTTTGAGTTGAATTTGGTTGTGTGGGGGTGAGGGTTCGGGCCGATACTTTTTGGGTCAAATTCGGGTTTTGGGTTGAGTTCGGTCGTGTCGAGTGCGAGTTCATGTTGATATTTCTTGGGTCAAAATCGAGTTTCGGGTTGAGTTTGGTCGTTTTGGGTTTAGGTTCGGGTTGATATTTCTCGGGTCAGATTCGAGTTTTGGGTATAGTTCGAACGTGTCGTGCTTGGGTTCGGATCGATATTTCTCATGTTATAATCGAGTTTTGGGTTGAGTTCGATCGTGTCAATCCATGTAGATTGACAACACCATTCTCGATATATTCTTACATTCTCTGAATATTTCCTCCATCCATTAACGATGAAAATCTTTGCAATTTTGTTTGATCCGCTAACAATAACATCTCCCTTTTTTATAGTAAAATTCAGATTATTTTTATTTACTAAATTTACCTTTTATTCTTTAATCTTTTTAGTGTAGTCTCATCCTTGCACTTTAAAAAATTGTTCCAAATTAAAGTGTATATTTTTAGACAAATTTTTGGGAAATCCCATTTTTCCATAGGTATATGGAAAGATGGGGTTGAATTAGAATTATAGAAAGGTTAAAGGTTATAGCTACAATATTAAAAAATTATTATGCAATATGCAGTAGTTATAAGTTTATGTCCCGATTAATTCAACCCGAAAAATTTATCTTAATTTCTTCTAATTTGTAATTCAAACCTTGGTGTTTCCATAAGTTATGGAAAGACCGTCTTTAAAAATAGAGATTTTTTTTTATCGCAATTAAAGTGTATTTCAAGTATACCGGAGGAAGTAATTAGATATCTCTCAATGGATTAAATTTGTCAATTTTTTGTGGCTTTGGATGTCCTTTATTTACAACATTGTACTGTATGAAAATAGAGATGAGATCGCCTGTACCTTATGGTGAGAAAAAGTATTAAGTAAAGTTTTATAATTACTTCATGTCATTTCTCATGTATCAACTTATGGAGTACAAAACTTATCCCATATCATTTCTCATCCTTAGATAATTGTACTTATACCCTTCGTCTCACCATAAAATTAGGTGAGACCCTCTCACTCAAATTTTTTACATGAAAATACGATTGACATGGAATTGAAGGTGAAACCCACATTGATGGTGATATATTCTAAATTTTATAATCACATAAGAATTTTAAAAACATATATTTAATTTTTCGTATCCATCATATTATCTCCTGATTTCTTTCTCTTCCATTTTAAATTTAAATTTCTTGATTTTCTTCTCTCCCAATGAGGCCACAGTGGTGTTTCTCGGCATCAAGAAGATGACAAAAAATGTCAACAACTAGAAACCATCAAGCACTTGATCCTCGACCACTAGAACCTCGAGCACTCAAATCAAGTGGCAGCGGCAAAAAGAGAAGGAGACATAAGATGGAACACTGGTGGAATCCAGGTCTACTACACACCAGAGTGTATTTTCTGCAAACTAGAACTCGAACCATAAGGCCTCGAGGATCGAACCATCATGCCCTCGAACCTCCAGACTCGAGGACAGTCGAGCACTCGAACCAGGCGGCAATCGATCCTCCAGACTCGAGCACTCGAACCACCAGACAGTCGAGCACTAGAACCTCAAGACTCGAGCACTCGAACCACCAGACTCGAGCACTCGAACCAGGCGGCAAGGAAGATGACGAGACACAAGATACAAACATGATTTCAAGCACTCAAACCGCTTTTACTTAGAGCCTTTTTGGAGATCTAGCCATTTGTCCATGTTAACATGAGGGATGGAGACATGGAAAATGGAATCATCTACAAAAACGCCCTAAGTAGACTTCCGGTCAGAAATTTTGACAAATACATTTTATCTTTTGGTACAAAGTCTTCAAAATTACTTGAAGCAAAGTCTTGTAAAAGAATATTTTTACCATTTTTAGGTTTGGGTAATCTAATATATATCCCTCCCATTAATGTGGGTTCATTTTTTTAAAAAAGGTTGATTTTAGTTGGGTTTGTTAAGTAATATTGGTGGTGTTTTTTGATGGGTGTGTATGGTGATGGTGATGGTGGTTTTTTTTGTTTTTGTTTTTTTTGTTTTTGTTTTTTTCATGAGTTGTATGTTTTGGGTGTTCATCGATTGATATGGGTGCTATGGTGTGGCTTTGAAGGTTTGAAGATCGATTGAGAGTGTTACTTGAGTTATATTGTTAAGTTTTTTTAATAAAAAATTTAAAATTATCAATGACGGAGATGTTTGGGGATCCAACCCTTTGTTTTAAAGGAAATATGTAAATATCACCCTATGTAATTGAGAAAGTACAAATATAACCCTCAGATAATTTTTAGTGCAAATATAACCCTAACTACTTAACGAAAGTGCAAATATAACCTTCTAATGGCATTTCCATTGACCGGTTGAAAATGACCTAAATGCCCTTTCTACCTAAACTAAAAATTTGAAAGACAAAAATGCCCTTTAACCCACCACTATTCTACCACCACCACCTTCACCACGCCGCTGCCACTCCAACTGCCACCACCTTCCACCCAACCCCCTCTCCATAAAAATCCAAACCCTCTATCACCATCTCCATCTATTCCCACATCCGCAATGCCCAGCCCCGCTGTGGCCACCTCTACGACAAACACCCCACCTTCCCCCCAACGCTGCTCAGGCCCCAGTGCCAATTAGCCAGGAGGGTCACTCAACGCCGATCTCCCCATTCTTTATCTCTTCTTTTCACAATTCCTCAGCCCACAACAAAGAAGCTATATCACTCCGTTTCTTCTCCAATTTTATTTCCATTTTTCTTGACGGATCCCATTCCCACCTCCCATGAGAGGAGTAGGGGATTCACTGGGTTGAGATTGCAATTATTTTTGTTGGAACGAAGAAGATGGTGAGTGCAGACTATGCGACACTGCATGTGGACGCCTCCCGCCCGTCCATCGGGTTCCCTCTGGGCAGGGCTCTTCTCCTGATCATCATATTCAGCTTAAGCGACGTCTTCTCCTGTTGCTACCACTGGGAGAAGCTCTGATCATTCCACCACAACTTAGTCGTTGATCTCCAGACCGGCCCACCGATGATGACGACGACGATGACTCGATCGCCAAAGCTAAACAATCCCACTTGGTGAATATCCTTCTTGATTTCTAGGATCCTGTAAAAACCCCTGATTCTGGATTTTTTAAATTTTAGGAGCTGTGATTTTTTATTTTTCTGGTATCCCACTTTGATTTTTGTTTGATTTTGGGACCTGTAAAAATATCTTTCTTGATTTTTTTTTTATTTCTGGATTCTAATAAGAATTTTAGTAAAGTGCTCATATAACCCTATGTTTTGGTGGTTTGTGCTAATATGACCCTGTGAAGTTGGAAAGTGCTATTGTAACCCTGTGTTTTGCTTGAATGTGCTAATATAACCCTGGACGCCTGAATTTGGCCGGAAATACATGAAATAACTATTATACCCCATTTAAAAAAAATAAAAATTTAGAACAAGTGAAAGGACAATTATGCCCTCATTCATTTAACATTAAATATTGTAACTTCACTTTTGTATAAGCTTTAGTTTATACACCTCCGCTCTAGTGTATAAGCTTCAGTGTATAAGTTAAATATTGTAACTTCAGCCACCTCTACTCCACTCCTCATTCTTTCCACCACTTTCGCTCCGCCGCTCTACCGCTCCACCGCCACCACCTCCACTTTGCCCTTGTTTGGATTCCTTCTCAAACTCACCGTACTCCCCATCGCTACCACTGTCGCCGTCCGCAATCAGATCCCACCACTGCCATCGTTTCCTTCTTTTCAGGTATGCAATTATATCCCTTTTATCAATTTTCTTGCTTTTCTAGGTCAGTTCTTGAGTTAATGTTTTTTTCTGGGTGGCGGAGTGGATTTGAGATGGATTTGGTTTGGTTTTTCTGGGTCGGGGCTAAGGACGAGTGCTGGCGGGGCTAGTGTTGAGCGGTGGTGGTGGTGGTTGGGACGAGTGGTGGTGGAGCTAGGGTTGAGCAGTGGTGGTGGTGGTGGTTGGGATGAGTGGTGGCGGAGCTAGGGTTGAGTGGTGGTGGTGGGGCTAGGGACGAGCAGTGGTGGTGGTGGTTGGTGGGACCAGTGGTGGCGGAGCTAAGGTTGAGTGGTGGAGGTGGTAGTGGTTGGGACTAGTGGTGGCGGGGCTAGGGTTGAGTGGTGGTGGTGGAACAGCGGTGGTGGTGGTGGAGCGGTGGTGGTGGTGGAGCGGTGGTGGTGGTGGTGATGGTGATGGTGGAACGGCGATGGTGGTGGTGGAGCAGCGGTGGTGGTGGTGGAGCGGTAGTGGTGGTGGTGGAGCAGCGGTGGTGGTGGTGGAGCGGCGGTGGTGGTGGTGGAGCGGCGGTGGTGGTGGAGCAGCGGTGGTGATGGTGGATCGGCAGTGGTAGTGGTGGAGCGGCGGTAGTGGTGGTGGAGTGGCGGAGGCGTGGTGGTGGTGGTGCTTCTGGAGATGAATGCTAGGGTATTTTAGTCTATAGATTTGTAATTTGAATGCTAGGGGTAATTTAGTCTTTTAAAATTTGGTCAACGTCGAAAATTAGTCAGTCAACACTGGAATAGTGCCACAGGATTATATCGGCACTTTTGATACAAAACACGGAGCTACAATAGCACTTTCCAATTTTACAGGGTCATATTAGCACAAACCTTGAAAACATAGGGGCTTATCAGTATTTTGCCCTAAGAATTTTAAATGGAGGAGTTTCAATAATATAGGTGAATGGTGGTGGTCGGCAAAGACTAAAAGCGAAGCTTAGGGGTATGAATGTAATTTCCATGCTTTTTGTATTATTTATTTTTTTACAAAGGGGTAAAATAATCTTTTCATTGAATTTCAGCTTTAAACTGCCAAAAAAAGTTATATTTGCACATAACCTAAATATCTAGGGTTATATTTGCACTTTCAATTATCGCAGGGTTATATATGCACTTTTGTCAATTATGTATGGTTATATATGCACTTTGCTCTTGTATTAATTAGATTGGTTAAGAGACCACATTCAATTGATCTTTAAATATGATATGTGATAAACACATTTACACAGAGACGCTAACTAAATATTACAATTCTAATCTAAGGTTTAGTACACAAAGACACTTGTCAATATTAAAATTCTAAACAAAGGCATATGAGGCAATAAAAAGGACACATATAGGATAAGTGGTTCTCACCATGTAGCTGTCTAATAATATCAACCTAAGACTACCAAACAAAACTAGTGACAGTGAAGCATCAAATGAAAATGATGCAAAATGTTCTGTCCACACTTTTGATCAAACATCTACGCAACCAAAACAAAGAAAATTAAAAACCCCCAAACTAAAAATCTGAACCATCTCCATTTAACTTATTCACTCCCCTTCCCCCAGCCAAGTCACCTTCCCCTTTTCCTAAAATGGGAGACTAAAGATGGTCATTGTAATTGCCAACAATATTTTTTCATCAGTGTATAAGAATCACTTATATCTCTAACTTGATCCCAAAAGGATATCGAATAAACTATCTAAAGGCCAATAAAATCGAATGAACAATATAATCATCCCAAAGAAACAAAGTCTACAAATCTAATTTAAATCCTCAGAAATAACGAGTTCACTAGAAGTCCATTGTTTTAACAACTTTTACTTAGATTTCTATTTACCATCTTTGAATCATTGGGTAATAGATCTAAAGTAATTCAAATTTTACCGGAAAAAGAGTCATTGAAAAAACATAAATTGACATAGACAATGCCTATCGGATACTTAAATCCAAAAAATCATTTTAAATAACACCCATTTTTAAATTTGGAAAAAGCAAAAACTTGAATACAGGAAATCTAAATGAAATGATATAATGAAAATACAGAATTAAAAGCCCCCCACACCGAAAAGTAGAAAAATGGAAAATATAAGTGAAATACCCCTCCATTCACCGTGACCTCGCCGCAAAAACTTTCATGAACTGGTGAACTTAATGGAAACTTTTGACAACCAGATCTACTAAAAATTTCATACCTTCTGTACGTAGCTTTCATTGAGGGTGTATCAGTGGAAACGACGCTTTTGTACCATTAAAAAAATAGGGATACCCTATGTTTGTCGCCATGACTTTGATGCTTGCAAAAAAGGGGAACTTCTCAATGAGAGTGTTACTTGGTACTGCCGTGGAAGTCTCCAGCGGAGAGATCTATCATTATGGCGATTCGCAACCCGAGTTGCACCAATTTAAAACTAAGTTAACTTTAAAATTTAGTTTTACCTAATCAGTTCAATAATTACTAGCGTGTTCCAACATAGCCTATCTATCCAATAATGCAATAGAGTAAAGCATGAACACACGAGACTTGGTTACGCTGTTTGGTGAAATACACCTACATTTGCAGGGTCTGTCCCAGTTAAGAATGAATTAACTAATCAGAAAGATACAGCACAAAGTACACCATACAATATACTTATTTTAACTAATGGTAACACGTGAAATTTGCTAGCTCCCCTAGCTACTGATCCGCCTTGATCAGACTCTCTCTGATCTCGAAACTTGTCGACACTGGATCTCATCCTCCCGAGTAATTAAGGTATATGATATTAAACTTGATCAATAGTTTAAGTTCATGCTGGAACAAAGACAAATGGCTCTAGAGAACTTCTCAAAAGATATGAAAATCTGAATGCAGATTTTCTTCTATTTAATCTATAAGTCACACAGCCGTAAAGTCCATCAATATATATATATACCATGAGCAGATTGAAATTCTCCACATTTGTCTTCAGAAGATTCCGTTTCCAAAACTACTTCTGAAGCATATCTAAATCCCATAAATAAAAGGATTCTCTATTATCCTATAATATTTCATAAATCCAATTCCATAATTATAGAGATTTTTCATAAATCCAATATGTTTAAATCACACACACAATCATATATTGTGAAATCTCCAAACTTCCTTAATATCCATGCAATATTCTTCATGTGGATAGCACTTCTAATTCCCAGCTTTCCATATGTTTCAACATGGAAAGTTTTGTACGCATGAAGTCTTATGTGAATATAATTCATTCACCATATAATATTCTGATTACAATCAAATCCCTTCGAGATAGGAATTACCAAATCTAATCCCTTTAAGTAAGGAATTTTATTATCTCGTCCAAATCCTAACCATAACTGAATATTCCAATCATATAACTTTAATCCAATCCCACAAATATAGGAATTGATATATTCCCTGAATCAAATACAAATGGACAAGATATAAACTTCTTAGATTCCATCTTCAACCATTTCTTATATCACCGAAATTCCTTCTTTGATGTTACAACACAATAATACCATATTTGCATAATTTTCTACAAATTTCCAACTATATAAATATGGACTTTACAATCTCCCCTTTACCATTTTGTGGACCGATCACCTTTTGGCATTTCATCACAAAAGCTTATGCAAATACGAACGCCAATCTTTGAAAACCACTCTGGATGTTGGAACATAGAAACATAATATCTCCCCTTGAATTCCAGAACTTCATTAACATCCAGGAATAAGCATGTTAGAACATCAACCCAATAGAGCCAATAAAGCCATAAAAAAGAAATCCAAGAAATCAAAAATATCTCCCCCTTGGGAACATAAACATGCTGAAGACAATAAACACAGATAACCAATAAATGTATCTCCCCCTAAAATAAATATCTGGCCTATGTTGGAACACAGCCACAACAGAATCTTTAAACCTCTCCAGGAGCAACTATAAGTTCCTCCAAGTGTGCCTTCTTCTCATTTTATTTGGTCACAAGCTTGGCCTTCTGCTCATCAACCTCAGAAGTTGTAGCCTTGGGATTCCATGGCAGATCATGCACATGTCTTAGATAAAATGGCCTCTTGTTTGGCCGATTCTCAAGTAAGAGCTGTAGTGTTTCAAAAGGGAATTCAATAGTTTACATGAATCTGGAATAGACAAAAATACCTGGTAGTCAAGCTAGATGAAGTAGCATTCCCTTGAGTGGCCACTGAGATTGAAATCTTCCAGTAATTTCTTGCCTATGATGTAAACTCCTTTATACCACTCAGAATCTAGATCAATGTTGCCTCCTATAAAATTCTTGTACAATCTCCCGGTTGTACTCCCTGTAGGTTGAGGCAGCAGTCTTGAGACCCAAATAGTCCAGGTAGGCTATAAATCCACACTCCTCATATGCACCCAGATCAGTTGTCTTGTCAACTAAAATCCTTCTCTGACATACAATATTATATCTCTCATGGCTGTCTGCATCAAAGAATAAAGAACTGATTACATCCTTGACTGATAGAGCTGCCCTTAAACGATATCCTCCTTCTACTTTAATCTTCTTCTTGGTGGTTGTATTTCTTCTTTTACAGATTATGCAATATAATTAGTAGTGCCTTGAATAATTTGCTTTTGTGTTGGTACATCAATCCCTGATGTTGGACTACAACAGCTCCCAACTTCACCCGCTTTCTCTGATGTTGGAACATCAAATCCTTCCACTGCTTCAGAATCAACAACCTCTATCTGTATCAGTGTTGGAACATCACCATGCTCAGCTTCCTTCACTCCATCAACACTTTCTCCCATATCTCTATATCTGGTGTTAGAACATAGGCTTGATCTCCACATAGATCATGATCTTCTCCAACCACATTTATAGATGTTTGAGCATCAAAATCTCTGATCACACCAGGGTCATCTATTTCCATGTCCACATCTTCTCTACCTGTTTCCATACTCTATGTTGGAACATGACCAGTATCACTGCCTTTCAACTCCTCATCATCCTAAAAAAGAATACCAAGAGTAGTAATATGTTTGATCTATTTGACCATCGTGTGCATCTCATGATCAAACTTGACCATTTCATAATCATCCTCACTAGCATGCCAATCACATCAATCACGATAATATCTTCGACACCAACTTCCAACATGTCTAACAACACCTCCATTTTCTTTCTTTTCAATTTTTTTGACACACACTTAAGTGTTGTTCGAGGAGCTCAAGTGTTGTAGACTCCAAAGGCTTTGTGAAAATATCCGCAAATTTTTCCGATGTTGGAATATCGTTAAACACCACTTTTTTCCTCTCAACCTGATCTCAAATAAACTGTTACCTTGTATCAATGAGCTTTGTCCAAGAATGCTGGACTGGATTTTTAGATATATCAATTGCACTTTTGCTGTCACACAACACCTTAAGAGGTTCTCCTTGAATCTCATAATCATTCAACATTTATTTCATCCATAACAATTGTGCATGACAACTTCTAACTGCAAGATACTCTGCCTTAACAGTTGATAAAAAAATAAAATTCTTTTTCTTGCTATACCACGACACCAGATTTGACCTAGTAGCGAAACATTCACTAGTAATGCTTTTGCTATCATCCACATTTTCTGCCCAATCATAATCACTATACCAATCAAGATGAAAGTCTTCATTCTTAGAATGCTAGATTCCATACTTAGAAGTCCCACTAACATATCAAATTATTCTTTTGACTGCAGTCAAGTGAGCTTCGTTAGGATCAACCTGAAGTCTTGCAAACACTCCCACCATAATCATCTCAAATTTGGCCTGCATCCAAGTCACACTATCTTGTACCAAGGATGGTGAAGTATACTTGAATACCATATCTAAAGCAAGCAAGAGGCGATCTACTCCCCCTCGATGATAAGCTTTCTGAATAGGAAAGTAGTGAGTCGCTCATACCATGCCCTTGGTGCTTTTTTTGATCCATACAAAGTCTTCTTGGGTCGATGGTATACTTCCTCATTAACCACACCATTTAGGAGATCACTCTTGACATCTATTTGGTACAACATAAAATCATTGTGCAAGCCAAATCCAGGAGAATGCGAATAGATTCTAACTTGGAAACTTGTGCAAATGTCTCATTAAATTCAAATCTTTCAACCTTAGTGTAGTCTTGAGCAACTAACCTTGCTTTATTATCATTGCGTTCGAATTGCCCAAGTTCTTCTTGCATTGCTGCAATCCAAAACTCATCAAGTAGAGGCTACCTGTAATTCTTGGGTTCAATGAGGAAGAGAAAATATTGTAGACCAGCAAGCTCCCTATAGCTTACCCGAGGGATCGATCGAGTCCTTCTTTTGCTTGATTCAGCCTGCACTGATGTTGGAGTATGGGAGAATTCTAGGGAGGACGGTGTTCCAAGATCGTTGAAGTTATAATAGTTATCATTTTCATCTGTAAGATCTACCTCATATGATGTTCCAACATTATTACGCCCCTGATCTGAGAAATCACCCGATGTTGGAACATGGTCACCCGTAAGATCTACCTCATCATATTCGACACTCAAACAGTTCACTTCTTGTTCTAACAAGTAAAATTTGTGTGATGACCGAATACCAATAAGCAATTTGTTATTGCCATGTTTCACTATGCACTTCTCTTTATGAGATTCCACGGTCATATTATCATCACACAGCTGGCTGATACTTAGGAGATTAGCTTTTAGATATTCCACCAACAAAACACTAGTAAAGGTTGGAAATCCTTTTATCAACAACTCACCTTTTCCAAATACCTTACTTTTCTTTCCATCGCCAAATGTAACAGATCCACCATCATAAGATTTGATATTATTTAGATTCTCTTGAGATCCATTCATATGTTGAAAACATCCACTATCAATGTACCAAGAATCTCTAGGGTGTGCAATGAGAGAAGTGTGAGCAACAAAGCATAATTTATGGGTTTTAGGGATCCATACCTTTTTGACCATCCTTGACCATTGAACTTGATCCATGTTGGAATATGCTACGAGCTGATGTCCATTCATAATATCTCTGAGAAGCTTAAAGCAATGATCCCCTATATAACCTTGATAGGTACAATAACCATACCTTAAAGCTTTTTGTGGGCATTTTGACCATTTTTCTCCTCATAACTTGAACCTTTGTTTTGAATACCTCAGTGCTGGTAGATGGTTTTTCGTAGCCTATTCCTTGTCGATTTCCAGAACTCTGACCCATGGTGAGAATGTTATCTAATGTTTATTTTTTAGACTTCAGTCTTCTAATAGCCGTCTCAGCAACTTCAATCCTCTTTGTCATCGAATTCAAATATAATTCCAAAAACTCAATTTCCCTTTGGAGTCGTTCCACTAGGGTTGCCATCTCTCTTCCTTCTTCAGCTAAAAGGTTTTTCTCCCTCTTTAAGAGTTTGTTAGCATCAGCAACTTTCACCCACATTTCATACATCTTTTTATATGCAGCATAGACATCCTCATCACTCATAATCTTGTCTTCATCATCACTTGAGGAGTATTCTTCACATACCTTCTCTGTGTTGGAACATCGGACTTCAGCACCCTGAACCATGTGTGAACGTCGATCTACTTCTTCTTGTCCGATGTTGGAACATACAGTGACAATTTATGAATCTCCATAATGTTTTTCTCCAAAAACCACATAATTACCGATTTGTTCCTCTTTATCATCTTCACTTCATGGATTAACGTATGATTTCCCTTACTTCTTCCAAGTGTTGGTACATTCAGCCTGGATATGTCCATACCCTTAACATTCTCTGTATTGAATCCTTCCTAACTGCCTTGATTTGCCATTTTGATTTCGTAAGGATTTCTGAGTGATTTGCACCATCCCTGGTTCATGGTTGTTGCCAAAGTCGTAAAACTGCTATTTGTTCCTATCAAACCTTTCCTGGGAATTATTATTTACCACCTTCTTCAGCATCCTTGAGAAATTATTTGTGATAAAAGAAGGGTTTTTATTAACATCATCATTATCCTCTTCATGATTGTTTTTGAATGTCAACTCCTTTGTTGGATGTTCTAACGCCATTCGATAGGTTTGTAGTGATCCCATCAACTCATCCAAAGTTATTGTGGCCACATCTTTTGCTTCTTCTATTGCTGTTACTGTAATGGTAAATCTTTGGGGAAGAGATCTCAGCGTCTTCTTCACCAACTTAGACTCTTTGTAAATTTTTCCCAACTGTTGCGCCATATTTGTGATGTCTCTAAATCTTCCATTGAATACTACAGCAGTCCCATCTTCTTCCATTTTCAGCTCTTTGAATTTTGTGGCCAACATTTGTAGTATTGACTCACGTACGCAACTTGTCCCCTCATGTACGTTTTGAAGGATGTCCCATGCTTTCTTTGCTTGATGACACGTACAAATGAGTTTGAACTGATTTCCATCTACTGCAGTAAAGATGACATTTAATGCTTTGGAGTTTGCCAAACCCCCCATTTTTTCAACTGGTGTCCATGACTCTTTAGGCTTAACTACTGACTCTTTAGAACTAGATTCTCCTCCTTCAAAAATTCCAACAACTAAGGGCTTCCATTCCGTTTCAACAAAGTGCCAAGCCAATTCATCCAGTAAATTTATGAACGCCCGCATGCGAGTCTTCTAGTAGTTGTAATTCATTCCTTTAAGCAGTGGTGGCTGAGACACAAAAGCTCCTTCTCTGGTCGCCATTGGTAAAATCGGATCACACTTTCCTTGTCAAAAACCAACGTAAAACAAGTGACTTACCTCTGATACAAATTGAAATTTAGTTTTACCTAATTAGTTCAATAATTACTCTTGTGTTCCAACATAGCCTATCTAACCAAGCATGCAATAAAGTAAAGCATGAACACACGAGACTTGGTTACGCAGTTCAGTGAAATCTACCTACATCTGTGGGGCCTGGCCCAGTTCAGAATGAATCTACTAATCAGAAAGATGCACCACAAAGTACACCATACACTTATCTTAACTAATTGTAGCACATAAATTCTGCTAGCTCCCTTAGCTACCAACTTGCCTTGATCAGACTCCCTCTGACCTTAAAAATCGTTGACATTGGATCTCCTTCTCCCGGGAAATTAAGGTATACGATTTTGAACTTGATCAACAGTTTAAGTTCATGTTGGAACATAGACGAATGAATCTAAAGAACTTCTCTAAATATATGAAAATCTAAATGTAGATTTTCTTCTATTAAATCCATAAGTCACATAGTCGTGTTGTATATATACCATGAGCAGATTGGAATTCTCTACATTTGTCTTCAAAAGATTCCGTTTCCAAATCTGCTTCTGAAGCATATCCAAATCCATAAATAAAGGGATTTTCCTTATCTCAATTATACCATAATATTCCATAAATCCAATTCCATAATCATAGGGATTTTCCATAAATCCAATATGCTTCAATCACACGCATAATCATATATTACAAAATCTCCAAACTTCCATAACATCCACGCAATATTGTTAATGTGGATAATACTTCTAAATCCCAGCTTTCCATATGTTTCAACATGGAAAGTTTTGTATGCATGAAGTCTTATGCGAATATAATTCCTTTTCCATATAATAAAAATGATTACAATCAAATCCCTTGGAAATATGAATTACCAAATCTAATCCCTTTAAGTAAAGAATTAGATTATCAAGTCCAAATCCTAACCATAACTAAATATTCCAATTCCATAACTTTAATCCAATTTCACAAATATAAGAATTGATATATTCTCTGAATCAAATACAAATGCACAAGATATAAACTTCTCGGATTCCATCTTCAACCATTCCTTATATCACCAAAATTCCTTCTTTGATGTTACAACACAATAATACCATATTTGCATAATTTTTCACAAATTGCCAAATATGGACTTTACAAACTTGAGATTGCCTAAGTTCCGCTTCATCGGGACCCGAGTCATCTGCTCTGCTGCATTCCTCTGTTGTCTGCATAGGTCGCATCGGGACCAAAGTTGGTTGCTTATTACAAAAACTAGAGTGTGTTTGGATATGGTTTAAATTATTTTAAACCTTTGGTTGTATCGCATTCTGCTGAGTTTAGCTCCACCGTGTTGCTCCTCTGTCAGCCTGAGTCGCATCGCCTGGATCTGAAATGCCACACATCACTTGGAATTGAGTCGCGTCACCTACATCTATATCAAGGGTGATTAGGGAAGGGAAGTAAAGGTGTTAGGGAGGCCGCCGAAGGTGGTGGCATTCGCCAACGACACCCCAAGAGAAGATAGTGGTCATTAGGGGCTGGTTAGAAGAAGTGGAGAGGAAGGGGAAGTTTAGAGAGATAAAAGTTTATGCTTATGAATATCCTTCAAGCTATGTTGTTGAGTTCGATTGGTTAATTCAGATGTACATTTAATTTGGCGTACATGGTAGTTTGTTTTTTATAAGTTTGAAGATCGATTTGAGTTTAAAGATCGATTTGAGTTTGATGATAGGTTTGATATTCCGGCATTTTTTTATTGAATTTGAAAGTGGATTCGAAATCAGAACTGCTTTAAAACCGTTGTCTAATAGCAGTTTGCGATAGATGGCTTAGCTGGAGATGACATGTTAAAACCCTGCTAAATAGCCTCTTTAGCTGTCATTAAAACCACGTTTCTGCATTAACGGGTTTGACCGGATGCACTCTTTTTATTTAATTAATATACAGAAAAAATGATAAACAACTTTATACGATTGTAGCAGTCTGGACCCTTAGTGACTCCAAAATTCCCGTAACCCTATAACTAGGCCCAAAACAACATTGTCCCTTTGTTATCCCAATCCATTCAACCCCGACTATCGATCCTTTCTTTCACTTATTTTTCCTTATTCTTTTGGTTTCCGTTCACTGCTACCTCTCAATTTCCCTTCATCTGAGCATGGAAGTTATGGAATCATCTGGCATTGTGATATGATTAGGAGTGCAACTCTACCTATGGGGTCTGGATCTCTGCCACTGTGATGATTGCTAGGAAGCACGCCAACGAGTTGTTGGGAGAAAATGTGGGCGCAATGGAAGATAGCCCAAATCAAACCTCTCCCAAATACTTGGTGTAAAATGAAAATGTCTAACTAACTAGTAGAAAATAAATGCAGTAAGAACATACCACAATTTTAGCGTGGAAAACCTCCTCAAACCAAGGAGTAAAAACCATGGGCTCGTAAGCCACTTAAACTCTTTCACTATTATCAATAATAATGGGCACAAATGTTCTCCTAAGCACCAACTATAGAGGTATACAATATTTCATCAAGATATCAACACCTATCTTGGTAAATAACAAGCACAAGAGAGATCAAATCAACGTCGAAACCAAATTGAAACACCAACCTCTGATGTCCTGATTTTGCCCACCGAACACCAATCTAGAAAGTTCAAAATCATATCTCCATCATTCAGAATGTGCGCCTAATTAAGGCTCGTGAAGAGCATATCCAAAAACCAGAATGATCCAACGGTTGAATCTCGAGAACGAATTGGGATATTGCGGCTGATATGAGGTATTAAACCCTACCCAAATTTCCTCTTTTCTCTCGTATCTCTTTGTTATTTTTCTCTACATTTCTTTCTTCTAGAGAAGCCTTAAATACATCTAGGTCAAGTATTAATTTTGTCAAAGGTAAAAGGTCCAATAACATTTTCGAGCAAATACTATAACTTTCTCCCATTACAAGGTCAAATCCAACATGAGCAAATATGGAGACAGACAGAATGATGGAGAATTAACAGTGAATTGAAACCACAAGATGAATAATCGTGGACTCAAAATGTGAAGAGGCGGACAGAGGATTTTAAGGGGAGTTAAGTGGATTGTGAAAATAAAGGAGACAGTGTCATTTTGGGACTAGTAACAGGATCAATGAGTTTTGTAGTCCCATAGAATCTCGACTGCAATAATAATACCTCAAGATATAGTAATTAATCAATACCATCGAGATATAGTAGACAGAACTGCATTTTCACCTTTAAAAATAGGGTAAAGATAATTTTTAAGTGAAGATTATCAAATTTTTAGGTTGCTGGATCATATGAAATTGATGTAGGTCAGGCCCAAGAGGTATGTTGGGCTATAATAATCACGGCCCATCTGAGGTAGTGCATTATAATAAATATCGTATTCATAGAGTAATTGATAGCTATAATTAAGTAGATTGTTAACTAAGACATACGGTATAAATACCAAGTACGTATTCATTTCTCGTTCATTCTGTCTTAATCACATTCAGACTCTTTGACTGACTTAACCATCGAAAGACTGACCCCTGGGACCCCCGGGGATAGTTTTCATTACAGGTCTGTTCGAGAAGCTCATGCCCACTAGTTGGACGGTCGTTCGAGCCGTATCAAGTGGCACTACTTGTGGGGATGACTAAGCCAATTTGGGTTTTTTAAAGTTTATGTCTATAGTTGCTCGAAGGAGTGAAAGGTTAAAATAAAAAGGCACGGGAGTCAATAACGTGTCACAGCCCCCTCGAAAGAGTAAAAGATTAAGGTCGAAAGGTTAGGCATGGTTAACCCCTAGGAGATGCAAAGTTCCGTGATAAGTGATGTTTGAGTGCCGGTGGTTGAATCAATGGCAGAGTTTGCTCCGGTTGTAGAATGCAAAGGAATACCAACCTCGACTGGATGCATACCAAGCACGGTCACACCCATACATGAGAATGTTGCGGGGTCCTCGAGATGCCCGGAGGTAACTGCTGGACAAGATGCAGGGAACCTCAAACACGCACAGGATGGGCCAACTGGTTCGATGGATGATAGGGATGGAAGGTTCAAAGAAGTTTCTGAGGATTTGTACATGGAAGTACATAGGTTCAATACACAAGGAAATCTGAAGGTAGGGTTGACAGGCCCAAGTCAGGATGTGGAGCGAGCAGCGCAGGTTCTCGCGGTACTAGAGTATTGAGTTACCCTACATTCGAGGGGTGCGGGAATCACGTATGATGTATTGCCACCCTCACCCATGGGATTGACTATGGGGTTAACTTATCAGCCCATGGTAGTATACCCTTACTCGGCGTATATAGGAGAGGCACAACAGGCGAGGCCTCAGCTTTCTTTTCCAGATTACTCACATGGTGAGGCATACCCAGTGCCTCTACTAGCCCCATTTGCTTCAACCTTCACACTCCCAGGAATAGAGGCAGCATATGGGATGGTGGTTTTTTCAGGTATCCAGTGATATGAAGATACATGATTGCAGTGAGCAATGGCTAACTAGGGATATTACAACACCTATGGGTAACTACCAACACACCCACATTTTGCATATACTTGGGAAAATTATGGAAATATAAGAGCTCATCCTATTCACCCATTGTAGTTTGAAGGCCACGACAGGGGCTAGAATGTGATAGGAAGACAGTAAGAACCAGGAAATTATGCAAGTAATACCCTCCAAAGAGAGTTAGATAGATTGATAGGGACATTAGGGCAGGCTACAGGTTCACCTTTCAGTGCCCTGATAACAGGGGTTTATTGGCCAATGGAAATTAAACTTCCGGAAGGGCTCCCTACTTACAACAGTGAGACGGATCCTGGTGAGTTCATACAAATGTTCCTCGGCCTGATGAGCTTGAGAGACTTTGATGAAAAACTAACATGTAAGATAGTAGGAAACTATCGTCGAGCGAAAGCTCAAGAATGATTCAACAAGTTGCCGAGAAAATCTCTCCACTCTTACCAAGACTTTAGTGGAGCATTGTTAAGCCAGTATGCACAAAAGAAGATGTTCACAAAAACCCAGTTAGAACTATACCAAATGAAGCAGAAGCCCGGAGAAAGTACGGAAGCCTTTTACCATCTGTATGTGGACAAGAGCTTGGGGGGTAATTGAGACAGCGGAAAATGAGGTGATTCTGGGATATTTGTTGGGAATGCAGGACTTGAAGTTATACAAGAAGTTGAGCATGAACACTCCTAAGACTTCACAAAAACTTCAGGAGGTTGTAGTGCAATACTCGAGGGTAGAGGAGGCAACCAGGAAGAAGAGAGATAGTCTCACAAAGAAGGATGGATGAAATATGGATCCTCGAGGGAAAACACCGATCAAGCCCATAAGAACACCATTCGAGAGATATGCTCCCATGTCACTAATACTTAGAGGAAGAACCCCTACACATATCTTGAGTATACATCAAGGATTGTTTCGACCACCTCCACCTTTGCAGGATTTGCATAGCGCGATAATAGCCAGGAGGGCGACAATGCGATATTGTGATCATCACAAGAATTATGGCCATGATACAAACAATTGCATGTAGTTAAATGGAGATTGTGGCAGCCCTATAGAAGAAATAATCATAATAATGGGGGTAGAGGTGACTGAAGGCATCGAGAATAGATGGTTCAAGATAGAGGACACGAAGGAAGGCAAGAGAGACCTCAGGAGCAGCAAGGGGGCAACCCGGATAACAAGAATGGGGAAAACCCACATGTTCGAAGAGTGATTAATGTCATAAATGGACTGGTGGGAGAGAGATCCTCAAATACTATGATAAGAGCAGATGCTCAAAAGGTCCCTGTAGGATAACCCCACCATAAAAGATTTTGGCCAAACGGGACGGTAATGTTCTCGAAAAAAGATGCAGTACCAGATCAAATGCCTCACGCTAACACCATGGTGGTTTCGTCAATCATTGGAACATCTTTGGTAAAAAGGGTATTCATTGATGATGGAAGTGAGGTAGAGGAAATGTTGTTGACTGTTTTGATTAGCTAGACATAGGACATGGTAATTTAAAGAAGTCAACCTCTCCCCTATCTGGCTTCATAGGGAACCCAATATTTCCCCTTGTGGGAGATAACCATGTCGGTTTGTGTGGCAGGTGGGGATAAAGGGGTAACCATAAGTTACAATTTTTTTTCATTAAGGCATCATCCCTATATAACGTGATTCTAGGAAGACCATGGATGTTCCGAACTCGAGCAGCCTAGTTGCCTTACCACCTTATGATGAAGTTCCCAACTGAGAATGGGATAGCATCCATTCATGGAGATCAGGGTGTAGCTCAAAATTTTAACCTTACTGCGGTGAGGGAGGCAAGAAGACAGGGAGATGTGGCCATGGTACACGTAGATGTGGGACTCACCGATACAATACAAATTTCGGTTCGAGATGTGGGATCGGTAGCTGCTGGGAAGCTGATGCCCAAGGGAATAAAGGATAGACTAACAGATCTGTTGGGGAAATATGGAGATATGTTCTCGTGGGATACTTCTTACCTTACCGGAGTGCCCTCAAATTTGGCAATACATAGGTTGAATATAGATCCCCTAATAAAGCTGGTAAAATAAAAGAGAAGAGTGCATGCTCCTGAAAGAGCTGAGGCAATCAAAGAAAAGGTGGAAAGTTGTTGAAGGTAGATGTCATCGAGGAGGTGTTTTACCGTAAATGGTTAGCTAACCCGGTTATGGTCTCAAAACAGGGTGGTGCTTGGTGAATGTGTATAGATTTCACTGACCTGAACAAATGCTTCCCCAAAGATAGCTACCCATTACCACCAATCGAAAAGTTAGTGGAAGCCATCACTGGGTATCAAATCCTGGCCTTCTTTGATGAACATAAGGGATATCATCAAATACTTATGGTGGAGAATGACAAGGAGAAAACATCATTCATATAGGAACTTATTGTAACAAGAAGATGTCGTTTGGACTAAAGAATGTTGGGGCTACTTATCAGAGGTTGGTTGACAAGCTGTTCAAGGAGAAAATCGGGAGGAATATGGAGATTTATGTGGATGGTATGGTAGTAAAAAGAAGAAGTCACGAGAAATTCTTAATAGACTTAGAGGAAACCTTCAGCCGGCTTCGAGGGTCTAACTTGAAGTTAAATCCGCCCAAATGTGTTATTGGTGTAGGAGCGGGGAAATTCCTTGGATTTATGGTTTCAAAATGAGATATTGATGTTAACTCAGAAAAGGTCCAGGCTTTGATGAGGATGAGAACTCTACAGTCAATAAGTGCAAAAGCTTACGAGGTCTCTAGCGGCATTGAGCCGGTTCCTTTCAAAGGGCAAAGAGATTTGAGTGGACTGACAAATGCATGAGGCATTCAAGCAGTTAAAAGAACACTTGAGAATGCTACCTACCCTGATGAAGCCTGATAAAGAGGAGACGTTATACCTGTACATTTCTGCATCGCCCCTGGAAATTAGCGTGGTACTAGTAAAAGAGAAGGAAGGGGTGCAACACCCAATTTAATTTGTCAGTCATGCCTTACAAGGGCCACAGATGAGGTATACTATTCTCGAGAGGTTGATTCTAGCCTTGGTACATGCAGCCAGAAGATTGCGCCCCAACTTTTAGGGATACACGATCATAGTGCTCATGAATCACCCCATCTAACAGATTCTGTTGAAATCAAAATTTTCTAGAAGAATGATGAAGTGGGTGGTGGAATTGGGAGAACATGACATCTGATATTAGCCCCGAGTTGCAATTAAAGTCCGAGCATTAGACGACTTCATAGTAGAAACTTTAGAGCCCATCGAGTACCAAGACTCTACCTAAGAACAAGAGGTGAGTAAGAAATAAGTATGGAAGCTATATGTGGATAGTTTGTCACATTCAGGAGGGAGTGGAGCTAGGGTTCTATTAACCAGTCTTGAAGGTAAAGATTATTCTTATGCATTGAACTTTGCATTCAAGGCGGAAAACAATGAGGTGGAATATGAAGCCTCGATAATGGGACTGCGGTTGGCTAGGGAATTAAAAGTATAAAACTTGGAGGTTTACAGTGGTTCTCAGATTGTCTTTCAATAGGTGAATAGAGAATATGAAACCAGGGAACGTAACCTGCAAAGGTACCTCGAGGTAGTGCAAAATCTCTTAAAATCTTTTAAATCTTGTACTTTAACACAGGTCACAAGGGAGAACAACCATAAAGCAGATGCCCTAAGCAAGCTTGCTTCCTCGGACTTGGGAATCCAATCTCAGAAGCAGTTGCTCATGGAAACCTTAAACAAACAAAGTTTTGAAGAACTTGTGGTCATGGCAGTTGAGGTGGAGAACAATTGGATGACCACTATTGTGGCATACCTTTGAGAGGGTGTCCTGCCGAGGAATGAAATTGAGGCTAGAAAGATAAGGTTGAAAGCTTCAAGGTATGTCTTTCAAGAAGGATTGTTATACAGGAGGGGTTATTTGTAGTCGTTTCTTTGGTGTGTTAACCCTCATGAAGCTGATTATCTCATAAGGGATATCCATGAAGGGATATGTAATAGTCACCAAGGGATTAGTTCTGTGGCGAGGAGGCTCATTCAAGCAGGATTCTACTGGCCAACAATGTTTGATGACACAAATAGATACATACAAGCTTGCCACCAGTGCCAAAGACATGCTCCCATAACTCATGTTCCCCAGGAAGAGATGAAAAGCATTTATAATTCATAGCCCTTTGATAAGTGGGGGATCGACCTGGTGGAACCCTTTCCAGAAGCTCCAGGGAAGTTCAAGTACCTCATAATGGTTGTTAACTACTTTACAACATGGGTGGAAGTCTAGCCCTTGATGAACAAAAGGGGAAATACAGTTATTGCCTTTTGCTGGAAGAATATTATATGCCGCTTTGGAATTCCAAGGACAATCATCACGGATAATGGAACGTAGTTTGCTCAAGATCCATTTAAGAGATGGTGTGAGGAATACCAAATTAAATAGAAGTAACGTCGTTTTATCACACTCAAGCTAATGGACAGGTCGAAGTAACTAATAAGGACGATAGCGAATGGCATTCGAGCTAGGCTCGAGGGTGCAGAAGGTAATTGGATATAGGAACTACCAAATGTTTTATGGGAATATCAGACAACTGAGTCTTTTGCCACTGGGGAAACACCATACAGTATAATGTATGGCTCGGAAGCAGTAATTCCTACGGAGATAGGCATTTCTAGCCCTAGGATGATGGCCGCAACGGATGAGACAAGTAATCAACAAAATTGGTGTCTAGATCTCAACATAATGGAAGAAAAATGAGAGCTAGCTTCTCTACATGAAGAAAAGGTCAAAAAATGGGTTAGAAGATACCATGACAGGAGGGTAAAGAAGGTGTTGTTCAACCTGCAAGATTTGGTATTGAGGAAAAATGAGAAAAGTATAAAGGAACCCAAAGGGAAGTTAGCTGCAAACTGGGAAGGACCATACAAGGTGATCGAGTTGCATCCAGGTGGTATTTATATCCTCGAGGCGATGGATGGTGTTCGAGTGTAAGGAAGGTGGAACATCACCAACCTGAGAAAGTATTATTGGCCATGATGATGTTTGAGTGGTTTGCTCTTAAGCGGCACTCATGAGGATGTTTGAGTGATTTGCTTTTAAGCGGCACTCATGATGATGTTCGAGTGGTTTTCTCTTAAGCGGCACTCTTGATGATATTTCCAGTTATGGGTGATGCTCGAGTGGTTTGCTCTTAATTGGCACTCTAGGTGATATTTTCGGCTACGGATGATGTTCGAGTGGTTTGCTCTTAAGTAGCACTCATGATGATGTTTCAGTGGTTTGCTCTTAAGCGGCACTTATGATGACGTTCGAGTGGTTTGATTTAAAGCGGCACTCTAGATGATATTTCCAGCTACGGATGACGTTCGAGTGGTTTTCTCTTAAGCGACACTCTAGGTGATATTTCCGGCTATGGCTGATGTTTGAGTAGTTTGCTCTTAAGTGCTACTTTAGATGATATTTCTAGCTACGACTGATGTTTGAGTGGTTTGCTCTTAAACGACACTCTAAGTGATATTTCTGACTACGGCTGATGATCAAGTGGTATGCTTTTAAGAGGCACTCATGAGGTACTTTTGTAATCTTGAAATGATGATCTGGTGGAGGAAACTTTGCAGAATGTAGGTGGAAACACCAAACCTGGGTAAATTTCTCGTGTCTTTGAAATTTTCAATTCCTACTTATCATAGTTGATTACAACATTTCTAAATAAGTAAGGTGCAAGTGTTACCAATGTTTGGAACTTAATTCGCAAAAGATATGCACAAATGAAACTTGAATCCCGCTACAACTTTTCAAGCCCTCGAGCATTACTCAAAGATCAAGAGCGGTTCGATGGAATCTACTCGCAATTGAAATACCTTGTTTCCCAGGAAAAAGACTCACATAAACATCTTTGTGTCATTAATCGATAAAAGTGCATTTTCTTACTGTACATGAAACACTATTGATCTACTTAGTTGGGGGGATACTTCTATCGAGAAGGTGTTAACCCCTTCAACTTTACTTCTAAAACCTCAAGTTCTTCTATTTTAATGCCTGCATCCTTCTGAATATCCTTTCTCTACTCTTCCTCATGATTCTCAGAAGGGTTTTGTGATGCGGTTGTCCTACCTATCTTTTTTTTGTGGACTAATTACCCGGACCCCTCAAGGAGACCCTTCACTTCTGCATCGTTTCTTGCAAGATCTCTTTGCAACTGTGCTTGAGGATGTGCAATTGTTATCAGCTTTTTGGAAGATGATTTAGGTGATTGGGGAGAGTCACGATTGCATGCTGAAGTGGAAACCTTTAGTCGCAATTCCTTCAACCACTTGAGAATAAGATTTGAGGCCTTTTTCTGTCGAGGGGTTCCATCCTCATAAAAATTAACCTCCTCAATCCAATATCAAGAGGCCTTGAGTAGAAATTCTGGAAGCTGATCATGTCCAAGTAAATACGGGGTAGGGATGCCATGAGAAAGCACGTGGGCTCGAAGGTTCACTTTGTGAATGATAATCCTCTCCCCGAACTCTGCAATACATTCCTCGAGGTCCTTGGCCTGAAGTTTCCAAGATTCAATCTCTCCTACCAGTCAAGTATTCTCAGATAAAAGGGATTCTACCAGGGAAACATCTCCGGCAGGTGAGTTCCTCGTAGGAAATTCCCTCACTAGAGAGGGGTCTTCGCTAGCTACTTTCCATGCTAACACCTCCTCTTCGAGACTGGTTATTTTCCTCGTGGCCACCATATATCGTTTGGAAATATCATCTCTTTGTGCCCTCAACTTATAATTATTTCCCTCACAAGTAGTTAGGTGTCCTTCCACGACTGGTAACCTAGTCGCGTTAGTGACACATGCCTTCAGAGATCCGAACTTCAAATTTACTTGTCACACTAATTCTTCATAGCTTTGATCTGTAGGATCACAATCTTTGATGAACTCTAAAGGATATGTACCATTGAACTCCTTGGCTAAGAAATCCTTAACAAGTTCTTTAAAGATTGGGTGATCTTTAGACTGCCACAACTTAATCTCTACTTTGAGCTGATTGAGTTTGTCCTTTAGAGATTGCTTGTCTTGGTTACAAATGGATAGGTCACGAGTCACCTTCAATAGTTATTTATTTATTGAACTTCTTTTGAGCACATGAAAGCTCATGGCAAGCATTTTCTAACAGCCTTTTCAATGAATTAAACTACGAGAAAGGGGAAGACTATAAGAATAAGGAAAGGAATGATGAGAATTCCAAAAACTCTTTTATATTCAAGTAGTAAAAGTTACATGAGGAGGCCAAACAATAGTAAAGTTTACAATCAAGCATGAATCCTAGAGTCATCCTCTTTTGAGGTGGATGCAATCAATTCTTCAACATTTTGCTCGATTGGGGTTCTCTGCTCGGAAGACTCATCAGTGGCCTTTGGAAGAGGAATTGCTCGAATCCCCTAATCAGTGAAAAAATGCCCCTTGGACTTGATGAAGTCCATCAAGGTGAAATGTAAGCTGCCATGCTTGAGCGTATCGTCCCACTTTGCATCTAGAAAGGCCACGAGCTCCGATTTGATAAGCTTGTCCACTTGTTTATCATCCTCCTCGGATGGATAGGCAGTCAATTGAGACTTCAAGAACTCCTCGGCCAAATCACTGCAACCAAGTTCTTGGCCACCTCAAGGAGGTCTGCAAAGAACTTGAACAGCTTGGGACTGTTCAACAGCTTCTCTTTGAAAGCCTCTAGCATTTGAACCTCCTTGGCTGTGTCCTCGGCTATTGTGGCCCTTTCATTGAGAGTGTCCTTCTCCAGCATGAGATGACACTTCTCGTCATCAAAACCTGCCGCCTTTCTCCTCTCCTCCTCTAGCGCCTTCTTGTCCTCCTCGCGCGCCCTCTTCTCCTCCTCGCGTGCCCTCCTCTCCTCCTCCATTATCTATTTCAGCTTAGCAATTTTGACATTTTTCTGACCTAGCTGATCCTACAGGCTATCATGAGCAGTGGTTACTGCCTGAACAAAAGCAGACAGCTTTTGGGTAGCTTCGCTAAGAAGCTGGGAAGCCTAAAAGATAATCAACACAAAAGTTAAGTGCTTAGAACTAGTTTATAATAAAAATTCACAAGGGAGCACAAACATGAGGGTTGGTGACCATAGTTGCGAGAGATTGCTCATTCACTGCCAAAATGCTGGAGGTAGTTGTTACAACATTCAAGGAGGGTGTCTAGGGGCGAGCTTGGTGGGAGATGTCAGCACTCTGCCCACTATTTGTTTCCATCCTTTAATGGACATTCCTGGTGTTGAGAGGTTGATCATCCTCGTAGGTTAAGATAGTCCTTCCACTACCCGCTGAAGGGGTGGAAGTCTAATTCAGGGGGCAAGGGTTCCCTTAGGATTGCTTTGACCCTGCTTTATGTTGCTCTTCTTGTTTTTAAAGACCCTTAAAGACCCACTAATAGGGAAAAAAACACAAAGATGACGTTAGTAAAGAAAGACAAAAAGAAAGGAACAAAATAATAATAGAGTTCCACTAAAACACCTTCGGAGGCTTCTGAGGGTTTAAAACCACTGTCAGGAGTGCCGAGAGGGAGGTCTTCGAGAGGGTCCTCAAGTCTTCTTGTCCTCTTCTTATCATTCTTTAGAAAGTTTTTATACACATACTTTTCATAGATTACAGCCGACCAGACAAATCCGTCGATACTTTGGTTGGGGTTGGTAAAAGAAGTATAATTGAGGGAACTGGATAAAAATTTCTGCCCATCCCTCTCGATATCCTTGGAGCAAATGTATTCCCCTAGTTTGGGATACTGGATCTGTACATTCCAATTCCACGGGGGACTCGATGCCTTCTACTATCAAATAAGATCCCCTTCCTCCAGCTTTGCCAGTCGCTCGAGTTTCCAGGAATGGTGACCTTGTGGTGTATCTCCCAGCTGGTGAAAGTAATAATTCTATCGAAAGATTTCCCACTATAGAACACATAATACAACGAACGGAGAAATTTATAACTGGGCCTGATAACAAACTCGTGGCATCTAGATAAAAACATCATGATAATCACTAAGACATTGGGATGGACTTGGGCAGGGCTCACTTGGAACTGTTTCAGAAGTTTGGAGAATAAAGGTGGAAAAGGAAGAGTGAGCCCATAACGTAAATGCATGAGGGAAATGGATGATCTCCCCTCAGGAAGGTTATGAGCAGTATTTCCCTCTCAAAAAGGCTAGAAATCTACATCCGAAGATATTCGCTGACCAAGGGGAATTGAACCTATGATCTTTGAGATAGCCTTTCCTGCCTTCGAGGATGGGGGCTCTTTTACAGAAGTTTCAACCTTTCATCCTCTCGATACCCCTTTTTTCTTCCTTCGAGGTACTTCTTCTCTTGGAGATATTCCTAATGCCTCATGGGGCATTTCCCTCCCTTCGGGGGGTACATTTTCTCTTTGAGATGACACAACTTCTCCCCCTTGAACCTAGAGAATAGGACTCGGGGGGGGGGATAAAAACCAATTTTACCACTAGTATGAGACCTTCTCATGTAGGGTTTACCCATGCCTATAGCCCAAATTAGAGTGCAGCATCCAGAAGGCATATCCGTGGATCAAGAATAGTATGGCCTGACGCATCCCCTCCGACGTCGAAATCACATCACGACTCACCAGAGTAATCATGTTCGGAACTAGTACCTACCCTCTCGGAGGAGCAGATTCGCTCCTCATCTGTTGTAACCTCACCAGAAAACCCCCTCTTGGCGGAACCATCATTGGAATCGGTTGTGATTTCAAAGGAAGAAAGAAACAGAGCAACAGAAGGAGAGGATGAAAAAACTTACTGGTTTTTGGAAGAAAGGCGACAAGAATGAAATTGCTGGTGGAAAGGGAGGAAAGGAATAGCCCCGTGATAAATTTCTCTTGTGAAATTTCCAACAAATGAGTAAGAATGGAAAGTGAAGAAAAGAGGAGCGGTTAAGAGATTTAAAATGGCGGCATGATTAATAAATGCGTTGGGAAGTTAAAAAGTTATGAAAAGACACGACTATCTTTTCATATTCTCTCTGCACGCCACTTTGGGAATAAGAAAATGTGCGGTTTCCAAATACACGCGGCTTTTGTTGTCAAAACACGCTCGTCTTTTGAAATTCAGATAAAGGAATTTACGGGGAAAACCAGATTCCCTCCCTCAAGACCTGGAAACGTATGGAACAAAGTCTATCTTGAACCACTACATCCTCGAGATACCCTTGGGAACATATGATCTCGAGTAAGGATGATTCAAGGATCTCGAATCATCAAGAAACAACAAGATTTTGCGTCGGTCACGGTGTAACGTTTCAAGGTCTCGAGTAAGAAGAATCCAGTTTTCTAGGAGCTCTTGATATAGGTCAGACCTAAGAGGTATGTTAGGCCATAATAATCACGGGCTATCTTAGGTAGTGCCTTATAATAATTATCGTATTTATAGAGTAATTGATAGCTATAATTAAGGAGATTGTTAGTTAAGACATAATGCATAAATACCAGATATGTATTCATTTCTCGTTCATTCTGTCTTAATCACATGTAGATTATTTGACTGACTTAGCCATCGGGGAACTGACCCCTGGGACCCTTTAGGGACAGTTTTCATTGCATGTCGGTTTGAGGAGCTCAAGCCCATTAGTTGAACGGTCTTTCGAGACGCATTAGAAATCTATTGTATTCCCTCCGTTTTTTTATTTATGGCACCAAAGGTTTAGGTGCTTGGATTTAGGTGAAAAAAATAAGTTAATGGAATTGAATGTTGAAAATAAAAAAAAAAGTAGAATAAGTAGATGAAATTGAATGAATTATGCCAAAATGGAAAGGGTGACGAATAAAAGAAAACATCGATTTATAGTAAGTGTGTCATAAATAACAAGACAGAGGGAGCATATATTAAAAAATGCCATTTATACCACATGTCGCTTACATAATTTTTCAATAATTTTTCACATCAACTTTTTTTTTAAATGGAAAATGTAATTATTAATTAACCAATCCCATCTAATGTGATGTTTACCATTTCACCTCCCCATGCAAGTCTCATTAATAACATTCTCCTAAAATACTCTCCCAACTTTTCTTCTCCTCTTTTCCATACTACTCCGCTACATTTTGTAAGGTTTTCTTTTTCCAAATTCAAATCTTTGTACTTGTGTTACAATTATATGTATTTTTCTTTCATTTATCTAGGTCCCAAACACCTTAAATACAATCACTCTTGTCCTCACTAACTAAATGGTTCTATCTTTAAAAAAATTAGATGATAAATAAAACAATTTTGATGGGAACAAAAATATTTTTTTGAAACCAACTAGTACAAAATATTTATTAAAATTATAATAGAAACATAGAGGAGAGTAACTTATGAATTAACATAAATTAGGACATCGGTCCCGTTATTATCTAGTTCTTTATAAAACCAAAACTTGGAACCACTTGATAATTGAGCCGATTTTATACTGACAAAGGCATCGTTGAGCAAAAAGATAGCTTTCTCGGCCTCCTTCTATTTCTTTAATAGTGATACATTAATTTTGGTGTTAGAATTTAAGAAATTTTAAATGAGTGAATGAAATTAAATTGAAAGAAAAAAGAATAAAATGAATAAATGTATTAATCTTAAATTTGATATAAATAAAAAATATTAATATAAAAACAAACATTCCAAATTAGAAAGTACGACCCCCTGCTGCCGAAAGGATGGAGCATACGAACCACTAGACCGTCTAATTGTATCAACAACTCAGTTTCTATATTCTAGTGGAAAGATGCCTCCTTTTTCAATAATACTCCAAAAGCAGCTCATCTTCTCTGCCCAAAAATAGATGTCGCTGCTTACACATGCAGGGGATGGGATTTGAACAGACTTTATAATATGTAAATATATCCTCTCACAAAATGGAGAATATTCCAGCCCGAAAAGTGTCATTCTTTCCCGTATGGAGACAAACACGTACAATAGATTTCTGATGGTTTCCATTATATGGCACTTTTAAAATATCTTTATATTTTTTTAATTGAATAGCTATATTTAGCGGCTCTATAGACAAGATATAAGATTATTTTTATATTTTCTATTAGATTAATTGGCTTTTTAATGTCCTAATAACATGTGCATTGGGACGTTTAATTTATAAGTGTCCTAACATATATTTATTAGAACACTTTAAAATGTCTCAATAGTTTAATATCAGGTCGCTTTGTAATGCCCTAATTATACATATATTGGAACACTTTTAATATGTGTCACACAATATTAGGGCGTTTAATTTTATTAGCGTCCTAATATACACTTGCTACGACGCTTTTATAAAAAGTGCCCCTATAATAAGCCTTTTTTGTTGTAGTGATTGAATTTGATCTAATAAAATTTTGAATACAAATATAAGTTTAAGTACATGCACAATAAATATAAATTAAATTACTGATATAAGGTATTTTTAAAATATTATATTTTATTGTAAAATGTTGTAATTTGAAATTGTTAGTTTAATATATGTTAAAAATTCTAAGTCAGAAGTAGAACCATTAAAAATTTTAATTCATTTTATTCATTCATCAATACATCATAATTAATTGCATTTTTAATTAATTAAATTCATTTAAATATATCATAAAATTTTAACTTACAACTTTTATAACAGTTCCAACCTTATAATTCATTACTACATTTAATCACAACATATTGTCATATTTAATGAATAAAATGTACAAAAAATTATTTATTTTATTTATTTTTTTTGAAAGTCATTTTATGGGATGGTCTCCTGTGAGACAGCCTAAACTTTAGGCATGGGCCTTTCTACAATTCTAATAATATTCTAGCTTCAGGGACTTATCTCTAATAATTTTACAAGGGTCTATCTCTAATTATTTTTACAAGGGACCTATCGTTAATAACTTTCCAAGAGCTTTTTCATCCAACTTTTTTCCATCATTTTTCCGCCACCTGCAATCTGCAAAAATATTCAAAAAATATTCAAAAAAATATTTTTAAATGCAAAAAATAATAAAAACTACAGCAACATCAGCAAAGGGCAGTAGAACATCAGTGAATAATCATAAAACATAAACTAAAAAACTGCAGCAAAAACTAAATTAAAAAATCAATTAAAAGAAAAAAACATATTAAAAATATTATAAAAATCAACAAAAAATTGGAAAAAACATCTACTACGACTAACAAAAAATAAACTAAAAAATCATAAAAACCTCAACAAAGATAAATTATCATTTTTTTAAAACTACAAATATCAACTCCTAACAAGCAACGATTGAAGCACTTACAAGCAACAATTGAATCACTTACAAGTTATAAAATAAACACCTACAACCTACATTTGAAGCACTAACAAAAAATGAAAAACATCAATATAAGGAAAAAAACACTACAAAAAATCAACCATGTCATCAAAAAAAACTACAAGCCTCAACTCCTAACAAGCAACGATTGAAGCACTTACAAAATTGTACTCTAAGCACCCATATGTTTTCATACACACACAAGTTATTAAATAAGCACCTACAACCTACATTTGAAGCACCAACAAATAAATGAAAAACGTCAAGAAAGGGAAAAACACTACTAAAAATCAACCATATCATCAAAAAAGCTACAAACATCAACCCCTATCACCAAAAACTCATCTAGAAAATGAAAAACATCAACATGAGAGGAAAAAAAAACTAAAAACATCAACAAAAAAACTACGGTACCTCAAGAGTATAAGTTATTCACTTTGAAAATCATAAAACATCAACGTTTATTTTTTTTAAAAAAAATACTACAAACATTAACTCCTAACACCTGAACCTCATCCGAAAAATGAAAAACATCAGCATAAGAAAAAAGCATAAGAAAAAAGACACCACAAACATCAACTCCTATTACCAAAACCTCAGCCGGAAAATGAAAAACATCAACATGAGAAAATAAAAAAAAAACTACAAATATCAATCCATATCACCCCCAAAAAAAAAACTACAGAACCTCAACTCATATCAATTAAATCTCATGAAAATAATGAAAAACATCAACATAATAGAAAAAAAGCTAAAAACATCAACAAAAAACCACAATACCTTAAGAATAAAAATTCTTCAAAAAAAAGAACCTAATGGGATTTGAACCATGGTATCTAACCTCAAAGCCTAAAGCAACAACCACTACACCACAGACTCTTATTCAACCTACACTCAATCAAATAATATCAAACCTAAGCTAGTAAATACAGAACATAAATTCTTCAAAAATAGAGGACACGAAAAGATTCGAACTCCAGACCTCTAACATCATCAACAAGGGTAAAACCACTACACCAAAGGACACTTATTGGTTATGAACTCAGTCAACAAATTAATAAACCTCAGCATATCTTTGAATAAAATACAACACAAATATAACCTCAGCAAGACTCGGCCGTCCGCCACCACTATCGTTCACAGATGTCTGTGCATGTTTGCACGCGCGGTCTTCTTCTTCAACGAGGCACGTGAATCTCATGCGCCTGAACGAAGAACACAGCAACGCAACGTCGTCGACTCGCCGTCTGAGAAACATCATCGCCTGGCTGAGAAGCTTCCTTGCCTCGCTGTTGACAGTGAAAAAATCTAAGAAGCTTCCTCGACATTGATGCTGTTGTGTTATCTGTCTGAGAAGCTTCACCTTCTGAGGAGCTTCCAATTGGAGGAAGCCTCGTCATCGTGTTTGCCTTCCTCGCCGTTGCAACAGAAAATCTGAGAGATTTGACAGCATATCAATCATCTTCCAACTGCAGCGCTCCGGCATGGCTCCGTTGCGCTGTCGCTACAATCCACTGGTAACCGCATCATAAACTAGAAGAAGAAGAAGCACAACATCAGCATCGAATTTCAGAGCCTCGGGTTTTGTGGCATCGAATTAAAGTGCCTAGGGTTGCGCAACGGTTGATCCCAGTTAGATTCTGGTGAGCTATCAGCGGAGGCGGCAGAATTCGATGAAAATCTAGCATAATCGGGTGGTAACCGCCGAACATAAGCTATTTTCGATCGGAGGAGGAGAGGGGAAAATGAAATTCTATTTTGTTGGTATATATATATAGTATTTTTATAATTGCACAGTAGATCCCCAAATTTATTAGAAAATTTTGGAAAAACCCCATCCCAATTTTGAATTTATAATAATTGCATAATAAACCCCTACCTAAAATTTAGGCTGCCTAAAGTAAGACTTTGTGTTATAAAATATAGTTAATCTAATATATGTATATTATTAAACTACTCACATAAATTACCAACTGATACACTGAATAACTAAGATTTGAAGGTCACGTGTTTAATGCCCAGAAACAATATATATTTATTAATCTCATCATACACTACTATAATTTATACTCAAACGGACCTTTAGGGCAGGGTTTGTGCCATCCAGGTCGTGTCGTGCTCATGTCCACAATTTTTCTCAATTCACCATTGAGGCCCGGCAAGATATCCATTAGTTCATGCGCGGGTCGTGCTTGGGGCTCAAATGTGCCGGTGTCGTACGTGCTTTATACCGGGTCAGAGTCTGTGCCAATATTCTACTCTAACCAAACAGTGTTCTCCTTTTTTTATAGAGCAAATTACTTTGGTGACCTCTTAACTATAATGATTTTCAACCTTCAGCCCTTTATTTTCTTTTGTTGAACACTTGTGGCTCCTCAATGAGCTAATGAGCTGGTTTTTGAGATATTTAATGGGCCAAAAGTGTTCATAAAATGACCATGACTCAACAATTCTGCAAGTTGAGAGATCAGTAGTGCTGAAAAAAATTGAAGGGCCAAAGGAGAACGATCGTGATAGATCAGGGGTAGAAGTTATTTGCTCTTTTTTATATTGTGGATATGATTATTGCATGTTGTAAATGAATGCTTTGGTCGTTGGAAGATGAATGATTTGGTTATTGCACATAATGTAATTCATGAGAGAAATATCAATGACTTCTAAGTTATAAATTTAATTAATTAATTTCTCACAATATAAAAGCTTTATAAACAAGATTTATTCCTCATTTCAAGTTGACGTAGAAAACGTAATCCTACTACATATTAAGTTGAAAATTATTTATAACTCAAAATCTCCTCTCTTTTTCTAAGTCTTTTTCAAATTTCAGTGATAAAAAAATTATAATATAATCAGTTCGCCTGAATCTAGTCTATTATTGTATAACACTAGTTTCAAAGTCGTTATATCCTAGAAAGTGTAAATGTTTAAGCGGACATACTAAGAAGTTAATTTTTTTTATGTGCCATTATTGTTCTTGATTTTTTATGTTCCTTGACCTAAATTAATAGATTTATAATAAAATATCATGTGAGTTGTCAGATCCATTTTAACGTCTATTTTCTAAATATCAATTTCTTTTTGTGGAATTGTAACATGTAGTTAGAGCTATTGACAGTTAAACATGATCATTACAAACCGTGAAAATGTAAATAGATCAAAACTAGTGAGATGTAGATAGTGTATCTTAAGATATAAATCACTACTCCCACTAGATTTGATGCATCAGCTCTTCGAGGTCTTTATCTTCGAAATCACGACCCTCGACCACCTCTAAAGGATATGTACCATTAAATTCTTTGCTCAGGAAATCCTGAAAGGTTGAATGGTCTTTAGACTACCACAACTTCATCTCAGCTTCGAGTTGGTGGAGCTTGTCCTTCAAGGACTCCTTCTCTCGATTACAATTAGATAGATCCTGGGCGTCCTTCAAAACCAATTTGTGTGTCTAACTCAACTCTTTTTGGGCACTCGAAAGCTCCTCACAAGCGCCTTCTAACACTCTCTTCGACGAATTATACTACAACAAAAAAACAAAGGCAAAATCAGTAAGTCATGACAAAAGACATATTCTTATATTGATACTCAAAAGAAAAAAGTTACAATTGGGGGCCCTAATTGGAAAGTTACAATCAGGGACAAACCCTAGAATCATCTTCTTTTGGGGTGGAAACAATCATTTCTTCCACTCAAACGGCGGTTGAATTCTTCTTGGGGGAGGCATTTGTAGCCTCTGAAAGGGGTATCGCTCGAATCCCTTCAGCAGTGAAGAGCTGCCCTTTGGAATTAATGAAATCCATCAGGGCACAGCGAAGGTCGTCGTTCTTGATTGCCTTGTCCCATTTTGCATCCAGAGTGGCTTCGAGCTCTGGGTTGACTAGATCGTCCACCTGCTTAGCAAGATCTTCAGACATAGAGGCAGACACTTGTGGCTTCAAGAATTCCTCAGCAAATTCGCTGCAGCCGAGATGTTTGGCCACCCCCAAGAGGTCCACAAATAGTTGAAGCAGCTCAGGGTTGTTCAAAAGTTTGTGTTTGAATGCTTCGAGTAGTTGAACCTGCGAGGCCGGATCTTCAATCGCCTGAACCCTCTTCTAGAGGGTATACTTCTCCAGCATCCATTAATGCCTCTCAGCTTCAATGCTTTGCCTCTCCCCTTCCAGAACTCTTTGTTTTTCCTCGAGGAAATTTTTTTGTTTTTCGTCGAACACCCTATCCTTCTCCTCGAGCACCTTATCCTTCTCTTCGAGGCCTTTCTTCAACTCCAAAATCTCAGCATCCTGTTTTCTGAGCTTTTCCTGGAGGGAACCGCGACCAAAGGTACAAGCGAAGGCAAAAGCCACCATCTTCTCAGTGGCCTCGTGGAAAAATTGGTAGGCCTAGCAAAACCGTTCAACTTAGATTGATTGTAGGAAAAAGGATGATAAATAAATTTTGAAAAGAAACGGAGGAAAACCTCAGGGCCAGAGGCTATCCTTAAGAGATGATGCCCAATCCTAGATATGGACGCTGCATCATTCAAAGGGGGTGGATACTATTGATGGATGTTCTCTCCACCATGTGCTCCTATTAATGGTGTTAGGGAGATGTTACCAACATTGTTGCCAATTGTCGTTGTCTTTTGGCTAACATTCCTAGTGTGAGGAGGCTCACCATCACCAATGGTCGGAGTAGGCCTTTTGCCACCTACTGTAAGAGAGGAGGCCTCATTTGAGAGAGGGAAGGCCTGGTTTGAGAGAGTGGAGGCTTGATTCGAGGAAGCAACGGTCCCTTTGGGAGCAGCCTGACCCTGCTTCGTAGGCTTCTATTTCCTTAAGCCGCTAGCAAGACCCACTAGAAAAAAAGAAGAAGAGAGAGCATCAGTACCAGTAAACTAAACCATACAACAAACAAGAGAAGTATAATTCTATTAAGGCCCCTACGGAGGCTTCCGAGTGCCTAAAATCACTAACGAGGGTCTGGAGGGGAGGGCTTTCTTTGGGGCCCTCAAGCTCTCTTCTCCTCTTCCTGATATTCTTTCAGAGTATTTTATACACATACTCCTCGTAAATTGTGGGAGGGAATGCAAATCCACCAATCCGGGAATTAGGATTGTTGAAGTGGCTGTTGTCGAGGGAGCTAGACATCAACTTTTGCCTATCCCTCTTGAGGGCATCCGAACAGATGTACTCCCTAGGTTTGGGAGACTCAACTCGCACGTCCCAATTCCATGGGGGAACTCAATACCTCTTGCTGTCAAACAAAACCCCTTTCTTCCATCTTCTCCAGCCACCCGAATTACCAGGAACTCTAAAAACCTTGTGATGTGCCTCTCGGCTGGTAAAAGTGACAATCATGTTGGTCGACCGCCCACTATAGCGAGCGAAACAGCTTATATCTGGGCATGATACCGAACTCATCCCATTGAGTAAATAACATCATGATGATCACCAAGACATTGGGATTGACTTGTGTAGGGTTCACTTGGAATTATTTAAGAAGTTTGGGAAAAGGGACGGAAAGGGAAAGGTGAGCCCGCAGCCGAGATGTATGAGGGAGATGGATGATCTTCCTTCGGGGAGGTTATGGGGGGTATCTTCCTCTTGAAAGGTTTGAAAATCAGCATATGGTGCTATTCGTTGGCCAAGAGGGATCTAGTCCAAAATCTTTGAGGTAGCGGTCCCCACTACTGGAACCGAGGGCTCCATCCCTGAGTCCCTAAACCTTAACCTTCGAGAAGTCCCATTTTTCTTCTTTTGAGAGGGTTTAGCCAAAGAAGATACCCGAGGCGCTCTCGAGAGTGTTTCCTCCCCCTCGAGGAATGTTCTCTCTCTCAAAAGAGACGTGTTCTCCCCCTCCTCTATGACCTCGAAAAACATTTCCTTGCAGATCAGAGATGTATTTGATCCCCCTTCCAATTCGAGCTCTGGATTCGGAGGAGGGTAGAAACCAAGTTTGCCACTCGTAGGGGATCTCCTTATATAGGGCTTGCCATGCCTAGTGGGCAGTTCTCAACGGGCTCTCGAGGAGGCATATCAGTCACTAGGAAAACCCTCTCTTCCCCAGGACTATTAGCAATCTGATCAGACATATCTTCTCAAGCATCTTAATCATATTAGAGTTCTTCAGAATGAGTGCATTCCGAGTCGTTGGTAGCTCTTTCCGGTGTACTAATCCCCGTACCACCTACCCTAATCTCACTGGGAAATTTCTCTGAAGCGGAGTGGGGCATGATTGTAAGATGAGGAAACAAAAAGATTATAATAAGAATAGAGACAAAGGTACTTACTGATTTTTGGGGAAAGGTGGTGAAAGTTAGATCGCTTGAGAGAGAAGTAGAGAAAGAATACTTGTAAGAAATTTCCTGCAAATGAGAAAAGTGAAAGAAGGAAGAGTGGTTAAGATTTAATAATAAGGGCTAAAATGGCAGATAATTAATAATTGCCTTGGAAATATAAAAAGTTGTGAAAAGACGCAACTGCTTTTCTGTCTTCCGACAACGCGCTGTTTGGGGAGTAGTGACATGCGCAGTTGTACAGCATGCGTGCGCCTTGTGGAATTCTAATGCCATGGTTAATTAGAAAACCAGGTTCCCTCCCTCGAAGGCAAGAGCAACGAAGTGCAGGGTTCATTTCGAGTCTTCAAAGTCCTCAGATTGTCCCATGCATTCGAGACCTCGAAGAACCTTCGTGATGTTCCAGCCTTCTGAGGTCGAGAACCTGCTTTTCTAGGGGATCTTGATAGAGGTTAAGCCTAAGAAAGCCATTGGGCCGAAGATGTGGCAACCCAGTTAGGAGAATATTTAATACCCTTACATAATTACTGTATTCGTGAGTAATTAAGGGCAAAAATTAAGGATAACGTTATTTAGGACATGTAGTATAAATACAAGATACGAATTCCACCGCTGAAGCCAACTCTCCTCTCTCTCTCTACCTACATGTGTCATCGACAAAAAATGTTTTAATCATTAATACCTTTAGTTTCGTGTAATAGCATATGATGTATAAAAAGTTGATTTTAAACTTACGATATTATACAGTATTATTCATGCATGTTATTGAAAATATATGATCAAAGCTTTCGAACTTTAAATGGGAAAAGATATGCGAAGTCTTGTCAATATTTTTTTTTTGAATTTTTTTTCGAAGGTGTTCTAGACACACACAGTTTATGAGCAAAATCACGGTTTCCTAACCTCAGTTTACCAAACCCACAGTTTTTTTGTCAACCCACTATTTTGTTTTTTTTTTAGATTAAACCATCCTTAGATGGGGGGAATATATATGGCTCCCCAAACCGTAGAATTACCCCCGAGGGTAGCAAAAAGAGTTACATCAGAACAATATCAATCATGTGATGATACAAAAAAAAGGGGGGAGCGAAGTATAAATAACATCCTTGTCTTTCGGTTTGTGTGAATCTTCTACCGTTACTAGAGATCAAACCGAAGTAAGGGAACACGAACAAGGCAGGGAGATGAGAATTCAAAACCCTTATCAGTCAATGTCCCTTTACCTAGCGTTTGATCTCATAGAAGTCCTCATCTATGAAGATCTCGTGCTCCTTTGTTCCTGAACCTCTCCTCCTGAGCGTTTCCAGTCTGCAATAAGAAAAGAGAAAACAACAGCAGTTTCTGTCCTAAAAAATTGTGTAAAGCCGGGAAAAGAATTCAAACTAGAAATCCAGCCGTTGTGTGATCTGTGTTCCCTTTTGCTGTGCCTATTCTTACTCCATGAACTCCATTTTTATCTAGCAAGATCAAACCTCTAAGGAAAGATGGGGAGTTTCTGATTTTTAATTCTCCGTTTAGGGATTTCTCCCTTGCATATTTTGCCAAAAAATCAGCCACTGTATTAGCTTCCCTAGGAGCATATTGGATTGGATTTTCTTTATGCAACAAATTCAGATAACTGGTAAGTGAAAAAAGTCTCCATGAACCAACATAAGGATCTTGTATTGCTTTAACTGCTGGTTTGCAGTCAGACTCAAGGATACTACCTCTAATATCCAGTTCTAGGCAAACAAGATAGGCAAAAAGAATACCTTCCAACTCTGCATGTAGAGGAGATTCTGATCTAAAAGTTTTGTCTCTCATGTGTTTCACATCTCCCCTCCAATCTCTAACTACTACAGCACAAGAAGAGTCTCCTCCATTTACCCATGATGCATCTGTGTTAATTTTAAAACCGGTTGTTGGTTTTTCCCATCTTACTGCAGATACTGTGGTTTCCTTCTTTTTTTGAGTTATATGAGGTATGATTCCAACCTGAACTAGTTTCTTATACTTTTCAAGTTCGCCTTTCACTGGATTAGCAGTAAAAATTAGGAGCATCAGATCCTTGATATTCTGAAAACATGTATCCACTGAAAATGGAAGATTGTCATAGAGTATTTTATTCCTATAAGTCCAGAGAGACCAAGTTGTGACAATGAGAGCAGCAGTATAGACTTGATTGAGAATCTTTGAGCCTACCCTGATGGAGAGATAATATTCAACTAGATGTCTAAAACTCCTGAAGACAGGTGTTTGCAGATTTAGAAGGCTGTTAACTTTATTCCATACTGCAGTTGCCTTATTACAGGAGTTAAAAAAATGGTTGATGGAGTCTGAGTGATTAGAGCATATAGGGCACTTAGAGGCTAGTGAAAAACAAAGCTTGCACAGAACATTTTCAAAAGGCAGAATTCCATTCAGAGCTCTCCATATAAGTACTGACATTTTAGCTGGTATGAAATTTGTCCATACCTTGTGCAGATGTCTAATTCTTGTTCCCTTCTGCCTCAGGATCTTGTAGGCCGAACTGACTGAGAAGTTTCCATCCATTGAAGATTTCCATATCAGTCTATCCTCATGTGTGTTCTTGATGGTCACATCCTACAATATTGAAACTACATTGGTAGCCAAATATGGCTCCACAAAAGGAAGATTAGAGTCTTTGTTCAGGATAAAGGTGATCAGTGAGATATCAGGGAAAGGAATTTCCACATCATCAGGCCATTTATAGTATAGTGCACCTTCTCCTGACCAGTTTGAGTTCCAAAAGGAGCATTCACCTTTTCCATGAATTACTCTAGTTAAACTATTAGTTTTTTCAGTTATGTTACAGATTCTTTTCCATACATGAGATTTCTTATAAGACTCAGGTAGAGTCCACAAATGTTGAGACCATTGAGTGGTGTTCATTTGAAGCTTTCACCATAGCTTACAGGAGAATGAATCAACTATAGCCTGAATATCTCTAAACCCTATCCCATTCTCTTGTACTGGAAAACTCATTTTTCTCCAACCTCTCCATTTTTTCCTGGCCTCTGTACTATTATTGGCTCCCCAGAAAAGCCCAACAGCTAGCCTTTCCATTTTTCTTAGTACTATCTTTGGAGGTCTTAAGACAGCAAACAAGTGGGTTGGAATTGAAAGAAAGCAGTGGTTTATTAGGATAATTTTACCTGCAGTACTCAACCATCTGTTTTTCCAGTTATTAATGTTTTTTTCCATTCTCTCCAATATAGGGTAGTAATATCTCTGAGTGTTCCTTCCTGTAAATATGGGGATCCCTAGGTACTGAAAAGGAAACTCACCTCTAACCATTCCTAAATTCCTGCTCCAGATTTGGATTCTATCTACTGAGGTGTTTGGAGCAGCATAGAAATTGGATTTAGAAAAATTAACTTTTTGTCCCGTAGTTTGCTCATATGCACTGAGAAATCTTTTAAATATTTTCAGATTTTTCTTATTACCACTGAGGAATACAGCAGTATCATCTGCATACATTAGATGAGTGATCTGTGGGCATTTTTTAGGTAATCCAAAAAATTGCAGGTATCCTATGTTAAACAGTTTTTTTAAACCTCGGGAGAATGCCTCTGATAGTATATTATACAGAAATGGAGACAGAGGATCTCCCTGTTTAATTCCTCTATTTGATGCAAAGAATCCTGTTGCTACTCCATTAATTAAAACTGAAAAGTGAGCTGAGGCTATGTTCTGCATTATCCGGTTTACAAAGGTACCATGAAAACCAAATTTAAGGAGGATTGAATTAAGAAAAGACCATGAGACCCTATCAAAAGCTTTCTGCATGTCTAGTTTAATGATTAAGTTCTGCTTTTTTGATTTTCTTGATAAAATTCTGGTCATTTCTTGCATCAAAATTATGTTGTCAGAGATATCCCGCCCTTTCATAAAAGAACTTTGTTCCGGGGATATAAGTTGAGATATGAAAGGCTTAATTCTTTCCATCATCATCTTAGAGAATACCTTGTTCACAAAATTAGAAAGACTTATTGGTCTGAAGTCAGAAAAGGTAACAGGTATAGTTCTTTTGGGAATTAAAGCTAGCCAGGTACTGGAAATTGCCTTTTGAATATTTCCACTTTTTAAAAAATCATTTGCAGCTTCAAGTAAATCTACTTTAACATATTCCCAAAAGGTAGTGTAAAAAAAACCAGAGTATCCATCAGGTCCAGGGGAACTATGTTTGTTGAGGTCAAAAACTGCAAACTTGAGCTCTTGGATCAGGAAAGGAGACAACAGTAAATTATTTCCTTGTTCAGTTATTACTCTAGGGATTTCAGATAGAAAATGACTTATATAAGTTCCCTGTTTCTGGGGTTCATCCTCATGAAATAAAGCTTTATAGTACCCCACTGCTGCCTCTTTGATCTGGGTTGGATCTGTGATCCAGTTTCCATGTTCATCCCTAATCTTACTGATTCTAGATTTAGTCCTCCTTTCCCTTATTGAGTGGTGAAAATAACTCGTGTTTGCATCACCATATTTAAACCAATTCAACCTTGCTTTTTGCCTAAGATAGATTACTTTCTCTTTTTGAGCCCTCATCAACAGATGTTTAGATTGGTTCAAATCTGACAAGATTGAATCATTTGGAGTTTGTTGAAATGAGATTTCTAAATCATTAACCTTGTTCTCATATTGTATCAGGTTCTGATCAAGATTACCAAATTGTGTTTTGACCATTGCTTTATTTCCATCTTAAGCCTTTTCAGTTTATATACTAACCTATACATTCCTCTGAAAGAAGTTTCCAGGTTCCAGTTAGAGGCCACTAAGTTTAGAAATTCCTGTCTACTAGTCCACATCTCTTGAAATCTAAATGGTCTAGGGGCTTGTTCCTCAGATGTTTGTACAGATAAGAGAAGAGGAGCATGATCCGAAGACAATCTATTAAGAACATGGATTGAACTATTAGGAAATAAATCAAGCCAATCTAATGAGCATATTCCCCTGTCTAACCTTTGGAACATCACATCTTTGCATCTATCCTTAAATCTATTGTTGCTCCAAGTAAAAGAGTTACCTACTGTAGGTATATCATGCAAATCCAGGTCATTTAAAAATTTATTAAATTGCTTCAAGCTCTTTTTTGGGGTTGACTTTCTCCCTTTATACTCTAATACTGACGCTACAGTGTTAAAGTCTCCAATAAATATGGAAGGAAGAAGATTAGCTGCCTTTAAATCACTCCATAAAGACTCTCTGACTTGTCTATGAACACTTTCATAAATAAAAACACAATTCCAGCTCAGAGAAGATAGTGAATCAGTTATATTCACTTGTACATACTGATCAGTCTCACTTATAACAGTAATGCTAAAAGACTGGTTCCAAAATAACCAAACTTTAGCACTATGAGCAGAGTAGGCATTCTGAAAACCCAATTCATATTTAAATTTTGTGAGCTTCTGATTTTCTTGCCATGGTTCTATTAAGCACATTATGTCTAACTTGTGTTTAAGTTTCAAATTCTTAAGTCTGTCAATTGAAGTGCCAATTCCCCTTATATTCCAAACTTGTACATTCCCAATTATGGTGTGTGTAATCATTTAAAAATTTTGGGATTGGCTTTTTGTGATGATCTTAGGTTTCTACTAGTCTTTGCTGAGTTTTTGCCTTTTTCTCCTGATTTTCCATTACTATGGTCAGAATTCCCTGCTAACAGATTTTGGAATGAAAGGTTTACCTTATCCTGCTTTCCTTCTTTTTCCAGAATGCTCAGATTAGAAATTGTTGCAGATTGTTCATTCAATGTTTCCTCTTTGCTGGAACTTTGCTCTGTAGGACCTGTTTGATCTTGCTCTTTAAGCTCCAGTTGTGCTTGTTCTTTTTGGGAAACATTGAAAATAGATTTATTAGCAGAAACATCAGAGGTTATGACAACTGGTACTTCCTGCGATTCAACTGTTTCATGAAAAATCTCCACTATCTCCCCTTCCTGCTCATCCTCACTATCTTCTAGGGATTGAAAGGCATTAGATATTGTCACCGTGTTCGTGTTTGTTTCCTTATCCATTATGGAAGATTTTTCAGGGATCTTTTTTCTCCAAATGGATGTGGTTATTGGCTTAGACATATCATCGAGTGAGTAAAATGGGCCATTCCTTTTTTTATGACTTACCTTGTAGAAATCAAAATTGCTATCATTTTGGATTCCTATATTAATTATTTGTTTCTGAACATCCATTTCCTTTTGTGATACAGTTAGAGCAGATGTTCCTTCAATGTTTACTACCTCTGTTGGGTGAGAATCTGATCCTAGTTTGTTCTTATGTGTAGTATTCTCAACCTTATTACTAGATGTTTTCCTCAGATTAGGGTGTAAAAAATTACAGTTTATGTTGCTATGCCCAATTATTTTGCAGTGTGTACAATATGTTGGCAAATCCTCATACTCAATTGGGTATTCAGCAACCTTGTTTCCTATGCCTACCATAATTGACTTAGGAAGTTGGGCTAACAAATCAATTTCTACACATACTTTAATAGCTGAAGGTCTGGTTAAGGCCATGGTTGCAGCATCCATTTTAAGAAACCTACCTACCTGGCTACTTACCCATAATTGCAGAGTTGTTATAGAAATGAATTGGTATTTTGTGAAAAGTTACCCAGACCGGGACTATGGAAGATTCCACAGACGGAGAGAAATCTGGTGTCCATTTCTGCACTTTCATTGTATATCCTTGTATTGACCACTGGCCCTTCATCCAACACCTTTGGTAATCTTCATTTTCCTGAAATCGGATCAAAACATGTCGATAATCAATAGAACCTAATTGAAATTTCGCTTTAAAACCTATTGATTTAAAAGACTGTTGAAGTGAATCCATGTGAGGTTTCCCTCGGATGAACTTTCCGACGAGGGCGTTCTGGTAGTGTAAAGCTAGGATTTCTCCTTCTTCAGGGGGGAGTATGTATGCTATCTTTCCCTTAAATTCTGTTATTGGGTGAAGGTTTGGAGTATCTGGGAGGGTTGATAGGAGAGGGGATTGTTTTGTGTTAAGCGCTTGGGCAAAACTTCTGATTGCCAGGGGCTTAGAGTGAGTTGGATCTGGAGGTAGAGGAGGCGTCGGCGATGCCATGGTCAGTCGCCGATGCTGATGCAGAGGATCAGTAATATGACCGTTAAAGAAGAAATGAAGGTGACGAAGTGAAGAAAGAAGAGTAGTGTGTTTTTCGTACTATTCTGTTATTGTGTTTTTCGCACTATTTTGTAGTCAAATCACGATTTTGGGGCAAACCATGATTTTTTTTACTATCAAACTATGATTTTCTTGCCAAACTGTTGCACAGGAGAAAACTATTTTTTTCAGTCCCCAAAAAGTATCTTATATTATGTTTTGGTCCCCATTTGCTAATCAACCTTTAAACAGTACCCATCAATTTTCAAATAATTTGTTCGGTCCCCAATCCCAGTTCCAAGCCAGTTTTCTGGTTTACCAGTGCATGTGCCGGAAACGTGACATTTTTTCCGGTAAGGGCGGGGGTAATTTAGTAATTTTACAAAATAAAAATATTTTCTATTTTTGCCACCACCTTTGCCACCACATCCGCCACCACATCCGCCACCACATTCCACCACCTTCGCCACCGCATATGCTACAACATTCCCACTACCAGCCACCACATCCGCCACCAGCCACCACATTCCCCCACCAGCTATCACATTTCCCCACCAGCCACCACATTCCCAACACCAACCACCACATTCCACCACCTTCGTCACCACATCCGCCACCACATTCCCACCACCAGCCACCACATTCCCACCACCACCCACCATCTCCGCCACCTGCTCCACCCCATCTTTCCTCAGACCCGCTCAGCCAAGTGCTGGAAAATCCAAGACTTCAAATCACCACCCCGATTCACCACCACCCCTAATTCAAATCATCAAAACCCCAAATTACAGATGTGGATTTCTCGTACCTGAAACCCTAGCCTTGTACGCCGGCAAAAGAGGCATGTGCTAGCGGAAACGAAGGCCAGCAACGGTAGAAACAGAGGGACATCGGTGTCGGGAAGGCCAAAGAAGACGGGAGAGACGCAAAGACGATGGGTTAACGCCGACGGGAGAAAGGTGAAAATGACAGGATCCAACTACCACCTCCAGGACTAATGAGCCACGACGTCCAACTCCGGCTTCGGCAAGTTCCCTCTGTCCAGACTCCGGGGAACGGCTAGGGCTGATATGCCGGAGCTACCATTCCAGCTTTGTGAAGCTCAAGGGAGCGACGATTGGGAACAACATATGGTGGTGGTGGAAAGGGACAATGGTGGCAAAGAAAAGGACATGGTGGCGGTGGAAATAAAATGGAAATGGAGAGAATGGACTCAATTATTAAATTAAAAAAATATTTTTATTTTGTAAAATTACTAAATTAACCATGCCCTTACCGGAAAAAATGTTGCGCCGGTAAACCAGAAAACTGGCTTGAAACTAGGATTGGGGACCGAACAAATTGTTTAAAAATTGTTGGATATTGTCTATGATTTGCAAATGGAGACCAAAATATGGTATAAAATACTTTGTAGGGGACTTTAAAAAATAATTTAGTCCTAATTTTTTTAAAAAATAGGATTCCATCCACTGTAAAAATAATGTGAAGCAAGAATTCGCTTACAATAGAAATGAGAAATTTAAGATTAAACATGCATGTTTATAATACTATAGGTAATGCAATAATAGTAATTAAGTAAATGATCACCTCATAGCCAACCATATCGTCCATTAACCTGCAAATCACTCTTGAAGAAGTGAGAATTAGTGGAAAGTTTTCGACCCAGTTAAGGGAGTCTTCAGCCACAATATCTCCCAAACAAACCAAGCAATTTGTTGCCAACATTGCATAAGTGGTTGTCACTAATGCCACCTTCATGTACTCCTCATATTTTGGAAGGTACCCTTTGTGAAGCCATTCAGCCTCTTCATGGTAGGCTCTCACCAATGTCTTCATCTAAAAACACTCCAAAAAATAAATAAACACCTCATCCATGTCTTTGTTTTGGTTTAACCTCGGTTCATATCAGTTAAGTTCATAGCATTCCGATTGTTATTAGAATTAAATAATCACTACTAGAAAAGAGACACATAGACACCGGTACATCATATAATTTCGATCGTTATTAGAATTAAATAACCACTACTAGAAAACAAATACATAGGTACCGGTATAGCTGTACCGGTGCAAAAATACCGGTGCTCAAAATATCATTTGCACCGGTATAAACATCTTAACAAAGAATACCAATGCCTTTTTTATTTTTAACACCGGTATCCAAAATTTTGATCACCGGTAATGCACATAACGGTGCATGTAATCTGTTATATGGAAAAAAAATCATGCGGGAAGTAGGAAAATTTTTAGCACCGGTATGATTTTTCATTGTAGTTGTGGTAACGGTACCGGTACTACGAGTACAGAACCAAAATTTGGGCAATAGTGCAATTTCAGCATTTTGCTATACAAGATTTCTCATTTCAATTTTGGGGATGTTCCATCTATCCAATCATGTCCAAATTGCATAGTTGTGAACTTGAATTATGAAATTCAATATGGAATTGCCAATTTTAGTTTTCGACAATTCCAAGATTCTTGGAGGGACCTAAGTGCAAAAGGAAAAAGTTCACCGGCCATCCAAATTAAATTCCGCTCGAATGTAGTGCTACATTTGAATCCGTAAAGTATATGCCAAGACTTAATCAAAAAATTTATTAATATTTCTTGAGAAAACATTACCAATAATCCTTCATGTTAGAACTTTCTAACTTCTTAGCATCTATATTAAGATACTATACCGTATGTACTAGCACTTTATAAATTTTCACTAAAAGTTACTTTTCTATTTCTAAACTTCAATTAACCTAAGAATACCGAATATGAAATAAATTCAATTAAAAAATGATGGTGTAGCGCAATTACGGGCAATAGTTCAATTTTAGTAAAGTTACTCACTGATCCATTTCGGCGACCCGACATAAACAATTTGTGTACACAGTAAGGACAAATTGTACCCTTTGATTACTTATCAGTCCAATTGCTTAAATACATAAACCGAAAAAACTATCCAACGCTACTGGTTAATGGATAAAAAGTGTAGGGTGAAATTATGAATTTTAGAAAGTTTTAAACTAGATATGAAAGATACCGGTGCTACAGACTTGGATATTTGTTCAAGCAACTGCGTTAACATGTATTAGCACCGGTTCGATTGATTATAGCACCGGTTTTAGTACCGGTGCTTGGTAATTAGAAAACTTTTTTCTCCTTTCCTCTCTATTTCTTAAAAAAAATTGAAAGCAGCCTCAGGCAGTTGCGTTAACGTATATTAGCACCGGTTCGGTTTATTTTAGCACCACTTTCCTTACCGGTGCTTGGTACTTAGAAAATTTTCATTCTGCTTTGCTCTCGGGTTCCAAAAATTACGGGGGGAAATTCCATTCAAAGCAGCCCGGAGCAACTTCATTAAATAACATAGGCACCGGTATTGTGTATTCATTACCGATGCTAATGTGACGACTAGATTTGAACCATTCATTTTTCTCCTTCATTAAATATGAACCGTTAAAAAAATTTATACCAATAAAAACCCTGAATCCCACTCTGAAACCCTCTTCATCTCTCCCACACTTCTTTGAAACTGCTGCCCATTTCCCTCTCCTCTTTATCTCTGTCGCCCATTTCCCCACCTCTTCATCTGCTCTACTCCATTTCCCGATGACCTGGCACGAAGGCCGACGGCCTGGCACAGCCGCTGATGGAGGGCAGCCACTCATCGACATCTTGTGCATGTAAACGTTTTGTGCTTTTGAAACCCACCTCTTATTGATTGTGATTACATTGCGGTTTTTGTAATAAGCCATGTCGTGTTCCTTTTTGGGTTGTGCGGTGGTTTTTGCTGGTTGTGATGAACTTTAAAGTGTATTAGTATATATATATAGATGTATATATATGTATATATATGTATTTATATGTATATAGATGTATATATATGTATATATATGTGTATATATGTATATATATATCTATATGTATATGTATATATGTGTATGTATATATATATATATATGTATATATATATATGTATATGTATATGTATGTATATATGTGTGTGTATATATATGTGTGTGTTGATGTGTGTTAATTATGTTGTTTATTTTACTGGGATTAACTGTGATTTTACGTGATTAATGTGCACTTTAAATATTTTATTTGTAACATATCACAGTTTTTGGGTGCAAGAGGAATTTGGAGGAGAGTAAGGAGTATTGGGCAATTACGGCAAATGAAGCAGTCAAAGTAAAGCAGAATCGTATCAGTTAATTTGGAGCAGATTTGATTAATATTTGTGAAGATATTCTTGAAGATATTTGGAGATAATTAAAAAATTTAATTTTATCTCTTTAAATCAGAATTTAAATTTAAAAAGATTTTTATTTTATTTAGAAGAGTCCAATATAGACATGATTTTTTTAATTGATGCGTAGTTTTGAGGTTAGAAAATTTGGATTCTCGGAACAGAGACGAAGGCATTGGTTACTGGGTTTACGTCAGTTGCTTTTCAGACATTGTTTTCTTCGGTCAACACGCAGACATTAGGGTGTGTGATGTGTCGTTTTTCGTGCGTTGATACAATTGCCTTGCCATTTGTTTGCTCTACTTTATTACTTGCGCAGATAGTTGTGTTATGATTTAATACTTGTTTATGTATTTTTGTTACTCCCTCCGTCCCAGCCGAATCTGCACACTTTTTGGTCAACTTTTTCGAGACATGTTTGACCATAAATTTCAACTAGTATATAGATACAATATCATCATGTGAGATATTGTTGGATTCCCTGCATGATGTATTTTCAAAATATCAAATTTTAACACACCGCTAATGTACATAACAAAAGTTATTGTTGGTCAAACATTACCTGAGAAAGTTGACCAAAAAGTGTGCACATTCGGCTGGGACGGAGTAATAGTTAATTTGTTAACCATGTGCATTATTGGTATGGATTATTTGTTTAGTGTAATCATTATGAATTTGTTTAGTGTAATCATTATGAGTAGCTAATTCATATATTAGCATAGAATAACAAATGTTAGTTTATAAATTGTGAGGCTTAATTGCATTATAATTGATTCTTGCATGTTCTTGATGGTTCTTGGTTAAATTTATTTCTAATATGTTTAAGCCTGATCAACTTAAATGTTTTTAGAATACTGCTATCTAATTTCTGCCAATACGTAATTGTTGGATGAGATTAGTAACTAGCATAGTCTTGTGAAAAACAGCTAACTAGCTAAGACTGTAATAGCAAGATATGGAATAATTGAGTGTGCGTTACTATTTGCTTTTACTTTGGTAATTGCTATATTGGGTTCTTTTAATACTTAATGCTATCAAAATGTGTTCTAGTTTAGCGAATACTTTCTGAGAACATTTTGTTAAGGGAAACAGTTAATTAATCATAATTAGTTTACTGTTGATAAAGTAAGAAAGAATTGGGGGGTTAAGCGTACCTACTTCCCTATAACCGGTAGATGTGTAGGAATTGATTCATTATTGCGCCTATGATCGATGATTAACTAACATGAGTTATTCTTAGCCGATATCATTCATTTATATTTATTTATTTATTTATTTATTTCTCGTATTTTTAAGGTCGTCATTTGCATTTTTAGAGTTAGTAAAATCATTATATTTAAGGTGTGATAGCATCACCAAAAAGGTTTTCACAAATTGTAGAAAAAAATTTATTGATTATTGTTTTTGCTCCTCGTGGGATCGACCCTGCTTACCATTGTACTAATTAGTATTAATCTGAATTTGCAGGTTATTTGGCGAGTTAAACGACGCTCACCAGTGTATACACATATAGTTCCTTGTGTATGGTTTGATTGTTAGATTTTTTTGGCTGTGAAATAATTTTGATATATAAATGATTGTGTCATGTTTAGGGGTTTGGGATAATTAGATTTTAAATTGTAGATTGGTAGTAAATGATTTTAAATTGTAGAACCTATAGCCTGTGGTATAAACTGTAGATTGGTTATATGTGGTTTTAAATTGTATAATCTGTACCCTGTGGAATAAACTGTGATTTTCTATGTAACTATGTTTAAACTAGATTGAGGTTTTTTTTAATCAAGTTTTGTTCTGCATTTGATTTGATAATTTCTAGTTGAAGTTTAAACTGATGAGATGTTGCGGCTTAACAGCGTCGAGGAAACTTGGAGTGTTTGACCTGGTTTGTCTATATAAACACTCAATGTTTCCTCGATCCTGTAAACCTGCTTCATTTCAACATTTTAAATGAATAAACATTATTTATAGGGCACTGCATTGGTTGCCTATTTATTGCCCTCTGGCTATGTATTGCTTCTTCCTTTACAAAAAGTGTTGTAACATTTGTACCCTTTGATTTGATTAGTTTTAGTTGATGTTTAAACTGTTGAGATATTGCAGGCTACCGGAGCCACCAAAACTCGAAGTGTTTGAAATGGTTTGTTTAAACATTTCTTGCTTCTATGACCCCGAGAAACTGCTTCATTTCGACATTTTAATGACATTTTAATGACATTTTAAATGAAGCACCACTGTCCCCCAGTATGTTTCCCTCAGATTCACGTTTGAATTACAAATCCAGCATTCTTCATGTCTGACAGAGACATTATAAGTTGATCGATACTAAAAACACCAAATGCGTTTAGTTTCGATTCATTCAATTTACAAAATTCAGGTTAAAAAAGACATTTACGGAAAACCTATGAAACATGCACAAAACACAAACTGTTCATGATATATAATTTGATAAGCCAGTTATTTCTTTTCATTGTTTTTCTTTAAAATATAGTCTACCAAAACATGCTATCTGATCCATTAAGATTAAATGGATCACAATATGATCATGTCAAGCAATATGGTTAAGAAGGAGTAAATTTTGAGGGTTTCTTTATATCACATGATGTTTTTTTTTTAACTTCAATATTATGTAAATAAAGGAAAATATTTGACAGAATTTTTTGAATTTTCATCTTCAATGTTGTTATAATTATAGTTTTTGTATGACGTGTTAAAGATTGAATGAACAAAATTTTAGTTGGGTACATACATGTTTATGAATTCCTAACTTTTTGTTGAGCAATAAGACAAGTCATTTAACCAAAAGAACCATTTAGAACCGACAACATTCACATCAGAAGGATGAGGGACTACATCCCGCATATGATTTGATACCATACGAATATTGAAACTCTAACTGAGTAGGGATGTGTATTACATGAAATATTATAGAGTACAAGAAGGTTACAAAGGTAAAAACACAATACCTAAACCCTAGAGTTACATCATACTAAGACCATCTCTAATCCTAACAGTACAAAATGGGACTAGTAGCAGCATTTATTGGGATTTTTAATGGTTGATAAAACCCGACATTCATGGTTGATTCATGCATCGTTGGGGCAATGTACAAAAAAAAATTACCCATCGTAAAGACCAGTTCTAACATCAAAACTGGTGGTGGGTTCAGTAAAAAGAAAATGCCTGTCTCAATCGACGATAGGCTAGTGGTTCTTCAAATGACACCACCTATCAACACAATATGCCAATACCAAAACTATAACGGTCGTCTCGATCGGCGATAGGCTAGTGGTTCTTCAAATGACAACACCACCTATCAACACAATACACCAACACCAAAATATGAATCGACACCAATACCAATAACACCACTCAACAACAGCACTAGTGCCACACCACAAATAACACCAACATTTGTGATTGGCACCAACACCAACACCATCGAGTTAAAACCTACGTTCAGATCTACAACCACCTCATATTGTCATTGGATTGACGGAGGTGGCTCCAATGTAGTGATGGCGGACAGGGTGGACGGCTGAAAGCAGTGAGCAGGGGAAGGGAGGAAAGAGCGGACATGGAAGGAAGGAAAAAAAAGAGAGTATGAATAATATCTAAGGATACAATAGAGGAAGAAAAAATGAAGTTAATAAAGAGGAAATTAGAAAAGTACTGTGATTGAAAGGATGTACAGCGGTTGAAATAAAAATCATTGTTGATGATAGCGATTGCACGTAGATTGAAATAAAAATGTCATCGATAACTTGTGAGAGCGATTACGATACCAAAACTCGTGATTGGTTCTAGGTAACATGTTGTTGTAGTAGTAGTACTCCATCAGTCTCATATGAATTTGCACTCTTACTTTTTTGACACTATTCTTTATCAAAGTTTGACCACATATTTGAATAGTTATATGAACAACAATATTAGCATATATGATATTGTTCAATTCTTCATAATAATTAGTTTCTTAATATCAACTTTTTATTTGTCGTTATTATACGTAAGGAAACATATTAACGGTCAAACATGTTTCTTAAACAGCATAATAACGATGAGGGTGCAAATTCAGTTGGGCAGAGAGAGTGGAAGATTTGCTTGACAAGAAGTAGTTAAAGAAAAAGGCATTAGAGAGGTACATATACTGGGCCTAAGTCTACACATTTATTTTCTGGAGCATTTGGGCCTTGGCTTTTCCAAACTATAGAACAAAACAACACTTATATATGAACGGTGGAATATATTAATTTGTGGTCTTGAACGAATTGCTTCTTGTCCACATTTATAAATACAACTAGAGGTCTCCAGCCCGCGCAAGGCACGGGCTGTCGATAACTGGTTATAAATCGTTTAGTTGTTAATGAATTAGAAATTAAAATCAAATAAAGAATAAGGTAGTAGTGAGGCATAATAGGAGTTTGAGTGGTGAGGGTTTGAGTGGAGAGGTTTGAGTGGAGAGGTTCGAATAGAGGGTTTAAGTGGAGAGCCTCGAGTGGAGAAATTGGGGTGAAGAGGTTCAACTGATGAGTAATTGAGTGGAGGGGTTCGGGAAAATAGGTTCGAGTGGAGAGTGTTGGACTGGATAGGTTTCGAGTAGAGAGGTTCGAGCGGTGAAGGTTCTAGTGGAGAGGTTTGAGTAGAGAGAGCTGCAGCAGTGAGATTCGAGTGATAACATGTCCGAGTGGTACATGTTCAGGTGGAGAGAGTTTGAGTGGTGAGGGGTCGAGTGGCGAGCATTCGAGTGGTGAGAGTTTGAGTGGTCGGGATCTAGTGGAGAGGGTTCTAATAGAGGGTTATAGTGGAAAGAATCGAGTTTATGGTTCGAGGGGTGAAGGTTCAACATGTACAGTTTCGAGGAGTGAAGGTTCCTTTGAACGATTCGATAAAAGGTGAAGGTTCCATTCGGGGTTCGAAAGGTGAAGGTTCCATTCGAGGTTTGAGACGTACTAATTCGAGAGATGGAGGTTTCTTTGAGAGTTCGAGTGGATGATCGATATGTACGGATTTGAGAGGTGAAGGTTGAAGAGGTACTAATTCGGGAGGGTGGTTCGAGAGGTACTAATTCAGGAGGGTGGTTCGAGAGGTCTATATTCGACGGGTGTAGCTTCCGAGAGAGTGGTTCGAGAGGTACGTGCTCAAGAGGTGAAGGTTCCACTGAACGATTCAAGAGGTGAAGGTTCCATTCGAGGTTCGAGATGTACTAATTCGAGAGGTATGTGTTCGAAGGGGTTGTGCATGTATTCTTCCCTCGAAGGGATATGTATTGTGTCCTCGAAGGGGTGGTGTATTCTGGGCTCGAAGGGGTCATGTATTGTGGGTTCGAAGGGGTAGTGTCTTGTTTACTTGAAGAGGTGGCGTATTCTGGGCTCGTAGGGGTCATGTGTTGTGGCCTTGAAAGGGTTATGTATTGTGGCCTTGAAGGGGTTATGTATTGTGGCCTCAAAGAGGTCGCATCTTGTGGCTTCGAAGGGGTCGTGTCTTGTGGACTCGAAGGGGTAGTGTTTTTTGCCCTCGAGGGGTGGCTTATTCTAGGCTCGAAGGGGTTGTTCATTTTGGACTTGAGGTGGGTCGTGTATTGTGGTCTCGAAGGGTTGTTTATTCTGACCTCGAAGGGTGGCATTTTCTGGCCTCGAAGGGGTCATTTATTCTGACCTCAAAGGAGTCATTTATTCTGACCTCGAAGGATTCATTTCTCGTACTCTCAAAGGGGTCATTAATTCTAACCTCGAAGGGGTAATGTATTCTGGCCTCGAAGGGGTGGCATATTATGGCCTCGAAGGGGTAGTGTATTATGGCCTCGAAAGGGGTGGCGTATTCTGGCCTCGAAGGGGTGGTGTATTATGGCCTCAAAGGTGTGGCGTACTCTGGCCTTGAAGGGGTTGTTTTTTCTGGCTTCGAAGGGGTTGTGTATTGTGGCTTCGAAGGGGTGGTGTATTTTGGCCTTGAAGGGATGGTGTAGTCTGGCCTTAAAAGGGATGGTGTATTCTAAATTCGGAGGGGTTGTTTTTTTTGGATTCGAAGGGGTTGTGTATTCTGGGTGTATTCTGTATTCGAAAGTGTTGTTTATTCTGTCCTCGAAGGGGTGGTGTATTGTGCCCTCAAAGGGGTGGTGTATTCTGACCTCGAAGGAGCAGTGTATGTACTCTGGCCTCGAAGGGATTGTTGATTCTGATCTCGAAGGGGTGCTATGTTGTGACCTTGAAGAGATAGTGTCTAGTGGGCTCAAAGGGGTGGTGTATTCTGGTTTCGAAGGGGTGGCGTATTATGGCTTCGAAGGTGTATGTACTCCGGGCTTGAAGGGGTTTTTTCTGGCTTCGAAGGGGTTGTGTATTGTGGCCTCGAAGGGGTGGTGTATTCTGGCCCCGTAGGGGTTGTGTATTCTGGGCCATTGAGGGTGATGTATTCGAAGGGGTAGTATCTTGTGGCCTCGAAGGAGTGGCGTATTTTGGCCTTGAAGGGGGCCTGTAATATGGCGTCGAAGGGGTGGTATATTGTGACCTCTAAGTGGTTTTTTATTCTGGCCTCGAAGGAGTCATGTATTGTAAGCTCGAAGGGGTAGTGTCTTGTGGCTTCGAAAGGGTGGTGTATTTTGGTGTCGAAGAGGTGGGTATGATGGGCTCGAGGTGGGTTGTTTATTGTGGCCTCGAATGGGTCATATCTTGTGCCTTAGAAGGTGTACTATCTTGTATCCTCGGAGGGGTAGTGTATTCTGGCCTCGAAGAGGTGGCGTATTCTGGCCTCGAAGGGGTGCCGTATTTTGGCCTCGAAGGGGTGGTGTATTGTGGCCTTGAAGGTGTATGTATTCTGGTCTCGGAGGGGTTGTGTATTGTGGCTTCGAAGGGGTGGTGTATTCTGGCCTCGAAGGGGTGGTGTATTCTAGCCTCGAAGGGATGGTGTATTATGGCCTTGATGGGATGGTGTATTCTAAATTCGGAGGGGTTGTTTTTTATTTGCCTCCAATGGGTTATGTATTATGGCCTCGAAGGAGTGGTGTATTATGTAGTCGAAGGTGTTGTTTATTCTGGCCTCAAAGGGGTGGTGTATTGTGCCCTCGAAGGGGTGGTGTATTGTGACCTCGAAGAAGCGGTGTATGTACTCTGGGCTCGAAGGAATTGTTGATTTTGATTTCAAAGGGGCCCTATTTTGTGACCTCGAAGGGATAGTGTCTAGTGGGCTCGAAGGGGTGGTGTATTCTAGTTTCGAAGGGGTGGCATATTCTGGCTTCGAAGGTGTATGTATTCTGGCCTTGAAGGGGTTGTTTTTTCTGGCTTCGAAGGGGTTGTGTATTGTGTCCTGAAAGGGGTGGTGTATTCTGGCCTCATAGGGGTTGTGTATTCTGGGCCATCGAGGGTGATGTATTCGAAGGGGTAGTATCTTGTGACTTCGAAGGGGTGGCGTATTTTGGCATTGAAGGGGGCCTATAATGTTGCCTCAAAGGGGTGGTGTATTCTGACATCTAAGGGGTTGTTTATTCTAGCCTCGAAGGAGTCATGTATTGTGGGCTCGAAGGGGTAGTGACTTGTGGCTTCGAAAGGGTGGTGTATTTTGGTCTCAAAGAGGTAGGGTATTCTAGGCTCGAGGTGGGTTGTTTATTCTGGCCTCGAATGGGTAGATCTTGTGCATTTGAAGTTGTAGTGTCTTGTGCCTTCGGAGGGGTAGTGTATTCTGGCCTCGAAGGGGTGTCGTATTCTGGCCTCGAAGGTGTATGTATTCTGGTCTCGAAAGGATTGTGTATTATGGCTTCGAAGGGGTGGTGTATTTTGGCCTCGAAGAAACAGTGTATTCTAGCCTCGAAGGGATGGTGTATTCTAAATTCGGAGGGGTTGTTTTTTTCTAGCCTCGAAGGGGTTGTGTATTCTGACCTCGAAGGAGTGGTGTATTATGTATTCAAAGGTGTTGTTTATTCTGGCCTCGAAGGGGTTGTGCATTGTGCCCTTGAAGGGGTGGTGTATTCTGACTTCGAAGGAGCGGTGTATGTACTCTGGCCTCGAAGGGGTCCTGTGTTATGACCTCGAAGGGATAGTGTCTAGTGGGTTCGAAGGGGTGGTATATTCTGGTCTCGAAGGGGTGACGTATTCTGGCCTCGAAGGTGCATGTACTTTGGGCTTGAAGGGGTTTTTTTTCTGGCTTCAAAGGGGTTGTTTATTGTGTGCTCGAAGGGGTGGTGTATTCTGACCTCTAAGGGGTTGTTTATTCTGGGCTCAAAGCAGTCATTTATTGTGGGCTAGAAGGGGTAGTGTCTTGTGGCTTCAAAGGGGTGGCGTATTCTGGCTCCGAAGAGGTGGTGTATTCTGGGTACGAGGTAGGTTGTTTATTCTGGTCTCGAAGGGGTTGTGTATTCTGGCCTCGAAGGGGTTGTGTGTTGTGTCCTAAAAGGGGTGGTGTATTTTGATCTCGAAGGGGTGGTGTATGTACTCTGGCCTCGAAGGGATTGTTGATTCTGATCTTGAATGGGCCTTGTGTTGTGACCTCGAAGGGGAAGGGTCTTGTAGACTCGAAGGGATAGTGTCTAGTGGGTTCGAAAGGGGTGGTGTATTCTAGTCTCGAAGGGGTAGCGTATTCTGGCTTCGAAGGTGTATGTACTCGGGCCTTGAAGGGGTTGTTTTTTCTGGCCTCGAAGGGGTTGTGTATTGTGGCCTCGAAGGTGTGGTGTATTCTGGTCTCGAAAGGGATGGTGTATTCTGGCCTCGAAGGGAAGGTGTATTCGAATTCGGAGGGGTTGTTTTTTTATGCTCTCGAAGAGGTTGTGTATTCTGGCTTCTAAGGTGTGCTGTATTCTGGCCTCGAAGGTGTTGTGTGCTCTGGCATTGAAGGGATTATTGATTCTAATGTCGAAGGGGTCCTGTGTTGTGATCTCGAAGGGAAAGGGTCTTGTGGATTCGAAGGGATAGTGTCCAGTGGGCTCAAAGGGGTGGCATATTTTGGCCTGGAAGGAGTGATACATTTTAGTCCCGAAGGGGCCTGTAATGTGGCCTTGTAGGGGTAGTCTCTTGTGACCTCGAAGGGGTGGTGTATTCTGACCTCGAAGTTGGTCTCGAAGTGGTCATGTATTGTGACCTCGAAGGGGGTGGTGTATTCTGTCCTCGAAGGGGTAATGTATTGTGTTGTTGAAGGAATGATGTATTCTTGCCTGGAAGGGGTGGTCTATGTACTCTGACCTCGAATGGGTTGTTTTTTTCTGACCTTGAAGGGCTTGTATATTGTTGCCTCGAAGGGGTGGCGTACTCTGTCTTCGAAGGGGTAGTGTCTTGTGTCCTAGAAGGGGTTGTGCATTCTAAGCTCGAAGAGATTGTGTATGTATTTTGGTCTCGAAGAGGTTGTGTATGTATTCTGGTTTCGAAGGGGTTGTGCATGTATTCTGGCTTTGAAATGCTTGTGTATTCTGGCCTCGAAGGGGATGTGTATTTTGGGTTTAAAGGGGTTGTGTATTCTGTACTCAAAGGGGTTTTATATTCTGGGGCTTCAAGGGTGATGAACTTTTGGAGCCTCAAAGGGGTGATGTTTTGTGCCCTCGAAGGGGTGATGTCGTGTGCCCTCGAAGGGGAAGCGTCTTGTGGAATCGAAGGGGTAGTGTCTTGTGGTCTCGAAGAGGTTGCGTATTCTAGCCTTGTAGAGGTGATGTATTATGTTCCTTCAAAGGGGTAGTTTCTTGTGTCCTTGAAAAGGTTGTTTTTTCTGGCCTCGATAGGGTAGTGTGTTTTGGTCTCGAAGGAGTGGTGTATTCTGGCCTCAAAGGGTGGTGAACTTTTGTGTCTCAAAGGGGTGGAGTATTCTGGCTTCGAAGGGATGGCGTATTCTGGGTTCAAAGGGGTGGTGTATTCTGCCCTCGAAGGGGTTAGTTTTTCTTTCCTCAAAGGGGTAGTGACTTGTGTCCTCGAAGGGGCAGTATCTTCTGTCCTCGAAGGGGTAGTATCTTGTGCCTTAGAAGGGGTTATGTATTCTGACCTCGAAGGGGTTGTGTATCTATTCTAGCTTCAAAGGGGTTGTGTATGTATTTTGGCTTCGAAGGGGTTGTGTATATTGGGCTTCAAGGGGATGTGTATTATGGGCTCGAAGGGTTTGTGTATTTTGGCCTCGTAGGGGTTGTGTATTTTGGGGCTTTGAGGGTGATGAACTTTTGTAGCCTCAAAAGGGTGGTGTCTTGTTTCTTCGAAGGGGTCTTGTATTGTGTCCTCAAAGGGGTAGTGTGTTCTCCCATCGAAGAGGTAATGTCTCATGTCAAAGGAATGATATATTTTTTCCTCGAAGGGGTCACGTGTTGTTCCCTCGAATGGGGCATATATTATGGCTTCGAAGGGGTGGCATTTTATGGCCTCAAAGGGGTAGCATATTTTGGCCTCGAAGATTAATTTAAGAAGTTCTCATCCTAAACAAACATGTGTTGGGGAAAATTTGATTCATCTCAACCAACCAATAACAACTGAACATATCATAGGAGCTGAAAATAGAGGTAATTCTATTTTTTGGTATTTCTAAATCATTTCATGACTAAATGTCTCCGTAATAGTCGAACTACTCCATTCGAGACATACACTTTTCGAGCCACCCTCTCAAAACCAATACTACTCGAAGGTAGGGTAGGGCAGAGGTGGCGGGAAGGCTGATGTGTTTTATAAAATGGTTCGGACATTATGCTCTAATTATGTCTATTATTTTTTTGTATATTAATGTAGGAAGTCTGTATTTTATGTTTGTTGTTTAGGTGGAATTATTAAAAGAAGTTAATCATTGGTCGTTGCTACTAAGAAAGGGTAATTATGGGCAAAAGATATACTAAAATTATACATATCAGTATTATAAAGTTTTGTAAAGGCCGTAACAGTATGGCCTTGGACAAAAATTAACTTCCTAGTTAATAAAAGTTTCTATGCTCCACGGAAGTCAAGATGTCTACTTACTCCAAAAAAGTTTCCATACTCTACAAAAGTTAAGCACTGCAGGGATTAACACTTGGTTTTTTTTACAACATCACTAGATTCAAAGGGCAATTTTCTTTTAGCACTTCTTTCTTTATTGTCAGGAGTTTGTGAGGCCCCTATATCTGTGTCAATCTGCATTGATGATAGGGCATCGCTTCCTGATGAACGAAAAATGCTTGAACTTCCATATCGACTTTCATCAGAAGAGTCCATAACTTGAGAACAAATCGCCTTGGAAGGGCTATTGTCTAAAACCAAGTCAGACTCTTTTCCAGTTGCAATATATGCACTTAGCTCAAAAGCATATGTTGTTGCCGATGTTCTGAAACTCCTTAGGCAACAATAAAGAATTTGATTCTGGATTCTGTCATTAACTTCATTGAAATTGATATGTTTTCCCTATTATTAAAAAATGAGCAGAAGGTCTGTTATTTGCAAACTTGAAAATAAAAGAAGAATTCTATTAATGCACTATATACCTGTAAATGCATTTCATATGCCTCTTCTACTGTTATGTTCAACAATTTTTCAGCATATTCTCCTTGAACATAAGCATCTATTGTCCCACTTGGATCAGTCAATTGGAGATCGAATCTCACACTAACATAAGAAAATGTTTTTCATAAGTGAAATGGAGTATGTATAAGCTGCTAATCTTTGTAAAATACAAAGATATGACTTACCCTGGTTGTGGTATTCCAAAAGATTGACAATAATTGCAGTCGAAAGGAATATCTATCGGAGCACCAGATGGATTACCCCAATTTGAACAAATAGTTGTAAACACAGACTGTGACACATCAGCAATACTTCGGAATCCTTTGATCCAATAGATTTTGATCTAATAACTAATCCAACACAGTTATGACTGAAACATTTAGAAATGATCAAATACAATTAGTTTATAAACAGCAGAACATATAATCTATTCAGATTTACATACTGACCACTTTGTTGATGCTAACAATTTGATTAACTTGACGAATGTGCTCAGAATGGGGCATTCGAACAACTTGATATCTTTTTTTATACAGCTTGTTCTTGATGATTTCTTTCAGATACTTTCTTTGGTTAGTAACCCTGATGAATGGAAGATTATATTAATAAATGATAAAGTGTATAATAGGCTAATAAATCATAAATAATAAAAATATACCATGTATTCAAGGAGCTGATGTTGGGTATGGGAGGATCTAAAATAACTTTTGTGTTGGTCTATGCTATAACACAAGCACATGAATGCAGGAGGAAAATGAGTATCTAATTATATATAGTCCAATGATAATTGTAAGAGTAAAAATTTAAAGTTAAGTAATCAATGTTGTTTACCATTGAAAGTTCCAAGACTTAAACCTATGAAAAGGACAGGTGGTCGATTATGAATGCGATTGATAAGTTCTTGAAGCTCTGGTGCTTTGTAACTTCCCCAGAATGATAAAAGGATTGGTCTGCACCTGGTTTATGGAAAGATGTTAAATTGGATTAAATAGTCAAGGATGAGAGTAACAGAAAGAGGTAAAAAATGAAATGAAATGAAAGTGAGAAAAGCTTACTCTTGATTCACGATGACAAATTCTTGTATGATTGATCCAGAAACAGGCCTTGCAAGTAACATGTGGATCACAACACAAAGGAGATCTGCACATTTATACATATGAAAATGAGAAAATAATTCAAACAATTTATATATATATATATAGTATGATAAAACCTTACTCGGCAAATCATCTTACCTATCTAGGCAACTATCAATTTCCCAAAAAGGAGTCAACTGTAAGCAATCAGAGAGCTGATAGGAGTTGGATTTGGGCACTTCTTAAACAAAACTTTGTTTGTTTAAACATATTTGATATGGCACAGTGCCATATTGGAATCTTTTTTTATTTAGGATACAACAGTATTACTAATGTAAAAGGTTGCATAAGGTCATAGTTTAGGACCTAAAGATCCTCCCAAATCCTTGCCATAAACTATAGCTTGGATTATGTTTCTCTGTAAATTGTGGAAAATTGTAAGTAATTAAAATATAAATCATATAAGAACATAATAGGGAATATAAATATAAAGATGTACCTCTTTATCAGCAAAAAGGAAACGATGTAAGTCTCCTTTCTCTTTGGGACTGATAGACATACCTTTAGCCAAAAGTATAAGCTTGCAGTACCACTGTTTACTTTTTTTCGTTTAGATCTTTTATGTTAATACATCATTCATCCATAGCTGAAGGGAAAAAGTTATTCCAACAAAAATATTTATTCCAGTAATAAAACTAAAAGTAGTTGGTAGAACCGGGGTTAGGGCTTGGAAGGGATAACATTATGGGTGAACAGGAGCTGAAAAAGTGGTAAGGAAAAGTAAAGAAGTAAACAAGGAAAACGAGTTCAGTTCTTTATTGAAACAAAAGGAAGTTTTGATCTTACTCATATATTTAACAAATTACACCTATAATAACGAAGAGCTGGAATCTAAAAAAAACTTACTAAGTTTATGCACTTGCTTATCCATTGCAAACCTGACATTGAGAACAAAGGGAAAACAATTAGGAGAACAAATTAGGTAATTTATTGAAAATATACATCTGGTTGGAAAGAGAGAAATTACTTTGTGAAATTGTGCACAGATAGTAGCTCAACTATGAGAATGTAATATCTTATATAAGAGAAGAAATAGAAAAATATGTATAATTAGAAAGGGATTTGGATATGGACACGTATAAAATGAAAAGGCATGTGTAAGGTTAGGATGAAATTACCTTGTGAAATTGTGCACAAATAGGAGCTGACCAGTTTGACTGTAAAATCTTATATAAGTGAAGAAAAAGAAAATATATAAAATTAGAAAGAGATTTGGATATGGACACGTATAAAATTAGAGGCCACATGTTAGGTGATGAACAAAGTGATCGTGTAATAACGAGAAAACAAAGATAATTTGGAAATGGCAAAGTTTTTTATAAAGGTGGAACAGTTTGCAGGGGTTCGAAGATAGTTGAATGGAGGGATGATGTTTTGAATCAATAACCCTCGAGATAGATGGTTAATATTCAAGGATGGGTGATTGGAGTGGTGGTAAGGTTGTTGATTCATGCCCCTTCTTGGAAGGTTATAGGAGCTCGAACGCAGTGCCACTCGAACCACTTCCTTCGAGACATATATCCTCGGAAAGATCCACTCGAAGTCAGTGATACTCAAACTACTCCATTCAAGATATATACCTCTGGAACCATTCACTCGGACCCAGTGCCACTTGAACTACTCCATTCGAGACATATACCCCCTCGATCCATCTAGTCGAACCCAGTGGTACTCCAATTGCTCCATTCGAGACTTATATTCCTGGATTCGAGACTTATGTCTCAGAACTCTTGAAATGATTCGAACTCCTCTAATGGAATCTTTCCAGTTGAATTTTTTCGGTCTTAACCATTATGTCTTGATTCAGTATCGCTTGAATCGATACTTGTCGAACTTCTACCATACTGGCACAGAATCGTTTTCCTCTCGAACCATTAACTATCCCCCTCGACCATTATTTCTCGAATCGTAACCTGTCAAATCCCTTAACTTGAGGAATCTAGACTCTAACTATCACTCTTTGAATTAATATCTCTCGAATGTTTCCACTTGAATCTCTCTACTCCATATCTTCCACTTGAACTTGTCTACTTGGACCCTTTTTACTTGGACCCTTTGTATCCCTGGAGGCATCATTCCTCAAATCGTCAACCATCCCTCTTGACGCATCACCCCTAAATTCATCAATTATCTGCCTCACTACCCCTGAACTATCCTTCCGTTGTCACCCCTAGCCATCCATACCTTGAACCCTCAACTTCCCGAATCATCAACCATCTTCCTCGGCATATTACCCTTGGAACATCAACCATCTCCTTTGACGCATCACTCGTTAACTCATCAACCATTTATCTCGGCATCATGTGAACCATTAGCTCCCCAAAATCTGCCATTATTAAGAATTATGAAGGTACGGCAAACTCTAATCCAGTCCCGGTGGACAGGAATGTTCGTAAAGACCGCGGTTACAATATCGATGGAGATGGCCAGATGAATTCACCGACAGTATCGAGGTCATCCTGATTCAGCGGAGGCATTTTATGAAGAAGAGATGTTGCTGGAACAGATCAGACCAGCTGTGGAACAGATGAGTAGGAAAAAATTGAAAGCATATCAAAAACAATTACAGAAATTGGAGCAACGATTATGAAAAAGGTGGGTAATTCTGGTATGGACCTATATGAAATAGTCTGTGAACCGTATTGCAAAAAATTCATACATATATGATTTAATGATCTTAAAAAAATGAAAGTCATGTGGTGTGGATGAAATGAAAATTAAGAATTAAATGGTGTGACCTTCTGCAGCGATGTAGATTTCTTTGTATACAATGTTTTTGGTAGTATTTTCAAAAAATTTATCATCTTTGTTTGGTGTTATATAAACTCTGACATTCTTAGCAGTTTTAGCTCTAGAGAGGGCAACATAAAGTTGTCCATGGGAGAAAACATGTTCTTTCAAATATAAACCTACACAATCTAATGTCTAGCCTTGTGCTTTGTTTATAGTCAATGCAAAACATAATCCAACCAGAAACTGGATTCTTTTAAAAGGTATAAAATTGTCTTTTTCTGCACAATTTAGAGGTATTCAAGGAATGGGTACTCATTTACCTGAAAGTGATCCAAAACATATCCTAGCATGTATCACATTGTTTGAAAAGTTGATACATGTTAAACGTGTTCCATTGCATAAACCTCCGGCTGGATTCAAGTTTCTAAGAAGCATTATGGGACAGTGTTGTTTGAGGACCAAATCATGAGGAGGTAAGCTTGTTGGGTTATGACTTTCTAATAGATCTAAATAATCTCCTTGATATTTTGTATCAATGGTTGTATTAATACTTATGAATCTTTTTTCAGTGCCTGGAAATCTGGTTATTATAATTTTGTTAATTTCATTGATGAAGTCATTTTTTCTGGTTAGAATAGCTCTATTAGTAATGGAACCTTTATCTGAAAAAATGCATCTAAGTCTGGATATACAAAATCAATGAGTGAGTCGATAGGTGATTTATCATCTGTTACAGGTAAGACTATATCAGGTGGTAGTATTATTCATTTATCTGCAAAATAAGGTTGTTCACCGTCGCCTACTTTTAACAAAAAAAATTGCTGAATATAGGATCTAGTTGTGCTCTCATGTTTATAGACAACTTTATTCGTTGAAATAAAGGCCATAATTATGTCATTACTAAACTGGCTGAAATACAATCCTCTTTTTCTCCTTTTCGTGTAAATAGGTAAATAGTATAGACTGTGGAACCCATGGTAGAGCCCTAAAAGAGCCCTACCAAATACAAAATACGAAACATAATCCAACCCTAGGCTAAAAACCTATGGAAAAAAGATGTGGGGGGGAGGTGGGGTACCCAAATGAGTACCCCCCTCCCCCCCCCCCCAATTATTTTTAAAGAAATGCTAACCCTAAGCTAGAGAGTACTAAGCCTAGGGAAAAATAACTGCAAGTCCAGATGTGGGAATCTGGACCTATACATAGCAACCAGAAATGTGTACTGGCTCTTCATATGAAAACCTCATCGCAGCCGAGACTCGGGTCTCGGGTCTTGAAGAAAAGTAATGAAGAAGACGCCAGTGGTAGACAAAAAGCGCAGCCAAGTGTGGTGTACTCGGGTCTTGAATGGTCGCCATGATGTGCTGGTGGTGCTGAATCCGACTGAAGCTAGGACCGCCAAAGGAGGAGTAGCTTCTACCATATACACCCCTAAGGTGAAGATAGAGGGGTGTTATTGGCCTTCAAACGTTCTCGTGGTATGAACCGAGACTAATTTAGAGGGCAAGAGTATCATAGGCAGTGCCAATAGCTCTTGTGAATCCCTCTAAAAATAGCCCTCCTAAGGATGGAGAGAACGGACACAACTTATACGGCGTGTGTCAAGCCCGGCGATTATGTAATCGCCCAATCCATTTTGAGCAAATGGACAGCTTTATGCTAATTTAACACAAAAGTGTAGCGCGAGCATAGAGCGCAAAATGACCATCAAGTCCAAGTAACAACTAGCAGTGGGTTAATTAAATTCGTGTACGCTAATTAATTAACCCACTACCCAACTCCTATGGCCGTGCAACCAAATGTAGAAAGGATGCGCTCCGACCCTCTAAGTGAAAAATATGCAATTATCCACCCAATACAATTTTAGCCCAAAGAGAAGGCCAAAACTCAACAAAAACCCGCAAAATAGAGCCCAAAAATCGGCCCAACAATAATGCATGTAAGCTGAAAATTCACTATTTTAATTAGGCCCCAAGTACCTTGATTTCCGCCCACATGAGTTATTTTTTCCTTTGCCCAGCCACTTGGTATTTCAGCCCAGCAGCTCCATGTTTTTGGCCCAGCCACTTGTTATTTCAGCCCAGCCACTTGTTATTTCAGCCCAGCAGCACGGTCCAGGTCACAAACCGCGTGACCCGGCCGGTTCCTTCACCTGGGCGGTAACCGGGTTATAAGCTGACCCGGTCCGCAAATAACCATTCCGTCCCGCTGCAAATTAAACGGCCCAACAGCCTTGGTCCAAGAAGCACCTTTTATTTCAGCCCATATCAACTGCCGCGTGACCCGGTTCCTTCATCCGGTTTTCAACCGGGTTATAAGAGGACCCAGATTTCATTTAATTTATTCGGCCCAGCAGCTAGATGAAATGGCCCAACAGCTTCTCATTTCAGCCCAGCAATTCTGCCCAGTTCCCTATAGCTAGGGTTTCAACTAAACCGCAGCCGCCGCCTCGTGTGAGATGCCCTAGACCAGGTTAAACTCGGGTTATGTCCTTGACCCGAATTGAATCCGTAAGAAGCTCCCTTTTTCGGCCCAGAATTAGCACAAGGGATTTTAATATCTTCTAGCCCAGCTTCTCAGCCCAAACCGTCTAACCTCTAGGGCTTCATGGTTGTTGACCCGGCCGCCTCCTAGCGGGTCATATGACCCGCGCCGCCACAGACCGGGTCAAAACCCTAGTTTTGCTTAGACCCATTTTTCCCTGATTGGGTACTCTGACCCAGCGGCACCCAAGCGGGTTCCTCACCGGACTCGCGGTTTTCCGGCGCCAGAGAATCACCGGAATCTGGAAATTTTCACCGGAATCCGCAACAATTTTGCAAAAAAAAAATTCTTTCAAAATCTGGGCATCTTTCCTTATGCAATTTTGGCCGCAATTAGCAACAACAACAAGGAGCTTCCACGTCCAAAACCGAGCATGTGCAATCCGGCCAAACAAACACCTTTCTCCTTGCCGGAAACGCTCTTTTCCGGCGAGCAAAAACATCACAATCAACACTCCTTAATTCTCTTTTCCAGCCCTAAAATTCATCCCAAACATGAACAAATACGAATCCGAATCTAAGGCCAGAGAAACGAGGCAATTTCATGCTTTTCCATCGCCGGAATATCATTTTTCCGGCGACCTCCGATCGGAAAATCCGAAAAACCAACCTCCAATTTTACTTCAAATCCAAAACTTCCAACAACTTTTCCGATCGGATAATGCATAACAAAATGAACCGAATCCTTCAAAGCATAACACGCATTATAACTACACCGGAAAGAAGTGTTTTTTCCGGCGAACCTGATCGGAAAATTCAAACCATCATCATCCAAAAAATCCATCCTTTACAGAAAATTTGCTCCTCCATTCATCTAGATCTGAATATTATCATGAGATTGAAGCAACGGGGAAAATACCTTGGGCCTATGGTCGTTAATGATTCCGATTAAACCGATTATCTCCAAACATCTGTCTTGAATCCGACTAATCCCAAGCCATCAACCCCATCGAAAAATAACATTCAAACACCCAAAATCTTGAATCTCACATGAGTGTTCATGTCAAGAAAATAAATTTAAATTCTTGGCATGCAACATAGCAAACTGGTCAAAGTTCCAATTAAAGCAAACAATCATGGACAGTGTGCTATCTGATCACATGAATGCCCTCTCAACAGATCCATCATGAACTCTTCCAAATACTATAAAAAAATTCATGCTTCAAATTCATCTCTACTCCTAATCCAACATGAACATCACATTGACTATCCACCGTAAACAAATAATCTTCCATACAAATCCACACAGATTCAACAAGAATAAACCCCTCATCAATCATCCAGATTAGATCTATCAACAAAAGATTAAAACTTACTTGGAACAATGATAGATCTTCATCAAATACGCTCCATCACCAACTTCAAGATCGAAAAGTCTGATCTTCACCCAAAACCTCCAGATCCAAAGATCAAATCTTCAAATTCAAGCACAAATCATACCTCAAAAGATTCCCGGAGAGGAATCCAACATTAATGTTGGATTCCTCTCCGGAAACTCTGAATCGTAGGAGAGAAACTGGAAGAAAATCGGCCCCGGTTGTCCGGAGAAGGGCTGCGCCCTTTTTTCTCTCCAGAGAGAATTTTCTCTCACTATATTTTTATTGAGAGCTCTTTCGAGAGATTTTTCTCCTTTTCGTACAACTGGTAAAGTTTGTCAAAAATTGCCTCCAAAAATAATGATTTTGCCGCCAAATGGTAAGTATATATCCATTATATCTCTAAAATATTTATCAACAGATTCAATCACTCCTCTTTTTGTCATTGTTGCTTCATCCCAAATAATTATTTTTGCTACTTTGATCAAGTAAGTTGTTCCACTTTTTTTTTTGCTTATATTACAAGTGGTATTTTCATTTTGGTTTACAGGAATCTTAAATCGTGAATGGGATGTTCTACCACCTGATAGTATTGAAGCTGGAACACCTGAAGTTGTTGTAGCTAAAGTTGTTTCTCCCTTGGATTGTATTGTTGCAAGCAAAGCTTTGTAAAGGTATGTTTTACCTATACCCCCGGGGCCATCAATAAAAAATATTGAAAGTTTGTTATTAATAACATATTCCATTATTTTTTCATATGCAACTTTTTGGTCTGTATTAAGCATTAAGACTGAAGCTAGATCTTCCGGTGAAACAACAATATTTTTTTCTGCAAACATTTCGTGAGTAATGTGATCATTATCTAACGTTGCGGCATGAAGTGGGCTAAAATTATACATGTCTATACTCTTTCCCATATTTTTCAAATAATTGTGTTCGTTGTAACACTTTTTATTGAACTTCACTTTTAGATAATCGTTTATCTTGTGCTATATCTTCTGATAGAGAATGCTCAAATGTATTCCATATTTTTTTTGGATTATTAATTACTGATTAGATTAACAATATAGCAAACAACTGCCTCAAGGTTGAAGGCATTTGAAATATGGTTGCTTCTTTTAATGTTTTTTGTATCATGTTATCTGATTGTAAAAGTCTCCTTTTTTCAACAGCATCTCTGAAAGAGAGTAATAATTCATTATTATAAGATCTTAGGTCATCAAAAGATGTTGGTCTGTGAACATGCATTAACAAGATTCTTAGATAGTATCTTTCTCCTTCTGTGGGATGTACAAAGTTTAAACGACCTATCATTTTTCCTTTTTTCCTTTCTTTCCAGATTTTATTTGTATGATTCCAAATAAAATGTTGTGGAAATTATTTATAAAGACAGTTAAGTTATTTTGTTTTTTCATTGTATTTGTTCATGATAAAAAATTCTGTCAACATTGTTTTTTAAAGGTCTTTTTTATTTACTACTTCTAGTGTTTGTCTTTCATGGAATGTCAAAGTTTGATAATTCTGAAGATGCACGTGTAAATTTATTATAGATGGATACATCCTGTTAAATCAAAACTAAAAATGTGCCAAGTAGCTTCTAGGGCACACACCCATCGAGCAGATTGATAATTTTTTATCTCATCAATTACTGAGTCAGATTGTTTTATTGTTAAACTGTAGTGAATTTTGTCATGACCTTTGTAAATGTATTTATACAGGTATTTCATAGCTTGTATGCTAGAACATATTTCTACATTGATATGACAATCATATTCAACAAGTAAAAAGGGATTGTAAGGTACTACCCACCAGTTATCTAGAAGTTTATTTTGTACTTCTACATATTTTCCATCATTTTGCCTCATAAAAATAGGATAGGAGTTCTTAGTATGTTGAGTATAATCTGTAAAATCTTTTGGATAGTTGGATTTACATTGGCCATTTTACATACAAGAATTATTTATGTTTAATGCACCGCAGGGACCATGCATCATATGTTTCAAAACAAACTAATATAGATATGGATGAGTATTTTGGTCGGGTAATTTAGTTGAAACAAATTGATCGTATTGTTCCGGAGAAAATAATTTAAAACGATCTTTTAAGATTATCAAAAAATGAGCATGTGGCAAACCTCTTTTTTGGAATTCAATAACATAGGTATAAGCTGCTACTTCTCTAAACAAATACTTATCGATGACATCTTCTTTTAGTAGTTGTAGTTTGGCATGAAAAACTCTTGATATTAGGTCGGGCCTATTATGTGATTCCTCTTTTTTTTTGCAAATTTTCTTTTATTTCAGGCCAGAAAGGATTACACATCATAGTTAAAAAGATATCAGGTTTACCATATTTCTATACTAATGACATTGCATCCATAAATCTCCTTTTCATACCTCTTGGTCCTCCAATGAAAGAAGGTGTTAATATAATTATTTTTCCAACTTGATGCCCTGTGGTAAGACCAGTTGCAATACTATCAGCAATACCTTGATAAACTTCAGCTCTTATATGTTTTTTATGGATGTTAAAGAAATATAATCTTACTGTTTCAATTTTGACATATGTATCAACACTGAACTGTTGAAATAATCTTTCCACATGTAATAGATTGGATTTATCATTTTCTTGTATTTGGAATTTGTATGCGTAGTATTCTCGACATGAAACAGTCGGTTCTTTCGCTTTTCCTTTCTGCATGTCTGTGACAACTGCATAAAGAAAATAATTTGAATTTTAGAAATATGAATGGAAATATAGTCATTAAGTGATTTAGAAATACTAAAAAATAGAAATACCTCTATTTTCAGCTCCTATGATGTCTTCAGTTGTTATTGGCTGGTTAAAATCAATCATATTTTCCCCAATACATGTTTGTCTAGGATGAGATCTTCTTGTATTAGTATTTAACTTTTTAATGCCTTCATGCCATCCTGACTCACCTTTTGTAAAAATAAGAGGATATTGTAAAGGATCATAACATCCAAAATAGTGTTTATTATTTGTTTTCTTCCATCATGTGTACAAACACGTATGTCTTTGGATAAATCTCCACTTTGTCCATCATTTTCATTCCACATAGCTGCTACTTGTGAAACAGTAGGATAATTGAAAGTTCATTGATCTAGTCCAGTATCATATTTCAAATATATTTGATATTCATGGAGATTATCAACATTGTTAAGTCTCTTAAAGAACTTAGCATAAGGATTCATGTCTAGTATAACTTGCAATTGTTGTATGATTGATTCCCTAAATTTGCTTGATATAGCCATCCTATTAGCAATTTCATTATCTGTATCATAAAAATATAGCTGGACATTTTTTTCCTTTTTTTTCTCTTTCCTCAGGTATTAACTTGTCTAAGTAATGATAAATTTGACCTTGAGCTCGAAAAGTGTATATATACCCATGTTTCTCCTGTTTAGATCTTTATCTTCGTGTTGAATCCCGAAGGATGTAAAAGCAAACATATTGTTATAACTGCGGATGCATTGTTGGAACTCAATTGTTTCCTGTGTATTTGATGTGTATAAATTTTTCAGTTAAGGTGCAATTTCAGTGCAAACTAAATGTATGCTACCTGTAGCACAACAAAAATTGGGAGGTTCCATGTAAAATTTCTTGGCGTTGCAATAAGAACAATTTGCCATAACAGGTAATCTGGTTGGTGATGTAGGAATTGGTTTTGAAAAACCGGTTGCAGAAGTCTTTTACATGCACCTGATACAGATTAAATCAAAGAATTAAATCAAAATCACAGTTCACATGTAGAAAGAGGTTATAATTAATGAATTAGGTACAAATGTTAAATCTGGAAATTAAACATGCATTTTCTGTTTAAATAATCTGAAATTGGATATTAGAGGACAGAATTTTATAATAAAAAATTTTTCAAAAGGTTTATGACTATATCATTAAAAGTAACTACATAATTTTGTGAAATACCTGATGTCTTGTTTTTAGAGTTCCTGCCTTCTTCTAACATAATGTTTATTTGAGGAGATGAGGATGTTTGAAGACCACCATTTGTAATGCCTTCATTTGTGATAGGTTGCTGATCATTTGTATAGCACCCAATTTTATGATTGACTCCTCTATTATCTTGTTGAAGAAGATTGGTTGTTTTAGAAGCAGCATATTTCTACCGCCGTAAAGCATTCATCTGCTCTTTTTGTTCAGGAGGTATGTCTCTATAATTTTCTCTTCGCCGACTATTTATACAAGCACGATTATTTGGCGATAAACTCCATTTTCGTTTGGATATTGTACCTGGAAATTGGAAAGAAATTAATTGTGTTCAAGTCTAGAGAAATGAAAAAGGTAACATTATTTTTTTAAGTGAATTTTACTGTGTAAAATTAGGATGCTTTATGAAATAATTGTGGTTATATGAAAGGGGAAAATTTAGAATTTTCAAACATATTTAGAATTTCTTTACGTAAATTGATATTACAACTAACTGAAACTATGTTAATTAATCCCTTTAATCTTGAGTCTGGAAAGGATAGTAAGAATTAATTTCAGGGAATATACAGTAGTAAATTCAATGTTACCTGGCTTGGGAATTTTTTGTGAGGATGATGGAGCATCAATATTAGTAAGGGATGACTTTTCTTTACTCATGTTTATCAGTTTGAAATCTTGTAGTTACATGAAAAGAAGCATGTGAGAAGTATTAATAAACAATAGCAAACGCCTTTCAGATGTTATTTTATACTTCTAATAGGATGTAAGAGCGTAATAAATGATAGAGAAAGTGTAGTATAACTAATTTCTCTTTGTTCACAGAAATCTAAAATTTTTGTTTCCTATATCTTTTGCTTTGGATCTATTGATTGATTTTTTTGGGAAATCTACAGCATTTTGGTTTTTAAATGTTATCCATATATTGGGAATTAAATGCCTGATTAACAATGGAATTGAGGAAAAATACATACATCATAATAGAGATGAATAGATTTAGGATTATAACAAAGAAAAAACAATTATTCAAGCACATATGATGCACATATGGTAAAAAAAATGTTTAAGAAATAAATCTTACCTCAGGTTTAGATTAAGTTAATTAGGACTTTGCAGTTTACAAATTCAATATGTATCTGCGCTATGTGAAGGAAACATGGGAAGAAGAGCAACCTGGATGTAATAGAGGAAAACGGTAAAGATGATGTGTAGAAGATGGCTACTAATGATTGATATATATATAAGCAGGACGCGTGTATGGGTGAAAATAATATAAGAAGTGGATAAAGAGAGGTGATGACACGTATTATTACGGGATGATACGTAATTGCGGAGATGCGGAGGAGAATTTTAAGGAAAAAAGAAAAGGAAAAATAATTACTGATGCTAAAAAGGACACGTGTATGGGTGGAAAAAAATATAAGAAACAGATAAAGAGACGTAATGACACGTATTATTATGGGATGATACGTAATAGCAGAGATGTGGAGGAGAAATTTTAAGGAAAAAAGAAAAAGAAATAGAATTACTGATGGTAAAAGGTAAATGGTCAATCTTTAAGTAGAGGTTAGAGTGGAGACGTTTGACTCGAGTGAGATGGTTGATGTTCGAAGGGCAGACGGTTTGAGTTGTGGTAAACTACTCCATTCCAGATATATATCCCTCAAACCATCCGCTCGGACCCACTGCCACTCGAATCACTTCGTTCGAGACCTATACCTTTGGAAACATTCACTCGAACCGAGTGTGACTCGAACTACTCCATTTGAGACATATACCCCTCAAATCATCCACTCAAACCCAGTGATATTTGAATTGCTTCATTCGATACTTATATCCCTGGAAGCATTCACTCGAACCCAATATCTATTCAAAGCTAGTGATTCCTCGAATCTAGTATTATTCCAACCTCCAATCGAATCCTTATTACTTGAACCCGCCTCGAGAGCTGTTGCTCTAAGGTATCATTTGTCAAACCTAAACCCTCGAAGCACTGGAACATCACCCCTCAAAGGGGTGGTGTATGTATTCTGACCTCGAAGGGGTCCTGTATTGTGTCCTCGAAGGGGTAGTGTATTCTGGCCTCGAATGGGTTATTCATTCTGGCCTCGATGGGGTCCTGTATTATGTCCTCGAAGGGGTCATGTATTGTGACCTCGAAGGGGTGGTGTTTTGTGCCTTTGAAGGGGTGATGTACTTTTGAGTCTGGAAGGGGTTGTTTGTTCTGGCCTCGAAGGGGGGTCATGTATTGTGACCTCGAAGGAGTCATGTCTTGTGGCCTCGAATGGGTGGCACATTCTGGACTCGAATGGGTTGTTTATTCTGGCCTCGAAGGGGGCATGTCTTGTGGTCTCAAAGGGGTAGAATTTTCTGACCACAGAGGGGTTCATGTATTGTGACCTCGAAGGAGTCATATCTTGTGGCCTCGAAGGGGTGGCGTATTCTAGACTCGAAGGGGGCATGTCTTGTGGTCTCGAAGGGGTAGCGTGTTCTGACCTCGAAGAGGTTGTGTATTCTGGCCTCGGAGGGGTCATAGCTTGTGCCCTCGAAGGGGTTATAGCTTGTGCCCTCAAAGGGGTGGTTTTCTCTACCCTCGAAGGGGGTGTGTCTTGTGGTCTCGAAGGGGGCATGTCTTGTGCCTTCGAAGGGGTAGTGTCTTGTGCCATCGAAGGAATGATGTCTTCTTTCCTCGAAGGTGTGGTCTATCCTAGCCTCGAAGGCGTGGTGTATGTATTCTGAACTCAAAGGGGTCATGTATTGTGCCCTCGAAGGGGTTGTGTATTGTGTCCTCGAAGAAGTGGTGCTTGTTCATTCTGGCCTCGAGGGTGTCCTATATTGTGTCCTCGAAGGGGGTGATGCATTGTAGCCTCAAAGGGATTGCGTATTATGACCTCGGAGGGGTGGTGTCTTCTGGTCTCGAAGGGGTGGTGTTTTTGTGCCTTCTAAGGGGTGATGTACTTTTGAGTCTCGAAGGGGTGGCGTGTTCTAGCCTCGAAGGGGGTCTTGTATTGTGACCTCGAAGGAGTCATGTATTGTGTCCTTGAAGGGGTGGCGTATTCTGGACTCGAAGGGATTTTTTATTCTGGCCGCGAAGGGGGTGTGGCTTGTGGTCTCGAAGGGGTAGTGTGTTCTGGCCTTGAAAGGGTCATGTATTGTGCCCTCGAAGGGGTCTTGTGTTTTGGACTCGAAGAGGTCTTGTCTTGTGATCTCGAAGGGGTAGTGTGTTGTGGCCTCGAATGGGGCGTGTCTTGTGCCTTCTAAGGGGTGGCGTATTCTGTCCTTGAAGGAATGATGTATTCTAGACCTTCGAGGGCGATGTACTTTTGAGTCTCGAAGGGATGGCGCATTCTAGCCTCGAAGGGGTGGTGTATTGTGCCCTCGAAGGGGTAGTGCCTTGTGCCCTTGAAGGGGTAGTGTCTTGTGCCCTCAAAGGAATGATGTAGTCTTGTGGCCTCAAAGGGGTGGTCTATCCTAGCCTCGAAGGGATGGTGTATGTATTCTTACCTCAAAGGGGTTATGTATTCTATCATCGAAGGGGTGGTGTATTCTGTCTTCGAAGGGGTTGTGTATTCTGTCATCGAAGGGGTGGTGTATTCTGGCCTCGAAGGGGGTGGTGTATTCTGGCTTCGAAGAGCTTGTTTATTCTGGCCTCGAGGGGGTCATGTTTTGTGGTCTCGAAGGGGTGGTGTTTTGGCCTTAAAGGGGTGTCATTTTCTAGCCTCGAAGGGGTCATGTGTTGTGGCCTCGAAGGGGTCATGTGTTGTGGCCTCGAAGGGGTCATGTGCTGTGGCCTCGAAGGGGTCATGTGATGTGGCCTCGAAGGGGTCATGTGTTGTGGCCTCGAAGGGTTCATGTATTGTGGCCTCGAAGGGGTAGTGTATTCTGCCTTGAAGGGGTGGCGTATTCTGGCCTGGAAGGGTTGGTTTCTTGTGCTCTCTAAGGGGTAGTGCCTTGTGCCCTCGACAGGGTGTCATGTATTATGGCCTTCAAGGGGTAGTGTCTTATGCCGTCAAAGGAATGATGTAGTCTTGTGGCCTCGAAGGGGTGGTCTATCATGGCCTCGAAGGGGTGGTATATGCATTCTTCCCTCGAAGGGGTGGTGTATTCTGGCCTTGAGGGGGTCGTGTGTTTTTGCCTCGAAGGGGTAGTGTTTTGTGGCCTCGAAGGGGTGGCGTATTCTGGCCTCGAAGGGGTTGTTTATTCTGGGCTCGAAGGGATCGTTCATTCTGGCCTCGAGAGGGGTCATGCATTGTGTCCGTGAATAGGTCATGTATTCTGGCCTCAAAGGGGTGGTGTTTTATGGCCTCGAAGGGGTGGCATATTCTGGCCTCGAAGGGGTTGTTTATTCTGACCTCGAAGGGGTCGTTTATTCTAACCTCGAAGGGTCATGTCTTGTACCCTCGAAGGGGTGGTCTTCTATTCCCTCGAAGGGGGCGTGTCTTGTGATCTTGAAGGGGTGGTGTCTTGTGCCTCTTGGGATAGAAAACACAATCAGGAAAATTAATCAATATCTGCAAAATACGTATTTTCATCAAGATCCCGGGTCTAAAAACTCTAAAAATTAAAACGTTTGCTTTCTGCGGGTCATTCAAAGTACAAAAGAACAACTCGAGCAAAGAATAGATCAGAATTTGAGCACCAAAAGCCTTGAAAGCTAAATTAAGAGCAGAGGGATCATGATGTTATGTGCACAATGTAGGCTTACAAAATACCTACAACAACTATAACCGCCAAACCTCAGAAAATGAAAGACCAATGAAGAACCCGTGCGCTCGAACTTGATTCCAAACCATCTCCATCTTCTACTTCATCCCTAATTTAAAACCCTTGAAATCTGCCACCGCTAAGAACGATAAAGGCATGGCAAACTCTGTTCAAGCCCCGCCGAAGAGGCCAGTTCGCAAAGACCGCTGCTATAATGTCGACGGAGATAGGCAGAGCAACTCACCGGTGGTCCTGAGCTCATCCTGATTCGGTATAGAGTTACGACAAAGAAAAGATGCTATGTATAGAGTTTGGTAGGCTGCAATCTCCACAAATAGAAGAGCATCAAGTTTTGAAATTTCTGCAAGTAATGCTAACAGAAATAGGCCATGGCAAATAAGTTTGCAAAGATTTTCTGGGTATCATTTACAGAAAATTCAAGCTATTCTTACAATCAGGTGCACTCCCAACCAACTTCGGGGATTTACCCCTTATGTTGATAACGTTTTCCCTTATTACAAAGTACTAACTACTAAATTCTACAGAGCTACAATATTTTGTTTCTAAACTTCCTAATTAAAAAGACCAAAGCAAATGTCAATATCTGGATGCAACCTCGACTTAAAACATTAACAAACTACATATTGCATGTACCAAACAGAAAAAATAACTGAAACCTAATCACATTCTCGCATACTACAACAAGAAGAAGATTTTAACAGCACTACACCAGAGGAATTACAAGAATGGAAAATAGAATAGGATGACGAAAACCTCTATAAGGGTCATTTCGTCGAACACTTAAGGTTCACCCTTCAACCTCAGTTCTTTGAGAAATCAAACAGATCCTTAATATCATCACTAAATGTGAAACCCTGTGAATCAAGAACAATCAGCAATAGCATCACCACCGCACCGCCCAATAGAGCCAAATCTTCGACACGACCAACCGAGTCAGCACCCAACACGACCAAATGTCTAAAAATCCATTAGAGACATGGTGGAGAGGGTGAGGGGGGAGATGGTGAGAAATCGACCTACCTTTGTCCAGATCTGCAAGAAATTGGAATAGCCGAAGATGGGACCGCGGCTGGGATGGAGGTGCAGGGCACGCCACGGCGAAGACGAACACAGAGACGTGAACCATGTGGTAGTTGAGGAACAATCATCCTCAGACGCAGGACAGAAAAAAAGAGTGGACGGGAATTACCCACGAAGGAAAACTTACTTTGCCTCGAATGCCTATGAAAGTTTTTTACTGTTCATCGAACCCATCGACGCTTTTAAGATATAAAGATTGTCCAATATTACACAATTCAAACAAACTTCATACTCCCTCCGTCTCATGAGTTTTAGCCTATTTACTTTTTCAAACTCAAATTTGATAAATTTTGATCCTAAACATAAAATTAAGATATTTATAATAAATAGATAATGTGAGATATTGTTAGATTCATCATCTTAACATCTATTTTTTAATTATTAATTTTTATACAAAATTGTTATATATAGCTAGAGATATTGATGGTCAAACATAATCGTTGAAGAACGTGAAAAAGTAAATAAGTCAAAATTCATGGGACGAGGAAGTAGATCTTACCATAATCTGGCGAGATTCTGACACATCATCGGTGCTACACCAGCGAGATTCCGGTATTATTCGGATGCTACTTTGGTGCAATTTTCTAGCCAAACATCACTCTTGATTGACAAAGTCTTGTGCAAGACGGTCTCGCAGCGAGACCAGGGATTAAATTATAAATAATACAAACTTAATTTGGGATGGGGTATAAATTATAGTTTTCATATTTTTAGGGACTAAATTGTAGTTAAAATAAATCTAAGCATACATTTACTACGGTATCTCTTCCTCTTCCCCTCATTCTCACCTTTTTCTCCCTCTCTCTCGAAAATCGTTTCTATTTTCTCTCAAAATACAGAATTGTTCTTTCCATCTCTTTTTCCCTCTTTTCTAGCAACCTAGGTTTTATATTCTCGCCGCGGTTTCTGTACTTTCATCCATTTTTGTTGCTTAATATGCATTATATCGTGTTTTGATGTGAGTGTAATCGGTTGTTCTAGTTCGATTTTTGGAGTTTCTTGCAATTTTGCTTGATAATCGATTCGGTTCTTCATCAGATAACTCCGACGACCCAGATTTGTTCTTCCGGCTGATAATCTTTGCTTTTTAGGCATTTTATTGTATGGTACGCTTTTTTGTTGGTGAACTCTGAGGTTTTTGTACATTTTTTTTGTAGGTATTACTCTCTTCTATTTTGAGGTTGTTATCGTATTTGAAGAGGAAATTGCGAAGCTGAATATTTTACGTGCATGTTGTTGATTAGGTTTTCATTGATGTCGATTATTTTTAACTGAATTATTTTTCATGTTTATCGTTTTGTAGATGTCAAAGGAAGGAGATCTTGTTGATTCCGGTTGTATAGACGATGCTATGATGAAAATTACAAAATCATACTCCCAGCCTTCCGTTTCTTCGAAGGTTGCTGTAAAGCAGAAGATGAAGACTTCTTCTCAAGGTTTGTTGTTTTTTTTATTTGTTTGGCGGTAATATTTGAATATATTACTATATTTGTTCATTTTTTGTCGTCTAGGGTTTTACATGATATTTTAAAGTTTGATTATGGTGTTTCAAGGTTTTCATTTGACTTCATTTTCTGTTTATGAGATGTTGCAATTCATGTTTCTTTTGGAACGGTGTTATGCATGTAGTTCTTATTATATGTATTTTTTATTGTCATTATTGTATGATTTTTAAATTACAGTGATTCAATCATAATTTTCAGTAAGAATTATAATTTAAGTATATCAGTTGATGTTTTCATTATATATGTTTTTATTTGATGCTTTACAGTTCTAATTTGATGATACAAATATTCCATATGACTTTACTATTCTTGTGTTGATGTTTCTTTGTACAGTTTGGTTTAATGTGTTATGATGATGCTAGTGTTTATTACTAGTTTGTATCAACTATTTCTATATGATGTTTTATGTGTGATGGTTTCACAGTTTTTTGTATGTTCATATTTTTTTTGTTCCTTTTTCCCAAAATGATGTTGTTAGGTTCTTCATTGATGTCTTAAATTTTTGTTATGATCATCTGTTTTGTTTAATTGATTTGTTGAATTCTAGTTATAAACTTGCTTTCTGATTGATATTTTTGACTTTCTGTGAATATTTATATACATATATTGGTGGTGATGTTATTTATGCTATAAACATTTTTTCTTTTATTTTAGATTGTGGTGTTCCTGTTCCAAAATCTTATAGGATTTGTAGTTTGTTGACTCTTACATTTACTGCAGGTATATGTTTATATGTATAATTTTGTTGTATGTTTTTAATTTTATTAATATTTTGGTTTTCCTCCAGCTCCGAAACCAAGAAATGCGAAAAAGAAGAAAGTGGCTAAGGTGTCTATCACATCATCTCTAGTTCCTAATTCATCTATCCCTAAAGAAAATATCTGGAAGAGGTGTGCAAAAAAAGCTGCTGTTAAGCGAGTCAAAGTGATTAGCGGTAAGGGTAAGGTTCTTGGTGAGCGTGAGAGCTATACTGATGCCGAAGGTATTATTCAAATTATAATATTGTGTTTTATTATGTGATTTGATACTACCTATTTTAAATCTTTCATGATGTTTTATGCTTTTCAGAGGACTGTGCCAGTAATATTCATTCCAGTCAACTTGCTTATGTTTTAGCTGAGAATGCAACTGGTAATATTTATGATTTTGATTTATTTTTCATTTTATGTTTATGAATTACTTTGTACCATTTAACAATATGGTTTGATGTTTGAAATAATTCAGTTGAGGGTATCAGTCAATCTTATTCTGAGTCTGAAAAAAAATCTGCTAAAAAAGTAAACATTATTTTGTTTCCAATACTTCTTTTTCTGATTTTTTATTTTTGATTTCTTATTCATTACTCTTTACCTTTTACTACTGTGTTTTGATGTTTTATGTAATTTAGGTGATGGTGTCAGTGTAGCTTCTGTTGTGGCTAAAAAAATCTGCTAAAAAAGGTAAACATTATTTTTTTATTACTTCTTTTCTGGTTTTTTATTTTTTATTCATTACTATTTACCCTTTACCAGTATGGTTTGATGTTTTATGTAATTCAGGTGATAGTGTCAATCTAGCTTATGATGTGGCTGAAAAACATTCTGCCAAAAAAGATAAACATTTTTTTTTAATACTTCTTTTCTAATTTTTGATTTTTTATTCATTAATCTTGACCCTTTACCAATATAGTTTCATGTTTTATGTAATTATTCAGGCGATGGTGTCTGTCTAGCTTCTGATGTGGCTGAAAAAAATTCTGCTAAAAAGGTAAACATTGTTTTTTTAATACTTCTTTTCTGATTTTTTATTTTTTTATTCATTACTCTTTACCCTTTACCCTTTACCAGTATGGTTTGATGTTTTATGTAATTCAGGTGATGGTGTCAGACTAGCTTCTGCTGTGGCTGGAAAAAAATCTGCTAAGAAGGGTAAAGATAGTTTTCCTTTTTAATTCTACTTTTTATGATTTTTGATTTATTACGCTTTATCTTTTACCACTCTATTTTGATGCTTCATGTAATTTAGGTGATAGTGTCGGTCAAGCTTCCGCTCTGACTGGAAAAAAAATCTACTAAAAAGGATAAACATAGTTTTCCTTTTAAATTCTTCTTTTTCTGATTGATTTTTTAATTATTAATTACTCTATACTATTTACCACTATGGTTTTATGTTTCACATTATTCAGATGAGGGTGCCAGCCATGTTTCTTCTTCTACGCTTGAAAAAAAAATCTATTAAAAAGGGTAAAAATAGTTTTCCTTTCCAATACTTCTTTCTCATACTTTTGGTTTTTTTTATTTATTATCCTTTACCAAATAGGACTATGTTTTGATGTTTCAGCTTCTGATCTGCCTGGAAAAAAATATGCTACAAAAGGTACAATAATTTCCTCTTTTAAATATATCTTTTTCTGATTTTTTATGTTTCACTTATTACTTTTTACCTTTTATTACTACGGTTTGATATTTTATATGTTTCAGGTGATGCTGTAAGTCTAGATCTGTTCAGCCAGTAAAATCTTATAAAAAGGGTAAAAATGGATTTCCCCTTTAAAACTTTTTTTCTTATTTTTGATGTCTTATTTTTGCTTCTTCTGTTTCAGTAATTTGATCTTTATTTTTATTTCATATAGATACGGTGGTTAGCCCAGTTCCAGCTTTACGGGTTGGAAAATCTGCCCAAAAAGGTAACAGTAACTTTTTATTTATTTTGGAATACTTAGTTCTGTAATTTGATTTTTTTTTTTGCCTCCTGTTTTTTAATATGCTATGATGTTTTTTATATGTAGCTGACGGTGCTGAAAAAGTTTCTATGAAAATTGAGAAATCTCCCGAACCAGGTTGTATTTTTTCCCTTTTTATACATTTTTCTTTGATTTGATGTTACTTTTTCTGTAGTCTTATTCTTTTGCATTTTTTGTTTTAATATATTTATAGGTGTTGCTGTCAAAAATATTTCTTCAGCTTAGAAAATTCTCCAGTCAAAGCTACGTTACAAAGATATGTTGACTGATACTGGAGTTGCTGATCTTCTATCTGGTAATCTAAATGTTTTAACCATAATGTTTTAAATTTTCAATCCTTATGATATTTTTGTGTTACCCCATTATTTGAATGTATTTAATATTTTTGGTTGCAGAGGAGATTTTCAGTACTGCTCCTTCTCAATCTCAAACACTTGATGCTACCATTGATGAAACTGGTCATGATGATCAGACTGGTGGTGGTGGTGATAAAATGGAGACAAGTGATGAGGGGTCTGAAGAAGTTAATGGCTCAGAATTTGATGACAGTTCTGACGGTGAAGGTGAGAAGCCAAATGATGTTGAGGAAGATGAAGAGGCCGATGAGGAATCTGAGAAGGAGGGAGGCGATGAAAGTGAAGACAATTATGATGAAGGTGAAGAATCTGACAAGGGGGAGGATTCAGAAAATGTTGTTGATGTTTTACAACAAGTTAGTGATGATATTGGTAGTAAGCCTGACAGTGAGGAGAATTCTTATAATAGTGATGAGAATAAATTAGTGAGCGGGGAGAAGCATGATGATTATGATGAAAGTGAGAATGATGATGAAGATAGGTGTGATGTCAAGGAGGATGATTATGAAGTTAGGTCTGGTGAGGAGGATGACTCTGATGATTATGATGAAGAGTTTGATGATGTTGGTGGAGAGTCTGATGATTCAGATGAGGAATGTGGCAAGGTTGTTGCGGTATGTAAAATAGCTTCTGTTGAAAAAGGGAAATATGTTGTGAGGAAGAGTATTAGAGAAGAGAGTGGAGGAGTTGTGAAGTCAAAAATTCCAAAGGGTGTCATAATTCGGTGTTGCTTATCCTTCTTTTATTTTTTTGCAACTCGAAGAGGGACTACTCTACGAGGTGTAGCCCTGGTAAGATTGTAAAGCTTGTGAATTCATTGACTAATGGGCAGATCAGGTTAGTTATTGATATGGGATTTGAAGGATTATTGAAGATAAATTTTGGTGTTTTGCCAAAAAATGTGATTATCTAATATCTAACTTTAACCCAATTAGTCGCTTGCAGCGAATAGGTAGTGATAAGTATTATATAACCAGGGATGATGTTTATGATTCCAGGTGTCTGCCTATAAGTGATATTGAGATTGTACAAGTTAATAACTCGGGTAAGGGGCAGAATAGAGATATGGAGAGTGGAAGATAGATTTAGGGGCTGATAAACATGACAATATTCCTTGTGATAGGTTGCTAGGTAAGATGTCATTGCTGACTGAAGGAGGTGATATGTTTAAGAAGTATTTTCTGATGTACATGTTGTGTACTTTCCTTACTCCCACATCTAGAAGTAATGTTGATTTTAAGCTTTTGATGATTGTGGGAAATGTGAATGAAATCAGGAATATGGATTGGTGTGGGTATGTGCTGAAAAAATTAAGTGATGTTGTTGAGAGGTACAACAAAGGTCCATTTGATGTTGTAAATGGTTGTGTATTTCTACCTTTGATGTGCTATCTTTATAGATTTCCATTTCAAGGAATCCCATTGTCTACTTCCCTCCCCTTAATCCAACATTTTAATGGCAGTAAGGTTAAGGTTATTTGTAAGTCCATAATGAGTGCTGGGTTTGATGCTTGTGTCATGAGTGGCAATGGTTTCCTTTGACTTCAATGGGAAAACTAAAGTTAGGTTCGGGACCAGGTAATGGCACTGCCCGCAATACCTCTTGCTTTGTAGTGTTGGAAATTCCTGACGATTTACCCACCGACGAGAAGATTCTTTCTGAAGCTCATTCTGTAAGTTTTTTTATTTATGTTATGTTTGTTGTTTTTGATATGATGTTTCAAATTATGAGTAATAATGTTATTTTTTGTAGGATGTTGTTGAGCGCTCAATGAGATTTGCTTGGAATGTTGAAATTGTTACTAGATCCTATGTGGCCGAGATGATGAAGCTTGGTGAAAAAGCTCCAGTTACAACGCAAGATACTGTTCCTCTAGTTCATATTCCTGTTTGTTCACATGATTATTTTTTTTATGGGTTTTTTTATCAGATAGAAGAAATCATTAAAAATCAGTGAAGAAGTGAACTCCTGAAGTTTCAATATTGAAGACTGGACATGAATCATCTTTTAGTCTTGGGATTGAGAGCTTGGAAGATATTGGATGAGTTGCAGGTGCTTCTACTGTTGTACATGAAAAGAAAGGGGTCTACAGTTGCTCAGAAGAAGTGTGGACAAGCGGAAAAGTCATCGAAGGGATTCAAGAAGAAATAATTATTTTAAATTGCTTATTTACTTTTTGAGAGTCAAATATTGTAATAATTGACCCAAAATATGAGTTAGTGTATAAATAATAAAAATATCATGTGAGAAATTGTTAGGTTTATCTTTAAAATCTATTTTCTAAATATTAATTTTTTATGTGGTATTATTATAGATAACTAGAGATGTTTATGATCAAACATGCTCACTGAAAACCATGAAAAAATAATAAATAATTTAGAGTGGGATAGAGGAAGTATATGCATACTCTTAAATAGTTTGATTAAACCTGAGAAAATTAGATTAAGAAAAGGTACTATATGAAGAGTGGGTCTTCTGATGGACAGGCCACTTTTTTTACCTTATATATTATATTTGTTAAATTACATACCAAAATTAGAAATTTAAAAAATAATTTTTATATTATATATTTTTTATATTTTCACATTCAAATAAATATCATTATTTGTTTTAACTTTTAAAATACAATATTTAAATTTTATTTAAAAAATACAACATTTAAGGTAAAAACCACTATGGACAATCTATAAACATAAGGAAAAACCCCATTTCCTAAGACTTAAACATAATTTTGAAATCAGTCTGATGTTCTTGAAAACATAATTCTGAAATTTAAAAAAATGTTGAAACTAATCATAAACCAATATGAACATAAAGTATGTTCACAAAAGATTATTCATATATAATAAATATATTAGTATATCAAAATCATGTACTCCCCTGTTTTAGAAAAATCTGCACACTTTTTTTAATAACTTTCTCAATACACGTTTGACCATAAATTTTAATTAGTATATTGGCACAAATATCATTATGAGATATTGTAAGATTTCTTGTATCATGTATTTTTGAAATATTAAATTTAAATACATCATTAATATACGTAATTAAAGTTAAAGTTATCAGTGTTCAAACATAACCTTAGGAAGTAGATAAAAAAGTATGCAGATACGGTTGAGACACGGGAGTATATATAGAAAAATTAGGTGAGAAAGTTTCATCACACATAGTTTTAAAAAATTATTCACGGGGAGCTATATATGAGGAGAGTTCATCTCTTGAAAGATAGTATTTTCATAAGTTATGGAAAGATCAGATACTCAAGTGCAATTTTATCGCAAAAAGATGAAAAAATTCACGAGTTAAAGCAATTAAATTCCGGGTTAATTATAAGCAATTTCACGCACCAACCGGTGATTTCTGACAAGCGCTTCTTCATTTTCAGCGGTTCACTCGCACCGGGGCTCACTCTTTCCCTACTTGGGGCGTTTTGGCCTGGTGATAAACCAAAGAATGCTCCCATTTCTCATTCGATGTGGCAAAACTTTAAGTAAAAACTTCGGCCAAACTCCAATACATACATGAAAAATATGCAGAGGAGGGAGGTCCATCGCACTTGCCCAAAGATTTTTGTTTCTTAGACAAAATTAATAATCTCCCTTTTACCGCCGAGACTCTCAAGATCAAATTTTGGGGCTTGCCGACATATATTAAAATCTCGCGTATCATAATACGAGTAGCCCCCATTAATTGTCTTTCATGTACTACACAGAAGTACGGTCGTAATCGTGAATATATCGCAATAGCTCAAAAGAATACAAAATTATAACACACGAAAACTACACTTATTCATCAAGAAACACTCCCAAGCACAAAACAATAACTTGATATAATTAAGGACAGATTTGGTTCGTGGAAATCTATGTCTGGATGGGATCAACCAGCAAGAGGTTAATAGTGTCTTTAGCCACGCGATGAGCATTGGAGTAGCCATCTTCTTTCCTGTACAGAAGATACATAAACCTTGAGAGGTTCACAATGATCTCCATCGCGATCCTTGGTTTTCCACTAGCACAACCTTCAAGAGATCCTTTGTTTATATCCTTCCACGCATTTGCAACTCGCTTCTCAAACTCGACAAACGTTCCGTCCCGCGAAACTCCGTATTCTTGCATATAGCATTCTACCGCCGAAGCCAACTCTCCTCTCTCTTTCTCTACCTGCACAAAAAAATGTGTTTAATCATTAATACCTTTAGTTTCGTGTAATAACATACGATGCATAAAAAGTTGATTTTAAACTTAAGATATTATACAGTATCATTCCTGCGTGTTATTGAAGATATATGATCAAAGCTTTTTAACCTTAAATTGGAAAAGATATGCGAAGTTTTGTCAATTTTTTTTAAAAAAAATTTTTTGGAGGTGTTCCAGATACACACGGTTTATGAGCAAAATCGCGGTTTCCTGACCACAGCTTTTGTGTCAAACCTATTTTGCAGTCAAATCACGGTTTTGGGGCAAACCATGGTTTTTTTTACTATCAAACTACGATTTTCCTGCCAAACTGTTGCACGGGAGAAAATTATAACTATTTTTTAAAAAAAAATAGGATTCCATCCACTGTAAAAATAATGGGAAGCGAGAATTCGCTTACAATAGAAATGAGAAATTTGAGATTAAACATGCATGTTTATAATACTATAGGTAATGCAATAATAGTAATTAAGTAAATGGTCACCTCATAGCCAACCATATCGTCCATTAACCTGCAAATCACTCTTGAAGAAGTGAGAATTAGTGGAAGGTTTTCGACCCATATAAGGGAGTCTTCAGTCACAATATCTCCCAAACAAACCAAGCAATTTGTTGCCAACATTGCATAAGTGGTTGTCACTAATGCCACCTTCATGTACTCCTCATATTTTGGAAGGTACCCTTTGTGAAGCCATTCAGCCTCTTCATGGTAGGCTCTCACCAATGTCTTCATCTAAAAACCCTCAAAAAAATAAATAAACACCTCATCCATGTCTTTGTTTTGGTTTAACCTCGGTTCATATCAGTTAAGTTCATAGCATTCCGATTGTTATTAGAATTAAATAACCACTACTAGAAAAGAGATACATAGGCACCGGTACATCATATATGTATATATGTATATATATGCATGTATGTATGTATATATGTATATATATATGTGTGTATATATATGTGTGTGTATATGTGTGTATATATGTGTATATATATGTATATGTGTGTGTATATATATATGTGTGTATATGTATATGTATGTATATGTATGTATATGTATGTATATGTATATATGTATATATATGTGTGTGTGTATATATATATGTGTGTGTGTATATATATGTGTGTATATATATATATGTATATAAATGTATATATATGTGTGTATATGTGTATATATGTATATATATGTGTGTGTATATATGTATATATATATATGTGTGTATATATATATGTATATATGTGTATGTATATATGTGTATATATATGTATATATGTGTATATATATGTATATATGTGTATATATATGTATATATGTGTATATATATATGTATATATATACACTCATATAGTTCCTTGTGTATGGTTTGATTGTTGGATTTTTTTTGCTGTGAAATAATTTTGATATATAGATGATTATGTCATGTTTAGGGGTTTGTGATAATTAGATTTTAAATTGTAGATTGGTACTATATGATTTTAAATTGTAGAACTTGTAGCCTGTGATATAAACTGTAGATTGGTTATATGTGGTTTTAAATTGTATAATATGTACCCTGTGGAATAAACTGTGATTTTCTATGTAACTATGTTTGAACTAGATTAAGGTTTTTTTGGATTAAGTTTTGTTTTGCATTTGATTTGATAATTTCTAGTTGAAGTTTAAACTGCTGAGATGTTCTGGCCTAACAGCGCCGAGGAAACTTGGAGTGTTTGACCTGGTTTGTCTATATAAACACTCCATGTTTCCCTGATCCTGTAAACCTGCTTCATTTTGACATTTTAAATGAATAAACATTAGTTATAGGGCACTGCATTGGTTGCCTATTTATTGCCTTCTGGCTTTGTATTGCTTCTTCCTTTACAAAAAGTGTTGTAACATTTATACCCTTTGATTTGATTAGTTTTAGTTGATGTTTAAACTATTGAAATATTGCAAGCTACTGGGGCCACCGAAACTCGAAGTGTTTGAAATGATTTTTTTAAACACTCCTTGCTTCTATGACCCCGAGAAACTGCTTCATTTCGACACTTTAAATGAATAAGCATTAGCTATAGGGCACTGCATAGGTTATCTTCGATTAATGTATGGCCTTGTAACTGTGTCATGCTTATAACATGTGTAGAACACTTTAACTGTACAATATTGTGTGTTTAACATTAAATCATTGTTGATGTTAAATACAATGGGTAGAGAATAGTTATACTCACCAAGTTTCCTTTGTGCTCAAAAGATGCTTCAATTCGACATTTTAAGGGCACTACTTGGGTTTCTTTCTATTCACTTAGTGCCCACTAACTAATTAGCAATGCTTCTTCCATTATGAAAATGGTGCTACAACTTTTACAGCACTCCACAATTTTAAATGTGGAGATTTTGTAGTGTATGCGCACTGAGGAGGCATTGATGTGTTTAATGTTAAACAATGTTGATGTTAAATACATTGTTAAAACATATGTATACACATCATGCCTCTCTCAGCGTGCTCAAGTGCTGCATCTTTTCGACATTTAAAATTGTGTTGTTCGCCAAAGTAAATGGAAGGTGCCGTAACATTTGCAAAAATTTGAGATTTAAATTTTGGAGATTTTGCATTTTATAATCACCGTTCAAACATGGTGTGTTAGTGTTTAACATGGTGTGTTTCACATTAACACATAGTTAATGTTAAATACATTGTTGAAAAATAGTTATACACACCATGGTTCCACAGTGTTTAAATGCTGCATCATTTCAACATTTTAAATAGTTTTCTTCGACAAATCGTATTGTTAGTTTGAGCACCCTAATCCTACAAGAGAACCAAAAATTGCTGGAGTTGCGAGCTCCCCCAAAATACAAAACACCTCTCAATTCATGAAAACAAGTTATACCTAAACATAGATTAACAACATCAATCATCCTAAAAACATAGATTATTTAGGGTTTCCGGAAATTAGGTTCTAGTTTAGGATAATTGATGTTGTTAATCTATGTTTAGGTATAGCTTGTTTCATGAATTGAGAGGTGTTATGTATTTTAAATTATATGTCCTAAAGTTCTGGGTTATGGTATGAATTTTCCAGTTTCTTACTTGAGATTCAATTTTGTTTTCATGTTTTGTTCGTTATGGATTTCACATTCCGACTGGTGAGTTTATTCTCACTGGCCGGATTTTTTTTAATTAATCGCATATTTACTAGCACCGGTATGCCATGCATTGGCACCGGTAAATGTACCGGTGCTGGAACCAGCACCGGTACCACTTACCGGTGCCTATGACACTACACATTTTGCACTGGATCACTTAGGCACCGTTATGAAATTTTTCAAAATACCGATGCCTATGGGAGGTTCTCCCAGTAGTGGACACTAGCCTGTTTAATTCGGTTCAGATCAAGTTAGTTGAAAATAACAAGACTGTGATAACATAACATACCGATGATTTTGCATAATTCACCATGTTTGGTTTGCATGCCTTAGACCACAAACTTTCAATCTCAGAATAAAGATCCAAGAGGGCCTCATAACATGGTTTCATGTATGATGGAAGATCATTCAGAGCGCTGATATCCCATCTGTCACAGCTCACACATAATTAAACAAATAATCTGAGTATAATTAACCTGGAGATTAAGTTAATTAGATTATATATGTACCTTTGTACTGCATCGGTGAAAATGACGAGTTCGTCTAGGGTTCCATAAACGTCATAAGTGTCGTCTATTATGGAGATCAATGCAAGCACTTTGGCCATGGTAGTTCGAGCAAAGCTATATTTAGGCTCAAAATAAACTGACAAAAGCCACAAATAGCACTCTGCAACTCTGTCCCTCGCAAACGGGGTGTTTCCGGGACAATCTATGCCTTTCCACCATCTAATGATAATCAATAATTAAAATAAAATAGCGTGTTTATATATTATAATTAGTTAAATGTTCAATTACTCTAATTAATGGTTATCTAAATCGGTTGTAGAGTTAAAATAATCTGCCATGCTTCGAAAAATGCTGTTTATCGAGTCAACTAATGGACTTCTTCTGTGTTTTAACAGAAAACCAGAACTTTCGATGCAGGTTGAAGGATTACTAGCGCAATTTAACTGTTATTTTTTATTTTGTATTACTTGATAATTTTAAGGATTACTAGGTGGTTAATGTATGAACTTACTTTGTTATGTCACAAAGCTCCTCTTGGTGCAGCATTTGTACGAGTTTGAAGTCCAACTTTGCAAATTTTAGCAAGAGCTCATCTTCTTGGTAAACTGAAATAAATCTTCTGGCTTCAACCCTAGGTATAGTTTTCTGAATTGGCATGTCTAAAGCTCCATTAACTTGTGTCGCAAGAAAAGTGTTGAGATTTGGCACCATGGACTTGAGTTGTGAGGTGGTAAAATTTAGGGCTTCCTCCAAAATATCTTCCTCATGAACCCTAAAATTCGCTGCCTCGTACAAGCTCAGCAATGCTTTGATATTGGTCCCCAAGAATTCCTTAAATTTTCCTTCAGGACCCAAGAATTTGTCGAAAACATCTATACATTTGAAAATTTGTCTTTGTTATGAAAAATAAACGTCCAAGTATAATTAATTTTGAAATGAAACATCTGTATTTCTTACTGCAAGAAACATTGTAGCCATGTTGTCTGAGTAATCTGAAGCGAAGAGCGAGCATATGGAGTTCATTTTCATCGTCTTCGAAGCTTTGATGATCATGGAGTTTGTAGAAGCAATTGAGTGAAGCATCGATTTCAGTTTCGAAATGGTAAGATACCCCTAGACGTTGGACAGCATCAATGAAGTCCAGCTTTTGCCAACATTTGTCTGAGGTTCTGATGAGCTCCTTCAGTTGTTCATGTTCTTGTTCATCTTTAGAAAAACAATCCTGAAAAATAAATATGCGTGAAGGGGCGGATTCACAGAAATAAAATATGTACAATAGGGTTTTCTTTCACAGTTCAAATATTAATGTTAATTCACTGCGGAAAAAAGAGTCAAGCAGCAATGTATCTTAGGGAAATGTCACAAAATTTACTTCACCTCGCTAAATTTTACTGACACAAGTATATGTTACTAAACTAAATTACTGAACTGTCACAAACTTTATTGACACTTTTACATATCGGCACGTCACAAAATTATAAAGGCACTTTAACGCGTCACAGACGAACTTTCACAAACGGTTTATCACACTCCAAATCTCTTACCTGGACATTGGACTTGGCATATGCAAGAAAATGTTCTCCCCATACTGTGGGATGATAGTTGGCTGACCTGCGATTAGGTTCTTCGTTTTCAACTTTAGGAGCTGATGCATTGACCGCAACGAAAGTTGCCATCGATTAGAAGCTTATATCTTTTATTTGAAAGAATACCAATAGACCTAGATTGATTTTCTTGTTTTGGTTAATTGGGTATATATAGCCTGTAGTGGTCTCACTCGCAGTATTAATATTATTATATATTATAAAAATTTTGGATTGTGATTATTTCGGAAGCGTGCGCAACAGGTAAAGGCCCTGAAGCATGGGCGGAACTACCATAGCGTGAGGTAGGGCTCCACCCCTATCTGAAATTCCGGTGCCATGGTAGTAGCGGTGAGTAGCGCTTCCCGGGGGTTTGTGCTTTTCCCGTTGCAACGGCTCTGTTTTCCGGTGATTGGTGTCGAAGAAGAAGGCTTCTCGCGGCCTTATTTATTTTTGGCCCAAACTTTACCAAAACAACGTCGTTTTGGTACAAGTCAAACGACGTCGTTTTGGTACAAGTCAAACGACGTCGTTTTGGTACAAGTCAAACGACGTCGTTTTGGTACAAGTCAAACGACGTCGTTTTGGTTAGCACCGAAAGAAAAAAAATGAAAAATCAAATTTTAAGTATTAGGTTTGTTTGGATTGGGCGAGAATGGCCCAATCCACAATCAGAAATTGACGCTGCTCCAGAATAGAAGTGATGCATCTCCACTGCTCCAGCCTCCAACCCTACTCTGTGTCAGTCCCATCTGGAAAAAAAATTCTGATTCCACCACTGTCCCGCAATATGTTTCCCTCAGATTCACGTTAGATTTACAAATCCAACATTCTTCATGTGTGATAGAGACATTATAACTTGATCGGCACTAAAAACACCAAATGCAATTAGTTTCGTTTCATTCAATTTACAAAATTCAGGTTAAAAGAGACATATATGGAAAACCTATGAAACATGCACAAAACACAAACTGTTCATGATAGATAATTTGATAAGCCAGTTATTTCTTTTCATTGTTTTTTCTTTAAAATATAGTCAACCAAAACATGCTATCTAATCCATTAAGATTAAATGGATCGCAATATGATCATGTCAGGCAATATGGTCAAGAAAGAGTAAATTTTGAGGGTTTCTTTATATCACATGATGTAATTTTTTATTTAACTTCAATATGATGTAATAAAGTAAAATATTTGACATAGTTTTTTGAATTTTCATCTTCAATGTTGTTATAATTACAGTTTATGTACGACACGTTAAAGATTGAATGAACAAAATTTTAGTTGGGTACATACATTGTTGGTATGCCTTGAATATGTATTAGCAGCTTTGACAGGTTGATACGGGGGTCTCGCTGCCCTGTCAGTGAGTCGGGGGGTCCAGGGGGCGGAGCGCACCCTGGCCTGGGTGTCCGGGGGGCGGAGTGCACCCTGGCCTGGGGGTCCGGGGGACGGAGTCGCCCCCGGCCCGACGGTATAGCATGTCCTCTGTTTGGGATGTTATTGGCATTCTGTCTCCTGTTCTGGTTTGGGCCAGATTGTTTCAAAGTCGTTAGGGTTTAAGGTGGAGAGGACTATATATAGTGCCTCGTCTTTTATTGTAACCTGTAAGAGATAGGATTGGTAGAGAGTATGAAATCTGTAATTCTGGCCTTTCTCTCTAGTTGAATCCGATCTTGGTCGGCCGTGGATGTAGCCAATTGGTGAACCACGTAAAAATCTCGATTTCTTGTTTTTCACTTTAATTTCTTTACTTGTTCTTTCTCGGGTATTCCTCACAACATACATTTTTATGAATTCCTAACTTTTTCTTGAGCAACAAGACGAGTCATTTAACTGAAAGAACCTTTTAGAACCGACAACATTCACATCAGAAGGACGGGGGACTACATCCCGCACATGCTTTGATACCATGTGAATATGGAAACTCTAGCTGAGTAGGGATGTGTATTACATGAACTATTATAGAGTACAAGAGGGTTACAAAGGCAAATGCACAATACCTAAACCCTAGAGTTACATCATACTTAGACCATCTCTAATCCTAACAGTACATAACGGGACTATTAGCTGCATTTATTGGGATTTTTAATGGTTGATAAAACCCAACATGCATGGTTGATTCATGTATTGTTGTGGCAATGTACAAAAAAAATTACTCGTCGTAAAGACCAGTTCTAATATCAAAACTGGTGGCGGCTTCTGCAAAAAGAAAATGGACGTCTCAATTGACGATAGGCTAGTGGTTCTTTAAATGACAATACCACCTATCAACACAATACACCAACACCAAAACTATAACGGTAGTCTCGATCGGCGATAGGCTAGTGGTTCTTCAAATGACAACACCACCTATCAACACAATACACCAACACCAAAATATCAATCGACACCAACACCAACTACACCAGTCGACAACAGCACCAATGCCACACCACAAATCAACACCAACATCCCCACCAAGATTTGTGATTGACACCAACAAAAACCAACAATATCGAGTTAAAACCTACGTTCAGATCTACAAGCACCTCATATTGTCATTGGATAGACGGTGGTGGCTCCAATGTGGTGATGGCGGACAGGGTGGACGGCTGAAAGGAGTGGGCAGGGGAAGGGAGGAAAGAGCAGACATGGAAGGAAGAAAAAAAGGGAGAGTACAAAAAATAGCTAAGGATACAATGGAGGAAGAAAAAATGAAGTTAATAAAGAGAAAGTTAGAAAAGTTCCGTGATTGAAAGGATGCATGGCGGTTGAAATAAAAATCATCTTTGATGATAGCGATTGCACGTAGATTGAAATTTAAAAAATGTCATCGATAACTTGCGAGAGTGATTGCGATACCAAAACCTGTGATTGGTTCTAGGTAACATGTTGTAGTAGTAGCAGTGGCGGAACTACTGTTACGCGAGGTAGGCCTCCAGCCCTACCTGAGTTGCCGACGCAAAGATAGAAGTGGTGGAAGACGCGTCCGTCAATCAAGGATCCGCTTCCCCGTCGGCATCTCTATTCTTCCGATTGAACGCTCGGAGAAGAAGCAGCTCCCTAATTATATGAACTTTCATATTCATTTAGACTTTGTGGGCTCAAGTCTTTGTTTAGGCCTTCCCATTTAGCATTCTTATCTTCAGCTATAGTGGGCTCATTGGGCCACTCAAACTTTAAATGAAAGCATTCACATATATTCACATGAGCTGGGAAGACGAAAGAATTGCGCACCATCTCTCCTCCGCATCCGTAACGAACGCCGCCACCGTCCAGCTGCCATCGACGCCTGACTGCCTCCAGCCTCCCCTAGAAAAACTTTCTGGTTCCGCCACTGAGTAGTAGTACTCCATCTGTCCCATCTGAATTTACACTCTTACTTTTTTTACATTATTTTTTATCAAAATTTGACCACATATTTGAATAGTTACGTGAACAACAATATTAGCATATATGATATTGTTCAATTCTTCATAACAATTAGTGTCTTAATATCAACTTTTTATTTTTCATTATTATAATTAAGTAAACATATTAACGATCAAACATATTTCTTAAATAGCATGATAATGATAAGAGTGCAAATTCAATTGGGCGGAGAGAGTAGAAGATTTGCTTGAGAAGAAGTAGTTTAAGAAAAAGGCAATAGAGATGTACAGATACTGGGCCTAAGTCCACACATTTATTTTCTGGAGCATTTGGGCCTTGGCTTTTCCAAACTATAGAACAGAACAGCATTTATATATAAACGGTGGAATGAATTAATTTGTGGTCTTGAACGAATTGTTTCTTGTCCACATTTATAAATACACTTATCCAATATTACACAATTCAAACAAACTTCATACTACCTCCGTCTCATGAGTTTTATCTCATTTACTTTTTCAAACTCAAACTTAGTTTAAAATCAAACTTGATAAATTTTGATCTTAAGCATAAATTAAGATATTTATGATAAATATATGATTTGAGATACTGTTAGATTTATAATTTTAACATTTATTTTTAAAAAAAATTAATTTTCTGACTTTTATCTATAAATTTACACTCTCACTTAAATAAAATACACTATAACTAATATATGACAGTACAAAAGACATTGTCTTTATTAAATGATCAAATAAGGATATGTACGCATACATATTAGGGCATAAGGTAATAGAAAATAGGACGTAGTTTATCAATGTCATAAAATATTCCAATCCAATTCTATAAATTTTTCATAAAATCTTTTTTTTTTACAAAAATTTATAATTTGTAGAATCTTATGATCGGGATTACGGATTAGAAAAGTACTAGATACGTTCGCATTGTTACATAACGTTCATTCACCTAATCATATATATTAATACTCCATATGATGATCTCCTACTCTTGTAAATAATTGTCCGAATGAAAAAACACACACCTTTAGGTATTTGAAATTTGCACATTTTTACATGATGCAACATACATACTCCCATGAAATAATTTCACCACAAATTTAAATCTTTGATTCATAAGATAAATCTGTCCAAACAATTTATTTGTCAGTTTTGAGGCAACCACTCGAGTCAGTATCCTTCAATGGAGAACCACCAACAAATATGAAGAACACAAATGAAAGGGCGATGTTTATAACAATTTTGCACAACAAAACCTACATGGAAAGTATGCCTGAAAAGCTGATATGAACTATATCATGTATCTCCTTCTACCTAGTACACCTAGATGATCCTTAAACAGCATTCAGTCAGTGCCAAGCAGATGCCGAAATCAGATTCCTGTCCTTCCACCCCAACAGCATAGCGCCATCCGTCTCTACCAGAGTATAATGTTCTGAGTAACACCTCAACAAGCTCTTTATCACGGAGTTCACGTAAGAACTCAGAGGATACTGCCTGAATCCGGCCATCATGAGCCTCGATTTCCACTTCCCGAACAGCTCGTGGCGCTCGACTCTGTCTTTCCCTTCACATGCTATAATGTTCACCAAATCCCTTGCCAGACAATGCTGCTCCACGTTGATCCGCTCCTTCCTGTCCCGCGGCATTGTGACATCTATGGACTCGAACATGGCAGAGTAGTAGTCCAGAGTTTCCAAGAACCGGGGGAGGAATGGGGCCGTGTTCGTGTTTGATTCTTGCTCCACCAAAGTCACTACCTTGGGAGAAAGAGACTTCACCATGCGAAGAAGCCCGTCTCTGGGGTTTGTCACATCCACGCTTTCATCCGGGGTGTGATGGAGCTGGAGAGGGAAGTTCACAGCTAGGGCTTCTCCGGGCCTTACATCCAGCATTTCCTTTGTAACATCAGGAGCAAAGACAGGAACTGGATGGAATTCAACGGGGATCTTGAATTTCTCAGAAATGGCTGCCAAGCGTTTGCCTACCACTGTCAGTCCTTCCCCACGCGCATATTGTGAAACGGGATCATCAATCCCGGTTATACGCACGTGAGGAGCGCCACTAGGCCTTGCAGCAAGTGCTTGTAGGAGGGTCATCCATTGCGTGCCCTGAGCGATCTGGAAGTCCACAATGTGTATCCGGTCTTCATTTCTGCATGCTTCAGCTATGGCACCATTGGCAGCCATGTACCCGAACTTCAGATAGGGGCATATCTCGTATAATATATGCATGTAGGAAAGCAAGTCCCTTCCTTCAGGCTCTTTGCATCTCAGGGTGCGGTATATGTTGCTGCCTGATGCCTCTTTCCGTGCTATCAAGCCTTCAATCATGTAAGCACCAAGACGCTGAATCGGCTCACCACTGATATTGACTGCACCACGCGCTTTTTCAACCAGTTTCTCAAAAATTTCTAGCTCATTATCATAAAGTGCTCTAGCACATTCCATTAACAGCTGTTTTAGATTAGTTGGAGGGATACCTTTCAAGGACAAATCGTCGATTGCTTTGAGACGCTTCTCCAAATGAAGATCAGTGCCTGGTTTCCCCAGCTGAGTCACATAAGTAAGCTGATTTTTCATTGGCTGAGACCCCTGCATTTCCTGGCTCCAAGCCCGGGATCTTTGACCCGATGTCTGTGGGCGCTTGTTTTCGCCTAGAGAGGGATGTTGCATCGTAGCTTCTTCCTCCATGAGAGCGGTCTCCAGTTGCTGCAAAGTGAGCCTTATGTTCTGACCATGACTTGTGCTCTGGAAATGAGTTGATCCACCAGAAGAAATGAGTGGCTTTTCTTGACTAGAGTCTTGAGAGGGGCTCAACTCTTGATAATAACCACTGTAATTCGAAGAATTACAGGAAGGGCTGGCTTGAGAGAGATTTTCCGTGGAGCTATGCTGTTCAAGACCGTCACTTAATGTGGTGAGAGTATCAGATTCAAAATGAGTCCAGAACGGAGAATTTGGTGAGTTCCTTGAATCAAATTTCACAGAACCAACCAAACTATTTGGTACTGAAGAAATACTGGAGAAAGAAGAATAATATGATGATAAGTCTGCACCACTCAAATTATTTCCAACAATCGGGCGTGAATCCATAACAGATAATTGGCAACAGCTGTTTCATATACCAGTTACTCTGACCAGAGCATATTTTGGACAAACTATTCTCGGTTTTCTTGTCCAAGTATGAGAATAGCAGATGTTTTTAGCAGCTAAAGACCCTGCAAAGTTCATGAAAAATCACCCATAAGTATTCTGATTATAAAATCTCAGACACAGGGCTCTTAAAGGGACAAGACTCTAACACGAACAACAAATCACCTTCCTATCTACCAACAAATGGAAATGAATGATTGAAAGTTCTTCGCACAAACAATGACACGGCTTGAACCAAGAAGCATCACATCTCATAAGAATAAAAGGAACTCAAATCATAGGCCTAAGAAAAAATCCAAATGGCAGTTCAAGTGTAATTGGCCTTGAACATTTTTCACAGAAACAATTGGGACAAATCTCTTCAATGATAAAGTGAGCTAAGCCTCATATCAAACGAACACACAACCAGAGGAAGGATAAATTATACTACCTCCATCCCATATGAAAGGGTTCACTTCGAATGCGTCTTTAGCATCTCAAAGTGGACTCTTTTTATGGTCTGAGGAGAGCAAATAGCAAGGAAAAACATAACATTCATATGATCATGGCTATCAAAAATGAGTAAATCAAATGCTCAAACAAACGGGGATAAAGAAACTGAGATCAAATAAAATAAAGCACAACAAATACAGACAAGTGAGCTACAAATCAAGCACCTCCTATGCATACACACAGAACCTTAAAAGGCCGTAAGACTCCTCTCTTCTCTGCCTCTGACTAAGAACAAGATATATAATGGCATGCTTCAAGAAAAAAACACCCTACAAACCTAGCTAAAATGCCATGAAAACTCGAAAGAAACTCCAATGAAAAGTAAGAATATTTTTGCATTGACTTCAGCCTAAAAAAGCCAAACATTTCAACTTCAACGGAGCTCAATTTCAACCCTTTGACTAATTAACCAAGTCCTCTCCTTATTCAATCAAAGTTAATGGAGGAAAAACACGAGAATCAAACAATTTGAACCCCGCTCTCTAGCTGACATCTCCACACCATACAAAGCCAAAAACTTCACCGTCTAAACACATCAAGCAACGAAAAAGACTCCATTTTGACAACAGCCCACCTCATGAAATGAACATCAAAAGCTCACAGCACGTAATTCTTGAAGAATCAGTACCTGAAAACGAAAACCCGGATGCTGTTCTTCACCTTTTTCAATGGCTTTTGGTTCTGGTTTTGGTGGAGAGAGATCCAAGCTCTGTGTGAATGTTGGGACCGCGCATATATATATAGGAGGGGGGTATATAACGGTAACGGAGAACGAGGTTGAATGTTGACGGATGTGGTGACGAAGATTGAAAATGAAGCGTCTGTTACGCCGCCCTTCGGTGAAAATTCTGGGCGATTTCAACTTTCTTACACTGCGTGACTCTCACGTGCTCTTTGCTGGCAGTGTGGGACACGCACATCTCAACTCAACGTGATTAATGAACTTGTCTTTTTCCGTTGGAGGGACAATCTTATTCTTTTATGCTTCGTACTCACCGGAGGAGAATCTGGGTCTTTTACCTCGTATTCTATTTCTCAAAATATGTGCTAACTTGAAATAAGGTAAAAATTAAGTGAGAAGTTTCCTCTTAATTGGATTTTGGTCAAGTGCTTGACTCACCTTTTTGTAATAGAGAATTTTATATTTTTAATAGTGAATTTGATGGTGATTCTCATTATGTTTTTTTCAGAATGAAATGGTTTAAAATGGTGTAACCGTTGTAATTTTTTTCTTCAACTTTGGTACTCCCTCTGTTTTACTAACAGTGACACACTTTTTAATTTAAAATATTTCTTTTATATTGACACATTCTAATTATTCCAAGTGTAGGAGATATTTTGTAAATATCTTCGGCAATATTATTATAACTTAGCTAGAATCTTACCTTAGAATTTTTTTCCTTTCTTAACTCTGTAAGTTCTCTTCCTTTCTTTGTACCATCAATGAAAACATACGTTTATATTTTACATGGTATCAGAGCCTAAATCCTGATACCCTAAATTTTCCTTACTCATAAAAGACCATCGATGTCGCCGCCCTCCCTTCTCTGTCCGCTGACGTCGAGCTAGTCGCCGACGCCGCTGCTGAGAAGCCAACGCTGCCGCCGCGTTCCGTCTCCATCCCGGACCGACGCTCACCGTTCCAGCCCATCGCTCCATCCTACCACGCTCCGGACTGCCGCTCCGCGCTCCATCCCGCTTCGGACCACTCCAGGCCTCCTCGGACAGCTGCTCCAAACACCGCACGCCGCCGCTTCGCGCCTCCATGAGCCGTCATCGGCTGTGTCCAAATGGATTCGATTAATCAAGTCGTTATTGAAAATATTGATGCCGAGACCGAGGCTCCTGTCGTTCCCGTCATTCCTGTCGCCGACCCAGCCTAATGTTCCGCCACAGCCAGATGATGCCGACTTGCTCCATCGAGCCCTCCGCTAACTCCTATTTGACGCCGATGGTTTGGCCTCTTCCAGTTCCACCTCCCTGCCTCCCTCGCATATGTACTACGTTCACCCCTTGGATCATGCAGGTTTGCTTATTTCTTCTACGATCTTGAAGGGTGCTGATAATTATAATGATTGGAGTGTTGCCATTCGTCATGGTTTTAATTCTAGACATAAGCTTGGTTTCTTGAATGGTTCAATCACCAAGCTTTACCTGGTGAACCTTTTGCTTATATTTGGAGTAGTTTAAATTCCATGCCTATTGGTTGGGTCGTTTGGACACTAAATCCATCTGTATGTTCTGTTGTTACTTATTAAAAGAACTTTGGGATGATCTGCATCTCCGTTACTTAGTTGGGAATGACCCACGCATGTGTCAGATTCGTGTGGACATTTACAACTGTCGTCATAATGGTCAGGCTGTTAATGCCTACTTTAGTCGTTCCAAAAATTTGTGAAATGATCTGCTTGCTTATATGCATCCCCGTACTTGTATGTCTTGCCCTGGTGCCGTCATTGCTCAGAGTGATCGTGAGAAGGAGATGGTTCATCAATTTCTCATTGGTCTGGATGATGGTCGTGCTACTCTTCGCTCATACATTCTTGCACAAGAACCATTGCCTTCGCTCGACAAGGTTCACTCCCTTGTCTCTCAGGAGAAGCGTTAGAAGACTTTCATCTCAACTCATGATTCTGTCACTTTGGCAGACAACATGGCCTTTGCTGCTCGTCGTCAAGCGCAATCCTCCGCTCTAAAGTCTACTGCCACCGCTCTGGGATCCACTCCAGCCGCTGTCATTAATCGTCAGAGTCTTACTTGCACTCATTGTGGCCGAAAGGGTCATGATATCCCTACTTGCTTCCGCGTTATTGGTTTTCCAGAATGGTTCACTGAGAATCGTCCCCCTGCATCAAGCCCAAAGGCTACCGCAAAACCCAGGACACGTGCCCCACCCGGTGCGCCATTCGATGGAGCTGCTTAGCCAGTGGTCACCGCCACTCCTCCTCCTGCGGCCACCGCTGCCATAGTCTCGGACTCCAATCGATCCGCCTTTGGCCCGGCACTGTCCAATGAGCAATAGAGTACAGTTTTAAACGTGTTCTCTAAGTTAAAGTATTTTGACAATTTGTCAAGTAAGACAACTTTACCTTGGATTCTTGATACCGGTGCATCGTATCATATGATCGGCGACGGGGATCTTTTTCATGATATTGAGCATGCTGCTAATGTTGATGTTATCCTCTCCGATGGTTCTATTTCAACTGCTGTTGAACATGGAAAGATTTGTTTAAAAAATATTGTCGTGAATCATGTTCTTTTTATTCCGGTCGTAATGCAATTTGCTATTGTTTGCCAAGTTAACTGTTGCTTTAAAATGTCTAGTTTTACTTACCAAAAAATTATGTGTACTACAGGATATCAACAAGAGGACAGTGATTGGTGCTGGTGAACAACGAGAAGGGGTTTATTGGTTGCGCAGATTGGGAGTTTTAGGGTCTACACAGTCGTCCTTGTCTGTTGCTGCTTCAGTGTCTTTGTCTGCTTTATGGTATCAACGTTTTGGGCATCCATCCTCATCGATGTTGTCTTCTATCCCAGTCATTTCTTTACATGATAGTGATTTTAATAAATCGGTTCCCTGCTCGGTATGTCATTGTGCAAAACAGTCTAGAAATAGTTTCCATGTTAAGTCTGCTAAGGCTAGTCATTTGTTTGAACTTATTCATTGTGATGTTTGGGGGCCTTATGATTTAACCTCTTCTAGTGGAGCATTTTTATTTTAAACCATAGTTGATGACTATTCCCGAGTCGTTTGGGTTTATTTATTAGTTTACTAAGTCTCAAGTACCATTCAAGAAGACGGAGTTCTTTGCGTTTGTTCAGACACAGTTCCGCAGTCCCATCCAACAAGTTCGGGCAGACAATGAAGCCGAATTCCTGCCTCTCAGATCATTTTTCTGGAGAAAGGTGTTCGTTTTGAGACCTCCACAGTCTACACACCTCAGTAAAATGGCGTGTGGAACGGAAGCACATGCAAATCCTTAATGTTGCCCGTGCTCTTCGTTTTCAAGCTCATTTGCCTATCGATTTTTGGGGAGAATGCATTCTTACATTGGCTTACCTCATCAATCGCATGCCAACACCTATGTTAGATGGCCGAACACCTCATCACTTCATGTACCATCGCGCACCAGATTACAGCCATCTCCGTGTGTTTGATTCATTGTACTTTGCACCTCAACTTCCACGGCCGCGTGATAAGTTTGCATCTAGAAGTTGGAAGTGCATCTTCTTGGCTACCCTGTTGACAAGAAAGATTTGCGTGTTTACGACTTGGAGTCTTAAACTATGTTTGACAGCTGAGATGTAATTTTTTATGAAGATTGTTTCTCGTTTACGCCTACTTCTGCTAATTCATCATCAGCTGGTCCCTTGTTATCTCTATCATCTGCCAACTTTTATGACTATGTGCCTGAGCCGTTCAACCCGAAGGAGTGGCCCAGTCCCGATGCGATGCAACCAGCAAAGCCGAGCCTATTCGTGGCCACTTGTCATGGGACATCCGATGCCGATCGACCGGGACCGACCGAGGCTGCTCGCTCAGGGCTGACCGAGGCCACTTGCCCACAACCGTGGCCAGCTCTTCTCAAGATCCGATCGGGGCCATCCATGGTCGCTCACCCAAAACTGTGGCCAGCTCTTCTTGAGCTCCAGCTGCGGCCGCCCGTGGCCGCTCAGCCATTGTTGCCCATTTTTGCCTGCTGTCGAGACGGTGCCTGCTTCATCTCAAGCTGCTCCGTCTGCTATACGTCCTCCCAGCACTTGTCTTCATCAGCCTTCAGTTAAATTTAAAGACTACATCTGCACTGCTACTCGTTCGATAAAACCCCCCTCTACTGATCCCGCATCCTCGGATTCATCGAGTTACCCTATTGCTGATTATGTTTCTTGTAGTAATTTTTTGGTTTGGCAATGTAGACTTTTGGCTGCGGTGACAGATGTTGTTGATCCGGTTACTTTTTCTGATGCTTATCACTGTGCTCATTGGCGTGCGGCTATGTCCAACGAGATTAATGCCCTAGAGCGTAATAATACATGGGTTCTTGCTGCTCTTCCTCCTGGCAAAAAGGCTATTGGTTGTAAGTGGGTTTATCGGACTAAGTTTAAGTCGGATGGTTCTATTAAGTGTTATAAGGCTCATTTGGTTGTTCTTGGTAATCGTTAGATTGAGGGGACTGTCTTTATAGAGGCGTTTGCTCATGTTTCCAAGATGAGTTATGTTCATTTTTTCTTGGATGTTGCTGCTATTCGTGGTTGGATTCTTCATCAGATGAACGTTCACAATGCATTTTTGCATGGTGATCTTGAGGAAGAGGTGTACATGCGTCCACCTCCTAGTTATACACTTCTGGCACCTGGGTTGGTTTGTAAGCTTTGCAAATCTCTTTACGGTTTACGCCATGCTTCACGGAATTGGTTTGCTAAACTTGCAGTGGCTCTCCGCCTCTTTGGATTTGTTCAGAGTAAGGCGGATTACTCCGTGTTTTCTTACTTGAAGGATGGAGTGTCTCTTCATGTATTGGTTTATGTTGATGATCTTATCATTGTTGGTTCCTCTCCTAAGATGATGACCAAGTTTAAAATGTAGTTGTGCTCTTGTTTTCATATGAAGGATCTTGGTGCTCAGAATTATTTCTTAGGCATTGAGATAGTTCGTCGGCCTGATGGGATGTTTCTGTCTCAGCGGAAATCTGCCATGGATATTTTGTCTGATACTGGCTTATTGCCAGCTAAGCCCAGAGATTTTTCCATGGAACAAGAACACAATTTGGCGCAAGATGATGGTCCTTTGTTTGATGATTCTGTGCAGTATCGCAGACTCGTTGGGAATCTCATTTACCTTACCATCACTCATCCTGGGCTTAGCTATTCAATCCATACCTTGGCCCAGTTCATGGAGAAACCGTGTCTGGCGCATTAGCATGTAGGTTTGCGTGTTCCGCATCACTTGAAGAGTCATTATGGTCAAGGTTTGTTTCTATCTGCTAAGAGTCTCTTCAGCTTACAGCATTTTGTGATTCTGATTGGGCTACTTGCCTAATCACTAGGAGATCTTTGACTGTATATTTTGTGATGATTGGTGTATCTTCGATTTCTTGGAAGATGAAGAAACAACTCATTGTTTCTCGATCTTCGGCTGAAGCAGAATACCGGGCTATGGTATTCGCATGTTGTGAATTGTTATGGCTCAAGTCCTTTCTTCGTTCGTTAGGAGTAGCGCATCCTACTCCAATGTGTTTGTACTGCAATAGTCAGGCTGCTCTTCATACTGCCGCCAATCCATTTTTTCATGAGAGAACGAAGCATATTGAGATTGATTGTCATTTTGTTCATGATTTGATACAGTCTAGTGCATTATATAGTCTTGAGAAATGGTTGAGCATCTTGTATAATAATATAGGTTTGAATAATGTCGAGCATCTTTTCGAACGAAAAAAGTGCTCTCTGAACCGAACGTGAAAGTAGTTTTCCATCAGACGGCTGTTCTATCATATTCTGACTGCTAGTCAGCCAGCAGATTTGTTTACGAAGGCACTTAGGCGATAGGCATTTTAAACTTTGCTTGGCAAGTTGGGCATTCGAGAAAATTTTATTTTTATTTCTTCTAATTTGCAATTTAAACCTTGGTTTTTCCATAGTTTATGAAAAGACCGTCTTTCAAAAGACGGACTCTTCTATTTATCTTAGTGAAAGGCCTCGAAGTGGTAGAGAAGATTAGTATTTATGTAACACGAAAAACACAATTAAAAATGAGAAAATATAAAAGTGCAAATATACTTTATAATTAATATTATTTAATAAACTTTTTTTATGACTGCTCTAAACGTTAGTCGGTGTATCAGGAGATTTTCTTAATACGATTGATTATATTAAAGTCGAGTGGAACTTTAATGCTATGGGATGAGAAAGTATAAATACTTAAAGCAGATTTATTTATGGCAAACTCTTGGGAAAGACGGTCTTTCCATAAGCTTATGGAAAGACGATCTTTCCACAGGCTTATGGAAAGACGGGTATAACTAGAATAATAAAAGGTAAAAAGGTCTTAGTTGTAATATTAAAATTTTAGTATGCAATATGTAGTAGTTATAAAATTATAACCCGGATCATGCAACCCAAAAATTTTATCTTCATTTCTTCTAATTTACACTTTAAAATCTGGTCTTTCTATAACTTATGGAAAGACCGTCTTTCAAGAGACGGACTCTTTATTTATAAGAGTGTCTAGTTAGAAAATAAAGATTAAATGAAGGTGCAAGAATGCACAAGAAATTGAAAGAGGAATAATTCTAGATTGAAGGGATCTGAATGTCTTTCAGTGTCCCTTTCCCCTTCTCCAATCAATCCTAATTTTTGTAAAAATAAACGAAACAGCCGCTAAACAAAATCTCCTTCACGCGACTTGAAGCGAGTAACTCTGGCTCCACTCTCCAGATGCTGGTCACGTGACGACCGCGTGACGGTCTATCTGCATATGCTTCGCTGACATTGGACTGCTGCGCTGTCCTAACTTTCAGCCAACGGGATTAAAGAAAGGTGACACGTGGGGTATGATGGAATTCCAGATTTGACTGCTTTGACCTGACGTGGCACGCGGTGCGACTCGATTTTACTTTTCTGTTTTTGGTTCCAAATTTCGGAAATTCCGATTCAGCAAAACTATGAACGCGCAATCCGCTCCATCCAAGTTGCCAACCATCATACACTATCCGCTAAACAGTAAACGGAGTGAGCGTTTCGTTTGACTAATTTAATCACTTCTTTTCAGTAACAATTTTTTGTTTATTAGCTGTTTAATTATTAATGATTTAGACAAGATTTACAAAGTCTTATTTTATTGAGCAACGGAGCAAAAGGCGAAATCTCTCACCCTCATGGCCCCGTCATTCCGGTACCACAAATTGATGAGGAGTTAAATTGTGGCGTCTCAGGGTCAACCACTTCCTGGTGCCCACGAGAAAAAAGTCTTATTTTATGCCGCTTATTCTGAATTATTTTATGACTAACATGTCATTAGTTGAACAATTTGATGTTTATTATTGTTGTGGTAGTCCCGATTCGGCTAATTGATCGTTGTCCACTACGATGAGCCTGCAAAAAAGATCCTGGAAGTGCTTCCAGAAAAAAAGTTCCTGAAATTTAGTTTTACCAATTTTTCTAGTATTTACTAGTGTGTTCCAACATGCCTAGTTTAACCAAGTGCAGAATAACGTAATACGTAAAAGACACACGACTTAGTTACGCAGTTCGGTGTAAACCACCTACATCTGCGGGGTCTGGCCCAGTTCAGAATGAATCCACTAATTAGAAAGATACAGTACAAAGTACAGTTTACAAAATACTTATCTTTACTAACTATATCGTGTGGACTCTGCTAGCTTCCCTAGCTACCGATCCGCCTTAATCAGACTCCCTCTGACCTCGAACTCCGTCGACGCTGGATCTCCTCCTCCCGAGGAATTAAGGTTTCTGATTCTGAACTTAGTGCAGCAGGTCATTGTGTTGGAACACAGTGTATTGGCTCTTGCAGTTTTCGTAAGATCTCAAAAATCTGGGTGCAGATTTTTGCTCTGTAAATTCGTAAGTTTGCAGCCGTGTTTGTCCCCAATATATATCCACGAATCAGATCTGAATATCCATGATTATCTCCACAATATTCCTATTCCAAATCTGATTCTTGAAGCATATCCAAATCTCATAAATAAAGGGATTTACCTTATCTCATTCTACCCCATATATTCGAATAAATCTTCTCCATATAAGTATGAATTTTCCATAAACCATTTATGCTTCACACGCCTGATATATAGCCAAATATACGATTACCATAAATTCTAAAACACTTCAATATTTCGGCTTGAATTCCGTTAAATCCTTTGGCGTAACAGCTGCTCCAGCACCATGTTCCAACATGGTCTGTATATCAGTTCAAAAATAATTCACACAAAATTGCCAATAAAATAATTTCCTGACTTTACAATCTCCCCCTTTGGCATTTTTGTGGACCCATAATATTTTGGATGGCAAGCACAGAATCAACAACATACAACGAGCAGAATAATGATCATAATACCAGAACTCACATAATGAAAGCCGAAATCCATAATTCCAGAAATCCAAAATTATACAACCAAATTGAAAAACCAATTATCCAAACTCCAAAATCACTCCCCCTGGGACCACACATAGGCCAAAGGGACTTCATCACACGAAATCATCAAAAATAAAAATCAGTTTTTAGAACTCCCCCTGAATTAATCCTACTCAGATCAACCTTCCAGCCTTGACTTCTCTTCCTCCAACCGTGCTTGCTCTGCTTGTAAGGCTGCAATCTATATTCCCAAAGCTCCTAGTCTGGCATTGACAACCAACAGTCGATCATTCCTGTCTACCGCTGCTGATGAGGAGGTTGAACCAGAAGCTTTCCACGGAAGGTCATGTACATGTCTGAGCCCGAAAGTCTTCTTGTTAGGCCGCAAAAACTCAGTGTCAACTATCACGTCTGAGGCATTCCCCTTCACTTTAGCACTCTTGGCTAAGGCAGAGATTAGAGCTGGGTAGATAACTGCATCATTCACTTTGAGAGCTGTGGCCTGTTTGACCAGATGCTACTGAATTAAGAGTCCAAGATTTATTTCCTTTTGTGTTCCAACACAGTAAAGCAGCTTGGCCATTTCCCTGGTCAATGCGGTGGTATTGCTTGATGGCAACCAGCAGTGGACAATTATTTGATACAACCCAAAGAATCTGGATGTCAAACATGATGCATGTGAGTACCCCACAACTGGCCATTCCACCTTATATCCCCCAGAAATAACCGCCAGAATCTCATTGTCAGTTAATACCAAACTTTCAGGAAACACTCCCCCTTGCTCAGGAGTTCTCAGACCTAGCAACCTATTAATCCGGGCAGCAGATACATCTATAATTTTCCCCCTCACATATACTATACCAAACCACGGGAAATTAACTTCTAAATTGCCAGGCATGAGATTAGAATATACCTCGAGTACAACCTGTCTGTTGTATTGTAGCTGAATGGTTGCAGCAGCTGTCATGCCTGCCATCTTTAAGAAGTCTGTAAACCCGCTCTCCTGATAGGCTTGTAGGTCCAATGGTCTTTCAGCTAGAAATTTCTTTTTAGAGAAAAAATCTCCCATCTCTGCATCTTTCTCATCAAAGAACATAGCAGAGAAAGCCTGGGTGACAGATGGAGGAGGCAGAACCTTCCTTGGATTGCTGTTGTGCCTTTTCTTGCTTCTTTTTGCTTTAGCTGAATTCATGGTTGGGCCAGCTTTCCTCTTTCCTTTAGCCTTCTGAAAAAATTCATTCAGTACCTCATCACTGGAGTAAGCCAAGTCAGGGACTTCCTGTGTTGGAACACACCCTGCTCCTTCAGCTTCATCCTTCTTTTCAGATTCTGTTTCATACTCCTCATCTTGATTCATGTCCTTTGGTTCGGTCATATCCTCATCAGATTCCACATCACATTCATACATATTATTCTGGTCTTGTCCTCCTAGATCAGCATCTGAATCCAAGTCCACATACTCTGGTTCATCCTTATGTGTTGGAACACTCTCATCACTATCCAACAACTCTATTATGACCGGTTTTCTTAATTCTTCCATCAGATTAGCCCAGTTCGAATCATAAAATCCTAACTGCATTTTATCTTCAATCCTAATCACTTTGCTTCCAGCAATTTCACTTTCATCAATCTCTTTCAAATGGGCAAACCTTGGCATCGGAATATAACAATGTACATAAAATTTGTCCTTTTCCCGGAACTCAGCATATCGTCCCATAACAAATCTCACAGTATGATTCTCCAGCCGTATTCCTCCTAGATTCCCAGTCACTAACTCCTGTACTTTAACAGTCAAATATTTTCCTCTAACTATCTTAATCTTGTTTAAATCAACTGCAACTCTGTTAGCTTCTAGCCATTCAAACACTTCATCCACACTTCTACATTTAAAACCCAAGAAATTTAACGGACGAGGGTCAGGACCAGTTACCTTAGGTTTTTTCTTTTTCTTGCCTTCAGAAGCTTCTTCTTGGGCATCAGATTTACCATCAGAATCTCCACTCTGTTTATTGACAGAAGCCTTTTCCTCTTCCTTTTTATCTCCAGCTTTATCAGCCTCTGCTCCAGCTATCTCCTCATTCTCCTCATAGTTAGCGTTTCCATTGTTCTGATCTTGAGTTTGTGCCTCACCCGATTCAACATATCTTCTCGGCTCATCAAACACCACCAATTTCGAATTCACGGAGCCCTGATATTCCTTCATAATTTCTGGCACCGAAGCTTTTTCTATCGGAGAATTTGGGCTTAACATTATTTGGTACAATGCCGAGATAGAGAGAAGTACGGAGTATGAGATTTTTCGGCAAGGATTTTGGGAAGAAAAATATTTGGCCGAGAGACGGAAAGATGTATTTGAATCCCTCTTTAACTCTTCATCTTATTTACCTCTTTTCCCGCGAAGTTCCTTTTTAGATTTCCCACACATGGTAATGATGGCCCTTTCTCTTCTTGTCACATCACTTTGTCTTCCTTAATTAGCTTCCAACACACCATACTAACCAACTCCTATTTTAGTACACCTTTGCTCCTTCCATATTTTTGTTCTTTTCTTATTTTTTGAAAAAAAAAATAAACCAAAAGAAATATTTACAAGGAAAATACTTTTGATAAAAATTACCTCAAATTTGACAAACACCTAAGTGTTGTCGAAGGCTCTCAAAAGTGGTGGCATCCAACGGTTTTGTAAATATGTCTGCAAGTTGCTCGTGTGTTGGAACATAGACTACTTCCACTTCCTTCCTTTCAACCAGATCTCTAATAAAATGATGCCTTATGTCAATATGTTTGGTTCTTGAGTGTTGAACTGGATTCTTCGAAATATCAATAGCACTCGTGTTGTCACACAGAATTTTTAGGGGGCCTTGATGAATTCCATAATCTTTCAACATTTGATTCATCCATAATAATTGTGCACAACAACTTCCTGCTGCAAGATACTCTGCTTCTGCAGTAGATAAGGAGATCGAGTTCTGTTTTTTTCTATACCATGAAACCAAATTTGTTCCAATAAAGAAACATCCACCAGTGGTACTTTTTTCGATCATCAGCATTACCAGCCCAATCAGAATCACTGTATCCTATCAACTCTGAATCTTGATTCTTTGAATACCAAACACCATACTCTGACGTCCCACTCACATATCTAATAATTCTTTTGACAGCAGTAAGATGAGATTCCTTAGGATCAGCCTGAAATCTAGCACATATTCCGACATTGAAACATATATCTGGTCTACTGGCAGTGAGATATAGTAAACTTCCAATCATGCCTCTATATAACTTCTGATCGATCGAAACTCCTTTTTCATCTTTCACCAGTTTATCAGAAACTCCCATAGGGGTTCGAACTGCACGAGCACTACTGAGTCCGAATTTCTTAATCAAGTTCAAGGCATACTTACTTTGATTTATGAATAGACCATTCCGTCCTTGCTTGACTTGTAATCCCAGAAAGTAAGTCAATTTGCCAACCATGCTCATTTCGAATTCAGATTGCATAGTGGTGAAAAAATCATGTACCATAGATGGTAAAGTAGAGCCAAAAACAATGTCATCAACATATATTTGAGCAATCAGAAACTTTGAGGACTTGTCAAGCACAAATAAAGTGCGATCTACTCCCCCTCGATGATAACTTTTTTGAAGTAGAAAGGTAGTAAGTCGTTCATACCATACCCTGAGTGCTTGCTTGAGTTCGTACAACGCCTTTTTGAGACGATATACATGTTGTGGATAATAAGGATCTTCAAAGCCTTTTGGTTGTTCCACATATACTTCTTCATTCACCACTCCATTTAAAAAAGCACTTTTGACATCCATTTGATACAAGGTAAAATTCATAGAGCAAGCAATAGCTAGTAGAATTCGAATGGATTCTAACCTGGCAACTGGTGCAAAGGTTTCATCAAAGTCAACACCTTCCACTTGTGTATATCCTTGAGCAACAAGTCTGGCTTTGTTTCGGGTGACTAAGCCGTCTGCATCGGACTTGTTCTTGAAGATCCATTTTGTACCAATGACATTAACGTCTTTGGGATGAGGAGTAAGATACCACACATCATTCCTGGTAAACTGGCCGAGTTCTTCTTGCATTGCAGCAATCCAATACTCATCAAGTAAGGCTTCTTTATAGTTCTTGGGCTCAATTAGAGACACAAAACAGTGTAGGCCAGCCAGTCGTCATAATCAACTCGAGGCACTGATCTAGTACTTCTCATGGTAGAACCAGGTTGGTCATATGTTGGGACATGATCGTCAGTATGAGGGGACTGTGTTGGAACATGATCGTGTGTTGGAACATGGTCAGCTTCAGTAGCGTTAGGATTCTTGTGTGCATTTGGTTCAGTAGGATCAACAGATGGTTTTTCTTTGTCTGAGGTTTGAGGCTGTGTTGGAACATGAGTGTTGGCAGATTCTTCCTCTACACCTTCTGGAAGTTGTTCCTTTTCTGCATCATCTACAATAACATTGATGGATTCCATGAGAGTGTTGGTTCGGTGATTAAATACTCGATAGGTACGAATATTGATGGAATACCCGAGAAAAATTCCTGGATCACTCCGATTATCAAATTTTGCCAACTGTTCTCTATCTCTGAGTATATAGCAAGTACTTCCAAACAGATGAAAATATGAAACATTAGGTTTCCTGCCCTTCTAGATCTCATAGGATGTCTTGTCAGTGAACGGTCAAAGATACACTCTATTGATTGTATAACAAGCTGTATTGATTGCTTCTACCCACCATTTCTTATGAACCTCCTTTTCGGCCAACATAACTCGAGCCATCTCCTGTAGAGTTCTGTTCTTCCTTTCGACAATACCATTCTGTTGAGGAGTGATAGGAGCTGAGAACTCATGTTGGATTCCTAGCTCATCGCAGAAGGAACTAAATTGTTCATTTTCAAACTCCCTACCATGATCACTTCAATTTCGGATTATCTTCCCTACTGGACTTCCCTTTTCAGTTTGTAACTTTACTACAAGGCTTCTAAATACTTCTATTGTATCAGATTTCTCTTTCAAAACCCATGTAAATCTGGAGAAGTCATCAACACATACAAAAATATATTTCTTCCCTCCTATACTCGGTGTATTAACCGGACCCATCAAATCCATATGCAATAATTCCAGATTTCTAGATGTAGTAATAAACTGTACTGAAGAGTGAGGAGAATGAATTTGTTTACCTTGTTGACATGGTCCGCACACAATTCCATCCTTTTTGGTCAAGGTAGGCATTCCTCGCACAGCTTTTATATTTACGATTTTCACCAGTGTTTTATAGTTGATGTGGCCGAGCTTCCTGTGCCAAAGAATTCCTTCATCCTGCTTTGAAAGCATGCATCGAACTTCTTGTTCCAGCAAATAGCAGTTATCTGATGATCTTACTCTAGAAAGAACCTTGTTTTCTCCATGCTTCACTACACACTTGTCCTTTTGAAATTCCACTATCATATTGTCATCACACAGCTGACTTATACTTAGAAAGTTTACTTTTAGATCTTCAACAAATAACACACTTGTGATCACTGGAAAGCCTTCAATCTTTAATTCGCCCTTGCCAATTACTCTGCTCTTCTTTCCATCACCAAAGGTTACATATCCGCCATCATATGGAGTAATGTTTTTGAGGTATTTTGGAGTACCAGTCATGTGGCGAGAGCAACCACTATCAAAGTACCATGAGTCACTGGAATAAGCTAATAGAGAAGTGTGAGCAACCAAACACGTACTTGATTTTTTAACAACCCATATCTTCCCGACCAGTTTTCTGGTATAAGTATCGCCTGTGTTGGAACACAGCAGAAGTTATCTTCCTGTCATTTGATCTCTGATCAGTCTTCTACACTGATGTTCAGCATGTCCTTGGTACATACAGTATCTGCATATGAGTGGCTTTCTTTGATACGGCTTCCCATACTTTCGTTTTACTTCTCGAATCCTTGCTTTGAGAGTTACTAGTTTTTCGAACAATTCAGTCTCGGGTTCTTTCCTGTATCCAATCCCATGTCTATCACCAAAGTTCTTTCCCATATCCAGAATATCATCAAGCTTTGCATTTCCGGAATTCAATTTAGAGATAGTTGCTTCAGACATCTCGGCTCTCTTGACTGCTGCAATCAGTTTCTTATTTAGTTCTTCATTTTGTTTTCCAAGTTCTGCAATCGTGGATCGTAATTCCTTTTCACTTTCAATTAGCTTTCTTTTTTCTTCATTCAGCTCTTTGTTCTTGTCAGCTACCTGAACCCACATGGCATACATTTGTTCGTATGTGCTATAGATTTCTTCATCACTTATAGCCAGATCATCATCTTCGTCGCTTTGTGCATCGTCCAGATCTGTGTTGGAACATATAGCTTTACCTTTGTTCAGTGTGTTGGAACACTGATCCTCTGACATATCATGGACCTTTGCTCCAAAGGCTACATAATTACTGGTAAGTTCCTCTTCTTCTTTTTCATCATCTTCATCTTCACTCCAAGAGGTGACATATGATTTTCCTTGTTTCTTGCGAGTGTTAGCACATTCTGCCTGAATATGACCATATCCTTCACATTCTCTAATACGTCCAGCCTGTTTTGGTTCGTTGTTCTAATTTCTCCCGAACTGCATATTCCTTTGTTCAAATCTCATTCCACGATTGTTGTTCGAATCTTGTTGTTTTTGTCCTCTTCCGCCAAAGCTTTCCTGGGATTTCTTATTGACCACCTTCTTTAGCATCCTTGAGAAATTCTTTGTGATGAGTGCCAGTTTTTCAATCTCATCATCGCTGTCAGACTCGTGACTTCCCTTTGCTGGAGAAGCTTTGAACGCCAATTCCTTGGAGACTCTTTTTGTGGGTTGCTGGAATGTCATCTCATATGTTTTTGACTCCTTTGGCTTGACTCTCCTTCTACCGCCTTAGAACTTGTATCAGTATCTTCTGTAGGATGACTCCATTCATTCTCAACATAAAACCATCCCATTTCATCCAGCGAATTGATGAAGACCTTCATGCGTGCCTTCCAATAGTTGTAGTTGCTGCCTTCTAGTAGGGGTGGTCGAGAGACTGAAGCTCCTTCTCTTGTCGTCATGGTAAAACTGGATCTCACTTTCCTTGAAACAACCAAGGGAACGATAAGTGACTCAGCTCTGATACCAATTGAAATTTAGTTTTACCAAATTTTCTAGTCTTTACTAGTGTGTTCCAACATGCCTAGTTTAACCAAGTGCAGAATAACGTAATACGTAAAAGACACACGACTTGGTTACGCAGTTCGGTGTAAACCACCTACATCTGCGGGGCCTGGCCCAGTTCAGAATGAATCCACTAATTGGAAAGATACAGTACAAAGTACAGTTTACAAAATACTTATCTTTACTAACTATATCGTGTGGACTCTGCTAGCTCCCCTAGCTACCGATCCGCCTTGATCAGACTCCCTCTGACCTCAAACTCCGTCGACGCTGGATCTCCTCCTCCCGAGGAATTAAGGTTTCTAATTCTGAACTTAGTGCAGCAGGTCAGTGTGTTGGAACACAGTGTATTGGCTCTTGCAGTTTTCGTAAGATCTCAAAAATCTGGGTGCAGATTTTTGCTCTGTAAATTCGTAAGTTTGCAGCCGTGTTTGTCCCCAATATATATCCACGAATCAGATCTAAATATCCATGATTATCTCCACAATATTCCTATTCCAAATCTGATTCTTGAAGCATATCCAAATCCCATAAATAAAGGGATTTACCTTATCTCATTCTACCCCATATATTCGAATAAATCTTCTCCATATAAGTAGGGATTTTCCATAAACCATTTATGCTTCACACGCCTGATATATAGCCAAATATACGATTACCATAAATTCTAAAACACTTCAATATTTCGGCTTGAATTCCGTTAAATCCTTTGGCGTAACAGCTGCTCCAGCACCATGTTCCAACATGGTCTGTATATCAGTTCAAAAATAATTCACACAAAATTGCCAATAAAATAATTCCTTGACTTTACTGTTCCGACGCTCAAGTCAGTAACTTCTCCAAAAATCAAGCTTCTCTAATCTAGTTGCACTTACTTGTATCTGTGACCTCTTTGTTCCTTTTATAGCCTGCTCTGAATGTGGCTCCGCTTTTCTCAAGTTTGCTATCTCATGCTTGATTGTGGCTCCGAGAAAGATGATTCGTGGTCGGCGCCTGACCATGATCTCCACTTTTCACAGTTCGTGGGTTGCCTCTATCTCTACACGCATCGCGAACTGGTCTTAGGCTTGCTTGCAATTTCGGGCCTGCGGCACAACCTTTGGGCTAGGTATACACCATAAGCCCTCCCTGGCCATGAAGACTAAAAGAAACGGAGTAATGGCGTGGCTTTGTGGTTTAAATGTGAACTGGTGTTACTCGTCAACAGATTGTTCGTCATTTAATACTACCTTTGCGTCATTGCGAAGTGACGTTAGGTTTTTGGCTATATCTCTATCCTCGATCCTCCTTCAAATTTGAAATTTTGAATTTTGAACTCCTCGTGATAAGACTAGTTTTGGGAAGATTTTGTTTCTCAAGGCTGAGATTCTATCTTCATTTTTCGTTATTCTGGTCCATATTTTTCTGATGCTTGTTCTCTTTGTACCTCTTAAATGAAGAATTTGAAACGAATATTTTAGTGCTGCCCTTATTTAGTGTGATGTCTTTTCATATACCATCGTCGTCTCGATATAAGCAAAAGATAACTTGTTTTTTTTTGTCAGATTATCATCATTGCATTTGTGAACTGATTGCCTTCCTCGATCTTGTCATTTCTTATTGATATTTAAGTATCTTTTCTCATTGTCGTTTTAGTGTATCTCCTCTGTTGCCACAAGCTTTAATCCTCTCTAAGTACTCTTGGATTTTCTGCATATCAGCTTCCTTCATCCTCTTCAAGAGTAAGTTTTGTCAGCATCTTAACTTCCAATTTCTTTGCTGCATATTCTGGACTTGATACGTTGAGGTTCTTCTTCATTTTTTGGTAATTTTAGCATTTGTGTTTCTAACTATTATCGGTCATCTTCTCCGGGTTGTTTTCTGTTAATCTTTGCTCTGAAAAACTTGTGTCTGCAGTGTTTAACCCTAACTAAGGTTGTCAATTCCAACTCTAAAACCCTCGCCTATCTATATGTCTTCATCTAACCGTGTTGAGTCTCCCGTAGAAGATGCTCACTCCGACGGGGATTCTGGTCATATCACCGGATCCTCTACCTTATGCAGTATGCTATCTGGTTCGTATTTAGATGGGTTGAAGAATTATTTCCCATTTCTAGATCCCTTTTTGCTTCGCGCTCCTACAAATTCTAAATGTGTTCCCACTTCTCCGCCTGGCTATTTTCGTGTTAATTAGCCTACCTGAACTTTGGCATTTATTTCCCTCTCCCCGAACATGTATTTGAACTTCTCCGCTCATACAAGGTTGCGTTGTCCCAATTTCACCCCAAGGGCATCACTATCGTAATGTGGTTTCTTCAGGTTTGTGAGAAAGCAGATATTCCTTTCTCTCTTGAGTTTCTTTGCAACTTCTATCATGTGTGAAAAGTTAATAATATAGTAGATGAATTCACCTTTTATCCTGTGATTGCTAGGGTTGAGCTTGTTAGTGGTTTCCCTAGTAATATGGGTCTGTGGCATGCGAAATATTTTTTCATAAAATTAAAACAAACTCCTGAAGTGGTTGTGCCTTCTTGGAACTACAAGGTTCCCAAGTCTAAGCTTCCCGGTATGAGTGTCCATTTTACTGCTAAGACGGAAATCATGGCCACACTTCGTGCTCATACCCAACATCTTAGCCATGTTGACTCTAATGTTGAAGGTGTTTTGTTCGTTATTGTTTTGATGAGTTTGATCTGTATTCTCACTTATGTTGGCGAACAATTATTTTTTTCATGCGTTCATTTGATCTATGGTTTTCTTTTTATTTTAGACATGGATCTATCTAAAGGAGAGATTGACATATCGCTTTTTGAAGGCAACGATGAGGAGGTGGCTAATATGTTTGTTCAGGCTGATAATGTTGCTGGAAGTAACACCACCCGGCAGGGTGGTAAAAAAACAAGCGGTAGTAATAAGGGTAAGTCTTCTGAAGGAGTGGAGATAGGTTTCGTTGGGGGGCATAAAGAAAAAAAGCATAAGAGGGACAGGAGTGAAGGTTCTTCATGACATTCACTTCCTCCCGTGAAAAAGGGGTGTGAGTCCAATGCATCTCACCCTCAAACTTTGGCACGAACCGAGAATCCTCTAGCGGAGGAAATGATATATGATATTCTCTCAAACCTCTCTCTACTTGATACACTAGCTGCGGTAAGTTTGTGGGTGGATTTTAGTGGCTTTTGTTATACTATGATATTTTCTATGTAAGATGCTGATTAACTTTGTCCTCTATGTTATTGTTTTGTAAGGTCGGTGAGAGCCATTGTGTTGCAAGTGAGCGGTTTTCTAAGTTCGCTACTGTTGATGAGTCGCTTATGGAGAAGTATAAGGCTCAGGAAACAAAATGTGCGAATCTAGAAACTTCACTAAAAACTGCTCTGGAGCGTGCGCAGGTCGCGGAGGCGGGAATAGCTCAGCTTCGTTCTGAGTTGGAGGAGATGCGTACCCATGGACCTTCTTCTCCTAACTATCCTTAATTTTTTGTAGATCGACTTTGCAAGACTAAGTTTTTCTATAAGTTATTTGAGGACGTTTCCAGCAATGGTCGCACTGTTGGATACTGTGAGGCTGTGAAGGATCAATGCCAGTGGAATCCAACCTGTTTGTTGAAAAGTCTGCCCATGCTGAAGAAATGTACTGAGACACTAGAGAAGCAAAAGGAAAAGATGAACAAAGCTTTTATCGAAAAGATTGCTAATGGGGGGCATCCATATGCTTTGCTCTCGTATCTTGCCAGCCTTCCATGTCTTCCTTCTGGGGCTGAACTAAAGGTTTGCAAGGTGGATTACTTGGAGGATCTTCCATTTAAATCTGGCATTGTTGCTCCAACTCCTAACCCTAGTGCTAGTGTGGTCGCTCAAGCTAATGCGAGCATTGAGGCCCCCGCTGAGCAGCCAAACCGGGAAGCTCTCGTTCAGCCACCAAGCCAGGAAGCTACTGCTATAGTTGTTCAGACTTTGCCTACCTCCACCTCCGAAATCAGTCAATTCCTGGTGTATTTGATTTTATCTAGATTTTGAAGTTTAATTTGAGACAGTCATGTGGTGTATGGTTGTACAATTTGTGTGTTTGGGATTACCCCTGCTAATTTATCATTCATTTTTTGCAGCCTCTCATTATATCTATTTATATGGAGAGTTTCAATATTTTGATTGATCATACATTTTTGAAACGTGTTGAATTTCTTGGATATAGCGATCATATTTCCAATCTCTATAGATCTCCATCTTCTTATTTTCAATGCCCTATTGGATTGATTCGTGCCTCTCTGTCTTTCACTAAAGAATATGAAGAGATTCTTTCCTCTGGTAGCTTCTGTCGTGTGGAGTCACTTCCGTTATGCCTTGGGTGGCAACTTCCTATTTCTAATGCATCAGCGTCTTCATCTACAAAATGTTCTTGTACTCAGTTTGTTCCTGATGGTTACAATGTTGAATCACTCGACAAAGATATTAATCGTGGGCTGCTAGATCTTGAATCTGCTGCTGTGTACATACGATCTCTTAATCTCCTTACTCGCATCCAGGAGTGGGCGTTGTCTCTAGGTATTCGTCTGAAATACATGTGCATGGGTATTATTGATCTTGAAGTGAAATGAGGCAAGGATGTGAAAGACACATAGGATGTTGTGCTCAATTTGTGTAGGATTTGTAATGAGCCATATGGTCTTATCCACCATCAACAGTTGGCTATGGTGAAGATGCTCCGACAACAAGAAGAGGCTAGGAATTATGCTACTAGCAAGACTCGCGAGGTCCATCAGAAGACGTTGATCATTTATAAAAAAATGTGTTCACGTTGATGATTTGTTCGACAAGTTGAAGAAAAAAATAGGTGAGTGTGATCACTTAAGTTCTCCTACACTTGGTTGGCAAAGTAAGTTTGATGAGGAGTTTGCTATAATAAACACACAAATGCAAAGGGAAAATGAGCAACTTCGCACTGAGTGAAATCAGCTTGATTCATTAGTGCACCAACTCGAGCAAACTTGTGTTCAGTACAAAGATAGACTTCAGGCTCTCCCTTCTTCATCTCGCAAAGGTACTAGCTGTGGAGATTTCATTGTGGGAACTGGTGATCAACAGATCAATTTGTCTGAGGTTGTCTGATCGCATATTCGCTGCTTAGAGGACGAAGTACAGAATATAAGGACTAAAATGAAGTGGTATGAGGAGACCGTTAATGTGATGAGTATACAGTTGGACCGATTTCAAGGCGTATTATGCTAGGTATCTTGGTCATATGGAGCAAAGGGGTGCCACACATCATCTTTCTTATTTACACATGAAATGGCAAAATGACCATATGGTTAGCGAGGAGCGTGAGGCTGAAGAAAATTTCCGTAAGGCTGAGCACCTCCATCATGAAGCTGAGCACAGTCGTTGCTGTTGTGGTTCGCCTTCTTCTGGTTCATCACAAGCGTCTAGGCATAGATAAAATGTGATGCTATTTTCCAATGATATTGTTTTTGTTGTAATTTTTGGATGTTGTGGTTGTCCTTTCTTTTTTTTTGTCTTCACACTTTTGAATGCTATTAACTGGGTAGCTTATTTTTCTTCGTAGGACTTGTTCCTCATATGTCCATCTTTTTTTTTTTTTTAGCTCTGTTTATTGAGAAGTAGGAAGATCTATAGCTTTCTTCAGTAGCTACATTGTAGGCATATCTGCCATGTAGCAAGATCTATTGCTTGCTTTGTTTTACGAAGCCACAAGATCTATAGCTTGCTTTAGTTGTCGCATCGTAGGCATATCTGCCAAGTAGAAAGATATATTACTTACTTTATTGTGCAAAGCCGCAAAATCTATTGCTTGCTTTTGTCGTTGTATTTAAGCCAGGTTTTGAAAGGTAGCAAGATCTATAGCTTGCTTTTTATTAATATTGCAAAGCCGCAAGATCTATGACTTGCTTTGTGGGCATATCTACCTTATTTCAAAGTTCGTGACTTGATTTTCTTTGTATATTCCAAAGAGAGAAGTTTAGTGATGTTCATAAATGATAATTATGCCACTATCCTGTGTTTGTGTGTTAAGAATTTGTAACCTAGTTTTGTGAAGGCAAAGTACGGCTATTTAAAAAGAAGAGATGGTACTCCAAAAGATTTATGTGTGATTATATTGCATAGAACAAAGGAACGAACACTCTCAATGATTATATCATGGTTTATGTACATTGAAACTAGGACTTCCTCTCTGCTAAATCTACACATAAAACTTTCTTAAGCTGACTACGTGCCAAGTGTTAGGAACGCTGCTACCATCCATTCTCTCTAGCTTGTAGCAGTTGGATCGGTGCATCTTTGTTATCTTATACGGGCCTTCCACTTTGGGCACAATGGCTAGGCTAGGTTCATTCTTCCTTAGCACTAGATCGCGAATTTGGAATTTTGTTTCCTTGACTTTCTGGTTGTAAGCTCTGGCTATCCTTTCTTTGTACCTTGCTTCCTTAATTGACGCCCTCTGTCCCTTTTCCTCGAGCTCATCAAAGTCCAACTACACCATCTCTGGGTTGGTATTCTTCTTGTATTATTCGACTTGAAGGCTTAATTTTCCCATTTCAATTGATATTACCACTTTAAGCCCATATACTAGACTGTACGACATTTTGCCTATTGGTTCCTGCACTATTGTTCAATATGACCACAAGGTGTTAGGTATCTCATCAGCCCAGCCTGCTCGTTTTCCTTCCAATATTTTTTGGATACCTTGAACGATCATTTTGTTCATTACCTATACTTGCATGTTCGCTTGAGGGTGAGCTACAGAAGTGAACTTCTGCGTGATTCCCAGTTTCAAACACCATTCTGTAAAGATCCCACTTGTGAATTGCGTGCCATTGTCGGTAACGGTGGCTTGTGGTACTCCGAAGCGTCAAAACATATTCTGCCAAACAAACTTTCTTGTTGCTTCAGTCGTGAATCTTCCTAAGAGCTTCGCTTCTACTCACTTCGTGAAGTAGTAGACTGCCACAATTAAAAACTTGGAACTGCCAGCACAATTTGGGAAAGGTCCAATGAGATAAATTCCCCATTTATCAAAAGGCCAAGCTCCATATATTCTCGTTAATAGTGCCTACATCTTGTGCGATATTGGATCATTCATCTGGCAGGTTATGCATTTAAGGACAAAATTGTATGTGTCATTGAACATGGTCAGCCAGTAGTATCCAGCTTGAATGATCTACTTTGCTCTTGTTAGAGATCCTTGATGTGATCCACACAATTATTTGTGTACTTCTTTCAAGATTTCTCCTGCCTGTGATGGCCCCCACGCACTTTATCCATAGAGATAGATACCCTTTCTTGTACAAGGTTCCATCTCCATAAACTTAGTTATGGGATCACATTTCTAGCTTCCTGGCTTGTACCTTATCTACTGATATTTTCTCTTTGTCGAAGTATTCAATCAGTGGTGTCATCCAGTTTACCTCCTGTGCTTGAACTGTTTACATGATTGTCCTCGATGTGCTTCTAACTGGAATGACTTCCACTTCCACATCTTTGTGGTCAACTAAGGAATCAAAACCTGTTGTTTCTAACTTCATGTTTTTAGTTCTTAGGAAGTGTTGGATGTTGAAGTATTCAAGGTGAGCGATGAGTTGACGAACCCTGGTTAAGTATTTCATCAGTTTCTCTTCTTGCACTTCGTAATCTCCTCGTACTTGTTGGACCGCTATTTGTGAATCGCTTAATGCTCAAACGCTCTTCACCTTCATGTTAACCATGAGGTCTAAGCCACATATTAACACCTCGTACTCAACTTTGTTATCGGTAAGTGAGAAATCAAAGTGAAGCGAGTATCTATATTATCCTCTGTTTGGGTTAATCAACAACAGTCCTACTCCACATCCTTCCTTGCTAGATTCCCCGTTTACAAATAGTTTCGATGCGACATCTTCCCGTTTGGCCTTTCCTTTGTCTTCATCAAGAAAGTGTTGCATTTTCTCCTACTGCGCTCTCACGCTTGTCATTTCAGCAATGAAATATGCTAAAGCATGTGTTTTGATTGAGGTTTGCGGTTGAAATTGAATCTAGAATTGTCCCAATTCAAGAGCTCATTTGGTCATTCTCTCAGATTACTCGGGCTTGGCCAAGATGTTCTTAATTGGGTAGTTAGTATAGACACCAGCATATAAATGTGGAAATAAGTTTACAGTCTTCTTGCCGAATATATTAATGCTAGGGTCAGTTTTTCAATTCGAAGATACGCCATTTCAGTCTGTTGCAGTATTCTGCTGGTGTAGAACACTGGTATCTATTTTTGGCCCTCTTGCCTTACCAGGATTGAGCTTACTGTGTTTAGTGAAACCGCCAAATACAAGTATAGTGTCTCTACCTAAATTGGTGCTTTCAAGGTTGGGAGTGTCTGAAGTTGGTCCTTCAGTGATTCATATGCTGATTGACACTCTTCGCTCCAACTAAACATCTTGGCCTTCTTAAGGATTTCGAACAGTGGGAAGTTCCTTTCAGCTGTTTTTGACGTGAACCTACTAAGTGAAGCCAGCGAGCCCATCAAGATTTGGACTTTCTTCACTGTTCATGGTTGGGGGAGGTTAACGATTGCTTGTATTTTTTCCGGGTTAGACTCGATCCCCCTCAAGGAGACCTTGTATCCCAGGAATTTAACAGCGCTAACCCCTTTTGTGCACTTTTTATGATTTAGCTTCATTCCCATTGCACTTGATGCATCTAGGGTTTTTTTAAAGTCATCTGCAAAGTCACCTGCAAAGTCACCTGCTCACCTACTTTTTATGACCATATCATCCACATACGCCTCTATATTGTGCCCAATTTGGCCGTGAAATGCATTATTAATCACTCTCTGATACGTTGCTCCCGCATTTTTCAATCCGAATGGCATCTTTAAGTAACAAAATATCCCAAAACTTGTTATGCAGGCCATTTTTTCTGCATCTTCAGGGTTCATTAATATCTGATGATACCCTTTGTAGGCATCCAAGAATGTGAGGACTTCGCACCCTAAGATCACATCTACTAGCTGATCGATCTTTGGCATGGGGTAACAATCCTTTGGGCATGCTTTGTTTAGATTGGTGAAATCTATACACATTCTCCACCCAGATTCTGCCATTTTCACCACCACTGGGTTCGTTAGACATGTTGGGTATATTTTTATAGTCTCAGCTTGCAACAATGCCTTTACTTCTTCTTTGATTGCCTTTTGTCTATCACTGGCGAAGCTTCTTTGTTTCTACTTGATCTGCTTGATCGAATCAACGATATTCAAAGAATGAGTTGCCACACTTGGGTCAATTCCTCCCATGTTCAGTACGTTCCATGGGAATGTGTCCTTATGATCTTTCACAATTTGTATCACCCTCTGTTTCTATCTATCTGGAAGATATATCCCTACTTTGACACATTTAGACGCATCGTTGTTATCTAGAATGACATCTTCAGTTTGTTCCCCTATCGCTACTTGATGATCCACCCGGTTAAGTGAGTCATCATTGGTGATAGCACTGACAATTTTTTTGTTCCACAGTTCTTCCTGCTTTCATTGCGATGATTATATACTACCTGGCAGTTTGCTGGTTTCCCCTCACCGTTGCATTCCTGTTGGGGTAGGGAATTTCATGACTAAATAGTACAGAGACCATATTGCTTTGGCTCTGTTCATCCATGGCCTGCCAATAATGGCATTAAACGAACTTGGAGCATCCATGACAACAAATTCATAGATCATGGTGCAGTTCATCCCACTCTCCCAATTTTTTACAGGCATCTGAATATTGTCAAGTGGTGTCTCTGCTTGTCCTGTGAGCCCTACGAGTGCGGATGTGGATTTTTTCAAGTCCATTTTCTTGAATTCAAGTATGTCAAAACAGTCCACAAAAAGGATTTCTACTGCGCTTCCATCGTCGATGAACACTCTATGAATGGTCGTGATCTCAATTTTAGCTATAATGACCATGAGATCATTGTGTGGCGAGGTATTAGAAACAACGTCTTCTTTTCTAAAAGTGATTATTTCTTCAATACACAACCTTTTATTTATGGACTTCTGTGGAGGTGAATATTTGTCCTTAGCCTTCCAGGCATTATTTGATAAGGACTCTCTTGAGAAAACTACTTTTTCTTGAGCTTTGTTTGGTGCGTCCTCTTCAAAATCTACGGTCACCATCATCTTTTAATTTTTGTCCTGAGTGTTCGTCGTGGCTTATGTTTTAGCCATGGAGCTTCCTGCCTTGCTCGCTTCGTTGTATGTGTTACCACCATCTTCTTTCTTGTATTGCCCAAGATAACCATTCCTTAAGTTTTCTTCTATCTGTCTCCATAAATCTCTGCAATATTCGATATCGTGACCATGATCTCTATGGAAGGCACAATAGTATTCTCTTGATCTTTTATCTAGGGGCGCTACCATTGGTGCTGGTTTGCGAAATAGATCTTTGTTATCTTGCCATATCTCTCTTCGCGATTTTGTTAGCAATGTTTCCTGGGACAAGGGGTTTGGTGTTCCTGCTTCTCTTCCTTTGAAAACGAAGTTTCCTTTCCTCTTCTTTGCCAAATTCCTTTGCGATTCGTTTGCTCTTTTCTCACCTCACTCTATTTTGCATTTGTTAGCTTCCTCGGTTCACGCGTACTATTCTATCATTTTTTGCAGATCCCTTGGATTTTCTAGCACGTTCTTTGTTATTTTCTTGTAGAGCTCTCCCGATCGCATGCCTCCTGTGAACGCACCTAAAGAATATGGAAACGATAGGTCTCAAACCTGCAAACTCTCTGTAACGAACCTATTATGATATTCTACCTAGCTTTCATCGCTTTATTGAGCTATATTGTTTAGATCTGCGATTGTCTTGGTAAAATTCTGCTTCTGGTAGAAGCATTCTAAAAACATATATGGCAGTTGTGCCTAAGATGTGATGCTTCCGTTTGGTAAATCTCTGTAACATGTGATCGTTGTTCCCGACAAAAATATGGGGAATGCCTTACATACTAGCTCGATTTTAGCATCGCGGAACCTAATGCTCTTACGATAGAAATGTAGGAATTCCTTTGGCTTGATCATCCCATCGTAGATTTTGACATGTAATGGTAACTTGGAGTCCTTTGGCATCCTGAAGTTGCAAAGATGTGGTGCTAGTGACGAATTGTCTGCATCGTCATCCGCTACTATGTTTCTCAGCTTGTCCCCATATTTAAGGCCCTTATTATTTTGAACAATTTTTTACTTACCCTAACAGACTTTGGTTTGAGAGTAGCTAGAAACTGATTATACAGTTGCTCTTTGTTCGCTTCTAAGAATGACACAAATGTTATCCTTTCTTTTTCCTTGTTCGTGTTAGGGGATTCTGCCTCTTCTTCATCTTATGTGTCATCCCTAGCATGTTCTTACTCTCTGCTGGGAATGTGATCCTGATGCTGGCTGGGATGTATATTTCTATCTCTCCCAGTTGCTTGCTCTTGAGTGTGGTGGTTTTGAGTTCTTTCACTCCTGGTGAACACCATCATCAACCTCATTAGGAATGAACAACTGCAAAAAAAAGTTTGTCCCCACAGATGGCGCCAAATGTTGTAGTATTCCCCGTCCAACTAATTGATCGTCGTCCACCACCGTGTTCCAGCAAAAAAGATCCCGAAAGTGGTTCCGAAAAAAAGACTATGACGCTCAAGTCAGTATCTTCTCCAGAAATCAAGCTTCTCTCGTCTAGTTGCACTTACCTGTATCTGTGACCTCTTTGTTCCTTTTAGTCTGCTCTGAACGTGGCAGGTTTGCTATAGTGTGCTTGATCGTGGCTTTGAGAAAGACGGTTTGTGGTCGGAACCTGACTATGATCTCCACTTTTCACGATTCGTAGGTTTCACGATTCGTAGGTTTCACGATTCGTAGGTTGCCTCTATCTCTGCTCGCATCGCGGGTTGGTCTCGTGCTTGCTTGAAATTTTGGGCATGCGGCCCAACCTTTGGGCTAGGTATACACCAATTATCATTTACTGCAATAGAAATTTTTATAAATTTATAAAAAAAAATGTATTTCAAAGCATAACTATAACTTGACTTTAAAAATTATAGAAATGAGGTTCATTATAATTGTTTGGGATTGGGGAGGGGGAGGGGGGGGAAGGAAATTTGAAATATAGGTCTCATATATAATATTTAGTATTTATAAAATGGGGCCTTGCAAAAAATAAAATAAAATAAAAGGGAAATTGTTGAGATGACAAATAACATGTGATATTTACTATTTTTTCTATATATAGAATAAAAAAAGAAAATTTTAAAAAAGAGGCCTCTATATAATTCCCAAATTGGAGGCCTAGAGCAATTGCTTCATTTGCCTCAACATTAAGGCCTCCATAAGTTTTTGAATTTCTTTCTATCATCTAGTAAAATTTGTAATTTTTTAAAATAAAAAATTCATGGATCATGTTAAGAGTTCCCGTAGTAATGAAAGACAAACTTACAACTTAATACTCAGTCCCGCAAAAAATGCCAAAAAAAAGTTGTAAAAGAACGGAGTAAACAAAAATCTGAAATTAGTCGAGCAGTGCATCTTTTGAACATCACAAGACTTTCAAAAAAAAAAAAACTTTCATTAATTTGCTTCCATATGCTTTTTGTGGTAGGAATGGGAACCTTGTTTACTAGCTGGTTTTTTTCATCTAGTTCATACTCAAGTCTCAATCAGAATCATGGATTTGGGTGAAATATGTATAGTAGAATAAGACAGTCCCATTTAGATTTTTGTCTTCTAACGTATCAAATGTTGATAAGAATGAGAAGTAAAATAGGTTTTGGTTTCTCAATTCTTCAAGTATTGATGACTTGATCGTGTGAATTACGTTGTGCATACGAACAAGTGGTCTTGCCGCCTTTTTAATTGAGAAAAGACATCTAGTTGATGAAGAGATTCTCATCATAGGTTACCTCCGTTTTTTTTATTTGTCATCGCATCTTTAGGTGTTTGGATTTAATTGAATCAAACTAATGAAAGAAGCTGAATTTAGATATGAAAAAATAAAATAAGCGGATAAAAATGAACGAATCGATAAGGAAAAAGTGTCAAACCTACATATAAAAACAACTGCAAAAAAATGAAAGTGCTCAAATAAAGTTCATTATAACCTATGCACAACAAAAGCATATTATGCCTTTGTTTCACTGCATGTCTTGGTACTATACGTTTAGGTGTTATTTTTTGTAAGTTAAAATTTGTAGAGAAAATTGAGTGAAAAGATTAAAATGTTTAATGAATGGTTCAGAATAATTCACATTTTTCTATTGTGAAAAGTGTGACAAACTGAGAAAAACGTAGAACATAATAAATATGTCAAAATTAAAAAAATATTGTGAATCAGAATCTACATTGCCCTGAAAGCATTCTTCTCGTATAATCGAGGCCTCGAATCTATAACATTTCAAGCTGAGTACTTTCTCCATTTCATTTCAAGTTGTACATATTTACTTTCACCAGTTGGCTCAAAATATGTTTGATCTTTAATATCTTTTATAAAGGATAATTATAAACTATAAAAAAATTAATATTTTGAAAATATATGTTGTAACGAATCTAACAAGTTATCATTCATTGATATTTACACTCATATACTAACTCAATTTTATGATTAATGTTAAGAGGTTTTGATTAAATAAATAGTTAAATTGCAATTTGAACGTAACTGGACGGGTATCATATGTGACGGTAACACCATGATTAAATTAAACAACGTTCGTGCGGACTCTCAAGTGAATGTGACTGATCACCCCTTTTCGAATAAAAAATCATTAAAAGAAGGAAAAGAAGGGTTCAAATAACTTTAATCGCTATGATGGAGTTTGCTTTTGTAAATGTGTTCATTCATCTTTAATCTTGATTTACATTAGCCGGATACTTATCACCATATATGGCTTACTTTTGTGTTTAAGCGAAGCTTGTGATGATCAACAAATGAAATCTGATTCCTTCAACACCTTTTCTCATGCAGATGCAGAGCATTTATCCTATTGTGGGTGCAAATTGCTAGGTTCATGAATTTGCAAAAGGCTCTTAATATATGGGCTAAATTGGTTTTTTTTATCCCCAACATATGATGCAATACCATCTTTTGGTCCACAAAGTCAATTCTGCGTTTGTTCAGCAACTAACAAATACAAAATGATTTGTTTGGTCCCCAGGGTGGTTTTCATGGGGATTTTTAGGTGACTTTGATGACCAAAAGATGGTATAAGATCATATGTTAGGGACCGTAAAACAATTTAGTTTACTGAAAACTACCTTGAAAACCACCTTAGGGGCCAAACAAATTATTTTGAATTTGTTGGGTACTGAAAGGAAACGGTAGTGGTCTCGGGAAACAAAATATGGTATAAGATCATATGTTAAGGATAAAAAAATTATTTAGTCTAATATATATCTCTCGTTTAGAGTTTTATACTGGTGGTTGATCAAGCAATTGCTTAGCATATAAGGTCATGAACTTTTATTATAAAATTACGTGCAACAGTATTATTGATCGTGTAAAAGTAAATAGAATTGGATCACGGGCTTATCAGTGGGAATATACATCCACTGGGTCGATCAGACCATCACGAGATTTTATCATAACCAATTATTACAATGTAGAAGTGTTTAACTTGAGCTCTGATACCACGTAAGAGTTTTGGGTTCTATCATAAGACTAATTAGTAAGAGTTATGGTTCTATCATACGACTAATTAGTACTACATAGAAGTCACTGTTAAGGTGTTCGTTTTCGGATTAAGTTACATGTTTTCCTTTCTTTTTTCTATATATAAAAACATTCTTATAACGTTCCCAATTTATTACAAAATCATCTTAATTGATTCATGAGGAAAGTGTGTTTTTAACCCTCTGTTTTAGTCGAAATATAACATTTTAAAATCTGAAAGTGTCAATCTAACCCTAAATTTTGGACGAAAGGGCCCATCTAACCCTGACAACCTAAAACTGACTAGAATTCAGTAAATTGGCCATTATACCCCTGATTTTAAAATAAATAAATAAATAAGAAAAGTCTAATTTACCCTCCCCTCTTCTTCTTCTTCCTCCCTCTCCTTTCTTACTCTTCGTTTCTTCTTTTCTTCTTCCTCTAGCCCAAATTGTTTCCACTGCTGTCGTATCTCCACCGCCGAATATGGAACATCGCTCCGTCGCTCGCCTATGAACACTTAAATTCAATAGACTTCTTCCTATGGATCGCAACTTCAAGGGTCGTAGCTTCTTCGACTCAATGGTGGTAGCACTTTTCCTTGTCATGCCACCTCGCCAAAGAATCAAAGTCGATGCTCTGCCGGTCATTACCACGACTTCGATTCGTTGGAGATGGTGCGAAGGCGGGGCGAAGGCTCCGGCCACCTAGATTCAATTTGTGAATGCGAAGGTGGGTCCCGCTGAAGGGTGTAGGCCGGGACGTCGGCGCTCCAGTTGGGGTGCGATGGAAAGAGACTGTGGCGGAGGAGAGAGTTTCATGGAGGGCCAGAGAGAAAGGGCTGGGCTTTCCATTGATTTCTTGTTGGTGGGGGACATGGTGGAAACAATGGTGGTGGCTGACGAGGCTAATAATGAATCTCCAGATTCTGACCTGCGGAGTAGTGGCGACGGTGTTTTTGAAAATGAAGATGAAGTTTATGGGTGGAATGGTCATTAATTTTTTAGTTTTAAGCCTTGGAGTATTTTTGTCTTTTCAGATTAGGTCAACACTATAATTACTTTAGTCCATGCCGAAACAATGTAATTTGGGTATATCTGCACCATTGCTCAAAATCTTAATGTTAGTTTAGCACTTTCATATTTTACAAGGTCATATTGGCACATTCGAAATTTAATAGAATTATTTATGCACTTTACCCTTGATTCATTTATTAGATATAACAAGACTGATTAAAGTCAATAAATCAATCAACAACTATTGATGTAAAATTTTATTATTTTAACAACCTTGAAGTCAAAATTATGTTTTAAATTAATCTTCGAACATTTTCGACATTGCTTTCGACAATATCTTCCACAATATTTTGATCACCATTATATTCACGATTTCTTTTGTCCACGTTACTTGCTTGCTAGAAGTGTAACACCTCAATAAATGTCTACTTATAGATAAGTAACTTAAACACGGATTTAATAGAACCAATTACAAATATTCCATAATAAGTTAGGAATGTCTTAGAAATGTTTTATGAATTAGAATACGAAACGTAATTTCACCTCACAATAAATATTGTAAAGTCCTCCGGAGTTGGACTTATGTATGGCATATTGTGAATAGTGGTAATCTGGTGTTTGAACACCACTGAGTGAATCCTGGTGATATGGTGTTTGAACACCACTGCTGTCCAGCAGTTTTCCAGCAGCAGTATTGTTGATGTCCACGATTTAAGGAGTATATTATGGGATATAATTGTGCGATCTGATCAGAATATTGTGAAGATAATTGATTGATTTCGTGGTCATCTAATTCTGGTAAACGAATATTCCTGTAATAGTTAGGAATTGGTTAAGTAGTTAATTATGGAACAAGTCCTATTGATAACAGGATTGTTCATTTAAATACCAGATTAGTATTAGATCTTTCTTTAGACTAGAAGTCTATTTGGGGTAGAAGTTCGACAAGGAAAGAAGTCTATTCAAGGCAGGATTGCGATGGGATAAAGTGAAGAAGATTACAACGCAATCATTGGGGCGTCCAGTGCTATTCTTTACGTTGAGAACTTTGGAGCAATCTGCCGTGTTTGTTTGGAGGTTCGTAAATCAACCGACCAAGTTCTTAAAGATCAGAAACAAGGAAGTCTTAATTCCTCGGGAGGAGGAGATCCAGGGAGACGTGTTGATCGTGAGGGTTCAACGGCGTAGGATCGACAGTGAGGGGAGCTCACAACATTCACTCTGTAGGTTAGCAATGGATTAGTATTTAAGTTAAGCTTCTTGTACTAAAGACTGCTTTCTAGTGAATGGTTTCTGATCTGGGCAAGGCCCCGCAGACGTAGGTGTATTTGCACCGAACTGCGTAAACAAGTTGTGTGTGCACTGCGTGTTTAGTTTTGCGTTTAACACCAAACTAATCTTGGTGTTCCAACACCAAACTGTTAAACAACTTGGCATAAAGGTTCAGAATTTAGGTGAAACTGAAATTCAATTGGTATCAGAGCTTGGCACTTGCTGACCCCTACACAGGGAGAGTGAGATCAGGTTTCACCATGGCACCAAAGGAGGGGGCATCAGTCACGCGACCACCATTGCTGGAACAAGGAAATTATGCTTACTGGAAGGCCCGTATGAAAGTATTCATTGGAGCTCTAGATGATCAAGCTTGGAACTATGTCATAAATCAATACACTCCACCTGCTAGTGACACAACTGAAGGATCAAGCTCCACTGCCACTAAACCATTCTCTAGGTATTCCACCGAGGAGCATAAAGCGCACGTGTCCAACTCAAAAGCATTGAATGCCATCTTTACGGCTGTGGACGAAGATCAGTTTAAAATGATTTCGAACTGTGAGACTGCAAAGGAAGCATGGGATGTGTTACAAATTTACCATGAGGGAACAAGCTCTGTAAGAGAATCAAAGCTGCAGTATTACACGACCAAATTTGAAGAATTGAAGATGCGTGAAGATGAAACTATCTCCGAGTTTAATGGACGAGTCCGAGATATTGCAAACAAGGCTTTTCAGTTTGGCAAAAAGTACAAAGATCAAAAACTTGTAAGGAAAGTGTTGAGGGCATTACCTCCACGGTTCAACATGAAGGTCACGGCAATAAATGAAAATGGAAGGATAGGAACAATGACACTTGATGAACTTATGGGATCTCTGGAATCGTATGAAATGGAGATGTTGCAAACTAAAACGGGGAAGAAAGAAATGGCGTTTTCAAGCACAAACACTGGAAAGGTTGATTACTCTACAGATAATGAAGAGACGGATGAAATTGCAAACATAACCAGGAATTTCTCCAGATTTATGAAGAAGATGAGCAGGAAACCACAAGAAAAGTCAAGTGGGAGCAAAAATCCGAATGCAAACTCCACTCCATGATTTGGTCAATCTACTGGTGTTGAAACACCAAAATTCAAATCGGTAAATCCGAACCTGAATAGAAGAATCCAGTGCAGAGAGTGTGAAGGTTTTGGACACATACAAGCTGAGTGTGCCAATACACTCAAAAGACAAGGAAAGTCATATGCCACAACCTGGAGTGATGATGATGGAGGAGATGATGTTAAGGATGAAGATGAGTATACAAATCATGTTGCTTTCGGGGTGTCAATGGTGGAGGTAGACGACTTCTGTAAGGAAAGTCTCAGTGTGCTGAACGAAGAAGAGATCTGTAGCTCAGATGAAGAAAGTAGAAGCGTTAGTGATGAAGACATTCGCAAAGAAAGCATGGAGATGTACAAAATGTGGTTAAAAGTGGCAGATGAAAACAAAGAACTCAAGGCTGAAAACAAGAAGCTAAGTGAGAATGCTAAAGTATATGCATGCGAAAAGGAAGAGGCGACTCGAGATCTGGAAAAACTCAAGAAGGAATTTGCTGTAGTGGTGCAACGAGCAGAGGAGGCAGAACAATCCATTAGACGCCTCAATACTGGGAAAGCTAAACTCGAAGAATGTCTAAGGATGGGACAGACGAGCAAATTTGGCATTGGCTATGAAAGGACAGTGAAAGAAGGAAATCATCAGACAGATCAAAATGCATCAGCTCCGAGAATAATTGAGAAGCATGGTTCCACAAAAAGAGTCAGACGATGCGGATACTGTGGAGTTCAAGGTCATGTGACAAACAGATGTTTTAGACTGATGAGAACCCTGTCTGTCAACACAGAATATCGAGGCATGCACACCAACCCATATCGATGTTTCAACACCAGTCCAGTTCGAGGTTTCAACACCAACTTGGAACATAAAACGCACAAATTCAACACTGGAGGATACAAAACTGGATCTCTCAACGCACGGGTGAATCTGAATCCGCAACAAGTCATTCGACCAGTACGCCAGGTATGGGTTCCAAAATCTCGAAATGTTTGTTTTTCTAGTTTTGTATGTTTTGGAGCACATACAGGAACCTCGTGGTATTTTGATAGTGCGTGCTCAAGGCACATGACTGGAGTTCCTGAATTCTTGCAAAAATTCAAACCTGGATTTGGTGGACATGTTAAATTTGGTGATGGAAAACGGAGCAGAATAATTGGCAAGGGTGAGTTGGCGATTAAAGGACTCCCTGTGTTTCAAGATGTATTGCTGGTGGAAGGTCTGAAGGCTAATCTATTGAGCATCAGCCATCTATGTGACGATGATATGACAGTTAACTTTGACAAAGGAAAATGTATTGTTAACCATGGGACTGGAGTATTCACTGGAACAAGGTCAATAGATAATTGTTATTTGCTCGATCAAGATGTGACATGCTTGAGCTCGAAGAAGGAAGACAGCACTCTATGGCACAGAAAATTGGGACATATAAATTACAAATCTCTGGCACGTATTTCCAGACTGAATGCAGTCAGAGGTATTCCTGAAATCGGTGAAAGCAAGGAGGTTGTGTGTGGCTCATGTAAAGAAGGAAAGCAAATTCGGATCCCACATCACGCTGTTCATGATGTTTCAACGTCAAGACTGTTGGAGCTTCTACATATGGACTTAATGGGGCCGATCAATACACCCAGTGTTGCAGGGAAGAAGTACATTTTTGTGTGTGTGGACGACTTCTCGAGATATACTTGGGTATCTTTTCTCAAAGAGAAGTCAGAGGCAGCTGAAGTTTTCGAGACCTTGGTGTACAAATTACACGTAGAAAAGGGATCTACTCAGGCAAGAATTGCCCGTATCAGAAGTGATCATGGAAAGGAGTTTGAAAACTCTAGGTTTAATGACATCTGTAAGACACTCGGTATACACCACGAGTTCTCTGCTCCCATCACACCGCAACAAAATGGTATAGTTGAAAGGAAGAATCGAACACTGCAGGAAATGGCCAGAGCAATGTTAGCCGAAAAGAAAATTCATTCTAAATACTGGGCTGAGGCGCTTCATACAGCATGCTACACCATCAACAGAGTATATTTGCGTCCATTTACTGAGAAAACACCGTATGAGATTTGGAAAGGGAAGAAACCTGATGTGTCGTATTTCCATGTTTTTGGCAGTAAGTGTTATATTCTAAAAGATCGTGAGCCGTTAGCTAAGTTTGAATCTAGAAGTGATGTCGGGATATTCTTGGGATATTCTCCCACCAGTCGAGCATACCGAGTGCTTAATCAACGTACTGGAACGGTCATGGAATCTATTAATGTGGTGGTAGATGATTCTGAGGATGACAGAGTTGGAGAAGGTGAAGTGCTGGAACCAGTGTTCCCTACCGGTGTTGAAACACCAACATCGTCAACTGGTGTTGAAACACCAGAAACCGAGACACCTGAATCTGAACAGCGTCCGTCCAGACAAATGCAACTTCGGGATCAACCTCGTGTAAATTACAGGGAATTGGCAGGATTATCTTGTTTCATATCACTCACGGAGCCGAAGAATTATAAAGAGGCTTTGCTCGATGAATATTGGATTTCTGCTATGCAAGAAGAATTACAGCAATTCGAAAGAAACAATGTTTGGGTTCTTACTCAACGACCTGCAAATGTCAATGTGATCGGTACCAAGTGGATTTTCAAGAATAAATCTGATGCAGATGGTAATATCACAAGGAATAAAGCACGCCTAGTTGCTCAAGGATACACGCAAGTCGAAGGAATAGATTTTGATGAGACTTTTGCACCTGTAGCCAGATTGGAGTCAATCAGACTGTTGTTGGCTGTGTCGTGCATTCTGGACTTTACTCTTTTCCAGATGGATGTCAAGAGTGCGTTCTTGAATGGGGTCGTGAAGGAGGAGGTGTATGTGGAGCAACCTAAAGGGTTTGAAGATCCACAGTTTCCTGATTTTGTCTATCGGTTGAATAAGGCACTATATGGCCTCAAGCAGGCCCCCCGAGCATGGTATGAGCGACTGACAACCTTTCTGATTAAAAAGGGCTATCGTCGAGGGGGAGTAGATCGGACTCTGTTCGTACTACACAGAGGTTCAAACATTCTGATTGCACAGATTTATGTAGATGATATTGTGTTTGGATCCACCTCTTCAGTCTTGTTAAAGGAGTTTGTTGACTTAATGACTAATGAATTCGAAATGAGCATGGTAGGGAAACTGTCATATTTTCTGGGATTGCAAGTTATTCAGGAGAAGAATGGTCTCTTCATCAATCAACAGAAGTATGCTGAAAACTTGATCAAGAGATTTGGACTTACAAGCGCAAAAGCAATACGCACTCCAATGGCTACTACTGATAAACTGACAAAAGATGAGCATGGACAAAGTGTTGATCAGAAAATGTACAGGAGTATGATTGGGAGCCTGTTGTACTTAACAGCAAGTAGACCAGACATTTGTTTGAGTGTTGGTATTTGTGCTCGCTATCAAGCAGATCCAAAGGAATCACATATGTCGGCAGTGAAGAGGATTATTCGGTATATAAGTGGAACAGTGGAGTATGGAGTATGGTTTTCTCGAAACAAGGATTCACAGTTAGTAGGATTCAGTGATTCAGACTGGGCTGGGAATGCTGATGATCGTAAGAGTACTACAGGTGGATGTTTCTTTGCTGGATCGAATCTAGTCAGCTGGTATAGCAAAAAGCAGAACTCCATATCTTTGTCTACGGCTGAAGCAGAGTATTTAGCTGCTGGGAGTTGTTGTGCACAACTATTGTGGATGAAGCAGATGATGAGAGATTATGGGTTTGATGATGTGAGTCTGACAGTGCTGTGTGATAATAAAAGCGCTATTGATATTTCCAGGAATCCTGTGCAACATTCGAGGACGAAGCACATTGATATTCGTCATCATTTTATTAGGGACTTGGTTGAAAAAGAAGAAGTTACAGTCCAGTATGTGCCAACAGCTGAACAACTGGCCGATATCTTTACAAAACCTCTGGATGGTGAGACGTTTGAAGTACTCAGACAACACTTGGGTGTCTGTCGAATGTGAGATACTCTGATCTGTACTTTCTATTGTATTATTTACTGTTGCTTTGATTCTTAGTTAATATGGTGAAAAAGAAAAAAAATGAAAAAAACCGAAAATACCAAAAATTTGTGAAGTGGTGTTTAAACACCGAGGACTTCAGAGGGAGAAAAATCAGCTGGGCCGAAAGAAAACTTATTGGGCCTAGGCTTGGATTCAGAAGGAAAGGAAAAGAGAAGGTCTTTTGGGTTTCGGAAAAAAGGGGGGAAAAAGGAGAAAGTGACAAATTGATTCCCACACAAACTCAAACACTCGACTGTTCATCTTCCTCATAGCTCACAGCTCCCTGTTCATCAGAAACAGTTGCCAAACCCTCAATTTTTGTAACCCACTCAAAACCCTGTAACAATGGCGAGCTCCAAGTTCAAGAAGATGGTCCGAGAATTTGTCAAGGTGCGGGTGCCGGAGAATCCGCGATTTGAAGAGCTCGATTTGGATGCGAATGTGGACGAGCTGTGTGGAGATCGAGTGCAGACACTAGCCAAGTGGGGTGGAAAAGTTCAGAGACGGAAAGCTAGGTTTGATCATTCTTTCGTCTATGATGGAATGTATTTTAGCTCTGTTCTTGATTTCATAGAGTGGATGGTGCAGAACAGGGGTTATGTAGACCTTAGAAAGTATGAAAATTTGCGTGGCAAGATTAACAAATTTAAACTTGAGGAATTGTTGACTGGTGGCATAGGAGAAATTAAGGAGATTAGTGACTATAATGCCAAACTAGTTGGAGTAGATTTCGGTGAACAGTATAAAGTTGGAGATGAATTAGGCCAATATTTTACTATCTATACACGGATAGGGTCCCTGCACAGGCCTATTCTCAGACAATTGGGTGATGATGCTGTGATTCAGCCCTGGATAAAAGTGGTGAAATCCACTGATGTAGCTATGGAGATGGTTTGTGTTGATGAGTCCCTGAATCAGACTCAAGAGTCACTCAGAAATTTGCCTGTTCCGGTTTTGGAGATTAGTGACAGTGAAGAAGAAGAAGGGTGTACTGAGAGAGTTGATACAGAGGAAACCCCGATGAATGAACCAGGAGATGCTTCTTCGCTGGATGAGGCTCTGGCAACATTTATGAGATCCGAGGAGGCTCTGACAGCATTTCTTGGATCAGGTTCTGAGAAAGAAGGTGATGAAGATGTGGCTGAGGATAAAAGAGAAGATGCAGATATGCCAGAAAGTGAAAAATTAAACTCTGCAACTGACAATGCAGAGTGTCTGGCTGTGGAAGAAGATACTGTAATGCAGGATACTGGTATTCCAACACCAGGAGAGGATCTGACTGAGGAGCAGAAAATTGCTGAGATGTTTGGGAGTGATGTTGAAACACCACTGAAGAAAAGTCCAGCTCAGGGACTTAAGAGGAGAAGGCAGCAAGATGGTGTTGAAACACCGTTTGCATCTGAAGACAGATCTTTGCCTCAGATGCCTGAGATTGTTGAAGAGAGTGTGGTCTCGGCAAGTAAGAAAATTCGGAGATCAAAACGATGCAGAGACAGGGGTACAGCTGACAGTTATGATAGTGACGAACCTATTGGACAGAAGCTGAAGAGATTGAGGGCAGAACGAAAGAAGAACTCTGCGGAGAAAATAAAGCCCAAAGTATTGCCTGCACCTGAGGTCAGTAAGGCCATCAGCAATGAACTATACGATAATGAGTGCCAAGAAAAGTTGGACTTCATCAGTGGGAGACGAATTCTAGCAGAAAGACCGGCTGATGCTGAGAAGTATGAAGAGTGTGGATTTTCTGATTTTCTCAGATACCTCAAGGTGATTAAAGCTGCTACATGTTTTGCTGAGTATAATAAACAAATGGTGGTGGAATTTTATTCGAACCTGAAAGAAGACTGTGAAGATGACGACTCTCAGTGGTTTCACAAAGTCTATGTGAGAGGGAAAGTAGTTGTATTCTCCCCTGAGGTAGTGAATAGATGCTTGCAGCATGGCACTCTCAAGAATACTCAATCGGTGTTCCAACACCAAATCCCAGAAAATTTTGATCAGGTGGCAATTGAGTTAACAGGAGGAGTGGAAAGCACTTGGCCACTGGCTGGGAGACAACAAATACCAGCATCCAATCTGACTTCCAGGTATTACTGTCTGTATACAGTAGCTGTTCATAATTGGATTCCTTCGGTAAACAACACGATTGTTACCAAGGAAATGGCAACTCTGCTTTATAGTCTGGGTGCGAGGCATCGAGTCAATCTGGGTAAGTTGATATTCAATGACATTATGGACTGTGCTCGTAAGACCCGGAAGGAAGCTTTGGTTCATCCTTGTATCATATCGATGGTACTGCTGAAAGGGGGAGTGGTTGCAAGGGAGAATGATGAAGTTATAACTACCCAAGCTTTAAGGCCAACCCTCAGGACTTTGAGTGGCCGTATAGTGAAGGATCTTCCATGGACACCTCCAGCAATGGGTTGCTCGAATGAAGGTGAAGCTCGGCTCAAAGCCATTGAGGCGAGAGCTACAGTGTGTCAAGAAATCCTTGAGCGTCATCAGGCAGCGATAGTCAAGATTCAGGGGGAGCTTGCAGATTTGGAGGCTGAGAGAGAAGCACTGTTGGCAGAAATTCCGAATGAAAATGGATCAGATGATGAAGATTCGGACAGTGATGAATCCGGGAGCACTGATAGTTTGGCCTGATTGAATTTTTTTCTTGGTGTTCTTGTCATATTAATGAATTCAGGGGGAGAATTTTTTGGATTTTTGAATTGCTAGCTGATTTTATGGTAATTTGTGCTGTTTGTGCTATCTGGTATTCTGGTATTCTACATTTATTATGCTGCTTGGTTTTCTGGTGTTCTATGGTGTTTATGCTAATGTGGTACGAATTCACCAATATGCCAAGGGGGAGATTGTAAAGTCCTCCGGAGTTGGACTTATGTATGGCATATTGTGAATAGTGGTAATCTGGTGTTTGAACACCACTGAGTGAATCCTGGTGATATGGTGTTTGAACACCACTGCTGTCCAGCAGTTTTCCAGCAGCAGTATTGTTGATGTCCACGATTTAAGGAGTATATTATGGGATATAATTGTGCGATCTGATCAGAATATTGTGAAGATAATTGATTGATTTCGTGGTCATCTAATTCTGGTAAACGAATATTCCTGTAATAGTTAGGAATTGGTTAAGTAGTTAATTATGGAACAAGTCCTATTGATAACAGGATTGTTCATTTAAATACCAGATTAGTATTAGATCTTTCCTTAGACTAGAAGTCTATTTGGGGTAGAAGTTCGACAAGGAAAGAAGTCTATTCAAGGCAGGATTGCGATGGGATAAAGTGAAGAAGATTACAACGCAATCATTGGGGCGTCCAGTGCTATTCTCTACGTTGAGAACTTTGGAGCAATCTGCCGTGTTTGTTTGGAGGTTCGTAAATCAACCGACCAAGTTCTTAAAGATCAGAAACAAGGAAGTCTTAATTCCTCGGGAGGAGGAGATCCAGGGAGACGTGTTGATCGTGAGGGTTCAACGGCGTAGGATCGACAGTGAGGGGAGCTCACAACATTCACTCTGTAGGTTAGCAATGGATTAGTATTTAAGTTAAGCTTCTTGTACTAAAGACTGCTTTCTAGTGAATGGTTTCTGATCTGGGCAAGGCCCCGCAGACGTAGGTGTATTTGCACCGAACTGCGTAAACAAGTTGTGTGTGCACTGCGTGTTTAGTTTTGCGTTTAACACCAAACTAATCTTGGTGTTCCAACACCAAACTATTAAACAACTTGGCATAAAGGTTCAGAATTTAGGTGAAACTGAAATTCAAATATATAAACAGCTATTTTTTTATTTAGAGTTCAAATCACCTAAAAAGTAAAAGTCCTAAGTGTACCGTGACGATGTATTGCTACCTAATTGCAAACCTCGCATGAAGATTTTTTCATTAGCTTTTGCTTAAGTTACTAAAAAATGGAAAAGGAGGAGAATGTGAATCATAAGCATATAATTTGGCACAAGTGGAAATTCATAACCTTATCTTAAACTCAAAAGCAAGAAGATTGCGTGCCTTCAAATGACGCGGACGCCACTTAATTAAAACTAAACCTACATCCCAGTGGGGAACTCCTTCGAATTCACAAGGACCAGGTCAATTATATTTAGAGTCCGTCTCTTGCGAGACCGTCTCATGGTGAGATCAGGAACTAGAGGTAAAATGGGAAAAGAGTAAACTAAATGTGGGGGCAAAAAACTAATAGAACTAGACTAAATTGCAAATTATCACAATTACACATTAAATCTCTGAACTTTTAAAACATCAATATGAAACTTCATCTTAAAAATTATTGCAATTTAATCGCTGGTCTCACATATACAAGACTTTATCTTATATTTAACCCCTTTTAACCTCATGTTTCTTTTATATATGGTAAAAAAGGGGTGATCATCAGAACAAAAAACACAGCTAAAACTTTGCATCAGTCGGCAACTACCAACAAAACCAGATTGACCCAATAGAATTGTTTGTTGAAACTGTGGTCAAATGGAAAACGAAATTTATGTCCGAAATTTGTATGTTCCCACCCATTCTAGCACGTTTATAACGTTTCCTGCACAGTTATGTACGTGTGGCATTAACTGAGAGCAAGTGGAGTAAGTTAATGTAAACTATTGCATAGGTAATTTGTATACGGTAAGTTAATCATGTAATAAAATGTGAGATGGAGGCAGAGATTTTCCTCTAAAATCAACACAAAATTTCATCTTCTTCAAATTTATTTGTAGTTTTCTAAAAGAACATTCCAGTCAAAATATTTAATAATTACGTCATGGTTCCTGCTTAAACTTTAGTTTGCCTTAAAACAGGATTTGATGGTAAATATAGTTGAATGCAGATACACAAACATATTGTATGAACGAGTACTCCCTTGATTCAATTTTATTTGCACATTTCTTTTTATTAAATTCTAAATTAAATTTGCACACTTTTCACTTAATAAAAAATTTAGTCACACAAAAGACTTTCATACTCCTAAATTTCTTATGATTTATTCTTAACGCCTCCTTAAAAGTAAAACTCCCTTTTCTTCAATTAATGAGTGATTCATCTTCTCAATCTCGTTACTCCAACCACTAATTCAACTCCTCCATCGCCATGTCCTCTATTGAGCCCGACTCAGGACCAGTGCAGGCTTTACGTCAGCACTGGAAATAGATTTTAAGTCCTTTGTACACCCTTTCTCCCAAATCTGTCTGCATGTGTCACTATTCACTTAGTCAAACTTTGTTATTTATAACTTAAATTTTAAGTAAGAGAAAGTCTCAGAAACTGCAATATTTTCATAAGCTTATAGATAGCCCACATGTGAAAACCCCAATCGTAATGGTTGAACCTTGTCTACAAAACTAACAATTTATGTTACTGTACAATAGGGAAATAAAATAATTTAGAAATACAAAAATCTATGTTGATTGTGAAAAATAAAAGGTAATAAATGAATCCAATCATTACTGAAGAGTAACAAAATTCTTCCGGCGTAAGATTCCCAGTGAGAATACTAACATGCAGTACCAAGATAATTACTGCAACAAAGACTAAAATTAGTCTCGACATGTTATCAAGCAAAAATTGAGAAGGATATAAGATAGAAGAGGAAATATAGTTTTGAAATGTCGGATAAATTCGTGTATATATACTATAAGATATAACCGTTTATAACTGTTGCATTACCGTTGGGAATATAGCTGTTTATAGCCGGTATATTACCACTATACATATGTTGACTAATTATAATTAAATGCTAAGAGTTGGTGTTGTCAAAGAAGATATAAATATATATATAGTGTGTATAAATATATATATATATATACAATAATAATAATAACAAATAAATAAGTAAGTAATAAATAAATAAATAAGTGAATGAATGAATGAACAAGTAAGGATAAATGGACGGCGGACGTAAGGAAATTTATCCAAAGTAATTTGGCAAATGGAATTGCTGGGAAGAGAAAATAAACGGCGGACGTAAGAATTTAATCCAATGTAATTTTGGCAAGTGGAATGACTGGGAGAAAGAAACGGCGGACGCAAGATTTTATCCAAAGTAATTTTTGGCAAATAGAATTACTGGGAAGAGGAAATGAACGGCGGACGTGAGGGAGAATTTTCCAAAGTAATTTTTTGGGCAAGTGGACATAGGTTACGGGATAAAATTTCAGGATGGTAGGTGTCAGAGCCTAGCCTTTTGTCCAGTATAAATAGTTGATCCCCGGTTCTTACTTCTCACACAACCTTAAGAAAAGTTTCTTCCCAAAAGAATAGTGGTGAGCAGTGATAAAGCAGGAGACAAAAGTTGCCAAGCTCAAGTCTAACCACAGTGAGTGTTTTCATTACCTTAGCATGAATTGAAGTAAAATATATATATTTATCTTGGGTACAGGCTGCCCTCGAACCCCTGCTCTGCCATCGAACCCCTACTCTGCCCTCGAACCCCTGCTCTGCCCTCGAACCCCTGTTTCTGCCCTCGAACCCCTGCTCTGCCCTCGAACCCCTGCTCTGTCCTCGAACCCTTGCTCTACCCTCAAACCTATGCTTTTCCCTCGAACCCCTGCTTCTGCCATCGAACCTCTGCCTTTGCCCTCGAACCCCTGCTTCTGCCATCGAACCTCTGCCTTTGCCCTCGAACCCCAGCTCTGCCCTCGAACCCCTGCTCTGCCCTTGAACCCCTGTCCTCGAATCCCTATTAAACCTCGGTCCTCGAATCCTTATTAAACCTCTGCCCTCGAATCCTTGTCCTCGAACCCCTATTAAACCTTGACCCCTCGAACCCCTACTAAACAGTACCACTCGAACCACTGAAAATTTCACCCCTCGAACCCACTAAAAGGCTTCACCCATCGAACCAATACCATTGGAACCTTACTCTTGAACCACTTACCCCTCGAACCTCACCACTCGAACTGGTACCACTTACCCCTCAAACCAGTACCACCCAATACCCGTTTCACTTGAACCTTCTCCATTCAAATTCACCACTCGAACCCTTTGTACTCGAACCCAACTACTCGAACCCCTTGTACTCGAATCCCTTGTACTCGAACCCCTGTACTCAAAATACACACTCGAACATGTACTCAAACTCCATTATAAAGGGACATACCTGTTAGACTTAAATTGATAATATATACTGATTGTTAAACTGAGTGTGTATATTACTGTGTTCAATTATCGTGAAACTGAATTATGAGCTGCTCCGATATTTTTCTGTGAATGACCGGCTTGTACTTTATCTTGCCGTGTCAAACTTGAATTATATACTGCTCTGATATGTTATGTGGATGACCGGCTTGTACTTTATCTTGCCGTGTCAAACGTGAATTATCTGCTACCTGATTACCTGTCTGTGAATTTCGGGGACCCCGGCGCGATTGTAGTTTGGTCGAAGTCAGCGGGGAACGGTACTGACCGGACCGTCTAATTAGACCGGCTACACGTGGAGTTTGATATGCTAGCATAATCACCTGACTGGTACGAGCTCATAATTGAACACCGGCGTGAATGGGAAAGTGAATTCTGAGCTGATAGCCTACGGGCATCACTGACTGGATTATGTTGTGTATGTTAGTCACAGTTGCCATATAGGCACTTGGCAGCAACTCAACATTAACCACCCGTATCCTTTTTACTATGTGCTTGGACATACATGGCTAATTGTTAATTGTTAATTATTAATTGTTAATTGTTAATTGTTATTATGTGATCACTAAAACTCAACTGGGTAAATACTGGCAATGAAACATCACTAAGCAGGGAGCTTACCTAGTTAACAACCCTTTTTCAGGTGAAAAAGAACAGTAAAAGAAGAGTGCTTGTTGTCTTTACTTTGTTTGGGAAAGATCCTGGCTACTTGAATTTTTATATGAACTTAGATGTTATAACGGTTAAGAGAAACTTTTATTTGACATTTGTAATAAATTCTTTACATTGTAATAGTAAAGTAGGTTTTTGAATTATTTAAATTACTTCCGCATAAACTTGAATTGCTCGTTAAACATCGGCCATTTCAGGAGCATGCTCAAACCCGACCCGATACTTGCGATGGGGTTTGGGGGTGTTACACCACATGGGCTATTACATTTAATGTTGTAATTTGGTTAAAATTTAAATATGGTATTTAATAAGTTAAAAAAAAGTAATAATATGTATTTGAATGTGAAAATATAAAAATACAGTATGATATAAAAATATATTTTCAAAATTTTTAAATTTTTGTATGTAATTTAACAGATGCAGTGTATAAGGTAAAAATTAAGTGGTTTGTCCATAAGATCCACTCTTCACGTAATATACTATAAGATAATATATTATCATGTGCGATATCATTAGAATTGTGTTGACATCTATTTTTATAATAATTTTTATTATTTTTAAATATGTGCAATTAAAGATAACAATGGTAAAAAATAGTTTTGATCAATTTAAAAAAATTAAAATTTACAAATAAAGCTGAAACAGAGGGAGTACCTATTTTCTCTTTTTAATTTAATTCTTAAAAATGTAGACCACGTGTTTTCCTCTTTTAGTCGATCACTTGGGCCATTTAAAATTGATTTTGACTCGAAGTCAATTAAGAAGAAGAGCATTTCATGCCTTATTTATTTAGGAATTGAGATTTTTTTTATTTTTCGATCAATTTAGGTGAAGGTGGTGTGGTGGCGTTATCTTTTGCAAGAGGCGGTGGCTGTGGATGCAATGCTAGAAGGGTAACATTGTCATTTTATATGATCAAAATTTTTACAATCTCTCCCTCTTTCTGCAAATAAAGGTGGGACAAAAAGAGTATAATTTTTAAATTAAAAAATGCGATATTTAAATTTAGAGTCCCTCTTGGAAGACGGTCTTTCCATAAGTAATGGAAAGACCAATGTTTAAAATAAAAATTAGAATAAAAGAAGATAAAATTTCTGGGTTGCATGAATCAGGTTATAAACTTTAAAATTACTACACGTTGCATAATGAATTTTTAATATTGCAACTAAAATATTTTATTTTTTATTATTCTAATTAAACCCCGTATTTCTATAAAACTATGGAAAGACAATCTTTTCAAAGATTTTGCCTTAAATTTATCGTTATTCTTAACAATATTTTGAAAATCCGTCATTGAGAATATTTTCTCATTCAACTTTACAACAAAGTTGTGCTCTAAAGCTAGACAGTTTTGAACGAACTTTCAACAGGCTGCTGAACTTTGAAGATGAGAACTTTTTTAGGGATTGAAGTTTTCAAGTTTAGAAGATTATTGGTAAGTTGAACTGAATACAAATTCCGGAGAACGGTAGTATATATTGATCATTATATGTACCTGTCATTTTTTACTTTCAGAAATGAGATTTGATCCGTACAGAAATTGTCAAGAAGTTTGAACAACCGAATCCTTAGCATTTGACTTACAAAACAAAGCCTGGAGATGATTCGGGGAAAAAAATCCTCAACTGATAAAGTCAGCCCCTGATATCAGTCATATAGTCAAAGAGAATAATAGTGAATGAATAAAAATAAATGTCATATTTATGCTAATTAAATCCTAACAATTATGACATGTAACTGCAATTATTATTAAATATGTATTAAATAACAAGGCAAAGTCTTGGGAAAGACGGTCTTTCCATAGGCTAATGGAAAGACGGGGTTTAATTAGAATAATAAAAGGTGAAAGGTCTTAGTTGCAATATTAAAATTTTAATATGCAACATGTAGTAGTTATAAAATTTATAACCCGGTTTATGCAACCCGAAAATTTTATCTTCATTTCTTCTAATTTACACTTTAAACCTTGGTCTTTCCATAACTTATGGAAAGACCGTCTTTCAAGAGACAGACTCAAATAACAATATTGACTCATGCACAATTAAATATGTATTAAATAACAATATTGACTAAACCAACTCCAACTCCATATATCATCGAAATTTAATGAGAACGTTGGAACTACTTGAAAAAGTCACGAGTACCCCGCTGAATTATATGAATGCGAAATTGACTCCACGGTGTGCTACATGTCGATCAAGACCGAGTGTATTTTGGAAGACACTTTTGAAATTTAAAATATATTCCTTCTTCTAGAATTGCTTCATCATAAAAACACAGACGCAAAAATGTACAAGTATGACCAGTTGCTATCTTATGGTACGAAGTTATGATTTTATGCCTAATATTTGTATGAGTGTCTTCTGACAGGCGGCATGTCCATACGATTATGGATAGGCTATTTTTTTTTTATCATACAAAATTTAGAACTTTTGAAAGTATTTTTTATATCATATATTTTTATATTTTCACATTCAAATACTCCGTACATATTATTGCTTGTTTTAAATTATAAAATGCAGTATTTAAATTTATAAAAAAATTATAACACTTAAGGTAAAATTCCAAGAGAACTGTTCATAATCTTATGGAAATACCACATTTCGTGAGACTTTCTCTATTTTTATACTCATACCTACTTTATACACTTATTGAATAAAACAAGTCCTTTTCTCCACTTTTTTGTAGAAGTGGCAAAATAAGCTTGTGTATCCGCGGATTGTTTATTATAATTTGGATGAGTATAGGTAAAATAGGTATGTGTCAAATGGATAACGTATTAAATGAGTAATTGAAAAATAAAAGTGGATTGGGTTGGATTCGCAAGCTGATTGTGCATTCAATATATGGGTTGAAATCTACATGTTTTGCCCATTTGAATTGATAAGTAAATTCATATTGACCAATATATGGGTTGAAACCAGCATATTCATGCATGTGGGTTGGTATATAAACTCATATGGGTATACATATGAGTTGACTTTTTTATGCTCCTCCCCGCCGATCAAGGCCATTAAGGTTGTGATAGGCTTTTCTTTAAGCGCTATCATTATCATTTGGTTCGGATAAAGAAAGTCCCTTCGGTCGGTTCACTTAGGTGGCATTCCCTTATCTTTTCAGAGTTGTTTTTATTTGAGATGAGAAAGGAGCACCAGCCGAGCGCCACGAATGAATAAAAAATTGACAGCAGAGGGAATCAATGATTTTTATTCGATCAAGTTCTAGCTAGCAACATGTCGATTACATCTGGATTTGAAATCACTGCTTATATACCCGGTATTGGCCATAATTTACAAGAACATTCTGTAGTCTTAGTAAGAGGGGGAAGGGTTAAGGATTTACCGGGTGTGAGATATCTAATCCACGAGTTGAGCCAATCCAATCCATTTGACCCATCATAAAACGGGTCGAAATGGACTGCACCCGTTTTAAAAAAAATTATCATATTATCTAAACTGTATTTGACTCGTCCATCCACTTACCATCCCCCCTCATTTAGGTTGTCACATACAATTGGTTAAACAACACCAGAAAAGTAATTTCCCTTAAGAATGAGAAGAGTCTTAGAACAGAAAGAGCAGAAACGGGAAGGAAGAAGAACAGAGCGGGAAAATGTCAAGCTGAAGAAGAAGAATGGTGCTTTCTATAATTTTCGGTACCTTCTCTTTTCCTCTTTTCTCCTTTTAATGCCATTCAACCATCTAACTAACTACTTCTGTAACTGAATCTGTTAGAACAGTTCTTGGATGAATGCTGTTGGTTTAATCCGTAGCTGTTCTTAGCTTTATATTGCTGCTTCTGTGTTTGAACGTTTTCCCCTTTTTACCCTTGTGTTTAGTTGGGCCATGTGACAAAGCTTTCCCCTTCAAATCCAGCTTGTCCTCAAGCTGTTAAATTTTCAATATCTGAATTCTGGAAATTGATTAATGATGAAGGTACTATCTTCCCATGATGATTCTTCTGTGGGAATATGTTGCCATTTAATCAGCCATTGAATCTTCTGTGTAGAACCATCCTGTACCATTCTTCTCTGTAGTATATCCTGTGGTTTTAATGGAAAGAATTCACCCTGCTCAGCACTAGGTATATGAGTGATGGTAGTTGGGGGTGGTCCGTGATGTGGTTTCAGCAATGAAACATGGAAAACCGGGTGGATTTTAGCAGTGACCGGAAGTTGTAACTTGTAGGACACAGCTCCTATTCTCTGAAGCACCACATATGGACCAAAAAACTTAGGAGCCAACTTAACATTACTCCTTTGAACCACTGAATACTGTCTGTATTTTTGTAACTTCAAATAGACTAGGTCCCCCACCTGAAAAGTTCTGTCTGATCTCTTATTATCTGCTTGTGCCTTAAACCTTTCCTGTGCCTTTTTTAAGTGATCCTGGAGCAATAGTTGTATGGTCTCCCTTTGAATCAACAAATCCTGAGTAGCAGGTATGATCACATCTGCATATTCCCCTAAAGGAATCTGTTGAGGCTTGACACCATAGAGGGCCTCAAAGGGTGTCATTTTAATGCTAGATTGATAGGAGGTATTGTACCACCATTCTGCCATACTGATCCAGCTCTTCCAAGTATCTGGTTTATCCCCACAAAAACATCTCAGATATGATTCCAATATTTGATTTGTTCTTTCTGATTGCCCATCTGTTTCAGGATGGTAAGCACTGCTGAACTGGAGTTTGACTCCCAGTTTGGTAAATAGCTCCTTCCATAATTGACTAGTAAAAATTCTGTCCCTATCACTTGTAATGGATTCTGGAATCCCATGTAGTCTGTAGATTTCAGATAGAAATAGGGAAGAGATTTGCAAGGATGTGAACGGATGAGCCAATGCAATGAAGTGAGCATATTTTGTTAATCTGTCGACCACCACCATAATGGTATCACAATCTTGAGATTTAGGTAGCTTCCCCACAAAATCCATTGTGATGTGTGTCCATGGTCGAGAGGGAATCGGTAGAGGTTGCAATAATCCGGGAGGGGAAATGTTTTCATGTTTACTTCTCTGACAAATCTCACACTGTCTGACATACTGTACTATGTCCTCTCTTATATTAGGCCAAAAAAATAAGGATTCAACTCTTTTAATCGTAGCAGTTTGACCCGAATGACCTCCCAAAGCTGAAGCATGCATTGCCTGTAATATAACATTTCTGATCTCTTGAGATGACCCTATATATATCCTGCTGCCTTTCTTTAAGAGACCATTAATATACTGATATTCACTGTTGGACTGAGTGTTATGTTCCAAAGTAGCTTGAATTATGTATCCCTGGGCCTGTTCATCCTCCTTATAACTTTCCAAGATTTGATTCATCCATGAAGGTTGAGCTGATGTAATGACTTTCAGCTGATCTGATAGTTCTGTTGGTAGTGTTGAATCACAATTTTGCTCCTGCCTATCTTGGAATACCTGCTGTTTGTGATCCTTGTTCCCTGTAGCCTCTTTCATTCTTGACAATGCATCTGCTACTATATTCTCTTTCCCTTTTTTATAGTGGATCTCAAAGCTGAGTCCAAATAGTTTTGCAGCCCATTTATGCTGTAAGGCATTGTTCAATTTCTGACTCAGTAGGAATTTGAGGGATTGATGGTCTGTTTTTATTATGAAGTGGTGACCTATCAAGTAGTGTCGCCATTTATCAATAGCCAACACAATAGCAAGTAGCTCTTTTTCGTAGGTTGAAAGACCTTGATTCCTTGGACAAAATGATTTGCTAAGAAAAGCTATTGGATGCTGATCTTGCATCAAAACTGCTCCCATGCCTGTGTTGCTTGCATCTGTCTCTATCACAAACTCTTTGTCAAATTCGGGTAGTTTAAGCACAGGTGCAGATGTGATAATACTTTTCAATTTTTGAAATGCCTCAGAAGCATCACTTGTCCATCTGAAAGAGTCTTTCTTCAGCAAGTTATGTAGGGGTCTACACACTGTTCCATAAGCTCTAATAAACCTCCTGTAATAGCCGGTTAACCCCAGGAAACCTCTTAGTTCCTTAACATTTCTTGGAATCGGCCATTCCAATATGCAGCTAACCTTGTTAGGGTCCATTTTAACTCCAGCCGAAGTAATGATATGCCCTAGATATTCAACTTGTGTCTGAGCATATACACATTTAGATGGTTTTGCAAACAACTTGTGTTGTCTCAACAGCTCTAGCACCTGTTCTAGATGACCAGTATGTTCATCCAAGGTCTTGCTATAAACCAAAATGTCATCAAAAAACACCAGCACAAACTTCCTCAAATGATCCTTAAAAATCTGATTCATTAATGATTGAAAGGTGGCAGGTGCATTAGTTAAGCCAAAAGGCATTACCAAGAACTCATAGTGTCCACTGTGCGTTTGAAATGCTGTTTTATCAATATCTTCTTTTCTCATCCTTATTTGATGATATCCTGCCCTTAAGTCCAGCTTAGAGAAAAACTGAGAACCATACAACTCATCCAATAGTTCATCAATTATTGGAATTGGAAACTTATCTTTTACTGTAAGATCATTCAATTTCCTATAGTCTATACAGAATCTCCATGAGCTGTCTTTTTTCTTTACTAGCAATACTGGTGAAGAATATGGACTATTGCTAAGTTGGATTACTTGGTCTTTAAGCATTTCTTCAACCTGCCTCTCAATTTCAGCCTTGTGAGCATGTGGTTGTCTATATGGTCTTATTTGGAATGGATGTGAATCTGTCAAGGAGATGTTGGATTCCTGTTGGTATCTTACAGCCTTCTTTCTGTGATTCCACTTTTTTGTTATCTGATTCTGCAAGGTGAGCTACCTGTACATGAGTTCTCCTCAGTTCCTGTTTAGAGTCATCAACACTAGCTTCTTGTGCCTTCATAGAAGTGTGGAACAATTTCCTCTTCTTAAACTCAGTAAGCTGCTTAGCTTCATAACCTCGGATCAGATTTACCTGTACCTCCTTATCTGTTCCAAAGATTGTCCAGTTCCTCCCTTCATTCCAGAAAGTGATACTACTATCCTTGAAGTCAAATGAGATTGGACTGTAAGCCTTCATCCAATCCACTCCCAGAATAATGTCCAAACTTCCCAAGGGCAGTAACCTCAAATCGTAGCTAAAAAGGTGCTGATTAATCTGCCAATTTACCTTTGGACAGTAAGAATTTCCCAGAACCTTTCTCCCATCCGCCACTTCAACCAGAAATGGTTTTTGAGTAACTTCCTGTTTCAATTTTAACTGTTTAACTACCTCTGGATTGATAAAACTATCATTACTTCCAGTATCCATCAGTATGCTAATAGTCTGGCCTTGTAATCTTCCATATACAATGATAGAATTGCATCTAGAGTTGTGACCCCCTACTGCTCTTAGGAAAGAATTTTCTGATTCCATTTCTTGGATCTCATTCTCATTGTACATCTCCGGTTCCCTTTCCACAACGAATATTTCCTCCATTACCTCCTGATCCTTGGCATTTAAACAATTAACTTGCCTAAATTTACAAGCATGACCAGGACCAAATTTTTCACCACACTTAAAGCACAATTGATTTTCTCTCCTAAATTGTAGCTCCTGAGGTGATATTCTTCTAAATCCACTCTGTTGGAATCTCTTATCATTTCTATTTTCCAAAGAGGATTCAGAATTCTTCCAGTGAGGTTTATCAGCAATGTTCTTCATGTTAGCACCACTAGAGTTTACTGGATTAGTGGAGCTCCAATTCTTATTTCTCTTGGTTATCATATTCAAATTCTGCTCTTGTAGTAAGGCCAATTCAACTGTTTCTTGAAGAGTTTTAGGCTTGAATAATTTCACCATAGGTTTCAACTCTTCTTTTAATCCACTCAAAAAACTTGAAATGAAATATGTTTCAGGTAATGCAGGATTCTTACTGATGGTTTCAGTTCTGAGCTCTTTGAAATTTTCCTGATAGCTTCGGACTGTATCCTTTTGAATCAGTTTGTTGAACTCCTCGATCTCATCTTTACCCCCCAGTTCTCCGAATCTTTTCATAACTGCCTCTTTGAATTCACACCAGCTCCATTCATTTTTAACATGCCTTTCCCCTTGGAACCAAATTTCTGCTCTATTCTCCAGGTAGATCTCTATTGACTCAACCTTTTGGTGATCTGGTATATTGAAGAAGCTGAAGAATTTGTCACACTTCCGAAGCCATTCCCTCGGCCTCTCACCATTGAACACTGATAGTTCAATTCTAGGATGATTATTTCCTGAATTTCTCCCTATTTTCTCCTTCCATGGAAAACTGACATCCTCCGCCTTCCCTACGTCTTCTTCTAATGGATGATCAGTTCTCTCACCCGGATTGTTACCTCGTTGCTGAGCCTTTTGTGAAACTCCATGGCGATATGAATAGCCCACCGCATGAGAATGGATTGACTCTGCTTCATCGTTCACCTTGAGTTTGCCCATTGTTTTCTGGAAAAGAACAGAGATCCGATCCTCCAACTGTTGGAATCGGTGATCCATCCGTTCCTCTATTACTTTGTTCATTGCATCAAATTTCTCCTCAATGGCAGCATAGACCTGAACGCCGTGACCTTCTAATTGCGTCTTCAGATTTGAAGCGAGCTCGGCTATTTTAGCATCCTGATCTCTGATATGGTTTTCAATGGATTTTAAGCGTGTATTCTCAGCCATGGCCAAGGAATCACTGCTCTGATACCACTTTTGTCACATACAATTGGTTAAACAACACCAGAAAAGTAATTTCCCTTAAGAATGAGAAGAGTCTTAGAACAGAAAGAGCAGAAACGGGAAGGAAGAAGAACAGAGCGGGAAAATGTCAAGCTGAAGAAGAAGAATGGTGCTTTCTATAATTTTCGGTACCTTCTCTTTTCCTCTTTTCTCCTTTTAATGCCATTCAACCATCTAACTAACTACTTCTGTAACTGAATCTGTTAGAACAGTTCTTGGATGAATGCTGTTGGTTTAATCCGTAGCTGTTCTTAGCTTTATATTGCTGCTTCTGTGTTTGAACGTTTTCCCCTTTTTACCCTTGTGTTTAGTTGGGCCATGTGACATAGGTCCTCAGACCCAATTTAAGCCCAACATATCTTTCTCACTTGAATCTTCAAATGGGCCAGTTCATCCCAAGGTGAAGATTTGGAGAGTTTTAAGAAACGAGGGCCCATATATGAGTGGAGAGTTGGGCTGAATTTGTGAAACCTTTTCAAAAAGTCTAAGACTGGGTCAGCAGAACATGGGAGCAAGTTAGCAGTATTATTATGAGAGGACAGCTGCACGTTGTACCCATGTGCTTCTAACATGCTCCGCCAATTTTTTGAGGCTTCACTGTGAAGCATAACAAAGCACACGAAATCTATTGATGTTTATTATACGGGCAAAACTGCATTATGCCACAAAATTTTATTGTTTAGAACTTAATTTTTACTGCTGTTGTGTAAATGGGCCTAGCATGTATCAAGTTGTAATGTCTTTTAACTATTCATATTATATAGAGAGCCGGATCTTGGATATGGACGTATATACTGTTTGTGGATTTTAATCCAGCGTTTATTATTGCTTGGGGGTGATTTTTTTTACAGCAATCATTATCATGTTGTTCAAAAAATATATTTAATCGTTGAGAAAGTCTCAGAAAGGGTGGTCATTCTATAAGCGTATGGACAGTCCACTGTGACTTTTACATTAATTGCTGTAATTTTTTGTAAAATTTAAATATTATATTTTAAAGGTCAAAATGAGTAATAATACGTATTTAAACGTGACAATATAAAAATATATGATATAAAAATTATTTTCTTAATTTCTAAATTTTGTGCTATGTACTTTAACAAATGTAGTGTATAAGGTAAAAAATAAGTGGTATGTAAATAAACTTATGAACGGAGCGCATGCTAGGAGACCTACTCTTACTAGTGAATATCTTTACCTATGTATAACAACGGCTAATAAAATGTTAATAAAACTACAGTATATGTTACGATGAATTGACCAATGCACGATGATATTGTCATTCATATATATATATATATATATATATATATATATATATATTGTGATTAAATTTAATACGGAGTAGTGAAAAAAAATGATAGTGCAAATAGAAGTGGCACTGATTGAGTATAATATTATGTCGCCGTCGCGGCACTTTCTTCCGGCGTTTAACTTGATGTGGAGTGTAAAACAAGGGTGAGTGGTTTTCCGCAATCCCCTCGAGACGTGAAAAAACATTCTCATGTTTCTTGCAGTGCCTGCTCATCACCATTTTCAGACTATTTCATTATTTTATAAAAAGAAAAAGTATGTTAATTAAACAATCACCGAACGACGGTCTTTCTATAAGTCATGAAAAGATCAAGGTTTAAACTGTAAACTATAAGAAATTAAGATAAAATTTTTGGGTTGCATTAATCGGGTCATAAATTTTATAACTACTCCACGTTATATAATAATTTTTTAATATTGCAACTAAAATCTTTTACATTTTTATTATTCTAGTTATACCTCGTCTTTCTATAAAGTTATGGAAAGACGATCTTTCTGGAAACTTTGCCTAGTTAATATAATAAAAATAATTAAACATAAAAAAGTGTGTCAAAAGTGTGAAACGAAGGGAGTAGCTATTACTATATCAGCATAATGTGTCAAATTTTGGGGATAATTGGAATACTAAATTAGCTTGAAAACATGGGAATTTAAAGAAATATTATAAATTTCTTCTGAAGATCGAATGTCACTCAAGCGATAAAATTTAGTGATACCACGACAAAATTATGGATCTGTGGAGGGACTTCATCCGGGATTTATTTGGAACATTATTTAAAAATTCTAAAATAATTATATCTTTATGCTCCCTCCGTTTTTTTTTCATTGGCACACTTACTAAAAGTGGTATTTTTTTTTAATTGGCACTGTTAAAGTGAAACCTCCCTGATTATGAGGGTGTATTATGAAGAATAAATAGGCAGAATACATGGAACTCTAGTTAAACCCTAGGAACATGAGTTGGGCTTTGGCCCATTTATCTATCTCTAATACCCCCCCTCAAGCGAAGCGTCGGGTTAACCGAAACGCAAAGCTTGGAACGAAAAAATTCAAACAATGGCTTTGGAAGCCCTTTCGTGAAAATATCCGCAAGCTGCAATGAAGTGGGCACATGACTGACACGAAGCTTCCCAGAGGCAACTAACTCTCGAACAAAATGGTAGTCGATGTCGATGTGTTTCGCCCGCTTATGAGCAACAGGATTCTGAGCTAAGAAGATCGCGCTGTTGTTGTCACACAAAAGAAGAGGCGAACCATCCAGCGGAAAGTGCAACTCCTTCAGAAGGTGGGAGAGCCAAATGACTTCAGCAGCCGTATTTGCAAGAGCGCGGTATTCAGACTCCGAGCTTGAGCGCGAGACAGTGGGTTGCTTCTTGGCACTCCAGGACACCAAGTTGTCTCCCAAGAAAACAGCATAACCATAGGTCGAACGACGCGTCTCCAAGCAGCGAGCCCAGTCGGCATCGGAGTAAGCACAAACATCAGAGGATCCTCCCGTGCGAAAAGTGAGACCAAGGTGGGGCGTTCCAGCCACATACCGAAGAATCCGTGTGACAGCTGCAAAATGATCCTCCCGAGGATCCTGAAGGAACTGACTGACAGAGTTGACAGCAAAAGTCAAGTCTGGACGGGTGATAGTCAGATACTGAAGGGCACCCACCAGAGAGCGATAAAAAGTCGGATTACCAAAAGGAGCACTGGAGCTGCTGTGAAGCTGTGAGAGTGGAACGAACGGAGTGGTAACCGGAGATGTGTCAGTCATGCCTGCCCGAGAAAGAATATCACGAACATACTTGGCTTGCCCAAGAAAGAGACCGGAAGGAGAAGGGGACACCTCAAGACCAAGGAAGTAAGTCATAGACCCTAAATCCTTGATGGAAAACTCCTTATCAGTCCGAGAGATGAACTGGCGAATGGCACCCTCATCATTGCCAGTGAGAATGATGTCATCAACATAGACCAGGAGATACAGCAGTGTAGAACCCCGAGAGAAAACAAACAGAGATGTATCCGACGAGCTACAAACAAAACCAAGCTGACGCAAAAAAGAGCTGAATCTATCAAACCAGGCACGAGGAGCCTGTTTCAGGCCATAAATAGCTTTCTGAAGTCGGCAGACATGAGTAGGACAAGCAGGATCCTGATAACCGACAGGCTGTGCCATATAGACCGGCGTGTCAAGAACGCCATTGAGAAACGCATTCTTTACATCAAGCTGATGCAAGGACCACCGTCGTAGAGTAGCTATAGCAAGAACAGTCCGAACTGTGGCAGCTTTAACTACCGGACTAAACGTGTGATCGAAATTGAAGCCAGGAATCTGCGAGTAACCTTGAGCGACCAGACAAGCCTTGTAACGATCAATGCTGCCATCAGGTCTGTATTTCAAGCGATAGACCCATTTCGACCCAACAATATTGGCATTCGAAGGGCGAGGTACCAACTCCCAAGTGTGCTGTCTTCTAAGTGCATCCATCTCCTCATCCATGGCACCTACCCATTTCGAGTCCCGACGAGCTGCACGATAGTCGCGAGGCTCAGAATGATCCATAACTGCAGCTAGGAGACCAGTGGGAACAAAACCAGGATGAGATTTTGAGGGTGTATTATGAAGAATAAATAGGTAGAATACATGGAACTCTAGTTAAACCCTAGGAACATGAGTTGGGCTTTGGCCCATTTATCTATCTCTAATAGGCACTTGCTATTTTGGGCAAGTTTAAGGTTTTTACATCCACTCATTTTACTTTATCTTCTTTCAATTCAATTTCATCCACTCATTTAGCACCCCCTCAATTCTAACACCAAAAGAGAGGTGCCAATGAAAAAAAAACGGAGGGAGTATTGTGCTCTATTAAAATAAAAATATGAGTTCAAATGAGAGTTTAGTATGATTGAGTAAAATGTGAGATTCTTGTAAGATCACTTAACTATTAAGACAAATTTATTATTTTTTTATAACTTTTAATGTAAGATTATAATTATTTATATGTTAAAATACATTTAAAAAGAAATTAAAGTTATGAAAATCTCGTTACATTGCATAAAAAAACAAATATACAATAATTTATTAATCATGTGAATTATAAAATAACCTTATTTAATAATTAGACAGCATAAAATAAATTTTGCAAAGAAAAATATAAACCATAACACTGATTAATAAATAATTCTAGGACGAAAGACTCTTTTAATCAATTTTCATATACTGCACATTTCTGCTAGTGGTACTCCCTCCGTCCCAAGGGAATTTGCACAGAATCTTTTTCATGGTCTCCAAAAAATATGTTTGACTGTAAATATATGTAACTACGAACAAGAACGACACATATAAAATTGATATTTAGAAACTATATGTTATGATGAATCTAACAATATCTCATACGATAATATTATTTTTCATATATCTACTCAAATATGTGGTCAAATTTTAACAACTTTGACCTCCAAATAGTAAGTGTGCAGATTTGGCTGGGACGGGGGGAGTACATTTTATTTTCATATACTCGTTTAAAAGTCATTGCATGGTCAACAAAAAAAGTCATTGCAAAGCTCGATGAGCGGTTTAGTGGAAGTGGGTAAAATAAAGTGAAATGAACTTTTGACAATTTGACATGGTAGCTATTAGCTACCCTATTTCATGCAAATAGTCCATTGATTGTATAACTGAAAAGTGTTGCAATTTCATAGTAATAAATTGTGAGAATATAAAATTCGTAAATTAAATAACAGAATTAAATTGTGATATGAATCCTATAAATCAATTATAGATAACCCTAAAACACACATTAACTTATCAACATATAAATTAAATCATAGATTCATATATGTACCACGACGCTTTGTTAAGGTTATAAAGTCGTAAGTCTAAAAAAATATTTGATAATAATAATGAAGACCAACGTAATTAAATCGTCAAGTTATTTCATTGTCCTTGTCCTTGTCCTCACAGATTCATTTTGTATGGACATCTATTTTCCAAAATTAAATGGTAATGTGTAGAATTTACAAACAAAACCATCTCATTGTATTTGTGCTCAATTCAAGATACCGTCACCAACAAAAAATTGTATACAACATAAATTAAGTGGGATCGATCAATAGTGAATGAGACACGTAAAAATAAGAGATTAAAGAATAAATTACTTTATCTGCTATTGATCCAAAGAGGATATATCCATACTACTATGAAAACCGTAATTACATAAATGTAATATTTCATTTTTTACAATGAAGGACAAAATCAGATTGGGATGAGCCCAAAAGAAGTGACAACATTCGTAACAAAAGATGATCTCGGTTATTCGCAACTTTCCTCATACTCGAGAATACAAGTCGTGGAATAAAGATAAATCACATTAAAAAGAATTTTAGTTATCCACTATTCTGTAGAATCAGTACGCATCATAAGGAAATTAAGTGTAACATAAATTTCAATTGATAACATATATCCAGATTTGCTCTTATACAAAGAAGAAGACCAAGTTTGAATCATTAAATTATACCCATAGGGTGTAAGTAACAATATTCGTGCACAAATATTGCACGAACTCGAAGCTCTAAACTGTTCCATTTGCAGAAGAGTTATTCAAAATACATTGAAATGCAAATGCTTATTTAACCCATGCAACAAATCATTCCACTTCATTATGCTTTTCAATCAACTTCACTTCTTTCACTTTCCTCTCTCAAACGTGACCCAGTTGGAATAAACAAAAAGATTTGCAATCACGAATCATAAAGAACAATTAAGGGTTGCAAACACAAATCCTAAATTTTGGTTCTGGAATTCATTGGAGGAAAAATAAATTTTGAAAATGTTATTATCAAAAATGAAAATTTCAAAAATATAAGAGGTCAAAATTAAACGAAAATCGAAAAACGCTAAAAAGCAATAAATTGTTATTTTGAGACTTTAAACGATCTCAAATGGCCAAAAAACACCACGACCTCGAGACGGTTAAGCAATTGTAGTGCTCGTCGAGACGGTTCCAACACCACCAAAATCGCCTGATTCCAAACCCGGACGTAAGAGTATGCTCAAAACCATATCGAACATTTGCGATCATTCTCCCAGCATCAAAAAGTGTTTATTTAAGCATCATATTTTCATTCAGCCTTAAATTATTTTTAAAAATTAATAAACCGATTTTGCAGTACTCACCAAGAAGAATTTAGAATTTCAAATCCACCAACCACCTTCACCAACACATTGCCAAGTAAATTTCATTTAAAATGAAGTTCAGAATTGACCAAAGTCAACCCATATATTGCCTTCATTTTTCCACCAATAATTAATAATTGAATATGAAACCACCAATAATTAATAATTGAATATGAAACCACCAATAATTAAAAGTGCAGCACTACCAATACGTGAATGTGGTCTGGGAGACATTGAGCATGACTGTCCTTCACGTCTTTAGCTCTGAAATTACTCGCATATCTTATTTTGATATTGCATAATGTTTAACTTTTTTGTTTTAATGCAAAAGATAAGAAAGGTAAGTATTTAATATCATAATGCCCGATCATACAAAGATATAAAGATATTTGTCCAATTAACTATCGTTAACAACAATGAAGGGAATCAATAAATAGGAATCAATGCAAGATTCGATGTTCATGAATTGGTTTGACGTAAAAATTAACTATCGTTAGAATTGAATGAACTAAAATAAGTACGTTGAATTAAAAATAGTTATGTACGTATGACTAAAATAAGTTAAAATTTATCAAATGAAATTTATGCTGAATTGAACTGGACTAAATTGAACTAAACTGCCCGAAATGCAAATAAGCTTCGGAGAATATGGCCTAAGTTCTTTTTAATGAATTGAATTAAACAGGATAAAATTAAAGGCAAAGTCTTGGATAAGATCGTCTTTCCTTAATCTTATGCAAAGACGAGATTTAACTCTTTTTTTTCCGATCACTTTCGTCCCTGAACTAACAAAAGTGTTGAATCGTAACCCTTTCATTCAGTCAAAACGTTAAGTTCGGTCAAAACGTCAAATTTAAGGGTAAAATAGTCATTTTCATTTTCATTTTCCCTCTTTTCTCCTTTTCCTTTTCCTTTTCCTTTTCCTTTTCCTTTTCCTTTTCTCTTTCTCTTATTCCTTTTTCCTTTTCTCCATTTTCTTATTTCTTTTTTCCCTTTCTGCGTTTACTCCTTTTCTGCATTTTCTCCATTAGGCCTTCACCACCACCCGTCGTCTTCTCGCCATCAACACCATTAACTCTGTAGGAATCAAGCGGTGACTCGATGCGGGTTTGGTGATCGATCAATTGAAGGGCAATGTATCCGGAAATCAATTGAAGGGCAATGTATCCGGAAATCAATTGAAGGGCAATGTATCCGGAAATCAATTGAATGGCAATGTAACCCTAGCTCCGATGAAGTCTCCAAGACCGAATACTCGGCAAAGGTGGCGGATTCCGCCCAGGGGTGGCGAATCGATTCTCCCCACGGTGACGTCGCGGAGCAAGGGTTTCAGACAGGCGGTAGAGTTGGGGTTTCAGTCGTGGAATAAGGGTTTCAAACGTCGCGTCGCGGGGGAGGGTTTCGGACGCCAGAGAAGGAGAGGAGAGTCAGGCGGGGGCTTGGCGATTCGATTCCTACGAACCCAGACACTAGTCCGCCGGAAAACTTATGGCCAGACCTCCGGCGATGAAGTCGATGGAGTCGGACCTGGGAATGGCAGAAGAGAAAAGGTGAAAGAAGAAAAAGGTAAAAGAAAAATAGGTAAAGGGAAAACAAAAAAAGTGGATGTGAAAATTTTAATTTTCCCTCAAAATTGACGCTTTTGACTAAACTTGACGTCTTGACCGGACGGAAGGGTTGCGAATTAACACTTTTGTTAGTTCAGAGACGAAAGTGATCGAAAAAAAATGGGGGCCAAAAGAATCAAATGACAAGAATTGGAGGGTCTGACAAGTTGTTCGTCCTTTATAATAATAAAAAGGTAGTAAAAGTTTTTATTTACAATTTTAAAATTTTATTATACAACTTGCAGTAGTAATAAATTTTATAATCTGATTAATGCAACTCAAAAATTTATTTTCATTTCTTCTAATATACAGTTTAAACATTGGTGTTTTCATGACTTATGGAAATACCGTCTTTCAAGAGATGGACTCTTTATTAAAATTTAATAAATCAAACACTAATAATATAATCATATTATATTATATAAAATAAATTCAAATTTAAATTTAAATTCAAATTCAAATTCAAATTTATTGAAGTGAAGATAACAATGTCATTTTTCTAGATTTCATTACTTGCTTTGTTGTTAGAAAAAAAAAGTAAAAAATATAGTACTCCCTCTCTGTCCCATATTAAATTACTCACTTATCTTATGACAATATTATTTAATAAATTTTGATCGCATATTTGAATAGATACATGAGACATAATATTATCGTATGTGATATTGTTTAATTCATTGTAACACATAGTTTCTAGAAAATAACTTTTCGTTTGCTGCTATTATACATAATTAAACATATTAACGATCAAACTTATTTTTTGAATAATGTGAAATAATTAGGAGGGAGAATAAGAGAGCCGAAACGTCCATGCATGTTCAGGACAATAATGGATTATGGTCAATGCCTTGAGTATACGCTTATTTAGCTTGAAATATCCCAATCATGTGATATTGAAAGTAAACATTGTTGATTTGTAGTTTTTAGTCAAGATCTCTTAGACAACTAGGGGCTAGGACAATTTGGATTATCTTTTTCAAATAAAACAATTAGAAATATTTAAAAATCCAATCCTTTTATACTGCAGTAATAAATTTTTAATTAGAAATTATGTTTAAGGTTTTTTACTCGCGATAAGGGATGGTTTCATTTCCATAAAAGAAATTACATATTATATTTTAAATAATAGGTGTTGTAATTTAAATATATAATAAAGATAATGTCAATGTTTGATAATAATAAAAGCGTAAAGAAAGCGTTGATTGGGTGTGGGTGATTAGCACACAGTGAGTGTGCGATTTCTCGGCAACCATGAGGCAGGGGCGTGGCCGGCCGTGCAGGAGGGTGGCGAAGCTTTCCGGCGAGTGGGTTGAAGCGGTACAGGAGGGTGGTACCGTCGAGACCATTCTGATGGAGGAGATCGAAGAGGAGGAAAATCTGGGGGATGATTTTGAAGCTGCAATAAGAGAGGAGGAAAACTTGGTCGGAATTGATTCGGCGATTGGAGAGAAGTATTGGGAGAGGATGCTGAACCGGTGACCAAGGAGGCAAGCCCTATAAACCTGACCGTCGACTGTGATGGTGGTAAGTATGATTTTATGAAGAAAGGGAAATTGTGGGTTGATATAATTGCTGGTAATAGAGTTCAACCGAATGGAATGAAGATCGAGTATATAGCTCCTGAAATCGTTGATGGTGAAATAGAATTAGAAATTGAACTTGATGATGTGAAAGATGAATTGAAGTACAAGAGTAGTTCTCTGATTATGTATGTTTGTGGTGGTAACCTTACCATGAATGCAGTTCGTAGGTTTGTGGTTAAATCCTGGAATTTTGTGAGTTCTTCTGAGATCTTATACAATGATAAGGGCTATTTTATCCTTAGATTTAAATCTGTGAATGATAGGGATGAGGTATTGAGACGAGGCCCGTACATCATTTACAGTATGTCTATGTTTTTACAACTCTAGAAACCAAATTTTTGTCTGAAGGATGATATGGTGAGAGTACTTCTTGTGTGGGTGAAAGTTCTGAATCTTCCACTGCATTTATGGGGGGGCAACTAGCCTAGGGAAGTTAGGGAGTGTGGTCGGTAAGCCTTTATTCACAGACGAGTGTACTGCTAATAAGCTCAGTATTTCTTATGCGAGGATTTTGGTGGAGGTGGATATATCGCAGAGGATACCCGAATATGTGATTATTAAAGATCTAGAAGGGAGAAGAATTAAACAAAGACTAAATTATTTTTTTGATTCCTAACATATGATCTTATACTGTCTTTTGGTCCCCGAGACCAATACCGCTTCCTTTCAGTACCCAACAAATTCAAAATGATTAGTTTGGTCTCCAAAGCGATTCCAAGGTGGTTTTCAGTAGACTATATTATTTTATGGTCCCTAACATATCATCTTATACCATCTTTTGGTCTCTAAAATCATCTGAAAACCACCTTGAAAACCACCCTGAGGACCAAACAAATCATTTTGTATTTGTTAGTTGCTGAACACACGCAGCATTGGCCCCGGGGACCAAAAGTTGGTATTGCATCATATATTGGGGACCAATAAAATAATTTAGTCTTAAACAAATAATTGAAATTGAGGGGAGGCCTATGTTTTGTGAGAAATGCCAGCAAGGTGGACATGATAGTAGGGGAACTGATGGGAGGCTGAAAATAGTGCAAATATAGCAACCAAAGCAGAAGGAACCAGCATACAAAGAGATGGTGCAGACTGGAAAGGAAGCTGGGATTAGAGAAGAGGCTAAAGGGAATGGAAAGGCTCGTGTTATGGGGGAAACTGGAGATGGAGTTCAGGTTGGTAAAACTTGGACAATGATTATGTCTAAACAAAAGAAAGGGTAGTCCAACAAGGATTGAAAAACGGTAATAGCAGAGGTTGGTCAAATGAGGGAGTAGTTGTAGCAGATACTGGTGGTCAAATGGTGTAAATGGATACATCTCTGGGGATTTTGGAGGATCCCACAGAGAGGTATGTACATGTTCCATAATTATTTCATAGAACATTAGGGGATTGAATAATACAGCAAAGCAAAGAGAGATTAACTTCTGTCTCCGTGGTATGAATCCAATTATTGTTGTTTTTGTTGAAACAAGGGTTAAGGAGGAAAATTCAAAAAAATACAAAAAAGTTTTGGATAGAAATGAAGGGTGAAAGATAACTATACAACTCACCCTAATGGTAGGATTTGGGTTCTATGGGACTATCATAGAGTGACTGTGGCTAAAAAAAGTGGTAACTGGCATAATGATAATGTGTGAAGTGCAGGATAAGAAATGAGATTTGTTGTTTTGGCATACTGCTATACATGCAAGTAACCAACAAAATATGAGAAGAACTCTGTGGAAGGACATTGAGAAGAATCATAATGTAAGCCCCTGGTTTCTGATAGGCGATTTTAATAATGTTTTGAGTGTAAATGACAGAGTTGGGGGAAACGAAGTACAACCGAGTGAGTATTATGAGCTGGATCAAATGATTATGAGGGCAAGGCTAAGTGAATGCGATACAATAGGGGATTTTTTCACATGGTCGAATAGGTATGCAGATGGAGTTATATACTCCATGATTGATCTTGGATTGGGGAACTCACTATGGTTTATGAAATTTCCATAGGTGGTGGTGGAAGTATTAAAGCAGGGAATTTCTGATCATGCATTATTGCGAGTTAATTTTTTTGAGGAAATGAAGAGAGACTATAGGCAATTCGAGGTTGCCAACTATTTGCCGGATAATCAGGAGGTTTTGGAAGCAATTGAGGCAAGTTGAAGGCAGCCGTTGACTGTGAGATCAATGTTTTTGTTTTGGGGGAAGCTAAGGAGATTGCAAAAGGATTTAAGTCATTTACGAGCCAGATCATAGGAGTAAAAAAGAACTTGGAGGAAGTGAGGAATGAACTCAGACAGGCGCAAAGAAATTTAGTGCAGAATCGTATGGACAGAAACCGTATCTTGAGGGATGCATTGAAGAGGTGCAGAGGTGGAATGGGATTGATGAAAATTAGTTAAGCGGAAATCGAAGGTGGATTGGTTAAGGTTGGGGGATGACAATGACTCGTATTTCCATGCGACGGTGAAACCAAAAAACAAGATGTCTGGTATTATGAATCTGGTAAGGGAGGATGCCAGTGTGACTTATGAGCATGAGGGAATTGAGGAGGAGATTGTCAATTTTTATGAAGATCTAGTTAGAAGAAGGGGTGATAGAACAGTAAGTGTAAACCTGGAAGTAATAAGAATGGAAGGGTCTTGGACAGTGAAGGTAGAAGAATGTTGGGAGCTAACGTCACAGAGAAGGAAATTTGGGACGCATTAAAGGGCATTGGTGATCTTAAAGCACCGGGGTATGATGGCTTCGATGCAAAGTTTTTCGAGAGAAATTGGCGACTGGTTGGAAAAGATGTTGTAAGGGCCATTCAGGATTACTTCAAAAATGGAAGAATGTTGTAGGCAGTAAACACTACATTGGTTACATTGATTCCGAAACATCCAACGGCGTGTAAGGTAAAGGATTTTTGACCAATTTCATGTTGTTCGACGGTGTATACAATTCTGTCCAATGTGTTAACTAATAGGCTTTGCAAAGTGATTGGTGATATAGTATAGTTGAATCAGGCTACGTTTATACCGGGGCGTTGTATACATGATTATGTTTTGTTAGCCTATGAATTGGCCAGGGGCTATAAACTGGAAGAGTGGAGGCTCGAGATGTACGATCCAGATAGACATATAGAAGGAGTATGATACAGTGGATTGGGGAGCACTCCAGGAGATTATGAGGGCACTGGGTTTTCTAGGTAAGTTTGCGGAGTGGACAATGGGCTATGTAACTTCTTTTTCATTTAAATACAATGTGAATGGTAAGGCCACAAGAACTGTATATGCTAGACAAGGTTTGAGATGGGGTGAGCCTGTTTCACCATTGTTATTCATGCTAGTTATGGAGTACATGGCACGATGTTTACAGGGAGTTGTTGATAAGTTTGGTTTTACTTTCCATCAGAAATGTGACCTGTTGCGGATTACAAATCTAAGCTTTGTGGATGATGTATTATTGTTTTCGATAGGAGATACTATTTAATTGGGGGTATTGATGGAAGCTTATCATAGTTTTGAAGAAGTGACGGGACTCGGAGTAATTAAAAGTAAATGCAAAGTTTACTTTGCAGGGATTGATACTAAGCATAAAATGGAGATCCTTGCACTGGCGGACTTTAAAGAAGGCGAACTCCTATTCAAGTACCTTGGCATACCCTTGGCTAGTAGAAAATTGATTGTGTTTATGTGCCAACCATTAATTGATAAGATTGTTGAGAGAGTGAGCATTGGAGTGCTAAATTCCTTAGCTATGTAGGTATAATACAGTTAATTAGGAGTGTTATATTCTCTGTTGTGAATTATTGGCTCCAAGCTTTTCCCCTTCCTAAAGGGGTGTTAAAGCATATTGAATATGTTTTTCAATCTTTTCTATGGTGCGAGAATGAGATTGTGCCTAGAAAGGCGCCAATGGTGTGGGAGAGAATATTTGGGAGTATGAATAGTAGAGGTTTGGGAGTTATTTCACTTATTGAATGGAGTGTTGCAAGTGAAAGTAAGGTGATATGGAATTCGTGTAGGAAAGCTGGCAGGTTGTGGATCCTATGGATTCATGTGTATTATATAAAAAATAGGAATGCCATGGAGGTGCAATTTCCAAGGAGTTCATCATGGATAGTTTAGAGCTTGAGCAAATGTAGAGATAGGATTCGGAATATGCAAAGCTGGGGGGAACAAGGTGGAGGGTTAAAGTATAGTATAAGAAGAGTTTACAATGAACTCAAAGAGAAGCAGCCAAAGATGCATTGGAGGAAAATGTTTTATGAGAACTTTGCTAGACCAAGAGCTAAGTTCATATTGTGGCAGTGTTACTTTAGGAGATTGGCGACGAAGGATAGGTTAAGGAGGTTTGGGGTTGAGTTGGATGGAAAGTGCGCTTTCTGTGCAGATGCTGAATCGATTCAGCACTTGTTGTTTGAATGCTAAAGGATGAAAATGATTTGGGTTCAAGTATTAAAATGGATTGGGATTAACAGAGAACCCAAACGGCGGGATCAAGAGCTAGATTGGCTGATTACAAGCAGCAAATGCAAAGGGGGTAAAACACAACTCTTGAAAATGGTTGCTGCAGAAGCTTTTTACTAGATATGAAGGGAAAGAAATAATTCGTGCTTCAAAGGTAAAGCTGATTGTTGTACAGTTGACAATATTTTAGAAAGTGTGGTGTATAGGGCTTGGTTGAAACCTAAATTAAAGAGGTTATGTGCAAAGCTTATGATTGAGTATGATGTCTAGTTAGTAGTTGATGTAAATGAGGTGATGCACATACTTTTTTTGAAACGGTCAAACATGTTTCTTGATAACCGTAAAAAAGATTCCATGAAATTTGAGGTGGGACGAAGGAAATACGCAATTTGAATTAGTGAGTGCAAGAGCCTACGATAATCTAGTATTATGTGGGATCTTGTTAGAACCGTTCTGATATCTATTTTCATAATATTAACTTTTTTATCATTTATAAACGTACATAATAAAAAATATTAATGGTCAAAATTAATTTTAGTCAACTTGAAATGGTCAATAAGTGAAAATGGAGTTGGGACAGAAGGAACACGTGTAATTACATATCACGTCTAAGACGTCTTAGAGTTATGCCACCGTCAAAGTCATTTTCAGCCTCTATTAGTCATCTTGAAGGACACTTACATAATTAACTATGGTAGTCATGGTATTCTTGTTCACCATAATGCATTTTATAGGAAATCTTTTAAGTAATGGGTATTGGTTCAGTGGTTGATCCACACTCTCTATTACCGAGAAGTTTAGTAATGGGACTGTGTCGATCATTCTGGTTGTCGTTTCGGTGATCGATGGTGGTTCGAGGGTATTGCAGTAGGTGGGTGTTCTTCAGAGGGCGTTTTAAATTATTCAAATGGATGGGGTTTTAGGATTCACTGAATTTCAACACATTCAAGTGGTAATGGCTCTATTTGACAGAGTTTATAAGCTGCTTTGCTATAAGTAGTTTATTTTGAAAGGAGAAGTTATTTCTGGGGGGAAAGCAGAAACTGGTTTCCACCTGCTTTCAAAATAAATCAGCTTTTCATACACTAGTATAGGCCATGCCATTGAAGGTGACATTAGAAGGCAATTTATAGTGAAAAGCGTAGAACCGCCTTAAAATATAGGCTTCGAACTCAGAACAAGAGTTCGTATCTAGCCAAATTCATTCCAAGGCGGTTTAAAATCCATTTAAGGCGATTACTTGAAAACTGCCTTTAATTACAATCTATTTAAGGCGGTTTTTCACAAAACCACCTTAAATTGACACTAATCAACAACGGTTAGACACAACCGCCTTGAATGTTACGGTGTTCCGAACTCAGAAGTTGGATCCAAAACACCTTCCAAGTCCGTAGCTTTGTAATAAAGGTAGTTATTTCATAAACTGCATTTAAATAACATTACTTAAAAGACAGTTAGACTTAACCTCTATAAATTGTCATTGGTTCAGAGTCCGGAAGCTTCTCAGGCTCCACTGAAGTCAATAAAGGGGAAGACTTCCAAAATTGGAAATGGGATCCGATAACCATTCCAAGTTTGGAAATGTATAAAATCGCAGAATTTTTAAAATTGCAGCGTGTTCCGAGTTCTGAATCCTATTCGTATTCGTAAAAAAAATTGGGGGTTATCAATTTTATTTCCCCTCAACATTGTTGAAAGAGAGTGTTCTTCCATTTCTAGTGAAACATTGATGGAGAAGCAAATCTAATACATTAGAGTGCATCATTTCACATTGGTGAAGGTAAATTGTATATGAATATATTACTTGAAATTAGGGTTTGAAATGTATACATGTAGAAGAATTAGGGCTTGTCTTGTGGTCATTTGTGGTTGGTTATGATTATGGTTGTGTGAATACTAATAGGTTGCATTGTAATTTACTTGTATTGTAATGGATCAGATTGAGCTCATTGGTAATGATATTAGGAAATCACCCGGTTACATGCCCTTAATAGAAACCTTTTTAACGGTAGCTTTTGAAGATGCCTCTAAACAAGGTTTTGTGCGAGCTCGATGTCCGTGTAAAGATTGTAGAAATGATGTATTTATAGTGAAGAAGAAATTGAAGCAACATTTAATGATGAGGGAGTTCCAAACAACGTACACTACTTGGGTATGGCATAGAGAAGTAGGCCAAACTTCTCGTACGAGTGAAAAAAATGAAGAAGAATGTGGAAGATGAGTTGGATGGGAATGTTGAATTTGACTAAATGATTGAGGATATTGCTAGAGGGTTCAAAGGTAAACCCGAGGTGCTACAAGCTTTACATGACGACAACAAGACGCCATTGTATAATGGTTGCAAACATTTAGTATTGAGTGCGACTTTGAAGGTGATGAATTTGAAGGCCAAATTTGGGTGGACCGATAAGTCCATGACCGAAACTCTTGAATTTGTTAGGTATTTGTTACCCAAAGGTAATTTTATGCCGGATAGGTATGACGCGAAAAAAGTATTGTGCCTGATGGTATTGGAATTGGAAAAAAATACACGCTGGCCCAAATGATTGTATGTTGTACCACATGATAGAAGATGAAAATTGGGAATCTTGTCGGGTATGTGGTGAGTCTCGATACAAGTTGAAGAAGGGTGGAATTGCGATTGGAGCGAAAGTGTTAACCAAATCAAAGAAAAGAACTCTGACAAAGGTGATGTGGTACCTTCCTATTGTTCCACGATTGCAAAAGTTATTTGCGTCTAAGGAAGATTCTAAATTTATGCGCTGGCACGATGAGAGGGATCGACCTGTGGATGATGTCATCAGGCATACATCGGATGGCGAGCAATGGAAAAAGTTCGACACTCTTTACCCTGAGTTTGGCGAAGAACCCTATAATTTGAGGTTAGGCCTATATACTGATGAAATGAATCCATTTGGTAATATGAGTAGTACACATAGTTTTCGGCCCGTGATGTTGGTTATTTACAACCTTCCTTCATGGTTGACAATGAAATGTAAATATTTGTTGCTATCTTTGATGATTTTCGTTCCTAGGTAACCGAGTAATGACATTGATGTGTATCTTGCACCTCTTGTGGAGGATTTGTTGACCCTATTTAAGGATAGTGTTAGGACATATGATGGTATGGTTGAAGATTACTTTACATTGAAAGCCATGTTATTTTGCAATGTTAATGACTTCCCTGCGTATGTTAATTTGTTCAGTTACTCAATGAAATGTCACTTTGCTTGTCCTGTGTGCGAGAAGGATATTAATTATCACCAATTGAAGCATGGTTGTAAAACAGTTTATCAAGGTCATCGGCGGTCTCTTCCGGAGGACCATCCATGGAGAATGGCCAAAAAATGGTTTAATAGGGAAGTTGAGTCAAGAGAATCACCGATTACTAGAACATGGAGTCAGATATTTGAATCAATGAAGAATTTGGCTAGTGATTTCGGAAAAGAAACAAAAAGTCCCTATGGATGGTCCTTGGAAGAAATGCTCTATATTTTCAGATTGCCGTATTGGGAGATTTGGATGTAAGACACTGCCTTGATGTGATGTACATTGAGAAGACCGTTTGTGACTCCATGGTCAGTACGTTGTTGGCAAATGATTTCGCGTTCAATTCACCATTAATTTGAAATTATTTTAATTTAGCACAAGAAACAAGCACAAACATGGGGATGCGGTTATTACGTACTGTTGTATGCAATAGATTGCATAGAAGCCGTGATGTTAGATTCCCTTGAAATTGACATGGTATTCATGCATTTGGTTCAACTAAACATTATTCGCATCTTCAAATCATCTTTAACGTTTACCTATTTTCTTGGATTCACAACTTCTTCCTAAGGCAACGAGGCCCTATTCAAAGGAAGACATCAACAACGTCCAGAATTGCTTGGCTAGGCATTTCATTCTCAACCGCTCACAAACCATCGCAAACCCTGGTAGAGTAATACATATTTCTTAATTTAGTATGACACTTATGTTTGGAATAGAAATGTGTTTATTTCTATTCCTATCTATAGATTATTGCTTAGTTAGCTTTTTCTATAGATTTTTGTTAGCTTGTAGAAAGATTTAATGTATTGTGATAGCAATATTGGCTGTTGAACAAGTCTTGTTTTTTAGCCAGGAAAATGAATGTAAATTGTGTTTTTTACCATTGGAGCCATAGGATCTTCCGAACTCGGAAGCCATTTTGCCCCTTCAATCAGTTTTGACCCGAATTCACTTTCGAACTCGCAAACATTATAAAACTCAAACAAATACACGCTTTCAAATTGCAGCGCGGGTCCGAATTTTTCATCCGATTAGGGAAGTAACATTCGCAATTAAGGCAGTTTTCGATCCGGCATTGCTTTCGCACTCAGAACTTAGATGGCTTACGGAATTGGAATATGCCTCCCACATTGGGCGGAGGAATGATGGATTCTGAACTCGGAAGCTATCTAAGGTGGTTTTATTGACTTTTCCATGGTGGTTTAGAACCGCCTTGATTTGTCTTTCGAGTTCGGATAGGTACTCACCGGGCGGCCGATGGACCGCATTTTCCAAGTTCGGAAGCTATTCAAGGCGGTTCTTCCTCCCTTTCTAAGGCGGTTTAAAACCGCCTTTATTTGCAATTTTTAAGGCGGTTCTCGGAACCGCCTTTAATCGGAGGCGATCAGAGGCGCAACCAGAGAAAACACTTTGTCTGATAAAACTGCCTTAAATGGCCTATGCCCCCACTAGTGTTATAATAACAACTCTGTCAAACACACCCATTTTCTCCTAATTTAGTGATATATATAGAGAGAGAAGGGTGTTTATATTATGTGTTTTGATTTTTTTAATGCAATATTTTCAAAAAATAAATGCAAACCTTAGAATACATGTAGTGTACTGATTACTACTGTACTTCTAGTTAAGTGGCTGGCGGGAACAATTAATCAAACCTAACTCAACTGTAACAGTACCAATACTGACCAGAGTCTTCAAATGCAATCAGCTGAGAATATGATATGTAGTCAAATTAGTAACATTGCCTCTCACCTAAACTTCCTACTCCCTCCGTTTTAAAATTTATGGATCCATAGGTTTTAGTGTTTGGATTTAGGTGTTTGAATTTAAATGGAATGAATCTTGCTAAAAATAGAAAAAAATGCTAAATAAAGAAAACATTTATTTATTGCAAGCATGATATAAATAACAAATCAGGGGAAGTACTTAATTACAAACTATAACCATGTTGATTTCAACTTGACTTTATTTTATTTCACTACTGTTTAGCTAAGCTTTACAATATTTAAATCAATTTAATTGTACTATTATTCCCGTCTCGGTAAGAATAGCACATTGTAATTTTTGGAAAACTGAATTGATTTTTAATTATTAATATTTTCATTCATGAGTGTAAAAAATTTGTATTTTTTGTTAAATATATGTTATGATGAATCCAATAACATATAACAAATAATAGTCCTGCATGTATAATAATAGAATTTATATGTCGAAATCGGTTCAATTTGACTTTCAAAAGTTAAAATGTGTAGTATTATTATTAGTCAACTTAAAAATTGATTCCTAAACAAACAATTTTATTCTTAAATTCAAATTCAATTTTATTTTTAAAAAAACTTAAACTGTTTATAAATTATCATTATTTTATAATAAGACAATCTTATTACTCCCCTTCCAATTGTATTTGCACATGTTGACTTTTGCAAGTTGACCAAAATTATTTTTGACCGTTAACATCTTTACTTGTGCACATTTAAAAATAATAAAAAATTAATATTATGAAAATATATGTTACGACGATTTTAATAAGATTCCACGCAATAGTATATTATCTTATATATTATTCAATTTTTACTCTTCAAATTAATTAATTTTAACTAAATAAATAGTGTTTGTGCAAATACAAATGAGATAAAGGGAGTACGTGATTCAAAGTCAGAGGAAATTTTTTATGTGGGCATTTTAAGCATGTGTAGACGTGGGTCAAATGATAATTTAACAAGTGTCCAATTAAACTTACACTTAAATGCATCCTCATTTTTCTCTCTAAAATTTTAACTAAGAATGAACAGTCAAATTATCATTTGACCCAAAGCTACGTACAGTTAAAATCGCCACATAAAAAGTTTTGTCCTCAAACTCTCATCAGTAATCACCCAACATCAGGATAATAGCAAGTGTAAAGTTTAATCGCAATCAGACATGGAAATAGTGACAAGAGAAAAGGGGCAAACGGTCAAATTGAATTATCCCTTTGAGATCCCAAATACTCCGGCTCTTTTTTAGGGTTGTGTTTGGCTGCAAAAACTTTTACTGTATGTTTAATCATGATTAACTTTAACGGCATATAATAACTTATATATATCATATGAAATGTTTTTAGATTTTTTGTAATGTGCAATTTTTAAAAGTAAAATTTCACAACTTGTTATTGTATAGAATCAAAATTATCAATGTTAAATATACACTCTATATATCTCATCAGTAATGACATATTTATTTTTTTACATTATTCAATGATCATGTTTGACCATCAATATCTCTAGCTACACATATCAATTTCACATAAAAAATAATATTTAAAAAATACATGTTAAGATAAATTCAATAATATCTCACATGCTATATTTATTATATATATATATATATATTTATGATTAAAGTTTATCAAATTTAACTTTAAAAAAGTAAATATGTCATTACTAGTGGGACGGATGAGAGTATTTTTTTTTTAAAGGAGGTAATTATTAAGGGACTACACAGAGTATTTAAGTTGGAAAAATTGTCCCTTTTCTGTTAGCATATCTTTCCCTCTAAGCTTGTTTGGATTCATTGGGGATTCGTGTGGCTTTCTTTGTTAATTATCGTTTGTTCTCACCAAGGACCAAAGATACGCACTTCAATTTTTCGATGCCTGTGATTATTATAGCAAAATCCATTCACTAATATAATATTCCAATTCTAATTTTTAAAATTTTATAAAAAGGCAAAGCTTAGGCACAAAATACAAAACTTCAAATTTTAGATGATATTTGCCACCCGATTATCACAATCACGCCAAGTGCAGTAATCCGATATAATATGCACAATTCAACCATTATAGAAAGAGGCACACAATAAACATATCATTGAGGGTGAAACTCTAGTACAAAATATCGTTAATAAGTTTTAGAAATTATCACCAAATTTCTTAAAGTTTTGTTTGGAGAATCACAACGGGACTATCAATCGCACAACATTAAACAATTTCTATCAAATAATTTTCTATTGGAAAACTACTTTAACCATTACGCGTCATCTTACCGGTAAATAATTATAACAGTAATTATTTTTATTATTTCTGTTAGAATCATGAGATCCTATTATAAAATTAATTATAATTGATACTAAATAGAAGTAACTCAATACCTTATATGTAAATTATTATATTTGTAAGAAATTATGTGTGATATATCTTTGAACACGCTCCTTACAGACCAACATGGAAACACTCTACGATCCAATCGGCCCAATAACCCAATCTAAACTACTCCCTCTGTCCCAACCATATCTGCACACTTTTTGGTCAACTTTCTCCAACCATGTTTGACCACCGATAACTTTAGTTATACATACTAATAGTGTATTAAAATTTAATATTTAGAAAATATAATATGCAAAGAATCTAATGATATCTCACATGGTGATATTGACGCCTACATACTAGTTGAAATTTATGGTTAAACGTGTTTTGAGAAAGTTGATAAAAAAATGCAAATATGGATGAAATATAGGGGGCAAAGTCTTGGGAAAGACGGTCTTTCCATAAGCTTATGGAAAGACGGGGTTTAATTCGAATAATAAAGGGTAAAAGGTCTTAGTTGCAACATTAAAAATTTAGTATGCAACATGTAGTAGTTATAAAATTTATAACCCGGTTCATACAACCCAAAATTTTTATCTTAATTTCTTTTAATTTACACTTTAAACCTTGGTATTTCCATGACTTATGGAAAGATCGTCTTTCAAGAAACGCACTCAATATAGGGAGTATAAAATCTCATATGGCATATAAAAGTGACTTGTGATCTTATATATATTGAGTTATACCTATGTCAATTATGAATACGAGACTCCAACAATATCATCTACTTAATTCGATGAGCACCAAATATAAGTACCAAATTCAAATTTACTTACTAATTCGAAGTAATGTAAAAGAAGCATTATCTTCAATAAAAATAAATGAGTTAAGTGCTATGAAAGTATATGTTTTGGTGGTTTATACTAATATGATCCTGTGAATTTGGAAATTGCTATTGTAATCATATGTTTTACTTGAATGTACTAATATAACTCCGGAGGCCTGAATTTGGCCGAAAATACATGAAATGACTATTATACTCTTGTTTTTAAAAAAAATTTAGAATAAGTGAAATGACAATTATGCTCTCATTCATTTATTTCCTTTTCCTTCCTTTCCGCCATGGTTCCATCTAACTTCTCAAACTGGTTTTCTCAAATATTGCGCCCTGGTTTCCTCATTATTTCCGCCACCTCCGCTCCGCATTTGTTATGATTCCTTCTCAAACCCACCGTACTCCCCATCGTCACCACCGCCGTTGTCCGCCACTTCTCAACTCGTTATCGTTTCCTTCTTTTCAGGTACGCAATCAGATCCCTTTTCCAATTTTCTTGCTTTTCTGGGTTGGCTCGATTCGGATTCGTGGTGGGTTTTGTTGGTTTGAGTTTGTTTGAGATGGGTTTTTCTTGGTTTGTTTAATTTGGCTCTGTTCGGATTCTCCACTTTCCAGTGCGGTGACGGGGCTAAGGACGAGTGATGGTTGAGGTGAGTGGTGGCGGTAGTTGGGACGAGTGGTGGCGGAGCTAGGGTTGAGCGGTGGTGGTGTTGGTTAGGACCAGTGGTGGCAGGGCTAGAGACGAGTGGTGGTTGGGGCGAGTGGTGGCGGGACTAGGGACGAGTGGTGGTGGGGCTAGGGTTGAGCGGTGGTGGTTGGGACGAGTGGTGGCGATGACAGAGGTGGTGGAGCGACGGAGCAGTGGCTGTGTTACGGAAAAGAAGAAGAACTAGGGATAATTTTGTCTTATATTTTTAATTTTAAGACTAGGGTTATTTTAGTTTTTTTTAGCTATGATTAATGTAAAAAAATGCCAAGTCAATGTCAGAATAGATCCAAAAGGTTATATTGGCACTTCTGTTGTAAAACACAGAGGTATAATAGCACTTTCCAACTTCACAGAATCGTATTAGTACAACCCGGCAAAACATAGGGTAGCAAAACATGGGGTGATATTAACATTTTGCCTAAAATAAATTTTGGTTGGTGAGTCATAAAGTATAACAGTAAATGGAACAAGTATTCCATGTCAGAAGGGTGGTTTCGTCATCATAAAAGCACCCCCGAATTATCACGCGCGTTATTTAATCAAATGTAAAACGCCGGCCCCACCAACATGAAAATTAAAAATACACAAAATCACCCAAACTTTAATTCTAAATCATCAAAATCCCCGTTGATCCATCTTCCTCCTCTGTTATCCCTCTTCCTCCACCCTGTTCTTATTCTCTACTACGTGTGTGCGTGTGTTTTTGGAAAAAAAACTCCAAAAAATTCCCGAAACGCCAGAATCCAGATCGCCATATTTCTTTGTAGAAGTGTTATTCTGCATTTCTGTGGTAATTTCGCGTGGGCAAGAACCAGATTCGTTGCTCTTCTTCTCTGCCTTTGCATTTCCTCGATTTCCACCATTTTTTTTGGAGTTTTGTGTTTGAAGACAGTTGTATTGTACGTACTGGGACTGGTATAACTACTGCTTTTAACTGCTTTAACTCCCGCCGCTGATCATTAAACGGCGCTTTTAAAGGTAATAGCAGTTGGGTTTATCTGTGCGTTGTTTTCCATGTGCAGGAAGTTCGTTGTTTACTGTAGAAATGTAATTATAATATAATGATGATGATGTTGCTGTAAATGTATCTGCCGTTGTGAATTTTGATCTGGGCTCTTCATTTTTTTTTATAATTTGTTTTCGTTGATGTTAGTGCTCGCATTTAGCTGTGTTTTGCACGCATGGAAATTGTGGGATTTTCGTCTGAATTTATGTGAGCTCGCGGATTGGTGTTTTTGAGGTGGGTTCTGCCTGGATTTATGGCATTTTGATGTGTAATCTGTTTTTCTGGAAAAATTTGTTCAAATTGCAGTGTAATTGAGTTTGAATTCTATGGGCTTTGAGTTTTCTCATGGATTTTGGCGTTTTCTGTTGTTTGATTTGGACTTTTCGTTTTCCCCCTGTTCAACGCAGTAATTAACTGGGTTTCTATAACGTTGTTGCTTGACTTGAAATTATGAATGTGACTTCTGGAACTTGGAAGAAGGCAAGAAGCCTACGCTATTGCAATTAGATTCATTCGCGTTTTCTTCATATTTTCTCAATGAAGACTTTCTTTATAAACAAATTTTGGGTGGCTGACACGATATTATAATTATCATTCTATTAGAATTTATTATTTTTCCAACTAGAGAAAATCTTGGGTTGCATTTTCATGAGTAGACTCTTAGTAGTCTATTTAATGGCGATTTGCTATAACTGTTTGAACTTGTAAATTGATTTGACTAATATTAAAAAATCCAGAAAAATGTTGATTGCCAAACACCCTGAGGCCTGCCGAAATTTGCTAAATATGAGCTTGCTGATTCTATGTGTTTTAAGCTATATTGTATGTGGTATTTCTTCATGAACTGGTCTGCTTTAGCTATACTTCTATGGTCTATATCTTGGAGGGAAATTTTTGTTCTTTTATTGCTTCAAGTAAGTAAGTGTACAGAAATGTCAATTTTACTTTAGAGCCATAGTTGGGTTTTACATAAAAAGGGTATTGACCCTGTTCTTCAAGCAGTTCTCAAGTGTTAATTCTGTTTTATTCATTTGGATAATGGAATGTTTAAGTTGACTTGTTGTTTTACCTACTACAAGAATTCTCTGGTTTAGGTGAACTCTGTGGGGGAGCTTTTTCCCTATTTTCAATTTCCACTTATGTATTTGAGTATTAGTGTGAAACATAGTGATTCTTGGAGTTGAATTGATTTATTACACTAACTAAACAGGTGGGGCGATGGATTTATGCTTAGATTGTTTGCTATAGAGAACAAGGAAGGATATCATGTCGGAATCAACCGGACTAATTATTGGAATTTCCATAGGGGTGGTTATCGGAGTAGTATTAGCTATAGTTGGATTCTTCTGCATTAGGTACCAAAGGAAACGTTCGCAGATTGGGAATAGCAGTTCTAGGAGGGCAGCAACCATTCCAATGCGTCAAAATGGCGCTGATTCTAGTGCTGTGTTATCGGATTCATCTGTTGGTACGGAATCTCCTAAGTCTGTTGTGCAACGTAGTAGTTTTTGGCTTGGACGACCTAAGAAGGCTAATGTGGTTGCTGCATCGGGCATATTGGAGTACTCTTACAGGTAATTGCCTATCCATTTAGGAAATTCTCCACACTGTTCATTTTTCTGTTGTGCATATTGAATTTCTTAGCAGTTTTTTGCACATCAGTTTGAAAGAATTTGTAGATTCCTTATGCGCTTTAGATTTGCAAATTCTTACGTCTGGATTATGTTTCACTATCAGGGATTTGCAGAAAGCAACCCTTAATTTTACTACACTAGTTGGCCAAGGTGCGTTTGGCCCTGTTTATAAAGCTCAAATGACGACTGGAGAGACTGTTGCTGTTAAAGTGCTTGCAACTAATTCCAGGCAAGGGGAGAAAGAATTTCAAACCGAGGTATTTTTTTTTGGGACCTAATCTTACTTCTTCAACTGCTTTGTTCACTCATGTCTTTGTGTACCACTATATTTCCTGTATCCTCCTGAACTGCTGACTCTGTGATGTGTAATAAGTTGACATTGCCACTTTTAAAGATTAATCTGAACTCGAGTAGGATGAGTTATTGTATCTCTCATCTGCGTTACCATGTTGCCCACTTTCTCCGTTTTCATTTCATTCTCAGGTTATGTTACTTGGAAGGTTGCATCACAGGAACCTTGTGAATTTGGTTGGTTACTGTGCTGAAAAGGGCCAGCGTATACTTATATATGTATACATGAGCAGAGGCTCTTTGGCCTCTCATTTATATGGTAAGTTGTGGAATCTAAACGTTAAAAATCTGCTTTGTTTTGTATTTTTGTTCTAGAATACGATCTTTTCACATCCAGTAAAGCAAGATTTCCTTTGTAAAGCATGGACTCCTAGATTATTTTGACTAAATGTTTAAATGAAAGAGAGATAATGTTCTGAATACTTATCTTGTAAATTGATTTCAGGCGAGAAACTTCAATCTTTGAGCTGGGATTTAAGGGTTAAAGTTGCTCTGGATGTAGCCAGGGGTTTGGAATATCTCCATGATGGGGTAAGCTATTCCCTTTTTAGGGTAATACTTGGTTATATGCTAACTTTGAAGGCTTACTGACTTCTTGTTTTCGTTGTTATGCAGGCAGTTCCTCCTGTGATACATCGCGACATTAAATCTTCCAATATTCTATTGGATGAGTCGATGAAAGCTAGGGTGTCTGATTTTGGGCTTTCGAGTGAAGAAATGGTGAACAAGCACGTCTCCAACATTCAAGGAACATTTGGATATCTCGACCCTGAATACATATCAACTAGAAAGTTTACCAAGAAAAGCGATGTTTACAGCTATGGCATTCTGCTGTTTGAACTGATTGCAGGAAAAAACCCTCTTCAAGGACTCATGGAATACGTAGAATTAGTAAGTCCTCGACACTTTTCTGGTTCAATCTCTCTAACTCAATGAAAGAATGTTTTTCACATGATCTGATAAGTGATGATCCTTTTGGTTACAGGCGGCTATGAACACTGAAGGAAATGCCGGGTGGGAGGAACTGGTTGATGACCGTCTGGATGGCAAATTCGAGTCACAAGAACTCAGCGACATGGCTGCACTTGCATATAAATGTGTGAACCGGGCACCTAAGAAGCGCCCGTCCATGAGAGACATTGTACAGGTGCTATCGCGGATCATCAAGATGAGAAGCCACACGAAGCATCATAAGAAGTCCTTATCAGCCGTAGCAGATGATGTTGCAATCAACATTGATCAGCTAGAACATCAGAGTCCTTTCTCTGCGCATCGGCGTGTGGAATCTATGGACAGCACTGCTGATTCTCTTGACATGTAGGGTACCCTTTAACTTGTGTTAGATAGGTTCTGATTGGTATATATAGAAGATAGGAATGCATTCCTTTGTTTGTGATCTGATTGTGTAATTTTCATCTTTTTGTACATTCTTGTCTGAAAGACTGAAATGAAAAGCTAAGAAAAAGAAAGAAAGAAGGTCAAGTTCTGTTGAACCTGTTTGCAGCAATGGTGTTGAAAATGAGATATTTTGATAGATGAGTGGTTGATACTCTACATTATTTGGTACATCTCCATCTTTTCTTATACTAATATTTTTAACGTTCTACCTTTTTATATAATGTACAAGAATATCAATTCTTATATGGTACACTGCAATACAGTGTGGACTATACCCCAATTAACATGATTTATTCTAAAATTTCATTTAAATTGAAATTTAGTTATTAACCATGTACCCTCACTAATCATCTACTGAATGGTAAAAGTGTCCAACTAAACTTAATTTAATTTTATAATTATTTAAATTTGACGTAAAATATATGTCAAGAACATTCTTTTATGCTATCACTTTAGAATGATAAAATTTAAACGTCAAAAATATTCCCAGTTGATGTATAATACTTTATAAGATTAACAATTCCTATCATAATTCACTTTTAGATAAGACCCATCATTCAAAATTAACATACATAATGAGGGGTTTAATTGGCAATGTAGTCAAACCTACATGGCCTCTTTCATAATTTAGACAAACCTTGTTGGCAATTTACCCAAACCGAGGAACCGGGTCACCGGGTCGGGTCAAAAGGATTGAATAGAAGAAGAACACTTGAAGATGATGCAATCCACAAGAACACCACTTTATCTCTACAGCGAAAATGGCAGTGGCAGCTCTCCAGAGCTCCTTCACATCCCTATCTCTCTCATCCAGCACTTTTCTGGGCCAAAGATTACTTCCTTCTCTTTGCCCACCCCAAGTAAGCCATCCCTTTTCAATTCCGCCATTGTTAATGTGTGTGTGTGCGTTTCTATGTAATTGTGCTTTGATATATTAACATTCTCAGTTTTGTCTTCTGGGAATATGTTTTGTTTTGTGATGTTATGTTTCTTTGGTTCAGTTTGATGTTTTTCCGCAAGGAGAATATTATTATTAACTTATTGTTGGAAGGAATCAAGAACTTTTACCATGATACTAGGCAGGGTTTTGTTACTCTATGTTCTCGGTACTTTTACTTTGTAATAATGTTTTGTGAGAGAGAGATTTTGATTCTAGTTTGTGGCTAGGTGAGCTGAGAAATTTTGGACTCAAAGTTCTTTCTTTTATGCATTCGCCTGTGAATTTTAACTACATTGTGTGGGTTCGAATAACTTCAGGGGCGCCATCACTTTCTTAGTTCCAGTGTGAGTTTACGGAGATGATAGTTGTCTGTAGAACTGGAATGCACTTCAGGTGTAAAATCGGAAATAGTTGTGTAGAACAACCAAGCCTTTATACAACTATGTGGAGTCAGTTCATAATGCAACGCTCCTTCCTTCCTTTAATTGGCTCAGGATTGTTTGTTAACGTGCAGTAAGCTAACTGTAGATGTGGAGGTTATGTTGAGATATATAGTGTAACGGAATTAAAAAGCAATCCCCGATCCTACCATGAATGGAATCAGGATTTTCATAATCTTGGATTATCCTGAACTGATCCCTTAGGAGAGATTCAGATAATTTGATGAGCTAGTGTTTTGATTGCTGTTTCATGAACTCAGAAAAGAACGCCAGCCCAAATAGTTTATAGCTGTGTAATTTGCTGTTCTTTGCGACTTTCTTGGAAGGCCACTTTTACACTTTTACTCATAAAAAATGGTGGCGGTTTTCTGCGTCTGGAAGGCTGCACTCTATTCACCTTTCTCACTTAGAAAATTCCTTCTGGTGGTCTAATGCAGGTTGCAACGACAACAACAGAGAAGCCATCTTCCATCTCAGCCAAGGTCAGGAACTTCCTTCTCGTCATTTGTATATCCAAGTTCAGATTTTTCTTCTTGATGTACCTACAGCAAAATACAAGAGCGAATACAAGGAAGAAAAAAAGAAGTGCATTTTAGATTTTCTGAAAGGATAAAACACTTGTTACTGAGCTGATTTGGATTGTTAGTTTGTGCTTTCCTTACTCTTCTCTTACACGTACAGATCAAACGATGGGAGCGAAAGGAATGCAAGCCAAACAGCCTCCCAGTGCTAACCAAGATGCACGTTAGACTCGGGGATACAGTGAAAATCATATCCGGACGGGACAAAGGTAAAATCGGGGAAGTTTATGAGATCTTTAAGCACAACAGCACCATCAAAGTGAAAGAGATCAACTTGAAGACAAAGCATATCAAGAAAAAGTCAGAGGATGAACCAGGGAAGATCATCCAGGTATTCAAGATTTACGCTACAGTTAGCTTTCCATATCTTATATGTTCCATAAGCTCTCACTGCTTCCATGTATGGGATGGTTTCAGATCGAAGCGCCTATTCACAGCTCGAATGTAATGCTATACTCCAAGGAGAAAGAGGTCGCAAGTCGGGTTGGTCACAAAATCTTGGATGACGGGAAGCGTGTTCGATACCTCATAAAGACGGGGGAAGTGATTGACAGTGCAGAAAACTGGAAAAAAGTGATGAAGGAGAGCAAGGAGAAGAAGGAGGAGAAGGAAGCAGTTGTTTCTTCATAATTTTTTTTGAATTTTTTGTTAGCTGTTTTGTTGCCTGTGTTTGTAATAGCATTGAAAGCATAGGAGAGATTTGACATGGGAAAGGATTAATTGTGCAAGTCAAAGTATCCAATCTTAATCCGTTTATAATCCAATACTACAGTTTTATCAATTCTATAACAATGATATGTTAACATTATGCAAGGGAGAAATGATAAAAAAAAATCTCAAGTTTAATCTGGTAAGAAAAAACTACTCATGTAACTCTTAAGTCGTTTATATGTAACAAATTTGTTTTGTTTTTTTTAAAAGTAACTAAATACTCACAAGTTTGTCTCAGTCAGAGTCAATGCAGGTCAAGACTATCCAATGTTAAAATAACATGAAGGGAAGAAGTGTGTAGTGGTAGAAGAGGGTTGCAAATATGGGTTGGTTTTGTGGCACCAATGGTGATGACTAAAATCAACTAGTGCGTTAGTGTTGGTGATCGCAACTAATTTTTAGTAATTAGTGTAACACTTTTATAACGATATAATAGACTTCGTTTGTAGTAGTGGGTTTAGGGATTAGGTTATGACGCGACATCAACGTTGCTGAGTTGGGTGGAGGTGGCCGCAGTGCGTTGTTGTGGCACCGTTTGTGGTAATTGAAATAAATGAATAAAATTTACCAAACAAACAAGATAATTTTTTATTATTTAATTCTTTTTTTTTGGTCAAAAAACATTAAAAGAAGTTAAATTATAAATTTTATGCCAATCAAGGGTTATACTCCTTACTTTTATAAAACTTATTCCTTGGTCAAAAGTTATACAGGCAAAGAAAGTTTTCGTCTTGAAAAACTCATCAAACTACCCAAGCTATTTATGTTATAAGTACTCTCTGTCACAAATATTTAAACATTTAAGTCAATGCTGATCAAATATGTCAGGAATTAAGTTTTTCAAGTATGTGCACTTTTAAAATGGTAAAGTCCCGGGAAACATTGTATTTTCATAAGCCTATACAAAATGAAGTTTAATATAAAATAATAAAAGATAAAATTTATTAGTTGCAATATTAAAATGACCCAAAAAATTTATCATCATCTCTTCTTATTTAAACTTTAAACTTTAATCTTTCCATAATTTATTGAAAGATCGTGTTTCAATAGACAGATCCTTTTAAAAATTTCAAAATTACATACGTAGACAAGAACTGGCTTACTGTATGTGTTTAATCCTATCCAAAATGTCACACTTTTAACAAGACTCGCCATAAACAATTGCTCTTTTAATCCTTTAGCACGTGCGTAACTGCCCAGAGCTCGTGCCAAGAAAACTACAAATCGCTATAGACAAAAACGCAAGTGTAAGCCGACGAAAATGGAGCCAAAAATGGACACAGTATAACTCGCAAGAACGTATGATCTTCGTTGCCTAGTCCGTAACTGATAACTCCATCTTCGTTTGTCGCGCCATTTTTAGTTCAGATTGAGTGGAATTAATCCATCTTCCATGGAAGTTACGTACTGTGTGACCGGAGGAGTTCTTGATTTTAGTAGGGTAAATATTTGAGGGGAAAGTCTCAGGAAAGGCGGCCTTTCCATAAGCTTATGGACAGTCCTCAGGGGCATTTGCTTTAAATGTTGTAATTTTTTTTAAAATTTAAATATTGCATTTTATAAGTTAAAACAAGTAATAATATGTATTTGAAAGTGAAAATATAAAAATATATGATATAAAAAAGTATTTTCAAAAATTTTAAATTTTATATGTAATTTAAGAAATGCAGTGTATAAGGTAAGAAATAAGTGACCTGTCCATAAGCTTATAGACAGGCCGCTTGTCAGGAGACCCACTCATATTTGAGAACTAGTCAAACGATAAATTAAGGTAGTGTGAGTTGCAGTTTTTTAACTAGTCTTGAATATAGGTGTAGGAATGAAGTATTGCATAGTTAGAATGAGTAAGAATTAACATAAATGTACAGTAGCCGAACAATACGTGTGAAATGTAATGCAAATCAGTGTTTAATGGCATGTACTGTCCTAATGACGATCTCTGCAAAGCTTTCCGCCTGTTCCACACGGTGGAGGACGTATGGTCCTGGATGTCCGTCGTGGAACAGTCATCTGTGTTGGTACATGCACTTCCTTATGTGGAACTCCCTCTGGTATTTCGTTCTCCATTTCGTCTCCTGCCTCCTCACAATAGGCATGTGGAACACTACCTGTATGTAATGGAGCGGCAGGCGACATGTATGGATGACTGGCTGTTGGAGTGACATATGCAGTGTATTCTGATGTAGTCATGTCGTAATGTGAGGGTTCACCATGGTCCGCAAATCGGTGGACTCGCATGTGAGGGTCCAGTTTGTGATGAACCAACGTGTTCTGTTTGGCCCCTAGAACTCGGCCTCCGACCTCCCTGTCGACCAGGTGGAGCTTGACGGTGACTTTTGAGGTCAGTATATCTCAAACCAGGGGGAGGATCCTCACAGTGCACAAACGGCTGATAATACTGAAGTCTAGAGGCCTGATGCGCATGTTGTAGACCCCGTGTGACAACATCATTGATTCCCCTGATAACGTCCGCGAAATGTGGGGGACATCCATCCAAATTAATGTCCGACCTGATGTGCACCTCAGTGATTGTCTGCAACTGCAGAATAGAGATAAATATGTTAGATATGCAATGTTGGGGAAATCCGTAGCATTATTTCTTGACAATATTTGAATTTTAGGAAATACCAAGTACTCCGTAGTTGCACCGTCTCCATGGAAACCCTTTGTAGCCGTTAGAGGCCATCTTGGCTGATCAATCATGCTCACCGTCTTGCGAAAGTACCACTCTATGTATTCACGACTGGGACAATATGGATCTGCATACCCAAGTGGGTTTACTTGTCGATCGGATCGATGTTCCCAAGCATCGAGATATCTTCTTAGTTCGACACGTCAATCCATGCCAGACCTGCCTCGACGGTCTCTAGTATGAAGTAGTTTATACTCATCCTTACTGACCAACTGGGTGGGTATTGGCTGGATTATGCCGAACTGCCTGAGAACACGATGTGCATGGTGAAACTCTACGACATGCCAGCAAATGAGGTCAACGCAAACTAGCCAATCGTTGCTACCAGCTGTACAGTACCACAGGAGTTGTTCCACGGTGTCCGCAGTGTATGGCTCCCAAATAAACTGAAAGAACATGAAGGTGTTGCGGTTAGGTAATCAAAACCATTTTTCCCACGAAGTCAGAAGAACATAATCCAAGTTGGCCTATACCTGATTCTGATTGAGAGATGTGATCTGATCGCGGTACACTTTCAAAACATGCATCGGTGATTATGATAAATCGTAAGGGGCTCTCCACCTACGAGCAAAAGAGTGAATTATATTAGCCAGTATATGGAATTGACTATGGTATAAAAAATTAAAAACTCAAATTATTCGGCACGTACCGGGACCCAACAGCATTCATCGTCACTGTTATTGGTAGATCACCTGCAGGTCGGATGGATGGTATGCGCTCCCATGCCCACAACTGTCAGTAAATAAAATTAAATGTAATACAAAGTAATATAATGGACATTATGTACAAATGAGTGGAATGACTAATTTACATGTAGCAAGACAAGAGGGCCAGATATGGATTTAACCTGTGGAATTGCAGCGTCACATAAACACCGGTACAAGTGTGCAAGAATAGCACTCCTCCAACTGTAGTAACGTGCTGCACCTAGGTCCATAAGTACCGAAAAGTAGAGCAATGGAATTAGGTAGCCAGATGTGTCTGACATGAGCATTCCCCCAACCAGCAGTAGAATGAAAACTCTCGCCCGCTGTTGACATTGGACCTCAGTAGGATGAGTAGGGAACGGACTGTGCAATAAGTTTCCCAACCAGCTTGCCCTAATGCGACCCCCTCGGATAACACTGGGGGTCAGGTGTAGCACCTAGGTAGTCCGTGCACACTATCACCCATTCCTCCATACGCCTACTGATGTCTACTCCTGTGACTGGGATCCCATCGATCGGAAGACCCCATAGCATCCCCACATCCTGCAATGTGACCGTAGCCTCCCTCATCGGCAGGTGAAATGTGTGCGTCTCGGGTCGCCACTGCTCCACTAGGGCAGTGATGAGTGAATGGTCTATGCGTATCAGTATGGAATCCAGGAGTCCCTGGAATCCTAAATCACGCACGTAGCTCATAACTGTGTCAGGCATACCTTCGGTCCAGCATGCCCCATCATACCGCCTTACCTGCAGTGCCTCATCCTCTAAGTGACCGTTGTACAATGCACGGGCACGATGCTCCTCATGAAGGTACAATAAATTATCCTCCATGGGTCCTGGATGATAATGATACATTGTGTGTCCCTGTTTACAATTATAACATGTCAAAATTAATTACTCAAATGATTACCATGTCAAACATATTCGACAAATAAAAGCTATACTACATCATGAGATAAATATTCCACGTTCAGAAAGTAATACTACAAGTACAATACTACAAAGTTAATATTACAGACACAATATAACAACATTACACTAAGCACGACCACGCCTACGGACGCCCCTGGATTCACCCGGCACCCTCTCATCCATCTGATTCCTTATCCTTCTCTCCGCAAATTGTCCACGCCTCCTACTGCGAAACTTTTCTGCATCAGGAATCAACCTCCAACGGGCACATTGCCAAAGTGATGGATCTCGTACAGGAATGAATACCTGACTATATTGTTGCACATATATGGTTGTGTGATACACCCTGTCACATAGACTAGCAGGATCGTCATGTCTATGCCGACAGACAACCAAGGCATGGGAACAAGGGAAACGGAATATTTTCCATTCGCTACAAGTACACTCTCTTCTTCGATATTTGACCGTGTACTGTTGTTCACTAATGCTCCCATCAATGTTCCTTGTCACAACCCTATAAGTATGCGACGCATGGCCAAACAAGGTTACGATATGCCCCTGTGCCCATGTATCCTGCTTCTGAAACTTTTTCCAGTTACTCTTAGGAAGCACGGACCTGGACAAACGAACAAGATTTTAGAATCCAGAAACTGGTCTACGAACACATTAAAAACTGTAATTAAGTGACAAAGTACCTCTAATTCGTGGCGTCCATAACCCATTGCGCAAACATTTCGACTGTTCGCTCGAACGTCGCTTTGACACACGCTGTTATCGGGAGATGGCGTGCGCACCGTAAACAGTTGTTGAAACTCTCTGACAAATTCGTTGTGAGAATTCCCCAACGTCGATCACTCTCACCAAACGCAAGACACCACTTACTCCTATCTTGCCGTTCCAGCCAAGCCCAAGCAGATGGATCTATACTCTCCAGCTCCTCCTTGTACTCCCTCCACTTGCTCTCTTGCCTGGCACCACCAAGCTGCCACACCAGGGTCCTCATAAGCGCATTCTTGAACTTCCCGCCTTCATATGATAGGAAGTTGGACTGAAAATACCGCAGGCAAATTCGATGGTATCCAGCTGGCTCCATCCACTACTCCATATGTGTCATCGCATTTATAAGTCCAGCATGCATATATGATATGATACAGATTAGCCTGCTATCACCACTAACAACGTGAAGACGCAGTCTTCCCATGAACCAGTTCCAGCTTTCATTCGTTTCTTCGTCAACAATTGCGTAAGCGATGAGGAGGATGTAATCATTTGCATCGTGTGTCACGGCGACCAGCATTGTGGACTTATATGCACCTCTCAAATGAGTGTCATCCACGCTTATGACTAGCCTGCGGTGGCGAAAGGCTTCAATTGCCTGACCAAATGCCCAGAACACAAATTTAAATTTCCTACACCCAGGACCGTGTATTCTGTCAGGTACGTCAGCCCAATCAACAATGGTGCTTGGGTTAGCCCTGACAAGCTCATCCGTAAACGTTGGGAGCTGTTCAAAAGAATCCTCCCAAGTTCCGAATACCATGTCAATTGCTTTCTATCGAGCATACCACGCTTTCTTGTAGGAAATGTCGACATTGAACTCCTTATTGACTTGAGCTTGTACATCTTTCACTGTGTATAAAGGGTTTACATCAATGTGGTGGCGGATTGAACGGGCAATCATCACCGACGTCAGATTCATGTTACCCGTAGATCGACCAGCACCAACACACCCATGGCTACTTGCCAATCTGGTGATCTCCCACATGCCATGCGAAGCCTTTTTGGAAGCTCTGGCAACCCAAAGACAATTCCCATTTCCTTCGACAACGTCCTTGCATTTCGCATACCATGTGCGTGATCTGCTCTCCACGACTCTCCGTTCCCTGTTCATCATGGAACTTCACCTAGAAATTGCTTCAACCAACTGGGGCTTCGTCTGGAATAGCATACCCAACTCCACTTCACCAGTCTCTTGAACATAAGTAGAAAATCCGGACCCAAAATGAGTTGGGTCATAGCTATCCTCATCAGGGCCCCCATAATCCCTATAGTAGGCCTGTGTATCCGGGTTCGCCAGAATATGAAACGACGTGGGTACATTGTTCGTGCACACCACTTGTTCTTCCTCGTCCCCAGGATTCAAATCAGTTGATAAGGAACGATCATCCTCACTTCCACCATCAAGTTCAGCTTCCTCACCATCGTCTCCGCTACCAACATGCCAAACAATATGGTCGCTAACGTGACCCACGTAATCCTCGTCGAAGACATTCTGTTCGTTATGGTCCATACCATACATACCACCACTTGTGGACGGCTGAGCACAATCCACGTGAGCATACCCACCAGGTTGGCTGGACTCACCAATTTCAAAACCTCGGCTATGAACAGGTGGTGGTATACTTGGTACAACGGCAAAGTTCTGTATGTTGCTCAACAACGACATGAATGTGCTTGGCCGTGCCCTGTAATTAGCGCTTCTCAACTGTTCTATAACGATGTAAAAATACACGGAGGACAACGACAATCGATCAACAATGTTGAAGAAGAACGTGGTTGACTCATCATCTTCCACATTATAACACCGATAGTATACAGCCGAACCAATCAGTTCAGGACAGCGGTAATACATTTTCACCATATACCTCTCACTCGCAATACCAAGTCTTGTGGCAATTAAATCAACTAATTCTAAGTGGTTCAACCTCCTCTCGAGAGTCACAACTCGCTCCGGTATTGGAGGATCATAATACACACCCACAGTCAAATCAAACTTAATCGGACCCCTTTTATACATATACACCCTCACAAACATCGTACAACTGCAATACACAAATACATAACTTTTAATTCCTTTTCATTCGACATTCCTTTTCATTGTATCCTCAAATATGTACATGTACTCCACTCGGCCACATTAACAACACTATTAATACAAACATAATACATTAATCAGTAAACGATTATACAAATACATCACTTTTATTTCATTTTCATTCGACATTCCTTTTCATAGTATCCTCAAATGTCATTACTATTACTACAAACTTAATACATTAATCAGTAAACAATTCACATAATTACTTCATTTAGTCACGCATCAGCATTAAACGCTATCAAAGCATCAGACCAAACTTAATCATTCAAACTACACACAATCATACAACACATTCAAATTAACTAAATTATTCAGGGTTCTCCACAAATTATAATTTAACAAAAAAACAACAACAAATTTTCTACGACAACTCACACATAATCGTTGAACACATTAGTAAAATTATTTAGGGTTCAATTAACTTCAAGAAAATGAAAAAAATGAGTGGGTGGCAGTCTGAGACTCACGGACAAGGTGACAAAAGTGGAAGTCAACGGCGGGTCAACGACGGTCAACAACAGGAACTTCAGGCCGATTTTGACCTCTACAACCAAAAATCCATTACAAATTTGACAGACAGAAAACCTTAACAAAATAAAACAAGAGAAAAATGGAGGATTTTGAAAAAAAACTACATTACCGGATATTGTGAACAAGCGGAATGGCGGAGGAGAATGGCGGAATGCCGGTGAACAAGCGGCACAATGGCGGAGGAGAGTGGCAGTGAAGTCTCGGAAAGGAAGAAGGGAGGTGAAATGAACAAAAAAGTGGAAAAATGCGGATGAAAAGGATGAAGGACGGAGGAAGAGAAGAAGAAGCTGGGAATTAAAAGGCTTTAAGTGGATAAGAAGACGCATGAAGGAAATGTGTTCTCTCCACGTGTTGCCTTCCCCTTCCACCAACGTTCCATCAACGCCTGCCTCCGTCTGACTCCGCCTGCCACCTTTGACTAGATCAGAGGACGCATATTCAAAATGCATCCTCTCGCCACGTGTCAATCACCGCCTGCAATTAATAATCAAAAATAAAAATAAAAAATAAAAGGAAGGAGAGGACGCATTTCCTACATGCGTCCTCCCTATTCTCTTCTGTTTGTGGTTAATGTAGCCACTAAGGTATATATAACTCGCACACCACTGCAGGAATGAGACCTTACTAGAAAAGTTAACTCCCATTGGTTTGTTTTTTTCCTGAAGTTAATTGATGTTATCCAGTTGCATTTAGCGGTGTTTGAAGAACAAACAGCAGTACACCTCTTCAAATTGTTCTTCCTAAATCGGATCCTCCTGTTGGCAACTGTCACGTGATGTTTGCAAGCCAATTTGAACTCTTCTTTGGTAATAAATCCCTGCCCCAGATGGAATTCCACATCACTATTACCTTTTTTTCCACCAACACTAACAACTGTCTCAACTTCACCCCCTTGTTCCTGATCCAGTTTTTCACCATCTCTTAAACCACCTTCTGTGGCATCTGCTTCTACAGAATCTGCTTCTTGACCATTAATTTCTTCATCCTTCAACAACTTCTCAGCCACTTCCTCTTCATCTCTGGCTTCTGGCGCAGTTTCAGTGACCTCAGGACCAATTTTAAGGCTTAGAAACTGTTGAGAAGGCTGTGTTATAGGACCTTCATCATCCATGCTCTCAGGTTTATTAATAATTACTACCCCGTCAACTTCCTTCAATTCCACTCTTGTACCTTGTCTTGTCCGGGGATCAACATAAATTCCCTTTTTCTTCAACATCCTATGATGTTGCCTCTGCGACCTTGACACATTTTGGTAATAATTCTTCAGGGCAGGGATAGATTCCTTCTTGTCTAGCCTTTTCGGAGCTCTGTGCTTCAGACCTTTTCCTGGTATCCTACCACTAGTCTACTTCATCTTAGAACCAATCTGTTCCACATTCTCAGAACCAAAATCCCCTTCTTTCCCTAAGAACCTGACACCAGCTGTCATTTCCTTCTCACCAGTAGGCCAACTCGGATAACTCCAATAGTAACCACAGAAATAAACATCAACCACTCCATTCTTTACCCCTATGCTAGCTAGTACCTTTGACTGCTAAGAAAAACACAGCAAATGGTCTACCTCTACAGAACTGAACATTATACCGGGATCCAAAAACACACCATATACCATGCCCCTATAACCCAAATAGTTATATGCGTAATCCAGCCTACCCAAGTTGAAACCCTCAGCTTCACAATAATCAACCATGTACATAGAACCACCAACATACATAGGAAACGGTTCCCAAACCAGGTTACCATGACAATGTATTATAATAGAGAAACTGTTGGTTCCAAGAACTGAAAAATAAACACTGGATTACTATAAATAAAGAACCACAACCCTACCAAAATTAAATTATTAAGTTGTGTAATGGGGCCTACATAATATATTATCCCCCACCACCAATATATTATTCCCACCCCACACCATATCTCCAAAATCAGAACAAATCATATTAGCACTAATAGTCCTATGCATTAACTAATTATGGGGACAAACAGGATCCTACTCTAACTGGTTATCAACCATCAGCAACAAAATAGGGGACCACTACATTTAAAAGGTTTACCAGATTATTAACTATACAACTACCAGTGGGGACAATCATCAGCACATATCTCTGTATTCTTAAAGGTTACATACCTAAGTTAGGAGCTCTATTTCCCCCACCAAAACAACAACGATCTTCTGGCAGCAACAACCTCTCATCCGAGTCCATTGTGACCTACACTTGCACAAGCCAACCCATCAACATAACACTATCAAACCAACAACGTCGATGGAAAAGAATTGAACTCAAACAGAGAAAGCACAAAAACATTTGGAAATACCTAGGGTTCCGTCACAAACGGCCGAGTAACGACTTAGTGCCGTCGTCGACTCTACGGGTATGCACAGGGCGCACACTGGTCAAGAGAACAAACGTCGTACGATTGGATTAAACGTGAATGGAGACCACCAATCTCTAAGGTTGGGATTTTCTGGTGAGATTCTGAGTAAATTTTGGAGATTGACGAACTGGGGAAACTGGTCGAGTTTGGGCATAAGATGATCTGGGTTAGGGTAATTCGAGGGTTAAGGTAATTCGACGGGTTAGGTGAATTAAAAAATGAGTAAATGTATTTAATTTGTGAAATTACTAAATTACCCCTGACCTTACTAGAAAAAAAGGTCACGTGTTTGGCACTTGTGCCGAAAAATCAGAAAATAGGCCGGAAACTGGGTTTGGGGACCAAACAATATATTTTAAATTTGTTACCGTCTAAGGGTTGATTTGCAAATGAGGACCAAAATATGGTATAAGATACTTTGTAGTAGACTAAAAAAATAATTTAGTCAAAAATAATTGCTCTTTTAATCCTTTAGCACGTGCGTAGCTACCGAGCTCGTGCCAAGAAAACTACTAATCGCAATGGACAAAAACGCTAATGTAAGCCGACGAAAATGGAAATAAAAATGGACAGAGTAGAACTTGCAAGGACCTATGATCTTCGTTACCTAGTCCGTAACCGGTAACTCCATCTTCGTTTGTCTCGCCATTTTTAGTTCAGATTGAGTGGAATTAATCCATCTTCCATGGAAGCTAAAGCAGCAAGCCCTGTTACGTACTGTGTGACCGGAGCTACAGGATACGTCGGATCATGGCTCGTAAAATCCCTCCTGCTAAAAGGGTTCAAGGTTCACGCTCCGGTTCGCGATCCCGGTTCGTAAGCGTTGATTCTCTGTATTCATTTTGTTATTTGATCGAGTGTAATTTACGTAGCATTGAATGAAATGGTTGATTTTGCGAGTTTGATTGTTTTTTACAGAGAAGGGATTGAAAATCCTGAAGAAATTGGACGGAAGAGATCGACTGAGACTCTTCGGAGCCGACTTGCACGAAGAAGGGAGCTTCGATGAGGCTGTGAGAGGCTGCCATGGCGTTTTTCATGTTGCTGCGAGTATGCAGTTTCATGTTCCAGATGAAGATGGTCTTGGTAGTAATTTTAAGGTTTCTTCTTCCTCTTTTAGTCATGTTTGAGTTTGTTGAGCTAATGAAGCTGTAAATTTTCTTGGTTTTTTGAAGAGGATTATGTGCAAAAGAATGTGATTGAGCCTGCAGTTAACGGGACACTGAATCTGCTGAAATCTTGCTTGAAGAGTGGTTCTGTGAAGAGGGTTGTTTTTACTTCTTCGATTAGTACGATGACTTCGAAGGATAGGCTGGGGAATTGGAGAGGCATTGTTGATGAATCTTGCAGGGTTTGCATTGATCATGTCTGGAAAGACAAACCATCTGGCTGGGTAATGTAGCACGATTCTTGGTCCCGTTGTTTCTTCTTCTGTTTGTTTTCTTCAGTTTACGCGAAATGTTGTAAGCGATTCCCAGGTCTATGTACTGGCCAAACGTTTGACAGAAGAGGCAGCATTTCATTTCGCGAAAGAAAATGGGATTGATCTGGTGTCCCTGATCTGTCCGACAGTTGGAGGACCATTTCTCACACCACATGTTCCATCAAGCATCCAAGTCCTCCTGTCCCCTGTAACAGGTAGAGATTAATCTTCGTGTTTGAAGGTAACGCGTTGATTCACTTGGAATCAGCGCGCTAATATGGCGCTAAATTCCTTTCAGGTGATCCTCAGGTCTTGCCCATTCTTGCTGGTGTGAGCTTTAGAATGGGATCGCTTCCTTTGGTTCACATTGACGATCTAAGCCGCGCATACATTTTCCTTATGGACCATGGCGGCGCAAAAGGAGCGTATTTATGCTGCACGGGAAGCATTCGAATGGCTGAGCTTATGGAGTACCTCGTTAGAAGGTTTCCTCGCTCCAACATGAAGAGGTCAGTTTGACTACGTTTTTGGTGCGAAACTACGGTTCTGGTACGAAACGACCTGGAGATGATCATGCTTTGTCATGAATTGTGTTTTTCAGGGTTGATGAGGGCGATAGCAATGCAATCCCGGCTGAAATTTGTTCGAAGAAGCTGAGGGATTTGGGGTTCAACTTCAAGCATGGCGTGGCGGATGTAGTGCATCAAACTGTTGAAGAATGTGTGGCTTGTGAGTTTGTTTTCGTTGATTGATGCTTCTTCTAGTGGCTAAAAATGGATGATGAATGTTGATGTTTTTGTGCTTCTAGCGGTTATGAAGTTTGAAATTTGTTCATGTTTCCATGTATTCTGATCATAACACGGAACGCTCATTCATGTAACTTGTTAGTATTTATTTTCCCTACTACCTTCGTGACAGCAAAAGGACAAAACTTCGTATCATCTTTTTACACTAGCATCTATGCATATTAATGTGGCTAAATTGTAATCAAAGGTGAGGAATTCAAAGTTGGGTATATCTTCAAATGCCAAAAAAATGAAGAAAGAAGTGAAGAGTTTTAAGTTTATATATGAGCAACTCAAAAGATAATTCATAAATTGGGAATCTTAAGAGTTAGATAAATATATTGGAAGACTTTTTTAGTTTTGTTTTTTGGAAATAGGGATTCTCTTTCTTTCATGAGCTGGTGATGGGTTACAGAGTGTGGCAGAACGAGCTAGGTTGTGCGCATCAGCGACTACTAGTATATCTACCACCTTAACAATCGATAACTAAAAAACATCATTCCTAGAATTAGAATTTCTCGAATTAGTTGTCTGATGTCTGGCAGGACTTCTGGGTTCATATAGCGTAGTGCATTTTCACAATCTGTTTTGATCAGCAACCGCCTCATCCCTTTGAAGTTTGCCAACTTCATGACGTGCGGTATGGCCCCCGGCTCTGCTTGAACCGCAGAGAGAGCTTTAATTCTCGTAGTCCCCCCGACGTCTTGAGTGTCAGGTGATTGTTCACACCATGCTGCAACCCGTCTCTTGTTTTGCAACAGTATGCATTATATGTCTTTGTTATTTTGCAGTCCTGAAAGAGATGATCGACGCACTTGTCCTGTTTCAGCTAAAGAAGATTGATGTCTCCTGCCTTTTTTGTCTCCTTAAATGAATTCAATTCTGCATCCTCTTGCTTGGCCTCTATATGAAGGTCTACATTTGGATCTTGGTTGATTATGTCCTGGTTGATTTCCCTCTTTCTTGCGTATCGCAATCTCTACCATAGTGTTAATCAAATGAAGGTAGAACAAGGTCCAGGGTAGCAGAGTTCCTTGCACACCATACAACCCATATGACAAATCACGCAAGATCCTTTTCTTCCTTCTCTGGTGCGATCATGAACCACAGTTGCAGCCACATTTTGAGTAAGACCGGCTTGCCCAAGTTGAAGTCGAGTCTCAGCCTGTAGTGTCTCCATACTTTTTTGCAAACTCACATTGAAAGAGCATATGCTCTACTGGTTCCTCTTTTGTCATGCACACTTGATATGCTGTAGAAATATTCATTCCTCTCTTTCTGAGGTTTGGACTGGTTGGGCCGGCCCCTTGAATCATTCTCCAAACAAGGAATTTGATATTTTTTGGGGTGTTTCCATTCCAAATTGATTTCCACATGTTTGTTTCATCAGTGGTAGGTGGTTGTATGGTGGAACTAGGTGGCTTTGCTCTAACCTTTGCCCCCCATGTTGCGTAATATCCTGATTTTACCGTGTATGTCCCCAAAGCTTCCTTGTCCCAGGCTAAGTAGTCGGTGTTTCCAAAGCTATGGCTGGGTACGTGGATCTTGACAATCTCTCTTATTGTATCACCTGGGAAAAGTATGTTGAGTAGTAGCAATCTCCAATTCTTTCTTTCGTCGATGAGGTCGCTTACTTTGAATGCGAGAGATGGCAATGTGTTCCTTTCAAATCGTGTTGGGTTTGACTGGTTTGGGAAACAATTTTGTTGGATGTCCACAGCTTCTCCCATCACGATCTTCCACTTTAGATGTGGTTCAATGAACTCCAAACCCCATAGAATTCCTTTCCATCCCAGGTGTCTCCCTGCTTCTGTTTCGTCTATAGCAAGGTTTTCTTTTTATAGTACTTTGCGAGGATATTTTTTGAGAAGAATGAATCTTTGTTTGTTAGCAATGTCCACGCTTGCTTCCCTAGCATTGCTTGATTCATTTGTGAGGTAGATCGCATTTTCAACCCCCCCCCCCCCAACCATTTAGATGCACACTTTTTTTACCAAGATTTCCAATGGATACCCCTTCCTTCCGGATCCCCTACCCATATGAATCTAGCCATCTATTTGTCTATGTCTTTGGCAATTGTTTTAGGGATCCTGAAGGTCCCAATGGTGTATTGTGATAGTGTACAGAGGACATGCTTGCATAGCGTGACCCTACCCATTACAGACAGGTCATTTTTCTTCCTAGCTGTTGTTTTTACTATAATCTCCCTCTGTAAGCCTTTGAACAACCTAACCTTCGAACCTTGGAAATTGATGTCGTGGTATAGATATTTCCCTTGCAGGGGATCTGGTTTGATGTTGAATGTAAATTTGAGTAGGTTCATTGTATAGTTATTCGCGTTCGGGCTTATAAGAAATGAAGACTTATCAAAATTCAATCGTTGTCCAAAATATGCCGCAAACATATTGAGCGTTGCCTCCATCTTCCTTGTTCCCCTCTCAGTGACTTCGAAGAACAGTATACAATCATCTGCAAACATGAGGTTAGATGCCCTGGGGACCCCTCTTCCACATTGTATACCTTTGCATAGTTATTGGAAGGCGCTGAGGATATCATTGATGATAACGCTTCATGGCATTGGATAAATAGGAAGGGGGATAGCAAACATCCTTGTCTAAATCCTTGTATGGGTTTAAATAGCTATGATGCCTCCCCGTTGAATATAATGGAGTACGTAACTGTTGTGACGCACTCCATTATCCAGTTTATCCACTTCATCGGGGAAGCCCATCAATCCCATGACTTTTTAAAGAAAGTCCCAGGAGACTATACCATATGCTTTGCTCATGTCGATCTTCATGACTGCAATTGCCACCTTCCCTTTCTTTTGTTTCCTTACTTTCTTTATGAGTTTGTGGGCTATTAGTGAGTTTTCGACAATGGATCTCCCTTGCACGAACGCGGCTTGATTCCCCGATATTATGTACACCATTATTTGTTTTAATCTACTGGCTAGCACTTTAGCGATGACTTTATATGTAACATTGCACAAGCTAATAGGTCTAAGATTAGTAGATTTAGTTGGTACCTTTGTTTTGGGGATTAGGGTGGTATTGATTGTATTCCATTCGTTGTGTATTTTTCCTGTAGTGAAGAACTCCTGAACGACATTTGTGAGGTCCTCCCCAACTTTGCTCTAGTAGTGTTGGTAAAAGCTTATAGGAACCGAGTCTGAGCCCGGTGCTTTCCATTTTCCCATATGGAAGACCACTCTCTTGATTTCTTTAACCACACCCCTGCTAATAGCTTTGTCCTTTGATCACTAGTGACTGCTGGTTCGATGAGTTGTGGGATATCATCGATAGTAGAGTCCCCGTACGCGTCCTGTGGCATGATGAATTCCTTAACAAGTAGGGTAATATGCAAATATAACCCTATATGTTGAAGAAAGTGCAGATATAACCCTCAGTTGTTTTTAGTGCAAAAACAACCCTGGCTATTGAATGAAAGTTCAAATATAACCCTCTAACCATGATTCTAGCATTGACTAACAAATTATGACCATTGACCCACTTGAAAAACACTAATATGCCCTTATTAATGTGGGCCCCACAAAAAATCAAAACTTCCTTTCGTTTCGAAAAAATCTCCATCGTCATTCCTCTGAATATCACAGCCAGCACTGATAAACCCAGGTGGCTGCGCCACCGTGTTCTGCCTCCCACCAGCCAACACCCCGAATCTTTGTTCTTCGAGTTCTTACCAAGCATTTGAGAAAAGAAGTTGTTGAATCCCTTACAAATCCCCTTCATCTTGACTCACATAGACAAAAAAAAACAGAGCAGGTACACAGGCAACCAAAACAAAAAATGAAATGAAGGGTTATATTTCTTGAGTCTCAAACAAGACCCATAGCCATAAAAATATAATCTTTACAGTTTCTTGGGACAAATTTGGCCCCTTTCCCAAAATAAAATCCATAAAAACAAAAAGGGGCAGCCAAAAGAAGTATCCAATTTAATACCTTTTCAATTCAATTGCAAAACAAACACACATAGACACCAAAAAGAAAGGATTTTTTAGCACATTCAACCCACAAAAAACACGAGGGCATTGATTCTCCCTCCCCACCACACCGGCGAAGCCCACCTGCCCGAATCCACCAGCGAAAGCGATTCTGCAATGAGAGCTGATGTGGATGTTCACTTTAACAGAGCTCTTTGGTTTGGAATGGATGGACCGGCAAAAAGAAAGAGAACGGCGAGGGGAAGGTGAAACAATTAGGGTTTAAAAAAATTGGGGTTAAAAAAGTTAATTTTACTTTTTTTAGAAGGGTAAAATTGACATTTCACCTAATTCTGACCTCAAATTGCCGGAAAATGTTATATTTGGACATAACCTAAATATCTAGGGTTATATTTGCACTTTCAATTATCGCAGGGTCATATCTGCACTTTCATCAATTATGTATGATTATATATGCACTTTACCCTAACAAATATTGTACTGATATGATATATCATGTAGTTGTGTCGGATCAGTTATCCAAATCCCTTCCTTGTTCTTCATTTGCATGATACGGTTCCTTCCCTGGTCTTTTTTGCCCAATTGTCAAAGAAGGAAGTGTTTTTGTTGCCATCCATTTGCCATCTTGTTTTTGCTCTTTGTCTCCAGAAGTTATTTTGTTGGGTGAGAAAGTCGTCCAACTCTCCCGAACTTGCGCTTGCGGTTTCGAATTGGTTTCCCAATGGTAGCCTGTTGATTTCACTTTCCTTTGACTGGATTATCTTTTAAAGGTATCATAGGTTTTCTCTGGTCCAATTACTCAGTCTCCGCATAACGTTTTCTAGTTTATATTCTAGATTTGGCATGTACCATTGTTGTGATGTTGAAGCACTTCGCGGGGCAGTGAGACTGTCTGTTCTATGTCATGCTTCTTTGATAATGTTGTTGAATTCATTCCTTCAAATCCAGAAAGCCTCAAACTTGAGTTTAGCTTGACTCCTTGGTCGTGTGATCTGGTGATGTGAATTCAGGATGAGTGGCCTGTGATCTGATCTGATGATTGGCAAATTCCTGAGCATGCATGTTGGTAATAGATTGAACCATGCCTGTTTTGCGAAGCCGCGGTCTAGTCTCTCTACGATTAGTTGATCTCCCTTCTGCCCATTTGACCACGTGAACCACTGGCCGTGATTATGGAGTTCATGTAGCTCATTCAGTTGTATAACTTCTGGCAGGGCAGCTATTTGTTGCACTGTTACAAGATTCCTCCCATTTTGTCTTCGTTCCCTATGACCTGGTTGTAGTCTCCTATCACTAAGACTGGTAGTGAGTTGTTGAATATGTCAGTGTTCAACTCTTCCAAAACGCGGTTCTTGTTTCTTCTGTCTGGATGTATGTACAACAAAACAAGCTTCTATTCAACCCCAATAATGGAAGTGATGCGACATGATACAAAATTTTGGCAGCTTTTTGCTACCTCTGGTTGGATGTTTGGTGTCCAGGCTACACATAGACCCCCGCTGGCACCGATGGCATCCACTACCTCCCACTTGGTGAAGTATGACCTACCTAGCCTCTTACTAATCTTAATACTATTACTTTTAGTCTCCATAAGAAATATAATATTGGGTTTATAATGAAAACGAGTTTGCTTAAAGATGTTACTGTTAGAGGGTGTGTCTGCCCTCTGCAGTTCTAACGGAGTAGATTCATATCCCTCTTGGTGGTTAATCTGGACCAACCACCAAAGAACCACAGACATTCCCTTCACTTGCGCTCAAAACTAGTGAAACAACTTCATCGTGAGTACGTGCTCCCACAATTACCATCTTTCCTTGCTCAATCCCAGTGTTCTAATCGATCTCCGTGAATCTCTCTATAGACTGGATGAGATGTCCTTCATCATCCACGTTGTGTCTGGATCTCTTGTGGAAAGCGATGCCTCCCAGCTCAAACTTCAAATTCTTCTTCCTCTTGTCGTCTAGTCTTCCTGCTACTGGTATGAAGTTCTCCAAAGCCCAACTGAGAGCATTTGCTTGCTTATTGGTGAACATTTGTGCCAGGTTCGGTTCTACTTCCTCCACCTCTGCCTCCGTCTAACGTGACCGAACCATCCCTGGAAATAGAAAATTTGCCCCTCTTTGATGCTGAATGTTCTGTTGGAAAATGATGGTTAAAAGGTTGAAATTTGTCAACTTTTTGGGCTTCGTTTAGAGTGGGACCCGAACGGATTTTGGGTCAATGGATGTCATTTTTGGGTTCTCCTCCGCGAGTACTATAAAATCGACTATTTAAACTCTCAAAACGGATCAAGGGTGAATGAGATATGAATGTTTTAATTTCACTCTTGAAAGAGGAAAAAATGGGCGAAAATTGGCCCAGGTAATTTTCTCTGGACTGCCGAAAATGCGTATGGATCGCATGGAAGTCTTATGAAGGCCCAACCGCATAGTATATATGGAATTACTTGTGTGTAATTCTTAAGAGATAAGAACAAAATACTTCCATATTTTGTGAGATATCTTGTCTTAAATAAATATGCGGTTTACCATGTTTAATATGATGAAGAATATTTGTACAAATATTTCTTCCTTTTCCAGCAGATATGATTCGAGTATTCATGGAATGTCTCGGATTTGGTGAGTTGGTGATTGGAGAATATTCTTCTCTAATTACAGAAAATCAGAATATCATGTTTCCATGATTAGGGTCTCTTAGAGTAGTATAAATAGAGCCTCTAAGTCAGTCAGAAAACTCGCACCATTCTCAAGTTCCTCATTTATCATAAACTTGAGTCTTCTGTCTGTCTTTCTCGAAGTTTCCAGTTGATGCTCTGTCAAGTTGATAGTCCTTCTGGCCTTGCGTGAATCCGAGGTAACTCTTACGTGTTAATTGTTACCTTCGATGGTTTTATCCTAGGGAACGATGTCCACGACGGGACTCATTCGTTTCAAGGGCAGCGAGTGTTACTCGTGACTCCATCATTACTTGAAACATGATTTATGCTTTGATTATTTATAATTTAAGCTTTTCGATTGTATGCTTGAATAATTAATAAAAGTCTATTATTCTTGCATATATTAATTGCTCGTTCAATTTTGTTATTTGATTTTTCCGTATGATATAATCAATATATGTCCAACAGTCTTGAAACGAATGATTTTTGTTGAATTATATTGATTCCAAAAATTTGCAAACAAAATATTCTGCATACGGACATGGCATGCAAAATTGCATATTGCTTTCTTCGAAACTGTTTACCATATTTGTTTGGAAACTATAAACAATGCATTGCCATATTAAATGATAGCATGGTTACGTGTGGAAATTTTCATGCTGAGAAACTATATGCATGCCTTAATTAATTTATGTGATACACGGATTTGATTGATTAATCTATATGGTGTCCACATATTTTGCATGCCACACATACGCAATGAAAAGTAGTGATTGCATGCTTTATGAAAATTGTATGTTTGCAAAAATATGCATGCTAATGGTTTTGGTTATTTACAACAAAATCATATTGAGCAATTTGTTATGTATAATTATTTAAAATATTATACTACGATTTGTACATATATTTAACGATGTAAATCTTTTGTATGTACGCATTGGTGAATCCGAGTATACACAGTTGTATATCTCTTATGGAAGGGAAACTAGGCATGAAGATACAGCAGGATTTGCTTGGCAACATGAAAGAATCAAGAGTGTAACCACGGTTTTGCAAACTATGGTACGTATATACGTTAATTAATGTGAATCATGGCATATGCTATATATACATATATTGCTTGGATTGTATTTGATAACCATTTGCGTGAATCTGGATGTGAACAAGACTTTGTTACAAAGAGTGTTATGTGAATAATATTTGTACATATATGTCCAGTACACTAAGGCTATCGAAATTTGATAGTAAATGGATTTGGTTATATTAATCCCTTGATTATGTGGAAAACTGAGTTAAGCATGTATGTTAAATTACATGGCATAATTATGGAAATATGCTAATTCCGTGATATTCATGCTTATGAGATTAAATGTTGATATGGTAAGAAATCATATTTGATTCTTTGCATGAAAGATTGAATTAAATTTACGGGGAAAAATGCCATGAGTTTAGAATATGGGATCAGACATTATTATTCAATTACATGAAAGCAGTACATATGTTTGGAAATTATGAGACATGTTTAATTTCCGAAGCCCTTGAATGTTAGAGTATTTGCTTAAATACTTAATCAAATGTTGAAATACCTATTTTGCATGGTATAATAATTTGGTGATGTGGGCTGCTCATATTGGTTAAAGATTTAAACCATATTTGTGTGCAAATGTGCTGCTAGTGATTCATGACTTTTATATGCTTGGTCTGAGAATCGCATGCGAAAAATTGGTAAACTTCATTTGCACTTAAACATGACATCTCTCGGCAAGAGTGAAATATATTCGTGCATGAATGAAGTATTTGACATTGGGTTATTTGATCCATGATGTATTCTCGTTCATTTAGGGACTTGATTTAGATGCATATACAAAAAATTTTAGATCTATGTTGTGTCTAAAATTGTGTTATGCTTTATATGCTTTAATTATATTAATTGTTTGGGAAAGTGCCCTTTTGATGCAATGAAAGGTTTGACAAGGCTTGTCCCGATAATTGGCTATCTTGATTGATCGCTTACGAGCACACGAGTGGCAATTGTTAGATTGCACAGATAGAGCATATGAGCTCGAAGTTCGACATATTCTGGTTATTTTGTATGACCTGATAAATGTGAACGTGAAGACATTAGTTTACAACTATGTCTAGGGTATTGGTTCTTGTGAACCATGGTATAAACCCTAAAGCATGAGTTATCATGACTATGCTAAAAACCTTTGATTATTTGTAATCAAAGAATTGAGGGGAAAATCTCAAGAATTTGGTTGAGAAAACTAAGAATCCTGAGAATGGGAATCCCGAGACTTTTGGTCAAATCTCTTGATTTATGGTTGAAAAATCTAAGAATCATGAGATATGGAATCCCAAGACATTTGGTTAATTCTCTAGATTTTTGGTTGGAAAGCCTTAGAATTTTGAGATGAATAATCCTAAGACATTTGGTCTAGGAACCCCAAGACACGAGTTTTGAGAAACTTAACATGTGTATAAACCAGCCCAATGTGGGGGGTAGACGAAAACCTAAAAATTCAACGACGATATGAATTTTGATAGGTACTTGAAGTGAAAAAGTAACCACGAGAGATTTGAATCAAGTTGATCAAGTCGGGAGGACTTTAACTCGAACCAAAAGGGTAAACTCGAAATCAAGTCGAGCAGTGCACTCAAACTTGAGTTGAGCAATGGACTTGAATGTGTTTCGAGCATAAAGACACTCAAGTTTGATTTGAGTAGTCTGAAAGTAAAGTACAGTTGTACTGAAGTTTGGCTTTAAAATGGGCATGAAATTGTGTGGAGTTGGTAAACTCACACTGCGCCCTAGTGAGAGTTAATCGAATCCTCGATTGATTGATACTGCATCGGTTGTGGTATTGGTCATGCGAGGAAGAACGATTAATTGAGATCGGAAAGTTTAGTTATCTCTAATTCCAAGGGAGTTGAAGGAATAAGAGAGACTTTCACGATAAAAGATCAATACATGAAGGTGTTTTGATTGTTGAAAGGATCAAGCCCTAAAAGAAATTTTATGGGTAAGAATCTAGTGTTCGATTCATTATTGAACACACGGACTTTTAGTATGTTGGGTTTGTATATTAACGAAACCACTTACATCAGCACAGAAAACATATGAGGTTATCTGTGACCATGATGTGAATACATAGAATCCTTTGGGAAATGTGATTCACAATGTAGACATTTGCAAGATCATTGCTAGAAATGATCAAGCGTTGTGGGGGAGCCTTTAAGTTGGCTGGCGATCTTTTAAATAAGAGACCCCAAGAAGGAGGAAAATAAAGCTCCTCATAGAGCCATCCTAAAAGTTCTTTCGAATGTGTGGGTTGGCATATTGCGAATGTAGTAAAAGTAATACTTAAACAGTATCTTTTACTAGATATGCACAATGTTGAAGTGCTATCAATTTCTTGAAATTCACAAGAAATATTATGCAGAAACTAGAAATATATCTTGATGGAAAGTGTATTTTGTGGAAGTATCTGTTAAAGATCTTGATTTATCTTAAATGGACTTAAGAGTCAATAGATGAAATCATTAAGGATCAGGGATAAACCAACGAAGGAAACGAGATTCCATGAAATAATTTTTGTGGAAAGTGGTGATCAATAGAGAGATTGATCTACCATGAGTGCAAATCACTAGAGTACTAGTAGATTTGAACAATTAGTAAGTATATTTGTGTACTTGATAGGTGTTCTCTAGACGTGAGAATGAGTCCAAGGGTGATGGTACTTGCTATCAAGGTTTTGTGAAAGCTAGAAGTACATCTAATGGACCTAAATGGTTATTTGGAGACTTAGATATTAAAATCTGAATAGAGCAAAAATGAAAAGCTCAATGCTCCTAAATGATCTATCATGTGACCAAACTAATTGTTCTAGCCAGTGATATTAAATCAATGAGTTTGATTAAGGCAGATACGCTAAGAGACACGAAAAATGACCATGTCATTTATGTCTTTGATTTATGATTTTCTCATTGATAGAAAAATTGATACGATGATTGAGACTCTTGGAGATATGTCGTATTCAATGGAATGACTCTAAACATTATGAGTTACCTTTTTTGTAAAAGTGAGGTGTCTCTTAAGAAGAGAACTCAAGAGTCATTGATAGTCTGTTGTACTTATTAAAGTGCACATTAGACAATTCTTACAATGGATAGTAAGATGATACACGAGTAATCTAGAAAAGATCACTGGAAACTAGCTGTGTGTGAGACTCGTGGATATGGCTTGAGTTGTGTAGAGAAATGGTTCTCTCTTGCTAGATTCATAGAGGAATCTAAGTCCATTGTGTTGGAAAAAAATTGGGAAAGATATACCCTAGGATGACCAAAGCATTTTTATGCGTATTGGTGTAGCGTAAAACTTGTAGCTTAAAGCCATATCGATGATGGTGTGTCTCGACATAGATACTTTACCATTGGACGACTACTCTCTACGAGAATTATCGATATTGACTACGTAAGGTCAATATGATAAGAGTTGTTATTCTTTGACAAAAGGATTCAATCAATTTCTTGACGAAGAAATTGAATCGAGAGTTAGTTGAGAACTCATCGAAAGGAATATGACTAAGTCTAATAAATGGTGGGTTACGTACGTGGACACCCAACCTATGTGACTGGAGATCCCAAGATCTAGGTTCAAAGGGACAACTAAACTGCAAAGACCCATCGCGATCACTGTGGGGGTTATACCTCCTGTCTTATTCCTATGATGAAGAAACAGTGATGTGAATGGAGGTTAAGCATTAAATTGCTTTTAATGATTCAAGGCATCGAGTATGTAGTACTCGAAAGAGCGCAATAGTTTGCGGAACTGCTCTTACGCCAAGAATCACCTATGTAAGCGAGAAGTGTGGCCGCTTCGAAAGGGAATTGTTGGGACGCAATTCTTTAGAAACCTTACAGAACTAGGCGTGTGCCATGGCCTGATTAATGGACACAGCCGAGGAAAGCGCAAGAGCTAGGAAAGATGTCTGTGGGAAGTGCATTGTCGTTCACACAAGCGGTTGGGGAAGTTCAAGGACATCGCGTCTACTTCCTAACCAGTGGGCTAAGTGTACTCTCTCAAGGGAAAGTTCAAAGGGTGACACCTACTTATCCTATGCAGCATCTATGCCATCGAAATGAATCTATCACCAAGTCAAACTCTGTGTCTGACGTGATTGTTCTGATTCCTACATCAATATCTATTCATGTGGGGGATTGTTGGAAAATGATGGTTAAAAGGTTGAAATTCGTCAACTTTTTGGGCTTCGTTTAGAGTGGGACCCGAACGGATTTTGGGTCAATGGATGTCATTTTTGGGTTCTCCTCCGCGAGTACTATAAAATCGACTATTTAAACTCTCAAAACGGATCAAGGGTGAATGAGATATGAATGTTTTAATTTCACTCTTGAAAGAGGAAAAAATGGGCGAAAATTGGCCCAGGTAATTTTCTCTGGACTGCCGAAAATGCGTATGGATCGCATGGAAGTCTTATGAAGGCCCAACCGCATAGTATATATGGAATTACTTGTGTGTAATTCTTAAGAGATAAGAACAAAATACTTCCATATTTTGTGAGATATCTTGTCTTAAATAAATATGCGGTTTACCATGTTTAATATGATGAAGAATATTTGTACAAATATTTCTTCCTTTTCCAGCAGATATGATTCGAGTATTCATGGAATGTCTCGGATTTGGTGAGTTGGTGATTGGAGAATATTCTTCTCTAATTACAGAAAATCAGAATATCATGTTTCCATGATTAGGGTCTCTTAGAGTAGTATAAATAGAGCCTCTAAGTCAGTCAGAAAACTCGCACCATTCTCAAGTTCCTCATTTATCATAAACTTGAGTCTTCTGTCTGTCTTTCTCGAAGTTTCCAGTTGATGCTCTGTCAAGTTGATAGTCCTTCGGGCCTTGCGTGAATCCGAGGTAACTCTTACGTGTTAATTGTTACCTTCGATGGTTTTATCCTAGGGAACGATGTCCACGACGGGACTCATTCGCCTTCGATGGTTTTATCCTAGGGAACGATGTCCACGACGGGACTCATTCGTTTCAAGGGCAGCGAGTGTTACTCGTGACTCCATCATTACTTGAAACATGATATATGCTTTGATTATTTATAATTTAAGCTTTTCGATTGTATGCTTGAATAATTAATAAAAGTCTATTATTCTTGCATATATTAATTGCTCGTTCAATTTTGTTATTTGATTTTTCCGTATGATATAATCAATATATGTCCAACATGTTCTTCTCCAGGAGGAGTTTAGTTGCTACAGTGGATTTGGATGGAGAAAGTCTTGCTCTCGTTCCCCATCTTGAGCCCCCACTATAACCCAGTATGTTGCTTAAGCCTGCATGATCATTGATGCGGGCTCCAAATTGCCAGAACTAAGTCTTCAAATTTTTTAATCTTCTTTTGATTTGTTATGGGATTGATCTCAACTGTAAATGGTGTAGACCCCACTCTCACCCTATTTTCGAGTCTGGTGTTTTGGACTCCCTCACAGGCACCACTTTCCTTTTTCATGGCTTCATCTTCCTGGAGAACTAGGGCCTCCATTTCGCCATTAATTTGAGTGCCACCATCCTCGAAATCGCCACATTTATCTTCCCCATTTTCTCCCAAATTGGAGCTCTCCATCCTTGGCTCCTCGCGCCGCACCGAGAGCCACCATATGTGCTTCCTAAAGTCTGCTCTGGGTTTGGCTATTGCCATCGCCCAGCCTACCCCAGCATAGCAAGTCTCGAACATTGAGTAATTGCGGTTACCTATGAATCCCATCGCTGAGACGTTGATTGCTTTTGTCGTCGACTCCAGTCGTCGGTCATCCACCGTGATATCAGCTTCCTCCGACGGCCTAGAGTGGTGGCGGCTCCCTCCATCGGCGCTGGTTCCATCTCCTACCGGTGGGCTTCTGATCAGCGTTGGTGTGGTGACCTCCGTTTCTGCGCTGTTAATTCCCCCTTTTCTGGTGGATGATGGTATTTTGGTGGATTAGCGGTTGTGGTATAGGTGGCCATGGTTATGGGGGTGGTTTTGTTTTCCACAGATGGGTCGCGCTGGTTCTCAGGTGGATTTTCCATCCCACCGCCATTGATGATGCAGTTTCCTTGTCCGTCAATGTAAGTGATCCAAAGCTCTTATCTTGGGTTTGGGCCGTGTGGGTTTGGGCCTGATTTGTTTCACGATTTGTTGTGTCTCGACACAAACTCAGTAAGGGTATAATAGGAACTCTAATTCAATCTTCTTATTGTGCAGCCGAGAAGGAAAAGAATACAGAAACGAAAAGGAAGACAAAGAGCTTGAAGAAGGGGAGTTGCAGGGGAAGAGAATTGGGGAAGAAGAAGGAGGTAACGGAATTCAGTTATAACAATGCCAAATTGATGCCCCTATTCTACTGACTGCCTTTCCTTTTATGCTGCCTTTCTTCTTCTTCGATTGAGTTGTAGCCACCAGCTGTTACAGCCGTTGCAACTGCTCGCTTCCAACCAAAACTGTTACGGCCGTTGCTTCTTCTGTTGCTCTCTTCTGCTGCTCCAGGTATTTTCCACGTTTTCCCTCTCTTAAGGCCTGCGTTTGTGACAATCCCTCCCTGTTAAACCACACTTGTCCTCGAGTGAGCTAGGATTAGTTAATGTGGGAATGTAGGAAATTTTTGTGTGATGAATGTGTTGTCTTCCCAAGAGGCCTCTTCCTCTGATAATCCCTCCCAAACAATGAGCCATTGTACTACCGATTGACCATGTAGGTCAATCAACCGCCTATGTTTAATATATTTTGGATACAATTTAGGATGTTCATAGGCGTCGTCCAGAGGAAGTTGTGTGATGGTGCTTGGTTCAGGTCCCTCGTGCTTCTTTAATAATGAAATATGAAATACTAGGTGGATTTTTGAACTTTCTGGTAGCTGTAGTTTATATGCAACAGCTCCAACTCTTAACTGAACCCGAAACGGACCATAAAACTTTGGAGAAAGTTTGTGGCTGTTCTGATTCATTAGAGTGTTTTGCCTGTACTTTTGAAGTTTAAGGTAGACCAAATCTCCCACCTGAAAAACTCTTTCTGTTCTGTACTTATTGGCAAAATACTGCATTCGTTCTTGACCTTTCATGAGATGCTACTTTAGTAGAGCTTGGACTTTTTCCCTCTGTTGAACTATATCCACTGTCGCTGGTATGATAATGTCCGTGAAAGGTCCCATAGGCATCATGATTGGTTTAATACCATAAACTGCCTCTATGGTGTCATCTTAATACTTGAGTGATACGAAGTACTGTACCACCATTCTGCTGCACCTAACCAGGCCTTCCACGTATCAGGTTTATCACCACAAAAACAACGGAGGTATGTCTCCAATACCTGGTTCACACGTTCAGTTTGCCCATCCGTTTAGGGGTGATAAAATGTACTGAACTGGAGTTTAGCCCCCAGTTTTTCAAACAGTTCCTTCCAGAAATGACTCAAGAATATTTTATCCCTGTCACTTGTAATGGATTCTGGTAGACCGTGTAGCTTATAAAACTCAGAAAGGAATAGAGTAGCTACGGATTGAGCTATAAAAGGATGAGATACTGGTAAGAAATGAGCATACTTGGATAACCTGTCCACAATCACTAAAACTGTGTCATTCCCTTGAGACTGAGGCAAGCATTCAATAAAATTCATCGTTATTTATCTCCAGACTTGTGCAGGAATGGGAAGTGGTTGTAGTAATCCTGGGGGATGACAATGCTCCATTTTATTCCGTTGACAAGCCACACATTTCTTGATGTATTCTTCCACCCCCTTTCTAATACCTGGCTAATAAAAGATGGTTTCAACCCTCTTTTGAGTGGTGTTCTGGCCCGAGTGCCTTTCTAAAGCTGATGAGTGCATGGTGTCAATAATCTGATGTCTAACATTCCCACTGTTGCCCACATAGATCCTTTTTCCTTTTTTGATTATACCCTTTATAAACTGATACTGAGCAGGAGCTATTGCTGGGCAGCGAGAAGATAATTCCACAATTATTTCTTGAGCTTCCTGATCATTAACGTAACTGTTACTGATCTATCTAATCCATTCCGGTCTAGCTGAAGCAATGGTGTAAACCCTTGCCTTTTGTTGATCGGGAATCACGGTATGGAGATCATTCTTGTTGGACTTGTTTGTCGATCCCTTACCAGCCTGAAGATCCCCTCTACCATCTATAGCATTCTGTGTTACCTCTGCTATATTCTTCATACTCATATCATCCGGCTCTGTTATAGACGTCTGTTCGTTGCATCCATTGCCTTCACTTTCCTCCTTCAGTTCTGGAACTATTTCTCCCCTTTGCCTAGAGAGAGCATCTGCAGCTGTGTTTTCTGAACCCTTTTTATACTGAATCTCGAAACTATACCCCAGTAATTTGGTGATCCATTTATGCTGCAATGCACTGGTCAGTTTCTGATCTAACAAATACTTTAGTGACTGATGATCAGTTCGTATAACGAAATGGCTACCCATGAGATAATGCTTCCACTTCCCTACGGCTAGTACTAAGGCTAACAATTCATTTTCATATGTAGAAAGAGTTCTGTTTTTGGCACACAAAGATTTACTCAAAAATGCAATGGGTCGTTGTTCTTGCATCAATACTGCACCCATGCCAAAGTCACTTGCATCTGTTTCAACCACAAAAGGTTTGCTGAAGTCTGGGAGCCTGAGTACAGGCGCTATTGTGATGGCTACCTTAAGTATTTCAAAACCAGTAGTAGAGTGATCATTCCATTTAAAAGAATCCTTTCTCAATAGATCAAGTAATGGTCTGCAAATATCTCCGTATGAAGCAATGAATCTCCTATAATAGCCTGTTAAACCCAGAAATCCTCTAAGTTTTTTGACTGAATCTGGTTTTGGCCAATTCTGAATACATTCTATTCTTTGCTTATCCATTGACACTCATTCTCCCTATATAGTATGCCCCATATATTCTACTTTGTCTTGGGCAAACACACACTTAGATTGCTTAGCCAACAGTTGATGGATTCTCATTTGCTTCATGACTTGTTCTATGTGCATACTATGCTCTTCAAGTGTCTTACTGTAGATTAATATGTCATCAAAAAACACTAATACGAACTTCCTTATATAGTCCTTAAAAACTGAATTCGTTAATGACTGAAATGTTGTTGGAGCATTTGTGAGGCCAAAAGGCATTACAAGGAATTCATAGTGTCCATGGTGAGTTTGAAATGTTGTCTTGTGAACATACTCAGGTTTCACTCTTATTTGATGATACCCTGACCTTAAGTCGAGTTTAGTAAAGTACCTTGCTCCATGAAGTTCGTCCATCAACTCATCAATTATGGGAATAGGGAACTTGTCCTTGATTGTGAGCTCATTCAGCTTTCGATAATCAATGCACATCCTCCACGTGCCATCTTTTTTCTTTACTAAAATCACTGGTGATGAAAAAGGACTGTTACTATCACAGATTATTTGATTCTTCTTCATTTCCTCCACTTGTTTTTCGATTTCCTCTTTGTGAGCATGAGCATATCTGTAAGGCTTGCTCCTGAATGGTTCATCCCCATTCTTTAAAAAGATTTGATGATCTGCGGCTCTTATAGAGAGCTTGGGACAGAAAACACATCAACATATTCTTTAATCACCCCTTGCACATTTTCAGGTAAACTGTTGTGATCAAATGTACCCTCCTTCTGGGTTTGTACGGAGTTTGACTCTCTGATCACCCTACACCCCAGTTCCTTTGTTGTATTTCCCTCTAATTCCAGATGGAATAGCATTCTCTTCTTCATTTCACTTATTTGTCTAGCTTCGTACCCCCGGATTAGCTTCATGAATACTTCTTCATCATCTCCCTCTAAGGTCCACCAGTTCCCTTCACTCCTGAATGAAATACTTTTTTCCGCAAAGTCAAATGTGATTGGACTGTAAAGTCTCATCCAATCGACTCCCAATATCATATCCAATTCCCCCAAGGGCATCACTCTGAAGTCATAGCAGAATTTGTGTCCTTGTAATTTCCACAAAACCATAGGACAGAAGGTAGTTCCTCTGTACTGTGATCCATCCGCCACAGTTACTACAAATGGACGGGTAGGGACCTACTTTAACCCTACCTTTCTCACAATATCAGGATCAATAAAAGAGTCATTGCTCCATGTATCCAACAACACACTGATTTTTCTACCTTCCACCCATCCATACACTGTTATAGAATAAATTTTGTCTCGATTATCAATAGACTTCAAACACAGTTGCTCAGATTCTTCTTCTGTCATTACTTCATCTTGTTCCACCTCGACCACATACATTTCATCGTCCTCTGCTACTTCCTGTGAATTAATGAGACTTACTTACTTGAATTTACACCTATGACCTGGACCAAATCTTTCTCCGCATCTGAAACAAAGCTGATTATCCCTCCTGTATTGCAACTCTTGAGGAGTTAACCTCTTAATATTTCCAAAAGTCTTCCTTCTCTCCTCATCATCATTACCTGCTGAATCAGTAACCTTCCCTGACATCTTCTCATCTCTTCTAGGCAAAGAATTATTCACAGTGTTTCCAAACATCCTATGCTTCCTATTACTGGCTTTCACATTTTGTTCTTGTAAAATAGCCAACTCCATTGTTCCTTGCAGTGTGTTCGGTTTTAGCATCCTCATCATAGGCTTAATCTCCTCCTTTAACCCACTAACAAAACTGGAAATGAAGTAATGCTAAAAAAGGTAGGGATCCTTACCTATGATGACTGCTCGCAACTCCTCAAATTGTTCCTAATAGCTTCTTACATTGCCTTTCTGATAGAGTTTATTAAACTCCTCCACTAGATCCTTATTTCACAATTCTGAAAACCGCATCATTACAGCTTCTTCGAAATCCTCCCAATTCCACAATCTCCTAGTTATTTTGATAATCTGAAACCACACCTCAGCCCTTCCTTCCAGATATATCTCCACAGCCTCTACCCTTTGCAGGTCATCGATCTGAAAATAGTTGAAGAATCTCTCGCAACGCCTCAACCATTGTTTAGGTCGATCACCAGAAAACACAGTTAACTCTATTTTCGGTTGATAAAAATTGGCACTCTTTCCTACCTTATTTCTCCAGTTACCTGATTCCTCCATACCAGGATTGAATCTGTCTTTCTTGAATTGAGACCCTGCTCCTCTTTTGTGCTCTACTTCAGGATAACTGCGCCTATGCTCCATCTCAGGCGAGAAGTACTGAATCCCATTCCTGCGCATCACTTCCAACGATCGATTGTGCCTTTCCGAAGTTAAGTTTTCCTCCTCCCTAACAATTGATTTATTCCTGTAATCCCCCTGCATGAATTGAGACATTATTTCCCTCATAATTGTGATTTCCTTCTTTTGCTCTTCCTGACTATGCATAAATTTCTCCAAATGATTACTCATCTGCTTCTGAATTTTATTTTCAATGTCAGAACTCAAGGTCTTGTACTTCTCCTCTATGGCTTCATAAACCTGAGTGTTGTTGCGATTTAACTGCTCCTTGTTCGTTTCACACTGGAGCTTCACCTCTTGTAGGATGTCGTTGACCCTGGACTCTAAAGCCTTCATCCGAGTACTGTCCGCCATTTTTCTTTTGCCGAGCACTATCCTACTCTGATACCACTTGTCACGAGCTCAATCTCAGTAAGGGTATAATAGGAACCTTGATTCAACCTTCTTATTGTGCAGCCGAGAAGGAAAAGAATACAGAAATGAAAAGGAAGACAAAGAGCTTGAAGAAGGGGAGTTGCAGGGGAAGAGAATTGGGGAAGAAGAAGGAGGTAACGGAATTCAGTTATAACAATGCCAAATTGATGCCCCTTTTCTACTAACTGCCTTTCCTTTTATACTGCCTTTCTTCTTCTTCGATTGAGCTGTAGCCACCAGCTGTTACAGCCGTTGCAACTGCTCTCTTCCAACCAAAACTGTTACGGCTGTTGCTTCTTCTGTTGCTCTCTTCTGCTGCTCCAGGTATTTTCCACTTTGGCCCTCTCTTAAGGCCTGCGTTTGTGACATGTTGTCCTTGTGTTGTTATTTTTGGTTGTGGCAAGAGTGGGTTTGGGCTCAGAGTGATTTGGGGATAGGTGTTTAAGGGAATTATGTTGGGTTGAAAAGGGGTTTGCGGCTGATGTATTTGGGCCGGTTCATTTTCATATGGTTTATTGGAATGTGTTGGATTTTTTTTGCGGTTGGGTCACGTGCACCGCCCCACCAAATTGACTCTGACAGGTATCATAAATAGAAGGGGTATCAGATATTAGAGTTGAGTGCTCCTATGATCCTATGTTTTGAGGGTTTGTGCTAATATGACCCTGTGAAGTTGGAAAGTGCTTTTGTAACCCTGTGTTTTGCTAAAATGTGCTAATATAACCCTGGAGGCCTGAATTTGGCTGTAAATACATGAAATGACTATTATACCCCTATTTTTTAAAAAATATATTTTTAAAATGTTAAAAGACAATTATGCCCTCATTGTTTATTAACCACGGAAATTTTCTTCTCTTTTCTTCTGCTCTTTTCTTCTCCTCTTTTTTTCTCCTCTTTTCTTCTCATCTTTTCTTCTCATCTTTTCTTCTGTTTTCACACTCTGCAAATCCCCTAGCTCCACTCTTTACACTCCAACGAAGATTCCATTTTTTCACACTCTACGAATCCTCGTCAATTTCCAGAGGGTAGGGTTTGGTGTTCGGGGGAGGAGGTGGATGGTTGGTGGTCGTCCGGGGCAGATGTCAGGGTTTGGTGGTCGGAGGTGAGGCTGGGGTTGGCGGTGGTGTACGGCTGAGCTGTGGTAGTGCACGAAGGAGCGGCGGTGTACGGCTGAGTGGTGGTGGTGGACGAAAGAGTGGCAATGGGGCTTACGGCTAGGGGTAGCGGGGATGGCTTAGGGTCGGGGGTGATAGGGGTTAAGGCAGCGGTGCACGACGGAGCAAATGTGGCACACGACAGCGGTCATGTGTGCTTCACCGGAGACGGTGGTGGCCGGTATAGAGCTCGTTGGAGGAAGGATTTTACTGCGGTGGGATCCGACCCATTAGATGACATGGATCATTCCTTTGTGTATGTTCGACCCGACCCAGTTCAGCTCTCTTCATCCAAGGTTGAATGTGAGGAGAGATCTGGGAATTTGCAGTTCTGATAGATTTTTGTATTTCAATGGTGAAGTTTTATGGATTTGAAATCTGCTTTTTCCTTTCCTTCAATTTGGATGTATAAATTTGAGCTGACGATGGATTTTGTTACTGGATTCTGTGTTATTAACTGATGTTATAATATAGGCTTTACTTATCTGAAATGGAAAGGTGTAAGTATTATGTTTCCGATGTTTATGTTGAGATTTCTCTTGATCTTTGTCTCTTTATAGCTTGTTGATGGAGAAAGACATAACTTTCAGTACTGTTGTTGGAGAAATCCTTTGATTCTGTGTTTTTTTAAAAATCTCTGGTCTATTAATGAATTCCCAGATTCTGGCTTTCGTGCCGCCAGCGGGCGGTGGTGGCGATGGAAGTGGCGGGGCAGTGGTGGACCAGCAGTGGTGGTGGTGGTGGCGGTAGAGTGGTGGCGGTGGCGGTGGTGCAGCGACGGTGGAGCGGCAGCGGTGGTGGTGGTGGTGGTAGAGCGGCGGCGGCGGTGGTGGTGGTGGTAGAGTGGCGGTGGCAGTGGTGGTAGTGGTAGAGCAGTTGTGGTGGTGGTAGAGCGGTTGTGGCGGTGGTGGTGGAGCGGCGGTGGCGGTGGTGGTGAAGCGGCAGTTGTGGTGGTGGAGCTGTGGTGGTGGTAGTGGTGGAGCGACGGTTGTGGTGGTGGAGCTGCAGTGGTGGTGGTGTTGCTTCTGAAGAATACTAGAGTATTTTAGTCTATACATTTATAATGTGAATGCTAGGGGTAGTTTAGTCTTTTTAATTTTGGTCAACGCCAGAAATTACTAAGTCAATGCTAGAATAGTGCCACAGGGTTATATCGGCACTTCTGATGCAAAACACAGGGCTACAATAGCACTTTTCAACTTCACAGGGTCATATTAGCACAAACTTCCATAACATAGGGTCATATCAATATTTTGCCCTAGATATTACTAGAGTACCTTCACATATGGCCATTATCTCTTCTGTCAGTTCTTCATCTTTTCCACCAAGTTTGCCACCCACCACCTGCTTCATGTCCCATCTCGCTGAGCTTTCTCCCTTGCATTTACTTCCATCAAATCTTCCAGCCTTTTTCTTGACGCTTGATTGTTCCTCTCCTAGCCTTTTTCCCTTTTCCTTTAATGCTTCTCTGCAGTACTTTTTCAATCATGAGGCCTTTTAGTGGCTCTATGTCGATTGGAAAAGGATCTCCCTCCCCTTGAGTTCCACCCTGTTGTGTGAGATCCTCCTCGGGATTATCATCATCACTTAGGATTGTAGGTAAAGCATGCACTCTAGCAGCTCTATCTTATCTCTTCTTCCTATGGATTTCCTATATCCTCTTGATAGATTTGGAAATCCTCTCTTGTACTGACTCTGGTATAGCATCAATTAGCTGTGTTGGAACCTGTTAGGGTGCCTAATTAGCCTCCCATCTTCATTGATTGTCTCCAAGATTAATGAATTTTCATCATCGTCCCTTGCCATGTCATCTGCCGAAAACTAGTTTTCTTCGAACACCACTCTTGCATTTGAGCCGCTCCGTTCCACCATTTCTTATACGTCTGAGTTTGTGTTTGTATTCTCGGTTCCCAGGCCTGGTTCCTTCCCTACCGCCATGTCTTCATTTGGAAAGGCTACATAAGGATTTGTCACGAGGTTATACGGGTTGACCTCCTTCTCTTCAGGTGGGCACGTCTCTGATGGGCCTGGTGGTAGTTCCTCCAATGTCGCCCTGGTAACCATCTCAAAGTCGAAATATTTCTCAGGTGATGATGAGTTGTTACCTTTGTCACTTTGTCCAAGCCACTGGTCCTTCTTTTGACTGAGGTGGCTCGGCTATCCTCTCTGTGAGTCGGCATGCGCCTGGTCATTCATGTGATCGCTTGGAAATTCATGATCATACCCTATGTTCTCCATGTTCTCGTTCGGTGGACTGTAGATAATGTCCTCTTGAAATAAGAACCCATTAGGGATATCATTTCTTTCACCTTGAAACCTCTCTTCATTAATCCTCAAAAAATCGTCCAGTATTCTTGTAAACCTTCTGGCGAGCTGGTTTCGGTGGACTCTCGTAGTTAATGGGAATAATTCCTCTGTATTATCCCTGAAAATTTCCACCCCCAGTTGTTCACTCAAAGTTGTAAATCTTTGTGCAAGATAGAACTCAAGCATAGCATCATCGAGGAATCGACACATGGGCATTGTGTGGCCTGTGCCACCATATCTCATGCACAGTTTGCGAACTCTTTCATAGCCAATGGACAACCACGCCTTGCCTCCCCTTCTCAAGTCAAGAAAGAAGAACCCTAAGACCAAGGGTTAGTGAATGGGCACCAAAACCCTGACATTAGTGTAATCAGCATTCTCCACTGAAGACATCCCTCCAAAAATAACCTCCTCTGTTTCCCCTACTACAATGGCATATTTAGCCACTGTTTTCAAAAGCAAATACTCAGGTGGTAAGCCATAGATTCTTATCCACAACAATACGTGGGTGACACGCATGTGTGAAAACAACATCTCCATTACCTATCGTCGCAGTGCGGGTAGTCATCCTGCCACTGCCATAGTGCCATTATGTAAGACAACGTTCATGTGTGCTCGATTGTCAAAATGGAGAATATAAAATCCCCTTTCCTTTGCCACTACTTCTACTCCATGTCCCCAGAATTCCTCAACATAATCCTGCATTCTAGCGGCAGTAAACTGCCTGTAATCCAAGAAAAAATCTACCAGAGAGTTGGGGAAATCACGTATCCCATCATTGTAATCATCGATGTCCCCTTCCAGAACTGGCCCTCTTCTGTTTGGTCTGGACATATTCCTGTCAATTTCAGAGCCCATAGGTGCGCCCATGTGCTATTCTGAATATTCCGACCCATGTCGCGAATCATCCGACCCATGGTCCTCCAAGATTCTTCACGAAATTCCGTCTACTTTCTTTTCCTCTTGTCTGCTTGTACTTTATGCCTTGGTTTCCCACGTAGGTGTGGATTAAATTGTGGTGCATTGAAAATAACTGGTTGAACTTTTTTGTTTTCTTCTTTTGACTAATGTTGGTGATTTGGTGACAGGGTGTAGCTGCTTTGTGTTGATGGGTTTATGTGTGTGTGATGTTGGCTATAGATGGAATGGTTGTATGGATCTAGATGGTTTGCTTCAAAGATTGGGGTTGTGTGTTTTGGAAGGATTTTGCTTGTTGCTTTGAACAAGAAGAAAGAAGTTTGGTTTTTGGGAACTTTGCATTGTTGCCCTCAACTTTTAGAGAGAGAATTTTCTTTCTTATCAAAAACGCAATTGGAAGACTCTTGATCTGCAATTGAACTTATATAAATGGAGGGGGAGTTATAGTTGTTAGGTGTGACTCGCGTGAGTTTTGTAGACAAGTTTTATGATCTTCAAATCACCCTTATATATCTGTAATCGGTGGTCCTTCTTGACGTAATGACTGACCTCTATAATTCGGTTGGCCCCATTTAGGCAATAAGATTAATCTTTTTTATATTCGTGGAGGTAGCCAACATATTTGGTGAGCCACGTTATATTCAGGATTCTTTTTTTTACTTTCTTTTCTATCATCTTGATTTTGTGCAAAGAGATTAATTTCCAAACGGTGAAATTAATTGATTAAATTTAATCAAAAATTTTATCCCAAGAAAAAATAGTTAAAATATGAAGTTTTGATTGGGACGGATGAAAATGAAAAGGAGGAATCTATGACGGAGAGAGTATGTCAAAACTAAGATGGTTCATATTTGTTGTACATGTGGCGTATTTGCACTGCAATCATTATCACACTGTTTAAGAAACATGTTGCACTGCAATCATTATCACGCTGTTCAAGAAACATGTTTTATTGTTAACATATATATTTACGTATAACAATGACAAACAAAAATTTAATGTTTAGAAACTATTCGTTACAACGTATTGAGCAATATCATATACGATAATATTATTGTCTTTATATCGATTCAAGTATGTGATGAAAATTTGATGGAGAATAGTGTAAAAAATTAGAATTATAAATAGAGTTGGGAAGTGTTGGTGTTTTATGAAACACAAGTCTATTTAAGTATAATTGGATTCGAGTAGCTGTGAGTTCGGGACGTCATAACAAGTTCGGTGGTGCGGAGTGCACACTTGTATAAACTATCTACGATCTTACAATTTCAAGATAAGTATTAAATTTGCGTTAGTCTGAATATTGACGACTAACATGTTTTGTCCTGGTGTGGAAAGATTTATCATTTCAGAATTTATTGTAACTCTGATGTGGTGGTGCGTATTGCCCAACTTCTCTTTGATGGAAAAGATAAGGACGATACATTGAATGTGGCATTGCAATGTGAAAAGATGTATCTGTATCGTGTGAAAAAATCATTATTTAAGAATTTATGATTCTGACCGGAACATGGTTTAGTGTGGAATGATGAAGTATTGTGTCTTTTCACGACATTTGTTTCCTATATATAGAAGCATTGCATAGAATAGTGACAGGAAACTAAGAATTTTCCCAGACATATATATAACCAAAAACACAGATACTCATTAGTATTCTTCTGATTCAAGCCTAGAACAGGAGGGATTCTCGATTGTTTTATCATCGAAGGGAATTCGTGTAACCCAAGGCTGTAATAGGGTCGAATTACTCTTTAAGGAAAGCGTACGTAACGCGACTCACATGAATATCCAAGAAAAGTTTCACCACAATCATCCAAGCGTGATTTTGTCATTCCATTGGAATGCATTATTACAGAATTTCCCCAACAATCTTAAAGAGTAATTTATTTATTTTTAACACATTGGAGGATGAGTTTGGTGGTGCATGTGGCGCATGCATGGATGGATATTCGACGAGGGATGCTGCTTGTAGCGTGTAGTGTAATTCCTTAAGGATTAAGGTAGATGGATCTGATTAAAGATTATGTGACTGCGATGGATGTCGTGCGTAACTCCTCCTATCAACTTTCAAAATCATCTCGGTTAGTTTTTTCAGAATACTCTCGGTAAGTTTTTGAGAATTTATAAGTTGAACTATGTTGTTGGCTGTCCATTTTGAATGGAGTAATTATTTATAATTTGTCAAAACCGATGAAGAAAGATTACCCGTATGCATGAAATACAAACGAAGAAACTTTCTTTGGTTCACAGTAGTAGTACGCATGCAATAAAGTAGTGAATCAATTGCATATGGAAAACAGTTAGAAACAGGAGAAAAGTAATAATAAAGGCCAGCAATATTTTGACATTGTTAGGCGGCTCAGCCGAAACATGATCGTAATGATGGAATTTTTATGAAATACATGGCAGTGTTTTGTCGTGAAAAGGTTAAGGATGAATATTCAAGGTAGTGGTTTAAATTGTGAGAATTTTATTTTTAATTAATAGTGCTGATGAAAAATAATTCTTAAATTTTTATTTATTTATTGTTGAATGGATCAGGACACAGTATTCTAGAATTTTGTATTACGAATGTGTTGGCTGTTGTGGAATTTTGTAATATGATGGGTTGACTCTTGAAAAGTGAAAGGAAACAAGAGTTATCAGGTAACCATTCCTTACTTAGGAAGAAGTGAAATTATGTTGTGACATAAGTCAGTGGGTGGCTAAGACTTATGGTGAAGTGTTTAATGACAAATGTAGACACTTGGGAGACACTTGGGCGCTAGGTATAGCGTGAATCGTGAGTTAATAACTCATGGTGTGATTTCAGTTGATTTTGTGAGATATCAATGCAATCTAGCGGAACACTTGACGAAGTGACTAGTTAGGAACTTGATAAACAAGTCGGTGATCGGGGTGGATTTAAAGCCTATTTAAATTTTGATAATGGGATACCCAATTTTTCTCTGATACGACGTTAGAGTAAAATTCAATGTGGAAGGTCTATTGTTTGAGATTGAAACATATGATTTCATATCCCGAAGGTAATATGTTTGGACATGCATGGAAGTTAGGTTGAAGTTTTAACTTCTTAATGGATCCTTTGACAAAGTACAATTACAGGTGTACGATAAAAGAGATTCACCTATATGATGTGCGAAGTGTAGCCGCTTCAATAAGCCCAGGCTTGGCTTTGTATGCACTCATGAATGGATAGGGACACATGGCTTATATAGTGTCAAGTTTACGCTTTTGAGTTGTATTTGAACTTGTGTGTGGATTATCTTCAAGTGTTCAAATGGGTTGAAGGGTTCAATCTTTAAAGACACCCTGATTCTCGAATATTTGGAATGTGTAGTTCACTAAGGTGAAAATTCAATCTTCAAGATATTTTCATTTATGCACTTGTTTGGTTTGGTTGTTGGATTTTCCGAATCAAGGATATTACTTAAATGGGGGAGGATTGTTGGTGTTTTATGAAACACAAGTCTATTTAAGTATAATTGGATTCGAGTAGCTGTGAGTTCAGGACGTTATAACAAGTTCGGTGGTGCGGAGTGCACACTTGTATAAACTATCTATGAGCTTACAATTTCAGGATAAGTATTAAATTTGCGTTAGTCTGAATATTGATGACTAACATGTTTTGTCCTGGTGTGGAAAGATTTATCATTTCAGAATTTATTATAACTCTGGTGTGGTGGTGCGTATTGCCCAACTTCTCTTTGATGGAAAAGATAAGGACGATACATTGAATGTGGCATTGCAATGTGAAAAGATGTATCTGTATCGTGTGAAAAAATCATTATTTCAGAATTTATAATTCTGACCGGAACATGGTTAAGTGTTGTGTCTTTTCACGACATTTGTTTCCTATATATAGAAGCATACGCATGCACAGAATAGTGACAGGAAACTAAGAATTTTCCCAGATATATATATAACCAAAAACACAGATACTCATTAGTATTCTTCTGATTCAAGCCTAGAGATTCTCGATTGTTTTATCCTCGAAAAGAATTCGTGTAACCCAAGGTTGTAACATGGTCGAATTACTCTTTAAGAGAAGCGTACGTAACGTGACTCACATCGATATCCAAGAAAAGTTTCACCACAATCATCCAAGCGTAACTTTGTGGAATGCATTATTATTGTTTTTACCCCATCAGGAATTAGGGAGGTGCAAACTTTTCATTCATCTACTATGTCTAATATCTGAAAAGTAAATACAAAGACAAGTTTATTCCATTACATTCTCTGATCGAGCTGAAGAAAAGATACACTTTACAGCATCCCTAGCAACCAAAACGAACCACAACATATACTAATATTACAGCAACGTAATTAAGCAAAACAGATACCATCACCCTTAAGTAGAAGCTCTCGAGTGCTGCTTCTTTTGATCCCCATGGCCACGACCATTACCAGAAGCTACATATTCTTGCTGCTGTTCTTGCTGAGCAGCTTTCTGGATATTGCGGGCGTTGACCAGGAGGTCAACGGGCTCAGAGTCTGCGATCTTGCCGCCTTCGAGCGGGGTGCCCGACTTGTACCTCACTCTCAGCGCATCGTCTTCGGACACCTTCGCCTGTGCCGTTCCGTACAGGATATCGTCTTTGCTCTGTGCCATTGTTGCAGATGTGAGCTATCAAAAAGGCTAGAAGGTGTGGCTTTTATGTGCCGTGCTTTTGAGGCGGTGGCGGATGAGTGGCACTGGGTTTTGATTTGGATATTGACACCTGTTTTGGATATGGGCAGATTTTGTCTTTGGGTGTTTCTCTCGTAGAATAGCCACGGTTCTAGAATAGTTTGTGTCTAACTTGAATATTGTCCCTTTTCAGGTGGTAAAGAAAAATTGAAAAAAAGAAATGAGGGATGTGGGTTGAATTGAAAGAGTAAAAAATAAATAGTGGGTTTTTTGATAGGCGGTCTGTCCATTTATTTTTTACCTTATACACTGCATTTGTTAAATTACACACTAAATTAGAATTTTTGAAATATTTTTATATGATATATTTCCACCTTCAGATATATATTATTACTTGTTTTAACTTATAAAATACAATATTTGAATTTATTTTAAAAAATTACAACATTTAATGTAAAAATCCATGTGGACTGTCCATAAACTTATGAAAATGTCGATTTTCCTGAGATTTTCTCAAACATAAATTTGGTAAATAATTTAGAATTTGCCTAAAGAGTGAGGTCTCAATATTAAAAAATTATCCCAAAAAGAAAATTATGCTAATATAAAAAGAGTGAAGGGAGTAAGATATATGGATATATTTGATTTTGAAAAATGTGCTTTGTTTTTTGGGTTAAGTGGTAAAATAACCTTATGTTTTGGTCGAAAGTGTCAATCTAACCCTTTAAAATCTGAAAGTGCATATCTAGTCCTAAAGCTTTGGACGGAAGTGTTAATCTAACACTGGCAACATGAAATTGGATAGAATTTAGTAAACTGGCTATTATACCCCTATTGGAAAAATTAGTTTAGAAGACTTGAAAGGACTATTATACCCCCAGTGTCTATTAACCAAACATTTTCTTTTTTCCCTTTATCCTTTTTTTTCCTAACAAAAACTTTCTCAACAGAGACTCTTAGCATCCCACCACCTGCCACCCTCTTCTTTTTCTCCTCTGACACTCACCTTCCTTTTCCTATCAGCGACGTAGTGATGGGTTTGGGGATAGGATTTGGTGATGTGTGAGATAGGCTTGATGATGGTACGACACTTTAGTAATAAGGTTAAATTTGTATTTTGACCTATTTCCGCAGGAGACGAACTCCCGTCAAATGTAGGGAGTGACAATGTCCACGCTCAAGTGTCAACTACTAGGGTTCACACATCCATTCATGAAAGTGTCAAAGAATTACTCTCGTCACAGAACAGCAATGAGGAAGCTGGTCTGAACTGTTGCTTTCTCTCTTGGTAAGAGGGAAAAGGACAGTTGCAGAGATGCATACATCGCCATTAAAAGCTTTCCCACAACCCCTCTGAACATTTCTTGAATCAATAACTGTTTGTAATCAATCAAACTGCAGCCCTCTTCTGAGCTGTGCAATAAATGGATGGAGCCTTTGCCAGAAGAAACCAGCCCTCATTTAGTGCCTCGGCATCATGCTTGATTACTCGTGATTTTGTGCCATCAATGCATTGAAGGTCATAAATTTTAGATCAATGCATAGAAATTTGAATTCACATCTGAAGCTCCCTGTTTGAGTCCTACGCCCAGCCGACAGAGCCGTAGAAAGATAAATCACGATGATTTAGAGCCCGTCAGAGTGGTGGACAGATAAATCACGATGATTTAAAGAGCCTGACAGGGTGGTGGAAAGATAATTCACGATGATTTAGGGGATAAAATTCCACCGCTACATCTGCCGCAATTTGAATGTGTGATTTTTTGACTTGCACTTCAACCAATTGTGAGTTTAGCAAAACTATTGCAATTTGACAAAAATGTTTTGCCTTCAATAATTAAGGTTGCGACAAAAGGGTACTAGAAATTTTTAACCAGTTAATATTCTGAGATATTCACATTAAAAGTTCAACCAACGTCCCACCTTCCCTCAGCTTTCACTTTCCAAAAAGAAACAAACAAAAAATTCACCTAAACAAAAATTGTGGAGCCATATTCCTGCTTCAGTAGATTCCCAAAATAGCCAAAATCCAATAGAAATTGCTCACCTCGTGAAAAGATGTTCTTGCTACCATCTTGATCAACTGTGAAGAAAGGATTCCTTTGTTCAATGAAATAATTCCACTCAAAATGACAATATTTCACAGGATGAAATGAATGGTCTAAATCAGCAGAAAAGGCCAAGAAAATTGAATGTTTCTTGCTTTTTCTCAGAAAAACAAAGACAATTTGCCTTCGATACAATGGGGGCTGTACCCTTTCATAAGAGGGCATTGGGCATGTGCAAGAACATGAAATGCCAGGCCATACAAAAGGGTAATTGAACATTCTAATTATGAAACTATGGCCAGAATTCAACATATTGCAATGGAACACCCGAAAATGCACTAAGTTTGTGCATTGCATTGGCAAATCCAAATGAAAAACAGGAAGTAATCGGGACACTTACTACGCGAAAAACATAATGAATAATGCGTTAATGGCAACGGTACAAAATCTTACTTGCAAAAAGATGACATTGCGTTTTTCAGGATTTGCAAATCACGACGAAACATGGAAGAAGAGCTTTCGGGTTAAGCAAGTAGAGTTCCTCAATGTTTGAATATAGACCAACCTTCCCAGCCAATGAATCGAACCCCGTCTGGCCAGCCATTTCTTGGATGTTCTCCAGAGGCTTATGCACTCTTCCTGCAATCACTCTGCAAACTATCAATGCCTTCCTTATGTTGGGATCGACTTCATAGACTTCGATGGATTCAAACGCCCTTCCACTCGTGGAAGTCGTGAACACGCCAACTCCACTCTTGAGTTCCTTCTTAGTGGAGAAGCCATTTTTTATTATCCGGCACACGCAGCACTTGTCTGAAATGCAAAGGCTGGAGGTTCCATTCATGCCAAGAGAGCATGCCACGGTCGTGCCATAAAACCTTAGGAGTTCATTGCCATCAGCGATACAGCGGGGGTGTTTCTTCGGGAGCTTACTCGCCCTGATCTTCACCATCTCCCGGTACTCTTCAAACCGTGCCAATGTCTTCTGCATGTTGTGAACCTTTAAAACCTTCTCAATTCGACCACATTGGCTTTCAGACTTCACCCAGCTAGACCGACAGATTATTTCAACGATTTTCCTCGAAGAATCTCCCTCAGCAAGTTCTGTCACTGCAGAATCATCACACACTTAATAAACCTTGAACTAATCACTAGCTACAATCATCATAAACCCAAACAGATTACAATAACTATGCACCAGCCATTAGAAATGGGAAAACTTAAAAGCAGACAGTTTAAAAGGACTAATAATATGCCAAGAATCTAACCTTATCTTGGTACTTTCATTCTACCAACAAAAGAAACCTTAAAGAATGAAAAAAGAAAATGGAAATACTGCAATAAACTTTTTGATTTCACAAAAGCAAGAACTTTTAGCAGGATCCCACATTCAAGCACATGCTACTCACAGTTTCAGGCCCTTAAAAATGCTGATGACTGTACTCCACATGATGCAAATTGCAATACTAGATAAAGTCAGCAGAAAAAGTTACGCAGAAAATCAAAAGCAAATGAATCTCACCAGCATGTTTAGAAAGGTGATGTGCTTCAAGAGAGTCAAATTTCCCAAACTGCTCTCCACACTTATGACATGAGACTGAAGAAACCCCATTCCCATTGCCCTCCACCTCAAGGGCTGCCCTTGGTTTGGGGGGCACCCCATGGCTTTCCCTATCTGCCATGAAAGAAGAAGTCTTTCTTGGAGGGGTTGCAGGGCACCTGTAAGAAGGGTTAAAGTAGTGCATTGTAGGGTGCCCTCCAGGTCCAGGGGTACCTGGCCTTAAAGTACCAACGTAAGCTGAGCCACCATTCTCAGCATTTCCACCATTAACACCACCACCACTTTCATGGAACCCTCCATAGCTTGTTATCTTGAGCTCACAAGTAGAGTTGCTAAGAATGACCTCATGAGTTATGGGGTTCAAAAACTCACTGCTCCCTATGGATCTTGGGCTGCAGCTTGGGGGCTTCTCCATATGCCTCTTGCTGCCATGGATGACATCCTTAAGGTTTGCTATAGACCTAGAACAACCAGACCTAGGAGCTTTCTTAGTCAAGATTGAGCTCAGCTGCTTTCTTGACTTTGGATCATGAACTTCTGAAGGCTCTGATTTACAATGCAGAGATTTCTTCAGAGAAAACCATACTGTTGGCATCCCTTTCCCCTCCTTCATTATTTCTCTCAAAGCTTCATCTACTTCAAAATCTTCACCTAAAACTACTCAAAATCTGCAAAGCAAGAATCTTTCTGAATCTGCTGAACCTAAAAGTACTTTTTATCTAAAAGGGTGCTCTCAGAATTGCAAGAAAGCAAACATAACCAAAACAATGCATGCAATCCAGCTATTTCTCATCAAAGTAGCAAGGAGTTTCCAAGTTCTTTCCTTTGTTGGGGCTACTGCAAGAATGAGAGAAATGAGCCAGAAAGGGGCACAAGATAATGCCCAAATGACAAAGAGGCTAAAACGCAAGAAGCTGTTTGAGCAACATGACAAGCTGTGTGACTGTGGGCAATAAATGCAGAGGTAAAACTGAACTCTGAGAGCAGAGAGGTCAGGATTTCAGAAATTCAAAACAGAGGTGCCTAATTAATTGAAAGTACGGAAAGCCATTTTTAAAATGTGATGTAAAAATAAAGGGAAAATACAAATGGCCCTATGGATGGTTACATTTCTCCGTGAGTTGACAGGACACGAGCCCAACTGAGTCGGAGGTGAGCAGGGACCATACTTGTAATAATGACACAGAGATACTATTCTTTCTAGCTTTGCAATCCTTGTTTTGGTTAGACAAAATGCAATGGTAGAAGCCCATGGCAGATTTTTATCAATTAAATATATTATTTTTCTCATTTTTTTTCTTTCATCTCACATTAAAAAATTACATTTTTTTTCTCAACAATAGTAAGAAACGACTTTCTACTATTCATGGATCCCACTTAATTTTCTCTATCATACTTAATTTTGCCATTAACATTTAATATAGTTAAATTTTTTCACCCAAAATAGGTTGAATTTGAAATTTAATAATACATTATAATTTTTATAATAGAATTACATTTTTTTCAATATTTATTCCAGATTTTTTCAATGAATTTTTTTCAATAATTTTCTCAAAATTAAATTTAGATTTTAAAATTAAAATTTTCCATATTACATATTTTTAAATTAAAATTACAATTTTTTAAAAAAAATAAAAAAAACAAAGGTATGGACACTCGGCCCAATCAGGGCATGCCACGTGTCCCTCCAATATTAAAAATAAAAATGGGCAGCTTGTAGTGGGACACATGGGCCAATGCATGGCTGACACGTGTCCCAAATTTGGAGAAAAAAAAAGGGCTGCTAGTGCTCAACAAAGGAGCCCCACACCGTTTTTTCGACTGGTTCCTTAGCAAGGAACCAAGGGACAGTTTCTTATTAAGAAGCTGCCCTAGAAACCATCAATGTGGGTGTTTTCGATTTCTAGAACGGTTTCTTAAAATTAGGAAATCCCCATTGTCCATGCTCTTAGAAGTGTGAATGTTATTTTAATTTTCATCAAATATGAGATGAGATACTCCCTCTGTCCCATTCTATTCTGCACAGAATCTTTTCACAGTCTTCAATAAATATGTTTGACTGTAAATATGTGTAGCTACGGACAATAATGACACACAAAAATTAATATTTAGAAACTACATGTTACGACGAATCTAACCATATCTCACACGATAAAATTATTGTTCATATATCTATTTAAATATGTGGTCAAAGTTTGGCATCTTTGACCAAAAAAATTTGTGCAGAATAGGCTGGGACATGGGGAGTAATCAAAATCAAGATTTCTTATTTGTCAAAGCCATTTTTGCACTCTTGCTTGGTAATTACATTAATTATAAGTTAGTGTTAAAATGAACATAACTTTAGGTTGAAAGTGTCAATATAATCTTGCAAAATGAGTAAGAGTCAAAATAACTCTAACTTTATGATATATGTGTCAACCTAACCCTAGGCGTCTTTGACTCCAATAGTCAACAGGAGATTTGGTCGGACAATTTTACCACTGGATTAAAAAAATAGAAAAGTGTATTTTTCAGCTTATGAGACAAGGGTATTTTTGTCATTTTGGGTCCCATCAATACCCTAATTGATGGGTAAACGTCGGAATGGTGACAAAAGGTCATAGTTGCACATTTTGTCATAAAGTTATGGTTATTTTGGCACTTTCTCATATTCTGGGGTTATATTGGCACTTTTAACCTAAAATCGATGTAAGAAGAGTAAACATCCTATATTTTTCCTTCGAGAAAAGTGCATATATAACTTTACCTAATTCACATAAGTACAAATATAATATTTTAATAGTTAAAAGTGCAAATATAATCCTAGATGGTTAGTGTATGTGCAAAATTACCCTTTCCGGTAGATTTAGACCGGAATTGGGGGAAAGGTTGATTTTACCCCTCTGGAAAAAATAAATTTACTATTTTGACCACAAAACTCCCTAACCCCAATTGATTCTTCTTTATTGGAACCCTTGGTCGTCGTCATTCTTCTTCTTCTTTTCTCCGCTCTCTACCGCTTTCTTTCTCCTTCAGACCTTGGTAATTACAAACCCTTAGGATTAATGTGAGCAAACCCTTGGTCAACGGTGATAATTAATGTTAGTAAACATAGCACCTGATAATTACAAATCCTTGGTCGCAGGAAATGATCTTGAGCATCTCGATTTCATCGTGGAGCTCGACCTCAGAGTCGGTAAACTTCTCCGCTTGGTCCGGGTACTGAGCCTGGCAAAAATGTTGTCTTCGAGGCAGCACTCGAAGGCGAGGACGAGAGAAGTTGATTGCTCCATTTACAGGGGGCTTCTTCGTCATTTTTGTAACCATCGTCGAAGAAGTTGGGATTTTGGTGATGGGGGTCAGGCGTCGGCGGGGCTAGTTTGAGGGGTGGGGTTAGTGGCGAGGTGGAAGGTGGTGGTGGACCGTTGGCGGGGTTGGCTGGAGGGGTGGGGTGGTGGTGGCCGAGCGGGAAGGTAATGGTAAACTGATAGCGGGGTGGCTGGTGGTGGGGTCGGGTGGCGAGGTGGCGCGGTGGGGCTGAACAGTGGAGGTGTGGTGGGCGGGGATGGGTGGTTGGGGCTGGGTGGTGGGGTGGCAGGGCTGGGTGGCGGGGTGGTGATGGGTTTGGTGGCACATCGACGACTTGGTGGTGGCCTAGTCGGAGCGGCGATGAAGGTGGTGGAGTAGTGGTGGTGGTGGCAGAACAGCGGCAAGGAGAAATGTATGTTTGCCTTCCAAATTTTTGTATTAGGCTGAAAGGGCATTTTGGTAATATCCGATCGGTCGATGACCGGAAAGAGCCAGTCAATGGAATATAGTCTTTAGGTTATATTTGCACTTACGTAAAGTAGTTATGGTTGTCTTTGTATTTCAAATTATTTAAGGGTTATATGTGCACTTACTGAAATACATATAGGGTTATATAATATGTATATATCCCAATCTCTAATTATAATCTCACATAACTATGATTATACTATTCTTATCAGATAGATCAAAACAAATATCGTTTCTACAACTTTAAAGATTGAGTTTTAATTTTGTATGTTTAAAGATATATTTTAAAATGTTTACAAAATTATGGAACCCCATTGCAATAAATATAACAATTATCAAATATTTAATTAGTTGTATTGATTATAAAAGAGTCTCTTCCAATACTTAGGCAGTCTAAAATAAGAATTTTTTTGGTTATATTATAGCTTTTTATTATTAGGTTTAATTATTATTAACAATTTTCAATGAGTTTAGTCATGTTCAATTCAGTTTGGAGAAAATGACAGTTTAGGTGCCCATTTTTAGGCGAAATTATAGGTTTCATTCCTTTTTTTGCACCATGTTCCTAAAAGATTCCCAAATTGTTATGAAATGTTCTCAATTGGTTCCTTTATCGGACATAACACGTTTAAATTAAGTTAACATACCCGCCAACAGTTACCAATATTTTTATAATTATAATTTAGTAACTTTTGTGACAATGTCACAACTATAAAGGTCGACTCAACATTGACTCATTTAAATCGGATGATAGTATGTGAGAATCAGTTGAGAACATTTTGTAATAATGTGGGAACGTTTTAGGAACAATTTGCAAAAAGAGGAACGGGACCTGTAATTTTGCCTAAAACTATGTACCAAATCTGTCATTTTCTCATTCAGTTTGGTCCAACTCGATAAATTTTAGCTAGGTTTGGTACAGTTTAGTCCAATTAAATTCAGTCCAATTTGGTAAATTCATATACAATTCAGTTAATAGTATTTCATACCAATTCAGTGTAGTTCATTTGTGCACAATTCAGTGTAGTTTCATTGCATTGCGGGCTCATATAATTCGGGAGTTCTTGATTTTTGTGTTGTGAAAATTTGAAACTTGGCTTCCGATACGGTGGTTCTTGAAAATGGCCAACAATATGGAGGACGCATTTTTTAAATGCGTCCTCAAGAATTTTTAATATTTTACGTCAAATTTTTTTCCGATGTACAGTATTATGAACAGTAATTCGCCAGTATTTTTTTAAAAATTAAATATTGGAGGACGCATTTTTAAAATGCGTCCTCAAGGATTTTTAATATTTTTCGTTAAATGTTTTTTAGATGTACAGTATTTTTGAACAGTATTTTGAGCAGCATTTTGAAAAGTTTTTACAGTATTTTGAACAGTAACTTTACAGTGTTTTGAACAGTACTGTACAGTATTTTGAAAAACATTTTTGAAATGCGTCCTCAGGGGTGCACTTTTTATTTTTTTTTTGGGCCAGAAAATTAGAGGACGCATTTTTAAAATGCGTCCTCAAGAAAAATATGTACATCCACACATTTACATGTATGTATATATTTATATATATATATATATATATATATTTATATTTATGTTTATATATATATATATATATATATTTATGTTTATATATATTTATATTTATATTTATATATATAGGTGTATATATTTATATATATATATATATATCTTTATTTATATTTATATTTATATATATTTATATATATCTTATATATCTTTATTTATATTTATATATATATATATATCTTTATTTATATTTATATTTATTTTTATATTTATATATATGTATATATTTATATATATATATTGATATTTATATATATCTTTATTTATATTTTTATATTTTTATATTTATATTTATATATATCTTCATTTATATTTATATATATGTATATATATATATATATCTTTATTTATATTTATATATATGTATATATTTATATTTATATATATATATATATATTTTATTTATATATATCTTTATTTATGTACATCCACACATTTACGTGTGTGTACGTCCACACATTTACGCGCGTGTGTACATCCACACCTTTACGTGTGCATATATATATATATTTATTTATTTATATATTTGTATATATATCTTTATTTATATTTATATTTATGTATATTTATATATATGTATATATTTACATTTATATATTTATATATTCATATTTATATATATATATATATATATATCTTTATTTATATTTATGTTTATATATATATATTTATATATATCTTTATTTATATTTATGTTTATATATATATATATATTTATATTTATATATATAGGTATATATATTTATATATATATATATATATTCATATATATATATATATATCTTTATTTATATTTATATTTATATTTATATTTATTTATATATTTTTATTTATATATATTTTTATTTATATATATCTTTATTTATATTTATATGTATATATTTATTTATTTATATATATGTATGTACATCCACACATTTACGTGTGTGTACATCCACATATTTACGTGTACATCCACACATTTACGTGTGTGTACGTCCACGCGTGTGTACATTCACACATTTACGCGTGTGTACATCCACACATTTACGTGTGTGCATATTTTATATATATATATATTTATTTATATATTTGTATATATATCTTTATTTATATTTATATTTATATTTATGTATATTTATATATATTTATATATTCATATATATATATATATATATCTTTATTTATATTTATATTTATGTATTTTTTTTTTGATAATTTCAGCGTATTTATTTTTAGCTTTAAATAATGAAGGACGCATTTTAAGAATGCGTCCTCTTGGAATTTAATTTTTTTTCCCGCTAATTTAAAAAAGAATTACATGAGGTAGCGTCTGGGAAATGCGTCCTTGCGTCCTCTCCGCCTGGGCTGTACAGAGCGGAAGCGCATAGCAAATGCGTCCTCCTGCCAGCCTCAGCGTGGTAAAAATCCGAGGCAAATCCGTGGGAAAAATTCGTGGAAAATCCCCAGCATATTCAGAGGACGCATTTTCTAAATGCGTCCTCCCTATTTTCTTCTGATTGTGGGCACTGTTGCAACAAACTTAGAATTTTCTCTATAATTCGGTTTGACCCAATCTTATGTTGTTCACTAAAGTTACGTTTAACTCAGTTCAGTTCAATGTAGCCCGTCATCCAATTTAGCTCTGTTCATTTTGATTCCATTTATTTAGTCAAGTCCAGTCTAACTTATTTTGACCATGTTCAATTTGGTTCAGTTCAATGTACATCAAGATTTATTTCTTCTATCCAGTTTCGTGATTCTCAACAATTTCAATAAATTTTAATTTTAAAAAGCAAATTTCGACTGAAACTTCAATACCTTGAAATGAAATCCATTTCCGTCTAACCAAAAAAAAAAAAAAAAAAAGTTGCATTGTTTTTCTGAACTTACTCTATTCAGCTTCAATTCAACCTATAAATCAGACAATATTATAAGGAAGATCGGGATAGAATGAATGGAGAAGTGAGGTCGGCGGCTCATCTTGTGGATTTGGCTAAGTGTACGAGATATCGTCATCCACCCAATTGGGCCGTTTACATCGTCGACATTTAATTTTCCCGGACAAACTGTTCCCCGCCGGAAACCGCCAAGAACAGGATTATCCGCAGGGAATATGCAGATAGTAGAAACTCGATTATCTTCCCAAGTCTCAAACAAACGTCATAATTGGTTTGGCTCACACTTCACACCATTCGTTTTTTTTCTTTCTCATGCTTCACAACACTGCCATGGACACTTTGGTTAACCATGTCGGAAGCTCGTGGGAGTAATGTTTTTGTGTATATTATTATGTTTGAAAAAAATTTGCGTTAAGGCTAGCATTTATTTTTCTTTAATGTAGGAGATATTTTGTGAATATTTTCTGCAATATTAATATACCTTAGATAGAATTCCTTGGATAGAATTCTACCTTAGATAGAATTTTTTTTCTTACTCTGACTCGGTAAAGGTTGTCTATATATTATACCATTGTACCATCAATGAAACACACGTTCATATTTTACATGGTATTAGAGTCTAAATCCTGAGACCCTAAATTTCCTTACTCATAAAAGACCATCGCCACCGTCGCCCTCCCTTCTCCGTCTGCTGCCGCCGTGCTAGTCACCGCCGCGTTCTGTCTCCATCACGACGCTCGCCACTCCGGACCACCACTCTTCGCTCTAGACCGCCGCTCTCCCACAACGGACCACTCCAGGCCTCTTCGCACCACGGACCACTCCAGGCCTCTTCGCACCACGGACCACTCCAGGCCTCTTCGCACCACGGACCACTCCGATTCTCCTCGCACCAAGCCTCCTTGCACCGCCGCTCCATTCCACCGCACGCCGCCGCTCTACTCCTCCACGCTTCGTTGTCGCCTGTGTCCAAATGGATCCGATTAATCAAGTCAAGATTGAAAATCTTAATGTCGAGACCGAGGCTCTTTTCGTTCCCGCATTCCTGCCGCCGACCAGCCGCTCCAGCTAGATGTTCTGTCGCAGCCAGACGACGTCGACCTGATCCTCCGAGCCCTCCGCCAGCTCCTGCTCGCACTGATGGTTTGGCCTCCTCTAGTTCCGGCTCCTGGCCTCCTCTAGTTCCGGCTCCCTGCCTCCCTCGCATCCGTACTACGTTCACCCCTCAGATCATACAGGTTTGGTTATTTCCTCTATGATCTTGAAGGGTACTGATAATTATAATGATTGGAGTTCGTCATGGTTTCAATGCTAGACTTAAGCTTGGTTTCTTGGATGGTTCTATCACCAAAATTCCATGCTTATTGGTTGGATCGTTCAGACATTCGATCCATTTGTTCGTTCTGCTATTACTTATTATGACTCGATTAAAGAACTTTGGGATGATCTGCATCTCCGTTACTCGGTTGGGAATGGCCCACGCATGTGTCAGATTCGTGCAGACATTTACAATTGTCGTCAGAATGGTTAGGCTGTTAATGCCTACTTTAGGCGTTCCAAAAAGTTGTGGAATGATCTGCTTGCTTACATGCCTCCCCGTACTTGTATGTCTTGCCCCGATGCCGTCATTGCTTAGAGTTATCGTGAGAAGGAGATGGTTCATCAATTTCTCATCGGTCTGAATGATAGTTATGCTACTTTTCGCTCATATATTCTTGCACAAGAACCATTGCCTTCGCTCGACAAGATTTACTCCCTTGTCTCTAAGGAGGAGCGTCAGAAAACTGACATCTCAGCTCATGATTATGTCACTTCGGCAGACACCATGGCCTTTGCGGCAATTCGTCAGGAGCAATCCTCTGCTCCGAAGTCTCCTGCCGCCGCTCTAGGATCCACTTTCGTTGATCGTTAGAGTCTTACTTACACTCATTGAGACCGAAGGGGTCATGATATCACTACTAACTTTGGTTATCCAGAATGGTTCACTGAGAATCCTCCCCCTACATCAGGCCCGAATGCTGCTACAAAACCTAGAACACGCGCTCCGCCTGGTGCACCATTCACCGGAGCTGCTCAGCCAGTGGCCACCGCCACTCCGTCTCCTGCGAGCGCCACCACTGCCGTAGTCTCGAACTCCAATCGATCCGCCTTCAGCCCAACACTTTCCAAGGAGCAATGGAGTATGGTTTTAAACATGTTCTCTAAGTTAATATCTTCTGAAAATTTGTCAGGTAAAACTACTTTACCTTGGATTCTTGATACCGGTGCATCGTATCATATGACCGACGATAGGGATCTTCTTCATGATATTGAGCATGTTGCAAATGTTGATGTTATCCTCTCGGATGGTTCTATTTCAACTGTTGTTTAACATGGAAAGAGTTGTTTCGGAAATATTGTTGTGAATCATGTTCTTTTTGTTCCAGCATTACGATGCAATTTGCTATCAATTGCCAAGTTAACTGCTGCTTTAAATGTCTAATTTTGCCTACCGGAAAATTATGTGTACTAAAGGATATCAGCACGAGGACAGTGATTGGCACGGGTGAACAACGAGGATAGGTTTATTGGTTGTGCAGATTGGGAGATTCTGGGTTTACACAGCCGTCCATGTCTGTTGTTGCTTCAGTGTTTTCGTCTATTTTATGGCATTAGCGTTTTGGGCATCCGACCTCATCGGTGTTGTCCTCTATCCCAGTCATTTCTTTACATGATGGTGATTTTAATAAATATGTTCCCTGCTCGGCATGACATCATGCAAAACAGTCTAGAAATAGTTTCCTTGTTAGTTCTGCTAAGGCTAGTCATTTGTTTGAACTTATTCATTGTGATGCTTGGAGGCCTTATGGTTCACCCTCTTCTAGTGGAGCATTTTTTTTTACCATAGTTGATGACTATTCCTGGTCTTTTTGGGTTTTATTAGTTTCTAAGTCTCAAGTACCATTGAAGATGAAGGAGTTCTTTGCGTTTGTTCAGACACAGTTTCGTCATCCCATTCAACGAGTTCGGACAGACAACATAACCAAATTCCTTCCTCTCAGATCATTTTTTCTGGAGAAAGGTGTTCATTTTGAGACCTCCACGGTCTACACACCTCAGCAAAATGGGCGTGTGAAACGGAAGCACAAACATATCCTTAATGTTGCTCGTGCCTTTTATTTTCAAGCTCATTTGCCTATCGACTTTTGGGGAGTATGCATTCTTACAGCGACTTACCTCATCAATCGCACGCCAACACCTGTGTTAGATGGCCGAACACCTCATCACATCCTGTATGGTTTCGCACTAGATTACATCCATCTCCGTATGTTCGGTTCATTGTGCTTTGCCTCTCAAATTCCATGGTCACGTGATAAGTTTGCATCTAGAAGTTGGAAGTGCATCTTTCTTGGCTACCCTGTTGATAAGAAAGCTTGGAGTGTTTACGATTTGGAGTCTCGAACTATGTTTGACAGTGAAATGTAATTTTTTATGAAAATTGTTTCCAATTTGCGCCTGTTTTTGCAAACTCGCCATCAGTTGGTCCCTTGTTATCTCCCTCACATGACAACTTCTACGACTTTGCGCCTGAGTCATTCAACCCGGATAAGTCACCCAGTCCCGGAGCAATGCAACCTGCAAAGCCAAGCCTGGCTGAGGCCGATTGACCAGGGCCGACTGAGGCCGCTCGCCACGGACCGAGGCCGACTGAGATCGATTTCCACGGACCAGGTCCGAATGAGGATGTCCTTCTCCTGCAGCTAACTGTGGTTGCTTGCCCAGAACCGCAACCAACTCTCTAGTCACGGCCGTCCGTGGCCGCTCGCCAAGGAACGGGGCCAACCAAGGTCATCCTTCTCCAGCAGCCATCAGTGGCCGCTCACCCAGAACCGTGACCAACTCTCCATCCGCGTCTGTCTATGGCCGCTCACCAAGAACAGCAGCCCAACCACCAGTCGAGGCCATCTATGATCGTTCGCTCCAGCCGTGGTTGTCCATGGCGCTCCCGGCGAGACGGTGCCTGCTTCACCTCCATCTGCTCCATCTACAGTACATCATCACAACACTCATCTTCGTCAGCCTCCGACTAAATTTAAAGGCTACATCTGCACTACTACTTGCTCCATAACCCCCTCTACTGATCTCGCATCCTCGGATTCACTATCCTCAGGTACGCGTTACCCTATCGCTGATTATGTTTCTTGTAGTAATTTTTTGGTTTCACATTCTAGACTTTTGGCTGCAATGACAGAGGTTGCTGATCCAGTTACTTTTTCTGATGCTTATCGCCATGCTCATTGGCGTGCGGCTATGTCCAACGAGATCAATTCCCTAGAGCGTAATAATACATGGGTTCTTGCTCATCTTCCTCCTGGCATGAAGGCTATTGGTTGTAAGTGGGTTTATCATACTAAGTTTAAGTCTAATGGTTCTATTGAGCGTTACAAGGCTCGTTCGGTTGTTCTGGGTAATCGTCAGATTGAGGGGACTGACTTTACTGAAAGATTTTCTCTTGTTGCCAAGATGAGTTATGTTCATCTTTTCTTGCTGTTGTTGTTATTCGTGGTTGGGATATTTATCAGATGAACGTTCACAATGCATTTTTGCATGGTGATCTTATGAGGGAGGTGTACATGTGTTCGCCTCCTAGTTATAAACTTCTGGCACTTGGGTTAGTTTGCAAGCTGCACAAATCTCTTTACAGTTTACGCCAGGCTCCACGGAATTGGTTTGCTAAACTTGCAGTGGCTCTCCGTCTCTTTGGGTTTGTTTAGAGTAAGGCAGATTACTCCTTGTTTTCTTACTTGAAGGATGGAGTTTCTCTTCATGTATTTGTTTATGTTGATGATCGTATCATTGTTGGTTCCTCTTCTGAGATGATGACCAAGTTCAAAGTGTATTTGTGCTCTTGTTTTCATATGAAGGATCTTGGTGCTCTAAAGTATTTCTTAGGCATTGAGATAGCTCGTCGACCTGATGGGATGCTTCTGTCTGAGCCGAAGTATGCCTTGGATATTTTATCCAATACTGGTTTATTGGTACCTAAGCCCACGAATTTTCCCATGGAACAACAACACAATTTGGTGCAAGATGATGGTCTTTTGTTTGATGATTTTGCACAGTATCGCAGACTCGTTGGGAAGCTCATTTACCTTACCATCAATCATCCTAAGCTTAGCTATTCAGTCCATACCTTGGCCCAGTTCATGGAGAAACCGTGTTTGGCGCATTAGCATGCAACTTTGCGTGTTCTACATCCCTTGAAGAGCCAACCTGGTCAAGTTTTTTTCTATCTGCTAAGAGTTCTCTTCAGCTTACAGCATTTTGTGATTCCGATTGGGCCGCTTGCCCAATCACTAGAAGATCTTTAACTTGATTTTTTGTGATGATTGGTGAATCTCCGGTTTCTTGGAAGACGAAGAAATAACCCATTGTTTCTTGGTCTTCGGCTGAACCATAATATCGGGCTATGTCAGTTGCATGTTGTGAATTGTTATGGCTCAAGTCCTTTCTTCGTTCGTTGGGAGTGGCACATCCTACTCCGATCCGTTTGTACTGCGATAGTCAAACTGCTCTTCATATTGCCGCCAATCCAGTTTTTCATGAGAGGATGAAGCATATTGAGATTGATTGTCACTTTGTTCGTAATTTGATACTGTCTGGTGTTGTGGTTACTTATCATATTCGGATTGCTAGCCAGCCAGCAGATTTGTTTACGAAGGCACTTGGACGACAGACATTTCAGACTTTTCTTGGCAAGTTGGGTATTCAAGATCCACATGCTCCAACTTGAGGAAGAGTGTAGGAGATATTTTGTGAATATCTTCAGCAATATTATTATACCTTAGATGGAATTTCTTAGATAGAATTCTACCTTAGATAGAATCTTTTTTCTTACTTGACTCTGTAAATATTGTCTATATATTGTACCCTTATACCATTAATGAAAACACACATTCATATTTTACATTTAAGAAAAATATTAGACAAAATTTTTAAAAATATCATCTTTCCATAGACATATGAATAGGCGGGTTGACCACCTTCTGAGGCGGATGCCGCAGTTTTTCCTGTTATGATTTTGTCTTTTTTTTTCTTAGAAGTTAGTCGGGAAAGAAAATAGTAGTGAGAGTATGATTTATTTGAAGGGAAAGTCTCAGAAAAGGCGGTCTTTTCATAAGCTTATGGGCAATCCTCAGGGGCATTTGTCTTATATGTTGTGATTTTTTATAAAATTTAAATATTGCATTTTATAAGTTAAAACAAGTAATATTATATATTTGAAGGTGAAAATATAAAAATATATCATATAAAATAATATTTTCAAAAATTTTAAATTTTGTATGTAATTTAAGAAATGCAGTATATAAGGTAAGAAATAAGTGGCATGTCCATAAACTTATGGACAGACCGCCTGTCAGGAGACCCACTTTTATTTGAATTCCATACATGGCTTGTCTCAGTGAAACTGCAAACAACCAACACCATTTGTTAAAATGGATTAGTAAACGAAGTACTTTTTAGTTCCATTTAAATATGCATATTTTTTTTATGAGTATGACCTCGTTTTTCAGAATTTATCTGTATTTCAGTTCAATTCAACCTAGTTTAGTTAAGAGTAAATTTAGTTCGATGAAATTTTAATTAAATTTAGTCCTACAATACTATTTTTTAATACACTTATTTTCAATTCAGTTCAGTTCAAATCAAATAAAGAGCGAGGATAGACTGATTCTGGGATCTCTTCTTGGCGAATTTCTCCGCTTGTAAATGATTGGTGTCCTTTTATTTTTTTTTGTTACGGGTGGAATTGTGGCCCTTAGATACCCAAGCTCCGCTCTACTCTATGCTGAATCTATTATTGGCTGAGGAAGGAGATAGAATTAAGATATAAAAAATGTAATGTTCGTTTCCCCGAGCAAATTCTCCTTTTGGAGCTTTTCGATTTCCGCAATTTGTATTCTTGTTGAATTTCTGCAAGTCTTCCAATGATATCCATGACTAAAACTCTTTCTTGCCGACTTAAAATCCCGAGTTTTCAGACACATCACACTTCCGCTCGGGTCGCGGCTACCACTCAATCCTAAAACGGACCAAAGAAGAGTGGGGAACCTCCCGCTGGTTTTTGGAATTGAGGCCTAAAATTAAACAAAGTCTACATTTTATAGCTATTACTTGTGGATTATTTAAAGTTAATTCAATCAAATAAATAATGGTATATGCACATTTGAGGTGGGACCGAAATAATATTAGATTCAGCACCAGTGCCCATGCAATTGCATGCTGTAATTGCAGCAAAATCGAATTTTCAAAGTCCATAATGATATTAAACACGGGATCATTAACTGCTCTTAATTAATTAATAATGGGACTAATTAATGGCAAAGTCTCAGGAAACGCGGTATTTCTATAAGTTTATGGACAGTACTCAGGAGCATTTGCCTTAAATGTTATAATTTTTTTATAAAATTTAAATATTGTATTTTATAAGTTTAAACAAGTAATAATAGACATTTAAAAGGTGAACATATAAAAAAATATATGATATAAAAAATATTTTCAAAATTTTAAATTTTGTATGTAATTTAAGAAATGCAGTGTATAAGGTAAAAAATAGGTGACCTGTCCATAAACTTATGGACAGACCGTCTGTCAGGAGACCTACTCCTAATTAATCTACTCCTAATTAATAGTGATAAAATAGAACTCGGGATTCAAATTAGGGGCCGTTGTGGGCCTAAGTCCATTTAATGCGATCACGTGGTGGTCAATTGGGCTCACATCTCATTTGCTGGACCAAATTGAAAGGACGCTCAAATACGAAATATTTATTTCGTACCCAAAACAAACAACAACTTTTTCGGGCCCAACAAGTAACCGATATAGAAAGCGGTCCTATCCATTTCCCTTTTGGGGCTGATGTAAGTGACACGTAGAATAAAACATGGGATCAAGTTTCTATAGGATTGCTAAACCAATCGTTGAAGATAATGAAGTCATCTTGTGAGGAGCATCTCATCCCAATTCCAAACATGGGGAATAATAACACCCACGGGTGTATCCCAGTGGTTGGGAGTTGGGTGGGTATTGGATGCAACCCAGGTTCGAAACTCGACAGCGATAGTGTGGGGAGTTCTTGCTTTGCAAGGTTCCCTTGTGCGCACCGAGTCTATGGATCGGCCCAATGTTCCTGGTGCTGGGCTACCGTGATTTACATCTCATACGTTGGTTGTGGTGTCGGTTGGTATGGGCCGCTGAGATTGGAAACATGGGGAATAATAGGATAACTCATGGTTGTATTAAGGTGCTTATAATTTTATTTTTTGTTTCACGAGGTTGATTTTATTATAGATATATATTTATTTATTACATTCAAATTGTTGAAATTTTAATCATGCGTTTAATAAAATGGTTGAACATGTGAATGACAGTATTTCCCAAGCAAGTACAAATCTACTCACTTGTATTTCATGCCTATGCAAATAACTCTTTTGAAAGATTTAATGTTTGTAAGTTACTTGAACTTTTCAAATTATACTCGGTTATTTTATAATGACTCATTGTGGGATACTTGAAAAACATGTTAACACTTACATTTGCAATATACGGGGTGATCAGTGATACATATAAACATTGTACTCTAGGACATAGATAGGAGACAACACCATTGCATCCATTGAAATTTATTGGAGTTTGAAACTCCCTTTGAATAGCTAGGAACGTCCTCGTGAGAACACTCAAACGTAGCACCACCAGCGAACCACCACCACCAGCGAACCACCACCACCAAAGCCAGGCCCACCACGATCTCACCTTCATCGACCACCTGCAGGTTGGGAAATCATAGTGGAAACCACTGACATGGTCCCATAACGCAGGGTAATCCCTGTCAAGAAATTACTCTAATATTCACTATTCTTGAAATATGTGTGATATGAAATATGAACCTTTAGTTATAGAAAGGGTGGATCACCACTAAATTGGGCTCAATTCACAAAGTGAATAGGGAAGTACGTAATATATCCATTGGTATATCGTCTCATTTAGTTGGCATACAAGTTGCACCGACTTCAATCGAGAGAGATTTCTCTACAGTGAAGATAGTTAAGATTGATTTGCATAATATAATGGGAGACGAGAAGTTAAATGATATTTTAGTTGTGCGTATTGAAAACGAATTGTTCATCAAAATTGAAAATGAACCAATTTTACAATGCTTTCAACAGATGAAAAGTCATCGATTTCAATTGTTTTCGTTGTCTCGTGTGTTAGTTATGTGTATGCAATGAAACCTATACTTTACATTTTATTAATCTACTATTTTGCTGGTTCTATATAATTTATTGAGTTGATCTCATTATTTTTAGTTGCTCCTCGCCCCAATATTTGTAACGAAAGCAATATTTTATGCTTCGTCACCTTCCTTCGGTGGTTCAAAATATTTATTCTTGTTGGACACATGTTATTTGATCTCCATCTCTCACTACATTCCCCTTGATTCTTTTTTTTTACTCCATCATGAATTCTCTCACACCCACCGCCGACACACTTCCTGAGATTACATCTCCTCGGCAGCGCTTGCCTATTTTGAAAGGGCTCACTGGAGCGCATGACAGGTGAAGGAGAACACTCTAATGAAGCTCGTGCATCAAAGACGTTCAGGCGTGTGGGGATATTTTTGACAAGATGTATTTGCCTTAATGAAATAATGTATTGCTGACACAATTAAATAGAGTATAATAAGGAAAGATAGTACTACAGGGACTCTGTCCAAAACCAATCAAATCAATCACAAATAATCAGAAACCTAATTTACTCTAACACCCTCCCTCAAGAGAAGCGTCGGATGCTCAGCGACACAAAACTTTGACCTGAAGAACTCAAACAGGGGACGGGAAAGTCCCTTGATGAAGATGTCAGCAATCTGAAGACCGGTGGAAACATGTGCAACTTGGAGCTTGCCAAAGGCGACTAACTCACAAACAAAATGGCAATCAATATTGATGTGCTTCGCCCGTTTATGAACAACCAGATTCTGAGCCAGGAAAATGGCACTGTTGTTGTCACATAACATCAGTGGCGAACCCGAAAGTGGAACACGAAGATCGCAAGGCAAATGAGACAGCCAAACTACCTCCGAGGTAGTGTTGGAAAGAGCCTAACACTCCGACTCAATACTAGAGCGATAGACAATGGGCTATTTCTTAGCACTCCAGGAGACCAAATTACCACCAAGGAAGACCACATAGCCATAAGTGGAACGCTGAATCTCTAGAAAACGAGTCCAATCAGCATCGGAATAACCCAAGGCCTCAGGAGTGTTAGTAGAGAAAAAAGTGACACCAAAATGGAGCGTGCCGCAAACATATCGAAGAATTTGAGTGACTGCTGCAAAATGATCATCACGAGGGTCCTAAAGAAACTGACTGGCGGTGTTAACCAAAAAAGCCAAGTCAGGACGAGTGATAGTCAAGTACTGAAGAGCACCAACCAAGGATTTGTACAGAGTCAGGTTCCAAAAAGAAGGACCGGTGAGCTTTGTAACTGCGAACCATGAACAAAAAAAGTAGTGACTGGAACTGCATCAGACATTCTAGCACGAGTAAGAATATCCCGAGCGTACTTAGTCTTACCAAGAAGTAAGCCCGACAAAGTGGGTGAAACCTCTAAGCCAAGAAAGTAGTTCTGAGCACCCAGATCCTTGATAGCAAATTCCCAATGTGTCCGATCAATGAACTGGCGGAGAAAAAGTGGATAGCTTCCAGTGAGGATGATATCATCAACATAGACTAGAAAATAAAGCATATATATCCCTCTAGATAGAACAAATAAGGAAGTGTCAGCTAAACTGCACCGAAACCCAAGCTGCAATAGATAAGTGTTAAACCTCTGAAATAAGGCCCGAGGAGCCTGCTTAAGACTATAATGGCCTTTCGCAAGCGGTCGACGTAATCCGGATGAAGCGGGTTCTTATAGCCAATAAGTTGCGCCATATAGACTGGAGTATGGAGAACACCGTTCAGAAAGGCATTCTTGACGTCTAGCTGATGAAGTGGCCAAGAGCGCATCGTAGCAATGGCAAGGACTATGCGGACGGTAGAAGCTTTGACCACAGGACTAAAAGTGTGGTCAAAGTCAAAACCTGGAATCTGTAAAAACCCCAGAGCAACAAGTCGGGCCTTGTGATGATCAACTGTGCCATCTGGTCGATTCTTCAGTCGATAGACCCATTTGGAGTGAACAACATTGACATCCGATGGGCGAGTGACAAAATCCCAAGTGCGATGGCCTTTAAGGGCAGCACTCTCTTCATCCATAGCAGCGATCCAAGAAGGATCCTTGAGGGCCGAGCGGTAATCAGTAGGCTCAGACTGAGCAATGAGGGCAATAAGAAGACCATGCACAACAATATCCGAGTAATCTCGTCGTTGAATAGCACCAATGGTCAACCAAGTGACCATCCGATGGGCGGTTGGCTGAGGTAGGAAAGTCGATGGTGATGGGACACTAGAAGAAACCAAGGATGGAGTGGCGGTGGTGGTAGAAGAAGACACAACCGAGGAGGCTGGACTAGCCGGCGGTGACAGAGAAAGAGGTCGGTGGTCAGGTGTCATCTCATAGGGATCGGACAAGTAAACTGGGCTAGGCGTAGGAATTAGCTTATCAAATGGGGACAATAAAAGGCTCAAATCACCGTTAGCATCCAAAAAGGCAGTGACATCCAAAGTCAAGAGAGAAGATCTGGATGCCGAAGTGGAGGAGGCGAAAGGAAAACAACCCTTATCAAACTGAGCATGACGGGTGAGAAGCTGAAGTTGTTGCTTGCTGCTTGCTGTCTACTTTGCGAGCTTTGTCGTTGGTAGTGTCAAGACAGTGGAAACCCATGCAATGGCAGTTTTATCCAATGAAAACACAAGAAATGCTCTGGGGAGATAACTTGTGATCAACCATAGGACTGACATATAGAAATACTCGACAACAAAAAGGATGGGAGTCTGAGTAAATAGGATCCCGCTGATAAAGAAGACCATAGGGGGAGGCACCCTGTAAAACCAGAGTGGGTAATCGATTAATAGTATAAATTGCAACCCATTTAGAAAGCAGAAGATGCAAATGGAATAGCATTGTAAGACCTATTTCCACAACATGCCGGTGTTTGCATTCTGCTCGTCCATTTTGCTCCGGAGTATATGGACATGAAACTCGATGGTGAATGCCTTTTGAGGCAAAATAAGATCGTAGACGCCTGTTCAAAAACTCGTTACCCCCATCACTCTAAAAAACCTTAGATGTAAATTGATTCTCTAACAATGCCTCAAACTGTAAGTATGTTTCAAAAAACTCAGACTTTCGATGAAACATAAAAAACCAAGTAAAACCAGAATAATCGTCCACAAATAGGGCATAATAAGTAAAACCAGTCTCAGATAAAACTGGGGGGACCCTACAAATCACAATGTACCAAATCCAAGACACGCACACCATGTGTAGTGTTTTCAACAAAAGATAACCACTACCCCTTTGCCATAACACATAGAGTAAAAGTATATGGTTTAGGTAATAAAAAGGAAGCTGAAAGTAAATCAAACTTCTGTAAATCAGAAATTACTGTAGTCAGCATATGTCCTAGGCAAGCGTGCCAAAGCTCGTAGGATGCCCGTCCTTAATTCTCCTGCAAAAATGAAACCAGTGTTGCATCTACTTTGTCTAACACGTACAAGCCTCCATCACCGTGGCCCTTTCCCACAAATGCCATGGATACTTTGTTCTGAATAACAAAGTTTCGATCATCAAAGGTAATAGACACATTCAAATCTCTAGTCAGTTTACTAATAGACAGTAATTTTTTTTTGTAATCTCAGGTACAACAAGAACATCATACATTTTCAAATGATCAGAAATATGAGAATCACCAATATGCGAAATCTAAATAGAATCACCATTACCAACAAAAACCTGAGAATTACCAGAATATAGAGAAACATTGTCCAGGCCAGAGGCTGAAGTTGGCATGTGAATGGTTGTGCTAGAATCAAGATACATGTCTGATGTGCTCGCAGATGGGTTCAACTGCATGGACGCCTGGAAGTTTTCAACCAGATGGGTCGAGTTTGTACGACGGGTCTGAGCCAACATCTTATAACAAGTAGCAGTAAAATGACTGGGCTGACCACTCCAGGTGCAGTGCGGCCGACCGCGGCCTGAACTTGAGCTTGAGATAGCCAGTTGAGCAGAACCAGGAGACTGGCCACCGCGACGCCCATCGAAACGGCCACCACTGGTGGTGCGTGCACCAAACTTGCTGCCGCCCCTCATTAGTGTATGATCCCACGCACGGCTGGCTGAGGGGTTTTCTCCCATAACGAATGCGACCGGCTCAGATACTAGAGCTGAATTCCCCTGTAATTTTTTTAAAAATGCCTTATGGTTCTTGGCAAGAGATAACACATTGGCATATAAAGGCGTAGGGGAAGAATTAATCAACGGGTGGAAAATTCTCTGAACTTAGACCCAAGAGCAGTTAAAAACCAAATTATCTTATCATCATTAGAGACTTGAGAACCCATAAGAGAAAACTGCTCAAATATATTTAAATTGTAAATGGAGTACATAAACGGTATCACTCTTACGTATATCGTGGGCATCGACACAAAGACGCAGGATGGTAGATGTGCTACTATTCTGAAAAGGGCGTAAATGTTGTCACATATGTCTTTGGCAGTCACACTCGAGATCAGGAGTTTGGAAAGTGCCTCAGGAGAGAGAGAAGAAAACAATAGACTGCAAACCCTCTGATCTTCACCGATCCAGAGGTTATAGACTTCCTTGCCCAATTTGTAGGCCTCCTGAGCCACCGCATGATTGGTCTTGGAGCCACCGGGAGTAGTGCTGGTGACAGAGGCGAACAAAGAGGACAAGGAGCTGGCCGATGGTGGAGTCGGGAGAGGTGGGCATGGATTCGACCTATCAAGATAACCAAAAAGCTTCTGGGGCTTGAGGACATGTCCAATCTGACATTTCTAGAGAAGGAAGTTGGACTTATTGAGCTTAATTTCCATAATTTGGAGAAGGGTATTGAACGATAATTGTGCATCATTATGAGGTGAACGATAATTTTTCACTGGCCATGATGAGAATGGTACCGAAAAGAATTCCGTCAGAAGGGAGAGGGAGAAGATGTTGATCGGCCGCTGGAGGAAGAGGAGGAGTGCGGCTAAAAACAATTTAGGCTTAGGAAGGTGGATCAGAACACTGCTCTGATACCATGACAAGATGTATTTTCCGTAAGAAAATAATGTATTCTTGACATGATTAAATAGAGTACAATGAGGAAAGACAGTACTACTGGGACTCTAGCTTAGTCAACAAGATTTATCTAGAATCAATCAAATCAATCACAACTAATCAGAAACCTGATTTACTCTAACAATCTTAAAGCGGAGTTCAATTTGATAAAGGAATTGTGTGTTTACCCTTCTAAAAAGATTTCTGATGGGTCAACCCATGTCAAAACAACACTCCCACCACCAAAGTGGGGTGAATTTGATTTCTTCACAGCAGCAAGAAAACTTCATCTCGCTCAAAAGGATGCAAAACTGTTAGATGACAATGTTGATGGTAATGATTCCTTTTCGACGACATTGTCATCTTTTGATTAAAGGTTTGTTTTTGAAAAAAATAAGTTTGTATCATTCACCCATGTTAATGTCTAGAGCAAAGTGCATATATAACCATACATAATTGAAGAAAGTGTAGATATATAACCCTGCGATAATTGAAAGTGTAAATATAACCCTAGATATTTAGGTTATGTGCAAATATAACCTTTTTCGGAAGATTCAAGCCGAAAATGAGTGAAATGTCTATTTTACCCCTCTAGAGAAAAAAAACAAAAAAGATGCATTTACTATTTTAACCCCAAAACCACCTACCTAATGCTTCTTCTTCACCACGTCCTCCTTCCATTCCATTCTTTCCAAACCAAGAAATCACAGACCATAAACAAAAACCATTTTCCATTTAATCACGGCCACACATGATGATATAAAAACCCTTTTCCAAACCAAGAAATTCACGGCCACACATGTTGATATAATATTCAGTGATTTTATATATTAAACCCTCTTCCATTTAAACCTTCCTAATGGACGGTGACTCAAGTCCTCGCGGGAGGCATCAATTTGGTTGACGATGGAGACGACCTCGCCAGAGCTGGAATCAGAGGTGTGGTTGATGAAGAAAATTCGATGGCTGGAATTGAAGACCGAGGTCGGCGACGGGGGCATCGATCTCTCAATTTTTTGTGCTTGGCTGATTGGCGCCGAGGTCTGAAGGATGTTCGAGGGTGGTAGAGGGATTAGGTGGTGGGTAGAGGAGGGATTAGGTGGTGGGTTTAGGTGGCGGAGAAGGAATTATGGAAGAATGGTGATGATGGGGTTTTAGGGAATTGGAGACGAAGGTAGGCGGCGGAGGCATTGATTTGATGGCATCGAAGCTCTCAATTTCTGGTAGCGGCAAGATGGATGGGCAGTGGTGGCTAGGGGGGGAGGTGGATGGTTGGCTGGGCAGTGGTGGCGGGTTGGCTGGGTGGTGGTTGCTGGTGGTGGTGACGGGGGTGGAAGGTGGTGGATAGGCAGGGCTGGCTAGGTGGTGGAGGGACAACGGCAAGCTGGTGGTTTAACAGTGGTTGTGGTGGCAACAAAGGGCAATTTTGTCTTTTAATTTTTATATTAGATTAGAAGGGCAATTTGGTCATTTCCAATTGGTCAATGGTCGGAAATAGCCGGTCAATGTCGGAATAATGGATTCAGGGTTATATTTGCACTTATGAATAATAATTAGGGTTATATTTGCACTAAAAATAAATAAGGGTTATATTTGTACTTTCTCCAACATATAGGGTTATATTTGCATGTTATGCTAATGTCTAACTCCATTTCCTAAAAATCACAGGTTCCCTGCTCCATTGGGGGCTCGATTATATCTTGCAGGATCGACAATTTTAGAAGGTTCCTTCTACTGTGATATGAGAGAAAAAATGTACATTAAAGGTACAAGAAAAAAATAAAAGGTAAAGTGCATAAATAGCCAACCGTATGAACTAAAACATTGAACAGTGTTTTTCCCTTGCTTCTCTTACCACGACTGATTTTTCTCCCTTCTTATAATGCTTAAAAAGGAATTTTGCAAGCTGCAACCATTTTTTGCTACTTAGGTTATGATGAAACATGTTGCTGTCAAAAAGCATTTGTTGTTGCCTTGATGCATTCACTTTCTAAAGATAAGCCTCGATGCCACCCCAAGCCCTTTGATGTAACAAAGATACAAGAGCTCTAAGGCGAATGATTGACCTTCTAAGACCCGAGGGCCCTAACTACAAATATTCTTCACATTTTCTCTCATCTTTCAAAAAAGTTAGATTTTCTCTTCTTGTTTTTGGGTTGGGTGGGGAGTAGTTTTTAGTACTTTCATAGTTGATGTAGGTATTTTTGTAATTTTGTTAACAGTAGACACATTTTTAATTTTTTTTCTCCATATGTAATTAATTAGGCCCCATTTCCGGCCTTTTTAATGTTGGTTTACATTTTACGAAATGGTTAATTTTCCCTCCGTCGCTAATTTGGTGCCAAATATGGCAAGCAAGTGGCCCTGCAAAATCTGACAAGAACGTACTTCAATATTTGAAAAATTATTCCCTCAATGATTTCAACTTTCTCCCTCAACAAGTTGAATTGGGATACATAAGGCATGCCTTTATTGTGAAGTTTGATGAAGCTTTAAGTGTAAGGAGAAGGTGGTTTTTATTATAGTTGATATTGATTGAGAAATCTTTGACTGCTGGTACTTGAATGTCATAAACGTCAGGCTTACGAGAATAATTTACACTTCTTTTTCCTTTTGAGGCTTTGAAACTTTAATTAAGTGTAAGGAGTGATTGATTATGCTAGTATTATGCTTTACACTTTTTTAGCTTTAGGTTTTTACCAAAAAATTTTAACATTAGTTTAGGTGCAAGGAAACAAATAATTAAGGAAGAGCTAAAAGAAACAAACGGTAATTGTGTTTATACCCGAACTGCCGCAAAATAATAGAATGCAGACTATACAATTGTGGAAAATGAACAATATCTCCGAATGGATTTACAAGTAAAACATCAAAATCACCTTGGCAAAAGAAGAAATCACGCACTTATCCACTATCTCGTTTTTCAGGTTTTACTTCGTGATTCCATCAAAATTCTATAAATGCTCTAGAATTCACTAGAACACAAGTATCAGTATAACTTTTACAATCCACTTTATAACAAACTTAGTGAATTATAGACCATATCTTGACAGAGACCTTAGCTTGGCAATTCCAAGTGCCTGGAGATAGAAAGGCAATTGAAGATTGGATGAATTATTGTGGCGACAGAGTCACCAACATCATTAGATTTCCTAATTTGAAGAACAAACAGAGTTCACCTTCAAAATTGGATGTCATGTATATGGTATTGCTTGACTTGTTTTAAAGTTATGACTCATATTTTCCATTTCACTAATCACTACTTTAACTACCGAAGTATTTCTTAAAAATTGAATATTTATCACTCGTCCAATGAGATGGTAAATATGAAACTCCTTCTAAACAATTGGTTTAAATGGCTCTCCTAAATGATTGCTTCAAAATGTCTGCTAAACACAACTTATAATTTCTTTATTAAATAAACACGACTTATAATAACACTTGAAACTCAAGTGAATGATTTGAGTTCAAAATTAAATATCTAATATATTTCAAAATGTCTACAATTAGTCAATATTTTATTTCACTTTTTTTAAATAACTAAATGGTTAATACTCCTTGTCTAGGAATAATCCTTTAAATTTTTGTGATATATTGAAATGTTGCAAGAAGGTTATTACTAGCTTGATCCCGCTCCTATCAATGCATAGTGAGGTTAGACCTGATCCTGCTCCTATTAAGAATAGTCCTATTCTATTGAATCTAAAAGTGCTTTAAAAAGATGATAATGTGTGAATGATAAGAGAGAAAAATTAGATAGAAATGGGGGTGATAGTCAAGATAGGGTGGAATTGACCTTATTCAGTGGAAATAAACCAAGATATTAGCTTAGAAAGTGCATGAAAATTTTCAATTACTATGATATACCTGAAACTAGCAGATTAGAGCTGATGAACTTTACTAGAAAGGTAGGGGTGAGATTTGGTTTCAGGGAGGAAAAGTTGTTAAGCCTGATATGAAATGGTTCGATTTCAGTGAGTCACTGTTAAGAAGGTTCACATAGGTAGGAAGTAAGGATGAGATATAGGAATTTAACAAACTATTTTAAAAAGAGACTGTTAAGATGTATCAAGAAGCTTTTGAATAATTAATAACTCGGGAGTTAAGCATTGATCCTTGACTATCCGAGGCTATTTCATCTCTATTTTCATTAGTGGACTTAAAGAAGAGCTTAAACTTATGGTAAAAATGTTTAAACCTGCAACATTACATGAAACAATGGAACTGGCTTTGCTTCATGAACTGAACTCAGAGATGATGAACAAAAGATCTAAGAAATGGAATGGTGTTTTATCGGGAACTTGTGTATCTGTGATTAAGAATGTTGGTATTTCTAATGGAAATGGATCAATGACTAAAATGGAGAGGAATCAGGGAGACAATTTTAGAGAGATTTCACAACGGGAAATTAAGGACAAGAGGTAAAATCACCCTTGTTAAAAATGTGGAGAGAAATATGGCATCAGACATATATGTAAATTCATACATGTGCATTGTATAGCTTCACAAGAAAATGATTATGATGAGATCTTTCTGGTGGAAAGGAATGATGAAGAGATGCACTTAGACTCCGAACCTGAATAGATGTCTCTTAAAGCTGTGGAAATACTGATAATGCTAATTATATAGCTTTGTTTGGGTATATAGGAGGAGCCATAATTGCTATATTGTTGGTAAATGGAAGTACTGATAGTTTCATAGATCCCAGGCTCATTGGTAGACTCAAATTGAGACAGGTTTTAATTAAACCTTTCTTATTAACTATAGAAGATAAGAGTAAAGTTGGTGTTTCTACACTGTGTCCTAAAGGGCCTTGGGAGGATTAAACAACATCATTTCTCATTTGATTCAAAAGTTATAGGGTTAGGAGGTGTTGATGTGTACTAGGTGTTGATTGGATGAAGCATTTCAGTCAAATAACCTTTGATTTCCATTCTCAGAACATTGCTATCTCCAGTGATGGTACTGAATGGACATTGAAAGAGAACTTTGATGATGCAAAGTTTCATGTGATCATGTGAATTAAAGTTAGGAAGCATATGGAGATTAGAAAGAGAAAGATGCTAACTAATGAATTGGAACAGGTTGGGGCTAGATCAAGATTGAGATGCAAAACTACTAAACTGGAGCTCCACCAGGATCAGTTTTCTTATCAAAAGAATGCACCGAAAATCCTTCAAGTTCCTAATCAACTTAAATAGGTTCTCCAATATTTTGCATACTACACTACCTCCAACTAGAGACGTTGATCACAAAATTGTTTTGAAATCAGATTTTGATAAATTCAAAATCAAGCCCTATAGATATGCACATGCACATACAGATGAAAATAGAGAAGCAAGTTGTAGAGATGATATAACAAGGATTCATTCAACCAACCAAGTACTAGTCATTTCTCTTCTCCAATACTACTAGTTAAGAAGAATGATGGAAATTGGAGGTTGTGCATAGATTATAAAAGGTTGAATGACTTGGCAATCAAAGACAAATATCCCATTCTTGTAATAGATGAACTGTTGGATGAACTTCATGGTGCTTGTTTCTTTACTAAATTGGATCTTAGGACTAGGTATTATCACATTAGAGTTAATCAAGATGGTATCTCTAAAACAACATTCGAGACTCATAGCGGCCATTATGGATTTTTAGTGATGCCTTTTGGTTTAACTAATGCACCAGCAACTTTCCAAGCTTTAATGAATAAGATTTTTCAAAAACTTCTCAAGAAATGTGTTACAGTCTCTCTTTTTTCATGACATTTTGGTTTATAGCAAAACCAGAGATGAACACATATTGCCGTTGCAGCAAGTTTTGACTTTGATGAGAGAAAATAAAATATTTTCCAAGCTCTGTAAATGCAAGTTTGCACAACCTAAGGTGGAGTACTTAGGTTATATGATATCTTCAGATGGAGTATAGATGGATAACACCTAAGTTAAGTGTATACTACCTTGGGAAATTCCTAAAGATATCAAAGAACTTAGAAGTTTTTTAGATTGACTTGTTATTACAAGAGCTTTATTGCTAAACATGGCATTATTTGTAGACCATTAAATGATCTTTTGAAGAAAGATTCATTCACTTGGACATAGATAGCCACTGGTGCTTTTCAAAAACTCAAAACAGCTATTACCAGTGCTCATATCCTTAAGATGACTGGGTTTGACAAGTCATTTGTGATTGAAACCGATGCCTGTGACCATGGCATGGGATCAATGCTAAAGCAATCAGGTTAGCCCATTGCTTTTCTGAGCAAAACATTTTGCCAAAAGAATAAAGGACTTTCTACTTATGAAAAAAAACTTCTTGCACTTGTGATGGCTGTAGATAAGTGGAGAAACTATTTAATTGGCAGCCATTTCATTTTAAGAACTGATCACAAGAGTTTGAAGTATCTACTGGATCAATAACTTTAAAATGCTACACGACATAAGTGGATGACTAAGCTTTTAGGCCCTAGTTTTGAAATTCAGTACAAGAAGGGGTGTGAAAATAAGGTGACATATGCTCTATCCAGAAGAGTTTTACATAAGAATTCAGGTGGACCCGAATTTTTAGAGGAGGAAGTGGTTAACACTGAGATCAGTATCAATGCAATATCCTCATCAGTAATACCTCTGTGGATGTTACAGACTGAAAGCAGCTATGAAAATAATGAGATTGCACAAGAATTAATTTCATCAATCCTTTTAAATCTTGATTCTAATCCCAAATGCGATTATGTTAATGGCATTTTGAAGAAATATAAAAGGGTAATATGCAAATATAACCCTATATGTTGGAGAAAGTGCAAATATAATCCTGAGTTATTTTTTAGTGCAAAAATAACCCTGACTATTAAATGAAAGGACAAATATAACCCTATGACAATATTTTCGGCATTGACTGGCCATTTGTGGCCATTGACTGACATGAAATGATCAAAATTCCCTTTTAGCCTAACACTAAAAATAAAAAGACAAAATTGCCTTTTGCTGCCACTACAACCACTGTTCCACTACCAACCAACCTTTCACCTTCCACCTCCGCCACCACCGCCCAACCACCCTGCTGCATAAAACCCACCTCTCCCCATTCATTGGAGATCAATAACCGACGAATATTTTTCCAGTTTCCACAATCCTATATCATTCACTATTTATCTCCAATTTATTTGCAATACATTATACTTACTCGGAAGAAAGTGGTTTTTCGGGAATTATTTGCTTTATTGCTTTTGTCCTTATGTTTCACATACTCCAGTGAGTTGCAGGCTTCTAATGCTCCTGCTCTGACGCCCAAACCCATCAGCGTGACCCCGTATCTGGCAAAAATTGTTACTCCGACGGCTTCTTCGACGAGCCCACTTCTGTCCACCCTTGCGAAGGCTCTGGTTCCTCATATATCATCTGAAATCCAGCCCTTATGTCCAAAAGGTACCGCCACTTAAGCCCACCACCCACTGCCCCCCTCGTTGAAACCCAATCCCAACAACAAAACCCAATCACCACCAACCACTCTGTAAAAACCTAATCACCACTAGTCACCCCATTGAAACCCAATCATCTCTGCCACCTTAACCCTTCGCCCCCCTGTGGAAACCCTAACCCCGTCGAATCCCCACCACCACTAGCCACCTCGCACCCAATCCCGCTGCGACACCACTTCCAACACATGGTGATTAGAGAGATGGAGCCATCGAAGCGACTAACGAAGAAACCCTGATCTGGCGATCGGAGAAATGTGATGGAAAACCGATTAGGAAACTTGTGGAGCTCCAATTTGCTCCATAGCTTAAAGTGTGTTGAGGGGGACGACATCGTCAGTTCGATTTCTCTAAGATTGATGTTGTGAATATTGTATGAATCGATTTTGAAGACTTGCACTTAAAAAAAAAAGCAAGGTTGGGGAAAAAGCAAGGTTGAGGAATTCTTCATCAACAGTAGGTAGGAATGGAAGGAAGAAATGACGCGTCTACGGGTTACAAAACCATAAAAGGAATCTGAAAAAAGGATTCGGAGAAGAAAGAAAAGGGGAAAAGAAATGGAAGGAGAGGGAAAATTAGGGTTGGGGGGAATTAAAGACATTTCATATTTTTTTCATAGGGGTAAACTAGTATTTTCATCATAATCCGGCCTCAAACTGCTGAAAAAGGTTATATTTGCACACAATCTAAGTAGGTTGGATTATATTTGCACTTTCAATTAGCACAAGGTTATGTCTGCACTTTCGTCAATTATATAAGGTTATCTCTGCACTTTGCTCAACATAAAAAAAATATATGTGGGATCATCTGGTTCTACAAGATAGGATCTATTGCAAGCTATGCTTTCATATCCCCTTGGAGATCATTATGGTCAGACTGCCACCATCAAAAGAGTACTTTCTTTATTTAATTGGCCAGGAATGAAACAAGACATTATCAGTTTCATCAAATCTTGTGAAGGTTGTCAAAGACATAAACATGAGCATTGCAGACCACCAGGTTTTTCTTCAACCACTTCCTATTCCTAATGGTCCTTGGAGGCAAATTACTATGGACTTTAAAGAAAAACTACCTGATTCTAATGGTTGTAACACAACTATGGCAGTAATTGACAAGTTGACTAACTATGCTCATTTTTTATCATTACCTCATCCATTTTCTACCAAATCATTTGCTCAGTGCTTTATGGAACAAATATGTAAGTTACATGGAATGCCAGAAACTATCACAAGTGACAGAGACAAGATTTTTACTAGCCATTTTTTGAAGGAATTGTTTACTTAGTTGGGAGTTAAGCTACAATATAGTACAACATATCTTCCTGAGACGGATGGTCAGTCTAAGAGGTTGAAACAAACCTTGGAGTCTTACCTCATATGTTTTTGCGGTGAAAAACCTGCAACTTGGCACGAATGGTTAGGGCATGCAAAGTGAAGGTATAACACAACTTATCATAATGCCATTAATATGTCTTCTCATGAAGCTTCATATGAAACCAATACTCTAATCATTCCTCTAGGAGTTTTAACTGACACAATCATTACAGTAGCTGGGAATATGATTTAACAAAGGGCTCAGGTGGACCAGTTACTAAGACATTAGTTACACAAAGCTCAAATTCAAATGAAGCAAAATGCAGATGGCAAGAGGTCTGAAAGGATTTTTGAAGAAGGAGATTAGGTTTATTTGAAACTCCATACGTATAAACAGCAACCTGTTCAAGCAAGGGATTGTCCACAACTTGCAGCAAAATTATTTGGTCCATTTCAAATTTTAAAAAAGTTGGAACTGTGGCTTAAAAGTTGAAATTACCATGCTCTAGCAAAGTTCATCCAGTCTTTCATGTTTCATCATTGAAGAAACATGTTGGAGAATTGCCTAGGAGGATCAATACTGATTTACCATATGAAGAAGTGCAAACTGGAAGCATTCTCAAAACCAGGGCATGCTCTTCAAAGAAGAATAATCATCGGAGATGGATCTCAGGGAGTGCAATGGCTGATCAAGTGGGAAAATATGGGTGACGAAGAAGCTTCATGGGAGGATGCAACTTTCATTAGAAATCAGTTTCCCGATTTCAAAGTTTGAGGACAAGCTTAAACCTAGAGAGAGGGACTTTTATAAATCCAAGGGCTTAGAGGTAGTTTGAGATTAGCTCAGAATATAACAAAAACGGGATCACACCATAAGCATGAGTTATGCTCTTTCTTAGCGGAGCTTGGCAGTCAGCTGGAAGCTTTACCTTTAGTTTTCGATTATAGACCTGCTATAAACAGTGGTTAGGAAGGAGATCACTAGGGATGATTATTGATATTGTGTAAAGAGATCATTAAGGAGATCTCTTTCTCATCCCTGAATTTTCTCACCTCAATAGAAAGCCGATTGATTCTTTGATCTTCTTAGCTTTATTTTGTTTGTATTTTTGGTGTTAATTTTGGTCACAATTTAGAGGAAAACTATCCAATGTACATGTAGTGATTCAAAGACGTGTAGAATTATGTTTCAGGCTTACACTAAATTCAACATTTTTTGAACACGTCCTTGTGCAATCCGGAGTTTTAAAAAACCGGAGTCCAAGCCGCGAGAAACCTCATAACTAAAATCTGACCGTCCATCAGCAAGCTTAATCAACGGTCCACATCCACAATCCGCGTACTTCCACCCCATTGGTCCGTCTATGACATCGCACACACTATATAAACCCCAAAACCGTCCCAATTATGCTCACTCCTCATAATTCTCTTTCCTTCCAGCGGTTTCTCTCCACCGAAACGCAGTAAACGTTTCACTGTGCGATTTCCTTCGAATTTTTTTCGAGAATTTCCGTCTGAATCTATGGCTGGTCGTGGAAAGACTCTCGGTTCCGGCGCTGCGAAGAAGGCGACTTCACGGAGCAGCAAGGCTGGTTTGCAGTTCCCCGTCGGCCGTATAGCTAGGTTTCTGAAAGCCGGCAAGTACGCCGAGCGTGTCGGTGCCGGAGCTCCCGTTTACCTCGCCGCCGTTCTGGAGTACCTCGCCGCTGAGGTAATTTCAGTTTCCTGATTAATTACCTTGTTTTGTTTTGAATTTGATTGTGTAATCCAATTATTAGGGTTTCTAGTTTTTATTTTCCAGATCCCTAATTTTAAATGGTTGTTTTTAGAAAAAATCATCTTCTTTTACGGTAAATTGTCATTAGCGCTTTCATGATTTGAAATATTATCTCAATTTGCATCGAATTTCTATGTTTCGGATTTAGGGTTTCAGATCTGTATAATTAAAGATTCAAACTTTAATGCCGATTTTACTGTGGGACTTATTGTGTTCGGAACTGTGCAGGTTCTTGAGTTGGCTGGAAACGCAGCGAGGGACAACAAGAAGACCAGGATTGTTCCAAGGCACATCCAGTTGGCTGTGCGAAATGATGAGGAACTGAGCAAGCTCCTCGGGGATGTCACCATTGCCAACGGTGGAGTGATGCCCAACATCCACAACCTGTTGCTCCCCAAGAAGACCGGAACCTCAAAGCCAACCGAGGAAGACTAAAGATGAGGGAATGATTTGAATGATGGTGGTGGTTATGCAGTAGTTCTAGAGTTGTTAAGGAGTTTCAGATCAGTTGGTAGTCCTGGGTTTTATGAATGTTTTTGTTTGGATTCCTAGTGGGTAGGAGGTTTAGGTTTCTTAATTAACTTGATGTGAATATAAACTGAATGGATGGATCAGTGTTTCAGTTAGTATGGAATGATGTTTCCATTCTCAGTTCTTGCTAAATATTCCCACATTCAAGAGATATTGAGTTTCGATCAAACTTTTATGTTTGGAAATCTTTCGCTTGCACTTTGTTATTATGCAATTTGTTATAGATGAGTATGGTTATTATATGAATGATTGATTCTTCAAATTTACCGCTAGTTTGGATTTGGCCAAGATTTAGGAAACTTCGGTTCACAATTTAGGAATTCTGTGGATTCTATGTAAAAAGATCTATATTGTGATTCTTGTGATAATTTTGAGTTCTATAACTAGTTATGGTTCCAGTGACAGCTTGAGTTCAAATCTAGTTGTGTTTGTTGATATGGATTTTGTGTTCTCAAGAAGTGGTGGAAGATGGTCTTTTCCTCCAATTGGACCGGTTGAGTTTAGCTCTAGTTGTGTTGGTCGATTTTGATTTTGTGTATTCAAGAAGTTGTGAAAGATTGTCCATCTCTGTAATTGTGAGCGTTTTGAGTTTAGCAGCTCTTGTTGCGTTTGTCGGTTTGGTTTGTTTCAATTAGTGGGTTGGGAATTTCACCCAAATGCCTTATTCATAGCTCTTTGGGGAAAACAAGAAGAAATGCCTTGTCAAGTTGCATTGTGCATTGTGTTCTTTAGGGAAGTTAATTGTGTGGTAAATGTTGAGTTTAGTGAGTGGATCAATTAGTGAATGCGAGTAAGTGTGAAAAACAGTTTGAAAAAGAAAGCTTGTCAAATTTGAGAACTGAGTAATAAACATAGTAGGCAGTAAGTACCCCTACCACTACTGTAGATCTACCTAAATGCTACTTGGCACTTGCCATTGGCATTATTAGCAGATGCACACAAATTGAACATCAGAACCCTGTCAATCTAAAGGAGCACAAATTCAACATCAGGTTTCGAAGGTATCCATTGCTGGATCTGTTCCTCAGCACGAGTTCTTGCGCCCGTCTCTCTGTCATCTTGATAACGGTGGCGACCTGACATCGGTTGATCACGAGGGTCGACAACGATTCTCTCGAGTGCAACAGCATTTTCTAACAAGTAGTCAACAAGTTCAACTTCTGCTATACGGCCATAGTATCCCAACAGCTCAACCACTTTAAGATTTGGGAGTGGTAAGCTTGCACCCCTCTTCTTTACTTTTCTTCTGCTTCGTTTTGCTTCTTGTGCATCTTCAGCTAGAAGGGCCCAATCCAACTGAAATTTTCGAACATGTCAGTATAGCTTCTCACAATCATGATTCTGAATATCAAGAACATACTGTGTAACATCAATGATTAAACTGGCCACTGAGAAACCACAAAATATTAACAATACGCAGCTAATATGATTTCTTTTCTTAGAAGAGTCCGTTAGAAGAGTTCACATGAAGCTACAGAAAGTATTACTCCACCAGTTCCGTACAGAAAGTTTGGTTTCAAAATGTGGATCTCTGATAAAAAATTTGAATGTCCTTAAATTAGACAAGTACCGACGAAAACAAACAGTAATATATTGGAGATTCAAGACTCTATATGTAGCATGGATGGAGTAACTTAAACTAATGGGATACAGCAAGAGAAATTCAGCTGAGGAGCATAATACCTTCACTACGAACTTCTCCAAGTTGGGTGATAACCTTATTATATAAGTAAAAGGAATCAGGCAATCATCAGCGTATCCTTGAACAACTAAATTGAATTGCTTCAATCTAATTAGCTCAGGAAAATTATCAATTGGTATTCCCTGGGACAAACAAAGAGTAAAGTGGCATTAAATAACAAAGCATCAGTTGCAGTAGCTGGAAGTAAAATACCTGCGTTCGAACATCCACCAAATACATTGTACTTACCCGTCTAACATTCAGATATAGAAGTTGTAAGGTAAGAGCCTCCAGGGTAAATAGGCAAGGGGAAAGCCAGGAAATCGCCTTTCTAATTTTCTTGTTCTTTACAGAAATCCATGCATTCGCTAACTTAGGCACGTCCCTAAGAACCAGCTTGTTCGTGGCAATAACTTTAAGCGAAACAATATGAATGTCATGGATAGAGATCGAATTCAATTTTGAACAGTTGGAGATCTCCAGATGCTTCAGAGGAAGAGATGGACCACAAACCTCAAAAACATTCCTCAAAAGATTCGAGCTATCCACAGCCAGATGTTCAAGAAAAGGGCAACTCCTCAAGAAAAACTTAAGAACTTCTCCCGAGACATCTACGCATCTAAAAGTCAGAGCCTTGAGGTTCTTAAAGTTGGATAATGAAGTAGGTTCTGATAAATTGTTCAGACCAAGAAGGGCAAGAGGCAATGCATATGCCTTTGTAGGATCCCGACTTCTCTTGCCATCTTTCAACAAGTTCAATTCTAGCCTCTGCACTCCTCTCCCAAATGCAGACAGCAACCACTTATCGATCTCGACTTTGAAGGCATTGTCCAAATCAAAACATATCCTTAATGTATCCAATGGCGCGTGTGTATGCGACTTCAGCACACCGTTCACCCACTTAACATAATGCCTGCGCTCCGTTTTGCTCATTATATGGTGCCGCATACTATTCTTTATTGCTGCAATCTTGTCCAGAGCTTCTGAAGCATCAAAATCAAGTCGAACAAGCAGCTTCCATTCATCCTTCCAACGCTTCGACAGAATACTCGTTCTACCAGCATCTTTGAGCGGCAAGAAGGAGAGGATAGACACAAGAATCTCACTCGGGAACTCACCAATCCTATCCTCCTTGATTTCCATCTCTTTCTTGGGCCTCTTGGCACGCTATTTTAAAGCAGATAAGAAAGTTGTTGATCAGACTAAAACTCACTAAATCATTCCGCAGTTTTGTTAAAGTGGCTCATCTTTCTCTTTCGGGACTCCATTGATCAAAGCTTCCACCGATAATAAACAAAACCACCACACTCAAAATCAGCAATTATACTACACAAACGTCAAAAGCAAAAACCTAACGGATGCCTTTATCGCGCTACGTGGAGTAGAGACATTATATGATCCATACCACGATCCATACCACGAGATTTGACAAATATTTTACCCACGGTTAATAAACTAGCCTGCGTAGGTCGATTATATAGATCATAACTTGCTATAGTGTTCAATCTGAGATATCAATTATATGGAATTATGGATCATAACTTGCTATCGTGTTCAATAAGAGATTAAATTACATGGATCATAACTTGCTATCGTGCCCATCTGAGATATTATATCGTATGCTCACGATAATCAACCAAACCTCTATTTATGAAACTAGCCACAGAGTAAAACTACTACTTCGAGATTATAGAACTTCTCCTAGGTAAATATCAAAACCCTTGAAGATTCGGCGTTTAATTGTAATTTAATCGAAGCACAAAATGCAACGCCATGCAAAAATAATCGAAAGTAAAATAGAAGAGAATGGAAAAAAAACTGCTTACTTTTGATAATTTGCTCGGGGTTTAAGGTTTTAGTTGCCGCAAACCGGATGGAACCACCATTGGCGGCGGTGTGTAGGGCGGCGGGAAAGATCGACAGCCTCGAGCAATTGGTATGTATAGGTTTCGGGTGGTTAGTCCGAATAAGATCCGTGTTGCACCAAGAGACCAGACTAGTGCTAACCCCAATTGATAATCCGACACAGACCGAGCATAAACCAAAACTCAATTATGACCCGAGAAATATCGATTCGAACCCGAATTCGAAACGAACAAACTTTACCCAAAACATGAATCTGATCATAGAAATATCAATCCGAACCCGAACCTGAACTTGACACAAACGAACTCCACCCAAAATTCGAATCCGACCCAAGAAATATCGACCCGAACCCAAACCTGACATGACCAAACTCAAGCCGAAACCCAATTCCGACCCAAGATATATTGACCCGAACCCGCTTCTGACACAACCGAACTCAACTCGAAACCCAAATTTGACCCAAGGTATCGACCCGGACTTGCACTCGACACGACCGAACTCAATCTAAAACCCGAATCTGACCCGAGATAGATCGATCTGAACCCACACTTATTGACTAGTTAAAGTCAATTCTTAGTAATTAACGTCTATATATCGAAAGTGAAATATGAGTTGACCATTGATTAGTTAAAACCAACTTAATTATTATTGTTTTTTGAAATAAGGATAATATAGTAATTTAACCATTAAAATTACTTGCACTTAGGATTTCTGTACTTCTTCTGTTTTGTTATTTATGATAAACTATAAATGATCGTTTTCTTTTATTTGACACTCTTTCCATTTTTGGCAAGATTCCTTTAATTTCATCTACTCATTCTACTTTTTACTTTCTACATTCAATTTCATCCACCTATTTTTTACATAAATCCAAACACCTAAACATATATGTCATAAATAGGAAAACGGAGGGATTATCTATTTTTTGATTAATAATTGTTACAACTTTTACTAAACGAATTCAATTAATTGTTACCCTTTTTTTTACAAGATAAACTAAGCTTTAGAAAATGAGTCATTCTCTTTAAAGATGATCTTTCGATAACCCATGAAAAAACTAAAGTTTAAAGTGAAAATTACAAGAAATGAAGATAATTTTTTTTGGATTGCATGCATTGTGTTATAAACTTTATAACTACTACACATTGCATAATAAATTTTTAGTATTGCACCTAAGACCTTTTACCTTTTATTATTCTAATTAAACTCCGTCTTTCCATAAGCCTATGGAAATATGGTCTTTTCCAAGATTTTGTCTTAGAAAATTTCAAAACAGTTGTAAAAAAATAAAGAAAGGGAAAAGTGTAAAAATGACCCAATTGAGGAAGTGCAGATATTTGAAAGTGCTAGACCATCCCTAAGTTTTTTGACCAATGGTGCAGATAAACCCAAATCGAACTATTCTGGTGTTGAATAAAGTAATTCAGACATTCCTAATATGAAAATACAAAAATAACCCTAACATTAAAACTAAAAATCTAATGACCATAATACCCCCTAAACTTCTTCTTCTTCAACTTCAAACACACTAATCCCGCCGCCATCGAGAACCGCCACTGCGTATCCGTCACCGCCGATCACCCTGCCCATAATGACCTTATCCTCCACTGCCTATCCACACCGCCTATCCCCCACCACCGCCTCCTATTCCCATTGTCTAGAAACCCTCCGCCAATAGCCCTAAACTGTAGCTTCTCTTCCACCCCTAAATCCTAGCTCCTCCTTTGGCCACCACTGCTCAACACCACCAATAACCCCCATCCCTAGCCCAGAAACCCTCCGCCAATAACCCAAAACATTAACTCCGCCCGCCACCTCCGCCAATAACCCTAAACCCTAACTACTCCGCCCGCCTCCGCCATTAGCCCTAGCTGTTCACCCCCTAACGCCTCTCACCCCCACCACTCAGCCTCCCAAAGCCATCCTCATCTCTTCTCCCTGCCACTCCGCCTAGCTCCTCGTCACTAATCAGCCTCCCAACATGTCATTTTATCGATTCGATTCGCCAAGATTCCCGGCTCCTGAGCTAACGCGACGGCAATTCGAATGCCTTGTTAAGCGGTTGTGGTGGGGTGCTGAGAGAAAGAGAGAGATGAGATGAAGACAGGGGGATTAGGCAAAGTGGCTAGGGCTATTATTGTTTGTTCTGATTTTATTTTATTTTTGAATTTCTTAACTCTTTCCGGCCAATTTAACTGATGACATTTCAGTCAACGAATTCCAGAGTTATTTTTTCTACTTTCAAATTTTACAAGATGATTTCTTCATTTTCAACTAAAACGCGCTTCTCTAAAATAAATCCCAAAACATCTATCATGCAATCTTCACTTTTCCTACAATATCTACCTTTAAGTATCTTCCATATCTTCCAACTGATCATCAATTTACCTCTCTTGTAAAAGACAATCTACCAACTGAGGCAAGTGCAATGGGTTCCCAAAAATTTTAAAAACCGCTTAAGAAACCGAAAACATCCACAGTAGTGGTTTTTAGGCCGATTTCTTGTTAAAAAACCGGTCCCTAGTTTTCAACTAGGGAACCGGTTAAAAAACCGGTTCCGTCAGACATACACATGCTGTGCGCAGAGGTGGGGGCCGCCATGTGCGGCCCATTTTTTTTGACCAGACCGGGACACGTGTCGGCCTTGGATAGGCCCACGTGTCCCACTTCAGAATTTCTTTTATTTTCTGTTTTTTGGTCCGTTGACACGTGGCACCTCCCGGTTGGGCCACGTGTCCAACGGAAAAAAAATTCAGGCTCCTGCTTTTGAAAAATTGAGTGGGACACGTGTCCCACTTATATGGTGACACGTGTCCCTCAAACGGTAACAATTCTGATGATCAGTTTTGAAATGGGACACGTGTCTCCATATGGTTGGGACACGTGTCCCAACGGCTATTTTTAAAAAAAAAATAAAAAATTTTGAAAAAATTAAAAAATGCAGCCTTGAAATTTTTCTAACGGAAATAAAATTTTTTCCAACGGATATAAAATTTTTCTACCTATAAATAGAGGCATTCCACTCAATTTAATCACTACACTTCCAATTCCAACACTTCTACATCAATCTTTCATCTCCAAAATTTATCTCCAATATTCACTTCGTTACCATTTTTGTAAATGGATTCGCGAAGAACGTCGATTGGAAAAGATAAGGTAATTCCAAATTCTTCCAATTCCAAAAATTCATCCCAAAATCCGAATATTCGTCCAATTTCAAATTCGGAATTTTATGAAAATTCGCCAAACATACCGCCCAATTTTTATATGAATTCCCAACATTCGTACATGAATTTCCCAAATCAATACAATTCTTTCCAAAATGCATACACGAACTCTCCTTACCCGAGCCACTTCTCCCAAAATTCCTACCCAAACTATTATAGTCCAAACTTTCATTCTCCACACCTTGATGCAATTAACGAATCGGGATCATTTTGCAACCAAGGAGGTCGGGGTTCTCCAGGTCAAAATTTTGCAAATGACCATGGGCGTCAATTTGGAAGTCACGGAGTTCCGGATGGTAAACCCTCTCACAATGTGTTATATTTTAATTATGAAGAATTTAGTTCATCGCTATTTTTTCCCTTTATTCATTTAAGATATATATTTAAATTAGTATATTCGATATATTATTCATTTATGTGTAGACAATTTTCGCTAACTTGCATGTAGTATTTATTTGAAAATATTCAAATTACAACATATATTAAACAGTATTATTTTTATTTTTATTTTATTTAAATTATGAAATGTACATGATTTATTTTTGTTGGCTCTATTTAACAATGTGGTATGTTTAATTTAACAACATTGCACCTCTTTTTTTACAAATTCACAACATTTAATTTGTTTGTATATGATAATAGAATGTGAAGAAAGCGATGACCTCGCAATAGTGTGCGGGAGTCCGGACACGAAGAAGAAAAGTAACCGGGAAAAGTGGACTGTAGAAGCTGATAATGTTTTATGCAGCGCTTGGTTTGATAATTCCACTGATTGTATAATGGGTACGGGGCAGAATGCTGGTGTATTTTGGCATAAAATTACGTCCGATTTGAATAAGTATGCGAAATGCAACCGAACAATGAAGTCGTGCAAGGCTAGGTGGCAAAAACTTGCTCACGACATCGCTAAATATGTGGGCTGTGAAAGTAAAGCCGCACGACACTATAGTCGGATTGGGAGTGGCTCCAGCCAAGGAGATATGAAGACATGGGCCATGAATTTGTATGCTGATGAAAATGGTGGCCAACAGTTTCTATTCTTTCATTGCTATGAATTGTGCAAGACTAACCCTAAATTTATGGCACAATATGGCCCAAAGGACACAGTTGGAGGGGAATATTCTCCACGGGTGCCATCAACGCCCCGTAGTAGTGATGATGCTCAGACACCGCAATATCCATCCAGGCCTATTGGTGTGAAAGCCGCAAAATGCAAGGCGAGGGGGAAGGGAAAGGCAACGCGAGGAACAACAGATGCTGAGCAATCAAAAGAATCAAAACGACTGGAGTGTCTGGCCACAATCAAAGAAGCTTCTCAGAATGCTGGAAGGGTTGCAGATAGCGAAAAAGCTAAAATGGAGTATAACATGTCGCAGCGGGAGTTCGTCGAAAAGCAAGGGGAACGTGAAATTTATGTTGCTAACACTAGACTCCTTACTGCTCTGATGGAAAGGGAAAATTTGAGCACATCGGAGAAAGCACTGCGAGATAAATTAATTGGGCTAGTCTATGGTCGGAATTGATTGTAATAGTTCGTTTGTAATAATTGGTCAGACTAGATCATACAATATCAATGTGCAAGAGTCACATGTGTAGAACTCATCAATTTCAAAGATTCCCCAAAACAAATCAAATGTGGTTGTCATTGACAAGTCCCATCGAGTCACATGGGCTAAATTCATCGATTTCAAAGATTCCGACATACAAATTCAATGGGGTTGTCATTGACAAGTCCCATCGAGTCACATGGGCCGAACTCATCAATTTCAAAGATTCCCCAAAACAAATCAAATGTTGTTGTCATTGACAAGTCCCATCGAGTCACGTGGGCCGAATTCATCAACTTCAAAGAGGTTTTCACATGTGATGGTTCTATATAAAGGGGTCATTCGTTCATGTTTCATTTCATTCCCAAATTCCTATCAACATAATTTTCCTTCTTCTACACAACTATGTCTTCCTCTACCACCCCCAACAACGATGATAACCTTCACTTTGGAGAATCATCAAACACAAACACTTATGATATTCCCAGTTTTCTACCCGATACCGATCCGGAGACACTTAACTTTGCCATGAATTTGCCAGAAATGGCTAGACAATTGTACGCAACCTTTGAGGATGAGAGTGCTCAAACTCCTTCTACCATACCAAAGAAAACCAGAAATCATGTACGAAGAGACCGTCTCCGAGCACAGGAAGTCCTCCAGAGGCAATATTTTTGTCCACCCCCTGAAAGAATGTACGATGATCAACATTTTCGTACTAGGTTTCGGATGCGGTGAAATGTATTCGAGCGTATAGTGGACGATATCACCAACAACGATCCCTATTTCAGACAAAGGGCCGACGCAACCGGTTATCAAGGATTTTCGCCACTCCACAAGTGCACGGTGGCAATGCGCCATTTGGCATATGGTTGTGCGTACGACCAACTGGATGAAAGCTTACAGATGGGAAAAACAACGGTCAGAGAAACGGTGGCTCATTTTGTCAAAGCAATTATTGCCGTGTATCGTCCAACATACCTCCGACCGGCGAACCAAGACGATATTGCACGGCTTATGCATGTAGCTCGTGGACGAGGATTTCCAGGTATGTTAGGAAGTATTGATTGTATGCATTGGGAATGGAAAAACTGCCCTGTAGGTTGGAAAGGACAGTTTCAGGGTAGAAATGGGCGTGCCTCAATCATATTAGAAGCAGTGGCCTCATATGATACGTGGATTTGGCATGCATTTTTCGGCATGGCAGGGTCAAATAATGACATCAACGTCCTAGACAAGTCACCTTTGTTTGACGACGTCTGTGAAGGAAGGGCTCCACGTTTTCTATATGAAGTCAACGGTCGCAGCTACGGTCAAGGGTACTATCTTACAGATGGAATATATCCTAAATGGGCGACCTTCATGCCAGCGTATACGGCTCCAAACGACCCCAAGAAACAACTGTTCACAAAGCATCAAGAGAGTTACAGGAAAGACGTCGAACGTGCTTTTGGTATTTTACAGGCCCGGTTCTCCGTGATCCGTAACCCGGCAAAGTACTGGAACATAGAAACGTTGGGTGAAATTATGATAGCTTGTATCATACTTCACAACATGATAGTCGAAGACGAAAGAGATACTTATGGGTTGCGGGTTCAACCGGGTGATTACGACCAGATCGACGACTCTCCATGGCATTACAACGCGGAGCGGCATGCTGATCTACCGACTTTTAGACAAAATTGGAGGGAAGTACGCAACAGAGCTAAACATGACCAATTGAAAAACGACCTAACTGAACATCTGTACCAACATTTGGGTGGTCAAAATTAGCATATCGGTATAGTTCTGACATCCATGTTTTTGTTTCGTGTTAGTAATAATTGGTCAGACTAGATCAATATTTCGGATGCATAATTGTAATAATTCGTCAGACTAGATTTCTATTTTTAATTCGTAACAATTAGTCGGAGTTGATCTAATATTTTATTATTTAAGCATTTATTGTAACATGTCTTCTCGTTTTAATTGGTCTTTCTAATGTCATGTTTGTAATATTTTTTTTATAAAATCAATATATTTTTTTTATAAAATTATAGATAACAAAGTATTAAACAATTTCACGACAAAAAAAATATATTTAAATTATTATTATAAAACACGAAATTTATAAAATAAAGAAAATGAATTATTTAATAAATTTTAAATAAAACGAAATTTATTAAATAAAAATTATAATGTATTATTAAATTTCACTTTCAACTTATTTTGGGTGAACAAATTAAAGTAAATTAAATGTTAATGGTAAAATAAATGAGTAGGATAGAGAAAATCAAGTGGGGTCAATGAATAGTTAAAAGTGGTTTCTTACCATTGTGGAGATAAAAAAGGGTGGTTTCTTAAGTGGTTTTTTAAAGTGAGGTGGAAGAGAGAGAATGGAAAAAATAATATATTTAATTGGTAAGAAACCGGTAGCGGTTTCTACCATTGCATGTGCTCTTACCACCGAAGAGGGATGGAAACCCAATAAACTTCTGTCATCGATAATTTTATAAAATTAAAATAAGAGAAAAATGCATATATAATCCTATATAATTGACGAAAGTATAGATATAACTCCGCGCTAATTGAAAGTGCAAATATAACCCTATATAATTGACGAAAGTATAGATATAACTCTGCGCTAATTGAAAGTGCAAATATAACCCTATATAATTGACGAAAGTATAGATATAACTCTGTGCTAATTGAAAGTACAAATATAACCCTATCTATTCATGTTATGTACAAATATAACATTTTCAGGCAGTTGGAGGCTGGAATACACTGAAAAGACTATTTTGCCCCTCTATAAAAATGTAGAGAAACATTAATTTTTTCTCTGATCTCATCTCCATCTTCTTCCTCCTCCTTTGTTTTTGGTCTTCCGGGCAAAATCGAAGCACAAGAAAAGCGAAGCTACCGAAACACTGAAAAGGCTAATTTGAAAGCTATCGGAACACTGAAACCACCTTTCAAACATGAATGTCGACCACCACCACATAATTCTGGTCGACATTCATACCGCCTTGCCATTGAAGCTTGCCCGATGGTTTAGAAACTCCGGCGCTTGGCTGATCGGCACTGGGGTCTGAGCGGGTGTGGGGTTGAGCGGCGGTGGGGTATTCAATCGGCGACTGGGTGTTCAATCGGCGAGGACAACTAGGGTTTTCGTTGGTGGAGGAGGGGATATGATTTTCGTTGTTCAATCGGCGGTGAGAATGAGGGGATAGGGTTTTCGTTGGTGGAAGAGGGCAGCAGTGAGGGGGGATGTGGTTTTCGATGGTGGTGTGGCGGGCGAGCCTCAGCGGCGAGGTGGAGCGAGCGGTGGCGTGCATGTGGTTGAAGGCTGTCGATTATGAGGAACTTGCAGGAGAGCAGTCTCCGGGGGGCTCTGGAGGAGGCATCGGAAGACGGGGTGCTTTCGAAATTGAGCTACATTGATTCCGATTGCGTGAATCAGGATGGAAAGTCGAGATGCCTCGGCTGGCTGAATGCTCACAAGGAGTTCTTGAGGGAGACTGTACGATTGGTCGGGTTCAGTTTCGAGGATTCGCTTATGGAGTTTAGGGATGCGTTTGATAAGTTCTTGAGTGTTTCCCCGAAGTACCAGTCGTCAGAGAGGATTGATCAGCTGAGATAAGATGAGTACGGACACCAGTGTGAGAATGGTGCTAAGGTATGCCTTGATTACTGTGGCTATGGTGGTGGATGGTGGTGGCAGGGGTTGGGTGGTGGTGGCCTGCCTGTTGAAAGGTGGTGGTGGCCTGGCGATGGAGGTAGAGCTAAGCAGGTGGGGGTGGTGGTTGGCGATGAGGGTAGAATTTTCTTTCTCATTCAAGGCTTGGGGAAGAAGGGTATTTTAATCTTTTTAAGTGGATCAATGGCCATAATTCTTTAGTCAACGTCGAAATCATTGCCGGAGGGTTATATTTACACTTTCATTCAATAGTTAGGGTTATATTTACACTAAAAAACCATTGAGAGTTACATTTGCACTTTGCTTAACATATAGGGTTATATTTGCATATTCCCCTAAAAATAATTTAGAAATCGTAATACATACAAGAAAGAACCCTTACTCCATACCAACTCTACGACTACAATTAATGGTCAATCAGAACTCAATTGTTCTGATGCCCAGTGGCCAAAATTGACAATAAAATAATTTTACAAAGCTACCAAAAAACAAGCAAATTTTCTAGCTAGTGATTTCCTAAAGACATGTACATTAGTTTGTCCTTCCATGCAACAACAATGTCAAAGAAATTTACGTATCATCTGATGCTGCACTAAGATCAGCTGCCCATATTCTCTGTCTTCTCCCAATGTCCTGCACTAAATGGATTTTCAGCAATGGAGAGAGAGATGAGTTCAGATTCTATGACGAAGGGAATGAAGATTGACGGGTTTCGAATTTCAGCCTTATAAGTGCAGGTTGTCAATCATCGTCGTCTGAACTTGAACCACTGTTGTCCATCCGCCTATCCATGATGGCTGGAAATAGCCGTTCGCGAGGATCTGGGGTCGTGCTCGGGCGTGGTGGTAGTAGAGGCGGTGCACCTGGGGTAGAATTCTGGCGTGTTGGAGGGGCCAGCGGTAGACCTGGGGTAGAATTCTGCCGGACTTCAGGAGGACTAGGAGTCGCGGCATTCTGTTGTGGCTCGGAAGGAGCACCCGTGGTAGAATTCTGGGGAGGAGCACCGGGAATATCCTCTCTTTTCCGAGATCTGTTCATATTTTTTGGGTTATTTTTCACTTCCACGCATACCTTTTCGAGGATTATCAGGAAGTCTCTAACAATAATAAATAATCTCAAGCCCTCGTCCTTCTGAGCGTTTCCATGGAAGTAATCTCCAGTGCTCTTGACAAGAGCCATGATCCTCTTCTCTTCTTCAAGCAATTTCATTACATCACCCTCAGCATTCTCCACAAAACCTTTAAGTGTTTGGAAAAACCCATTGTCTTCTTCCACATTCTTCATTTCATTGTTCATGAAATCTCGGGCTTTGACAAGCCAATGACCAAGTCTAGCAACGGTTCCAGTCAAGCCCTCGGCGTCCAAAATAGCAGCCTTTTTCACGTTCCCGAGTTCACTTGGTAAACGTGACACAACCTGCAAACCCAAACTTCTGTACATCTCCTCACTATTATCTTGGGAAAAATTTTCAATTAGATCGTCAGACTTGAAACTGGACATGCTCCGCATCTCACTAGTTGCACGAGCAGCTCTAATACCTTCAGTACGAATTATCTCCTGAACTACAAAGTGCAAGAGTGTAGTTTTTCCATCTAATCCTTTTACATCTGCCAATTTCAACAGTGTGTCAAGTTTAAAAGCTTGTGCACCCCCACGAAATGTGCCATTATTCATCCGGTTGCCCGTCTTTAGAACCGCTTCCAGGAGCTTCAGAAACAACCTGCTTTTCCGAAGTTCAGTGCAAGCAGCCTGCAGCATGAAAAGGTCTCATCAATTGTCAATGAACGCACTCCATATACCATAATATGAAAAATGGACTATATCAGACGAAGATGCAACATCATGGTCAATCTTCAACAAATATCTAATGTTTTCTATGCATAATAAAGCTCTTTAGCACACTGAAACTTCTACGCTTTATCATAAGAAAAACATCTTACCTCCAAGGTTTGGAAGGACTCTCTCACTGTTGCTGACTCCTCCTCTAGAGTGGTCATAAAGAGTAACGACTCTAACCTCTTATAGGCAAATGGAATATCAACCATAATTTTGAGGAAACGCTCAGCAGTGCCAAGAAGAGAAAGGTCACCAGCGTAAAGCCTCAATTTCAGTTCCTCATCAGTTGTCGGAGCCATCTTTATCAGTGTTTGAACGAATTCAGCAGGAAGCTCATTTCCTGAAGTAAATTTCAGAGTATAAGCATCTAGTGCCATAAAAATATACGTTAAGAATCTAAAAATATTCCACTCAAGTACAATACTGATGAGCTAGAACAATACCAAAGCAGAAAAACTTCTCCTTTTTCTTTCCTGGATTTATATAGATAGTTCAGGCAGATTTTTTTTTATAGTTTTGTCATATGCATGACGTGCATAAGCAGAATAAAATGAAACTAACTCCCCTCTGCAAATGGAGCACAAATAATATATATTGAAGATACCATAAAGCAAACTAATTCACCTTCTTGAAGTGCATCACAAACTTCTTCTGTCGTCACATTTAACGCTTTAAGAAGAATAGAAAGATTCTGAGCCTTCTTGGGATCAATAAGTTGAATGTATTGCTTGGCAGGACCATTAGATGTGGAATCCTTAGAATTATTTTTCAAATTCTCAGGAGGGGTATATCCAAACAAAGTCTCTATCATCTCCTCGTTAAACCTGTTCACAGTAATATACAATTTATTCACCAACACAGTCTAAACACCAAAGTCAAGATCAAGCAAAAAATGATGACTTACTGGAAGGATCCAGATTTTATTTGGTGCCAGACCATTGAGTTGTCCGGGTTAGCCATAACCTTGTCCCAAAAGAAAGGCTTCAGCTTTGTTTTAGAAGGATCACCATCAGAGTTAGCAGAGCTTGATCCACCTGGTGATGCACGAGGCGGCTTGAGACCACCTGGTGGGGGTGGACGAGGGCCGCCACCACCTGGCGGAGGTGGTGGACGAGGGCCATTCTTACCGGGTGGTGGTGGAGGAGGTGGACCGGGTGGTGGAGGACCACCAGAGGGTTTTGATGTTGGTGGTGGTGGAGGAGGGGTTGGAGCAGGAGGCTGTTTTGGCGGAGGCATTGGGGGAGCTACCTTGGGATGTTCAAATGAGTTAACAATTGAACTAACCTTACCAGGTGGAGGCTTCAAATGTTGTTCAATCGAACTGGACGCCCTACCAGGTGGAGCCTTCAAAGGCGGTAAGTTTGAAGCAGTGATACCAGGAGGAGGCTTCAAAGGAGGTAATCCAGCTATCCCATGCGGAGTAGCATTTGCCGCTGATAGGTTTTCACCTCCAGTGCCATTTCGAATTGCGATATCAATATTTGAGTTAACATGTGAGTGAGAGTTCAAACTTGCACTTTTCTCGGGTGATTGATAAAACTGCTTCTCCATTGAAGGGCTTGGAGTGAAGGACTTGTGTGAAGAGGCTGAAATATAAAATTATTAGATGTTAGAACAGGACAATGTCGAAGAAAAAGGATATACTGGGTGAAATCATATTGATGTATACCTGTTGAATAATCACTCAAGCTCAAACTGAGAAGAGGCCTCTCGTCATTTTTCCTATGCCCTGAACCTCCCCCACAACAGCAGCGAAAACACACAAACAGAAGTGCTACAACAAGAAGCGTTGATGCTGCAGCTGCAGTAGCAGCTACAACAAGAGTGTTATCACTGCCCTTCCCCTGCTGAGCTTTAGAAGATATTTCGGGGGTAAAATCTTCACTGGCCGGAGACTGGGAGTTTGAACCACCAATATCTCTAGGGAAGAGTTGCAGCGATGGAACGCTAAATCCAGGTGCTGTTACAGGAGAGGCGGGACCCAAAGGAGCTAGAGCAGGGGATGTTAATGTGGGTGATGGAGTAGGCGATGTTACTGTGGGTGATGGAGCAGGCGACGCTAATATGGGTGATGGAGCAGGCAACGCTATTGTGGGTGATGGAGCAGGTGATGCGACTATGGGCGATGGAGCAGGTCCCTCTCCAATGACCTCAGCAAGTTTCCGTTGTTTAGAAGCATCAGCCCAGGTGGATATAAATTTCAGATGCTTAATATTCCAAATCTTTGAATCTCCCTCATCTCTAGATAACAAGAACATAAGATTTTGCTTCCTCAAACAACCTAAAAGAGTCCTTTCAACCTTCTGCGTGTCTAATCTGATTAATGACCTATTCAGAATGATTCCATTTCTAGCGCTGGACTTTTCTACCGGGACACGGACATCCAATTCCTCAACAGCTATGTTGAATTGTATCAACTCCATTCTACAATTTGCAAGTATCAACTCAGCCTACAATGAAAAAATGCAACAAGTTGAATTAGGTAAACGTACACTACACACAACACACAACACACTACACACAACACACAACACACAACACACAACACACAACATCGGGCAGACACATCATCTAGATTCCACATGTCTTATTCCCTTAACATATGCTATCTATTCATCTAGCCTCTCTAAAATTGCAAGGTTCATTACTCAGCCAAATGTACATGTTTAGAAACCAGTAAATGACAATAAATGGCAATGGAACCAACACATCAAACACTCAAACGAAATAAAAAAGGGCAAACCCAAAACAAAATAATAGTATATGCAAGTGCCACTAAGATTGAATGCATTACAACATCAGCTCCTCAGCAAGTGAGTCTTAAATCTAACTGCATGAGTCGGCTACATGGATCATATCTCACCAGCACATGCATAAAAGCAAAATCTTGTGACAAAACAAATTGAAAACAGATAAGTTTAAGTTCTCCTAGGAAACAGGAACAACATAGAAAAGAAGGAAACGACTACTATTACCATTTCCTGATTTCTCTCCATTAGTTCCACCAGGCTTTTAAATGTTGCTTCCTCTGCAACTTTCTTCGTTCCAAAACCTACTACAATGAAGCTGCACACCAGAAGAAAACACGCAGTCACACACAGCGCCACTCTGAAACCCATCTCCAATCAAACTGATTCCAATTCCAATTCCAAATTTCATATCATCAAAAACACAAGAAACCGCCCTCTCCCCTCTGTCCTCTAGTCAGCTGGTAAAGGTCAAGCCTTGACAGCATTCACCACCAAATCCCAAGGACCCACTTCGAAAAATCGAATTTTGGAACCAAACCCCCAGTAATTATCACAAAATAAGGGATCCCTTTTCTTTTACACGAATTCTGGGATTGCAAAAAACACCTAAATTCAGATAATAGAATGCGACGAAACCCAGAATCTTGTCGGCAAATCGAAGCGATCAAAGGGTTAATTGAATTGTATAGGCAGATTGGGAGAGCGCGTGAGTTGACCAGGGCATTAAATTTGCTCTCAAGAAAAGTAAATTCTTTTCCCCAGGAAGATACCGGACGAGAGCTGACGAGTTTTTTGTTTTGTTTTTGTTTTCCTTTCCATTTAAACGGCTCTAAATATGACTAAAATTCCTTTTTCTTCTTTTTTAAAAAAATGTTCTGATCCAATCAAATTTCCCTAAATAAATTTTAGGTAAGATCTTGTTCTTTCTACATTTGAGAATCTACTTGCAGATCTAGGGAATATTGCTTTACTTGGTTTAATAAATACATTGAGGTGGTTAATTTGTTATGATTATTAATGTGCTATTTAGTATTTGCCCAATTTGTCTACTACATAGAATGGCAAATGACAAATTCCATAGTATAATCAAAATAGACCATTTTTATTATCAAAAAAATAAATAAAATAGACCATTTAAATCCACATGTTTAATATTATTATTGTGATTTCTTCTGTTGATTTGGTCTTTTGTTCTATTAAATTATTTATTTACTTTTTATAAGCTAGGTCTAATAATTTCAACTCCATATGTTGAGGAATTAATATAGTTGCATTTTTATCAAATTAGATATATAAAATACAAAGTATCATTTTAAATCGGCTAACCGTTAGATAATGTCATTTTATAATTAATGTAACTAATGAATTAATTTGACATTTATATTTATTTATCGCAATGAGATTTTTATAATTTTAAAAAAAACTTGTAATATATACCGTAATTTAGACCATAAAAATTATTTTAAAAATTATTACTTTAACATTAGATTTTCTCCATAAATAATTTTAAAATTCTATCTTTTCTGATATAATAAAATTACTCGTATTTTAAGAACATATGTGTCCGGTGTCCCCACCACGCAGTTTAATTCGATGGGCCACCGCGTGAAGGAGCCGGCTTTACGGCGCGTCTCTATAAATGGAGTCGTGACTCGTTCCCACCGCCTGGCGCCTTCAACTTTGTATTTTTTGCTTTAGTGGAATCAATAATTACATTTTTCCAAACACACTAACCTCAATTTCTTACCAAATCCTTTGAATTCCCATCACATTCAGGTATCTGACCCCCAATTGTTTCTAGAATGAGTAATGGACACTTGATAGCAGAGTAGACATGAGATTGTACCAGAAATTTATAAGGTACGAATGTTTTCCTTTTTAATATTGAGGCATGTTGGGGTGTGTCTGGTTGGAATTCATCACAAATGAAGAATGTGTTTGTTTATAAAAGTGGATAGTTGGCTATAGAAAAAGGAATTGAGGTTTAATTACATGTCACATGATGCGTTTGGAAGACAATCCCGAAGAATTATAGGGAAAAACTCTTCAATGTCAAATCGAAGCAATAAGTCAACGCATGTAAGATTAACTCTGCTCGATTACGGATTTGTGATTAATCGAGTTTGAGATTAATTTCACTCAATCAATAGTCGTCATTCTTGTTGTTCCGGAGAGAGGTGTTGTTTGAATGGAGTAGGTGGAGGGATTAAACATGGAGTAGTGTTGTTTTGGTTCTTGGTTTAGTTGTTGCGGCCGAGGTGTTGATGTTTGGATGATAGTGTTGGTTATGGTGTTTTGGAGGTGTCAAGTGCTTGGAGCTTGAAGTCATTGGCTTTGGAGGTGATGACAATGGTGGTGCTTTTATAGTGTGAGGTCATGATGTCTTATAGCTGAAGCCGGTGGTGGTGCTTTGGAGTTTGATGTGCTTTAGAGGTTACGACAGTGGTGGCGGTAGTTTTTTGAAGCTTGAGGTCACGCTGCTTTAGAGGTGACGATAGTGGTGGTGCTCTCGGCAGTAGTGATGTTTGGACAAAAAAGATAAAAAGATGGACTTAACAGGAAAGACACATAATGGCACAGGTTTCAAATTTAACAACTCGACTTAATCATAATTTTAAGTGTTCAACATACGAAAACCCTGCTTACCGCAGCGGTCCCTCTCCGCTTTCTTACAAAAAGCCTAGTACTTGTTTCTCAATCTTTTTTTCCCATCTCCCCAAACAACCATTTATTTTAATTGATCTTTATGTTATTGGATAAGAGTGGATTTGCACATTAATTTTATTCTTCAACGTGATCGTTTAGATCGACGTGTTCATCATTATAACTCGATTTAGTTGTTTGGGTTGATGTATTATTCTCGATCTGCTTGTACAAATCATGTTTTCGTAATTTTGTTTGTGTTTTATTTTGGGGTTACATTAATTTGGATATGTCATATCTATGTTTTTCAAGGTGTTCAAAATTTGGATAACATATATCGTGGTTGGATCATGTGGTGTTACAGTTGTTGAAGATCCCTGTTTGGCATAATAATATTGATGCATGATACACTTTTCTTTGCCGAGTAGTCATGATTTTTGAGGAAAACAAGTTAATATCTTCGAGGATGATGTTACAGTTTTTATTGGATCTCTAATCTGTAATAGCACAGACGATCAGTCTGGTTGGAATGTAATTTATCCCTGCAATATGTCAGTTATTGTTAGAGGCTAATTATATTGAATGTCAATTTCACTCATTGTAATCGCGGGTGAATGTTTTTCCAACATACTTGAAGGATTATTTAAATAAAAAAACAGCTCGACTTAAATGTTTATTTTGGCCGTTTCAAATATTTGATGATAGAATTTGCCGGACAAAATTCAATTAGTCAAAAATGCATGATAGTGATAGTTTAGTGATCTCTTGTACGTTTGCTTCGTAGTTTATTGTTTGAAGGTGAGTTTGCTATGCTGCGGTTATAAGCGAAGTTGACTAATTTTAAAAGTATGGGAGATCAAATTTTATTTTTCTTAAATAAAAAATAGATTCAATTTCTTAAACAAACATCTTTTTCTAGTAGTTTGCCAAACATTAAAAATGAGTTTAGCTTATAAGTAAAACACATAAGTCATGTCAAACACACCCATAATATACTTCGCTTATTCATGTAACTTAAAGTAAGAAAAGGTTCCAAAAAAAGTTATATAGGCTCTGTTTGGCAGAGCTTTTAAAATGTTGTGCTTATAAGTAAAACACTTTTAATGTTTCGTAAAGTGCTAAAATTGGCTTATTTTAAAAGTGGAAGCTATTTTTTGGGGAAAAGCAGAAACTGGTCCCCTACTTTAAAAAAAATCAACTTTGCTTATAAGCACAACTCTACCAAACAGAGCCATACTCCCCCTCCCAACATAAACTGCACACTTTGACATTTTAAAGTTACCCCATAAAGTATTTGACCATAATATCTTTAATTACTCCCCCTGTCCCATTTGAAGCTGCAATTTAACTATTCATTTAGTCAAAACTTCTTTACTTTGACCACAAAATTGAATTGATGTATAGTTATAAATGTAAAGTCAAGGGATTTGCAAGTGAATATTTAATTGGCAATTTTGTGTGAACTTATTTTTGAACCGAAAATCCTTCCATGTTGGAACATGCTGTAATCAGCATAATTCACGCCAAGGAATTATGGAAATCAAAGCCGAAATATTGGAGTATTTTATAACTTATGGAATTCGTATATTTGGCTATGTATATCAGGCGTGTAAAGCATAATTGATTTATGAAAAATCCCTACTTATAAGGAGATGATATATTCGAATATATGGGATAGATTGATATAAGGTAAATCCCTTTATTTATGGGATTTGGATATGCTTCAAGAAGAAGATTTGGAATAGGAATATTGTGGAGATAATCATGGAGTATTCCAATCTATTCGTGGATATAAATGGGGACCAACGCGACTGCATTACTTACGGATTTAATAAGAGCAAAAATCTGCATACAGATTTTTGAGACTTTTCGAGAATTGCAAAGAGTCAGATTACTGTGTTCCAACATACCTGACCTGCTGCACAAAGTTCAGAATCGTAAACCTTAATTCCTCGGGAGGAGGAGATCCTGCATCGACGGAGTTCGAGATCAGAGGGAGTCCGATCAAGGCGGATCGGTAGCTAGGGGAGCTAGCAGAATTCACACATTATAGTTAGTAAGATAAGTATTTTGCAACCTGTACTCTGTACTGTATCTTTCGTGGATTCATTCTGAACTGGGCCAGGCCCCGCAGATGTAGGTGGATTACACCAAACTGCGTAACCAAGTCGTGTGTCTTTTACGTTTTACGTTATTGTGCACTTGGTTAATTTAGTCATGTTGGAACACACTAGTAAGGACTAGAAAAAGTGGTAAAATTAAATTCCAATAGATACTATTGTGAGATACGTTGTTAGATTCATCATAACACATATTTTCAAAAAATCATTTTTTAACAAGTTTTAATTGTTCTTAATGAAAAATATTAAGGATCAAACATTTTCTAAGTCAACTGCTGAAAGGCAAAGTGTGCAACTTGAAATGGGATGGAGGGAACATATACAATTAAAAATTATAAAAATTAATATTACAAAAATATACATTAAGACGAATCCAACACGATACCACATAATATTATCCCTACTTATACATCAGCGGATATTTATATTTCAAAATAATTTAATTTCAGCTAAATGAAAAATACAATTACAACTTATGGTGAATGGACGAAGTATAAAAGATTGAACTTCATCTGAAATTTCACGTAGAGTACTCCTCCTAAGATTTGTTTTATTATCGTTATAGAACGTGTTTGGTAGAGTTGTGCTTATAAGCAAATCTAACTCATTTTTAAAGTGGAGAGAAATCAGCTTCTACTTTTTCCTCAAAATAGTTTTTAGTTTTAAAATAAATAATCTTTTACCACTTTACCAAATAAAAAAAAAGAGCTTAATTTATGAGCAAAGCAGCTAAGAGTATCCACAATGGTAGCTCCTTAAGCTCACTTTTCTTATTAAGGAGCACTCTTTATTTAAGGAAGACCATTGTGGAGTTTTAAGAACCACTCTTTAATAAGGAGTTGCTCCTTAATTAATTAAGGAATAGGCACCTCTTTATTTGTGAAAGACCAACCAATCAATGATGGACTCTTGGCACGTCTTATTTTGTATTTTTAATTTGATTGGATTATAATCAAAGTTTAATTTTGATTATGTATATTCTTTTATAAATGAGATTAATTGTTTTTTAAAATTTGAATATTTTCTATTTTTATTTATGTATTTAATAATATTTTATATCACGTAATCTATTATATTGGAATGTGGAAGATCAAAATCCAAATATGCAAGTCACGGAAGGGTTAATTCAAGAACTTCAAACTTCAATCCATCGACACCCAGAGATTCGGGATCGGGACATCATCATCAACTTAGAGCAAACATCGTTGAATATATATATCCATACGTTTTGAAAATAAGGATAAAATGTAGTTTTTTTAGAAAATATTATGATATTGATCAATTTGATAATTTTAAATCATATAAATTTTATATAAAATATTGTTGAAAGATGAAAGAATCAATACATAGAGTAGGGAAAAGAGGAGAAGGTTTTGGAAGGAACTATGTTTATCCAAAAATGAAGGCTTGGTCTTGAAAGAGCAAGAGTACAATACATATAGATAAGAATAGTGAATGACTAAACTACCCTTAAGCTAAACTAATGTAATTACATATATGTTAACATCCCCCCTCAAACTCACGATGCTACAGCAAGAAGCATTGCGAGTTTGTCTGATAAGAAACGAAAGCGAGCAGTGGAGTGAGCCTTTGTGAAAAGATCCGCAATCTGGAGAAAAGAGGGAATAAATGGCAATGAGATCGTAACAAGGTGCAAGTGATGGCGCGTGAAGTGACAATCAATCTCAATGTGCTTGGTGCGCTCATGAAAGACGGAATTGCGTGCAATGTGAATAGCACTCTGATTATCACAATGCAACGGAGTGGGTCGTGAAAGTTTGATGCCAAAATCAGATAGTAACCAACGCAACCAAACAATCTCAGCTGTAGTCGAGGCCATGGCACGATACTCAGCTTCTGTAGAAGAGCGAGAAATGACATCCTGTTTCTTACTCTTCCAAGAAATGAGAGAGTCGCCAAGAAAGATACAGAATCCGGTAGTGGATTTGCGATCCTCAACATCACCAGCCCAATCAGCATCAGAATAAGCACGCAACTCCAAAGATGATGATGAAGGAAATAGGAGACAACGAAACTGGGTGCCTCGGAGATATCTGAGAATGCGAAGAACAGCAGCCCAATGAACCGATGTAGGAGCAGTGACAAACTGACTAACCACATGTACAGCATGCGCAATGTCTGGGCGAGTGACTGTAAGATAAACCAAGCTACCAACCACTGTACGATAAAGTGTGGGATCTGACAGAGGAATCCCATCATCCGGAGAGTAATGAGCATGAGTCTCAAGAGGAGTGTCAACCGTCTTATTGTCTGTAAGACGGGCACGCTAAAAAATATCGGCTATATACTTCGACTGAGACAACAGATAACCCTTAGCAGAAGAAGCAACCTCAATACCCAAAAAATAACGGAGCACACCCAAATCTTTCATAGCAAAACAATAAGCCAAATCACGCTTCAATGATTCAATACCCTCGCAATCATCACCAGTAATAATCATATCATCAACATACAAAGAAAGGAGAATACGACCCTTACTTGTATGCTTGATGAACAAGGCCGAGTCATAAGAGCTGGGACGAAAGCCAAGAGAGGATACCACAGTGGAGAACTTCTCAAACCAAGCTCTAGGCGCCTGTTTGAGTCCATAAAGAGATCGGTGAAGCCTACAAACATGCCCCGAATCATGTGGTACACCGGGAGGAGGAGTCATATAAACCTCCTCGTGAAGATCACCGTACAAAAAGGCATTTTTCACATCCATCTGTGAAATCTTCCACTGAGAAACAGAGGCAACTGCAATCAAGGTACGAATGGTGGTCATCTTGGCAACAGGAGCAAAAGTCTCATCATAATCCATCCCATGCTCCTGTGAATAGCCCTTTGCAACAAGGCGAGCCTTGTATCTCTCAACAGATCCATCAGACTTGGTCTTAATCTTATAGACCCAACGCGAACCAATGGTGTGCTTTCCCGAAGGCAAAGGTACCAAATCCCAAGTATGAGTCTGATGCAGGGCAGCAAGTTCCTCAGCCATGGCAGCCTGCCAAAGAGGATTACAGACAGCCTCTCTATAGGATGTAGGTTCAGACAGAGAGTGAATGGAGACAAGAAATGAGGCAAATGAGGGAGAATAAGAAGAGTAAGCAAAATCAGGCTTCTGAGTGGACTTACAAAGACGAGTAGACCGACGAGGGGGTGGATGCGCCGCAATCTCAGAAGATGGTGGAACAGGCGGTGAAGGCAATGGAGGGGGAGAGCTCGGAGGAGTATCTGTATTCAGAGGATCAGAGTCTGGTGGCGGAACATCATCGGTGGTGACATCAAAAGGATTAATGCAACGAAGATCTGACTGAGTCAACTGATGGGAACTACGTGGAACAGAGAAAAAAGGAATATGCTCTAAGAACACAACATGACGAGAAACATATAATTTTTTACTGACTGGATCAAAGCAACGATATCCCTTCTGACCACTACCATAACCCAAAAAGACACACAAGGCAGACTTTGGGGACAACTTAGAGCGCTCAACATGAGGTTTAAGGACAAAACAAGTGCAACCAAAAACACGCAACAAAGTATAATCAGGTGCAACCCAATACAGCCTCTCAAAAGGTGACAAACCTGAGTTGTGAGAGGTTGGAATTCTATTAATGACGTGTACAGCAGTGTGAATGGCTTCCCCCCAAAATATCCTAGGAACATCTGCTGACAACAAGAATGAGCGAGCTGTCTCAACCAGGTGACGGTGTTTCCTTTCGGCAACACCGTTCTGCTGAGGAGTATCCGTACAAGAAGTCTGACGTATGGTGCCATCAGAAGAAAGAAGCTGGTAAAAAGAATTAGAGGTGTATTCACCTCCCAAATCACACCTAAAACACTTAATGACAGCAGAATGTTGTGTCCTAATAAGAGCTCTAAAATCACGATAAACATCCAAGAAATCAGATCTATGCTTCATAAGGTAAACCCAAGTATATCGAGTAAAATCATCAATAAAAGAGACGTAATATCTAGAGCCCCCTTTCGTAGGTACGGGAGAGGGTCCCCAAACATCAGAATGAACAAGATCAAAAGGAGCAAGAGATGATGAAGTACTGTTCTGAAAGGGTGAAGCAGAAAATTTTGCAAGTTTGCAACCACTACAATCAGAAATATCATGAGAGTTCAATGGTCCTAAAGCACCCGTAGAGGTTAGAAACCTTAAACGGGATGCAGAAACATGACCCAAACGAGAATGCCACAAATAAAAGGGTGAAGACGAACTACTCAAACGAAAAGATGACAAATCCACACTAGAGGCAGCAACATCATCTGACACTCTGAGGTGGTCCAAAACATAAAGTCTCCCCTGCCTATGGCCTGTCCCAATCATCATCTGAGATTGACGATCCTGAATAAGACAATGAGAATCCGAAAACCAAACATTTAGACCAGAATCACACAATTGACCAACAGAACATAAATTTAAGGCAAGATTGGTATATAGTAAACATGATCAAGAAGGATAGAAAGGGTGACAACAGAACCAATACCTTCCAATGGCATAGAAGTGCCATCGGCGGTCACAATAGGAAGCGACGAATGAGGAGATAATGAAACAAAAGACTCAGACTGAGGGGACATATGATGAGTGGCACCAGAATCTATGATCCATGTACCTGAGACAGATGACGATGGTGGCAAACCTGAGGGAGAGGCAGACATAGCATGAGGCTGAGGCTGTGAGGCGAGGAACTCCTGGATCTTCTCTAGCAAATGAGGACCCACAGAAGAAGCAGCCGCTAGTGCATTAGCCATCTGAGGTGGACGAAGTGCCCAAGGAGCCACGGGCCGAGTAGGAGGTCGTGGTCGTGGCTGATAAGGAGGCCGTGGCTGTGATGGAGGAGGAGGACCACCACTGCGGGACAACAATGGACACTGAGACTTCCAATGACCCTTTTGATGGCAGAAAGCACACTCATCAGAAGAGATTCGAGCATAAGTACTAGATTTCCCACTTAAGGGTCGATGTGGGACAGCAAAAACTGATGACATAGGAAGGAGAGGAGTCTCCTTATCTCCCTTAGACTTAAGGCGAATTTCCTCAGCAAGCAACTCATTCACCACAGAATCAACCGAAGGCAAGGGACTACGATGGAGGATAGCCCCACGCAACCCCTCAAAGTCATTACGAAGGGCCATCAGAAACTGAACCAAACGCTGCTCTTCACGCCTCACGATATAAGGCTCAAAGGCCCTCAATTCCTGGGACTCAGTGAGTGCCAACTGATCCCATAAGGAAGACATGGCAGAATAGAATTCCTGAATACTCAACTCATTCTGTCTAAGTGCTCGAATATCAGTCTCCAATTGGTATTGTTTGGCAAAGTTAGACTGTGTATAAATCCTCTCCAAATGCTCCCAAACCTCCTTTGCAGTCTCATACTTAGCCAACTGAGCACCAATCGAGTGAGTCACGGAGTTATTAATCCAAGTAAGAATCTTCGCATTCTCAGATTCCCAAGTATCCAACAAAGTATCATGATCCTCAACTCCTAACGTAGGCAGTCTCTTCACACCAGAGATATACCCCCACAAACATTTGCCACGCAAAAAATTCCGCATCACATAGCTCCAATGCGAGTAATTCTTGCCGTCCAATTGCACACTAATTGACTGAAGGGAATCATCCCTACCACCCACCATGATTACAATTCCAGAAAATCAAATGCACAAATAACACAACCAAACTCGGAGGTACAAATCCGAGAGCAACAAACTGGTCGAAAATAACTCAATCACCAAATCGACAACAACTATAAGCCCCACAATCAGAAATCCAACAATCACAAAACCAAACGATCCCAACAATAAACTCCAATTAGAAAAACCCCAAATCAATAGCAAACCCTAAATACGCATACCAACAATCCAAGCAAACAGCCCCAATTCGAAAGAAATTGAACAACCCAATACCAATAATCCAAATATCAACTGTAAGTTCGATCAGCGCTGTTGGGCATCAGATCACAATCTACTCCAAGAATCACAACCAAAGCTCTGATACCATGAAAGATGAAAGAATCAATACATAGAGTAGGGAAAAGAGGAGAAGGTTTTGGAAGGAACTATGTTTATCCAAAAATGAAGGCTTGGTCTTGAAAGAGCAAGAGTACAATACATATAGATAAGAATAGTGAATGACTAAACTACCCTTAAGCTAAACTAATGTAATTACATATATGTTAACAATTGTTATGAATGAAAGAATAAACACGCTTATTTTATATTTATATAGTCAATAAAATATAATTTTTAATTTGCATGATATTGGTATTTTATATAATACAAATAAAAATTTAAATATATTTTATTAAAGATGGTAATGCGGCACTAAAGAAGTGATTCTCAAATATCATTCCATTGTTGGTAGTTAGTTCGTAAGAATTAGGATACGGTGAAGAGTCGGGTGGAGGAAGCTTTCTAGCCGGACTGGATGAGGATAGAAGAAGAAGGCAGGCTAACAACCATTTATATTATCTGAAGGGTTAAGTCTGGTGAAGACTCGGGTGGAGGAAGCCGGGAAGCTTTCCAGCTGGACTAAGCGATTGTCCTGGTCTGTAAGTAGCCGGACGCAGTAGCTTTGCCTTTGTGTTTCTCTCTTGATTTCTTCTTGCCGCTTTTGCCTTTACAACTCATCATACTCCCTTTGTTTCTTGAATTCTCCCTACCTCCTATTTCTCAGTTGTTGCTCATGAAGACTTCGTCTCTCTCTCAAGTCATCCTTCACATCAGCTTCTTGCGACTTTTTCCCTGCTTTGGAAATTTCGTGATTTTTTGGCCCCGTGCTCTTTTCCTCTTCCTTTTCAGATTCAGAAGACTCAACCTTTCAGATTTCTGAATTAAACCTTTCCAATCTTGATTTCTCCGTGCCCACATTGGCCAAACCTAGGGTTTCCTTCGTATTGTCATCCATCGATCTTTTCTGACCACATTTGCCGAACCTAAGGTTTCCTTCAGCATTGCCATCTGTCGATCTTTGCCGCCCACATTGTCCGAACCTAGTGTTTCCTTCGCCATTGTGATCCATCGATCTTTTGAGGGTGTCGAAAAAGAGAGGGTGTTAAAGGAAAGCAGGAGGTAAGAATGAAAAGAAGGGAGCGGAGACGGGTCACCTTAAATGAACAGGCGTAGGAAGATGGGAACGATGACACGTAGTAATAAGGCGCCTGAACCAGACAGGTGGACTGAGGGGGAAACCGAGCACCGGGAAATTGTTGCATACTTGCACTAGGCGGTAGCGGAACTGGAACTGAGAACAAAGAACTGGTAGGAGGAAGCGAACAACACAAATGGAAGAAAGAAGATGAAGACTTGGTACCACACTTAAACCGGGTTTGGAAGGAATGCTTCGTACTTTTATAATAGGTATAGATTCGTGAGCTCCAATGTTTGGACTTTGGACTGGGAGGATGATTTTTTTTTTTGTGAATTGTGAATACTAGACAAAGTAAATGTATAAGTTAAGTTAAATCTTTGTGAAATTATGGTGGTACTAATTCAAAACGATCAACTTAATATTCCTAAAATCAAGACACTTTTACTTTTATCCGTGGAATTCATTCTCAAAGACCTATCCTTCTAAATAAAATTAAAATAACTCTAAATGAATTAACAAGTTAAATAGGTTGACAAAATTTATATATCATATATATAACTCTGGATAGAAGAATATCTGGATCCGCTTAATTAAACCCCATGTAAATATATCTCCTAATCCAAATAGCTTATAAAATTGTATTTGACGGAGCTTATAAGAGCATCCACATTGGTAGTGAAATTAAAAAGTACTTCTTAAGTGCCACATTATCAATTTTGATAAAAAACAGTTGAACTTAATTTAATTCCATGCAAATATATTTCCTAATCCAAATAGCTTATAACTGTGTTTCACGGAGTTTATAAGAGCACCCACAATGGCAGTGGAATTAAGGAGTATTTCTTAAGTGCTACATCATCCATTTTCTTCCTTCACTGCCATCCTCATCAACAAGCCAGGTTTCGCCTTCTTTTTCTTCAACATTTTCTTAGCTTTCAAACCCAGGTCCTAGCTTGAAACCCAACATTTTACGCCGAACCCCCCATGTAATTCCTGCCCTAGATAGCAACATTGGGATGCTCCTGAGAGCAACTGATAACACTTTTAGAGGAGCTTGAAGTTTATTTTGCACAGTATGAGCACCTTGTTGCGTTGACTATGGTAGCTCAAGCCAATCATGCTGGACATTTTTGGCTAAGAACCTCTTCCTGAAGGATAAGAAGCATCGATTTTGCATTGGACGATACCAAAGTAGACTTGAAAAATCTATCTCAAAGGTTTGGATTAGGAAAGGGAGGGGGGTTGAGGATGGCTCTTGCAGAAGCTCTTAAAGGGATACTTCAAGTGCCTCTAGGTTAAAAGGAACATTAAACTAATAAAAATAAACTAAAACTTAAAAGATAACTTGAGTTTTGAAATTAAATATGATCCGGAGTGGGCCGGTCAGACCTCTAAACTGAAAGCCCAAGGTGAATTTTTCAAAACCAAGGCGGATTCGAATAAACCACAATCAAGAAAAAAAACCCGAGGTTGGAATTTGGAAACAAACAAAGATTTATAACAGTGCTTCCCAAGAAATAGAGTTCTTGTCATCTTCATTCCAAAATCATGGCAACTTGTGAGAGTAAAGTCTCCTCATTGGAGAAGACGAAAAACACCTAGATTCTGAGTTGTGAAAACTCATTACACCTTTTACGGAATCAATCCACAGGCGGCAATGTTACCCGGAAGTCGAAGGAGAAGAAGCCCATTTCCATATCCACCAAGTTGAAAGAGAAGAATGATAGATTTTCTCTGCTTCAGAGATTGAAACTTCAAAAATCAGAATATGAGGATGAAGGTAAAACCCTAGGTTCAGCCAATGTGAGCGGCAAAGATAGGCAGATGACAGATGACAATTCTGATCTGCACCATTTCACATACTTTGACCAATGCACTTGGCATAGTTTTTAGTTACTTTTGGTTGGTGGTTTGTCAACATTAGTTGAGTTTACACGACAAGGGGTTTAGACAACCATGTTTGGTTTTCTATTCTAAATCCCGCATTTTTTTGTATACTTAATTAGTGATTCTTGACATCTCGTGTTCACGGGTGCCTTGGTCTTCATTATTAGTACCTTTAGTAGGTCGCCCGTGAATGCTATTTGTTACATTATATTCTTGCGAAGGCCGTTAGCTTATAACAGTAGAAGACTTGAAGGCCATTCACATTTGAATGGTAGTGAATGAAGGCCACGAACATCAATGTGTGGTAAAAAGAAATTGAAGCCAAAGATAAGTGGCTTTGGAGTTCAAGACGGTCAAAGGAGAAAATGGTGAATTGTGGTCCGAGAAGTGTTGCCTTAGTCCAAGAAAAACTAGCCTTCAAGGCTAGTTCCATTGGATTTGCTTTTTGAGTACTATGAAATCGACTACTAGAACTCCCGATTCGGACTAACGGTTCACCAGTGACAAGCAAATGAAGTTTAGCCAACAAAGCACCAGAAATCGGTCATGGGCCGCGCATGGTCAAGCACCAGCGGCCCGTGACAACCTTCATAGCCCACAATACACAAGAATCTAGGGTTTTTGTGAAGACCAGCACGAAATCTTCACGAGGCAAGGCGTCAGGCCGTGACAAAAGCACCTGACCGTGAAGCAAGGGGAAGAAGAGTTGAAGAATTTGGCTAAGTTTGGAGCCGATCCATGAAAACCTTCACAGATTGTGAGAAGACTTCTGAGCAAGAACACAAAATTCCCACGGTCCGTGAAAACCTTCATAGACTGTGGGAAAATTCTGAGCAAAAACTGTGTACTATTAATGGTCCGTGAATACCCTCACGGACCGTGGTACAATCCCAGCTTCACAGACTCCACTAGATCCCATGGGCCGTGGCTATGAACATTCATGGACCATGGCAGATCTGGCATCCCGTGGTTATGCATGCCTCATGGACCGTGGCATCTGTGCCGACCCGTGAAACCTTGGTGGCTAAACTAGGGTTTTGTTACTTTTAGCCTATTCTGGGCCTATTTTTAGGTTCAATCTCCTACTACTATATATAGGACCCTAGTCTACTTATTTGAGAAATTTGGATCAATATTTGGAAACACATTTGGAGAGGAGAGAGTTTGGAGAGAAGGAAGGAGTTCCTTTGTAGGTTTTGTAATCTTTTCTTTTCTTCTTGATTTGTCCCAAAGATGTGAAATTCAAACATATAATTGAATTCCATGTCTAGGGAGTAGTTAGATTATCTTGGGATTCATTTTGGCACTTGGTATGTTCTAAATGCTTTATGAGATTCATTAGAATCATCATATCTTTGTGTTTATGATATTATTGTGATTGTTCTTGAATCTTATAAATGCATGAGTAGTACACCACATATAAGCACACACTTTGGGATATGCTCATGTATGGTGCAATTATTGATGTCACATTGGGAAGAGAAACCTAGATGTTAGAATAGGTAGGGGAGAACGCGTTCGCGTGGGTCTGTGCATAGGGGATTCGAGAGTACTCTGACCTATTAACCGCCGCACCAGTCTTAGCTGACTTCATAACTATTTTCCGAGAGGTTGCGGATAGAGATAGTGAATAGTAGCAAGGTAGGTGTTGTGTTGAAACCCTAATATCACAGATAAGGTGCCTAAAAACCTTGAGGCTAGCGTATATAGGACCCGGGGAGAGTAGTTGCATTCATGGTGGAAGCCCGAGATGTAATAGGACAGGGGAGAAATAAACCTTCAATGATGGCCGAACCTCGTTGTGCCCCCTAATTACGATGGTGGTGCTGATGGAGAGTTGCGTGCGCACCCACCGTGACAGGGTTGGGGAAGTGTATGCCATTGGCCACACCATGTATTGTGAACACACTAATAGGTCTTTGAATGTCTATATATGAATAAATCTAGGATTGAAGCATTAGAACTTCCATGTTGCTAAATGATTCCCAAGTGCTTAGTATAAATAGTTTACTTGTCTGTCAATTATATGCTTGTAGTTGTTAGTTGAAAATACCAACCACCCCTCCCCCCACAGTTGCATGTCCACATTACTAGCTGTTCCTTTTACTTGTGCAGATTGACGACCCACATTTACCTAGTTAGACCTAGCATCCTTGGAGAAAAACTCAGGGCTTGCCCTTAGTACCTCTTGGTAGCTTAGCCATAAGAATGGATGCTGAATATAAATATTTTATCTTTAGATCATTAACCCCCCCAGCTCGTGTTCTAGCAGTGACTAGGTCGATGGCAGGTCAAAATTTTAGCACCGCTACCGTGGATGCTTTTCAGTTCAAGTATTAGTTAAGCGTGACATATTAGTAAAGTAGTTAGTAGTGTCTTTTATTGTTTTTCTTTTGTTTGTTTTGTTTACTGTGAGTGGATTTGGTCATAGTTTCCTTGTTACTTTGATCTTGTTTGCTATTGTGGCATTGGAAGGATAGTGTGGCCCTAGTTTATGGTACATACCCGTACCACAAACCTAGATGTTTTGCATTCTCTAACTAATTCCATGAGTACTCGGAGGGGAAAGAGAACTAGATTGGAGGCTCATCCTAGGGGTTTGAATTTTGAGGAAACATCCAACAAGCTGGCAGAAGATAACCACAATTTTAGAGAGCTTATGGCCCCGAACTTAGAGAACCAACCCTTATGTATCACATTCCCACCTTTTCCCTCCAAATGTGACTTGCGAGCTGAAAAGTGGGATGATACATTTCCTTTCTACTTTCCACGATATGGCAGGAGAGGATCCGAACAAACATTTGTCAGAATTCCATTTGGTGTGCACGAATATGAAGCCACCGAGAGTATCGGAAAATGATTACAACTTGAGAGCATTCCCCCATTTCACTGCAAGGTGGAGCAAAAGATTGTTGTATTATCTACCACCGGCTTGCATTGGGTCGTGGATGGATATGAAGCGATGATTCTTGGAAAAATACTTTCCAGCATCTAAGTCAGCCAAATTGAAGAAGCAATTGTCCAACATTACTCAAGGAGCGACCGAGAGCCTATATGATTATTGGGAGAGGTTTAAGAGACTCCTAGCTAGTTGCCCCTACCACCCATTCAAGGAATGAGGTTTGGTTTATTACTTCTTTGAAGGCCTTTGTGACGAAGACATGAGGATGGTAAATGCCGCATGCAACGGTTCTAAAGCCAACAAGAGCTCGAAGGATGCAACGACACTTTTTGAAGAGATGTCCAATTAGATGAGGCAATTTGGTACAAGGTCTAGGGTTAAGTTCTTGGATGAACCCGCACACATACCATTGTTGGAAAGCAATTCCAAGCTCTTGCATCTATGATGAAAGAGCTTTTGTGAGGAGATGCACCAAGTCAAGATGTGTGGGATTTGCAACCTCGACCACCACTCCTAAAAATGCCCGAGGTCGTTGGTAACGTGCAAGAAGTGAACGTTGTGTACTACAACAATTTGGAGAGACCTCAATTTGCTAGGGGTCAACAACAAGGGTTCCGGGGAAACCAAGGTGAAGTAAGACCGGACTCCTATGCAAATACATTTAATCAGAGGTATAGAGATCACCCTAATTTCCGATGGAGGGATGACAATCAACCTCAAGGATATAGGGGTGGAAAAGCACCACCTCAACAATCATACAACACTTTACAAGTCGGATATGGAGGAGATCTTGGATGTCATTGGTCAATTGGGGAAGAAACATGAGATCTTCGTGGAAATGACTAAGAGGGAAATTGAACATCTTGGTACTAGAGCCTTCTCAAGTATCAAGAACCTTGAGATTCAAGTTGGACAACTCGCCACCTCCGTGAGTCAACTTGAAGCAAAAGAGTCTGGCAAACTTCCTTCCCAACCGGAGGTGAATCCGAGAAATGTGAGTGCAAACAAGCTAAGGAGTGGGAATGAAGTTTCCAAAATTGAGAAAAATGTGACACAAGAGGATGACAAGTTAGTGGATGCCACCAAAGCACATTTCAAAGAAGGAGAGATGGGTTTCAATGAAGCACCCCCCAAAGGAGCTCCCACAACTCGAGGCACAAGTTGCTATTCTGCATCCATTTCTAAGTGCTTTGAGGGGAAAGCTAAAGGTGGAGACAAATGAGGCCAACATTCAAAAAGTCTTCGAAATAGTGGAGGTATCTATCCCTATCTTGGAATTCATTGACAATGTGCCTTCATATGCTAAATTTCTTAAGGTTGCATGTACTAGGAAAAGGCGTAGACTACCTAAGAAGTTCGGGAAGCTAAAAATTGGGGAAGTCACCATTTTGAATCATAATAATTTGCCTAAGAATAGTGATGACCTCGGAATGTTTTCTATCTCGATTTATTTAAGTGGAACACTTGTTGAACATGCCATGATGGATTTAGGAGCTTCTATCATTGTGATTCCATTTAGTCTATTTGAATGTCTTGAAATTGGTGATCTTAAAGAGACTGGAGTGATTGTTCAACTCACCGATCACTCCCAAGCTAGCCCTTGTGGGCTAGTGAAGGATGTGATGGTGCAAGTAGGCAAGTTGGTTTTTCCAGTGGACTTTTATGTCTTAGAAGTAGAGCACAACGGAAGTGCACCCCAAACATTTTGGGGAGACCTTTTCTACAAATGTCTAGGAATAAAATTGATGTCAACCGGGAATCTTAACTCTAGAGGATGACATAGACAAAGTGAAATTCAATGTTTATAAATCTAGGTATGATTCAGCAAAACCTTCTCTTATGTGCAAATGTGTAACACTTTTTGATGAGCATGATATTCTTGAACCTTCTTATGTTACCAAAGAGCATGAATTTTTTGTTGATAAGTTTATGGAAGACCCCAATGAATTTAATAATTTGGTCAATGATATGTCCGTACTAGATTGTTTATATATGCTAACCAAATTTCAGCGGGAAAAGGGAAGCATTAAGGATTTGATACCTCCTCGACGTCCTCCTAACCCTAAAGTAACATTCAAGGAGTTAAGGTAGGAAAATCAAGGAGAGACATTTCTAGGTGCCGACAAGGGCTACAAAGGTAAGGATGGCCATTGGGGAGACCTCTCCACAACGACGTCATCGTGGACGGAGTCGCCGATGGTGATTCCGGAGATCCACCGATAAGTGATTCAAATTAGAATGCGTGAAGAGGAAATAGGTTGTGATGCCGACAATAAATATACGTGGTTCTTTTGTTTTCTTTTTTGAAGTAGTGACTTGGTAGAATTTGCATGTCATGCTTGAAATAGAGGATCATTTGAATGAAATTCTTACTTGATTTGGATATCTAGTTGTAAAAATGTGCGATTATGTGTAGATGGAATGGATTTTGATGGGCGACATAGTTTTCTTCAAAAGTTGAGAAAAACTAAGGAATAATGAAAAATCTGGGATTTGCTTCATGACAATGCTTGTCACAAAGAGCAGATCTCATGCCATGATGGCCACGAGACTCTATCTCGTGAAGGTGGGAAAACTGGGCAGAAAATTTTTTTTGTCAATTTTTTATTTTCCACCCCCCTTCCCCCCAACTTGTTTAAGAAATGCAACATTTGAAAAGGAAGTTTGGATTTCAAAATAAAAAGTGCATTTTTTTTATTTAAGAAGTGAGATTTCCTATTAACTTAGGATTTTTTATGCAATTAGTACTTCCAACATCAATTGATTGAACTACTTGTCCCCTAATTTAAAATTTCATCTTTATCTACATTGTGCCTCTCTCTCTCTCTCTCTCTCTCTCCTTTTCACCTATGCTGAAATTTCATTCTCATGGTACAATTCTCCACCTAATTTCATTATCTACACACTCTGTCTTCTCAAGAAACACTCAATCACACACACTCTTTGGTGACCTCAAAAAAAGTGAAGCTTTTCTCCCAAAAATTAGCAATTTTTACTTCTTGTGTGGATCTTACACTTCTTGGTTTCAAATTTCAGGTAACCCTTTGATCTCTTTGTATATATGCTTGATTGAAATTGTGGTGTTGTTATTAAAAACATGATTTTTGAATGAGCATGTGTTGATGTGATGTTGTTTGAGCTTGCGTGTCCAATCTTATGATGATGAATTTATGGGAGTCTTGAATGTGCTATTGATCTTGAATGATGTGTTCTTCATTTGTGGGTGATTAGAGAGAGCAAAAATCTTGTTTGCATGAATCTATTGATGGGTTAGTGAAAGACATACATGATGTTGTTGGTTGATGATGAGTATTCTTATTTTAAATGGCCTTTATGCTTATATCATCATGCTTTGAATGTTTGGCCTTTTTGGGCGAATGTTTTTTATTGGATGACATCATGGGCCATGCATTGTTTACTATCACATTACCATTCTTCTCCTTCATTGTGTTAGGATGCCTCCGAAAAAGGGTACTTTGGAGAAAGAGAAGTCTTCGCGGGGTGAGATACGGAAGAAGCTAGTAAAGGGTGCAAACTCTAAATCGGTAACTCCCGTTCCTCGCAACCCCAAATCAGTGGCCAGTGAGTTTATGGGTTTGACCAACATTACCAAGACTGTAGCCTGGAGATGGAGGAATTTGAGGGAGTCAAAGAGGAGTATTTTGGAGACTAGTTTTGCTTGCAAGATCACCTTGATGGCTCTAGGCTTACTTGAACTTGTGACATTTCTTTTAGGTCAAGTAGGCCTGGAAGGTTTTCTTGACGTGCACTCGAAAACCTACATAAGATGCACTTTAGAGTTTCTGGCTACTATTTGGAAGGTCACAAGCAAGGAGGGTCACACGGCGATTAAGTTTAACTTAGATAACAAGGAGTACCAAATGACCTATAGAGAGGTGGCATTAACTTTTGGGGTGGAAGACTGGCTGGGACATTCCACAGACTCATAGCCAAGGAATGCCATTCTCCCTCGGGAATTTTTGGAGACAACTAACCGGGACCGACAGGAAGAATCTGAGCAAGAGTATGACTATAGTCCACCCGGCAATATGTTATGTTCATTGACTCCTTTCTACGAGCGTTCTATGCCATGGTGAATTGATGCATTGTCCGGGCTCCGATATACACCTTCTTTGGGCGATGGCACCGGAGGGGAACATCTACCTAGACTTGGTTAGTGTTTTTGTTCAATAATTCATAGCTATGGGAGAGCAGAAAAGTGGAGAGATTCCTATAGGAGGCATGGTTAGCCTTTTGGCGCGACATTTGGGACATCTTATCTTGCATAGGGCGTTGGCCAATATGGGTAGGTCGGGATCGACCTATACAATTAAGAAGTTATATAGGGCATTCATGGTGGGAACTACAACTTTGGAGGATAGATTTGTGTGGCTTTACGGTGGAGCACCTACTTGCAAATTCATGGTTCTCCTGCAACCGGAGTGCACCTCTATCAACCTTGATACAAGCCGAGATGACTTATTCATTGAATCTGATCCTCGATTCGAGAAGGACTTTTATAGAGTATTGGCCAACTCGGAGATAGACCTAGACGAGGCTGAAAGGGAGACATCTTCGAGAGCACTTCCGAGCCGATCTCATCTTCCCACGGGCACTATGGATCAACTACTCCTACTTGGGGAGCAACTCTCAAGTTCTTCTTAAGTGCTTCATAAGATAGTTCAAGCTATTGGAGGAGTGAAGACACAATTTGATAAGCTAATCACGAGGGTGGATTGCCTTGAGACCACAATCCAAGCAACATGATTTATTGAAAGGCGTTTCATTAGCCACGAGGAGGCTGACCCTTCGAGGCCGGGAGCGTAAGTATCACTAGTTTCCAAACTTCACCTTTGATTTGACATGAGAATGCATAAGGAACTATGCATTGTTTAAGTGTGGGGAATCAAGGGATTAGTGAGTACTTAGAAATTCTCATTCATAGATTTCTCCGTGCATGCATGCATGCTTTGTTTGTTTTTCTTGGTAGATTTTTGGTTACTTGTGATTGAGATGCTTTTGGAAACTTTTGGTGGTTTGCATGTTATGCTAGGATTTTGGGATTTTAGTTTGCATGTGGAATGTGGCTTTAGGATTTTGTGGTGTATTGGTTAGTTTCTTATCTTTTATAGTATGAAGCTCATTTTTGGGAAAATTTTGTACTACACCAAAAAAATGAAAAAAAAATGATTTTTTTAAAAATTTTAAACCTAGACAAGTCAAAAACCCAAAAGGGCAACTTGGGTAACATGAGGAAAAATCCGAATAGGTTGAAAGACCTAGGTAAAACTGAGAGGTTTGGCCCGGATAGACTTATGAGTCTAGGCAAAAGTGAGAGGCCATGTGGAAAAATGTGAGAGGCCATGTGGAAAAAGGTGAGAGGTGAGCACGTTTTGTGGGATAAAGCTAGGATGAACTCGAAAGGGCTCCTAGGAAAAATGAGAGAAATTGAGAGAAAAAATGAAAAAAGAAACAAGAAACTAGGTTGGCGATACATTAGACTCCTTGGTTGTAACTAGGTCGAGAATCTTGAGTTATCCCTATGTTGCAACCAAGTCGGCAGCTTTTGGATTTCCTTGGTGGATTTTTTTGCTTGAGGATTACTCTGTGATTGGTTTTGAGATTACTTTTGGGAAATGTAAGCTTGGCTTTATTCCGATCTTTTGTCCCTTGTCTTTTTCCATACACATTTACTTTCTTTGCCTGTTCAGAGGGGCGGTGGGGCGACGGGAGCCTGTTCAGATCTAGCGGCGAGTTCGAGGGCCTCCACCAGCGGCGAACTTGAGAGTTGCCGCTCGAGAGACAACCTTGGTGAGCTCAGCGGTGGCACCAAAGGTGGCACTTCTCGAAGGTGGCACTAGGTGGTCACAGGCTCGACGACGGTGAGAAGAAAGGGCCCAGTGTTGGCGTTAGAAGACCGCAACAGCGAGGACAAAGAAGGAGCTGGGGGGCGTGGAGTCCACGCGCTGGATCTTCTTTCTCAACAGCGCGTGTGGATCTCACGTGCTTGATGGAGTGCATCTCCACCGCTGTGGTTTCTGAACGATTAACGACAAGGAGCTAGGGTTCGTCGACAACAAGGTGGTCAATGGCGAGGCGACCGCTAGGAATTGCAGACAACGAGGTAGCGGGGCAATCGCTAGGAAGAATTGCAGATGATGAGGGTTTGCAGACGGCGAGGCGGCAAAGTTGAAACCCTTGGTTTGCAATTCGAATCGATGTGACGGCGACGAGGCACCGACGAAGTTGAAACCCTAGGTCATCGGCGAAGTTGAAACGAAGCAACGACGAGGAGGCTCGCAGGAGACGAAGCAAAGCAGCAACAAAGATAAAAAAGAGCTGCGGGGTGGATTCAGCTGGAGACAGAGAAGCTGATCGGATGAGAGCACATCGGGATCGTCGGAGAATGAACTTGCCAGAGAAGAAGCTGATCACCGGAGAAGAATCCGAACGACGGATAATCTGTTTGGTGGAATTGACCTAAATTTTTTTATTTTTTAATTATATTATTTGTAAAATTACCATTATACCCCTGACTACACTTGAAAACCATTTAATCTTACTTTAAAATCACTTTGGGGACCAAAGAAATTATTTTGTATTTGTTGGTTGCTGAACAAACATGGTATTATTCTTGGGAACCAAACAAATTATAAGATAGTATGTTAGGGGAAAAAAACAATTTAATAGGAAAAAAATGACCACACTTTGTGCTCCATAGTCAATATGTACAAGAACCGCTAATTGAAAGATCCATCTTTAAACAAAATAATATTCTTTTCACCATATATTCCACAAGAATTTGTTCTCCACTTCTCCCACTACTCAAATTTCTTCTCCTTTTTGTACGTACAAGCAACAAATTCCCTGGCAATGTATAAAGAAATAAAACTACAACCAAAACCCCGCTTTGCAATTTCTTCTACACGAACCAACGCATAAAGTTCTCTTCTTTTTTTTTTTTGAATTTTTATTCTGGGATGACCAGTAGCAGTACCAAAAAAATTGTTGAAGTTTTGTTCGAAGATCAAGAGCCCAGAAAATGGTGCGTCCCGTTAAAAGAAGATGCATTTTTGACATTCATGGAGAAGGAAAATTCAGGAGCATTTGGAAATGGGTCTCTATTCAGCCCGTTACTGTTCGGAAAATTTTTCGATCCCTCCGATGCATTTCCGTTATGGGAATTTGATGCGAGTGTTCTCTTGTCCGGGAGCCAGATCTTCGGCTCCGACGAGAAAACAATTGTTGATTGGCGGGAAACTAACCAACACTATATTTTGAAAGCAGAGTTACCAGGTATGTATACTATGTGTAGATTGTTTTTAGGCGTTTTATTAAAACACCTTACAGAATCAGGTATTATCTATTTTAACTTATCTATAATTCAATTGTGTTTAGTCCAGCTAAAATTTTGACCCGATGCTATTTATCTTAATATTAATTAAATTCAGTTCAGCTCAGTTCAGTAAAAAATTAGTTCGGAGAGCATGATTTTGATGTAGTACATATTCTCGAACTGAAACTGATGATTAAAAATTTACATGTGTGAAGTTAAATCACTTGTAGTTAGAGGTGATTGTAGGATTCTTACGTGGTATCGAATCCAAGGTTGGATTGATCTGCCTAGTGGACAGATATCCCTACTAATATATTCGTGACCCATTTCTGTCCACATTGGCACGGTAAATCATACCATTGCACATTAGAAGGCGTGTTGAGGGTACAACACTGGTGGTTGACAAAACAATTGCTTAGTATATAAGATCATGAGTTACCTCTACATGGTTTCAATTGATAGCCCTGACACTCTTTATATGTTAAATATATGTACATGTAAAAGTTTATTCGAATACCCTAATAAAAAACAAGAAAAATGGTTTTAAAAGATAAAATATATTTCAGTGAGTTGTGTGCATTTTGATTTTAAATTGTTTCAGATGTGGGTAAAAATAGCATCCAGGTATGTGTTGAGGGTGGAAAAGTTCTGGAGCTTTGTGGAGTGTGGATGCAACAAAAAGGCCCCATTTATAAAGATTGGAAAGCAAGGAATTGGTGGGAAACTGGGTTTGTTCGAAGGGTTGAGTTGCCTGAAGATGCCGATTGCAAGAAAATGGAAGCAAGTCTCACGTACGATAAAGTGCTGGAAATCTCCATACCAAGGGGATCTTGAATTATCCTTATGTCTCTGTGAAAGTTGGTACATTATTTTTCATGAGCATCAATAAATATATCTGACTATTAATGTATTTGATTGATGAGAAAGTCTCACGCTATATCGTTAGACTAATTATAAAAAAATATTTGATTCAGTAATAGTTTTTAAAAATAATAGGAATCTCGTTTTAATAAATGAAATGACGAACGAATTTGGAGACCGTTGAACTATCTCCATCGTTCAACTTTGACCGCTCAATTGTTTTTATTCAATACTCTTGGTCCCTGAACAAATAAAACTGCCAATTTATCACACTTCCGCCCATTCCAACAGTTAAATTGTGCTTTCATTCTGTCACATGCAGTCAGCGACACTTTTTCAAGGACAAAGTAGTCTTTTTCACTTCAACCATCTGGACAAAATAGTCTTTTTCAAGGACAAAAAATAACCCTATTGCAAAAAAGTCTTCGAGGGCGGATAAAGAATATGGTGATGCGATTGACTTTGATACAATTACGGATCATGAAGATAATGAGCGTGTACATGAATTGAAGCGCAAAGCATTACTTGTGTTCTCGGGTGTTTTTTAGCACATAAAAGGGTACATAAACCACACAACCATTGTGGATAAAGGTATAGCCCTATTTCCAAGGACTTGTGGCAAACAAAAAAGGAAGTGGCATTCCGGTCATACTCCATCCGTTTCACTAATGTTTGCATTATAAATTTAAGTGCTTGAATTTAGGTGAGGAAAATGAGTGATGAAATTGAATGTAGACAGTAAAAAGTGGAATAAGTGGATGAAATTGAAAGAATCTTGCAAAAAATGAAAAGTGTGTCAATATAAAAGAAACAACTCAAAAGGCAAAGTGTGTCAATGATAGAGAAACATAGGGAGTACTAGATAAGGAAGACTGTTTTGTCACATTGGATGCAAGGAAAGGCAAATTGATACGATGTTAAAATATTATTTATTTATGGTTTTCTTAGTTTAATATTTTTAGGAGGATATCACCGCTTTTTTTATTGAATTTTTTAGTGAGGTAGTGTGATCATCTGTAAATGATTACATATTAGAATAAGGTTTATTAACTCAGCAATGTTGGCGTTGGAAGAGTTAATTTCAGTCATACCTTTATTTTAGTGTTTAGAATATTTGATTTTGATTTGATTAGGATTAAATTTGGTAAGTTTAGATAAGACAGATTCATTCAAGAATTTATCCAATATTTGGATTGATTTACTTGGATGAATATGATCATCATTTAGATTTAAATTAGGTATTTTAGTTTAATATGATTTTTGCTTGTTAGTCTTTTCCGTTTCTGACAAAAGTTACCAAATCTCAATCTGTTTCAGATTAGGGTTTTGGCCGATTTCAACCCTATAAATTGAAGAGGCTTGGCCGAGTTTTGGACACACATTTATATATCATATATTCAGAATTTTGAGTTCATACTTGCGAGCGTTTTCACTCTTGCTTAATCATGCGGGTTAGTTAAGTATCAATACCTTTTATTTGTAATTAATCCTGCGGGCTAGTTAGTGAGCGAATTTCAAAATTGAGAGCAATCCCGAGGGCTAGTCGTTATCAATTTTGTGCGGCCAAATTAGGGTTTGCAGATCCCTTAATCGATCAAAGATTCAAATTCCGCAATTCGGAGTTTCGCAAAGTGATACGAATTAGGTTTATTTATTTATATTTATTTATTAGGATTTTTAGAAGATAACACAATACTCTTTTCCTTTTTAATGAGATAGTGTGATCGTTTATTTTATTTTAGAATAAGGCCCATTAATTCAGCCATGTTGGCTTTGGAAGAATTAATGTTTCGGTCATGCATTTATTTTAGATGTTAGAATATTTAGTTCTGATTTGATTAGAATTAGATTTGATAAGATTAGATAAGGCAATATTCATTCAAGATTTATCTTGAAGATTATAGTCATTTATTTTAGGTAGTCTAGTTAAATATGGATTTAGCTTCTTAAAGCTGCCATAATCCTTTTCAGTTTCTTGTTTGTATTTTTTAAGACCGTACCTATGTACCATAAATAGGGGTGGTTTTCAACATTATTTCTACCTAAGAACCTTTCATCAATCAAATATACAACCTTTTGAGTTCATACTCTTTGCTTGCGAGTTATTCCATTGTTGCTTAACCCCGAGGGCTTGTTAAGTATCAATAAACCTTGTAATCTGATCCTGAGGTCTAGTTAGAGAGCAAGTCAAAGTTAGGCTTACCCCGAGGGCTAGACTCCTGAATTTCGTGCGAGATAGTACGGTTTGCAGATCCCTTCACTAGATCAAAGATATTAATTTCGCAAATCGTGAGTCTTCGCAAGGAGATTCATATCAGTTGGTATCATAGCAAAGCAAAAAATCCTTGGGATTTCAGGTTTTGTTTGAGTTTATTTTCAGAAAAAAAAATCAAAAAAAAATCTTCTTCCGCCGCAAGACATTCAGCGCTGCCAGAATCATCACCGCCGCCACTCCGGTCATTTTCACCAACCACAGTTCCAATCACCATTCTACCGCTCCTCTCCGACGATCCCGCCGTCACACCGCCAGTCTCTTCTCCGTCTCTGACTGCTCCACATCGTTCTCCACCGTCGACAAATCCATCTTCATAGCGTTCTTCTCCGACTGTTCCACGACGATATTCTCCGGTAGCGTCTAAAGCCCCAGATCCGTGCAGAAGAAAGTTCAGAGCAAAACTCCAGGGAAGAAGAAGGTCCGGCTACTCAAAGTTTGTGAAGAAGAAGGTCGACGCGTGACTAAACGCGCGACTCACATCTCAGGCGCTTGAATACCACGCGTGCGTCCCATTGGAGGAGCGTGTGTGACACGCGCGAAAAAACCAGCTATCTCTTCTTCTCGTGATCTGACCATTGTCCCGTGAGATTTTCAATTTCTCGTGGTTTATTGGTTTTTCTCGATAGCAGCCTTTTTATCGCGAGTTGATGCCACATCAGCATTCAGTCACTGCCTAGTCAGCATTTTGTCACCGCTTTATTAGCAGTTCTTCATAGGGATGGCTTGGGACGTTGATCTACAGTTATTTTTTAAGATCGTTCACGTTTTGAGGATGAAACTTTTTGACCTCGGGGAAATGATACGAATTAGGTTTATTTATTTATATTTATTTATTTATATTTATTTATTAGGATTTTTAGAAGATAACACTATACTCTTTTTCCCACTGGATTTTTTAATGAGATAGTGTGATCATTTATTTTTATTTTAGAATAAGGCCCATTAATTCAGCCATGTTGGCCTTGGAAGAATTAATGTTTTGGTCATGCATTTATTTTAGATGTTAGAATATTTAGTTCTGATTTGATTAGAATTAGATTTGGTAAGATTAGATAAGGCAGTATTCATTCAAGATTTATCTTGAAGAATATAGTCATTTATTTTAGGTAGTCTAGTTAAATATGGATTTAGCTTCTTAAAGATGTCATAATCCTTTTCAGTTTCTTGTTTGTATTTTTGAAGACCGTACCTATGTACTATAAATAGGGGTGGTTTTCAACATTATTTTTACCTAAGAACCTTTCATCAATCAAATATACAACATTTTGAGTTCATACTCTTTGCTTGCGAGCTATTCCATTGTTGCTTAACCCCGAGGGCTTGTTAAGTATCAATAAACCTTGTAATCTGATCCTGAGGGCTTGTTAGAGAGCAAGTCGAAGTTAGGCGTACCCCGAGGGCTAGACTCCTAAATTTCGTGCGAGATAGTACGGGTTTGCAGATCCCTTCACTAGATCAAAGATGTTAATTCCGCAAATCGTGAGTCTTCGCAAGGAGATTCATATCACAAAGAGATTCATATCATTTGGTATCAGAGCAAAATAAAAGTTCTTGTAACCATCATATTAGTCGATGTCAGTTGGTATCGTAGAGCGATATTAGTTGGACCTTCATATTCATTATTTTTTTTTCTGAAATTGAAAAAAATGAGTTGTTAAATTGTCGAATGAATTTTAGGAAGCGGTTGTGCGGGTGAAACACACACACTAGCAGTGCGTTCTTCGTGGCAACTATGAAGCGTGGAAGGGGCAGGCCACAGAAGAAGGTGGCTCCGACGATGGCGGAGTGGAATAGATCAATATGGGAAGAACGTGTTAAGGCTACTGGTCTGTTGGAGAAGGAGGATGAGGAGCTATCGGAGGAGAACACTGAGGCGGTGAAAGCTATAGTAGAGGTAAACCATATTCTCTCAACGGATAAGGGCAATTCGATTGAGAGTGAGAAAAAAAGAGGAGATGTTATGGGTAGACATTATCAGTGGAAATAGGGTTCAGAAAAATATGATGAAGATCGATTATGTAGCTCTCGCGGTTATAGAGGGGGAAACTGAGGTAGAGATTGAAATGGAGGATGTGAAGGGTGAATTAGACTACTGGAAAAACTCTCTGATTATGTACATTTTAGGTGGGAATTTGACGATGAATACTGTGAAAAGGTATGTAATGAAGTTCTGGTCATTTGTCAGCGCACCAGAGATACTGTACAATGACGGGGGATACTTTATCCTCTGTCTAAAATCTGAGAAGGATAGGGATGAAGTCTTGAGGGGGGGCCATACACGATCTATAGCATGGCCATGTTTCTGCATTTATGGAAGCCCAATTTTTCACTGAAGAGTGATATGGTGCGAACCCTGCCTGTGTGGGTGAAGCTACCGAACCTACCTATCCATCTTTAGGGACCCAAGAGCTTAGGGAAGATTGTAAGTGCGGTGGGAAAGCCCCTGTTCACTAACGAATACACTGCAAGCAAGCTGCAGGTATTATATGGACGGATTCTGGTGGAAGTAGATATCTCCCAGCATATTAGGGAGGTTGTAACAATCAGGGATGCTGAAGGTAATAAAATACAACAGCCAATTGAAATTGAAGGGATGCCATTGTTCTATGACAAATGCCAAATGCCAAATGGGAGGGCATAGGTGTAACAATGAGGGAGAAAATAAGAAACAAGTCCAATTGTGGCAGGAAAAGAAAAGAACACCAGACGAAGGGAATGTGAGTCAGGCTGAGGGTAAACAGCAGGCAGTGATCAAGGCGGTGGCACAGCAGTCTGTGAGTAGTGTTCAAAGTAATGCCTGGAAGGTGGTGGCACCAAGGAACATGGGGAAACAAAAAAGAGGGTGTGGTTCTCACACAAGGAGAATGTACCAGACAAGGTTCGATGGGATTAGAGGTAGCTCTGGGAATTTTGACTAATTCTCCAAAGGGCTTCGACCACATTCCAAAATTATTTCATGGAATGTGAGGGGGGTTAAATAATACAACAAAGCAGAGAGAGATTTACTCCCGTCTTTCTAGTATGAAGTTTATCATTGCTGTTTTAGTAGAAACTAGAGTTAAAAGAGAAAACATAAATGAATCAGGAAATGTTTTAAAAACAGGTGGCAATTTATGGATAACTATGAGGCCCATCCTAATGGTAGAATATGGTTGTTATGGGATGATAAAAAAGTTAGAGTACTTAAGAGGGAAGTGATTGATCAAATGCTATTGTGTGAAGTAACTGGTAGTAGTGGGGAATTGTTGTGTTGGTTGACTGCTATCAATGCTGGGAATCAGTTGACGATGAGAAAGGTTCTCTGGAAGGATATAGAAAAATCTCAGAAAATGGTTGCAGGGCCTTGGTTTTTATTAGGGGATTTCAACAACGTCCTCGGTATAAATGATAGACTGGGATGCAATGATGTGCAGGCTAGTGAGTACTGGGAACTTGAAAAAATGATGATGACAGTTGGAATGAGTGAATGAGAATCAATGGGAGACTTCTACACTTGGTCAAATAGACATATGTGAGGTATCATTTATTCAAGAATTGATCGAGAAATGGGGAATTCACAATGGTTTATGAGATCCCCCGAGTCTGTAGTAGAAATTATGGAGTCAGGGATGTCAAACCATGCATTACTCAGGGTGAAGCTATTTGAAGACAATGGGAGGAGACCTAGACAATTTAAAATTTTAAACTGCCTGCTAGAAAGGGAGGATGTTCTGGAGACTATTAAGGAAAGCTGGGAGAAACCAATAAATGGTAGGCCTGTGTACGTGGTATGGATGAAGTTACTGAGGCTCCAGCAAGACTTAAAACTGGTCATGAAACAAGTTGGTGGGGTGAAAAGAAAGCTGGAGCAGTCCAGGGAAGAGTTCATGAAACAAGTTGGTGGGGTGAAAAGAAAGCTGGAGCAATCCAGGGAAGAGTTAAGTAGAACCCAACGAAACTTGATGAATGATAGGCTGGATAAGGATAAAGTACTAAGGGTTATAAACTGTATAGAATAAGTTTACAAGTGGAGTGGAATAGATGAGAAGATAACAAAATAGAAATCGAAGATAGATTAGCTACGCTTGGGTGATGGGAACAACTCGTATTTCCATGCATCGGTGAAGTTAAAAAACAAGGCAGCAGGTATTCTGAAAATTGAAAAAGAGGATGGAAGTATGACCACTGAACAGGAGGAAATAGAAACAAAGATACTCAGTTTCTATGAGAACCTGATTGGCAGGACAAGTACCAGATCAGAAGGCATTGATGTCGATGTCATGAGGAATGGAAAAACACTGAATAATGAAGACAGAAGGAAGCTGATTGCAGAGGTTAATGAGAAGGAGATATATGCAGCCTTGAAGGGAATGAGCAACTTGAAAGCACCAGGTTGTGACGGGTTTAATGTGAGATTCTTCAAAGTAAACTGGGTAGTGGTGAAGGATGATTTCATTGAAACAGTGAAGGATTTCTTTGAATCATGAAGGATATACAGAGCTGCAAACAACACTTTAGTGACCCCCATTCCGAAAAGTCCCACGGCAAGCAAGGTGAAGGATTACAGGCCCATATCTTGTGTTTCAACAATATACAAGGTGATCTCTAAAGTAATGATGAATCGGCTGAGCAAGGTAATTGGAGAAGTAGTGCAAATTAACTAGGCTGCCTTTGTCCCCGGGAGAAGTATTCATGACCATATCACGGTGGTCTATGAATTGCTCAGAGGTTACAACAGAAAAGGAGGAACCCCAAGATGTGTTACACAAATGGATATACAGAAAGCTTTCGACACTGTCGAATGGAAATCACTTGAGGATATCATAAAGGTGATAGGAATACCTAAGAAATTTGTGAGATAGGCTATGGTGGGTGTGAAAACAGTGTCATACAGATACAATGTCAATGGGCACACTACCAGGTTTCTTCAGGCAAAGCGGGGACTAAGGCAGGGAGACCCCCTCTCGCCACTATTATTCGTACTCGTTATGGAATACATGACAAGGTGCTTACAGGATTGCAGCAAGAAGGCTGGGTTTAAGTTACATCCGAACTGTGAGCTTCTGCAGCTGAATAACATCAGATTTGTGGATGATGTCCTGCTTCTATCAAAGGGAGAGGCAGATTCTGTCAACGTTCTGATGAGGGCATACCAAAAATTCGAGCAATCCACTGGGCTCAGAGTCAGCAGGAGCAATGTAACGTGTACTTTGGCAATGTGGCACGAGACTAGAGAGAGAGAGGATAATGGAGCTGAGAGGGTTCACAGAAGGGCAACTTCCATTAAGGTATCTTGGCATCCCTTTAGCTAGTAGAAAGCTAACAATCCATATGTGACATCCCTTGATTGAGAAAATAATTGAACAAATTAAACACTGGAGTGCTAATCTATTGAGTTACTCGGGTAGGCTACAGTTGATTAAAAGCATGATCTTCTCTATTGTTAATTACTGGCTGCAAGTATTTCCTTTGTCGAAAGTAGTAGTTAAACACATGGAGGCCCTATGTCGTACCTACCTTTGGCGTGGAGGGGAGACGATTTCCAGAAAGTCACCAGTGGCTGGGGAAAAACTATGTGGCAGGAGGAAAGCTGGGGGACTAGGCTTGATCTCGTTACAGGAATGGAGTATGGCAAGCCAGAGTAAAACCTTATGGAATGTTTGTAGAAAGGCAGATAGGCTATGGATACGATGGCTTCATGCGTATTACATAAAAGGAAAGGGATGGACTGAGTGTTAAGATCACAGCCAATGCATCATGGATTATCAAAAGTCTAGGTAAATGTAGAGACAAAGTACTGAACTTGGAGGCGTGGCAGAAGCAAGAATGGCTTAAAACATTCAGTATCAGGCATGTTTATGAGCTGAAGCAACGGCAGCCAAAAATGGTTTGGAGAAAACTCCTTTACAACAACTATGCACGGTCACGGGCAAAATTTACTCTCTGGATGTGCTGTTTTTAGAGATTGGCAACGAAAGATAGATTGGCCATGTTCGGTATAGGCACATATAGAAAGTGCAGTTTCTGCGGCAGGGAGGAAACGATACATCATCTGTTTTTTGCTTGCCCTGAAACGAAGAAAATCTGGAGGGACCTGCTGAGATTGCTGAAGATGACGAGGGAACTTGGTACGTGGGATGAGGAGATAGCATGGCTGGTGCAAAAATATTGAGGCAAGGGAAAAAAGTCCAACCCCTAAAGATGACAGTAGCAGAAACAATTTACTGGACGTGAAAGAGGAGAAATGAAGTGTGCTTCCATAAACATGAGAGCAAAAATATTGTAAGTAAAATTATAGAGTGTGTAGTATATAGAGTTTGGGTTAAATCAAAGTTGAAAGTTTTATATGCTCAGCTTATGGTAGATTTTGACTGATAGTAACACAGAGTTTGTGCATATTTTTTTAAAAAATGAAAGTTTTACCGAGTTCTAAAAAAATAAAAAATTAGAATCCTATTCACCACCGCCGCCGCCGGCACATTCTGTTGTAACGACAGTCCTTGTCCCGACTCCTGGATCAAACCTCCGCTGCCACCCACCGCTCAGCTCCGTCTCCGATCGATCTGCTCCTCTCTTCTCTGTCGTTGCTAGATTGTCTTCAGCGAGTTCCTTCTTGTTCCAGATCTGGGTCTTCCTCTCCGGCAGCCCTTTGTCACCAAGGTTTCAGTTCGGAGTCTCGGCTGCCTCCTTTGTCTTTCCGACAGAGAAAAGCCGCCCCGGTCAGAAGCCCATCGCGATCTACAAATTCGATCCATCCATTAATGCAAATCGACCACCGCGTGTTTCCCACTCGCTCATAAAATCAGTTGCCCCTGCAACCCACAGCGCGTGTCTGTCACGCGCCAGAAGTTGGCATCAGGTCTTCTCTAGGTGAAGCCTTGGTTAACTCTTCATATTGCGATACGACTAATATATCGCGAGCTAATCAATCTATCGCGGGTTGATCTATATTTCGCGAGTTATATTGCAGAGCCACATCAGCATCCTAGTCAGCATCCAATCGCTGCATAGTCAGCATCTAGTCACCATTTATTAGCAGAATTTGGTAGGGATGATGTTGGACGTTTATCTACCATTATATTTTAAGATGACTAAATTATTTTTTTGGCCCCCTAAATATAATGCAATACATCTTTTGAACCCTAATGCCAATTTTGCTTTTCTTCAACAACCAAAAAATACAAAATGATTTGTTTAGTTTCTGAAGGCGGTTTTCAGGTAAATTGAAACCATTTTCCGATATGGACAGAGGTATTTTCGTAATTCTACTAATTAAAAATAGAGTAAAGTGCTCATATGACCCTATGTTTTGAAAGTTTGTGCTAATATGACCCTGTGAAGTTGGAAAGTGCTAATATGGCCCCGTGTTTTGCCGAAATGTGCTAATGTAACCATATCAACCTGATTTTGGCCGGAAATACATAAAATGACTATTATACCCCTGTTTTTTAAAAAATAAAAATTTAAAAAATGTTAAAAGATAATTATGCCCTCATTGTCTCTTTCTTCTTTCTCTTTTCTTCTTCTCTTTCTTCTTCCTCTTTTCTTCTGCTCTTTTCTTCTGCTCTTTTCTTCTGCTCTTTCTTCTGCCTCTTTTCTTCTGCTCTTTTCTTCTTCTCATTCTTCTTCCTCTTTTCTTCTGCTCTTTTCTTCTTCTCTTTATTCTTCCTCTTTTTTTCTCCTCTTTTCTTCTGCCTCTTTTCTTCTTCTCTTTATTCTTCCTCTTTTTTTCTCCTCTTTTCTTCTTCCTCTTTTCTTCTTCTCTTTCTTCTTCCTCCACTAGCCTCCGAACCAAAATCCGCATCGTCGAGGCACCGCATCGAGGCGTCGTATCGACGGCGTCGCATCGAGGCGTCGCATCAGTGGCGTCGCATTGGGCCTAAAATTGAGGCGTCGCATCGGGAGTTGCATCAGCGGTAGTGCATCGAGGCATCAGATCGGCGGCGTCGCATTGGGCCCAAAATTGAGGCGTCGCATCGGGCGGCGGCGCATCATCGAGGCACCGCATCTAGGCGTTGAGGTATCGCATCGGCAGCGTTGCATTGGCGGCGTTGCATTGGCGGCGTCGCATCGGGCCCAAAATTGAGGCGTCGCATCGTCGAGGCACCGCATCAAGGCGTCGAGGCGTCACATCTTCTGTTTTTTTCTTCTTCTCTTTTTTCTTCCTTTTTTCTTCCACAATCATCAGATTATTCAATTACTTCAGATTAGCGCAAATGGGGCTTCAATCTCCAGATTATTCAATTACTTCAGATTGGCGAGGGAGGCGGGTTTTCAATCTTCTCATACTTCAGATTATTCTATCGCAGAAGTGGATTTTGAATCTCAGTCTTTGTCGGTCTTCAACCACAGTGGTGGTGGTGGGTCTTCGTCGGTCTTCAACCGCGGTGGTGGTGGCAGGTCTTCGTCGGGTTCAACCGTGGCGGTGGTGGTGGGTCTTTGTTGGTCTTGGTTGGGTTCAATCACGGCCTTCGTCGGATCTTCCCTGGGTCTTCGAATCGGACATCCTCCACCATGGATTCATCACGGTTGCGATGCTCCGTCGTTGGCGGATATTCATCGAGGTGGTGCTAGGGTTTAGAGATGGTGGCGGTGGCGGTGGTGGTGCTGGGTGGCAGCGGTGGTGCTGGGCGATAAGTGTACAACGCAACTGCGGTTGAGATTCTCTGGCATTATTTGGTAAGTTTTCATATCATTTGAGATTGCTTGGTACTTCGTGGTGGTGTTGGGTGGTAAGTTCTTTAGCATTGTTTGGTGCTTCGGTTGAGATTCTCTATTTGTACAAATTACTGAACTAAGTCATTCTTTTTGTCATTCTAAAGTAGGAGGATTCAATGGAATTGTTGTTGATTTTAATCTGTCAGGGAAGCGGCGGAGGTGGTGGGGCGGAGGTGGAGGTGGTGGTGCGGCGGAGGTGGTGGCGGCGGAACAGCCATGGTTGTGGTCATGGAAATGATGAAGAAGAAGAATGTAGGGGTATTTTAGTCATTATATTATTAGGTTTAAGACTAGGGATATTTTGGTCATTTTAGGTTTGGTCAATGCCGAAAATTATTAAGTCAATACCGGAATAGTGCCACAGGGTTATATCGGCACTTCTGATGCAAAACATAGGGCTACAATAGCACTTTTCAACTTCACAGGGTCATATTAGCACAAACCTCCAAAACATAGGGTCATATCAATATTTTGCCCTTAAAAATATTTTCAATTAAAAATTCCTAATTTCCTAATTTTCCCAAATTTCCAATAAAGAATCTTTGTTAAGCGCGTGAGTCCACGCGCGCTGCTGAGGAAGAAGATTCACCAAGTGGACTCCACGCACCTTGCTCCTTACGGACGTGTGAGATCCACATGCCATACTTTTGATTGCCACCTCATTTGTCCTCGCTGCTGCAGTCTTCTGATGCCACCGTCTGAGCCTTTTCTTCTCGTTTTCGTCGAGCCCGTGACCATCTCTGGTGCCACCTTCGAGCAGAACCACCTCTGGCTCCACCAGTGAGCTCACCAAGGTTGTCCCTCGAGCGTTATTCAGTTCGTCGCTGGTGGTGGCCTTTAAAATCCAGATTGATTTCCATTCTGCAACGGCAGTGGCGTCAGAATACCGTAGTGGCCTTCGAATTCTGGTGGTGGCCTTTGAATTAACTTCCCGATGTTAGTGGTGGCCTTCGAATTCTCCATAGCTATACCCCTAATTGGAAATGACTAATTCTCTATAGCCTCAGGAAAGAAGAATCCAGATTGATTTCCATTCCCGGGCTCATTATTTGACCTAGAACTAACACCGTCACCCAACATAGGCTATATTTTGGCAGCAGCGCAGTGGCGGTTGTCGGAGGAGTCGCAGCGGTGAATAGGGTCTATGAGGAAGAGGGTTTTTGTTTTTTTTTTGAATTTTTTAACTCAAGGGTATAATTGTTATTTTGCATATTTTTTTACCAGCTTTGTCATTGACTTTACTTGAAAATCACATTGGGGACCAAACAAATCATTTTGAGTTTGCCGATTGCTGAACAAATGCGGTATTGGCATTGGGGACCAAAAGATGGTATTGCATTATATTTATGGGGGAAAAACAATTTAGTCTTTGAAGATCGTTCACCTTTCAAGGACATAGTTTTTCAACCTCGAAAAGAATGATAAAATATCAAAATATAATTCATTTACTGTTTTCTTAATTTAATATTTTTAGGAGGATAATGTTATTTCTCTTTTCCCACTGAGTTTTTTAGTGAGGTAGTGTGATCATTTGTAATTTATTTTATTTTAGAATAAGACCCATTAACTCGGCCATGTTGGCGTTGTAATATTTAATTTCGGTCATACCTTTATCATATCACGAATTATTTGCTTAATTTTGCAAAGGGTTTTCGAAAGAGCTAGGCCAAGAGTTGCCATCGACTAGGATGTAAACAAATAAAGGGTGCAAAAAAAATTAACGACATGCGATTCCTATCAAACATGACCATTCTCAATTTCAAAGGCCTATATGTGAACTTCTAGGGTAGAACCAAAAGAAGACACGAAGATCATTCTCAAAGGCCTTTACTACACTGTCAAGGTAGAACCTGTAGCCGAAGGCCTTGGAATCCCATGAAACCTAGTCTCACTATGTGAATAGTCGACAATACATCGGTCTTGGATCATAGATATCAAAATTGAAGACCAACACACTTGAAGGGCCATGAGCCAAACCTTGATGTAACATCAATAGAAGGCATCAATGGCTCAATGTAGAAGTGGGCAAATGGCAAGTAGGAGAACTCTACTCATACCTACTCAGAAGAACCATTCAACTCGGCTATGCATTCATACTTCAACTCAAAGGACGAGATACACACTCAGAAGTGCCAGATACACCACCATCCACTACTTTATTTAAAGGCCTCACCCCTACTTGAGGTAGAAGCTGATTCTGAAGGATTGAGTACCATGACACGATTGTACAAATTTCAGAAGCCCTCTTTTGTTTTAAGGAAGAAGCCAGTTTGGGTTGGACATGAGAGAATGTTCTTTTGCTTGCCAGCAAAACTCTAGTTTTAGTTTACTGATTGCATTTGTACCATAACATTATGGGGTCCGTATTTGCCCCCCACCCTATGGTGCAGGGGTTTGTAAGGGAACACATGTGTAAAAACGGGGGGTGAGCGGCTATTTTAGCAACCCACATATGGCAGACATCTCGACATATCTATATTATTTACCATATTTGTGAGAGGGAAGATACATATGAGGGGGGGCATACATCTGATTTGGCCAGTGGGACCCAACACATGAACACGCAGTACGACATATGAATAACTAGAGATGACATCCAAAGTCATCGCAACTGCCTCGCCAACAAACCACCACCACTGAAATTGAACCAGTCACAACCGTACATTCATGAACCATTACAACATGAAATAACAAGTCGAAATCATTAATACGCTCACACAATGTCAATTGTCCTCAAATTTATAATTTTTTACGGAAGCTTTATTGGAACTTTGAACATCTTTTTAAAGTAATGGCGGACTAACTACTGAACCAATGACCAATTCCCCTAATTCAACTGATTTAATTGTTTGTATTATTCAACTTTATTTTTGAACCCCATTTTTTCTGTTTCCCTTTTTCGTGTAATTTATGAATCAACATTTTCATTTGTTGAGGATTTAGTATTTTTTATTCGTAATTGGACTAGTGTGTGTAGTTGCGTTTGTTCAAACTGAGGCGCTTGCGCCTGTGATCTATTTGTTCTCAACTCTATATCAACTATTTAATGTGCTTTTCATGTTCGATTCACTTCTGAGAATAAAACCGACTTTGCTTCTGATTTGCTTCCTGGAAAGTTTACAAGTGGTGATAAATCTTTTCGAAAACTAACCAACAAGTTTGGCATAAAATCTGTGTGATGAGAATCAATGATTGAAGGGCTAAGCAAGAAGCCTCATGAAAGGTGTTATAACACACATAGAAGAGGACAATGCACCAATTCATGATTTGATTTTCCAACAAATTTTTAGCAGGAGCTTGCTAGTGTTTGCGGAAGAATATACTTACATAACCTGAAAAGATTAAAGTTTAAACTACAAATTAGAAGAAATGAAGATAAAATTTTTGGGCTGTATTGATCAGACCATAAACTTTATAGCGATTTCAAGTCGCATAATAAATGTTTGATGTGCAACTAAAATATTTTATTTTTTTTATTATTTTAATTAAAAATCGTCTTTCCATAAATTTAGGGAAAGACAAAATTTTCCAATATTTTGCCTAAAATAATACCCACTTTTATTTGAAATTAGCATTTAAATGCCTATTTTAAATTATCCTTTAAACATGTTCGTTTTTTTAAAAAAAATTATGTCCACGGAAACATTTCCGCACCACCCACTTTCAACTAAGAAACACATTTTCAAGACATGAAAATAAAATAAAAATACAATACTCCCCTGTATATTAGCTATTTATTTAGTTTAAACTTCTTAATTTTATCCATTAAAATTAATTTGATGTATAAATATAAATATTATTGTGTAATACCTTGTTAGATTCGTTATAGCTTATATGTTTAAATTATCAACTTTTCACAAACTTATTTATCCTTAACGGAAGATATTAAACATTAAATAATTTTCAATTCAACCAATGAAAGTAAAGTATAGAGGGACAAACGGAATATTATTTTAAACATTTGCTGATTTATAAAGTGAGAACTATTTCTTGGCACCATATGAAAGCAAAGTAAAATAATTTATCTATGCTGTAAAATTCTTGGCACCATACAATTAGTGAATATAAAAGAATGCTACTCCATGTGATGTGACCAAATGCCTCTCACTTGTTGATTCTAGGATCTTGTCGCCTACGTACATGTGGTTTTCATGTTTCTAAGAGATTAAAACAAATTATTATACTCCCTCCGGTCCTCTAATATTGTCCTACTTTCCATTTTGGGATAGTTTTTTATTTATGTCTCCTTCCCCTTTTGGTAAATTCTAGATAGTTTTTATCCACTCATTTTACTTTTTACACTTCCAATACAATCTCTACCATTCATTTATCTTTTTGAAAAAATTTGTGACCAAAAGTTGGGGCCATAATAAAAGGACCAGAGGGAGTATTGAATTCACATATTGTCTATTGACAGCAAACTAATGAGTATTCCCTCCCTTCAATGACTAGTTATTCCTTCCGGGATTAGTTATTGACATATTACTTTTTTTCAATGACTAGTTATTCCCTCCCTTCAATGACTAGTTCTTCCTTCAATGACTAGTTTTTTTTCTAGAGATATTGATGGTCAAACATTTTTTTTAAAACTAACATTTATTAAACTAGAAAAAGTTACATGAAGTAAAACATTTGAACCCTAGCCCCGCCCTCTGTTCCGGTCTCTATTGAAGAAGACGATCCATGTCTGCAATTTTCTTTTTTTTTGTTTTCTCACTTGGCAAAACGACGTCGTTTTGCCACAAGTAAAACGACGCCGTTTTGTTAATGTACATGCAAAAAAAATGAATGGATGGCCAATTGGGCTGAAACCCAATTGGCCCAAATACACACTTGCAAACCCTACCTTTCCAATTCTTAGAGGAGAATCCCGTCTCAATCTCAGAGCTCAAACTTTGCTCTTCCCACTTCCGCCGACCGCCGTGAGTCCATGACCGGTGGTCGTCCATCTGCCGCGCCGACGAGTGCTCCGCCGTTCGGCCGCCCTCGTCTAGCGTCTCTGACCTAAGCCAGCGACCGCGTCCGAGTCCGAGCTAAACCAAGGGCAACTAGGCAAGGTATGCAAGGATTTGATTTGATTTTTGTTTTTTGTGTGGTGATGTAACTCTTTCTGTGTATTTATAAGTAGTTAGAAAGTTTAATTTAATGAAACAATTCATTTACGTATTTATATAAGATAGGAACTAGTTAGACGTTATATAGTGTTTTACCTTCAAACTATTTGTTAAGAATCTTATGTTGATGAATGACTAAGTTATAAGTTGTGTGATTATATTTTTGCAAGATTTATATTTGGCTGTGATTGGGTATGTGTGTAGTATTGTTTAATTAGTCTATTTGTTTATATCACTGGAGAGAAATCATTGCTTTGTTTGAGGACTTTTGACATTCTTGGACATACTGATGTTATAACAGCGCGGAATCGAACAGGTAGGACCAAGAACTTACTCCGCTGCTATTTTCCAAGAACTCACAGTCGGCTCGCAAGGTACTGTGCTCCGCTCTTCAAGAATTTTGTGGAGTTGTGTTGAATTTGGATAGCTTACTTGAATTATGTGGATTGTGAATAGCTTATTTGAATTGAATATCATATTTTCCCGTGTTTGTATAACTTGTGTGATACAATTGTCTCCGGGGGTTAGTGGTTCTACTACTAGCAACGCAAGTATTAGAAAGTAGTTTTTTATGCAGTGACTTGTCGTACTTGTAAAAATCTAATTATTATGTATTCATCTTATTATGTAAGTGTTGTTAGTTAAAATATTGTTGTATTTAAAAAAAAATTTGCCTCTCTTTTCAGCCCCACCTTACATAATGTTCTGGTTCCGCAACTGACTTGACAGTCTGTTAAGCAACATGGTCATGGAAGCAACATGGGTGTCAGTCTTCCCTACTGACCTCGCTGCAAGATGGTCCAAGCCGCAACTCCATGACCATGTTGCTTCCAAACTGCTCCGTCAACTTTGTGGATCGGGTATCCACATCCTCGATCGGTATCTGTAGGTGATCTTGTTGTGTTGGTGATGACACTTAACCTACCTCTTTTATGTCCATGGCGAGAGTCTTCGTTCTCCGCTAAATTGCAAGTCTGCGTTTGCCATTGCAATTTCTATGTGTGGTGGGGTGTCTTGATTTTCAAAAACCATTCTATTTTTCACTTTCCATATCTGCCATACGATACAAACTGACATGGCTAATGTCTGTGTGTCCGGTGCTTGCTCCACCCAGTTCCAGAACCACTGTGAGAAAGGTAAAGCCACTCTTGTACTAAAGTCAAATCCTAGTTGCGAGCACCTCCATATGCTATGTGCCATCGGGCATTGCAAAAAGGTGTGGTCAACTTATTCTGCAATCTGTAAGGAGCACCTCTTACATTCTATATCATCTATGATCCCTCTGAAGCCTAGGTTTTCTACTATAAGAATGGCATTTAATAGACATATCCACATATGCACTATGATTTTCCGTGGTATCTTCAAATTCCATATTTTCCGACATTGTGTTACCTGTGATTGTGGTTGCCTGTCCTGATCACGAGTAGTTAGAATTCGGCAACCTGACTTTACTGAATAGACACTATTCATTGTATGTTCCCAAACCCTGCGATCTGGGATGTCCTACCTCAAGGGTATATAAATCTTGAGTATTTCTTTGACTGTCTCTAAGTCATATAGAACCTGTAGCAGAGGAATTCTCCATTGTTTGTTCTGATCAATAAGATGCACAACCCTTAGCTCAGTGAAACCTACCACCTGTGATGGCAATGTCTGATTTGCAGGCCCTGGAATCCATTTATCAGTGTGCCTTATGCTAGTACCTAATCTCACCTTTTATCAGTGTGCTTTATGCTAGTACCTAATCTCACCTGCCATCGCATATTCTGTTGGAGGAGTTGCTTTCCCCGAATAATGGACTTCCAAGCCCAACGATGATATGGTTTCGACTCCGTCCACATGAAATCTTGAGTCCTTCAATACTTCCGTGTGAAATAATTAACAAATAGAGTGTCCCTACCCTATACTATGTTCCACGCATGCTTAGCTACCAGGGCTTGATTCAACTTTGTCGCTTTGAGAAAACCCAAACCTCTCAGCATCTTTGGTTGATACATTTTCTCCTAGGAAACCCAATGCAGTCCCTTCCCAGCTAATTGGCCGTTATATATAAACTTTGCCGTCATTTGATCTATCTTCATTAAAACTGACTGGGGAATCTTAAAAATACCCATGGAATATAGAGGCATGGCTGATATTACATGTTTTTCTATGGTAATTCTTCCTGCAAGATTGAGGGACCTTGTCTTCTATGAGTCATACTTTTGTGAAATTCTCTTGATTAAATCCCGATGAGCCTGTCTTTGAGACTGGGGCCTAAGTATGTCCACCCCTAGATATTTTTCCCCTAGCCCCTCGTTGTGAATGTTAAGGGTATATCTCAGGAATGATTCTTCATGTAGCGGGGTATTAGGGCTTACCTGAATAGCTGACTTGTAAAAATTGATACGTTGCCCCGAGTATTTAGAGAACACATCCAAATTTTGAGCCAGTTGTCTTACAGTTGGTTTAGTGCATTCCAGAACAGAAGACTATCATCAGCGTACATCATATGTGATATTCTCGGAGCTGACCTCCCTGCTTTGAACCCCCCTTGTGTCATGTTGTCCATACTATGATGTAGAAAACTGGTAAGATACCGTTGACAAATTATAAACAGACTTGGACAAATTAAGCAGAACTAAAAAAATTCAAAACTAAAAAAATTCAAAACTTTCAAATCATTCCTCATCTCATTTTCACATCCAGCCCATGTTTCTGCTTGCTTATGAGGAGGTTAACCGCAATAAAGGAATTTGTGCAAATGTAGATATAGTTGAACTCTTCAATTTTTTTTAAAAAATATTTAATGTAAGACATTTTAATTGGGTATGCATCGGTTCGGTTCTCAAATGTTTCAGTTTATTCGGTTCAGTTTAATCGGGTTGACCTTTTTCAGACCTGAAATTGAAAACCAAACCATATTTGGAAAAAAAATCGGTTTTTCAATTTTCTGTTCAAATTGAAATAGATTTGAATAAATCAAACTGAAAAAACTACAAATGAACGTAAACTATCATCATACTTAAACTAACACGAAAACACTTTAAATTCAATACCTTCACTTAAACTTTTAACTTCAAATAATGTCACATCCAAATGTTTAGTAATTTTCAATTACATTATAAATATAGGCTCAACAATGATTGTTTCAATTATCGAGGTAATCATCAGGTACATGCTCAACTCAAATGATTGAATTCATATTTGCAATAGTTCATTAGATTTAATCAAAATTGCCATACATAAAAACTAAAGAGAGTAAATTTATGGAAGAAACAGAAAACGAGAACATACAATCCAATAATTTCATATTTGTTTAATAACAAAAAGGTGGTATAAATAAGAGCTTTCTATCCCTGATTTTCAATAAATCAAGCAAATGAACATAGGTTCAATTATATTGATTTAGCCTTATGCCTTATACCTTGTTAGATATATCACACATCGGCCCACGCAGTTGGGAATGACCCACACATGTGTCAGATTCGTGTGGACATTTACAACTGTCGTCGGAATGGTCAGGCTGTTAATGCCTACTTTAGTCACTCCAAGAAGTTGTGGAATGACCTGCTTGCTTACATGCCTCCCAGTACTTGTATGACATGGCCCGGTGCCGCCATTGCTCAGAGTGATCTTGAGAAGGAGATTGTTCATAAATTTCTCATCGGTCTGGATGGTGGTTATGCTACTCTTCGCTCATACATTCTTGCACAAGAACCATTGCCTTCGCTCAACAAGGTTTACTCCCTTGTCACTCAAGAGAAGCGTCAGAAGACTATTATCTCAGCTCGTGATTCTGTCACTTCGGCAGACACCATGGCCTTTGCTGCTCGTCGCCAAGCGCAATCCTCCACTTTGAAGTCCACTGCCGCCGCTTCGGGATCCACCCCAGCCGCCGTCGTTGATCGGCACAGTCTTACCTGCACTCGCCCCCCTGCATCAGGCTCGAAGGCTGCTGCAAACCATAGGACATGCGCCCCACCCGTTCGTTGTGCCCCACCCATTCGTTGTTCGTAGGGGCTGGTCAGTCAGTGGCCGCCGACACTCCTCCTCCTGCGGGCGGCGCCACCGCCATAGTCTTGGACTCCGATCGATTCGCCTTTGGCCTGACACTGTCCAAGAAGCAATGGAGTATGGTTTTAAACATGTTCTCTAAGTTCTTGTCACTGTCTCATTGATATTGTTGATGTTATTGCTGCGTGTTGACCTTTTAGTTAGGGGAGGGCCGATTCAGCCAAAGAAGAGAAAATTTAAGGGTGGCAAATGGGTGGGTGGGTCGAATATGGGTTGGGTAAAAAAGGTAATTAAAAAATATAGGTATGACCAATTTCAACTCAATTTATGATGGGTTAAAAATGGATCGGGTCATAACAGGTCGAGTTGAAACCCACTAAACCTACAAGTCTTACCCATATTGGTTGGTATGAGCTGAAATCCACGGGTTTACCCATTTTGACCCATGAGATAAATAATGCTTGACCCATATATTCACCCATATGGGTGTAAGTACTAACCATATAGGTAAACACGTGGATTTCAATCTATATTGACCCATATGGGTAAATCCGCAGCTTTCAACCCATATGAGTAAACATGCGGTCAACTCACAAACCCAACAAGCATCACCCATATTTTTCAATTACCCATTTGACACATACCATTCAACTTATTACCCATTTTATTCATACTCACCCAGGTTTAAAAATATATAACCCGCTTGACTCACGGGTTGCAGGTCTATTTTGCCACCCCTAAGAAAATTTTGGCGACTCGAATTCGATAACTAATCACGTGTTTAATTAGTTGTTTAAAACTAGGATATACAAGGATAAATTCGTTTAGATTTTTGTAAGAAGCCCTTTTGTTTTCTTCATTTTTTTGAAAATTTTAATTTTAAAGTATTAGTGTAAAACTATTTTATATTTTAATTGACATATTCTTAATTTCTTTATATATTTATAATTTGATTTTCAGGGCAGTTTAGGTTTGTGTTTAGAAACTGAAAATCAAACCATAAACCATATTCATAATTTGATTTACTCGGTTCAAATATATGAATATTTGAATATTAAACTTGATCCATTTTCAATATTTGGATAATTGATTTTTGATTTCCAAAATTTTTTGTCCACCCCTACATTTTAGGTAATTTATGATTGTTCGAATTTTGGCTTGGAGCCAGAATATTACAAGGTAATTTGGTTAGGCGAATATAGTGGTGGCCAAGTAGACCGGCAACCCGCAAGTTAAGTGGGCTGTCTATTTTTAAACACGGTGGTATGGGTAAAATGGACAATGAGTTAAGTCTATTAAATAAGGAATGAGTCAAATGAGTAACTGAAAAATATGGGTTTGACGAACTGGGTTTGCAGGCTAACCGCGAGTTTACCCATATGAGTTGGTATATAAACTCATATGAATCAATATATGAGTTGAAACCTGCAAGTTTACCCATATGAGTTTGTTAATATTGGGTAAATATATGGTTTGAAGCTCGTAAGTTCTACCCATATGAGTTTGTTAATATTGGGTAAATATATGGTTTGAAACTCGTAAGTTCTACCCATATGAGTTTGTATATAAATCCATATGGATTTATATATGCATTGAAAACCAATTTTTGACTCGAATGAATTTTGATCCCCCGATTGAGTTGATTTCAAGCCGACCCATTTTTTAAAAAAACTAAAAACTAAAAATAAAAGCTTATGAGGTGGATGGAATATTAAACTTTAGAAAACGATGTTAGCACAATTGTCAGCAATCTAGTCCACTAAACATTTTCAATTTGTTCTTAACACTCTCAGTATTTCCACATTTGTCAAGCTACTACGAGTTATATGGTAATAAATAACAATATCACATCAATTAAAAGGATTCATTATAAAATTATCACTGTGGAAAGAAAAAGTCAAAAGTGCCCAAACAAAAATACCAAAATAGCCTTAACAGAGGAGGACAAAATCGTCACGGCAAATTCCAACGAACTTCTCTTACAAGACCGCCACATTCCATTTCAAAAAAATTCAAAATCTTTACCCTATTTTTCTACACAGCCCCACAACGCTCCTCCCCAAATTACCAAACTGCCACTCGTTAAAAAAACCCAAAGCAGTAAACTTAAATACACATAATAAAAGATTAAAAATCGCTGTCTATTTCCTTTTTGGCTTCCTGCATTTCAAAGCAACGGCCAAGATGCCTTCATATACAATCCTGGCCCCACAATTTTAATATTATATTTTTAAAAAAATTCAAAAAAGTTTTAAAAAAAACGGAAACCCTCCTCTCCTCTTTCTCGCTTTGATTTTCTCACACAGTCACATACTGAACTTTCTCTCTCTACGATTTTCTCTCTCTAGAATCTACATACTTCACATTACAATTACTGCTCTCATTCAAATGGCACCCATCAGGAACACCAACATTCAGAACAAGCCCCCAATCCCCTCTTTCTCATCGTCTTCAACCTCCACTTCGCCCAACGTAATCCTCTGAAATCTCCATTTTTAGACATTTGATTCCGTTTATTTCTCTTTGTTTTGATGAATTAATCGGTGTTTTTTTTTAAAAAAATTTTATTGGTTGCTTGTGATGATTTGCAGAGTAAGTACATTGTGGATGAGGAGACTGTAGAGAAGCGGAGGAAAATCGGTAGTAATAAGATGCCGCCGGCTAATTTAACCACCCGCGCGAATCGGCAGGCGCTGGCGGAGCGGAACGGCGGAGCCGGAGATCCGCCGCCCGCGAGCGGTCCGCCGAGCACCGCCGGGTCGGACTGCGGTGTGGCGGAGTTTACGAAGGAGAGCGTGGAGGCGCTGCTGAGCGAGAGGTTGAAGGTTAAGAATAAATTCAACTATAAGGTTGGTGCTTTTGAAATGATGTTGATTGGTTGGGAATTAGTGGTTAGGGATCTTCAAGTTTGTTTATTTTGCTGATTTTTTGTGTGTTTTGTATTAGGAAAAATCGGAGAATATGGGGGATTTTATTAAGAGGTTGAAGGAATGTGTGAAGTGGTTCCAACAGCTGGAGAGGAAATACGAAGCTGAGATCGAGAAGCTGAAGGATTTGTTGGAAGCTAATGAGAAGAAATGCAATGAAATGGGTATGGCTATAAATATATTTGGTTTAGCTAGAAGAGAATTGTGGAATTTTTTGTTTGTTTGTTTTAATCAATTGGCTGGGGTTTATATGGCTTGCTTTTAGAGGAGCTGATGAAGGCGAAGGACGAGGAGTTGAACTTGATAATTATGGAGTTGAGAAGGAATTACGAGGCATTGCAGGAAAAGTTTGCCAAGGAGCAATCTGATAAACTTGTGAGTATAGCTGCAAATTGCTTTGTGATACAATGGATGCTGATAAACTAAGTATGGATTCCTTTCTGTTGTTGATGAACGAATAGGAAGTTATGGATCTTTTCGCTAAGGAGAAAGAGGCTAGAGCCGCTGGAGAGAAATTACAGGTCACTCTTGCTGAAGACCTTAAACGAGCTCAGCACGACAATGCTGAGGCTAATCTGAAGGTAGTTTGATGAGGTTTACTGGATGTGAATTGTGAGGTGTTGAGCAATTATATCTTCTAGTACATTGAATTACTGACTGATGTTGAAATGTTCTATCAGATTCAATCGTTGAATGATATGTACAAGCGATTGCAAGAATACAACACTAGTTTACAGCAATACAACAGTAAACTTCAGTCAGAGCTTGCAACAACCAATGAAGCGCTAAAGCGTGTCGAAAAGGAGAAAGCAGCTGTGGTAGAAAATCTCAGTACTTTAAGGGGCCACTACACATCTTTGCAGGAGCAGCTTTCTACCTCCAGAGTAATTTCTCGTATTTTTTTCGTGTCAGTTTTTTTGTCCAATTCTGAGTTCTCATGCCAGGAGCAGGATTTTTGTTGCATTTCTAATCTTTCATGCTAATGTGACTTGGCTATAGGCTTCTCAAGAAGATGCTGTTAGGCAGAAAGAAGTTTTGGCTAGTGAAGCTGGATGTCTTCGTAGTGATATGCTACAACTCAGAGAAGATCGTGATCGCCAACTTGCACAGGTTCAGGCCTTGGCTGCAGAATTAGCAAAGTGCCAGGAAACTTTTGGTCGATCCTCTGCTGATTTGGATATTATGACTGTAAAGTCAAATGAGCTCGAGGTCTATTTGTCTCTCTCTGGACAGTGTATGATGCCTAGTTTGACATCACCCTCTGCTAACTTTTCTTTTCCCCTTCCCTCACACCAGGCAAGATGCTTGTCTCAAGCTGAGGATATAAGAAGACTTCAGCAGCAATTAGCTTTTGCAGAGAAGAAGTCAGTGGTATGATTAGCTGGCCTGAACTTTTTGTCAGGGTGGTTATTTATGAGAATTTAAGCTGCAGTTTCGTTTACACTCACCCATCTTTCTTTCTTGTAGATGGCTGACATGTCAGTTATGGAAACAAGAACAGAATATGAAGAACAAAAGAGGTTTATCTTGGAGTTACAAAATCGTCTTGCTGATGCCGAGGTGAAAATTGTAGAAGGGGAAAAACTACGTAAAAAGTTGCACAACACCATTCTGGTAAGCCTCACAAATGTTGCTATAAATCTAACTGGTTGCAGTGAAACTGTACTAACTGAGCTCTTGCTACTGTAGGAATTGAAAGGAAACATTCGAGTGTTCTGTAGAGTGCGGCCTGTATTGTCTGATGATGATGCCGTGGAAACAAAAGCTATTTCTTTCCCCTCGACTATGGACCTACTTGGGAGAGGCATTGATTTGACTCAGAATGGTAATTGTAATTCTAGATTGTCGTCTACAGACAAGTCGTTTTCATACTTGCTCTTTATATTACACTCCTCTATCTGACCTGATATTAATGATTATCATCAGGGCAAAAACACTCTTTTACTTTTGACAAAGTTTTTATGCCGGATGCCTCTCAAGAAGATGTCTTTGTTGAAATATCACAATTGGTACAGAGTGCTCTTGATGGTTACAAGGTGATATTCGCTTATCTAATATCAGTTCTTGATTTTCTTGTTAGTCATTGAATCGTTGGAAAATCATCCCTTCATGTAGAGGCATTTGCAGAATTTCTTCAGAGTAGTTTGAATCTTTTTGGCACCTATGTTGGATTAGAGTTGTCACTGTTATCAATGGTTGGATATATACCATGAAGTCTGGGATAGATATTGTATGGTGAAAAAAGAAAGTATGAACAGAATGTTATCCTCTTCTCTAGGTTTAACAGTATCTTATGTCCTGTTGATGGAATAAATACAAGTCTCCCTTATTTCATTTCAAAATTTTCACTCTTGCTGGACAGATATTACTCTCCCTCTTCCATTTCAAAGTTAATTCTTATATATTACCATTCTACGGACTTCATATATAAAAGATGCCAGCCCTAACTATTCTTTGGTGTTCAATTTTACTTGAATCTGATATGGTGAACCCTGTAAAATTCTGATTACTTTTGTTTATTTTGTATGCTCATGTATGGAACACTTTTTGGGGTGGGTTGGCAAGTAAATTTTAATAAATTAGCATGAAGTGTTATGAAACTTGAGATACATGATAATGCAGCTAGTATTTTACTTCACAAGTCCTCTCTAAGATTTGGATGTTCTTCTCTTTCAGGTTTGTATCTTTGCATATGGACAAACTGGATCTGGTAAAACATACACAATGATGGGAAAACCTGGTAATTTTGATCAGAAAGGATTGATTCCTCGTACACTGGAGCAAGTATTTGAGACAAGACAAACTCTACAATTGCAGGGGTGGAAGTATGATATGCAGGTAATATTCTTTGTTTCTCTACATGTTAATGAGGACAGTAGTTCTTATCTTCCCTTTCTAAGTCAGTGTTGGTTCATATCGTCTCTTAGGTGTCAATGCTTGAGATATACAATGAATCGATCCGTGATCTTTTGCTACCAAATCGCACTGGTTTTGATGCATCAAAAGCAGATAATAAGCAGTATGCTATCAAGCATGATGCAAATGGAAATACCTGTGTCGCTGATCTAACTGTGGTAGATGTTTGCAGTAGTAGGGAGGTCTCTTATCTTTTAGAGCGTGCAGCTCAAAGCAGGTACCACAAAAGACACTCTGATCTCGTCAATTTGTGATTTGCTAATGAAATGTGGTGGCTTGAATGTTTTTTTTCTTAATCTGGAGTGAATGTGAGAGAAATCTAGACAAGTGGATCTAGAAGCCATGTTGTTTTCTATAAGGTGTTCAAATTCTTCTGTTTGTTCGCTATTAGGTCTGTTGGGAGAACCCAAATGAACGAGCAGTCTTCAAGAAGCCACTTTGTCTTTACTCTGAGAATACTTGGTGTTAATGAGGTACATAATTGTCGATTAATGCGGCTCTCCCCTCTTTGAAAATGTGGTACACATGCCAGAAAATGAATGTTCCATAAATTTGCCTTCCAGAGCACTGAACAGCAAGTTCAAGGGGTCCTGAACCTGATTGACCTGGCTGGTAGTGAGCGCCTCTCTAGAAGTGGAGCTACAGGGGATAGACTAAAAGAAACTCAAGTATGTGAATATTTCGTTTTCTGATCATCCATGGATTCTAGTTTCCTTAGAGATTGTTTCCTAATGATTTTGTTCCCTAATGTTCAGGCTATCAATAAAAGTTTATCATCTTTAAGTGACGTTATATTTGCCTTGGCAAAGAAAGAGGAGCATGTACCCTTCAGGAACTCAAAACTCACTTACCTGCTTCAGGTAAATTTTTTAGCTTTAGTAGAGTGAAGATAAGTGGTTTTCTGTTTTTCGACACTCATTGTGGAAATGAAATGAGTCTGTATTGTTGGATGTTTAGTGATTTTCGCTGGTATTTGGCTTCGAGTATATTCTGATAAACTGTTTCTCGTACTCAGCCTTGCCTAGGAGGGGACTCGAAGACACTGATGTTTGTCAATCTTTCGCCGGACCCTGCATCAACTGGGGAATCACTTTGTTCCCTGAGGTTTGCGGCCAGGGTTAATGCGTGTGAAATCGGGATCCCACGCCGTCAAACCAGCATGCGAAGCATAGATTCACGGCTGAGCATCGGCTGATTTTGAGAGGAAAATCATTCATTCTAGTTTTTCTTTCTAGGAAATTGTGTGATCATCATCTGTGCTAGTTTGATTTTTGATTTGCTGGCTTAGCCTATGATTAAAATACGACGCCTAACGACATCTACCCCCTGTAATTTGTATAGCGGCTTTGTACTTGTAAGAGCAAAACTTAACCTTTTCACTCTTTCAGTGAACTTATAAATTTGTACTATGCCAAAGCTGAATTGCATTATTTAGTGATAAGTTTTTAAGCCATTCGCACCATTACTTCATTGAGAATGCCTGCAGTTTCTTGATAAACTGATCTGGTCTGAGGAAGATCGTCCCCTTTCACCGCGTCCAGAAGCTGCAAAAACACAACATTATGACACATGTTCAGAAATGCACTTGCCATTTCATGGTGCTATTGAGTCAGGAAGTTGCAGAAGTACCATTTCAAAGTTGTTGAAGAGGCGATTCGCGAGATCAGTGAGAGGCTGCTTGTCAGTGTCGGAAGCAGCTGTGATAACCTCATCGAAATCAAAGTACATGATCGTCGACTTCTGTTTCAGATACCTTCTTACATAAGTCAAGGTATCAGGTCCGATCAAGTCCTCCATTGCCAGAAGATCAAAGGCATATCTCTTGAGCCTATGCATTCTGTTCTTCGCTCCAATGTTGGCAATGTAGATCCCCTTCTTCAGAAACGAACGAGTCCCCGTATCTGCATTGGTAATCCCTGCAACATTCAAACTCAAGAACAAGAATCAAATTGCGCTTAGTGTGCTTGGCAGGACTCAGGTGTGTTCAATAGAGCTGGGAGATGTGTTTATTAACAAAGCTGACTTATTTTGAAAGCAGTAGAGATCAACTTCTACTTTTCCTCCAAAAATAGCTTCTGCTTCTAAAAAGTTTTTTCGTTTTTTGCACTTTTCCTGGCAATTGAAAGTGCTTAGATTATAAGACAAACAAGTTATAGTCATGCCAAATATACCCATAAATTGTTTTGCTCATAAGTTAAGCAGGTTTTACTGCAGGATAAACCGTAAAAAAACCTCTTAAAGAAGACATTGTTGAAGGAAAAACAGAATCTGGTCTACGTCTTCCCTACTTTCAAAATAAGTCAGTTTTACCACACAACTCTACTGAATAATATCTAGATGTGCAAATATGCTTGTGCTCACTGTTTTTGGCTGTTGGCACGGGCAAAGGACCGTCGATCCAATACTCCGCCGCCCGGGACGCTCCGGTGCATGCGCCGGTGGTGCTGAAGAGTGCAACAGAAGCAAGCCCGATGGCTAACCTTCGAGTGGGCATCAATGGCGGGTTTTCTTGATATTCATCGTTCTTCTTGCCGGAAAAGTTGATCAATGCGGTTCTCTTTCGGATGTTTTCGACATCTTGAGGCTTGGGGATGACTGAAAATGCTTCAAACACGGCGTTTAAATTCCCTGCCCGGGCCATTATGGATTATGGGATGAAGAAATAGGAGTTGAAGAACTTGGCAGTGGCCTATAGTCAGTCACCATATCATTGATGGGAAGAATTTCTGCAGTTTGGTTGTGACCACCCAATGGATATCCCAAAAGGGATAGAATCCGGACAAAAATTACATCAACCATCATAAACTGTATTTTTGGACCGTAAGTTTCAATTGATTAGTAAGTAGGTAACGATATGATCACGTGGAATATTGTTAGATCTGATTCAATTTTTTTTTTGGTCAACTAGGGGGATTGACTCAGCCCGAACGACCATTTAGGTCAGTTGAATGCTTGGATATATGTCGAAGATAGCAAAGTCACATGGGGTTATTCTCTATTTTTAATTTATTTTTCAATATTTTATTTTCTCTTCTCGGGTGGGAGGCTTTTAATTTATAGCAGTATTTTATTTTTTTCTTTTCTTTTTCACCTTTTAAGATTTTAGAATGGGCTGTTTTAATAGGGTTTTTTATTTAAAGTGTAGGAAGGAGTTTTTTTTCTGTCAAAGTATATTTTTCCGGCAGCCTAAGTCATTAAAATATCATTGATTTCAGATTTGATATTCATAAGAGACGGTGAAGAGAAATCCAAGTCAAAACTGTATTATACGAACTTGATCTTTAGGGGGTGATGGAGGCAGACTTGATCTTTAGTTGGGGGACTTCATTTATTTCATTTTGATTGTCATGGGAGTTTGATCAAAGGTGTTGATGACTCATTTTGGATGTGTATCTTGTAATACTTCACTGTGTTTGTTACTGATGGCAGCCTTGGGTCGATGTATTATGGCTGCACTATGGTGACAAGGTGGAAACCACCTACCTTACACGTGCCCTTATCATTGCCACATAGGCTTTTGCTCACTATTGTAATAGTGACTATGGCCTATGTGTATAGTTTAGTTGATTTGCATTCCAATTGGCCACATGGTCTAGATTTTAATGTTTTATTTTTCGTGACCTCTGTGTAAAAGATTCTAGTGATCTTCAAGTGTTCTGATGTAAGTCTACGAGCACTGCTTCATGTAAGCCTTCGGGCAACAATTAATCTTTAATAGTAAAGGGTCGGGATCCCTATAAACCTGATTAACTATTAAAAAAGTAATTAAATGTAATTTGAAAAAGTTATTAAAAATTGTGTAGCTATGTTGGGATCGAGAGAGTACATTGTATTTGACAAAATATTTTTAAACTTGAAAAAAAATCCCACCCAAAATACTTTGAAATGTGTATAATGATCTTACTCAACTCTACAAGTCAAGCAAAATTCGAAATATGTGAAGATGATAAGGCAAAGGGAGTGCGGGGTGCAAAGCTTGTGGCTAGTTAAATGAATGGAGGCAAATTATATGGTATCACTGGGCGGGTGGAGCCAGGAAATGCATATGGCGTGAATTGGTAGAGAAAATAAAAGAAAATTCCTAAGTTTCCTCATATTGGAAGGGGTTGATGATTTTTTTTTTTAAAAAAATTGCTCTCAATAATTTTCGTCCCGCAAGCCCCAACCCCCATGTGTCTCCGCCATTGTTTTTGGGTATCATGAACATTGTATCTCTAAAGTATTTTTATACATTTTATATCATATAAATGTGCATTTTCTTACATACATTACTGTGTATTATTAGAATTCAATTGTAATTGTTATTATATATAAACATCGTAATGCACAGAAAATAATACTATTGAAATGCATATTAAATGTACTACCACATGCAATGAACATACATGGTACACCAGAGGTATGATATAAGAATTGATGGATCGATATTGTGATTTTGTTGCATTTCTATCTTTGTAATTTATAATTTTAAACATGAAATATTTTTATTTTTTATTTTAACATTCAATATATTATATCATATATTTAAATTAAAATTTACATTATTTTAAGGCAAAGTCATGGGAAAGACCATCTTTCCATAGACTAATGGAAAAATAGAGTTTAATTAGAATAACAAAAATGTAAAATATCTTAATTGCAATATTAAAAATTATTATTCAACGTGTAGTGGTTATAAAATTTATAACCCGATTCATACAACCCAAAAATTTTGTCTTCATTTCTTCTAATTTGCACTTTAAACTTTGATCTTTCCATAGCTTATGAAAAGACTGTATTTCATGAGACGAACTCTTATTTTAATCTCAAATAATTTATAAATTAAAAATATTATGATTCTTGTTTAACTTTACTTATCGTCTTTCAGACGAGTTGGAATCTTATGGTACAATGAAAGATTTTGCACCATTAATCTTCAGTCTGTTTTTTATTTTTAATTTTTTTCCCCAAACATCATCATTTCTCAATGTCAACTTTGCATCTGACTTCTCAATCCATGTCCACCAATGAATTTTTATTTCTATTAGCGCTAAAATACTTCTACCAATATTTTACTTTGGGGGAGTTTGAAGCTGAAATTCTATTAGTAGTACGTTCATTCTTTGAAATTTTGGTAAACCGATAATATTGATAATTCTTCATCCCAACAATTGGATGAATAAATATATTTTCCGTCTCCTCATTTACTTTTTCCAATTTAAACTTTAAGAACTCTGACATTAAATATGTATATATAAGTATATCACGTAATATAACAAAAATATCATGTGAGATATTGTTAGGTTCGTCGTAACATTTTTTTTAAAATATTAATTCTTTATATAAAATTGTGTATGTAGATATATTGTTGATCAATGATTATTAAAATTTGTAAAAAAGTAAATGAGTCATTTTCTCTTGGACGGTGAGAATATTAAGTAATAAAAAAAGAGAGGTATAAGTGAGATGAGACCGCGAGGGGCATGCCGCTTTTGACATCATTTTCCCAACTTACGTCCCCTTCACTGTAACATAGAGCTTGGTTTCCGGCCACTACGGTTAGAACAAGTGGTAAGGTACTGTATTCGATCGATATAATAGTGGAATGCTATTTCACGTCCTGTATTTTATTTGATTATGCCATGTATTTATACTATTTAATATATAATATGTATTTTAATTTAATTTAAATAATTTAAATAAATTAATATTAAATGAATTATTTATTTATTTAATTGCTCCGCCGCCGCCGCTCTCCTTCTCCTCCGGTCCGCCTCCGCCGCCGCCGCCGCCGCCACTCTCCTTCTCCTCCGGTCCGCCGCCGCCGCCGCTCTCCTCCGCTTCTCCTCCTTCTCCTCCGGTCTCCTTCTCCTCCGGTCTCCTTCTCCGCTTCTCCGGTCTCCTCCGATCTCCTCCGATCTCCGCCGCTCAAGCCCGTGATTTTCCAAGCGCCGGAGGCTCCTCTCCGTTCTCCTCAGCCAGTCCGGCACCGGTTCTCCTCGCCAAGCTCGCTCCCGTTCTCCTCGGGCAGTGGAGAGCCGGAGTCGCTCCCGTTCTCCTTGCCTAAGTTCGGTTCCGTTCTCCTCGCCCAGTGGAGAGCCGGAGTCCCTCCCGTTCTCCTCACCTAAGCTCGGTTCCGTTCTCCGCGCCCAGTGGAGAGCCGGAGTCCCTCCCGTTCTCCTCGGCCAGTGGAGAGCCGAAATCGCTCCCGTTCTTCTAGGCCAGTGGAGAGCCGGAGTCCCTTCCGTTCTCCTCGGCCAGTGGAGAGCCAGAGTTGCTCCCGTTCTCCTCGCCTAAGCTCGGTCCCGTTCTCCTCGGCCAGTGGAGAGCCGGAGTCGCTCCCGTTCTCCTCGCCTAAGCTCGGTCCCGTTCTCCTCGGCCAGTGGAGAACCGGGTCACCCTTGAATTTTTCAGCTTTCTCCCACAACTACCATCTACCCACATTTAATGTCATTTACTCCATTTTCCCGAAAAAAGTCTAGTTTTTTTCTATAAATTATTCTGTGAATCTCCATTGGGTAAAACTCTCCAAATTTTTACTCCAAACAAGGGTGTTGAAAATTCCATGTCTATGCAGGTAATTTTTCTAATTATTGTCAAGTCTATAAGTAATAGTTAAATTTATTATTTATTAGTTTTTTCAGTAGGAATTTATGTTCATCTTAGTATTGTAATTTATTAATTGTAATCTAATAATTATTGCAATTTACTAAGTTGTTCATCTTACTGTATTTGAGTACAGTAGGGATTTTTTTTAATTTCAATACTTTAATATACTGTATGTATTTAGGCAAATTCTTGGGAAAGACGGTCTTTCCATAGGCTTATGGAAAGACGGAGTTTAATTTGAATAATAAAAGGTAAAAAGTCTTAGTTGCAACATTAAAAATTTAGTGTGCAACATGTAGTAGTTATAAAATTTATAACCCGGTTCATGCAACCCGGAAATTTTATCTTCATTTTTTCTAATTTACACTTTAAACCTTGGTCTTTCCATGACTTATGGAAAGACCGTCTTTCAAGAGACGCACTCATGTATTTATTGTATTGTAGTGTATAAATTTATTTTATGTATGTATTTTCTGTATGTTTTTATGTATTGTTTTTTATTTTAATCCTTTTTCGGATATGAAATTATTTCACGCCTCTTTTGACTGTATTTATCTACTCCTAATTAATGAATTTTTAGAGTTAAATTTTGCTTAATTGAACTACGCTAGTTTGTTATTTTAATTTATAGTAATGTAATTACTTTATTTTACTTTATATTATGTAAATGTAATTATTAAAAGTTCATCTGAAATGGTTTAATGCAATTTTATTTTCAAAAGTTAATTATGAAACGTTAAATATGTGACGTTCATTTTTTATTATTTTCTTTAAACCTTAATTTAAAATGGAAGAATGTAATTTTAGTTTTATTAATTAATTATTAAACGTAAATGTTATAACCATAATTTTATTTCATCTAATTTAATTTTTACTTTATTATATTTTTATATTTTAATCTATGTTTTAACCGTTAATTAAAAATGGAGCAATGCACTTTTAATTCCAAAAGTTAATTATTAAACATTAATTTTGTAACGTTAATTTTAAATGATTTTATTTAAACCTTAATTTGAAATGGATGAATGTACTTTGAGAGTTAATTTATATACGCAAATTTTATAACTGTAATTTTATTTCATCTAATTTAATTTTAACTTTATTATTAGTTTATATATTAATTTATGTTTTAACCGGTAATTAAAAATGGAACAATGCAATTTTATTTTCAAAATTTAATTATGAAACGTTAAATTTGTAGCGTTAATTTTATACTATTTTATTTAAATCTTAATTTAAAATGGAAGAATGTAATTTTAGTTTTATTAATTAATTATGAAACGTAAATTTTATAACCATAATTTTATTTCATCTAATTTAATTTATACTTTATTATATTTTTATATTTTAATCTATGTTTGAACGGTTAATTAAAAATGGAGCAATGCACATTTAATTCCAAAAGTTAATTATTGAACATTAATTTTGTAACGTTAATTTTAAATGATTTTATTTAAACCTTAATTTGAAATGGATGAATGTAATTTTAGTTTTGGGAGTCAATTTGTATACGCAAATTTTATAACTGTAATTTCATTTCATCTAATTTAATTTTAAGTTTATTATTAGTTTATTTAAATAATTAACTTATTTAAACGTTAATTGACGGCATTATTTAAACAATTAACTTATTTTAACTACCCCATGCCCCCTGTGGTTAATCTGTGGACCACATTTAGGAAGTCTGATGTCGTTGGTTGGGAGTTACCCTTCCGTAGGAGGATGATGGCTTGGACCAAAGCATACACACCTGATAATTAATTGTTGTACCCAATGAAACAGTTTGGCATGTACGCAACCGTAAAAAATATTATCAAAGAGTTTCGATTACAGAAATGAACAAATTAAAGGCAAACAGTGTGTTCATACATAAGTGATCCAGTGACCTAGGGAATGGGTTCATAACCGTGGTGTCTGCGATACTCATCGCGACGTCTGATCCAAGTAGTCAACAACTCCTTCATACGCGGGTCGACAAGTCCATCAACGGAAGTAAAGTCAAACAGATCCAAGTCGCTCATCATGTCATTAAACATTTGATGCATAGGACACATATTATCATAACGAAACAATTAGATTTAATATAATTAATTAAGGCAAACAGTTATAGAAAACTTACCAGTGAGTCAAAATGTGTCCTATCTGGTCTACAACTCGTGGCATCATGTACAATATTTGTGATCAATGGGTGCGAATGATTCGTGAACCACTCCTCGTAATCCAAGGTACACTCTGACGGACTGGTGGCAATCGGAAACTCGGCTAGCCGACCGTCGTGCCACGCGTGTGCCATGTCCCACAATGCCAACTACATCATCCCTGAGTAGGTCACTGAATAGCCAGCAGGATCAGCGGGCCGGGAGCAGGGCTCTGGCACAATCCTAATGCTATGCGGTATACCTTGTACGAGACCGAACTGGCGCACAACACGATCTGGCATATACGCCTCCATTGCGTCAAGGTATCGTATCACACTGCGATAATGAGTCCTCCCCCTCGCAACCCTAACCACGTCCGGTCCATATGGCAACCAATCCACCTGCGCGCATTTCGAAGAAATGTAACATTCATATGGAATCCAATCTACCTACTATTATTAGAATAAAATTAAAACCATGGTTGTCATACCTGGTCAGCCTGTACAACATCCAATTGACGCCTGATAGTAGCCAGCCTCTGAATATCCCTCCCCACTTTATCCCCTGAGTGCCACCGGTTGGCGCATCCTGGAGGAGCTGGCAGTGTACTTAGTCTCGGCCAAAATATTGGAAAGTACTCGTATATCCATGCTTGCAGCAACGTGCAATAGCCACATAGGCTGCGGGGCCTTAGCCCGGGACGCAATTCCCAATTGTAGATACAAACTGGCCAACGTCGCCGAGCCCCAGGACAACTGCGAATCAAGTAAAGGTAGCAGGTTGGCTCTTACCTTAGTCCCAGTTTTATCAACAAAAAGCGTTGATGAAAATAGGGTCAGCATATAGCACCTAAATTGGAAGTTATCGCTCTGACCCGCCGCTACACACCTCGCCATCAATGCTTGGCCATCAATATTACCCCCGTTCCAGTCTTCCCCGATGAAGGACTCCACGTCTTTCCCAAATAGTTCAGCGCTTGCTTCCTGAACAGCCTCCACCAAAACGGTACTAGCAACAGAGCCACCAACAGTGGGAATGCCAAGAATCATCTCTACATCGTGCAACAGGATGGTCATCTCCCCGAAAGGCATGTGAAATGAGTTCGTGTCCGGCTGCCACCTCTCAACAAAAACAGATATCAATGCCATGTCAAGGAACTGGAACATAATCGAGGGAAGGTGCGACAACCCGGTCGCACGTATCCTGGCCTGCACAACATCACTTCGTTCAGGGAGTGTAGTGACTAGCTGCTTGCAGAGCGTTGAACGAGCATGGCATTTCAACACACCACGCTCTATACCATTCCAAACATCAACTGCGACGTGTCCTCCAAAGCTCGGTATCAAAAGGTCATCTTGCGGGCCACCACCCATCGGTCCCCGCACAAGCCACGTTTCATCGGCTTGCCGCTTTCTCCTGTTCCTCGGTATCCTTGCAATGTCAGTCTCATCGACATTACACGATCCACCGGAAGACTGCGCAAATCGACTAGCTCTATTCCTAAGTGTATGCCTAGCTCCTCCACCAGCATACCTTTCGATTCCAACCTCCACTTGCACACTCGTCGCAGGTTGGCCAGACGGGGGGATATTGCATGTATTTTGTCCCTGCCTAACATCAGCGTCGAGTGGGCTGAATGCCGATTCTGGATCCCCAACTGGCAATTCATACATCGATTGCCAACCACCATTGTCCCGGATTGAATGCATTCTACCGGACGTGAGAATGTTGAGGTCCGGACCTTCCCATGTTGGCATGGGATCGAATACATGATCACGCCTTGGAGAAGGCTGCTCAACTGGTACATCATGCTCCTGCGGAGAAGGCGAATGTTCCTCCTCGATCACACGGGCTCTCGCCTGTCTGGCCGAAGCACTAATACCTCTCCGTCGTATAGAACGACCATCGTCGTTGGGTTGGCCAGCAGTGCTCATCTACAATACAAGATATATAATTATTATCATAACAATTGATTTATTGTAAGAGAAAATAAATTAACATAAATTTTAATAAAATGTAAACTAATATGACGAAACAGTGCATAATTTCAAACAACTTATGGACAATAATTACTTACAGATAAAATACATTATCGACTACCGCACCAATGACATTTTTCGATTACTTACTTCCCATGCAAATTTTTACAAATAAACTACATATTCACTAATGCATAAAAAATGTAAATATAACGTAAAAAAACACACTCTAAACAAAACATTTAATTCTTTTCAAATCCCATACAACAAACTTTTTATTTTTATTAATTGCAAATTATAAATTAAACTACTAAATCATTATACAATAATTTAATTGTTTGCCAAGTGAAATTAATAATAATATTCAAAGAAATAAGTATTAATACATATCATAATCATTTACTACACAATTGTTTCTATGAGATTAATAAATTAGATTTTCATAATATTAATTTAAATTATATTATATTCTATTATGTTACATATACTTTCCAAATTACTAAAATAGTTATCATTTTAAAATTTAAACTAAACAATTTCTAAAAATAACAATTTCTACATTTTAATTCCAAAGTTCATACAATTCATAATATTAGATTTTTCAAATTTAATTTACTATTTAATTTCCAATTTTATGATTAAAGAATTTATTTTACACCCAAACCTGTAATCTTCCTCATCCCTCCAACTCCAACCTAAACCCTAAACTACCTACCTCCGCCGCCGCTGTCCTCCGCCGCCAGGCTGCTCCACCACCGCCGAAGCCACCTCTCCTTCTCCTCTCCTCCTCCTTCTCCTCTCCTTCTCCTTCTCCTTCTCCTCTTCTTCTCCTCCACCTCTCCTTCTCCTCTCCTTCTCCTCTACCTCTTCTTTTCCTCCTCTACGCCGACGACTCCCGCGCTTCTTCACCACGGCCCGACGCGCGCCGCCCACGATGCCCAACCGGCCAAGGGCCACCTCCGACTTTTTTGCACCACAGCCAAGAACATTTCTAACACATTTCTAACCACAGCCCAAAATTTCTAACATTTTCCAACAATCCATGACAATTCTAACAAGTTCTAATCAATTCTAACAGATGGGCAACATCTAACCCATTCGAGATTCAGAAAAACTTACGTTTTCCGGCGAGATTCCGGCTTCGTACGGTGGCCGGAGGTGGTCGATGTCGGTCGGTGGCCGTTGACAGCGGCGGCGGACGGCGGACTCCGGCGCGGCGGTGGTTGCTGGTACCGGCGGTTCAAATGGAGGAGAATGCTGGGAGAATGCTGGGAGAATGCGGGGAGAATGCGGGGAGTATGTTGGGAGCAAATTAACTTAAGCCACCCACTATCATATATCAATTTCCATTCAATAAAAATAATTAATTTAAAATATAAATACATGTATTCATACGTATTAGGGCGTAACTAGTAAAATACAGGGCGTGATATAGCAATACCCATATAATATGGTGCAATATTAATGTATTATGGGTGTATTTAGTAGAGATATATTTATAGATAAATCTAGTTATATTTTAAATATGTCTTCTTCTTCTAAAATAAATATTTTTAACTGTTTATTAAACACAAAAAAATGTTTATCTTAGTATGTGAATTACTTATGAGTCTCATCAAACACACCTTATATTGGAGTACAATTTAAGTGGGAGGTTCATTCCACTTTACATGTGTCACATAAGAGTGTCATTTCACGTTTGTTGATCTTTATGTCTCCAGTGCAAATATTGATGTGGAGCAAATTTTGATACACTATAATGGTGTAGATTTCAAGTGAGGGATTCATCTCATATAAGTTGCGTGAAAGTCTCATCTCACATTTATACGTGAGACAAATAACTATGATTTAATGAAATGGATGAACACATTCTTAAAAGAAGAAAGTTAGTTTTCTCCTTTTTGTTTTGTTTCTTGGAGTGAATTTCTCTCTTTTAAAGAATGTTTTTCTTCGTGGGAAAAAGTCTCTTAAACAATGATTTTTTTAATATTTAATGGAGCAATTAGTGTACTTTTTCTTTAGGCAAAATCTTGGGAAAGACGGTCTTTCCATAGGCTTATGGGAAGACGGAGTTTGATTAGAATAATAAAATGTAAAAGGTCTTAGTTGCAATATTAAAGTTTTAGTATGAAACATGTAGTATTTATAAAATTTATAACCCGGTTCATGCAGCCCGAAAATTTTATCTTAATTTCTTCTAATTTACACTTTAAACCTTGGTCTTTCCATAACTTATGGAAAGACCGTCTTTCAAGAGACGGACTCTTTTCTTTAAGATTCTACTTTTTAATTTAAATGTTGTACGTTTTATTTAGAGTAAAGTGTAAAAATGATTCAGATGAAAGTGTCAATATAACCCTGCAATCTCAGAAAGTGCTCATATAATCTTTGATTCGTTTGACTTTTCAGTCAACTGATTTATGGCCGGATTTATGTAAAAAGACAATTTTGCCCTTGACTTTTAAAAAATAAAAAATGAAAAAGAGGCTTCATCCCCATCGTCTTCTTCCCCATCACAGACCCTAGCGCCGCTCCTCATTCTCAAATCGCCGTCTTCTTTCCTTAACGTCGTCTTTGTTCCCCATTCCCCATTCTCAGACCCCAATGTCGCTCCCCATTGTCAAATAATTTCCGCCGCTGGGTTTGCAATTTAGGTGGCACGGGTGTTGGAGCAGCCGACTTCGGTGGTGCAACTGGTGTTGAAGAGTGACGCTGAGCGGTGTCGGAGAGTGGCACAACTGAATTGGTCCACTAGGTCTTGATTTTCTAGCGCTTGGATGAGCGGCACTGGGGTGATTTACTGGGAGAAACTTGGCGGTGATTTGGGTGGATGTAATAGTTAAGGAGAAACTTGGCTGAGCGGCGTTAAGGTTTGCGATTTGAAGCGGGGTGGTGAATCGGGGGTGGTGGGGGCAACAAGGAGCATCACAGGGAGACACAGAGGGTTGGAGGAACAAGTGTCAGAGGAGAGAAGCATCATAGGGAGAAACTTGGTGGTGATTTGGGTGGCACGGGTGTCAGAGCAACCAGCTTCGGTGGTGCAACTGGTGTTAGAGAGTGAAGCTTAGCGGTGTTGGAGAGTGAAGCTTAGCGGTGTTGGAGAGTGGCGCAACTTATTTGGTCCGCAAGGTCTTGATTTTCCAGCGCTTGACTGAGCTGCGCTCGGGTCTGAGCAAAGATGAGGTGGAGTAGGTGGCGGAGGTGGTGACTAGTGGTGGGGGAGGAGGTGGTGGCTGGCAGAGGTGGTGAGAGGGTCATTTCTTTTTTTTAAAATTCAAGGGTATTTTAGACATTTCCCATTTCATCATTGCCGGAATTGAGAGGGCCAACGCCAGAAATAGAGACTTTAGGTATATCGGCGCAATTTTTTTGAAAGTTAGAGTTAGATTGGCATATACAATAATTTGTTAAGGTCAAATTGGCTCTTTCTGAGATTGCAGGGTTATATTGGCAATTTCAACCTAGTGAAGGTTATAAATGTAAATAAACCTTTTATTTAGATACTGAAATTTTATATTCCCTCCGTCCCAGCCTATTCTGCACAAATTTCTTTTTGGGTTGTCCCAACCATTTTTGCACAAGTTGAAAACTTTCCCTATATGGCAAAAAAAATTATTTGATTTTCCAAAATTGCCCTTAATGAATTTGTCAATTTACAAACTTTTCCCATTCTTAAACACAATTAATTACAGTTTCCCACCTACTAACCATACCCGATTTTAATCTATTTTTCAAATTCAGATTTCAAACTACAACCACCTCGTTTAAAATTCCACCAACTTTTCATTTACTCTACCACCGCCCACATTGTCCATTTAAGCCAATAAGAAGACATTGGACACTGTAAATTCTCGCGTTCTTCAACTTTCTCTCATTAAATCATTCAACTCATACGCTCTCTTCATCTTTCTCTCAATTTCTCTCCCAAGTTCCAGAAAACCCTAGATCTGGTTTCTTCCCTTCCATATATTTTTCTCTATTCTTCGAATTTCTGCCCTTTCCACTGAAAATCAACCTTCCCATGGAAGCCTTCCCCTCCTCCTCCTCAAAAATTCTTGCCCTTGTTGCTCAAAATGCTATGTTTCCGACACCTATAACCCTTATGAATTCATTCCCAAAATAGAGATGGATGATGCCACCTCTGTCCTGAGGTCTGACACCATCGTGGTGGCTCCACCGGTGCCGGAGATGCATTTCTGGCATCGAGCTTCAGATCCAGCCGGTCTCGGCACCGACGGCGGTTCAAAGAGGCAGCTGTTCCTGTAAAAATGACTTAGAGTATGGCAAACGTCAATCTACTGCGACGGATGTCAACTCAGCTCCGTTTGGACTTAATTCGGTGGCTAGGTGTGTCGACTCGGTGGCGCTTTGTCCTGACTCGGTGGGGGGTCGTCCTGACTCGGTGGCGCCTGGTGTCCATTCGGTGGCTTACTGTGTTGGGTCTCAGATCCGGTCGTCGGCGAAGCTCTGCCGACCAAACTCACCGTCCGGCGCGGCCTTGAGCCTTGGTGGAGGTTCGACAGAGTCTAGTTGCTCCGATGACACATGCAAAGGGTCCAACGAGATGATATATCTCTTAACCCCGTGCTTAAGAGATATTCGTCACCGAGAAAGGGCAAAGAAGAAATCCAAAAGGGTTTCTTCGCCCCCTACTAATTAAGTTAAGTGATTGAATTCTTTCCGGGTCTAAATTGTTCATCCGTTTAAGGTTTTTGTGAATTTTTTCTTGATGTAAAATTCTCGAGTCTCCTTTGTGTTTTAAATTTCCATTACAGTGATAAAATAGAGTATTTCTTGCATAAAGAAATTGACATTTTATGCAAAAAGACTCTGTGGAGAAAGGCATACTTTTACCTGTGGGATGAGGTATGATTTTTGTAGGGAGAATTTCCTTGCTGCAACTTGTTCTCAGTAAGCTTGCAAGGCTATGCCTATAATTTGTTATTCTAATCTTGGGTGTACTTTAATACTAATTCAGGCATTGTGGTTTCAAATGAAAGATTGTTTGTTATGAGAATTTGGGATTGTAAATAAGCATACCGTGGAGTAGATATTCGCTTTTCTGATTAAGTTAAGTGATTGAATCCTTCCAATGAAACATATTTTAAGTGCGAAAGGAAGAAAAAATGTTTTTTAAAATTGCATGTTACAATAATTTGAGCAATCTAAAATGGAGGGTCTTCTTTTTAGTGTGCTACTCTGATTTATGTGTATGATCATTGTTGTCTAGGATTCAGTTTTGTGCCATTAGCTTAATGTGGGTTGCAATATGCAGTGATGGTTATTTCTGTTCTGACATTTTAGTTTCCATCTTTTGTGTCATTATATAATTTAAAGGTTTATAATCTAATGATGTTTTTTAAATTGCAGGTTACAGTAATTTGAGCCATCTAAAATGGTGGTGGTAAAAAATAACACAAATGGTGATTTGAATCTCCCTGTTGTCGGATGATAAAAAATTTCTGAAGATAGAGGAAGCAACATTTTGTGGCCTGGTGGTGCCAGTTCAGTTAAAATGATGTTGCCCCTGTTCTTGTTGATAAAATGTTGCTGCCTTTGTGTTTGTGGCCTGATGGTACCATTTGTGTTTATATAATGTTGCTTCCCCTGTTCTTGTTGATAAATTGTTGCCGCCCTTGTGTTTGTGGCACTGGTGGTGCCATTGTGTTTAGATAATGTTGCTGCCCTGGAGATTGATAAGTGCCATATCTGCATCTTCCCTGTTTTTGTGGCCTGGTGGTGCCATGTGTATTGATAAAATTTTGATGCCCCTGTTTTTTGTTGGTAAAATGTTGCTGCCCATGCATCTTCCCAAACCTGTTAGTGTTACCTTATGTGCTGGCCTTATTTACATGGCTAATTTTTTTAAAAAATAAATCAAAACAAAAGTTCGCTTTCATGTACACCATAACTTACATTCAACCGGGGTTGGAGTTGAACATTTCGATCACACCAAAAGCGAAATGTTCAAAGGCTTACAAATTATGCCTTCATCTTAACCCCCAAAAGGAAGAGTTACATGCTTGCATGATTCTAATTCTTAGAGCATGCATGAGTGGCAGAATCTCCTCTATTTTACCTACTGTGATTAGATGCTGAATGCGTTCCCTTACATCTTCTTCCTTTGCATAAAGCATCCTTGGCAGTGATCCCTCTCTTATCATCCTTTCCTTGTTCATATGTGGGATCTTGTAGTTATTGCTGCCTTTCACCATGATAATCTCTGTCATAACTGCTTAAAGAGTGATAAAAACTTTGTTAAGTGTCATTGCATCTCCCTTTGAAAAGCACTTTGCACATCTTGTAGCAGCTCCACCACATTACTAGATACATCTTCTTGTTGCATTGTTTGGATAGAGTTAAAAAACCCTAAATCCAATATATTAAGATCAAGGGAATTTGATGGCTGGCTTACTAAGTACATGTTGAAACCATATGAATTTGCAACTGCTTGAAATTATGGGTCATTCCATCTTATGTGTGGCGTCGCGTTGTCCTACTATATGCATATATTTTTGCTCATAAATGGAGGCCACTTTGCCTTAATTGTTGGTATCACTTCTTGAATAATCTTGGCCCTTATCACATCCCTGTTAAATATTGTTACTGGGACTGTCTCCACGGTCCCAACGGGCATGTTCTTGCTATTGTTTATTGCAACCTGCTCTTGTACAAAAGGAAAAATCCCTATTTTCCCATCAAATAGTACCTGCCCATCCTCCCCCAATATGGGTCTACTCACAGCGCATATGAACATAAGTTTAGGAATATGTGATCTATATTGACATGTTCTATATGACTCTGCTTCATCAGGTGCTAGCAAATATCTAACTGTTTGTTTACTTAGATAGAACCATTTTTCATCGATATAGATTATGTTGTCCATATTATTGAATTGCAGCTTAGGATTTAGCTTGATCATACAGAATACCAACCTTGAATTTTTGCATGCACTGGTTAGGGCTGGCTTGATACTATTTGTATGTTTTTTATGGTCTTCGTTGCTACCTCCCTTTGCACGTTGCTCTTCCCTATATAATTCTTTAGCTTTTGCTCTGACTGTTCTTCTTTTGTTTGCATCGAGGGATTTCAAAGCCTCCATATTGACAGTTATCTTGTTGGGTGTTGGACGGCCATCCATCATATGGCGCCAGTTTAGTTGCTATCCCAGTGACAACTGGAGCCTTGCACGCGCCCAGATTGTGCTCACAGTGCGTATTGAGACATTGAAAGGAGTTTCTGCTTCTTCCTCCTCGTATGCTCAATCTTCCAATTTAAATGATGCACCAAAAGATATCCCCCCACCTGTAGCCTTTGCTCGTTCGTTAGGTTGTTGCCCCGCATGTTGCCTTAGAAAAAAAAACGGTGATGAAAGGAAGATGCATACAATCAGAGGAGCAACCAGCTCCTTCGGGATGCTTTGGAGGGCTCCATAATATGCACTACCTAAATCTGAAGTTTCCCCCTAATAATTCACATCTTTTTTGTGATATTAGGGATTTTTTTGGAGATGGGAAAGAGATTGGTTGGCTGCTATATAATCTTCTTCTTGTAAAGTAGGGTTTGTAGTGGAGTAGTGATTTGGAACTTCAGTTTTTTTCCTGTGTATATATAGGTGGTGGATTCAGATTTTTGTTGTAATTTTATTAATTTTTCAACATTTTACTGTTCACTTTTTCGGATGAACAATAGTAACTTTAGGAGTTTGGCGCGTTTTTGACGCGGGAAACTCACCCACTGTGTAAAAAACTGGAGGGAAAGGTTAAAATAATTCATCAGCTTTTTCTCTTAATTTGTTGACAAACTAGGCCCAAATCTGACGTGTACTGATAACTGGGGCCCACTCAAAATTTTTCCAAGCCTTTTCTCTTTCTGTAGAAAAGTCTGGGACGGAGGGAGTACAATATTTCTTGTATTTTCATATTCAAACTCATTTTGGCACATATTCAACTTGTAATATATAATATTAATACATATATATATATAGTGCTTAAGTTAAGAACTACAATGTTTGTTCCACAGTTCAAGAAAATGAGAAAGTTTCAGGAAATACGGCATTTCCTTAAACTTATGGGCAGTCCACAATGTTTTTTTATCTTAAATATTGTAATTTTTTAATAAAATTTAAATATTATATTTTAAAAGTTAAAACGAGTAATATTATGTATTTGAATGTGAAAATATAAAAATATATAATATAAAAAATATTTTTAAAATTTCTAAATTTAGTACTCTCTCCGTCCCAACTTAAATTATAGCCTAATCATTGCACTGTTCGAAAAACAAGTTTGACCGTTAATATGTTTAGCTACGTATAATAACGACAAACAAAAAGTAACTTTCTAGAAACTAATTGTTACGACGAATTCAACAATATCACATACGATAATATTATTTCTCATATATCTATTCAAATATGCGGTCAAACTTTGATAGAGAAGAGTGTCATAAAATAAGTGGATAATTTAAGTTGTGACAGAGAGAATATGTAATTTAACAAGTGCAGTGTATAAGGTAAAAAAAAAAGTTGCATGTCCATTAGTTTATGGACAGAACGCCTGTCAAGAGACCTACTCCAAGAAAATTATAAGTTCAGCTTTTAATTTTATTTGATGTAACTGTTTTTTCATCTTTTATATTTTATTTTTAATATATTTTAGATTAATTTTATTTTTCATCACTATACTATTTCCATCACTATAGCATTTAAAATCATTCGATCAGTTTGTAAGATCTTATGATTGTGTTGGAAAAATAGTGAACTGCTTCAAAATAGTAGTAAACATTAATGGAAAGGAAATTAAAAAATAAATGAAGATGAAGTCAGTCATGAACACGACCCTGGCCTGTAGGTAAGGACATATAAAATGAAGGATTAAAAAAATTATATTGTACTCCCTCCATTTTTTTTTCATTGATACATCTCTTTTGGTGTTAGAATTGAGGAGACCCTAAATGAGTGGATGAAATTGAATTGGAAGAAGAGAAAGTAAAATGAGTTGATGTAAAACCCTTAAACTTACCCAAAATAGGAAGTGTCAATTAAAAAAAATACCACTTTTAATAAGTGTGACAATGAAAAAAAATCGGATGGAGTACTAGAAGAAGAGTTATCCATTGTCCATTGACTATTGAAGCTGCGTTGTTGATGAGGTCATTTATTTAGAATAGGAAGAAAATGATGGTCGTATTGTTGAGGTGGAACTATATGGGGCCACCCTGTCGAGAGGAAAATTACGGGAAGTAAATTTAAAATTTATTTTTTTTAACTTACTCTAATGAGTCCGTCTCTTGAAAGACGGTCTTTCCATAACTTATGGAAAGACCAAGGTTTAAAATGTAAATTAGAAGAAATTAAGATAAAATTTTTGGGTTGCATGAACCGGGTTATAAATTTTATAACTACTACATGTTTCATACTAAAACTTTAATATTGCAACTAAGAACTTTTACCTTTTATTATTCTAATCAAACCCCGTCTTTCCATAAGCCTATGGAAATACCGTCTTTCCTAAGACTTTGCCTACTCTAATATAGAAAAAAATTGAAATATTTCTTTTACTTGTCAGTCTCGTCATATATGTTTCCTGTCTTCGTCCATATCGTAATGTTTTATTGGTGTTGGGGGTAGATGAACACAGTCATGAGAGGAACAAGTGGGATGATGAAGAGAGGCATGATCTTTGGATTCTGATCTTTCATGTCTTGATCGAGCTTTCCTGCATATCAGATTTGAAGCAAATTGGAAAGAGAAAAAGTGTGAAAATGACAGAGAAGATGGATATGGAAACTTTGCTGGTTTTTTGTGGGAGACAGATTCTTCAAAATTATAACCAAGAATTCCTCTTTTTGACAAGAAATAGTGTTGTTTAATAGAGCGGTTGGAGTGGATGGGTTAAACATTTGGACAAGCAATCCCGATTTTTATTTAAAAACTACGAATTCAGTTGAATTGAACTATATTACAGTTACATTAATAAGTACAATAATATAATGAGAGGCTGTTTCTTTCAATACTATTTAACACCCTTTTTTACAAAACCCAACTCTTACATTAGTGATCGAATTGACAGAAAGCCATTATATATGAATGATCCTTATACGAACAAGTGATGAAAATCCATCTTTAACATAAACATTTGAGATATTAAAATCAAATCTAAAAATTATGTGGCAAGAAATCACTACACTAAAATATCCCAACTGGTGTAGCATTTTGAATCAATGTTGCTTGACCCGACTCAACCTGCAACTCGACACGACTCAAATATGAACAACATTAGAAAGAGTGACTCTCTCTCCTGTGAATTGAACATATCGAAGTACTAGTAACCCAAATATTCGAACAAAACCACGGGTTTATCTTCGTCAATATGAAGCTTGCCACGACTCCACCCTTGGCTTGATAGTTCCAAGATTTCTTCTTTAGATAAAATTTTCTATTAAGTTAGAGAGCAATGTCGTTTTCCTTACTCGAATTAGCTTATAGAAGTTCTTTGAACTGAATTTCTGCTCCAGTAATCTATACATTCTAAGACTAAAATGCACTTTCTCTACGCTTTTGTGGACCAAGGGTGAAATACTAAGAGAAAAACCACTGTTTATCCATTAATGTGTTTGAACTACCATAATTTGAAAATCCGGAACTCACAAACGAGCTTAAAATAATCCACAATATGAACTACCATAATCCACAACATGAACTACCATAATCCACAATATGTTATTCTCAAGGGATAAGTGCAAATATAACCCTATCTACTTGAGTAAGTGTCAATATAACCCTATGATATTTTTTAGTGCAAATATAACCCTAACTAGTTAATGAAAGTGCCAATATAACCCTCAGACCCCATTTTCGGCATTGATCTCAAATTTTCAACGCCGACTCTATGTAAATTGACCAAAATACCCTTTGGGCTAACTCTTAAATTGGGTGGACAATTTTGCCCTCGTAGTTAGCCGGAACGTCATAGTTCGTTGAAATTAGGTAGGTTATATCAGCACATGCAATCTTATTGGGTTATATCAGCACATTCCTAATGTTTGTAGGGTTATATCAGTACATTTCTAATGTTTGTTGGATTATATCAGCACATCTTTAAAACTTGTAGGGTTATATTTGCACTTTCACTAACTATATAGGGTTGTATTGACACTTTCGAATATTGAAAGGTTATATTGGCACTTATGTCAAATATGTAGGGTTATAAAAACACTTTTTTCTTATTTCAAATTAGTACAAATCTAAAAATAACAACTAGCTTTCTTCTTTCCCAATGATTTTTTTCCATTGCAAAATAAAAATAAATTTATATAAATAAAGATACTTCATTCGTTTCATTGAATTTGATACACTTTACTTTTTATGACTTTGACACACTTTCAATTTTCCTTCACTTATTTCATCAAAATCAAAACATCTAAATCTAGAGTCAGTCTTTTGAAAGACGGTATTTCCATAAGTTATGGAAAGACCAATGTTTAAATACAGGTTATAAACAATATAACTACTATACGTTGCATAATAAATTTTTAATATTGCAAATAAGACATTTTACCTTTTATTATTTAATTAAACCCCGTATTTTCATAAGTTTATGAAAAAATAGCCCCATACATCTAACCAGCTCGCACAGTACACCGGTTCGTCTAGACCTTCTCTTGAATTCTCAAAGCGTCCCGGATAGAATAAATCTTCCCCACTTATTTCAACCTTTCCTTCGCTATCATCCCAAAACTTTGCCCTAAATCTACTGTGCCAAATTCCAAAGAAACGTAGGGAGGTAGTATTACTGTAATCATACACAATTAAGGATAATTTAAAATGAGTCAATCTCTTGAAAGACAGTCTTTCCATAAGTTATGGAAAGACCAAGGTTTAAAGTGTAAATTAGAAGAAATGAAGATAAAATTTTTGGGTTACATGAACCGAGTTATAAATTTTATAACTACTACATGTTGCATACTAAAAATTTAATATTGCAACTTACCTTTTACCTTTTATTATTCTAGTTAAACGCCGTCTTTCCATAATTCTATGTAAAGATCGTTTTTCCCAAGAGTTTGCGATTTAAAATTAGTATGAAACACAAATACATCAAACATGATGGGACAAATTAAACATTTAACAGAAATTGGAGGTAGAGTGTGTGCTTAGATATGCAATTTGATGCGATTCCCAATTTCTCAATATTTATTTACTAAACAAGACAATTATTTTCCTACTTTTTGAGACTATATAAACACATATAAAAAGCAAAATTTCTATATTCCCCCATGTCGTAGTCAGATTCCATTCGTCCCTTTAAAAAACGCAGAACTTTCCCCCAAAATTTTCACCTGATCTGTTATCCCCTTTTCCCCCCGGCTAACTGATCGGAAATGGTGTCGCCGGAGAGCACCAATTGGCTTTACGAGTACGGGTTCGACGACATGGCGGCGGCCGATGGCAATTTTCCGGCTGCTGCGGCGGCTTCCGGCTTCCATTGGCCCATACCCGCGTTGAACGGTTCGGCTATTGTTAGGTAAACCCGACCCGATAATTTTTGGGTGTTTTTCTAATTTTGATTGGGAATCTAGGGTTTTATCATCACTGCACGTGCTTCCGTTTGACTGATTTTTTCGCTCTTCCGGTGGCCGCTGACTGGTGTATTTGCTTTAGTTTTGGTTTCCGTGTATGCATGCTGGTGATTTTGATACATGTGGAAAATTATGTTTTTTTTTTGCTAAAATGAAACCCGCATTAATTGGTTTTTTTGAGTTTAATACTCCAATTGCTTGTGTGAGTTTGAAAGTTTTGATCTTTACAGGTTAAGGAATGGAAATTAATTGGAGTACGGTTTTAAGGGTAGTTTTAGTTATCTTGCATGTCGTTTTAGAGGGTGATTTTCATCTGTTATAACATTCTTTGATGGCCTCCTCGTTTAATTGATCCGATAATTAGTGAGAGACCGGAGTTGTAGTTGAAAAAGGTCAGCTAACAATGCATTACGGGTACTTTTAGGTCACAGATTGTATGTTGAGTTGAGGTCAATTGGAATAGTAGTTGCGATGATTTGCGGAGTTAACCTGGTGATACGAGCAGAAAAACACTGCGAAGTTGGAACTGGGAGATAATAGAATTGCATGATAACTAAATGCAAGAATCCGATGAATGAGTTTACGAATTTTCCATCTGGGGTTGGCTTCTTTACTTTTCTCCTGCAAGAAATGTATGGTTAACTGAGTTTTTGAGTGAAATGTATTTATATTGTTTAGTGTCTTCCCTATTGCCCAAATGCTCTACTGTTTTATATCATGTCTTTATGTTGTTTAGTGTCTTCCCTACTGCCCAAATGCTCTACTGTTTTATATTGACGCATGAAGAGCTGTTTTTCTGTGTTGAGAAACTGATGATTTTTTGGGAGAAACGGGGTTTGTTAGATACAAGACATGGTTTTGACATCTTCTTCTAAATGGGATTTACGATATTTCTCCCTCTACCCTCTCTGACACAAGGGTGCATCTTTTGAACAATTGGGCTTTGTGTAGACACTTTGCTGGAGAGAATTGTAGTTTTAGTTGAATTCATGTGAGGAAATGCCTGTTGTTTGATTTTGATCTGACTTTCTTCTTTCTTCTGTTATTAGTGCTGAGATTGAGGGCTCACTTGGAGAATCAGATGGCCAGAAGGATGCTGGCTCCAAGAAGCGGTAAATTCTTTTTCTTTTTGCTATTGAAACTTCACAACCCAGTCCTGAGGTTTTTATTGGTAGCCTAAGAAAAGCATTTGAAGGCATTTGAAGTTGGAAGCCGAATGGAGCCTCCTTTCCCTCGAGTCCTCCACTTCTGATAAAAAAGTTCAGTTAACCTGTCTCATTGCCTCCTCTCTTGAGAGTAATAAAAGATTTAAAGGGAAGAAAGTGCATATCTTTACTTTTCCGTTTTCCTTCATTTACTGGTGAATAGTTCTGGGTAGGAGAAAGAATGCACTGACTGAAAAGTGGCACTGACATGAGAATGAAAAGGACAGTTTTAGTTAAAGTGAATTTACTCCTCTGTAATGCACATTACTATAATATGAATGGTTGGATTTCTGGAAAGTATTTTCTTGAAACTTAGCGTGAATATTCTGTTGTTTCCCTGGTGTTGCTAACTGATTTCACAAGCCAATTGTAGTTTTAAGTTTATTTTTGTTCTTCTGTAGTTCTGTAGTAAGCATTGGTTTTTAAACAATTTAAAACTCGAGCCATAGATTTTTCTTCGGTATAATAAAGTACCAAACAGACTGTTTAGCAGGAATTTGGGTGGAACTGTTATGCTGTTGACATACATCTGCACCAATTTTCTGATGATATCTTTGCTGCAGGCCGAGAGCTGAATCATGTGCTTCGACAAGTTCAAAAGCATGCAGGGAGAAACAACGAAGAGACAGACTAAATGATAAGTGCGTTTCTTTTTTTGCTTTCTGGTACACTAAGTTAATCTCCCACGACGCCTTTTTCCTTCCTCATACAAATGATACACGCGTAGGTTTGTGGAACTGGGGGCTCTGCTTGAGCCTGGAAGGCCTCCAAAAACAGACAAGTCTGCCATTCTGGTTGATGCCATTCGAATTGTAGGTCAGCTGCGAACTGATGCGCAGAAACTGAAGGACTCAAACCTCGGTCTTCAGGAGAAGATCAAAGAACTCAAGGTCAGACATTCTTCTACTTTTACTGTTGCACCTCTTGTAGCTGTATTCCACCTGGTTGGCTATTTATCCTACATACGTTAAATTTGTAGACCGAGAAGAATGAGCTTCGCGATGAAAAGCAGAGGCTTAAGCTCGAGAAGGAGAAGCTGGAGCAACAACTGAAGACCATGAATACCCAACCTAGCTTCATGGCACCACCAGCTATGCCTTCCCCATTCGCGGCTCAGGGTCAAGCCCCCGGCAACAAGCTGGTACCGGTCCTCAGCTACCCGGGCGTTGCAATGTGGCAGTTCATGCCTCCTGCTGCCGTTGACACCTCCCAGGATCACGTCCTGCGTCCTCCGGTTGCCTGAGTTTGTGGAAGCATATTCTGTCTTCCAATGATTTGCATTGTGATCTGTCTAGTGTTTCCCATTTAATTTGACTGTAATAGCTTTTGCTCAACCATGATGCTACCTGGACTTGTTGGATTGCTATAACTACAAGGCTTATTTCTCTCTGGATTTTAGTTGCTACTAGTTTTTGCGTGTAAATGCAATTAATTTGTAGCAGCTCCACTCTATCCTTGAATATGGCACCTTGCTTTTAAGAGGATAGTCATATCACTGGGAAATTTAGTGCTCAAATTTCACAAAATATCTTGGCTGAATGCGGGGAGTGTTCTTTAAAAAGAATAAAAATAAGCTCGATCATAAATCTGGTAATACTATTTATGGGGAGTGTTCTTTAGAAAATGAAAATCAATGGTACAATAGTATTTCTCTTCAGGAAAAAAAGCAATATAATGTACAATGCAAAAGTCTTATTTTGGGACTTTTGCACTCTCTCTCTCCTCTCAACAGTCTCAAATTTCACAATCATCACGCCATGTTATACGGTTCCTTCCGCATCATTTTATACTAGTTCCACTATTTTTTAATTATTTCTAACTCACTATTTATATTCGTAGATTAATTATTAAAATAGAAATAAATTAACCTTAATTGTCTAATAATATTTTGTATCTTTTACTATTATAAATAAAATTTATAGTTAGTAATTTAAAGTTGTGAAAATATTTATATCAAAAGATAGAATTAATTATATATTTGTTAACCACATTATAAAATAATTGAATATATAATTTTAACGCTAAATAAATTTATAAAGTCACAATAATACGTTAATATTAAATCTATATTATGTAACAAATAATGTTAACGGTATACACATTTTATATATGATTCAAAATAGTATAATTATAAATAATGTTAAAAGCAAAGTTAAATTGCGTTAAAAATGTGGCTGAAGAAATTTGCAATGCAAACATTTTATATATGCTTATTTATTTATTTTCTTAACAATTGTGAATTAACTTTAAAATAAAATACATTCATTTTACAAAAAAAAACTGTTTTAAATAGACTAATTATTAAATGGAATCGTTCTTCAGGAGAAGCCAAAAATTATTGGCCACAATATTGCCAAAAGTATTTTTACCATATAAAACATACCAAATAAAAATATTGGTGAAAATTAAATATTACAACATGACATTGCACGGGAAAAAGGAAATAACGTTTGAAAAGAAAAATAAATCACATGTGGCATATAAAATGGATAAAAAATACGATAAACAATGGATTAGGAGAGTGTTTTGGGTGACCTCCCATTTAAAGACCCCCTCCATTCACTCAACAAAATGGAGTAAAAGTAAGCATTAAAAGATCCCCATTGAGGAAAAATGAGACTTTATGCATTCATAATTTCATATTATTGCCGATATAATCTGCGCCGCATTCAATTGCGTCAGAGGTGAAAACACCGGATGCTTCTTTTTCCCAATTTTGGTGATTATGTACTCTAAATCCTGATGTTTCTTTTCCCAAATTTGGCTATTCTCCTCTCTGCTCCAGTGTCTGTATCCTATTGCCAAACATGGAGGTTTTGAGATTCACGGGATCTGACTTAAGCCAATTGATTCATAAATAAAGAGATACAATTCCATGAGAGTTGAGGTAAATCAATCGAATAAGGAAAGTGCAATAGACTGTAATTTATTGTTTTTTTGTAATCCTCTCAAACCTAATCCTGCCGGAGAGTTGAAACCTTGGGTGCGGTGGCGAATATCCAAATCCCATTTGTAAAAGAGTAGAACCAGGGAGTATGTATAACATGCCCATTTGGTCAGAGCTTTTACCAATCGAATAAGGAAAGTGCAATAGAGGGAGCTGCAATATATATGTTTTCTTGAGTACTCCTCTCAAACCTAATCCAACCGGGGAGTTGAAAGCTTGGGTGTGGTCCAAATCCCATTTGTAAAAGAATAAAATCAGGGAGTATGGATAACACGTCCGACTGCTCAGGGCTTGTACCGGATCTGTTGGTAGGGATAGCCGTTCGTCTACCGTTAATGAAGGATTTCACGGCATTCAGAGGTGTTTGTACCAACTGGCGAGCCGCCGGCGCCATGAAAACTGAGCTGTTTAAGGGTGTAAGCAAGGTTCCTCTTCTAATGCTTTCGGAGAAAGATGACAGCGACGAACGTGAATTCTATATGTTAAGGAAATATTTCCTTAACACTATAGCTTCTTCAAAAGGAAGATTTTATTTAAGATGCCAGTCCCGGAAGCCAAGGGTAAAAGATGTATATATGCACGATTTGGATGGATCCTTGCCATGTCATCATCGTCAAGCTCAATTGGTGAGATAATTTTGTTCAATCCCTTTTCCTCATCTGCAAAAATTGAACTTCCCAACCTTGAAACATTAACAGGATATGTGGAGAACCCAACTGGTCCGGAGTATTTCTTTGTAAAACAAGGAATTCTCTCGGCTAATCCATCAGAGACATCAGATTTCACTGTGTTTTTGGTTGGCCATTTTTTGTTAGGATTCTGGAGGAATGGAGAAGAGAGTTGGACGAGTATAAACGAGGGATGGGGTGAATGTGGAAATATATGTTATTACAAAAGGAAGATGTTTGTTAATAATCTTTATGGCGACATCTTTGTTTGGGATCCTTATAGTGATCCCGCCAGAGCTTAAACTATTGATTGGATGCCCTCAGGCAACAATGGTATAGATCATATGCCGTATTTGGTGGAATCCGGTGCTGGTGAGTTAATAATAATTTTGCGCAATAATTATGACTGGACTGACCTAGTGCAAGGGCCTACTCAGTTTCGAATGATGAGAGTAGATCTTGTAAAGATGGAATGTAGAGAAATAAATGGTATTGGAAAAGAAGCAGTTTTTTTAGGTGATAATATCCCAATCTCTGTTTCAGCTAATGATTTTCCAGGTGTAAAACCTAATTGCATCTATTTTACGGATGATTGTTGGCAACGGTACATCAGTGAATGCGACATGATTCTCGATGAGAACGATGAGGTTAGTGGGGGCAGGGGAATTCATCGTGTTGAAGCTTACGCGAATCTTGATGAGAAATTTGGGGAAAAGGACATGGGAATTTATAATGTGGAAGATGGGAGCATTGAAAGTTTCGATGTCGAATCCTTTAGCAACGTATGTCCACCGCTATGGATATTTCCAGCATTTTAAAATTTGTAACATTAGCATTGATGTATTTTTATTATAAACCGTGGCTATTTTTTGAAAAAAACATATTATTGCTAATATAATTGCATATTAGTGCCAACTTTATATTATTACTAGAAGTAGAAGGGTAGTGCCAATTCTACCTATTATTATTATTATTTTGAAGAGAAAATTTGTATCATTAATAATAAGAAGAGTTTACAAAAGGTGGAGGTGTACTCCATGAAGAAATGTCACTCGGACAAGACTTTTGATATTGCGCCAATTGGTTTGTAATTGAATTTTCCTGTCTAGGAATCCATCTAACTATTGGATCACTAATGAACGGTATCAATGATTTTGTATCATTTATAAGAATGTCGAAATCTAATCTATCTTCTGTCTTCGATTGGAGAGCATGGATTACTTGTTGAGCATCGCCCTAGATGATTGAAGGGAACATGAATTTTCCTATACAACCCTTGATAGCCTCTGTGAGGGCCATCACTTCTGCTATTGGTGCTGGGTATTTACTCCTTATATATTTTGCCTCACCGTACACCCATTTGTTATCGAATGTTTGAACATGCCATCCTAAGTAGATTCTACCTGCTGATGTAGCCGTATCAAAGTAGAGATTTGCTCCTGATAAGGGCTCATCTACGACTTGGCTTATTCCAACATTTTGAGGTCCATTTTTTTGTTTTCCACTTTTCATTTCCTCAATATAGGACAAAGACTGTTGGGTGGTTTGCAATGGTTCTGGGTCATGTTTTTCCCCGTGCAACAGCTGGTTCCGATGGTGCCATAAATATTTTAGCAAGATAGCCATAAGTGACATTCTGTCATTGTCCATGTCAAGGATTACATCTCTTAACCAAAGGGCTGCTATGAGTTGCTGATGTAAGTATATCTCATCATGGAGGCCTGCTTCAAACCATATTTGATAAGCCAGTGGACAATGGAAAAAGATGTGTTCTGCAGATGTATCCTCTGATTCACATGTGAGGCAGAATTGTTCCGCCGGGCATTTCCTTTGGAATAGGTGCTTTGCTGTCAAAATTTGATCTTTGCATATCCGCCATATAAAATGACTTATCCTTGGGGGCACTGTCAATTTCCAAATCTTGTTCCAATGGAATGACGGTCCAGCACTGCTACTAGCCACATGCCCTGCATTATCCAAATAGATGGAATTAATAGAAAGTTTGTAGCCTGATTTTACCGAGTAGTTACCATCCCGTGTAGGCTGCCAGGTCCATGCATCTTCCTGTTGATTTTGTGGTTTAGGCATTGTAAGGATTAACTCTGATTCTTCGTCATTAAAAATCTCTTTTATTAAAGCAGAGTTCCATTGAGTCCCACTTGCTTCCAACAGCTTATCAACAGTTATATTTTCTGGGTACTCCCGAGGGAGGGAAGTTGGTTTTGCTACCCCTATTCTTGGCAACCATAATTCTGATTTCACTTTTATAGTATTTCCTTTCCCAACTATTTTCCTGACTCCCTGAAGCAATAGATCTCTCCATTCAAGTATGGATCTTTGAGTATTCGCTTCTAGAATAGAGGATCTTGGGTGATATCGTGCCTTTATTAGCAATGCAATTGTAGAAGGTGGATTAGTTAAAAGTCGCCACGCCTGTTTTCCTAGCATTGCTATGTTAAAATGTTTCAAATCCTTAAACCCCCAGTCCTTCCAATCCCTTGGGAATACACATGGATGTCCACTTTCCCCAGTGAATTTTGCTCTTATTATCTGTGTTTCCCCACCAATATTTTGCATATAATTGGTGAATGTCCTCTATTAAGGTATCTGGCAATCTGAAGCAGGACATGGTGTATGTGGGCATAGCTTGAAGGACTGCTTTGATGAGCACTTCTTTTCCACCTTTTGACAGTTGTTTGTGCTCCCAACTTTGGAATTTTGACCAAATTTTTTTTATATACTCTAAGGATGGTGTTTTTGAACTTCCAAACGTGGTCGGCAGTCCTAAACTTGGGAGCAATTGATTGAAGCTTCCAAACTATGTGGTGAGATTCTCTATTTATTTTTTGGAGAACATTTATTATGCCATTAATGTTGTATTTTTTCTTATTTATACCATGGGTTGTTTGAGTATATGAAATGTTTGTATGATTGAAATGTTAGGGTGTTAGGAAAGTTGCAAATTTCTTAGCTCATTTAACATGAAATCAAAGAACATGGATTTAGAACTTCTTGTGTATAATGTGTGATGATTCTTGCTAGATAAGTATGTTAATGTGGATTGTTCTCATATTTATCCTATAGATGCAAAGAAAGGTTGAACCTTGAATGTGGTTTGTTCTAGGGTTAACCTAATAACTGCTTTGTTTGATTAAATGACTATGTCTTTGGTAGAAGGCTTGTTGTTATCAAACCTATGGTCCTTCGTGTGAAATGTTGTTGATGAAATACCTCTATGGTGTTGTTTGCCTAGAGTGATTGTCAACGAGGTTAGCAAATGATTGTTGTTTGTCTTTGCAAATTACTATTAAGAAGGAAAGAATGTTGATCTTCGAATGAGAAGTGATAACATTCTCCATAGACAAAAAATATAATTGAATGAGTGAATGAATCTAGGATCCATAGTAGGTTTGGAAGTGAGGATCAATTGCCCCCAAGGCTCCATTAATTATTATTTACAGCATCACTTAGTTGTTGTTGCATGATTAGCATTGTTCTCTTGCTTTTCTAGTTGTCTTTCAATTCATAATTTAGAACCAAAACCAATCCCCCCCATGATGTGCCCATTTTATACGGTTATATTAGGGCTTTTGGGATTAACTTTTGTACACTTTTGTGCTCAAAATGTGACATTTTGCCTTGAAATTATCTAAGGAGGGTTAAAAGTGACTTTTGCATTTTTATCACTTTTTAGAGAATTTTGTGTGACAAGGTAATTTGTTTGAAGACTTTGAAAACTTTGAAGACTTTGAAGAATATCTTTGAAGATTTAAAGACTTGGATTTGAGCTTTTTGAAGACATGAAGAAGTGGAGAAGTGAAGAGAAGAGAAGGATATGAGATATAAAAGAGAAAGAAGAAACAATACTGAAATTTGCGTCTGTCGCGACACCGTCGCGACTCACGATGGTTCATCGCGAGGCTATCGTGAGCACGTCGCGGCTCGAGACGGACGGGTGGTATGAATTTCTTCTTGATTTTTGTGCTATAAATACTCCCCTTTTCGTCTCTTCTTCAGCAGCTTTTGGCCCCTTCTCCTTCCTGCATTTTTTGGGCTAAAACCCTAGGTTTTTCTCTTCTTTCTTTTCTTAGTTTTTGTAGATTAATTATGTCTTTTAGTTTTCTAGCTTAATTTTATCTAGGGAGCAAAGGATTGAAGCTTCCATTTCTATGTAGTAAGAACCATTATATCTATCTATTTGGTGCTTTTGCTATTGTGCATTTATTGAGCTTTGAATGTTAATTGTTAATTGCATTGATGTTGTTGGGAGCTTGAGTATATGAATTGCTTGCATGATTGCTTGTTAGGGTTAGGGGAAAGTAGCTAATTCTCCCCTCTTTTAATGTGGAATCCAAGAGCATGAGTTAGAGCTTCTTAAATGATGTTGGTGTGTTGATAATTGCTAGATGAATGTGATGATGTCGAATTCGTTGTCATGTTTATTTTAGGTAGCAAATGAGAGAGGTCTATGAATGTCGATCGTTCTTGACTAATCTTGTATAAATGCATGAATTGGTTAAATGCTTAGACACGGTGTAGTGTTTATAAGTGTTGCTAAGCTTGTTGATTCTTCGTGCTAAATGCCATCAATGGGATACTCTTAGTAATAAGGGAGTCATTGGTGATGTTTGACAAGAGATGTCGAATTCACTCTTGCAAACTACTATCTAAGAAGGATAGAAGATTTATCTTCACAACAAGTAGTTGAAGTAGTGAATAGATTGTTTCACTCGTTCTTGAATCCTTTGTTATTTAGCATTTATGTATTCTTGACGCTATGTTTCACTTCACTTATGTCATATGTTGTTTGAGAATAGGAAGTGCTTTTATGATTGAAGTGTTAGGGTGTTAGGAAAGTGACGAATTCCTTAGCTCTTTTGCATGAAAATCTATGAACATGAACTTAGAACTTCTTGTGCATAATGTGTTGTGGTTCTTGCCAGATGGGTATGTTAATGTTAAGCCAAGTAATGAATGTGATAGAATGAGTGAATGGTTCAATGATCTACATTAGGTTTGGAAGTGGATATCCATTGCCCCCAAGGCTTTATCTTTGTAGTTTTAAAACCCATTTTCCTTAGTTTTGTTTGATGATTAGCATAGTCACTTAACCTTGCTAGTTATCTTGTCTTTTTAATTTCATAACTTAGGACAAACAACCAACCAAACCCCCCCCCCCATTTACATGCTTTTATATGTATGTACATATGTCTACTCCTAGCCTAATATCAACCTTTTGTGCCTAAACGCTTAGGAAGATCCCTCTTCTTCGTGGACGACCCCGACTTGCCGCTATCTACTTAGTTGTAGATAGTAAGCATAAAAGGGCTTATAAATATTAACTTTGAGAGGTACGGCGACGACCTTCAAAAACTAAGTAGATATTAGGCTTATATATACTTATATCTAGTATGTTTTCCGCTATATATGTTTAAAAACTTGGAAAGATCCCTTTTCTTGTGGACTACCCAAACTTTCCATTATCAACTTAATCGTAGATAGGAAGCATAAGTGCTTAAAAATATAACTTTGAGAATGGTATCACCTGATCGAAGAATGGACATGGGATCATCGAATTGAAGCCTCTCTATTATGGTACAAGTTTTTCTGGCTCGTAGAGAAGCTTTAATCTGCACACAAAGAACTTAGCTTATGGCGCAACGGACTCCACGAGAGACAAAAGGAACTCCTCGATGCATATAGTCGTTCGAGGGTAGAAATGAACTCCCTAGTCGCAGCTAAGGATGAGATTTTGGGATACTACCGCTCTCTCGAGGCTTGGCACAATGAGGTTCTCAAAGAGATCACTACCAAAGCCAGTTTTGCTTTGATGCATAAGTATATCACTGCTGCTGGAGCATTTAAGGCTCCCAGGAAGGTTTCATCTTCTTAGCCCAACGAGACCATCAAGCATTATCACCGAGAGGCTCAAGTGGCTCAAGAAAGTGTAGAAGTGGCTCTTGTGAGCACCGCCAAATTGGCAAAATGGAATGAGCATAATAAAACTTACCAACAAAGTGTAATACCTGCTTTAGAGAGGACCGTCAGGGAGAACCAAGACATCGATGTAGTTTCCTTTAAAGACAAGGAGAAGGTCGAGAGGGACCATGCTGAGTTATATGAAATGTACAAAGCAACTGCCAACAGTCTTCGAGCGTACGTGCTTTGACTCGAGATGGTCAAGGCGCCATTAGTTGAGGATTTTAAAGTTTTTCTATAGAATACCATCAATATTATGGAGCAAAAGCACCTCACGGGGGTTCCCAAGTACTGTGATGCTTATGAGGAAGCTTAGAGGTGGCTATGCAGATTACAAAAGGAGACTAAGAATGAAGCTTCAATACTCCTAGAAGAATTGGGACTTTGGACCGTGCTGAGACCCATCATCCCGAGACCCCTACCCCAAGGGTTAACTCAGCATATAACCCAGCTGGCGCCTCCAGCTGAGGGAGGGGTCCCCCCACCCCTGCCAGGGGCTCTTTGTCTAGAAGAGAAGGTAGTGTTGTTGGCAGCCGAGGCCGAGTGACTTATGACGCCGATGACGTACCTCTGGTGAGGAGATCGAGGCGGTAGATCCCTTGGTCCTTCGAATTCCATTTGGCGACCGGAGGCTACAAGCTTAGGCCTTTGATAGTTCTCTCCTTAGTTGTATGTAGATAGTTGTTGTAACTATATATATGCATATGTAAGTCATTATGGCCTTTATATAATTGGAATAAACTCCTTGCTCCTTACAATTTGCCTTAGAGCATTCAAATTTTTGAAGGGCGGTAACCTTTCTATCTGAGTTGAATGCTTCATTTCCTTTTTGAATTCCATGCTTAGAGGGCTATATTAGCCCTTGGAATATATTCAATGCATATGTTTTGAGCTTTTAATGCGTGAAATGGGGATCTTAGCCCCCAAAATGTTCGATGGGCTTTGTTGGCCCTTCGAATTTTTGCAAGGTTTGTGCCTTGGGTGCTTAATGCACTTTCAATGGGCTTTGTTGGCCCTTCGAATATGTTTTACTCAAATTTAAGGAGAACGATGCTTGATGCCCTTTCGATGGGATTTGTTGGCCCTTAAAATATATATTGCTCCGATTTGAGAAGGATGGTGTTTGGTATGCATTCAATGGGCTTTGTTAGCCTTCGAACATATATTGCTCCAATTTGAGGAGGATGATGCTTGATGTGCGTTCGATGAACTTTGTTGGCCTTCAAGCATATATTGCTCCAATTTGAGGAGGATGGGGAACTTTCGTTCCCCTTTGGCAACACATGTTTTAATTCTTAGGAACAAGAATTGATTATAAGAAACACGCTTCTATATAAAATTGATAAAAATCAAAGGAACCCTATCGACTCACAATACTACTTTGTCGAGGGTGTCCTCCGACCCAAAGCTACTTTAAGGCGGACCCTTTTTCACCCTCACCAAGTCTATTGGGATTTAGAGGAGTAATACCTCTTAAGGTTAGACACGTTCTATCTGCGCGGAATCGGTTCACCTTGGGGGGTTTCTAGCACATAGCTACCCCCCCCCCCCCGCCTGGTCGACTTCAACAATTCGGTAGGGTTCCTCCCAGTTTGCTGACATCTTCTCCCCTGGCTCTCTTCGGCTCTTCTCATTTCTCCTCATTACGAGGTCTCCTGGGGAAAACTAGACTTTTTGGACCCTCCGGTCAAAATACAGGCTGACCCTTTCCTTGACCCTGGCTCCATGGAGGGATGTCTTCTCTCTTTTATCTTTGAGAATGTCCAAGTCCAAGCAGCACTTCTCGTCACTGACCTCCTGTCTTTCTTTACTTATAGCAAACCTTCAAAAGGTGGGCAGCTTTATCTCCACAAGAATGGCCGCTTTTGAACCATAGACCAGGCTGTATGGGGTTTCGCCCGTGGCAGATAACTCCGTTGTTCGGAATGACCAAAGTATGCTGGGAAACTTGTTGATCCAGTTCCCACCTTCCCCTTCGAGCCTCGATTGGACGTCGTTGACAATGGTTTGATTGGTGACCTCCATCTGCCTATTGGCTTGGGGGTGGTAGACATTGGTAACTCTTTGACGGATCTTGTATTCCTTACACTAGCATTTGAATGGGTCATTGACAAACTGGGCACCATTAACAGTTATGATTGTTTGAGGGATCCCAAAATGACATGTGATGTTCTTCCCGTAAAATCCGATCACCGCTTTCCCTTTACACCGGTTAGGGCTTCAGCCTCGACCCACTTTGTAAAGTAGTCTACGGTCACAATCAGGTATCGAAAGTGGCATGGGGCCTCCAAGAAAAGACCCACAAGATTTATCCCCCATTTGTCAAATGGCCAGGAACTGCTAATGTTCATCATTTCCTCTTGGGAGATATGGGTGATCGGTGCATGCCTTTGGCACTGGTAGCAGGCCTAGATGTGCTTGTTTACTTCATCAAACATCTTTGGCCAGCAGTATCTAGCCGGAAGGAGCTTCTTAGCTATTGATCGAGACCATTAGTGGCTTCCGCAGGCCCCTTCATGGGTTTCACGGATCAAGTAATCAGCTTTGTGGGGGGTTGCGTATCGAAGAAGCGGCTGGAGGTGGCATCGATGATAAAAGACATCTTCATGGATCACATATTTAGGTGTCTTTAGCCTAACTTTCCTTGCTTCGATGGCATCTTTTGGAAGGGTACCATCTCGAAGGTAGCTAATAATGGGCGTTATCCACGACTTTTGTTCTTCCACTACCATCATTGTTGCTTCTTCCTCAAAGCTACACTTACTCAGTGTCTCCACCATTAAGTGCCCTTGGGATTGCAAGTCCAGGTTCGATGAGGTCAATTTACTCAGGGCATCAGCTTTGTGGTTTTTCTCTCGTGGGACTTGAGTAAGGGTATAATGGTGAAAATGTTTCAGAAGGGGCTTCACCACTTCCAAGTAACGTTGCAAGATTCTTTCCCTTGCCTCATATTCCCCCTTAACTTGAAGAACCACGATTTGGGAATCGCTAAGTATGTCTAGCCTTCGAACTCCCAAGTCTTTGGCTATTCGAAGGTCGGTGATCAGCTCTTCATATTCATCTTCATTATTCATGGCCTTGAAGTCAAAGTGTAAGGCATAGGGATATTCCTTCTATTCGGGGCTCGTGAGTAAGACTCTAGCCCCACTGCCTCTAGAGTGTGATGATCCATCGACATACAACTGACATGTCTCTTGGATTTTTTTTCGCCATCGACTAGTAGTTTCCACAATGAAATCTGATAAGGCTTGGCCATTAATGGCTGTTCTTGGGTAGAATTGGATGTCATGCTCACCCAGTTCGATTGTCCATTTCATCATTCATCCTGAGGCCTCCGGCTTAAGAAGCACCTGCCTAATTGGATGGCTGGTGAGCAATATGATCTTGTGACTTTGGAAGTATGGCCGAAGGCCTCTCGCTGCATTGACTAGGGCCAATATTAGCTTTTCAAGGGCAGTGTATCGAGTATCAAAACCATGCAATACCTTGCTTACGAAGTAAAATAGGTGTTGGGATTTTTCCTTTTCCGTTACCAGAACTGCGCTTACTGCCAAGGGGGATGCGAAGATGTATAAGTACAGATCTTCCCCCTTGTCTGGTTTCACCAGGGTGGGCAGGCTTCATAAGTGGTCCTTTAACTCTCGAAAAGTATTATCGCGTTCTTGTGTCCATTCAATTTTTTTTGCTTTTCGAAGCACATCAAAAAATGGAAAATATTTTTTGGCCCCCTTCGAGAGGAATCGACTGAGTGGCGCCAGTGATCCTGTAAGCTTTTGAACATCTTTGACTGTTTGGGGGGCTACATGTTGATCAGTGCTTTGATTTTCTTGGGATTGACATCGATCCCCCTCTTTGAAACCATGAACCCCAGGAATTTACCTGTTCCGATTCCAATTACGCATTTAGCTGGGTTTAGCTTTAAATTGGCTTCTTGGAGCCTCTGGAAGGTTTCCTTGAGGTCCAGTAAAAACTAGTCGAAGCCTCTGTTTTTGACCACCATGTCATCAACATATATATTTCGATGTTTCTGCCTATCTATTTTTTGAAGAGCTTGTCAACCAACCTTTAGTAGGTGGCCCCTGTATTTTTCAGGCCGAATGACATTTTATTATACCAAAATGTCCCCACATCTGTCATGAAAGATGTTTTCTGCTTATCGTCCTCCGCCATGAGTATCTGGTGGTAGCCCTTGTGGGCATCGATGAAGGCTAGTACCTCATATCCTGCTATTGCTTCGACCAGCACATCAATGGAGGGTAGGGGATAGTTTTCCTTGGGGAAACATTTGTTAAGATCCATGAAGTCTATGCACATTCTCCAAGCTCCATTGTGCTTGGGAACCATCATCAGATTTGCTATCCATTTGGGCTAAAATACTTCTTCGATAACTACGGCTTGGAGATGTTTTTGAACTTTTTCTTTTATGGCTTCAGCTCTTTTGGGGGCGAATGATCTCCATTTATGCTTGATTGGCTTTTGGGATGGGTCTATATTCACTCTGTGGACCATCAACTATTTAGGTACTCCTGTTAGGACGAAGGTGTCACATGAAAACACGTCAACATAATCATCCAAAAGGTCCTTCAGCTTCTTCCTTGTTGTGGGTGGTATCATTTTCTCCGCGGGCACCATTCCTTTGTCTCGAATGGCCATTGGCTCCGTGTTCGTAGGCTTGATTTCTCCATTCACCGAAGCCACCATGTCCTCCTTTTTAGCTTCTTTCAAAGCTATAGCCAAATAGCTCTGAGCCACCAGCTGGTCTCCCCTTATGACCGATCTTCCCATCTTGGTGGGGAACTTCATCGCCAGGTGATAGGGGGACCATATGGCTCGTGCCTGACACATCTAGGGCCTTTCGAGGATTATATTGTAGGGGGATACGACGTTACTCACTATGAAGCTACAGTCGATTATGACCTCCTTGTCTTCGTTGGCAACTTTAACTAGGAGGGTTATAACCCCTAGAGGTAGCACCATTTTCCCGGTGAAACCAGACACGGGAGAGGTTGTTCTCCTCAAAACTTTTGTATTCGAGTCCTAGTTGGTCGAAGCAGTTGGCAAACATTACTTCCACATTGCTGCCATCATGCACGCACACCCTTTTGAAGTAGCGATCTCCAATGATTTCACGGATCACCATTGGGTCCGTATGAGGGGTTCAGCTTGGCACCGAGTCAGCTTCTGAGAAAATGATTACTTTTTCCGGTCGAAATCATTTTTTGCAGGGTTCTCCGAGGGGCACATAACGGGATTGGAATTTGATCATAGTGTTCAATGTTTGGTCACCTACAACTCCATTGATGGAGTTGATCACCCGATTTGCCCCGTCCCTTTGGTTTCTGTCCGGTCGAGCCTCGACATCGGGGCGGATGCCTGCCTGGTTTCCAGCTTGCTCTCCGTCGTTTGCTTGTTGTTCTCTACCACCTCGATTAGCTCTTTTCTTGCCTTTACAATGGCGTTTTCCTCGCCCCCTCAAGGAGGCTTCTCCCCTGGGTCTTTCAAACCCTCTCTTGCGCATCTTTCGACTTCCTGCTTCAAGTGATTACATCCATTCATGTCATGGCCTCGCTCTTTGTGATGGTCACAAAATTTGGGCGAATCTCTCTTTTTCGGGTAGTCTCTGCCTGGAGGAGGGTTCTGAAATAGGCCCTTGTGGATGGAGTGTATTTCCATCAAGGACTTGGTTAAAGGAACATAGCCTTCAAAAAAATTTCGAAGGGTTTGGCCTTCGTGACCTTGATTATAAGGCTTTAGGCCATTTTCACCCCATTTGTCTCCCTCCCGCTTCCTCTTCGTGGCTTCTTCAATCTTCGAATATTACTCCATAATCTCTTGTAGTTGTTGCAAAGTTTCTTGTTTCTTTGAAACCAGCTTCTTGTACAAGTCGAGGTTGGACATCCCATTCATGTAACCAAGGATCACTCCATCCTCGGTTCGATTAATCACACTGAGGCTCTCATCCACATATCGATGATAGAACGCCTACATCGATTTTCCCAACCTTTGGTTATTCTCGTAGAGCTCTATCAGGGTTTTCTTAAACCTTTTCTTTTGGAAGAACTATCCCAAAATGGCCTTTACGAAGTCTTTATAAGAATGTAATGACCTTCTGCCTAGCTTGTTAAACCATTCTTGCGCCTTTCCTCGAAGGTAGCTTTGAACCAACTTGCATGTCAGCTATTCGTTGAAGTCCCTCGAATTCATCAGACTGAGGAAAGTCTGTATGAACTCCTCCAAATCTCCATTGTATGTGGGGAGCCCTTCGGGTGGTTTCACATCGCAGGGCCATCAGGTTGCCACTATTGCGGGACTAAATGTGGAGGTTGCGACTTGGCCCAAAGGCCCAATCAGCCTGTCAAGCTCCCTCGTCAAGGCATCGCTCGATTCCCTTCCCATCCGTAGATCTCCATATTGACCTGGCCATAATGAGGCATCGAAACTGGGGATCTGGTTCGAAGCCATGTATCTGGACCGTGATCTTCCCCCCGTCAAATTGTAATAGAGTTTAGGCGGTAAGGATCGTAGAAGCGAACCTTCGGTTAGGGCCCTGAGTACATCTGGTTCTCGAAGCCCGGAAAGAACTCCACCAGCCCGACTGTCGAGTAAGGAATTGTTTGACTCAAGATAGGAGGCCTCAAGATGGGCGTAGAGTATACCAGCGTTTGACACCGTTTGAGCCATGCTTGGGAACGTTGGTTGGGGCCATGTTTGAGCCCCAGTGCCCACTTGATAAGATACACCTGGAGGGGTCTGCATCCGGAACCTCGGTTGCACCACCAGGGGCATCGAAGGTTGGGGGCCTATCTGCAGCTGGACCATCCTTTGGTAGAGCATTGGAGGCTCCACTCGATAGCTAGTAGATCTGAGGGCTTTAGCCCTTAACACTAGGTCCTGCTGTGACGGGGCATGCCCCTCATAGCCCGAGCAGCCCCTCTTGTAGCTTCTGTTTGTGAATCCGACGTAGCCTCCCTGAACTACGGCTCATTCTCTCTTGGTCGACGAGCCTGACTTTGTGACGTAGGGGCTTCGGTGCCTCCTTCCCAAGGTTCGATGCCGACCTCCATGGTTCGTTGGGGTACCTCAGCTACTATCCGAGAAGCTTTCAGACCCCTTATTTATGAGATCTGGGCTTGGCCAACTTCTGGAGGCTTGTTACCGGTGCTAGAGGGGGTGGGTTCCAATTGCATATTGGACCTGCGCTCTCTCCTTGTTCGGTACTTCTTCGTCGGTAGAGCCTTGCCTTTTAGCTGCTCACTCTTACATATGTCGCTTGTCGTAGATGTGGACATAAACAGCAAGGGAAACACACATCTGACTAATGGTCCCACCGGATGTGCCAACTTGTTACCGGTGCTAGAGGGGGTGGGTTCAAATTTTCGTTGTCGTTGTGCCGCTGTAGGTGATCGAAATCTGCAAGACGAAGCCCCTGGAAGTGTCCGGAGGGAAGAGGCTTCGACGGTCAAGTAAGAAAACATGATTACATGAGTGTAATTATGAATGAATAGTTGAGTGTGTAGGGTTACATTTAGCCTTTATATAGGTAGGCAAGTAGGGCAACTGTTTTATTTTCTTGTGGAGCAAGTACTCTCACCTTGGGTCAGCCTAAAAGTCATTACCCAAAGGGCAATGCTACGGACTAACGGTCGGTCGTATTAGGCACTTGAGCCAAATTCGAATTTACAAATTATCAAGGGCCTAACTGCGCGTGAATCCCATGCACCCTGAGGGGCTTTCCAGAAATTTGCGTAAGTATTGGGCCAGCCTTAGTGTGTGCCAGGGACGAATGAAGTGCTGCCAAGTTGAGAGTGGACGATCCTGAGATTTTTTTTATAATTCTCGCATTGAAAATGCTCTTATTATAATTGAACCTTATCTTTTCATATATAGTCTATGGATATATATATATATATATATATATATATATATATATATATATATATATTCCAAGTTCTTGTCAAATCAAAAGAAGTGGCCAAAATGAGTCATATCCCCCAATGCTTCAGTTTCTTGGTCAAACCTGAAGAATCCTAAACTCCCTTTTTTCCTTCTGTCATCATTAACTTAGGACCTCAAAACTAGGTTTAGTTTACCATCGCTCTTAGAGCATCCACAATAATAGCTTCTTAAATTCATTTTTTTTAATAAGGAGCCCTCATTATTTAAGAAGTACTATTATGGAGTTTTAAGAACCACTCCTTAGTCAATATGTTGGTACCTCTTTCTTTGTCTAAATAATAACCAATCAATGAATGTCATTTAATATTACTTGTTTTATATTTTTAATTAATTATAATTTAAAATAAAAAAAAAAGTGCCTAAGAAGTGATCCTTAGGGTCCACTACCATTGTTGGTAGTTGGTTGTTACCTAGTTTTATCGAAATTCATGATATGACAATTAAGTAGTGCTCTTTAAGAGCATCCACAATGGCAGTTGACTTAAGGAGTACTTCTTAAATGTCACATCATTGATTTTGATTAAAAAAATATATGTAAGAACCAACTACCAACAATAGAAAGCACTTCTTAAGCACCATTTTTTTTATTTCAAATTATAATAAATTAAAAATACAAAACAAAGTATTAATCATTGATTTATTGACATTGCACAAATAAAGAGGTACTTACTCCTTAAACATGGAGTAACTTCTTTATAAGGAGTGGTTCTTAAAACTCCATAATAATTCTCCTTAAATAAATAGTGATCCTTATTAAGAAAAGTGGAGGTTAAGGAGCAACCACTTTGAATGCTCTAAATCTAAGAATGTTCCTACCAGGAGATTGAAGAGTGCTCTTTAGAATAAAATTATAATAAAGCACTACTTTCATCCAAACACCAATTGTTTCCAAGTACTGATGAAATTTGGTACATTAGTGGTTTTTTAAATAAATCATTCATAAATGTTGGGTAAAACGTGAAACGATTACAATGAGTGAAATTGACATTCAACCTAACTATAGCAATAACCAGCCTACAAAGATGTATAAATTACTCATAAATTTGACTGATCGTATGTATTATATTTTAGATGAAAGATCTATCGCCACTGGGATAATGATTTGTTTTTCACAAAAATAATGATCACTTGATAGAGAATGATGAATCACACATAATAATCACTACGTCATGCAAGGATCTTTTACAACTGTAGTACCACTTGATCCAAAACACGATCTTTCTTATCCAAACTGTAAAAAAATTCTTCCTTCTATCAGATCGAATGTTGTTTTAATGGTTGAACTCTAACGACACGGAGACAAGATTGTGAGTTTAAGTTTCATTTGAGAGTAATTTGAAATACTATCGATTTTTATTTTATTTTTTATTGGGTAATATACAAATATAACCCTATATGTTGGAGAAAGTGCAAATATAACCCTGAGTTATTTTTTAGTGCAAATATAACCGTAACTATTATACATATGTGCAAATATAACCCTAACAATTATACATATGTGCAAATATAACCCTAAAGCCATTATTTCCGGCATTGACTGACCAGGGTTATATTTGCACTTTCAATTATCGCATGGTTATATCTGCACTTTCATTATTGCAGGGTTATATTTGTACTTTCATCAATTATATAGGGTTATATATGCACTTTTCTCTTTTTTATTTAAAGCAAAAGTAATTGGCAAAGTCTCGGGAAAGGCCTTCTTTCCATAAACTTATGAGAAAATGTGGTTTAATTAAAATAATAAAAGATAAAAGGTTTTAGTTGCAATATTAAAAATTTATTACGAAACGTGTAGTAGTTATAAAGTTTATAATCTGATTCATGCAACCCAAAAATTTTATCTTGATTTCTTTTAATTTGCACTTTAAACATTGATATTTCCACGACTTATGAAAAGATCGTCTTTCAAGAGACGGACTCAAAGTAATTAAGAGTTAGAAATCCAAAACCCCCTTATCATAAGAAAAATTAGGGATAAGTGTCAATATACTATCTACTTGAGTAAGTACCAATATAACCCTATGATAATTTTTAGTGCAAATATAACCCTAACTAGTTAATGAAAGTGCCAATATAACCCTCAAACCCCATTTCCGGCATTGCCCTCAATTTTTCAGCGTTGACTCAATGTAAATTGACCAAAATACCCTTTGGGCTAACTCTGAAATTGGGTGGACAATTTTACCGTCATAGTTAGCCGAAACGCCATAGTTCGTTGAAATTAGGCAGGGTTATATCAGCACATTATGCAATCTTATTGGGTTATATCTGCACATTCCTAATGCTTGTAGGGTTATATCAGTACATTTCTAATGTTTGTTGGGTTATATCAGCACATCCTTAAAACTTATAGGGTTAGATTGGCATTTTCACTAACTACATAAGGTTATACTGGCACTTTCAAATATTAAAAGGTTATATTGACATTTATGTCAACTAGGTAGGACTATAAAAGCACTTTTTTTTTTTGAAAAATCAAATCAAATAAAATCAGTACTGTGAGGTTCCCATGGTTGCATTGCAATGCATGTAATCAATCTTTTCCTTATCCATTTCCAGAATTGTTGGATTCGGAAACAGAAGTTCTTGTAAATTACAGCATCAAAAACCATGGCTTCCAAATTACATGCAACATTTACACCTCCAATATCTTCAAATCTTCTGTTCACCACCAAACTAATCCCCTCAAGAACAACCAGAATCAGATGTTGCATTTCCCCGCCTGGATCCAAAGAGGAAGCCATAGCTCAGGCCAAGAGCTCCCTCTGCTCCGCCCTAGAAAAGCCCGTCAACAAGAACCCAAAACTCGCGGGAAAAATCAAGAAACCGAAGCAGCCCAGGTTCCGGGTCGAGATTCCGGTCATCGACGACTCCCCATCTTCACTCGTTAACCTTGCACTTCAGGTGTTTGGAGAAATGCCCATGAGAACAAAAGGGTCCAAAGTCAGAATGCTGATCATCTGGCCTACTGAATCATTGAAGCAAGCTGGAATCCAAGCGTTTGAGACTCTTACTGGGAATGTGGAAGTAGAAAGCGAGGATCTTTCTTCGGTTTACGACGCGGGCAGGGGAGCTTTGAGCTCAGCTGATGTGGGAGTGTTTTTGGCGCCGGAGGGCTCAGATTTGGCGGTTATTGAGACTGTGACTGATGATCTGTATCCTAAGCCAGTGGTTTTGTTTAATCCCAGATGGGGTTTTGAGGAGGATGGTGGTTTTGAGGGGTTTGGTGGCTTTCTTGGATCATTTGAGGTGGTGTATTCATTCATGGGGTTGGAGGTCAGAGGGATTTTCAGTAAGAGGAAAGGTGTTGTGTTTAAGGTTCTGAGAGAGAAATGGAGTGTTTTGGTTGAAGAGGATGGAGGGTTTAAAGTTGTTTCCAGTTTCAGAGCTCGCCCGTCGATCGCTGAAGTAGAGATTGTTTTGTATAACTTGATGGCTATCAACTCCCCCATAACCAAGTCTGCCAAGTTCTTGAAGGATTTGGTTTCGAACGCGACTGGAAAGAAATAGGTGCATTCGCAGAATTCGTGTTTGTAATTTTGTTCAACTCGTTAGCTTTTGTGTTCAGAAATGTAGCTCCTGTAGTTGGCTTTTTGTGTTCATCATTTGTTGTTCTTCTCAAGACCTTGCCTTTTGAGTTTGTGCCTATTAGAGATGTGACTTTGGGGTTCATCATTTGTTGTTCGTGCTTTTGTATAATGTTGTGACTTTGTGAGATGAAATACAGAATGAGCCAGCCAAAAGACTGTGATGGAATCTATCATATATCTAAACAAGATAATCAAGAAGATAGTTTATATTCTTTTAACACCAAAACTTCAGAAACAAGAAGCCACCATTTTGAACCTTCTGGGGGTGTAATTTCCTCCATGTGAGGAGAATTGCCCACCTCTACCCTGTTAACATGACCCTTGTCTTGTGCTTGCTTATATACAAACCGGCTGGTACCCTTTTCCTCCAACTCCATTTAATACTCTCTAATGTTGCATACCTTGATGAATTTGTCAGAGAAGTTGACGTACTTGGTCCATAGCGGACGAAGATGAGGAAATGCTATGTCTAGCCAAGGCTTTGCTCTGCCATTGAAGTGGATAACACCTGCATCTTCAGCAGCAGAAACCGTCGTGTTTTCTTGGTATCCTAGGCCTAGCATGTGCCAGAAGGGATCAATAACATGGACATGGCCATGGAATGCTATTAGGCCGGGTGGCAATGTTCCTAGCTGCCATAAACTCAAGTCTGATTTCAAGTTCTGCCAAGAAAAAGGGAACATCAGTAGTATTTATATCTTTCCCTTTTCAGTTGTTTGATCTTTCTGTCTGCTTTTTTGATGAATTTGTACTGCTTCCATCTGAAATTTAATGCAAAACATGCTACATCTTTTACTTATTACCTGATCAAGCCAGTGATGGTATGTCTGGCTTATGTTAGTCTTCCTCCAAGCTTCCAGATTGAAGATGTTCATGCCATATGCCCAGGCACATTCATTAGGATTAAAGCTTTCTGCTATCAGTGGATGAGAAAAGTTTAGATAGCTTTTGAATTTCTTCGACATCACAAATTTATCCTCTCCTTGGCATGTTTCTACTGCTCCATTCACTTTTCCATCCATGTCGATGTCCCACAGAGCTGAAAGATCAGTCTGGATCACAATGTCATCATCGAGGAAGACCACCTTGTTGAGGCTGGGATAAAGCTGCAAATGAATTTCACATGAACACGCGACTCTATGTATGTACTTAGGTTATCTCAGTTATCAGAAGTTTACCTCTGGCAAGTGAATCCTTATGTGATTCATCGGTGAATTGTACTTGGGACTGAGTGCTTGCAGTTTGGCTGCAATGACATTAGGCTTTTCAGTGTTGTTTGCCACAATAGCTGAGGATCCTCCTCTAAACTGCGACCGCACTTTTTGGTCCTTCTCCATTGCTTCCAGGACCGGGATTTTGCCCTTTGTTAACCAATCAAAATGGTGCAGCCCTTTAACCTCGATGATTGCAGGTGTCAAATGATGCAACGAGAACCAGGCTTGCATCGGAGAGTAAGTCTTTCTGTCGGTTATTATATGGAGGACGACTCTTTCAGGGCTCAACGAGTTTTTCACAAGCGACGATGCAACAACTGAAGCTGCAAGAACATTGTCCGAGGCCAGAACAAAGTGAAAATACGAATTATCAACCAGGGCCGGGACTAGCTCCGCTGATGGGAGCTGGAGCCGAGCATCAGCATTCGTGGAGTGCTCGTGAGCTAATCTTAGAGCAAGGCAGTACAGCTGTTTCGGGATGCTACTGGATGCTACATGGCGATAGAGGTATTCTTGAACTTTTGCATTTCTCGTTCTTTGTTCAAGGAGTGTGACCTGTGAAAGTTGAATAAGCAATTAAGCACGATATTTAGTTCATGTAACTTTATGCATATCCAAATAAAGCTGTGTCTTTTATGACTTTATCCTACCATTGCCTTAAGCCTCTGTGCAAATGCCTTTGCATCTGGCTTACTATATCGCGTTTCAGCAATGAAATCCTCGAGCGTTTGAGGGATATCGGCCCCTCCTCTTAGCTCATCTTGGTCTGTAGGGTCCTCAAGCACTTGATATATCACCTCTGGGACCTTACAGAAAATAAATGAAGCTTAGTTAAGGTAAATGATTCACTAGGTGAAAACAAACGACAAATTCCGGGACCAAGGAATTACAGTTGATTCTGTTCTGCTTCTTCCTAGAATTCTTGGTCCTAGCCTTTTTCCCAGGCAGCCTGCATAGGATGAACATTAGGCTAGCTCAGATCAGGAAAGTAAAGGACTTAGTCTCAATTGACAATAAAATGAAAATCATATGCTAAAAATGTGATTTTTATTCGAGCATCTACCCTAAAGCTACATAACAAGAAGAAACATCCACTAGGAAAGCCATTCTAGATTCTTTTACTATGATTAGCATTCACTATCAAGCCTTTCTCATCTTAAACCTGTTTGATTCCAGATAACTTTTTGGTTTTTCCATAATTATCTTACCTGTTCTAAAACACCAAATACCTTAAATAGTGAAAAGCCTCCTTTCTCAACTTTAATTCAAAAGAACGGAGTTTTTTGGCTGACTAAATAATCATTTACAGCAGATGTAAACCGGAAAGTTCATGTGATACTTCTGATTTCATAAGTTAACTTTAATTCAAAAGAAAGGAGTTTTTTGGCGGACTAAGGCCCTGTTCTCTTCAATTCAGTTCAGTGAAATTTCATCTTGATGCTATTTAGCTTTAGTTCAGTTCGGTAGAAAATCAGCGTGAGAACAGGGCCTAAACAATCATTTACAGCAGATAAGAACAGGAAAAGTCATGTGAAACTTCTGACTCATCATAACGTAACTGTCTCAAAAATCACAAGATTAACGTTTCTGCTACAGTGATTTCAGTTACATGCATACACTCTCAACAGGTAAAGACAAACTTCCTGGTCAAATCAAACGTTTCATGACTGAAATTCCAAGAAACATACCAATTGTAGAGCACTTGATTCCTCCGTCGATGCTATCCATGGCGTTTAAGACAAAGATGAACCGGAGCAGGAACGTGAAGATCAGAAGCGAGTAAAACACCATTCTGTAAGAGAATCTCCTTGATCCCACCTTCACTTTGATGAACTCCTTCAGCCCTTTGGACGGAAGAACGGTTACGTGCCGGAGGCTCGGGGAGATATGCAGCTGCATTGTAGCCCTGTTAGGATCAGCAAGAACCCGAAAAGCCGGCCTGCGAAAAGATGCAGTTTTAGCCAGTTTTCTCCTGTTCTGTGCAGCAGAAAGGGTGTAAAAGGGAGGCTATTTCAAGGGTTGGTTTCAATCACCTAACCTTGCTTAGCATGGAGTTTTGTTGTTTCAGGGAAAAAGACATGTTTTCATGTGTAAGAACATGGTGCAAATACAAAACAATGTTGTTTTTTTGGTTTGTTGCCTAGGTTTGCTTGGATTTGGCTCCACCTTAAGGTTTGAAGGTTTTGAATGAAGAAAATGTTGTTTGATTGGAACAGGGTTTCTGAATTGGAAAATGACTGGGATTCTGATGGGTTGTTGGTCTGTTGGGACTGAAAATCACAGCAAGATTGTGTTTTTTTTTCCTGATAAGCTTCTTCATTTGTATTGCAATACTACTAGTTTTTTACTGTGGTAAAAAAAAAAAAAGAAGCAAATTTCAGATCTAACCTAACTCCCTGATATTTAGTCGGGGTTTTCTTTCAGTCTTTCTGAAGTTTCGGGGATAAGCTTGATTTTTTCTCAACGAAAAACTACAGCATCTTAAATTTACCTGTTTGAATCTCAAAAGGAGTCCTTTAATTCATATACATATATGTATATATGAGACCATGTTGAGTCCGTCTCTTGATATTTCCCAAAGTTAAGAAAAGATCAAGGTTTATATTGCAAATTAGAATAAATTAAGATAAAATTTTCATGTTGCATTAATCGGGTCATCAACATATAATTACTGCACATTACATAATAAATCTTTAAAATTGCAACTAAAACTCCTTATCTTCCTATAATTTCAATTCAACCCCGTCTTTCCTTAGGTCTTTCCCAAGATTTTGCCGACCATGTTTATCTACCCTCTAGTTATGTTCAATAAAAATTCAACTTAATGCTATTTAATTTAGTTAGGCAAAGTCTTGGAAAAGACGTCTTTCCATAACCTTACCTTATGGAAAGATAGGGTCTAACTAAAATAATAATAAGGTAAAAGACTTTAGTTGTAATATTAAATTTTATTACATAACGTTTAGTAGCTATAAAATTTATGACTCAATTAATGTAATTCAAAAATTTTATCTTAATTTCTTCTAATTTACAATTTAAACCTTAATTTTTTTCACAGTTTATGGAAAAACCAACTTTGTTGAGACGGACTCATTTAGTTATAGTGTACGCTATTCTTATTTTTGTCATAACTATTTTAGTTTAGGGTGGGATGTGATCATGTGAGAGAGAATACGACCTTATCATTTTATCTTTTTATCTTTTTATAGTGACGTCTTTTTGTTGAATTTAAATATTGAATATAGAGAATAAATAATGATTTTTCTGATACTAAGGATCGATTCAAATTTCAAAATCTTTGCCTTTGCCTAAATGGAGGGACTTTAAAAGGCAAAATCTTGAAAAAAATCATATTTTTATAATTTATGGAAAAATAGAGTTTAATTAGAATAATAAAAAGGTAGAAAATTTTCGTTGCAATATTAAAATTTTATTATGCAATAGATAATAGTTATTAAGTTTATGACCCGATTAATGCCACTCAAAAATTTTATTCTTATTTATTCTAATTTATAATTTAAACCTTAATTTTTTCATGGCTTACGATCTTTCAAGAGACGGACTCACTTTAAAATGAGAATTGCTTTGCCAAATTAAGAAATTATTATTGAGGGTGAAAGAAGTTACAAGCTGCCGCATGTTTTCCTCTTAATATGGTAATAATGACATCGAATAATGTAATAATGAAAAAATTAATCATTATATTCGATCAGAGGTAATCCAGGAATATAATTGCATCCACTCATTAAGTGCATTTATATTGGTAAACGTTGTTAAATAATGAGTGCATTTATATTGGTAAACGTTGTTAAATAGTAATTCTTTAACCAATCTAGTAGATTATTATGGACTAATTGGCCTAAAGAAAGCCCAACTCCTTCCATAATCTACCATGCACCATTCTCAACCACCGTGGACAACTCTAAGGCTCTGCTGGTTATAGTCGTGCTTATAAGAAAGGAAAAAAAAATTAAATAGAGGGAGATCAGTTTCTGCTTTTCCCAAAAAAATAGATTTTGCTTTTGAAATAAGCGGTTTGTAAAGTTAAGAGATATGCATTGAATATTTAATTGGCAGCTTTTGTGAACATATTTGGAAACGAAAAACTTTCCATGTTGGAACATGTTAAACAACATATTTACGCCAAGAAGATTTACGGAAAAAGAAGACAGAATATTATGGTATTTGTGAGTTATGAAAATCTGAATATTCTGCTATATATTAGGCGTATAGACGCATAGTTGATTTATGGAAAATTCCTTCAAATATGGAGTTGATATTATCGAATACATGGGAGATATTGTGATAAGGAAAATTCATTTATTTATGGGATTTGGATATGATTCGAGAAGCAGATTTTGAATAGAAATATTATGGAGATAATCATGAAGAATTCCGCTCATGGCTATAAAAGGGGGACAATCACGGCTGCATTCATCATGATTTTAATCAGAGAAAATCTGCACACATATTTTCAATCTTTCGAGAATTGCAAAGAGCTAAAATTCTATGTTCCAACATACTTGACATGTTGTTCAAAGTTCAGAATCATATGCCTTAGTTCCTCGGGAGGAGAAGATCTAGCGTCGACGAGTTTCGAGGTCAGAAGGAGTCTGATCAAGGCAAATCGATAGTTGGGTGAGCTAGCAGAATTCACACGTTATAATTAGTAAAGATAAGTGTTTTGTATGATGTACTTGCTTATAAGCACATCAGGTTAAAAATTTTGCCAATCAAAGTCTAAAACACTTGACATCAGACCAAGTTAAGAAGATACTAGTTGGGAAGCAGATGACAATTTCCTACTTTTCGCCCTCTTCTTGAGTGTATATGAAATGATTGGATTAGATTTGAACTGAACTGATCGAATTTAAAGATAAGTGGGTTAAAAATAGTATTACGTGGCTAAACTAAGCTAAATTTTACCAAATTAAATTTACGCTAAATTGAATTGAATTAAAATGAACTGAAATGCTGATAAACTCTAGAGAATAGGGTCATGCCTATTATTTCAATATTATCTGAATTTCAGTTCAATTTTGTTTATTTTAATTCAGTTGAGTTCAGCTTAATACATACATATATATATATGTATATATGTGTATATATATTTATTTATTTATATCACTTCAGTACAATATATTTATATTCATTTCAGCTCAGTATATCTATATTCATTTCAGTAATGAAATTTTCCACCAAAACATACTTCTAATCTCCCTCATTTTTCTTCTATAATTTTTATTTCTAAACTTTTTATATTTATATTTATTTCATTTTAGTCCGGTATATTTATTTTAGTTTCAATAGCTCTAGAGAACCTGGTCTAATTGTTAGACTTGGGAAGAAATTCTCTTTACCTTCTCTTTGATCACGTTCTCTCTCTAAAATATTTTTAAATTTTGAAGATTTGAATATCTTCAAACTATCGAGTTTCATCTGAAACTTTAATTCACTCCTTTTGAATTTTAAATTTAAAAGGGTTTCCTAATTATGGATTAGGATACCTTTCATAATTCTAATTAAGGGTTTCACTCCAATTTCTCAATCTATAACAGTCAACATCACAATCTTGCACCTAGGCAATGGATGAAGAATTGGCAAGAAGATACGAAGGCGTGAGAATCTCGGAGAGCGATAGGCCTGCAAGCAAGAATACACATAGCTTTCTCATCTCCAGAGATAAAATTTGTCTAGCAGCAAAAATTTTGACTCATAAGAACAAATGAGTTGAATCAATGATTTCCAATATGAATCGTGTCTGGAGGTGTTGGGGCGGTGTTGATGGTCGTAGTATGGTAAGAAACTTGCCTTTGTTTCAATTCTACTATGAAGACGATCGAAAAAAATGTTGATGAAAACTCTGCTGGATCATTTGAGAATTGTTTTGTGATTCTCATAGTGACAAATGGAACATAACCGATCTATGAGGTATCCTTCTACGCCTACCTGACCGGCACTCAGGGCATCGTTAAAAATTCAAAGTGCTAACAAGTAGCAAGTCAAAGATAAGATTTGTATGTTGCTTCATACTCACTCCCAACTGCTAGAAAGCATCTAGTGGTAAAATCGGGTGTCGTCCACAAAGACCAAGGGGTTCTAAAGATAGTTTTGCGTAATTCACACACGGGTGTCACCAAGTGTGTGTGTGCTGGGAGCATAGAAAATGAGGGATTTTTAGTTTGAAATAGTTATGCTACAAACTACAAGCATCACGTAAAGGCCCTGGGGGCACGTAATTGATGTTTAAACCTGATCCTCGATTCCTATTCCCAATAACAATATTTGACTATTTTATGTCTTACCACCCGATGTGGAGAGGTTGATTCACCGGGAACTCCCACGATGACTAATATCCCAGTTACGCACCGTCATCAAACTCTCACGTCCGCTCATTATAGCTAGAAGGATGTTAAACCCACTGGTTAATAAACCCAACATCCATCAGTAACTTTAACGGGAGTATCATTACTCACCGGGAACATCCACTACAACAGTGTATGCTTTTACAACCGAGAACATTCATTGATTGCCCCCTAGAATTTTATCCATACTAGTTTACTACAAACACGTGATACGACTTTCGGACTAGACTACATCCCCAAGTGGATCAATAATCAATGCCCTACAATATGCGATCGGGCCACTCTCATAGTGTTCATAGCCTAATTCAATTAAGTCCTCTAGCCTAATTCAACCCAAGGATTAACATCCATGCGTAGTTGTCACTTCTAAACATGGCCTCCACATTAACCTTTGACCAAACTCGACAAAAAGACAAAATACTCTCGAATTCATTCCCGCGCCCAAGGCTAAATCATGCAATGAAATCAATTAGTTGCACTTTCTAACATCAAACATACTTAATCGTAAGTATTTAAACCCAAGCAATAATGAGAACAATAGCATAAAATAGATGAATCTAGGAATCTCTCAAGTCGATAGCCAAAGTATGCTTACAAATACTCCAAGTACTAATCTAAGATATCATAATTAATCTCATAACATTTACAGCTTTGTAAGCCATAAATGCTATGAAATGAATGAAGAAAGAGAGGGAGAAAAGTGTTTTGGATCGAGTTCAAATCCACCTCCTTTTAAAATCCAATAGAAAAGGTTCATATATATCAGGGGCGGTACTAGGCGGGATCTGGAGGGGGCTCCAGCCCCTGTTGGGATGAAATTTAAGGGAAATACGAGAGTAAAATTTTTTAAAAAAATACTTATCAGCCCCCTCTCTAATATAAAAGAAAAAATAGAAAATATTTTTTTCTTTTATCTATCAACCCCAACCATACATATTTTCTGCCTCCGACCTGTTATATATATAGTGGGAGGGGAGAAAAGGTTTATATCACTTGAGATATTTCTTTCACCTTCAATATGCCAAGTCAAAGCAAAAACATGATGGTAGGAACCGTGAGGCTTTTTCATTCACTATGACTCAGCAGAAAGATCCCATAAGCAAGTCAAATATTTATATATAAAATAAACAGATATTATTGGCAATCATTGTCATGAACTCAGAAATAAGGGCCAGAAGAAAAACACTAGCGATTAGGGGAGAAACTATACAGCATTTGTTTCCAATCCCTCCTCTCAGAATATAGCCATGGAAGTATTAGCAGCTTTAGTCAGCTCCCTACTTGCAGAGCCCTGTAAGAGAATGTTCCTCTCAGTCCACTCCAAGATCAAAAGATCCCTCCATTTTAAGGCCTACTTTCATGATCTTGACCTCCAGATGAAGGACCTGATCAAAAGAAGAAACACTGTGAAACAAGAACTGGAGTCCTCACAGAAAACAGGCCTAGTTCCAAGAATCTATGTCCTAGAATGGCTGCAAGAAGTCAACAAGATGGAAGCTGAAATCCTAACTATGAAGGAGGAGATCAGAGAACACGGTGGCTGTAATTGCATCGACTTTCGCTTTCTGAACTCCAGATACAGGGAGAAAGTAAGAGCAATGGTGCTAAAAGTGGTTGTAAATGCCAAGGGATTGATTGAAGCTGGCGGTTTTCCAGATGGTGTTGCTGCTCCAGTCAGGGCTGAGTATATCCCAGGACCATGTATCGAAAACCAATCAACGGGTGCGCGAAACATTGCTCGGGTTATGGATTCCTTGAGCAGTGACGAGGCTAAGAGGATTGGCATATGGGGAATGGGTGGAGCTGGGAAGACTACCTTAGTTACCAATGTGAACAATAAGATGAAGAGTGGCTCTTGGTTGAAGGAGACACCTTTTGGTGTGGTCATATGGGTTACAGTTTCGAATAAGATGGAAGAATCATCGGACTTGAAAAGGGTTCAGAGGCAAATTACAGACAGGTTGAAGATGGTGGTTTCTGATGATGATCAAGAATTGGTCAGAACTGCCATTCAGTTGCATGAAAGGCTTGAGAAAGAGAGGTTTCTCTTGATTCTTGATGATGTTTGGCATCCAATCAATCTGGATAAAGTAGGCGTTCCTCGGCCCGAAGTGTCACGAGGTAGCAAGATCTTGCTGACTACTAGGTTCGCAGAGGTATGCAGATCAATGATGACTGACAGGGTTCTCAAGATTGAGGTCTTGAATGAAGCAGAAGCTTGGGCATTGTTTCGCGAAAGCGCGGGAGAAGTTGTTGATTCGGAGCAGATTAAGGCTGTCGCGGAAGATCTTACACGAGAATGCTGTGGACTCCCTTTGGCTATATGTCTTGTTGGTGCATCAATGAGGGGCAAGTCCATGGTTGAGCTGTGGAAAGACGCGGTGACCACTCTTCGCCGGTCTGAGCCTGTGAACAAAGGGATAGAGAGTAAGGTATTCAACCCTTTGAAACTGAGTTATGATTCATTGCCAGATGACAGGATTAAGTCTTGTTTCCTTTTCTGTTGCCTGTATCCCGAGGACCATTTGATCGATGTAGATGAACTCATATGGTACTGGCTAGCAGAAGGTTTGCTTGATCTTGCTGATCACTCGAGCTTAGAGCACGTTAGAAACCGCGGAATCTCCATGATTGAAAGCCTTAAAGACCATTGTTTGCTGGAAAAGGGACACAAGAAAGCCACTGTTAAGATGCATGACATTGTTCGCGATGTAGCGATATGGATTGCTTCATCCAAATCAGTCATCAAGTCTGGACTAGGATTGAAAAGGATAGCAAAAGAAAAGGAACAAACCTTCAAGTCTGCTGAAAGATTCTCTTTCATGTTCAACAAAATACATGTTCTGCCTGAATCTTTCAGCAGATGCCCTCTTGCAAGAACTTTGCTTCTACAAGGTAATGATTCCCTGGAGAGTATCCCTGATGATTTTCCCGAAGCGTTCGTGTCTGTCAGAGTGGTAGATTTAAGTGGCTGCAGCTTCAAATCACTGCCTCGATCTCTCACTCAGCTAATCGATCTTCGAGCACTGATTCTTGCTCAATGCAAGTTCCTACAAGACTTGCCTTCAGTTTCAAACCTTATAAAGCTCCAGCTTCTTAATCTTCGCGGCACAAATCTATCGGCATTGCCTGAAGGGATGGAAAGATTGACAGAGTTAAGAGAACTAGACCTGTCAGAAATCAAAAGTTCGACAGCCATTAAGCCGGGGACTATAGCTTCTCTGCATAACCTGGAAGTCCTGAGTATGAGCAGATGCACTGGCAAATGGCTCTCCCAGTCCCTGATAGAGGAAGTACTCTCACTCGAGCGATTGATCTCGTGCAGTATATCTCTGTCGCGCGTTGATTGTAACATTTCGCCTGGGGATCCTGCATTCGACCAGATCAAGAAGCTGGAGAGATTCACGATTTATGTTGGCAACAGCCATCTTCGACCTTCAGCAGGCTTCGAGCATGAAAGCAGACGGAAAGTGATCATTCGCGGATTCACTTTCTCTGAAGAATGGACTGGATGGTTGTTCTGCAATGCAACTTCTGTCGAATTGGTTCGCTGTGAAGGGCTGAACGGCATGTTTGAGAAGATAACGGTGCCGATTTACTGCAAATCAGTCGGCAGTTTTGATAGTCTATGCAAGCTAGAGATCTCTCATTCTAACAGTACATTTGACCTGACAACAAATGGAGACATGGAGTTCGAACTCCTACCCAGCCTGGAGATCCTTAGCCTTCACGATCTCCCTAGAGTGATAGGTTTTACACGATTCGTGGAACTCCTGGGACTCAAGTTCCAGAAGCTGAGATTGATTGAGGTAGCAAGATGTCCGAACCTGAAGTACCTGTTCTCTCTTGGCGGCGCAATCCCCCAGAAACTCGGGAATCTGGAAGAAATCAGCATCAATTTATGCGAGGAATTGGAAGAGCTCTTCAAGTCTGAATCTCAGGCTCTCACACTTGATGCGGCTTTTCCAAGGCTTCGGAAAACTACTTTCAGAAACCTTCCAAAACTATGTTACACTAACGGCATTATGATTCAATGGGCAAGAATGGAGAATGTAGAAGTAATCAATTGTCACCGTTTAAGAAGCCTATCTCTTATGCAGAGTGTCAACTCTTCGAAAGAAATATGATGTTGTAACTTACAGATAGTACAGTGTGCAAAAGTCCAACAAAAGTAGATTAAACCAAGAAAGTTTGAAGAAGAGTTGATCATTGTACAAAACACAATGTTGTAACATCTAATAAATATTTACAAATCATGACTAGCCAACACATGTTTTTTATTCCATTACTTGCAAAATGGCATAAAACAACACAGATGTGCTTCTGACAAATGCCATCTTGCTTTACTCATATTCACCCGTCATATTAACAGCCTGCACAAAAATCACAAAGAAAATTAACAAAATCACCCCAAACCTGCACGTAGCCAGCACAAGCATGCACAAGAGCTGCACATAAAATTTGCACGAAAAATGCATGTAGCCAACACAAAATAGCACAAAAACTGCACACCGGCAGCACAAAATATGCACAAAAAACTGCACATAGCCAGCACAAAAACATCCACAAAAAGTGCACACAGCCGGCACAAAAACATCCAGAAAAACTGCACAAAAACTGCACATAGCCGGCACAAAAGCATGCACATATCCAGCACAAAAATACACAAAATATGCACATTGCCAGCACAAGAATGCACAAACAAAAACATCTTATAGACCTACCTTTAATTAAAGTCACTTGAAATACCAGGGAGTGGACTCTCCTCTTCGGGCCCAGATGTACTGTTATTTACAAAGTCAGATTTTTTCTCTGTCACCGAGTCTTCTCTATTATTTACACTCTCAGGCTGACAAGTATCTGCAATGGGGTGACCGGAATTATTTACAAGGCCCCCGTTGCTAATGCCTCCAGGCATCTCACCCTCATGCCAGCCTAGTTCCTCAATGGAGTTCACTGCAGTGCCGCCACTGGTCATAGTGTCTAAAGAACCAGAACTGCCGCTTTTTGTGACCTTTCTGTTTTCAGAAACTACAGGGTTATGATGCAGCAGTTCTCCATCGTTGGTTTTATTAATCACTTCCCTAAATCACCCAAAAAGAGAGATTCAAAACATGGAGAATACTCTACCGAACTAAATTACAGTCACGGTCTGGGGGATAGGAAAATAAAATTGATGACATACATATCACCCAACACAGCAGAGATTTTAGAAAAGAAAAAGCAGGTCACCTCCTACCTCCTAGGCTCTCCTACTATCTTCTACCTTCAAATCTCAAGCAAAAGATTACCAAACTGTAGCCTCTCCAACCAAACTACTTCTCCACATAAAGACATAGATAAGAGACAACGTAACACAATCAACAAAGCCCAAAAAGTGTTCAAAAGAGAACTAGCAAAGCATCTTAGCAGACCTTCCAGGTTGGAACTTGGGAGCTTGAACATAATCAAACACTGGGACTAACTCCTTACGGCTCACTTCTATCGCACGAGTAGGGATTCTTTCAATCTCAAACTCCCCACTTAAAGAAGCTTCATTGCCCATATGCCTGCCATCTATTGTCATGGCATGAAAATACACCTGTCAAGATACATCACACTAATAAATCTCCATAATAACCAATATATTACAGAGGGACCGTAAGAAAATAGATTACCTCCATAATAATCTCCATATTAACAATACATTCACTCGTAAGAATATAGATTACCTCTGCTTTTGTCCACAGAGGGACCTGTGGAGGATGCATTACCAGCTCTGCTTCAGATATGTACATCTGGTATCTTTCCTCTGAAGCAATCTTATCTTTCGTAAGTGTGTCCCTGACCTCAGAAGAGACACCTTTCTTCTTTCCCATTCCTTCAGGATATACCTTCCTGCTATCTGAATATCCATTCTCACCATATATGTCAATGTTCTCCTCTCGCTCTTTACGATTATGTTTCTCATGGATATTCCACTTTCTCATTGCTTCAATCACTAATCTTGAATCACTGTCAACAGATGAATCATATGCAACGGGCACCCCTTGCACGGACATCATGGAATCTGAGCCAGAAGGAACTCGCATCTCGTATTGCACTAAGCAGCCAGGAGATGAGAAAACCAGCATGTGACAATTAGTCTTCAAAAAGCTAGTATCTGGATACAAATAACTGCCTTTGCAGTAATGGAAGGATGCTGCAACAACCCCGCACAGATTATTTGCCCTTCCTGTTGCAGCCACAGCAGCACCAGTTACAGTGTTCCTCCAGCCATTATTTCCACTTCTTATTCTGCTCACAACAGAGAGTGTAACTGGAGATGCAGAACCAACCATCATTCCGGAATTTAATGATGAATAACTAGCAGTTCTTGTTAAAGTACCATATCCACTGGCATTTGGACCTAAAAGGGGTTCAGGGTAAGAATGCCCTTCTGACCCACCAAAAGGGGAAATCGCAAAAAGATGACTCGTCCTTCTTGAAGAGCTAATCATGATCCATTCACTATCCCGGCTAAAACTGATGTCCTGTATTAACTGAAAATTTGACATAAAAAATAAGGCAAGTCAGATATTGCCACCCCTATCATGGGACAAGCAAGCAATAAAAGAATACTCCAGCAAAACTCAAGTGCTCACAGCATTAGTGAAACCACGCTGCAGCCTGTAAAGATGCACATAAGAGGTTCCAGAACCATCTTGGGGCATAATTCGGAAAACATTGATGTTATGACCATGGACTGAGGCTGTCACAAGAAGAGTGCCACTAGGATCAAAGCACAATGAAGAGATTGGGCTTTTATGAGCTCTAAACTGCGAGATAACAGTCTTCTGAACTGTATCCTTCACAATCACCTGCCAACAAAAGTTGGAGGAATTATGACAACAATATCCTAAACGAACTTAGATCTGTTTTTCCACAAAAACTATATGAGTACTTAATGCACAATCCCATCATCAAATAATAAATACTGATCCTATTTCTATATCTGGCATAATTATGATTGAATGACTGAATAGCTAATTAAATGTGCAAGTCAAGAGCAATTAAATGGCTGCAATATTTAAAAATGTAATTTCACTGTCATATATATAAGAATGAGAGAACATACCATTCCAACATTTTCGGCATCATCTGATTGCCCATTAACCACTCCGGGCACAGTCGCACGAGTATTCCCAGACTGTGAATTAGTCCCATCAGGTAACAGCTCAGAGTAATACCTGGAGAGCTTTTTATATCCCATATCTCCAAGAGTCATAATTCCAGTAGCTAGATGTTTGCTTGATTCTCTGGCATAATGCGCAACCAGACTTCCATTTGATATAGGCTCTGAGAAACTAGCAGCAGCAGTAAGTTCTTGTGGGCTTAAACGTCCAGAATTTGAAATATCAACTGGACTCCCACTATAAGCCAGCCAACGAGGGCCAACTGCAAGAGGACCAAAACCAACACCAAATCCACAGCCCACAGGAACGGGATTCGTGAGAATATTATGCTCCATTTCCAATGTTGCCGCATCAAAAATATGTATCTGAGACAAAAAAAATATATATAATGATTAACACAAAGACGGAAACATTAACCACAGCCCCTTAATAAAAGAGGAAGTACCTGTGATGCTTGTAAAACAGCTATAACTCGAGAACTGCATCTGACTAAATGAACAATTGACCTGAACTTCAGCATATCCACATAGGAATGAGATCTCATTGAATAGAATTGAACAACAGTGGGCATAACAGTGCCATTTGGTAACTCGTGGCCACCCTGGGTGGTTCCATTATAACGAGCAGATTCTGGAACGCTACTCCCTCCTGGGAAGCCCCCATCAGCACATATTATCATCACAGGACGACTATCAACAAACTTATCCTTGGACTTCTTTGATGCCAACAGCTTAGGTAATATTTGCATAAATGAAACAGGACCATCTCGCCTGGATACCACATTGCTCACATTGTTCACGTCATCAACATCCCAAACCTGGAAACCATGAGGATATCCAAGCAAAAGAACTTGTCTGGAGACACAACCATCACATTCTAGCTTGTCAAAAGCAGCCCAGTGTACCTACAGTAAGAAGACACAAGTCATTGTCACTATTAGATCAATATTTAGGCATTGAATTTTAATTCCCATATCAAATATATAAGGTAAAGATCCCTACAAATGAACAAACAATATGCTGCAAACATGAACTTTGTTTCTGCTAGTGGTACTACTTAGAGATCACAGCAACAGACTATCATTATGAACTTGGCTTCACATAACCACTTCCACTGTTAAGACACGCAGGGACAAAATACAACAGAAGACCGTGATTTTCCATTGGAGTGCAAATGAACCTAGTCTGTATGTAAAAAACCAACTCAATCTATGGACAGTCCAAAGACACGAGGAACCTTATGGAAAGATAATAATTCCAAGTGAGTTCACATGAAAATCAGTAAAATGAATACTACACAACCTCTGGGATTAATTAATTGCACCAAGACCGTTAACCTGGATGGTATGAGATTCATGACCTAAATGACATAAATGGATTACCAGCTGCAAATCCGACAAACCAGAACCAGTTGTGGAATCGAACAAACTGATAGGGTTGGCAATTAAGACACGTCATTGGCAATTAAGATACAGACACTAACCCAATAATCCTAGTCAAGTGAAGATAGACAAGCGACATATTCAATGAACAAATCAACAAATACAAAATCGCTAACTATAACACTGCTTCTCACAAGCGACAAATATTTCCTTTTAGCCCAACGGTTCCACGTCATCATCTTCTTCCCCAACTGTTTTGAACTATTAAAAGTATCAAGCTCAGCAGACATAGACAAAGTTGCCGATCGGTTTAGGATTAAAGGGTAAAAACCTGAAACTGTAATTTTCCAACTACCTTTCTCAAGTGATTAACAGCAACAAACATTTGTCTACCACTATGTGATAGGGGCTATATACACATATGCCATGTCTCATATTCATGTTATATCAAAGCCATTGTTATCTACATTAAAACACCGTCTATCACAACTTCCATACTACACTTACAAGATATCAAACACAAGAAAGTAAGAGCGATGAGAAAAAAATTTAATGTGCAGACACAGGGACATAACCCTAGATACTATATTATCATGCATGGAACCTATTGCCCGACTTAACTATTCAAAAATCTCTACCACCCAAAAAAACAAAGATCTTCTTCAATGTTATACTGTAGGTTCATTTAGGACGTAAAAGCATTAAATTGGCAATCTGACAGATCTTAGAAGAAACATGCATCCCACCACTTCTTGAAGCAAAAAATCTATCTATGGAACTAAAACCACTCAAGTAAACATCCAAGAACTATAGAATGAAAATCCCACATTACAAATTCCATAAGAAAACTTGATTAATCAAAAAACGCAACAGACTTCTCATTCTTGGAAAACAAAAATCGAAACTTCCTAGAGGGTGAAACCAAACACTAACATAACAATAATCTCAGCTCAAGAGCACCTGCTTCAAGAAATCACAAGCAAGCTCCAATCAAAATCATGTCACCTAAACAAACTCTCATTCCAACATAGCACTGAAATATCCAACCAACAAAACATAAAACAACAGTTCCTCACCTGATCACGAGTAGAGTCCGAATCTCTGTCCACGATAGCAGAAGCAGCAGACGCAGCAGACTTCACCGATGAAGCAACACTAGAAGCACCAGAAGAAACAACCCTGAAGTACCCCGAAAGAGCCCGGAATGAACTAGGTATGATCCCTCCTCCCCCTCCCCCACCACCACCACCCCGCCCAGCCCCGGGCTTCTGCACATCACTCCTCATCCCCAATGATAAAAGAAAACTTAAAGACTTTGTTTTCTCCGCACCGCTGATCATAAGTTCCCCATAACGCTCCCCTTATATACTACTGCAAACTGTAAATAAAAATTATTTTCTTTTCATCGAAGCTCACAGGTGTCTTCATCAAAAGCTTCCAACTCAGAAAAAAACACACAGTCACACAGTACTAGAATTCAAATTCTTTCTGAAACTTTCCTCCAGCTGTATCCTCCAACTGAATTCTTCCGCACCAACTAATACTTCCAAACCGCAACAACAACAAATTATTTTCAAAAACTTTTTTTTGTTGTTTATCCGATGATGACGATCATAGCAGTAGCTTTTTTTTTCCTGTAATTTTCTTATGCACCAAAAGCTCAACTACTCGGATCAAAGAACTGGATTCTAGCAACTAACAGTAACAATAATAAGCAATAAAGAATTTGTACAAAAAATGAATTAAGGAATTTTGGGAGTAAATATACAAGAGAAATTTGAATAGTTAGGGTTTGTCTCGCAGAGAGAAATTATGGAATTTGGTGAAGAAGCGGGAGAGGGGAGGTTGAGGGATCAGATAATGAGTGGGGGCGAAGAAACAATTAATATTTCCTTGATTACACGTCTCTTTCTTTCTTTCTTGTGAAAACAAACTTAATTTTAGTTTTCGGAGTTCATTAATCATAATTAATTTATTTATTGATCATTTCATGATTAATTCATTATCGTATTAAAAATCCTACTGGTCCTTTTTTTTTTTTTTGCAAAATATTGAAAAAGACATGGTTTAATTAGAATATTAAAAGGTAAAAGGTGTTAGTTGTAATATTAAAATTTATTATGCAACGTTTGGTAGTTATAAAGTTTATAACTCATGCAACCCGAAAGTTTTATCTTCATTTCTTCTAATTTACATTTTAAACCTTGATTTTTTTTATGGATTATGGAAAAACCATTTTTCAAGAGACAGTCTCACTTCTTTTTCTCCTGTTTCAGGAAAATGGGAAAATAGTAACTTTTAAAGAGCTTATTGATAATAGTAACTTTTTCTTCGGTCTCACAAATGGTAGCTTAGGGATAGACCCATAATTTTTTACTTTAAAGGTTGTAAGTTTATATAAAATTTAACTATTATATTTTAAAAGTTAAAATAAGTAATAATGTACATTTGAATGTGAAAATATTAAAATATATATAATGTAAAAAATATATTTTTAGATTTCTAATCTTATTAGGTAATTTAACAAATACCGTGTATAAATAAAGAGTAAAGTTCATTTATACCCCAGTTTCTTGTTTAGTGCACATACACCCCTCCGTTTTTCGAAAGTGCGTATATACCCCCAGTTCCTTTTTGTGCACATATACCCCTCAGTTTTTCAAATGTCGATCTCTGGCTATAGGAGTATATGTGCACTTTCAAAAAACGGTGAGGTATATGTGCACTTTCGAAAAATTAAGAGGGGTATATGTGCACTTTCAAAAAACTAAGGGGTATGTGCACTGAACAAAGAAATGGGGGCATGAATGCACTCATAAATTTTATTAAAAAATACATGATAGACTACCTGTTAGGAGACCCCCTCATTTTAAAATTAATATTTATTTAAGCGGTTATGTTACTGAATAATTGTGAATCTGTCTCCATACAACAATTTTTTTTAGATTAGATTGTTATGTTAATGATCATCACTCGATTTAGTTATTCGAATCTTTACTTTTCCTTGATTGGTTGTACATATCGTACTTACATAATTTTGTTTGTGTTTTTGTATTAGGATTTTTATTAATTTGAATGAGTCACATATGTATTTTGAAAGGTGTTCACCGTTTGAAAAATATAGATCGGCCTTTGAATTAAGCGATGTTGCAGTTCTTGAAGATCTCTGTTAGGATAAGTGATTGATAAATGATACACTCATCTCTACTAAGTGATCATAATTTTCACAGGAAGCGGGTTAGTATCCTGATGGATATATTATAGTTTTTATTGAATTTTTGTAATAGTACATAAGATTGGTTTGATTAACATGTGATATAGGTATCCTTGCAATAAATTAATTATTGATAGAGGCTAGTTCAGTTTAATGTAAATTCCAATAGTCATTGCTAGGCATTTTCCACCCTATATAAACGGTTATTTTCAAAAAAAAAATGACGTATAATGTAGTTATTATTTCCTTCACATGTGAAAATTATGACCACTTAGCAGAGAAAATCATATCACTTATCAATCACTTAGCCTAATAGATATCTTCATAAACTACAACATCGCTTGATTCAAAGCATGGTATATGTTTTCTTCCATCACATATGGAGTAAGATTTTGCAGTTACTCTTCTTGATATGGATTTTTTTGAGTTAAGTATATGACTCTATATTTTGGTCGAAAGTGCCAATATGACCCTGTAAAATTCGAAAGTGCGATTATAACCCTATTATTTACTCGAAAGTGTCAATCTAACCCTGGAAACCTTAATTTGGCCGGAATTTCGTAAATTTATTATTATACCCCTGGTTTAAAAAAATAAAAAAAATTCAGGAAAAGTGAAAGGACAATTATACCCTTTTCTTCTTCTTCTTCTTCTCAGATTCAATCTTTTTTCTTCGATTCAGTCTTTTTTCTTCTTGGGTCTTTTTTTCTCTCCGCCACCAGCCTATTTAGTATCCAACCCATCTACTATCATCGATGTTTATTGTCTCCATTTGATTAATTACTCAAACTATAGTCTATCTTCTCCGTCAACAGTGAATCACCTCGCCGTCATTGCTTATTCTTCTTCTCTTTGTTTGCTTCATCTTTTGTCGTTGGTCGGTGGGTGGCCATGGGTTTCACCGGGTGGGCTAGGTTTAGGCGGAGGTGGCTAGGGTTTGGTGGGGTGGGCTAAGTTTAAGCGGCGGTGGCTAGATAAAGGTAGGGTGGCTATGGGTTTGGTGGGGGGGCTTGGTTTAAGCGGCGGGCCGGTGGCTAGGTTTTCAGCGATATGTGTACCTGGAGATTTGATTCTCCGGTGATTTTCCTCCCCATGTCGGTATGGGAAACGGTCTGGTGTTTGTGGGCCCACCGGTAGAGTGAAAACTACACTCCTTGGAGGTGAGTTGGAGGCAATTTCAGTCGGTGTTTGTAGGCTAGGTTCAGGTGGAGGTGAATTGGAGACAATTCCGACCGCCACCGGTGGCTGTGGAGCGGCGGAGATGCAGCGGAGTTGAGGTGGTGTTGCGCAGCCAGAGTTGGCTGGACGGTGAAAACAAGGGCAGAGAAAAATCCCAAGAATGATGATCAATACTTGCCTCTGTTTGTTATTGTCGATGATAGTGGAAAGGTTGGTCCAGTTGTTGATGGTGAGGTTGTTGTGATTGTCAACTTCCATTCAGATCGCATGAATATGCTTACAAAGGCCCTAGAGTATGTTGACTTTGATAAATTTGACCGAGTTTTGTTCCCCAAGATTCGGTATGCCGGTATGCTTCAGTATGATTGTGAATTGAAACTACCAAGTCACTACCTTGTTTCTCCTCCAAAGATTGACTTGATATCTGGTGAATACTTAACGCACAATGGTGTTCAGACTTTTGCTTGCAGGTTAGTTGATTACATGTCCCTCTCCTACTATATTTTACCTTAGTTGTGTGTATTGGCACTATGGTTATTCATCATACAGTTTTGAGATGAACTTGGCTTGAATAATTATTCTTATTGCTCCTTATCGGTGGGACTGTGAAATTTGGTCACGTAACCTTTTTCTGGAATAGAAACCATTATGGATATTTCAACTCAGAAATGGAAGAATATATTGGAATTCTTAGTGATACTAGGATTAGCTTCAATGTAAACCCTAAAATGAAGGCCTTGGAGATTGCTGAGAAGGCTAGATACGTTATCCTAAGCAAAAGGTTCCATCAGGTGGGTTGTCGCGGCACTTAAAACTGTAAATATATTGCTAATTTTTTTCTTTTGTTGGTGGTGGTTAAACCAGATTCTAGCTGTTGACGGATGCGGCAACGGCGATGCGGCGACAATGTAGCGGCGGTGGCGGAGCAATAAAGATCCAGCGGCAGAGGTGGTGTTAGATGGGGTTAGAATATGAAGAAAAAGAACCCTAGGGTAGTTATGTCATTAAATTTGTAGTTACAATACTAGGGGTAGTTTAGTTTTTTATTTATTTGACCAATGCCAAAAAAATACCCAGTCAACGCCGAAATAGTGCCAAAAGGTTATATCAGCACATTTAATACAAAAGTTATGGTTATAATCGCACTTTCAGATTATATAGAGTTATATTGGCACTTTCGAAAAATAATAAGGTTATATTTGTATTTTACCCATTTTTTCATGCAGTCATAGCTTCACACTAGAGTTTGCAAATCCCACTATCCATCGCTCTTTAGTTGATGCAATTCACCACCTTAGCATTACTCGTCTTGATATGGATTTTCCAGTTAATTCTGTAAGTAAGTTTTTCATGATCCCTCTGATGATCATTTTGCTGGTGTAACTCGTATTATTCGATATACTTGTGGTACCATTCACTGAGGTCTTTCTTCCTGCTCAACATGCTTCTCCGGGGTGTTCGGTTACCCTAATGTTGTCTGGACTCGTTGTCTTGATACTCATTGTTTGACTTATAGCTATGTTGTCTTTGTTGGTTGCAATATAGTCTCTTGGGGTGCCATGAATCAACCTACAATTTCTCGTTCCAGTTTAGCGTTTGAGTATCGTGTTTTGGTCAACACTGCTACGGGGGTTATTTGGTGGTCTCACGGCACTTGTTTCATGATCTTCGTTTTGCCTTTATAACTCACCTCTTTTGCACCGTGACAACAATTGTGCGATTTTCATGGCTTAAATCTTGTTGCACACAAGTAACCTAAGTATATGGTTATCGACCATCACTTTGAGTTGGGAGTTGGTCGCCTCCAGCTAATTTCGGATTAATCATGTCTCTACTTCGCTTTATTTAGTCAACTTTTCCACTAAAGAGCTTATTTGTCCCTTGTGTGAGTTTTTTATATCCAAGTTTTGCGTTTTGATTCATGAGACGCTTCGCTTGAGGGAATGTCACAAAATCAAAACATTTGAGGGGTGAGTTAGGGTTATAAATAGGGTTTTACTTCGATGCCTTTATTGTATTCTATATACTAATCCTAATACACGAATCCTTTCATCAAGAGTTTTACAGTTTACATTTTGTATGCACGTATGATTAATCCTATACACCTATAGATATCATTTTTGTTGATAAAACCATGATCAAATTAAGTCTCCTACTTTAGCGGGGGAGTTTTAATTCCAATGGAGATGTGCATCAAGATTTTTTGTGGAGAAGATGTTAATTTTCTTCAAATTAGGTTGCATTAATTTTGATTTGGAAAGTGTTCATCAAATTCGTGTGCTTTGCACACCTCTCTAGCTAGTTGCAACATGCAATATAGCCAAGACAAGTTTGATGCTTGATTTTGTAACCGATTCGAGTCGAGTCACTGTCTCAAGTTGGTGGATTTAGTTTGGTGGGTTCATATGGAACTTGCAGTGTTGGACCTAAACTTGTAGGGGCCTGAAGCAAATTAAAAAATTGGTCCCCACGTATATATTTTTAGGGTATGCAATATTAGTAAAATGGAGCCTCATGTAGAAAAGATAAGAATATTATTGAAGTGTCTAATTGAGAATTGTAATATTTTTTTATTTTTTCTACATACAAAGTACATTTTAGAAAATAAATAAATGAGCCCCTATATAGTGAATAAATTGAGGGTCTGGGTGAAACTTTCACTTGCCTCCCTATATGACAGGCGCTAGGAACTTGGTGAATGGTTCCATATTAGAGGACCACCCTACACTTTTCATTTTTCCATGAAGGGTATTGTCCAGAATGTGTCTTTGTGGAAATGATATCATCACATATTGGTGGAATTGAGCTTACATGCAAAACAAGTTTATTTCAAAAGTTGGAGGTGACTAGTTTATGTTTTTACTCTCAAAAGTTGGAGGTGACTAGTTTATAGTTCATGCTTTTAAAATAAGCATTTTTTATCTGTTTGTCGAACACTAAAAACTACTTAGCTTATGAGTAAAACACGTATAAACCCCGACCAAACACAACTCTATTGTGTTGTAAAAACCAATCAAATAAAAAACTCTGTTCAATCTAATCAAAGCCATATCATGTTGTAAAAACTGTTGGAAAATGATTGTAAAACAAGTTGAATTTCGTCAACTTTTGGGCTTCGTTTTTGAGTTGGGTTCGAACTGAATTAGAGTCAGTGGGTGTCGTTTTTGGATTCTCCTCTGCGAGAACTATAAAATCGACTGTTTAAACTCTCAAAACGGATAAAGGGTGAATGAGATATGGATGCTCAAAGAGTCACTCTGAGAATGGAAACTTAGGCGGAAATTCATCCGTACGTACTAAGTATTCTGTAATTTTTGACTGTCTAAAATGCGTTTGGATCGCGTGGAAGTCTCCGAAAGCCCAAACCGCTTAACAAATATTCTAAGAATTACGTGTGGAATATCTGAGATTTGATACGCGGTTAATCATGATAAGGAATATGATATTCTTATCTTTCCAGAATCTATTCAAATATTTGTAAAATATTTGGTGGTTAGAGAATATTTTCTCTGATTACGGAAATCAGATCTTCCACGTATCTTTTTCATATGGTTTCTTAGACATCTATAAATAGAGCCTTTATGTCAGACAGAAAACTCGCACCATTCTCAAGTTCCTCCCTACTTCTAAACTTGAGTCTTATCTTCTTACTCTGTCTTTGTCGGTGATAGTCCTTCGGGCTTTGTGTGACTCCGAGGTAATTTTACTTGTTAAATTACCTTCGATGGTTTTATCCTAGGGAACGATGTCCACGACGGGACTCATTCGTTTCAAGGACAGCGAGTGTACTCGTGACTCCATCAATATGTGATATACGTGATTGCTTGAAACGTGATTATTAATTGTACGTGTGAATAATTAGTAATATTTGATTATTCATTAGCAATATTCCATTATTGTTACTGATGTTAAATTGTTCATTAGTAATATTCCAAATTTGTTACTGATGTTAAATTGTTTGTATAATTCCGACATGTTTTGTGTTCAATATACGATCAACAATCTTGAAACGAATGAAATTTGTTGGGTTATATTGGAAAAAAAAATAATAAAATAAAAAAAAAAATTTACACGTCATATATATTAATGCTTATGCGAATTATATGCCTTGTGTGGATATACATACATGTCAAATGTGCAATACATGTCGTATGCAAATTATATGCATGTGCAATACATGTCGTATGCAAATTATATACCTATGCAATACATGTCGTACGCAAATATGCAATACATGTCGTATGCGAATTATATGCCTAGTGTGGATTAATAGTATATATGTAGTATACTTTGTAAGTAATTAGAATTTTCGAAATTTATGTTTCCTTACGTGATTAGATGGTTAATCTGCATCAATATTGCATGCCTTACATTACCATATTTTTGCATGGTTCGCATACGCATGCGTAAGGTTCTACATTACTTGCATGATTTAATATATTCCATATATGTGACTTCATGCTTTATGCAAATTGTAAGTTTGGAAAGACATGCATGCTACTAATATGCATGTGGTTTTGCAAGTCTGCGAAAATATTTGATTGCATGCTTTATGGAAATTGTATACATGCTAATTAATTGGTTTTGGTTGTTTACAACAGAACCATGTCGAGCGATGAGACTATCCATGAGGCGACGCCTCGTGTGACTGTTCAGGCTAAGACTACCCCAGGGGTGACGCCTCTTATGGCTGTTCCTCATGCTGAGAAACCCGAGAAGTTCAATAATGGCATGAACTTCAAGATGTGGCAACAGAAGATGCTCTTCTACTTGTCCACTATGGGTTTGGAGCGCTATGTTCGCGAAGATCGACCATTTGCAGATGAGACTAGCAATGTGGAAGTCCAAAATACTGCGGTGGAATGGAACTCTAAGGAGTATATCTGTCGCAACCTCATTTTGAATAGCCTTCACGAAGCCATTTGGAGTGTGTATCAAGTGAAAGAGCCTTCTAAGGTGCTATGGGAAACTCTTGACCAAGAGTACAGGGGTGAGGAGGTTGGATCCAAGAAGTGGGTCGTCGGCAAGTTCCTCGACTACAAGATGGTTGATGCCAAGTCTGTGGTCAGTCAAGCTCAAGAGCTTCAAATGATGATCAATGAGCTGATAGCCGAGAAGATGACAATGTGCGAGACTCTCCAAGTCTATTGCATCATCGAGAAGTTGCCTCCAAGTTGGAAGGACTTCAAGAGTTATCTAAAACACAAGCGAAAGGTGATGACCATGAGGGATTTGATCCAAAAGCTTTGTGTTGAGGAGGATAACCGCATCTCTGAAAAGAGGATGAATGGATATGTGCCTGTGGCAAGGGCCAATCTCGTGGAGGTTGGTGGGAGCTCCAAGTCAAAGAAGGCCAAGGCAAAGAAGGGATCCAAGTTAGGAGCTAAGGGTGGAGTTTCGAAGAAGTCGAAGTTCACTGGAAAGTGCTACAATTGCAACCTCGTTGGCCATAAGTCCTCTGAATGTAGGAAGCCAAGGAATGCCAAGAACGAGGCCAATATGGTTGAAAATCTTGCACTAGATGTGAATAACATCAATTTGTGTGCTGTGATTTCTGAAGTCAACATGGTGGACTCCAATCCAAAGGAATGGTGGATTGATACTGGTGCTACTAAGCACATTTGCTCTGTCAAGGAAGTGTTCTCAAACTTCAAGGCAATTGAAAATGGAGAGACCATCTACATGGGCAACTCTGCAACTTCTATGGTGAAAGGACGTGGCACAGTGGTACTGAAGATGACGTCTGGGAAGGAGTTGACTTTGAAGAATGTTTTGTATGTGCCAGACATTCGCAAGAACCTTGTGTCTGGTTCTATGTTGATCAAGCATGGCTTTAAGCTAGTGTTTGAGTCTGATAAGTTAGTCTTGTCAAAGCAAGGTATGTTTGTAGGCAAAGGTTATGAGCTAGATGGTATGTTCAAGTTGAACACCATGGTTGTACCTCCTAAGAAAGATGAAATGAATGCTTCTTCTTCTTCTGCTTACATGATTGAGTCTTCCAATTTATGGCATGGTAGACTAGGACACGTTAATTATGATTCGATAAGAAGATTAATTAAAATGGAAAACATACCTAACATGGAAATTGATGCAAATCATAAATGTGAAACTTGTGTTGAAGCTAAGATGACTCGAACGTCTTTCAAACAAGTTAAACGAAACACGAAACCTCTTGAGTTGATACATACCGATATCTGTGATCTCAAGTTCGTGCAAACAAGAGGAGGTAACAAGTATTTCATCACTTTCGTGGATGATTGTACGAAATACTGTTATGTGTACTTGCTGAAAAGCAAAGATGAGGCAATTGAGAAATTTGTTCTCTACAAAACGGAAGTTGAAAATCAACTTGATAAGAAAATCAAGGTGATTAGAAGTGACCGTGGAGGTGAATATGTAGAGCCATTTGGGGACTATTGTTCTAAACACGGCATTATTCACGAGGTCACTGCCCCCTACTCGCCTCAATCTAATGGTGTGGCTGAACGTAAAAATCGCACTCTTAAAGAGATGATGAATGCGATGTTGATAAGTTCTGGGTTGCCACAGAGCATGTGGGGGGGAGGCTATTTTGACAGCCAATTATCTTTTGAATAAGATACCCCGTAAGGATGAGAAAGCAACTCCTCATGAGCTGTGGAAAGGCACGAAACCATCCTTTACGTACTTGCGAATGTGGGGGTGCCTTGCGAAGGTATTAATCCCACCCCCCAAGAAGTTAAAGATTGGATCTAAGACGGTTGACTGTATCTTTATAGGATATGCACATGAGAGTAGTGCTTATCGCTTCCTTGTACATGAATCTCATCATCCAGAGATTCACAAGAACACAATCATGGAATCAAGAAATGCAAATTTCTTTGAGAATGTGTTCCCTGCCAAGGAAAGGTCTGAATCGTCGAAAAGGACCGTTGAGTCACTGGACGAAGGCGTAGTAATTCCCGACGATCTCGAGGATCAAGAGGAGGAAGTGGATGAACCTAGACGAAGTAAACGGATTAGGACCGAAAAATCATTTGGTCCTGATTATCTAACGTTTATGCTTGAAAGTGAGCCACAAAGTTATAAAGAAGCTGTGAATTCATCTGAGGGGCCTATGTGGAAAGAAGCGATTAAAAGCGAAATCGACTCAATTCTACATAATCATACTTGGGAGCTAGTGGACTTACCTCCGAGGTGTAAAACACTGGGCTACAAATGGATCTTCAAGAAGAAGATGAGAGTAGATGGCTCGATTGACAAGTATAAAGCAAGACTTGTAATCAAAGGTTATAGACAAAAGGAAGGTCTTGACTACTTTGATACTTATTCTCCAGTCACGAGAATAAGCTCCATTAGAATGATACTTGCTATCGCCGCGTTGCGTAAGCTTGAGGTTCATCAAATGGATGTGAAGACTGCCTTCTTGAATGGTGATTTAGAGGAAGAAATCTATATGGAGCAACCTGAGGGGTTTACGGCTCCCGGACAAGGAGGAAAAGTCTGCAAGTTGGTGAAATCATTGTATGGTCTCAAACAAGCACCAAAGCAATGGCATGAGAAGTTTGATCATATCGTCCTTGCCAATGGTTTCAAAATCAATGAGTGTGATAAGTGCATCTACGTGAAAGACACGGAAAAGGGATATGTAATCCTATGTTTATATGTAGATGACTTGCTCATTGTGGGTAGTAATGAAAAGATGATCAAATCTACCAAGGACATGTTGAATTCTCGTTTTGACATGAAGGATATGGGACTGGCGGATGTGATCTTGGGAATAAAGATCATCCGAAGCTCTGATGGTATCACCTTAACCCAATCCCATTATGTAGATAAAATCCTTGAGAAATTCAACAAGAATGACTTAGAGGTGGCGATGACTCCAATAGATCCAAATTTGCATCTACGAAAGAACAAATTGGAGGCTATTAATCAGGTGGAGTACTCGAGAGTCATTGGGAGTCTGATGTACTTGATGAGTTGTACTAGACCAGACATTGCCTACACTGTAAGTAGGTTGAGTAGATACACGAGTAATCCCAGTATGACTCACTGGAAAGCAATAACTAGAGTATTGAGATATCTACGTTTCACTCGTGATTATGGTCTACATTATTCGAGTTATCCAGCTGTAGTTGAAGGATACAGTGATGCAAACTGGATACACGATATAAAGGATCTGAAATCCACTAGTGGGTATGTATTTACACTAGGTGGAGGAGCAGTCTCGTGGAAGTCCTCTAAACAAACGGTTATTACTCGATCCACAATGGAATCCGAGTTTGTTGCCTTAGACAAGGCAGGTGAGGAGGCCGAATGGCTCCTTCAATTCGTAGAGGACATTCCTAGATGGCCGAAGCCTGTGCCAGCCATATGTATACATTGTGACAGTGTATCTGCTATTGGAAAGGCTCAGAATATGCTCTATAATGGGAAGTCTCGTCATATTCGACGGAGACATAGTTCCATAAGACAACTTCTCTCAACTGGAGTGATCACAATTGACTATGTAAGGTCTAAGGACAACATAGCTGATCCCTTGACTAAGGGGTTAAATCGAGAGGTAGTTGAAACATCATCGAGAGGAATGGGACTGAAGTCCATTAAATGATGGGTTACGTACGTGGACACCCAACCTATGTGACTGGAGATCCCAAGATCTAGGTTCAAAGGGACAACTAAACTGCAAAGACCCATCACGATCACTGTGGGGGGTTCATACCTCCTGTCTTATTTCCTATGATGAAGAAACGGTGAAGTGAGTGGAGGATAAGCATTTAATTGCTTTTAATGATTCACGGCATCGAGTGTATGATACTCGAAAGAGCGCAATAGTTTACGGAACTGCTCTTACGCTAAGAATCACCTATGTAAGAGAGAAGTGTGGCCGCTTCGAAAGGGTATTGTTGGGACGCAATTCCTTAGAAACCTTACAGAACTAGGTGTGTGCCATGGCCTGATTAATGGACACAACCGAGGAAAGCACAAAGGCTAGGAAAGATGTCTGTGGGAAGTGCATTGTCGTTCACACAAGCGGTCGGGGAAGTTCAAGGACATCGCGTCTACTTCCTAACCAGTGGGCTAAGTGTACTCTCTCAAGGGAAAGTTCAAAGGGTGACACCTACTTATCCTATGCAGCATCTATACCGTCGAAATGAATCTATCACCAAGTAAAACTCCGTGTCTGGCGTGATTGTTCTGATTCCACATCAATATCTATTCATGTGGGGGATTGTTGGAAAATGATTGTAAAACAAGTTGAATTTCGTCAACTTTTGGGCTTCGTTTTTGAGTTGGGTTCGAACTGAATTAGAGTCAGTGGGTGTCATTTTTGGATTCTCCTCTGCGAGAACTATAAAATCGACTGTTTAAACTCTCAAAACGGATAAAGGGTGAATGAGATATGGATGCTCAAAGAGTCACTCTGAGAATGGAAACTTAGGCGGAAATTCATCCGTACGTACTAAGTATTCTGTAATTTTTGACTGTCTAAAATGCGTTTGGATCGCGTGGAAGTCTCCGAAAGCCCAAACCGCGTAACAAATATTCTAAGAATTACGTGTGGAATATCTGAGATTTGATACGCGGTTAATCATGATAAGGAATATGATATTCTTATCTTTCCAGAATCTATTCAAATATTTGTAAAATATTTGGTGGTTAGAGAATATTTTCTCTGATTACGGAAATCAGATCTTCCACGTATCTTTTTCATATGGTTTCTTAGACATCTATAAATAGAGCCTTTATGTCAGACAGAAAACTCGCATCATTCTCAAGTTCCTCCCTACTTCTAAACTTGAGTCTTATCTTCTTACTCTGTCTTTGTCGGTGATAGTCCTTCGGGCTTTGTGTGACTCCGAGGTAATTTTACTTGTTAAATTACCTTCGATGGTTTTATCCTAGGGAACGATGTCCACGACGGGACTCATTCGTTTCAAGGACAGCGAGTGTACTCGTGACTCCATCAATATGTGATATACGTGATTGCTTGAAACGTGATTATTAATTGTACGTGTGAATAATTAGTAATATTTGATTATTCATTAGCAATATTCCATTATTGTTACTGATGTTAAATTGTTCATTAGTAATATTCCAAATTTGTTACTGATGTTAAATTGTTTGTATAATTCCGACATGTTTTGTGTTCAATATACGATCAACAAAAACCAATCCAATACATAAAACTCTGACCAATCTAGTCAAATATAAATGATTGAAATTTCAAATATCACTCTTTTATTGTCTATTTAAAAACACAAACAAAGTTTCTATCAAAATCAGTTAGATCCCGTTCTTCCAAATTTATTTTTTGCCAAATTAAATGTCATCAAATTTAATTGACTAAACTAAACGGAAATGAAATTCAAGTCGGGAGAACAGCCTCACTCGTGATATTCATTTGGAAAACATGGATAAAATGAAGCACTAGCTAGATTCACGGGACGAGCAAGCATGGATCTGGAAAGAGCAATTTTCAATACTGAGCTACTGTAACTAACTTTATTCTGACACTCTCTCCCGCGATCCAATGCTCTTCACTCCCCAATCATTTTTATTCCCATTATTAACGCCTGAGATCGCCTCCCGCCGAAAGCCGCTTTAACACCGGGCCCCGCGCACGTGACACCCGCGCTACTAAACCCCGCCGCCACGTGCCTACCACCTCCCACTCTCCCCCACCTGAATTCCGCCCTACGCCGCCGTCCATGGAGTCTATTCTGGCGCGAGCTCTGGAGTACACGCTCAAGTACTGGCTCAAATCCTTCTCGCGAGATCAGTTCAAATTGCAAGGGCGAACGGTGCAGCTCTCCAATTTAGGTACTATTCAGTAGCTGTTGAATTCTGCGGATTGGGGAAAAGTGCAGTGTTTGATCGGAATTCTGTGTTGCCTTTTGTTTTGTAGATATCGATGGCGATGCTTTGCACGCGAGCGTTGGATTTCCACCGGCATTGAATGTTACCACTGCAAAACTCGGAAAACTCGAGATCATTGTAGGCATTTCTGCTGTTCTTCACGGTTTTGAGCTGCTGTTTAATTGTTTGTGGATTCTTATGCGTGACTGTTTTGAAGCTTCCGTCGTCTGTGAGTAATGTGCAAGTGGAGCCAATTGTGGTGCAAATTGACAGGCTCGATCTGGTTCTGGTGGAGAATGACAATTTTGATGATACCGCCAGCTCCGGCAGGTATGCCTGTAGAGTTGATGAGGTGGAGGTTTTTGGAGGTCTTTATTCCTTCTGATCTATGTATTTTTGCTGTAGTGCTCAAACATCAGCCAGCTCAACAAAGGGCAATGGTTATGGATTTGCTGATAAAGTTAGTTTCCTTGCTTACTATGCTGATTTATTAAGTATTGATTATACATGTGGCGTTCGCATCTGCTTCCTGATCAATAGCAAGTGTCCTTTTGGTTCAAAATAGCACGCCTGTCCTGTAGTTTAATTTCATTTGTTTCTTAGCTAATTATCTTTCAATAAATGGCACTGCATCGTCTATATGGCTACACACATGTCCAAGTTCCTTAGGCGATTTTGGTGTTCCTCAGATCTCTCGGGGTTCCCAGTTTGTCTAATCCATTAGCTACCTAGTCTTTATAGTTTTCATGTTTGTCCCCTCATTCTTTATACTGTAGCATTTTTATAGAGCTCCTTACAATTATCAATGAGAACTATAGAGCACGGAATGGCCTCAGATGCTGCATGCACAGATTAAGTTCACAGTCACACTTATGCTCTTGCATACTGCTTCCAGTTGTACTTCGCCTCACAGTTCACATTAATCCTCTGAAATAAACAGATTGCTGATGGAATGACGGTGCAAATTGGTACTGTAAATCTTCTTCTGGAAACTCATGGAGGTGCTCGACGTCAAGGTGGAGCTACTTGGTATTTATGAGAATCTATTCACTTGTTTTGTAAAGTAGGGAGCAATCTCTATCCACTTAATCTATGATTCACTGCTCTACTATAATTACTCGCAAATATTCATTATGCTCTTTAGGCTTGTTTACGAGGAACTTCAAGGGTCTGCAGGGTAGGGCAATACAACAGAGCAGATTTTGCATTTTATCACTATTTGTATCATTCTCAACAGGCCTCCTTATATTTCCAACACACCATTTTTACATTTCTAATCCATTTTTAAAATTTTCAAAACATAGATTTGCCAAACGTGATGTATTTCAGGCCCTTAGCAACTATAGGTTCCCCATGAATTCATCCCTTTTTTTTGGATAATAGGTTTCCTGTGGTAAATTCCTGTGGTATCAAGGACAGATTGGAAATTTATACATTTGTCCCATGGCATCTATTGGTCCCTTTTCAACTTATGCTCCTTTTGTGGGTTATGTATTGGCTTTCTGTGGTAAACTGTGTCAATTCACATGGTATTCCACAGCTATTAAAATACATAACCCTTTTGTGGGTTTTGTATTGGTTTTCTGTGGTAAACTCTTGAGGCATCAAGGAAAACTCAGCCCCCTTCAGTTGTCTTGAATTAGAGTACTGTGTCAATTCACATGGTATTCCACAGCTATTACAATAAAGGTTCAAATTTCTAAGATTCACAGGAGAGGTATTTTTGGCTGGTCAGAAGGACTCAGGACAATTGTATATGCCTATTCTTTTCTAATTGCTTGAGCTTGTTAGTCTCTGTCACAGTATTTTTACTTTACTAGGAATCAATGAAGTTATGCATACTATTCTTGTTGCTGGAATGCTATTCCTTAGTCATCTATGTTTTTAGTTGATCTATAGAATTAAGTTTGTAACCCTGCAATGTCATTGTCTTCCCAGAATAGCTAAAGTGGTTGTCAAATGCAAATGGGTAATGGGGCAGCACCTACAGAAAATCAGATATCAAAAAAAAAAACATCTTTAGTCTTTAAGTCCATTTTCATAGTGACAAGTTTGAGAAAATTTTATGTTACTGCTAATCTAGAAGTCTTTCGATTTCCTCTTATTTAACCAGGGCACCACCAATGGCATCTATAACCCTCCGCAATCTTCTACTCTATACCACAAATGAGGACTGGCAGGTTATCTTCAATGCCACTTTCTGCTTTGTATGCTTTTATAAAATGAAATAACTTGCCTGAGAAAGATACTGTAACAGGTGGTAAATCTAAAGCAGGCGCGAGCTTTTTCCAACGACAAGAGTTCTATTTATGTGTTCAAGGTACTTTTTGTTTATGTGACTTAGTCGAATTCTAAGGACTATACACAAGCAGCCGCTGACCTCAAATATGCATTAAATTGGTTTTCATTCATTTAGTCTTGTAAATTGATTTCGGTGTGTTTTATCCTTACCATCAGAAATTTGCAGTTTATTTATTTATTTTCCTTTGGTTGCAGAAACTGGAATGGGGGTTTCTATCTGTTGACCTCTTGCCTCATCCTGACATGTTTTTGGATTTAGCATCCTCTGAGGAGGGTTCTAGTAGTAAAGACGAGGATGGCGCCAAACGAGCATTCTTTGGTGGCGAACGTTTTATTGAGGGAATATCAGGAGAGGCTTATGTAATATAAATGAGCACCTTATTCATTTCTTACTTCTTAGATAACTTTATGCTAAGGACTCTGGAGAAGATTATTTTCCTCATGCTTATTAATTTTACTCTATTTGATTATGATTTCTGTTAATACGTTCAGATAACAATCCAAAGAACTGAACTGAATAGTCCCCTTGGGCTTGAAGTCCAACTACACATCCCTGAAGTTGTTTGCCCTGCTCTGAGTGAACCAGGCAAGTGTTTATTCCCTTACACTTTTGAATTGTCGTTGTCTGGCCTTTCATCTAGTAGTGACACTGTCATACTGTCTTTACTCTGGGCAGGGTTACGAGCTCTTCTCCGCTTCTTCACTGGATTCTACGGCTGTTTGAACAGAGGAGACGTGAATCCTAATGTTCAAGTAAGAGATGTGGGTCCTTTCTTTTTCACAGTACATTCGTTACTAACTATTTCAAAATATCAAATAAATTATTTTAAGAGGTTTCGATTGAACCATGCTTCTCTACAGCGATCTACAGAAGCTGCAGGACGCTCTCTTGTCTCTGTAATCATTGATCATATTTTTCTCTGCATAAAGGATGCTGGTTAGTTCACATCTTTTGGATTTGGTGGATGTTTCTTACTCTTTCATGATTGTCCATTTGATGCTTGTGAAACGTAGCTGTCCGGCTTAGTGATCGTAGTTACTTTTTGCTCTTGCTAGTTTTGGTCCCTTTTTTTGAGCCTTTTCTCTAGGATGCTTATGATGAGTTTTTTTAGAAATGTTATTTTTATTAAGACTGTTAAGTGGAGTCTTCTTAAGGGTTTTCTTTGACTTGCAGAATTCCAGCTGGTGCTGCAAATGCAGTCACTTTTCTTTTCTCGGGTATGCTCTAATTGTTGGTTAATTGAAGCTATACTCTACATTATTCATTCCTGAGCTCTAATTAACCCCTCTTGATTCAGTCCACATGACTTTTCTTAAGTAAATCACCAGGTCCTACTTCTTGCAGGCTAGCATCTCTGATGGAGAAGAATGTAAATGCTTGACACAGGTTATGATCGGTGGATTGTTTTTGAGGTCAGTGATATAGTGTAATTGCTTAGAAACTGCGTTATGTTAACTCCAAGAACATGACTAAGAGGCCTCGGGCCTTTAATTTGTCTCTGTGATGTTTTATAATTAGCGATTTCAAACAGATGATAGATTGAGTCTACTTTGAATGATTTTCTACAGCTGTTTCTTTGCGAGAAGATAGTATTAGACTTCCTTCATATTCTGTGATCTTTTTTTTAAATGTATTAAAATTCCAATTCACATTTACAGTTCTCCTAATCCAAGGTTTTTTGTTTTTATAATACAGAGATACATTTTCACGCCCTCCATGTACCCTGGTGCAACCATCTACACACGTCTCTTCAGATAATATTATGCCCGTTCCTGACTTTGGTATTTAGTAATCTTAACTATTGCGGATACAGTCCATATTTAGCTTTTGATCTTTGTAGACCTATCATATAATATATTGTTTCCATTTTGTTGTTTGGTACAGCTGAGAATTTCTGTCCACCAATTTATCCGCTTGGAGATGAACGGTGGCGTTTGAATATTGGCGTCCCTTTACTATGTCTTCACAGTCTTCAGCTCCAGCCATCTCCAGCCCCACCAAATTTAGCATGTCAAACAGTTATTAACTGCCAGCCGCTGATGGTAAGCATTTGAACTAGTTTCTTAAGGACATTATTTGATTATTTTCTCGTATGTACTTGTTTCTATATAACTTTTGTCATTTCATTTATCAGATCTACCTTCAAGAAGAATCCTGTTTGAGAATAACTTCTCTCCTAACTGATGGCGTTACAAGTGGTCCTGGTTCTGTTTTGCCCAATTTCTCAATTAGTTCTACCTTTTTTAATCTGAAAGGGTTAGATGTTACGGTTCCTCTTGATAGTCAAGAACAAAAGTATGAAGCTGGAAGTCGTCTCTCCAGTTCACAGGGCTCTTTTGCTGGAGCGACCCTTCAAATTGAAAACTTGTTCTTTTCCGAATCACCTTCATTGAAACCCAAGTTATTAAACCTAGATAAAGACCCTGCATGTTTCTGTTTCTGGAAAGGGCAACCTATTGATGCAAGCCAAAAGAAGTGCATGAGTGGGGCTACACGCATTAGTCTATGTTTAGAAACCAGCAGCAACACAGCTGGACCTTCAAGCTTGTGGACATGTGTTGAACTAAAAGGCTTTTGCCTTGAAGTAGCTATGGCAACTGTTGATGGAAGACCGTTGACAAATATTCCACCCCCAGGAGGTATTGTAAGAATTGGAGTCGCTTGTGAGCAGTTTTTGACCAATACTTCAGTTGAGCAACTATTCTTTGTGCTAGATTTTTATGCATATTTTGGTCAGGTTAGTGAAAAGATAAGTTTAGTTGGAAAAAGAAAAATTGTTATGGAATCACGAGAAGAATCCGTTGGTGGGACACTTATGGAAAAGGTTCCTGGTGATACTGCTATAAGTGTAGCCTTGAAGGACCTTCAGCTAAGGTTTCTGGAAACGTTTTCAGTGGACAGTCACGGACTACCTTTGGTCCAATTTGTTGGTGAGGATTTATTTATTAAAGTTACTCATAGCACCTTGGGTGGTGCTATGATGATCTCCTCTGTTATACAATGGGAGAGTGTTGAGGTTGACTGTGCAGATGCTCAGACTGACGGTGATACCTTGGTACTGACATCAACTGAAAACATGATGGTGTCAGGAAATGGCCACCCGCAACTGAGAGCTGTCTTTTGGGTGCAAAACCGGAAGACTCTTCATTCAAATAGCCAGGCAGTTTCTGTTCCATTTTTGAATGTAAGGGTGGTCCATGTGATTCCATTCAATGCACGGGATGTGGATTGTCATAGTTTAAACGTGTCGGCTTGCATTGGGGGTGTCCGTCTTGGAGGAGGAATGGGTTATGCTGAATCTCTTCTTCACCGATTTGGAATTCTTGGGCCAGATGGTGGTCCCGGGGAGGGTCTGAAAAGGGGTTTGGAGCAATTGTCTGGTGGGCCTTTGTCAAAACTCTTTAAGCCATCACCTTTTGTGGATGAGTTTAGAAATAGCATGAAAGGTAAGCCTCTAGAACACCTTAAAACTTAGTATGTATATTTTCATAGAATGGTTTTTGGTATGTTAGTTGTCCTGTGTTGACTTTGCATTGTATCTATACAGACGCAAATTTTGAAGATGAAAAGGAGAACGCCCCCCTGCAATTGGGTGTTCCAGATGATCTGGATGTAGTAATAGAGTTCAAAGACTGGTTATTTGCTCTTGAAGGTGAAGAGACAGCAGAAAGATGGCAGATCAATTCTAAAGTTGCTGGCCGAGAGGAAAGGAGCTGGCACACCACATTCCAGAAAATGATTTTAAAAGCAAAAAGTAGCCCAAAGCATGTAAAGAATCAACAGAGAAGATCTGATGAAATTCAAAAGTATCCTGTTGAGTTGGTCACGGTGAGAACTTCACTCTGTTGGGGTTATGGTTTTCTGCAGTTCCAGTCTATAGTTTTTATATATCAGTGAGATGCAGTAAAGTTAATGCCAGGTGCATAAATTAAGCCTTACATCATGAAAATTCTTGTAGGTTGGTCTGGAAGGTCTGCAGATATTGAAGCCTCTGGCTAATAAAGGAATCATGGAAAACGGTGTACCTGAAGAAGGGCAAGAACAAATTGCTGGGACATATGGAGTAAATGCTGAGGTTGACATAGGAGTTTCCGAAGATGAAGTTGATGGCGAGGGAGCCAATTGGGCTGTAAATAACTTAAAATTCTCCGTCAAACAGCCGGTATAGTTTTTTAGACTTCTGATTTATCTATCATTTCATGGACTTTGGGTTTTCACTTGTCATATATTTTCAATCTTAATAGATTGAGGCAGTCGTGACAAAGGACGAGCTGCATTATCTTGTCCATTTGTTGAAGAATGAAGTTGAGTCAATGGGCAGAGTTGCGGCTGGAGTCCTACGGGTGCTTAAACTAGAGGGATCGATTGGCCCTACAGCAATCAATCAACTAAGTAATCTAGGTAATACTGAATTCTTATATATAGTTTAATTATTGTCTAAAGAGTTACACTGTCGTAAACTTTAACTATACAAACACTCCATTTATATACAGTGGAGCTCTTTATAGGTGAGCAGAACATACAGTTCTAGCCTTTAGATATAACAATACTGCAGTTTGAAGGGTGTAAATAGCTTGTGGTTTGAAATTTGCAGGAATCGAAGGTTTTGACAGGATTTTGACCCCAGGTAGCCCCAGCATGAGATCAAGCAGCAACAGTAGCCCTAGCTTTAGACCGGGCAGGAACAGTTTGAGCTCATACACCAGAATAAATGGTGGAACCCAGAATTTAAATCTGGACTCAACATTGTCCTCTCTCGAGGAAATGGTCTTGGATTCAAAAGCCAAATGCGCAGCTCTCACCTCTGAGATTGGTAGCCCTGATTTTTCCTCTGAGAATCTCGAGAACGTGAAACAATTGAGTCAGAAACTCGAAAGCATGCAGAAACTGCTGATTCAGTTCCGGTCTCAAATATAAGTGCGGTATCCTTTGGGACATATAGATCCCCAGCCATAAAGCATGTCCATTCTTTATGTAGATATCAGATCCAGTAAAATTACATGTTGAGGTCAAGTTGGCGAATGTATAAAAGAGATGATGTGTATGAGGATTTTTATCACCCCTTGTTCAGGTATAGAAAGTTTTATTGTAAGATGATGAACCTACAAGAATTTACTAGCTACACGAATGTAGCCCCATAAGTTTGCTGTACTGAGATTTCTACTATATTGTTGTCTTGAGTTGAATCATAAGCATATCAAATTAGTTGAAAACTCGATAAGTTGAACAACATATAAATATTCATCCTCCTAACGCCATGTCAAATATACATAAGTTGTGTGTAGAGAGATGAGGCATGAATTATGTCATCCCAGTTTCCTCGGACGAATTATAAGGCCTGATCTCACCAGCTAAAGCACAAACTCTAAGGTACATCTAGTCATGACTATTCACCCATGGCAATCAGTAGTATTTAAGAGCTTGCGACAACATCCCAGCGCCAAATTGTACCATCTTCGCAGCAGCTAAGAATCGTGCTGCTTCATTGAAATGTATAATGCGTTAACCCAGACAAGCTGAAGAATTTGAACCAAGGTGCAGACAGTGGTATCTTACCTTCCATCAAAAGACACGGCAGTCTGTCTAATTGGGGATCTTGATTGAAGGTGAGACATCCTGAGAGTCGTATTTTGTTAATTGAAATAATCAAATACATATAACATAATCTATGTACATAAATGAAATATCGAGGGATTGCACAAATAATTGAACCTAGAAATGAGAACAGGAGGGCTGCTCTGAAGATCCCATACAAAAATCTTTCCCTCCCGGTTTCCTGGAAAATATAACTGTCACAACTCTGAAGGATGTAAAACTCAATTAAGGATAACTTTTCGTAACTAAGGAAATGTTTATAAGAAAGTGAAATCACGTGGGGTATATAAAGAAATCAGCTACACGTTTCGTAATGAACCCGGAAGTATTTGAGATGTAGAACTCTGAGGTGTTCAGAACTAGTGCTTACCTAAAGCTACGGCTTTGTATTGATAATCACAGGAAAATTTGATGAACCAAATATCACACTCAGGAACTGGGTACTTCTGAAGGATGTCAGCAGAGCCCTGTAATGAAGTCATTATACAACTCATAAACAACGCAATCATCGAATGCCCATAGAAACATCAGAATATTGTCTTATATCCAAGTATATTTATTAGAAATCTTCTTACCTCCCCAGGAGAGTGTTCTTTCATTTTAGGTTCCCACAACACAATTTCGCTATCAACGCTCTGAAGCAAAGGGAAAAGTGCGTAAGTCCAGAAACAAGAGACAATTCAATAGGTCCAAATACTACCACACAAGTCCTATCTATTTTGATCATCTTTCAAAATTTAGGTTGGTGGCTTAAAGAAACCTACAAACTCAACACTACACAAGATTTGTAAACGTTAACTCTATATAAACCACAAGTTAACAGAAGATTTCCAACTTCATATGAAACGACAGCTTCAGATTAATGATTTGAAATAGCTACTTGATAAACCAGAAATACTTGATCCCCAATATTCATCCCACCACCATCAAGTATTGAATCAGCTATTAAGAGAGGACGCAGGTGCCACTAAGTTCAATTCAAAGTTGAGCTGTTACCTTAGATATAATAAAATCACCAAGCCACCGATTGCAGTCAACGTAATTGGAGTGCACCGAAGCTATGAATGTCTGGACCAAAGCTAATCTAAGGTCAAAACAACAAACATTCAACTACATAATAGAACCACAGGCAGCAGCAACTTACTGGAAACTGAACATATTTGGTTGGGAATTTGGAAGGCAGATCCGTCCAAGTAAATGACTTTTCCACATATGTCCAAAACTCTGCAGAAAGAGAAGTACAATGCATTGGTGACATTAACTCATTTTGTTTTGTTCTTCAACATAATAAAGTTAGTTACTGAACACAATCACACTTTGAGGCTAGCATAAGCAAAACTCAGTTCATCACTCAAAAAGCTTGAACTTGGGGTATAAAACACTGGATTCAAAAGAAATGATAACTTAAAGAAAGCATTAATGCCAAAAAAGCTGCCCTTACGAACAAGGAAGGATTCCATAAGTGCCACATTCCATAGAAAGGGAAAACATGTCATAATATGGTTTCTAATTGGGGGTGGGGGTGGGTGAGGGGGGCTGCTCCCAGTACCTTTCATTGACCAAATTTTGACTGTGTTATCCATTCCGCAGCTTGCAATACGGTAGATGTCAGAGGGATGAAAATCCTGAAATATCAGCATAAAGAAATTATATATGCCAAACTTGGGAGCTCCTGCACTAGCCTATGCAAAACAATGAAGAGGATTCACAAGAGATGAAGGCATATATGTTTCATATTACCACACTCAGGACTTCATTTCGATGACCCCCTGCTCCAGCAAAAATTAAAATGCATATTCCTGTTTGAACATTCCACAGCCGCACAGATTCATCCTATAACAATCAGCATGCTAAATGAGTGGCATTCATGAACTTATAATAAACAATTTCAGCTGAAGACGCACTAGCCTCTTATGAAGGAACTAATTGATAAATCAGATGGATTTCAAGAGACCAGTTACAGTGTTACACATATGTGCTATCATCGTACTCACTTTGGATGCTGAAATCACTAGTGATGGCTTCAGAGGTTGAGTCCTGATCTCGTTTATTGAGTCCCCATGACCAACAAAACTCTGCAAGCACTGAGGCATTTAATTTGTGAAGTAAAATTTATAGCAAACTCCCTAACACAAACATGATAACACGTCAACCAGGCATTGCAAGAGCCTAACGTAAAGCATTTCTTGAAACTCAGACCGATCAAAGTTGGGAGAAAAGCCATTTCTTTCTCATGCAATTCTCAAGTTACTATACCAAGACTATATAAGCAAGGTAGTCCAGATAATCTAGATATTCGAGAACAAATTATCACGTCCAGAATGAGATCATGATGCCATATATTCCATCACTACAAGCCAGGTAACAAAGGTTAACTCACGTACCTTGTGTATCCTCTCATTGCCCGCATCAATGACCCTTATTATGCAATTAACTCCTCCTGCCACCAACAGCGGCTCACCATTAACATTACAAGCCCAGGAGACAGTATAGAAAGATTCATCCTTCTGATCTAAACAGCAATTGGAAGCACCACAGCCTTGTAAGAATACACACACAGAGTAAAAACCCCCAGAATTTGACAGTCAAAAGTGCTTACATCTTCATCAATGTAAGACTGCAAAACAGCAATAACACCGCCTTCCAAGCACTGATACACAGTCACCTGATAAAAGGGCAAAAAATAAGTTATAAAAACAAATATCCAGAAGTAAAAGAGTGCAAAGTTAGCATCTTTATCATCTAATTCCAATAATCAAGCCCACATGAGTACAATTCACTTATCTTACGAAACTGCAATAAAAATGGTGTCTTTATTCAAACTTACGCGATTGCCGCCGACGGTGGCGAAGACATTGAAGAAGCGGGAATCGATGAAGTTGAAAACGACGGCGTATATGGGGCGCTTGCCTTCTTGGAGCCGATTGGTGACCCTGTACTCTTTCTTCTTCGAGTTTGTTAAGGATCCCACCACTGGTTCGAGACCTAAGGAAGTTTTCGCCATTGTTTGCCGATGTTTATTTTCCGGTCCACAGGGAAGAGGTTTTTCGAACTGGAAGTGTAATTTATGTCGTCCTGTGAGTAAAATTTCGTTCGTAACATTCTTCTTTTTAAATTCCAATTTCGAAACATATTTTTCATAATACAAAAGTGGTGAAGATATCATTTTGAGAAACATATGCTCCTGTCAAACTTGCACAGAATCATTTTTTATGATCTTCAACAAAATAAAGACTCCCTCTGGTCCACTATATATAACCCCTTTAAATGGGCATATAGTTTTTTGAAAAGAGAAAGAGTGGTGGAGGTTTAATTGAAAGTGTAAAAAGTAAAATGAGTGGATGAAAATAACCTAAAATTTGCTAAAAAGAGAATGAGACAAAATAAAAAAATTATCCATTTATGGAAAGAGGGCCATAATTAGTAGACTAGAGGGAGTCTGTGTAGTTACAAATAATAACATCACATAAAAAAAATAGATATTCAAAATGACGTTATAAAATAGTAAGACTGATTCGAAAATTCACACCAAAACTTTCATAAGAACTTTAAAATGACGTTATAAAAAAAACTATAGTATACTGTAGTAAAAATTATCTAAGTACCCGTGGGATAAAAACGAGAGTTTAACATTTTAAAGAAATTTCTTAGTAGTTTTGTCTTTTTTAAAAAATTGCAGCTTCTGGTTGCAAGTTATTTAATTGATAACAATTTAGTGTCTGATTTTGATTGTGATTGTTTATTTGATTAGCCTGATTTTATCTTTCATTCTTTCGGCTATCCGGCTTAATTCTCCTGTGTAACACACCCTTTTTTCAACTAATGATTGGATAATCTGTATTGTAGTTTTTTGGGGCCTCGGTTGGATTAACTGAAGTGAAGAACCTAGAATTTCATTTGTTCTTCATTTGTGATGAAGACAGTGTTTCTCCAAATCTTTCCAATTCCTTGAGTTGGATATTCTCAAAATCAGTTTTATTTTGTCCTACCACTTTTATTACATACAATGTTGTGAGATTTCGCAATTTGAAGTTAGGGCCTAATGTCGTTGAGTTGATTCATTATTTCAAGGGAAAAATACTGATATGACCCTATGTTTTGGTGGTTTGTGCTAATATGGTCATGTGAAGTTGAAAAGTGTTATTGTAGTCCTGTACTTTGTATTAGAAGTGCCGATATATCCTTTTGGCACTATACCGGTATTGACTTGGCATTTTTCGGCATTGACCATAACTAAAAAGACTAAAATAACCTTAGTCTTATAACTAAAAATGTAAAGACAAAATTACCCCTAGTTCTTTTTCTCCATAACATAGTCACTGCTCCACCACATCCGCCACTGGAGTTCGCCGGAAGCTGCCAAAATTCCTCCTCCACACCTCACCACCTCCAGCACCATCTCCGCCCTCCGCCGCTGCACTATCAGTCCACTAAACAATTACAGCCAATCAAAAAAACAAAGAAAACCTCTGGTATCCTTCTACTGTGAAACAAAAACTACAATCTCAAAAATCAATCAACACCTAAAAAACTCAACTCATATAGTTCTTCGAAATCTGAAGTTCGTCGGACGAGCAGGTAGATCTGGGTGAGCAAACTGGAGTCTGCCACCACCGCCTCCTCGTCCCGCCACCATCGCTGCCTCTTCTCGCCACCACTGCTGCTGCCTGACCTCGCCGCCTCACCACCTATGCTTCCCCTGCACCACCACATTGGCGTGTTGGCGTCTCCCTAAAACCCTAGCCTACCTAACACACCCCCGCTGAAGCTCGACACCACCGCCGCCTGACCTCGCCACCTCACCGATTTCGCCGGACGAGCAGGTAGATCTGGCCACGGCACCACTGCCGCTTGACCTCGTCCCGCCACCACCTCTTTCGAGCTGGCTACTCCATTGCGTAAACACCTCTCCTCGGCGCAAACGTAACCGAGTGAATCGAAGAAGAAAAGAAAAGGAAAAGTGAATAGAGAGGAAGGAAATAGGGTTTTCTTTAAGATAGCGTGGGCAATATAGACTTTTCATATTTTCTGAATTTTTTATATTTTAAATAGGGGTATAATAGTCATTTCATGTATTTCCAGCCAAATCCAGGCATCTAAGTTTATATTAGCACATTCAAGCAAAACACAGGGTTACAATAGCACTTTCCAACTTCACAGGGTCACAATAGCACTTTCCAACTTCACAGGGTCATATTAGCACAAACCTCCAAAACATATGGTTATATATCTGAAACTCTAGAAATTTGCGATTCTTGTGATATACACAATATTTCTCAAAATGTTCTAATTCCTTGAATTGGACATTCTTTTGTAAATCATTTTTCCCCCAGCCTCTTGCAGTTTTAGGCATTCAAGTCGTTGAGTTCATTCAAAACCATACCCTTTTTTTTCTGTTACGAAAAAAAAGTATTGAATGTTGGCCCTTTTCTTGTTCTTTGCTCGACTGGAGAGTTTTAGTTGGAATAGAGGGATTACATAAGTTTATGCAATGCTAATATACTTACTCCTAAATGCATATCTAGTAGACGTAGAAGCATTATTGATAAGTTATCTTGAATTTTAAAGTGCTTTTGTACCCAAACAGCTTATATATGATAATATTCTCATTGCACACGAAACCCATCATTTTATCGAAGACAAGAAATTGGAGAAAATGGGGTATTGTCAATAAAGCTAAAAAGCAAGTAGCATTTCCTATTGATTTGTCCCCTGAACTGGACCTATTCTGATTCTAAATTATCCGTCGCTTCATTTATACTCAATGGATAACGATTCTGCATCCTCAAACCATCCAAAGGTATCGGACAGGGAGATTCCCTATCACCTTACCTATTTATTACATGTGGGAAAGTCTTATCTCAAATGCTCCATCATAGATTGAAGAGAAAATTGCTAATGGGACTAAAAATAGCAAAATCAGTGCCAACTTGCTCTTTGCTGACGATATCATAAGAAGCATCCATCCGTGAAACGGCACACTTGAAACAAATACACAACATTATGAGAAAGTGTCAGGGCAAAAGGTGGATTATGAGAAATCATCACTTTCATTCAGTCCAAACGTACAATGAAAAATCAAAGAAAGTATATTTTTCATCATGGATGTGACAGAGTCGAGAATACCAGATAAATGTTTGGGTCTCCCAACTATCTTTGGAGGATCAAATTTTGTTTTGATATATTTCATCCATGATTTATAAAAAGAAACAAAAAAAAAATCAAAACTAAAATTTCCATTCGGGTTTAAGCTGCACAAAATGCAGCAGATAAACTTACAGAGTACCGACACTTGGGAATTATTTTACCTTAGGGAATTACTGGGCAGTACATTATTTTTGGTGTATTTCTAATATCTAGAAGAAAAACTTTATTAATAGCTGCCATGCAAAGTGCAGAAACCTTATCCTTATCAGCCCAGCTGAGTTCAGTCAGTCCGTCAGTCACTTCACTTCCATGGCTTCCAATGTCATCCAGCTTATCAGACACGCATATTATTTCCATTCAGTTCATTCTCAATCAAAAACACCATTATCTCTATCCACCTTGCATCCAAAGCACTCAAAACCATCTACACTGCAATGCTCTGCAGAAACCTCCCCCGTTCCCGAACCCGATAACGAAGATTCATCGTTCCCTTCCCCATCTCCCAGCTCACTAGCAACCACCAGCCCGGAGAATTTCCCGATCGAGAAGCGAAGGAGGTCGGAAATAGTCCGCGAGAGACGGCCGGGGACCGGCCTGGCCAAGCCCGAGCCCCCAAACTTTGAGATAGGGTGGAAGAGGACAGTTCCCATAAACACTGAGCAGCCTGTGGGGTATGTGGTGATGGACTTCTTGGAGAAGCTGGAGGGGCTGATGGGGCGGGAGTTCGGGTCAGTGGACCTGTTGGCGAAAGCTGGGGAGATCGTTGCAGAGAGAGCCCGGGAAGAAGCTGAAGTGCTGAGAGATGAAGGCAAAGTGGAAGAGAGGATGGTTACTGAACTGAGCAGAGTCTTGAAGCTGATGGAGATGGACCTGGCCATGGTTAGAGCTGCAGTGAAAGAAGAGACATTCAATGAAAGACTAGAACAGGCTAAAGCCAGATGCAGGCAAGCCATTCTTGTTGCTAAATCATTTTAATTCTAGAATGGATTGGCTTGTGATCACTATATCTATCTAGGATGTTTGGTTTAGGGGAGTAATCGGAATAATTCCGATTCTTAATGTTTTAAGTGGGATGAGAGTCAAAATTCTGCAGCAATATTTAGGCTTACTGTGCATTGTTGTGGAGTTTCTTTCTATGAATTCCTCTCTTTTGAGAGCCAAGTGGTAAATGATGTGAAAACCCGACATGAAGATTAACACAGGTACATGTAAATCCTTAACAGATACAGATTCAAAAGTAGATCAAACATGAAAAAGAAAAAAATAGGTCATGTTAATCTACCCAATTAACCTAATAATGAAGTTGGTTAGTTTCGACAAGCAAATTTTCAAACCCGAACACGCCCATTAAACAAACCTGATTGACAGGCCTGCTTATGGTGCAACGCTTTCAACAGATTGCCATTTTACATCAAAGAAGAACAGATGCCATATGTGGATGTTTCACCAAGCAGAATGATATAGCCTAAAGGGCTAAAACAAATTAGGAGACTAAAGTTATCTGCAACATAGTAAATTGGTAAGGGAGCATGATTTGCTTTCATTTTCATCGATTTGCTAGACAAAAAAATGAGTACACACAAATGCACTTGCAGAGAGGTTAGATTTGCTATCCTATCTAACCTTTTAATATCCTAGTATAGAACATCAGTCGCGCATGAAGAAAGATTACATACCGTACATTATTTCAAACCAAGTCAGCTTTTAGATGCACCTTCCCACTTCTTCTTCTTCTTCTTCTTCCCATCTGAAGACACGGCCCTCCTATATGTTTCCTGACATGCTTGGATGATAAGTTTAACATGAGGATCATCGTTTGGTATTCTATCCAGAATAACAGAAGCAGATTTGTAATCTCCCAAGGCTAGAAGGGCCTGATACATCCTCATGTAACTCATGACATTGTAAGGAAGACCAGCTGCCTTGTACTCTTTCCAAACCAAATTACAAGTTTTCAAGTCCTTGGCACTTATAGAGGCTGCAAGTAGGAAGTCGAGACTTTTCCTTGAAGGTGGAGTGTTGAATTCCTCTTTGACAGTTTGAAGCAAGTCCATCGCAAACTGCATATCAGTTGGCTCGCTCTCAGCAATCTGGCAAAATAATTCGTCAAACATGTTTCCTGCAGCTTCTTCATCCCCGCCACGCTTATCTTTTAGTTGCTTCAGCAAATCAACAGTAGTGGTTAGGTGTTTGTGGCGAATGCAGTACAGAATGACCCTGTAGCAACCATCGATCCAGAAATCTGAATTCTCCAATTCCTTGAGTAGTTCGAGCAATCTGTTTACTTCTCCTTTTGATGATTGGAAATGTTCAATCAAACAAATGGCAGACTTTGGCTCCAAATCACAGCCAGCTTGCTTCATTTCAGAAAAAATGGTGAGAGCATCCGACATTCGCCCGTTTGAAGCAAGAGCAGAAACAAGCACACTTCTGATTTCGTTAAAGCTCTTGACTGGTACTCGTTCATCCAAAACTACCTGCTTAGCCTTCTCAAAGTTCCCACATGCAGCATATGCATTTATGAGGGCCATGTATATGTGTTTAGTGACATAAACTCCAGACTGCTTGATTTCTTCATACAATGTACCTATACCCTTCTCGTTGCTGCAGTTAGCTAATAGATAACTGTATGTCTGAGCATCAGGCTTGACGTCTGCAACTTCCATCTGTTTGAGCACTTTCACTGCACCATGAACGTGTTTCTCACGAAAGTATCCAGCCATTAGGATATTGTATATGCTTGTTGTTGGGATCAAATTCAATTTCCCTAGATCCTCTATCATACCATATGCAGCTTCAAAATCTTTCATTTTCACACTCAGATGGATCATCCTCCTGAAAGTATCTGTATTTGGTTTCAAGTCATGACAACATATCATGGAATAAATACGACGAACCAAGGTGTATTCTTTGCTGTCGTCACAGGCATCCAACAACAAATGTAATGTCCCCAGAGACAAGGTGTATCCAACTTTGAACATCTCATCCACAATATCAAGCGCTTTGTGTACCTTGAGCAATGTACCACAACGTCGAATCAGCTTCTCATATATCCCGGACAAAGGCACCAGCTCTACAGTTGCATGCAAAATTTTGAACTTAGAAACAACATCTTCAATAGGCAAATTCGGGTTGCTAACTGCATAGTCAAAGATCAAGCTTGAAATCTTCTTGACTCCAATATCATTTACTTTTAATGTTGCCAAGAACCTCTCAGCAACAGACTCCAGTGAAAGCTTCCCCAATGATTTAAAAACTTTTGTCAGATGCTCCATAGATGAAACCTTTGTTATGTCAAAAGTATCTAACAGCGGCACAAGCTCCTTCTCCTGGCCACCATCACAAAATGCCAGAAGATAACTTTGAAAAAAGGAGGACTTGTCTTCACCATCATACAATGAATGGTTATACAAGAGTTCCTGTATTTTTTCTTCATCTTTGACTTCAATGTAAAGAAGCATCTCATAGTAAGCCAAGCTAGGAAGTGAAGTATCATCTCTGAGAAGCTCGCAGAAGTAATGAAATTCGGAGACCAAGCTGCAATCAATAAGATACTTCAGGAATGGACCATAAGACGCTTCTTGTATTTGGAATCCCCGTTCCTTCATCAACTCAAAAATTTTGTAAGCCAACAAAATCTGATTCAGTGAAACTTCTTCATCATCCGTCTTCCTTGCAGTTTCAATGCAAAGCTGTATCAAAGCATTGAATTCCTTCACTCCAGTATCTCGTCCCAATCTAGAAAGAACATTAATAGTGGCATCAGGCCCCAACTTCTTCCCACACATTGCAACTAGCCGGTCAAAACGAACTATTTGGCCAGTATTAAAGATCCACCTCCGCTTTCGCTCCCTGGAAATTTGTTTCCTACTGTCGGATATGTTCTTGTGAGATGCCATTGGGTTCCAAGGCGAGACGATAACGGTACCATAACTTTTACCACCTAGACTATCCCGATCAAGTGGTTCCTCCTCATCAAAATTCGGATCACCTGCATTATCGCCAAGCACACAAACACAGATTTCCATTCAGCTAGCATAACATAAAAAGTAAAACATTCCAGTTGATACACCGTGCTCTACTAACTGAAACCTCGAATCAGAAATCTGATCCTCTAAGACGCTTTTGTCAAACAGTATTCCGATATATAAAACTCCGACACGTATAATCTGAATTAATTTTAACTTTTTTATAAAAAAAAAGGACCTAATGGCTAACAAATGATTAGTGTGCTATGAGGAGAAATCAGCCAATTAAGTGTAATCAGATACATAACGATGCAGAAAACGGAAGCATAATACTTTGCTTACCGCGTAAAATCGAATATATGTCCGTGGAAAGCAGCTTGGCAGATTCCTCTGCGAGCATAAAGCAGTAAATCAGATAATAAGCATATTTCATAAAATTGAAGCAGAAACAAAACGCAGAATTCGTCCTGGTACCGTTATCACCGTCAGCGGAAGAGAGCAGCCTCAAATTGCCGATGCCGGTGAGTTCACCGGAAGCATTGTTAGAAGAATGAGCCGATTTCGGCGACTTGTAATTGAGCAGCTGCTGGCGAATGCTCTTGGAGGTGGAGGTGTCGATGGAGGAGAGGTACTGTTTCAAGACAAGGTCCTCGGCGGAGGCGGGGGCGGCGGCGGGGGCGGGGGCGGGGGCGGCGGCGGCGGCGGGGGGCGGGGCGAGCTTCTTCACGACTCCGGGGGCGGAACGGAATAGATTGGAGAGGCTTTTAGGTGGCATGGATGTAGAGCATGGGGAGTGACTGCGTGGTGTTCGATGAAATGCAAGTGTGTAAATGCAGTTTCTTACTGTGTGACTGTGTGAAAGAGAGAGTATGAACACAGTTTTGGACTGAGCATCCATCCTAATTCAGTATCTCCGCAGTTACCCTAATCGCTATATCACGCCTTGTATTTTACATGATTACGTCCTGTATTTTATACTATGTAAATACTCATATTTTTTTAACATTAATATAATTGACATTGATTGTCAAAGTTAATTATGGCTGTTATCATTAGTAATTAATTCACAATTAGTGACAATTAAATATGCAATTAATGTAAATAATATGGTGGCGCCGGACAACCGTCAGTGGCGGACGGAGGTGGTCAACGCCGGTCAGTGGCCGTAGTTGTCGGAAGTCAACCGTCATTTCCGGCGGGTGAATTAAACGGAGAAAACGAACGGTGGCAGCGAGGTCGTCCTTTCCGGCCGTTCGTTAGCTCCGGCAGCGCGCTTGTCCTCTCCAGCGGCGGCGGGCTCATCCTCGTCTTCTCCGCCGGCGTCTTCGGCCGTTCCGTTCCCGCTCCGCCTCGTCTTCTCCGCAGTTCCGGCCGCTCCGGTTCTTCTCCAAACCGTCTTCCGGTTCTCCTCGGCCAGTGGCTCGAAACGGCCTTCTGGTTCTCCTCGGCCAGTGGCTCGAAACGGCCTTCTGGTTCTCCTCGGCCAGTGGCGAACCGGGCTTGCTCCGACTCTCCTCGGTCAGTAGCTCCAAGCGGCCTTCCAGTTCTCCTCGGCCAGTGGCGAACCGGGCTTGCTCCGGCTCTCCTCGGCCAGTGGCTCCAAGCGGCCTTCCGGTTCACCTCGGCTAGTGGCGAACTGGGCTTGCTCCGGCTCTCCTCGGCCAGTGGCTCCAAACGGCCTTCCGGTTCTCCTCGACCAGTGGCGAACCGGGCTTGCTCCGGCTCTCCTCGGCCAGTGGCTCCAAACGGCCTTCCGGTTCTCCTCGGCCAGTGGCGAACCGGGCTTGCTCCGGCTCTCCTCGGCTAGTGGCTCCAAACGGCCTTCCGGTTCTCCTCGGCCAGTGGCGAACCAGGCTTGCTCCGGCTCTCCTCGGCCAGTGGCTCCAAACTGCCTTCCGGTTCTCCTCGGCCAGTGGCGAACCAGGCTTGCTCCGGCTCTCCTCGGCCAGTGGCTCCAAGCGGCCTTCCGGTTCTCCTCGGCCAGTGGCGAACCGGGCTTGCTCCGGCTCTCCTCGGCCAGTGGCTCCAAACGGCCTTCCGGTTCTCCTCGGCCAGTGGCGAACCGGGCTTTACGGTTCTCCCGGCCGTATGTTAGGGTATAAAATTATTTCACGTCTCTTTTGACTGTATTTATTTACTCCAAATTTATGGATTTCTAGAGTTTAATTTTGCTTAATTGAACTACGTTAATTTGTTATTTTAATTTATAGAAATGGAATTACTTTATTTTATTTTATATTATGTAAATGTAATTATTGAAAATTAATCTGAAATGGTTTAATGTATTTTTATTTTCAAAAGTTAATGATTAAACATTTAATTTTTAACGTTAATTTTATATTATTTTATTTAAACCTTAATTTAAAATGGATGAACGCAATTTTAGTTTTAGGAGTTAATTTATATACGTAAATTGTATATCCCTAATTTTGTTTCATTTAATTTAATTTTAACTTTATTATTTGTTTATATTTAAATCTAGACTAAATTATTTTTTTTGTCCCTTACATACTATCTTTTACTATCTTTTGGTCCCTATTTACAAAACAACCATAGGAAGGGACCCTACAAATTCAAAACATTGTTTTTGGTCCCCAAACCCAATTTCTGGCCAGGTTTCCGGTTTTCAGGCGCACGTGCTCGGCACGTGCGTGACTTTCCGGCGAGTCCAGGGGCAAAATAGTAATTTTACATAATTAGCCCACATTTAGTCCTTCTCTCCCGATTTCATCTTCTCCACCTCATTATTCTCCATCTACCCTCCTAACCCTGCAACTCCTCAGAAATCGCCTCCACCGAAATCATCCTTCTCGGAAATCATCTAATCTTGTCCCTATGTTCCTACTTCTAGCACTGAATTTCTGATTCAGACCAATTTTCTTGATGTCGACTTGCAGCGTCTCCTCCGTCTCATCCACTTTGTTTGTGGCCGGATACCTGAGATGTACGTGCGGCCGGCGTTGCCGTATTCGCACCGCTAACACGGTGGAGAATCTTGGAAGGAAGTTTTTTGGTTGCCCGCTAGGTCGCACTGGTTGCGATTTCTTCAGGTGGTGTGACGAGGGTTGCTGGGAATGCGAGGTCACCCATGAGGTTATTGACGGAATTCAGGTGAGAAACCGTGTGTTGGAGGAAGGGATGGCTAGGTTAGGCGGCGAAGTTGTTGACTTGAAAAATGAGCTCGAATCGGAGCGCCGCATTTGCAGGAAGATGAAGAACTGTCGTTTGGTGGGTTTTGTGATTGCGATATTTCTTGCAATGATTCTGGTTAGTGTTAATTGAACCAATGTTTCAAATTTAGTACGGAATTGATGATGACTTTGTTAGTGTTAAGGAATTGATTCTGGTTAGTATGTTCAGGTTAGTGTTAAGGAATTGATTCTGGTTAGTATGTTCAGGTTAGTATGTCCAGTATCCTTAACACTTTGTTAGTGTTAAGGATATTTCTTGCAATGATTCTGGTTAGTGTTAAGGAATTGATGATGACTTTGTCGCCTGTTTAGTATGTTCAAATTTAGTACGTTGGATCAAATGTTTCAATGTTGTTCCAGTTTGCAATCTGCACTCTGCAATCTTCAAGCTCATTCATTCCATTTGTGTCATGATGATTGCAAATCAATGAGCACAATTTCTTTGACGTAATGAACAATATTGAGAATCCACAAGTTGATGGAAGAAGTGATCACATTTTCATACACAAACTACCAATTTTGCAGTCCGGAACGTCTAGAAAAGAAGCGTAGTTTACACCGCAATAGATAATGGCAATGAAGTGCCATGGTTCTAGACAAATTCCCTATTTGAACCTAAACAGTAGTTCCAGACCTATGAAGAGTTAGTAATCTGCTGCTGCCTAACCACAAATTCAAAAGGCTAATCTGCTGCTATGAAGTCCAAAATAACATGTACTATGAAGCTGTAGCATGAGGTAGTTTGCAGATTTAGTGATTCTCTGGAAATCGCCAAGCATCACCACACATCTCCGAATAGTCTGCTTCTTGAAACCGTGATGATGACGGGCTGCTGCATGTGATCTTTGTATGTCCTACTTGACGGCACAAAGTGCACTTGTATACCCGCTTTACCTGTATATTGCCATGATCAGAAAACATTCAAATATTAACATATACATCACTTCTTCAACCTGTACACAAAAGTACATAAACTGAACAAATTACCTTCCTGTTTGGCGGATTTGAAGATGCGGTTTCAACCTCATTTGGAGGGTTTCTTGGCTTCTCTGCAACTGGGACTGGACATGTTTTCGTATTATGGCCAGTCTGCGCACACAGCGAGCACTTGTATGCGTCCATCTTCCCAGCTCTAGAAAGCCTCTCAACCTGACCTTGTTTCCTGACTTTTGGCTTGGTCGAATTCTCTTCACCGGGAGATTTTTTCCTGGACTTCGATGGTCTTCCAGGCAACCTAATGTCCAAGGGTGGCAGCAGACTATGATTATCAGTCTTGACCCATAATTCCGGACCGTTTATGGGATGGATAACGTGCCTATATGCACTGGAGTAGACTGTCATGGAGTACCAAGAATGCATGAAATCCGCTGCATCCTCCTTAACAAAACTAATTGTCGCAACAGCATGAGGGCAGGGTATCCCTGTCAAGTCCCATTTTCTGCAACCGCATGACCTTGACTTCAGATTAACAGCGTAACTTCCCCCGTAGATGCAAGTCACCTGAAACTCCGATTCACTAGAAGGAGTAGCAAAGCAACGGTTTGAGGCAAACCGGTTAACCTCCAACTTCTTCATTATCTTCGGCCCAAATCTTCCATCAAACCTTGCAATCGATGCCCTTTTTTTTGAAAGTCTGTCCATGAAATAAAATCTGACAGCTTCCAACATAGTCAGCAGAGGTTTATCCCTCGCATGTAGTATGACCTTGTTGAAGCACTCACAGATGTTATTTACCAGAATATCACATTTCGATTCAGTATTGAAGAAAGCCCGTGACCATTCCTTCGGATTTGTTCATGTTTCTAACCACCTGACTGCTCCTGCATCTCGTGCCTTGATGTCTTCAAGATGGTTCATGAACTGGGCTGGATGGGTGCACTTGGCTGCCGACCAAATCATTTCCTTTAACTCCAAACTTGAATATGAGCCCTTGAAGTTTTTGTACATGTGCCATGTGCAGAGTCTGTGTTCTGCATTTGCCAGTACCTCCTTCATTGCTGCTGCAAGTCCCTGGTTTGACATGGCAATAGATCAAATCAGAAACTGGAGTATCGAAAGTAGATGGTAAACAATGAAAAAAATTCATACCTTCTGCTTGTCCGAAAGTAGAGTCCAACCAGGTTCATTCTTCATGTGAATATCTCTCTAAAAATGGGTCAGGAACCATTGCCAGGAACTTTTGTTCTCTATCTCCACCACAGCATAAGCCACGGGGTAAATTTGATCATTCCCGTCCAGTCCAACAGCCGCCAACAATATCCCCTTGTGAGGCCCGGTTAGGTGGCATCCATCGAGTCCTATCAGGGGTCTACACCCACTTATGAAACCCTTCTTGCATGCATCAAAGCATATGTAAATTCTTCGGAAAACTTCATTCCCAAAGTCATCCTTTTCAGTCTGCATCACAACTGTCGAACTGGGGTTGGTTCTCAATAACTCGTTGCAGTAGTCCATCATCATTGTATACTGCTTCCTGTAGTCTCCAACTATCTCATCAATGGCCCTCTTCCTCGCCTTAAATGCAACATCCCTTGATATATTTATTCTCAGGTCCTTCTGGACTTTATTCACAAGCTCTGAAACCTTCATGTTTGGCATAATCTTCAAGTCCTCCTTATACCTCATGCTAAGGTATTTATAACTCGCACACCCGTGGAGGAATGTAATGCTGCATGAATGAGTCCTTACGAGGGAAGTTAAATCACAGTGCTTTGTTTTTTTCCTGAAGTTGATTGATGCCATCCAGTTGCATTTTCCGGCGTTTGAAGAACAAACAGCAGTACACCTCTTCAAATTGTTCTTCCTGAAACGGATCCTCCTGCTAACAACTGTGTCGTGGTGTTTGCAAGCCAATTTGAACTCTTCTTTGTTAACAAATGCCTGGCCCAGATGGAACTCCACGTCACTGTCACCAAGCGGTGGCACGAACCTGTTGTGCACCCTGACCCGCTGCTTCTTAACTTCATCTTCCTCATCAAAAGATGTCTGACTTCGGTCACCCCCGTCAACATTAACCTCACTAGAGTCCGACTCATCCATATTAACCTTCCGTTTCCCCGTTCTTGTTTCCCTGCCGGGCATCATTTTCTCTGACAATTCATCCCACTGTTTTCCCCTATCATTCTCGATCACCACTAGATTATCATCGTCATCCACATCAAATTCCGGGTCTACAAATTTCTCATCCACATCAGCCTTATCATCTGGCGCAGTTTGTGGAGCTTCTTCACTAACTTCTTCGTTACCTGATGCCTTATTTCCATTTCTTTTCGAACCTTCTGTTGACCTTTTCCTGTATCTCTTCCCCTTTTTTCCACGAACACTCTTCCCCTTTCTTCCACGAACACTGACAACTGTCTCAACTGCATCCCCCCGTTCCTGATCCAATGTTTTGCCATCTCTGAAACCGCCATATGATTGTACAGATTCTGCTCCTCCACCATTAATTTCTTCATCTTTCGACAACTCCTCAGCCAATACCTCTTCGTCCCTCCACAGGTTCTCAGCCAATACCTCTTTTTCTCTAGCTTCTGCCGCAGATTACTGAAAAGGCTATGTTGCAGGACCTTCATCATCCATGCTCTCAGCTTCATCAATAATTAGAACCCCATCAACTTCCTTCAATTCCACAGTTGAACCTTGTCTTGTCCGGGGATCCACATAAATTCCATGTTTCTTCAACATCCTCCGGTGCTGCCTCTGCGACCTATCCACATTTTCGTAATAAGACTGAAGGGCAAGGATAGATTCCTCCTTGGCCAGCCTTTCCGGAGCTCTGTGCTTCCGACCTTTTCCTGTTCTCCTACCACTACTCTTCTTCATCTCAGAACCAGTAGGCCAACTTAAATAATTCCAATAATAACCGCAGAAATAGACATCAACCACACCATTCTTCAGCCCTATGTTAGCTAGTACCTTGGCCTGCTCAGGAAGACACAGCAAATGGTCTGCCTCCACAGAACTAAACAACATACCAGGCTCTAAAAACACACCACATACCACGCCCCTGTATCCCAAATAATTATATGCATTATCCAACATACCCAGGTTGAAACCCTCAACTTCACAGCAATTAACCATGTACACAGTGCCGCCAACATACGTAGGAAACGGTTCCCAAACCAGGTTCCCATGACAGTGTATTCTAATGGAGAAGCCGTTGGTTCCAAGAACTGAAATTAAACAGGGATTACTAAACAGGGATTACCAAAATTAAAATTACTAAGTTAAGTAATGGGGCCTACCAAATATATTATCCCCACCAACAATATATTATTCCCATCCCACACCATATCTTATATGAAAACGGAACTAATTGGATTCCCACTGACAGCCGTATGCATTAGCTACTCACTCTGGACAAACAGGTTGGCTAGATTATTAAGGGACCACAAAAAAGGGGCCACTCAATTCAAACCGTTGCCCAGATTATTAAGAGTATTCAACTACCAGTCAGTACAACAATCAAAGCACAGGTATCTCTGCAATTCTCAAAGAATACATACCTACGTTAGGACCTCTGTTTCCCCCACTAAAAGAACAGCGTTGTAGAAGCAACATCAGCCTCTTCTCCGACTCCATTCTGACCCACAATCGCACAAGCCAACCCTACAGCATAAAACTTACTCAGACCAACAACGTCGACGGGAAAGAAATGAACCCAAACAGAGAAATCGCTACAACATTTGGAAATACCTAGGGCTCAGTCGCAAATGGCCGCGTAACGACTCCGCGCCGCCGTCGACTTCACAGGTATACCCAGGTACGACCGGATTCAACGTGAATGGAGACCGCCAATCTCTAACCAAGCAACTTTCCGGTGAGATTCTGAGATAACTTTGGAACTGGTTCTGTGGCGAACGATCGGGTTCGGGCGAGAGTGAAGGGTAATTCCAAGGGTCAGGTTAATTCCATTTAGTCAACGAGTAAATGTGGGTTAATTATGTAAAATTACTATTTTGCCCCTGGACTCGCCGAAAAGTCACGCACGTGCCGAGCACGTGCGCCTGAAAACCGGAAACCTGGCCGGAAATTGGGTTTGGGGACCAAAAACAATGTTTTGAATTTGTAGGGTCCCTTCCTATGGTTGTTTTGTAAATGGGGACCAAAAGATAGTAAAAGATAGTATGTAAGAGACCAAAAAAATAATTTAGTCTTAAATCTATGTTCTAACCGTTAATTAAAAATGGAGCAATGCAATTTTATTCATATTGTATATGTTCGTAGGTGAGGGCGAGGATGGAACAAAGAGGGAGCTACACATTGTATACGTTCACAGTGCAAGCCATTTCGTCCGGATACATGTGAAGGAAAACTGCCCCATGCCCCCTGTGGTTAATCTGTGGACCACATTGAGGAAGTCTGATGTCGTTGGTTGGGAGTTACCCTTCTATAGGAGGATGGTGGCTTGGACCAAAGCATACACGCCTCATAATTAATAGTTGTACCCAATGAAACAGTTCGGCATGTACGCAACCGTAAAAAATATTATCAAATTAAAGGCAAACAATGTGTTCATACATAAGTGATCCAATCACCTAGTAATGAGTTCATAACCGTGGCGAAGGCTGCTGAACTGGTACCTCGTGCTCTTGCGGAGGTACCGGCGACTGTTCCTCCTCGATCACAAAGGCTCTCGCCTGTCTGGCCGAGGCACTAATACCTATCCATCGTATACAACGACCATCTTCATTGGGTTGGCCAGCAGTGCTCATCTACAATACAAGATATATATTTATTATCATAACAATTGATTTATTGTAAGAGAAAATAAATTAACATACATTTTAATAACATGTAAACTGATATGACGAAACAATGCATAATTTCAAACAACTTATGGAAAATAATTACTTACAGATAAAATACATTATCAACTTCCACAACAAGTCCATTTTTCAATTACTTACTTCCCATGCAAATTTTTACAAATAAACTACATATTCACTAATGCATCGAAAAATGTAAATATAACGTAAAAAACACACTCTAAACAAAACATTTAATTCTTTTCAAATTCCATACAACGAACTATTTATTTTTATTATTTACAAATTATAAAATAATTTACTAAATCATTATACAATAATTTAATTGTTTAACAAGTGAAATTATTAGTATTATTCAATGAAATAATTATCAAAACATATCATAATCATTTACTACACAATTGTTTTTATAAGATTCATAAATTTGATTTCCATAATATTAATTAAATTAATATTAATTTCTATTATGTTATATATACTTTCCAAATTACTACAATAGTTATCATTTTGAAATTTAAACTAAACAATTTCTAAAAATAACAATTTCTTCATTTTAATTCCAAAGTTCATACAATTCATAATATTAGATTTTTCAAATTTAATTTACCATTTAATTTCCAATTTTCAGATTAAACCTTTAAAATTTTTAATATTTTCAGATTAAAGCATTTATTTTCCAATTAAACCTTTAAATTTTTAATATTTGCACCCAAACCCCTCATCTTCCTCATCCCTCCAACTCCAACCTAAACCCTAAACCACCTACCGCCGCTGCCGACGTCCTCCACTGCCGGCCTCCTCCGCCATCGGATGCCGCCCCAACGCCTCCGCCCGAAGCCACCTCCTCCCCTCTCCTTCTCCTCTCCTTCTCCTCCTCCTCTACCTCTCCTTCTCCTCCTCCTCCTCTGCGACGCCACCTTCGCTCCGCCACGCGCCCACAGCCCAACACTCGCGTCGCTCCACCGCGCGCCCAAAGCCCAGCCTTCCCTCCGCCGCGCGCCGCTCTTCCGCACCACGCCAAACCCGCCAAGGGCCACCACCGTCCCACCCTGCTCCAGCCCAACACCAAGTTCTAACAATTCTAACAAACCCCAATTCTAACAATTCTAACAAGTTCAGATAAATTCTAACATATGGGCAACATTCAGGCCAGATTCAAACAAGTTCTAATAAAGAATCCTATGAAAAAAAATTATGAAAACTTACGTTTTTCGGCAAGATTCAGGCTTCGTATGGTGGCCGGAGGTGGTCGGCGTCGGTCGGTGGCCGGGGACGGCGGCGACGGGCGGCGGAATCCGGTGACAGGTGGTGGTTGCTGGTGGCAGCGCTTAGAAAGGAGGAGAAGCAAACTTTGCCTAATTGAAAATATTTCAACTCCTCACAAATGGTGTGATTTGTGAGAATTTTTAGCCACTTTTATACTATCAATTTTCTTCAAATAAAATTAATTAATTCAAAATATAAATACATGTATGCATACGTATTAGGGCATAAATAGTAAAATACAGGGCGTGATATAGCAATACCCAAATTATATCGTATCCCGGGATATGATAAATATGGGGTATTGCTATATCATGCCATGTATTTTACTAGTTTACGCTCTAATACATATATACACGTATAATACTATTATTAAAATTTTAAATAAAACAAAAATCAAAAAAAACAAAAACAAAAAAACCACCGCTGACGCCGCCGTCGGTCTCCGCCGTCCCTTCTTCTCTTCTTCTTCGTCTTCTCCGGCGGTCTCGCCACCGCCACCACTGTGCCTCCTCCGCCGTCCTTTATCCGCAGCAAACCCCAGCCGAGCTCTCCTTCCGCCGTCTCCGTCGAGCGAAACCCTAGCCCAGCCGAGCTCCTCCTCCGCTGTTCCCGTCGAGCAAAACCCTAACCCAGCCGAGCTCCTCCTCCGCTGTCCCGTTGAGCGAAACCCTAGCCCAGCCGAGCTCCTCCTCCGTCGTCCCGTCGAGCGAAACCCTAGCCCAGCCGAGCTCCTCCTCCGCCGTTCCCGTCGAGCGAAACCCCAGCCGAGCTCCTTCTCCTTCTTCCCCGTCGAGCGAAACCCTAGCCCGAGAGGAGAACAGCGGAGAAGCGGCATCGGAGAAGTGGCGGAGAAGCTGTAAGTGGCGGAGCGCGGAGGAGAACCGAGCGGGGGGAGTAGAACGGGAGAAGGAGAGCGGGAGAAAGGGAAGGAAAGGAGAACGGGAGAAGGGGAAGGAGAGGAGAACGGGAGGAGAAGGAGAGCGGGAGAGGAGAAGGACTCGCCGGAGAAGAAGAAGAAGAAGAAGAGAAGGGGAAGAAGAAGGCGGCGGAGTATTAATTAAATAATTTAATTTAATATTAATTTTATTTAAATTATTTAAATTATTTAAATTAAATTAAAATTACATATTGTATATTAAATAGTATAAATACAGGGCGTAATCAAGTAAAATATAGGGCGTGTAATAGCAATTCACTAAATATGGTATCCCTAGAGTAATAGTATTAAGTAAATCTTGAAAAATGGTATTTCAACAGACCAAGATTTGAAGTACAAATTAGTAAAAATGAAGATAAAATTTTGGGTAGCATAAATTGGATTACACCCTCCGTCCCAAATTAAATGGTAGGAATATTTTTTAACGCTCATTAAAAAACTTGTCTAATCGTTAATATGTTTAATTAAGTATAATTATGGCATACAAAAAGTTATTTTTCAGAAACTATTTGTTACGACGAATCAACCCATATAACATATGATAATATTATTATTTATATATCTATTCAAATATGTGGTCAAAGTTGAACAGTGAATAGTGACGTTTTATGAAGTGTGCAGTTTAATTTGGAACGGAGGGAGTACAAAATTTATAACTACTACGTTGTATAATAAATTTTTAATATTACAACTAATACATTTTACCTTTTACTATTTTAATTTAACTCGTATTTCCATAAACATATGAAAAAACGGTCTTTTCAAAGACTTTACCTAAAGTGAAACACATCTCTAAAATAACTCCTTAAATTAACTTATGAATGAATTGGTAACTACTCCCTCTATCCATTAGAAATTGGCACAATTTCTATTTTCGACCGTCTCATAGAAATTGGCACAATTCAATTCTTACCTAAAGTCCCATAAAATGAGCTTATACATTTACTATAATATCCCTCAAGAGATTGATTAAATCTATTATTCTACTCTTACATAACCAAAATCCTCTTCCTTTATTTCCTATCAACACTTTCACTTCATCTTACATAAAATATCGATCCAAAAATAATTGTATCAATTTTTATAAGACGGAGGAAATACTTAATACTGTTACCATTGATTAATGGGAATACAGTAATTACAATACCCGATGGATACCGGATCCAAAATGCATTCCCTCCTTCCTTATGTTTGCTAAATTTTCCTAAGTTTTAGGGAATGTAACATTTACTCCAAATTTACTCCTAAGCTTTAGGAATATGTAATTTTAAATTAAGCGCTGTAATTATAAATTAAATATTGCTTCCTCCGTCCCACTCTAAATTGTTTTTTTTTTAGAGTTAAAGTTTGTAAATTTTGACCATAAATATAAATTAATATGTAAATAATAAATATATCATGTGGGATATTATTAGATTTGTCTCAACATCTATTTTCTAAATATCAATTTTTATACAAAATTATTATATGTAATTAGAGATATTTACGGTCAAACGTGCTTATTGAACACTGTGAAAAGTAAATAAGCAATTTACAGTGAGACGGGGGGAGTATACATTTTCTATTGAATATGTAATAAATGTATTTAAAAATTACGGTATTTAAGTTAAAAAAAACACATTATTTAAGTTAAAGAATAATGGAGCACGTTTCCAGTTAGAGTAAGTGAACCGTTATATTATGTCCTGGATTTTACTTGATTACGCATTGTATTTATACTATTTAGTATATAATATGTATTTTTAATTTAATTTAAACAATTTAAATACATTTAATTAATATTAAATAAATTGTATTATTTACTACAGTCGCCGACGCCGCTGCCGGTCTCCTCCTCTTCTCTTCTTCTTCTCCGGCAGTCTCATCCTCTTCTCTTCTTCTTCTTCTTCTCCTATTCCCTTCTTCTTCTTCTTCTCTGTTTCCCTTCTCCGCTCTCCGTTGTCCGTAGTGCTTCGGCGACTCCATCTTCTCCGACGACTCCTCTCCCCGCTCTCCTTCTTCGGTCTCAATCTCTTTCTCCTCTCCCCGCTCTCCTTCTCCTCTCGGTTCTCCCACCTCAGTTCTCCTCTGCCTCGGTTCTCCTCCGCCCCAGTTCTCCTCCGCTCTCCGCCACGCTCCTCTCCCGCTTCTCCGCCGCTCCTCTCCCGCTCCTCTCCCGCTTCTCTGCCGCTCCTCTCTGGTTCTCGTTTCTCCTCTCAGGTGGGGTTTTTCTCCACTGGGACGAAGGAGAAGGGGGGACGACGGGCAAGGGTTTGGCTGGGGATGGGGACGAAGGAGAAGACGAGCAGTGGGCTAGGGACGGCGGCATGCTAGGGACGGCGGTGGGCTAGGGTTTTACTGGGGATGAGAACGAAGGTGAAGACGATGTTGAAATTGGACGGAGAGCGGCGGAGAGCAGAGCTGGACGGCGGACGAAGGTCGGGGACTGCAGCGGTGGTGCGGTGATAGTGGCAGATTCTTTTTTATATATTTTTGTTTTTAGTTTTTGTTTTATTTTGAAAAAAGAAAATTAGTATTATACATGTATATACATATTAGGGTGTAAACTAGTAAAATATATGGTGTGATATAGCAACACCCTAGAGTAATCACGTGTTCCAATAACTTTTAAATTCATATTATAAAAAGGGAGAAAAACATTTTAGCTGAAGAAGGAAGAGAGATGACATCCCTAATAGAAGGACTCCGAAAGCAAATTAAGGTGTTGGAATTAAATTTGAGTTCGATGACAAAAAGGGTTGAAGTTGCTGAGACAGCTATTAAAAGATTGAATTCTGGAAAAGCAAAATTGGATGAAATTTTCACCATGGGTCAAAGTTCTGGAAATCGACAAGGGATAGGCTATGAAAAACCATCTACCAGCACTGAAACATTCAAACCAGAGGTTCAAGTTATGAAAAGAAAAGTTGTCAAAACACGCCCACAAAAAGCCTTAATGTTTGGTTACTGTACCTATCAAGGTCATACAGAGGATCGTTGCTTTAAGCTTCTCAGAGATATTATGAATGGACGTCAGCCTGCATCATGTTCCAACGTGGATCAAGTGCAACAACCAAGGATGGCTAGAAAGGTGTGGATCCCTAACACCCCTTTATTACACACCATAGGGATTCGTGGTACCTTGATAGTGGATGTTCTCATCATATGACTGGATCTCAAGAGTATCCAAAGAACACCAAACCTTATGATGGCGGATTCGTTATCTTTGGCGATGCAAAGAAAAGCAGGGTAGTTGGGAAAAGTGAGCTGTCGATAAAGGGATTTCCAACCTTTACTAGTGTTCTGTTGGTGGATGATCTAAAGGCTAATCTCCTAAGTATCAGCCATTTGTGTGATGATAATATGACCGTGGAATTCCATAAGGAGAAGTGCATAGTGAAACATGGCAACAACAAAGTGCTTACTAGTATTCAGACATCAGACAAATGTTACTTGTTGGAACAAGAAGTGAACTGCTTGAGTGTTGGATATAATGAGTTATATCACACGGGTGACCATGTTCCAACTTTGGATGATTTCTCTTATCAGGGACGTAACGATGTTGGAACATCATATAAGGTAGATCTTGCAGAAGAAGCTGATGACTCACATAACTTTACCGATGTTGGAACACCGTCCTCTTCACAACTCTCCCATGTTCCAACATCAGCGCAGGGTGAATCAAGCAGAAGAATGACTCGATCGATCCCTCGGGTTAATTATAGGGAACTTGCTGGGCTACAATGTTTTCTCTCCCTCATTGAACCCAGGAATTTCAAAAAGGCTCTACTTGATATGTATTGGATTATGGAAATGCAAGAAGAACTTGGGCAATTCAAACGCAATGATAATAAAGCAATGTTAGTTTCTCAGAATTACCCTCAGGTTGAAGGAGTTGATTTTGATGAGACATTCGCACCAGTTACCGGTTAGAATATATTCGCATTCTCCTTGCTTGCACTATGAATTTTACATTGTACCATATAGTTTTTAAAAGTGCTCTCCTAAATGGTGTGGTTAATTAGAAAACACATTATCAGCTCAAGAAGGCTTTGTATGGATCAAAACAAGCACCAAGGGCGTGGTATGATCGACTCACTACCTTTCCTATTCATAAAGTTTATCATCAAGGGGGAGTAGATCGCACCTTGCTTGTTTTTTTAGAATCATCAAATATACTGATTGCTCAAATCTATGTTGATGATATGATCTCTGGGTCTACTTCGCCATCCTTGGTACAAGATTTTGTGACTTTGATGCATGCTAAACTTGAGATGAGTATGGTGGAAGTATTTGTAAGATTTCAGGCTGATCATAAGGAATCTCACTTGAATGCAATCAAAAGGATAATTTGGGTTGAGAATAAAGAAGTGGTGGTTAACGATGTTCCAACACCGGGACTATTTGCGAATATTTTCACAAAGCCTTTGGACTCTGCAACTTTTGAGCTCCTCAAACAACACTTAGGTGTTTTTCGAATTTGAGGTATTTATTATTTTCTTAAGCATTGTGTGATTTTTTTTGTACATACATTAGAAAAATACAAAAAATGGAGGCTTAGGTGGACATGTTGGAAGTTGTAGTTGAAGACATTATGGTGACTAATGAGATGCATAGATCAGAGAGATGGATCATTCTGGTATTCTGGTTTAGTATGATGAGAAGTTGGAAGGCAGTGATGTTGGTCATGTAACAACACAGAGTATGGAGATAGGTAGAGAAGACGTGGATATGGAAATAGATGAGCCTAGTGTGATTAGAGATTTTGGTGTTCAAACATCGGTAAACGTGGCTGGAGAAGATCAGGATTTGAATGGTGAACAAGCCTATATTTCAACATTAAACATGGATGTTGAAGTCTTGATGATTTGGAGCTGTGATATTAAGGGGAAGTTAAAAGTCTTTCCAACTCATGTTCCAACATCCATATGTGGTTTACTTGATGTCTATATATTTGCATAGTTTTTGCTTTGAAAGTTCAAAAGATTGGTTTATCCACAAAATGTCAAAGGGGGAGATTGTAAAGTCCAGATTTTGTTAATTGGCAATTTGTGGCAATTAGCAAATGTGGTATTATTGAGTTACAACATCAAAGAAGGAATTTTGGTGAAATGAGGAAAGATTGAAAACTGATTCCGAGAAGTATACATCTCGTCCAAGTTGTATTTGAGTTGGAGAATATATCAGTTCCTATATCTGTGGGATTGGATTAGTGTTATGGAATTGAAATATCCAGTTATGGTTATGATAGAGATGAGATATTCCGGTTATTCTAATTCCTTACTTAAAGGGATTAGAATTGGTAATTCTTATCTCCAAGAGATTTGATTGTAATCAGAATATAATGTGGAGAATGATGAATTACATTTGCACAAGACTGCATGCGTAAGAAGACTTTCCATGTTGAAACAAATGGAAAGTTGAAGCCTAAAAGGATTTAATCAGTTGAATATATTGCGTAAATATTGAGTTATGGAATATTGGAGATTTCATAATATATTATTTTAGGCATGTGATTTAAGCATATTGTATTTATGGAAAATTCCTATAATTATGGATTTGGGTTTATGTAATATTATGGGATAATTGAGAAAAGGAAAATCTCTTTATTTATGGGATTTGAATATGCTTTAGAACCTGATTTGGAAACGTAATCTTTTGAAGACAAATGTGGAGAATTCCATTATGCTCATGATATATATATATATATATAAGAGAAAAGTGCATATATAACCCTATATAATTGATGAAAGTACGGATATAACCCTGCAATAATGAAAGTGCAGATATAACCCTGTGATAATTGAAAGTGCAAATATAACCCTGGTTAGTCAACGCCGGAAATAATGGCTTTAGGGTTATATTTACACATATGTATAATAGTTAGGGTTATATTTGCACATATGTATAATAGTTAAGGTTATATTTGCACTAAAAAATAACTCAGAGTTATATTTTCACTTTCTCCAACATATAGGGTTATATTTGCTTATTACCCTATATATATATTGATGGACATCACGGCTGTGCCACTCACGGATTAATTGAAGAAAAATATGCATCCAGATTTTTATCTTTTGAGAGGTACTACAGAGCCATTTGTTTGTGTTCCAACATGAACTTAAACTGTTGATCAAGTTCGGAATCATATGCCTTAATTCCTCGGGAGGAGTAGATCCAGTGTCGATGAGTTTCGGGGTCAGAGGGAGTCTGATCAAGGCGGATTGGTAGCAAGGAGAGCTTGCAGAATTCACATGTTATAATTAGTTAAGACAAATATATTGTATGATTTACTTTGTACTGTATCTTTCCGATTAGTGGATTCATTCTGAATTGGGTATGGCCCCGCAGATGTAGGTGGATTCACCGAACTGCGTAACCAAGTCCCATGTGTTCATGCTTTATTTTATTGCATACTTGGTTAGATAGGCTATGTTGGAACAAAGTAGTAATTATTGAATTAATTAGGTAAAACCAAATTTCATTGCAAAACAATTGGTGAAACGTGTGGAAGAGTGGTTGGTGCTCGCGGGTTGATGGTGCTCGAACGCTCAATAGTGTCGATAGTGTTTCGAAGTGGTCTAGGGGTGCTAACGCCACCCCTAGGATCCGGTGGCCCAAAAATTAGGTCTAGGCATCACCGGAATCCATGGATTCTGCCCCCCTTTGAACCAGTTGCAACGCATGTTTCCGGCAAAGGCTGAGGAAGACGACTGGGCAAAATCCATATTTTATTTTTTGTTTCCTCAATAAACGAAACGACATCGTTTTGTTTCGTCAAAGGCAAAAAAAAGAAGGCTGGCCAATTGGGCTTAAACCTAAGCCCAATTGGCCCAATCATAATCATTCTAAATCAGCTATGGCTGAAACCCTACTGTAATTGGCATCCGAAATTTCCATGTCCCAACTCGGCAACTCCTCTTCCCGGCGTCCCTGCCGTTCGCCCGCCGCGAGCGCGCCACCGTCTGCCTGTGTCCCCGCCTTCCTCAAGTATCCTATAGCCTCTCCAACGTCTCCCCGCCTCTGCCGAGAGACGAGAGGTATTCTTGCAAAAACATTTTGTTTCTAATCACGTCTATAATTAATCAAATGAATATGCTTTAGGTTGAATTTGTAATTTGATTAAAACTCTGTTAAGGTAAGTGCAATAATCCCTAGCTTTTACCGACGATTTTTGTTTCATTGTTTCAGAAAGTAAAATTCTAGAGGGCAAAGAGAATAGCATGTTCTGTAGCTATTCTATAGCCTGCAGAATAGCTATGTTCTGTAGCCTAGAATTTTACCTGTAGAATAGGGCAAAGAGAAATCCCAAATTACCTGTAGATTAGGTCTCTGTATTAAGCATTCGGGAAAAAAAATTTGCCTCTCTTATTCAACCCCCCTTACATTACGTCCTGATTCTGCCATTGGTGTGTCAAACGATTCCAAGCACTAGCAGTTGGTGAAAACTATGAAGAGACGTGAGTAGTGGCGCTCTAGCGCTACAATAGAATGGCTCGAGTGTTCTCTGTGCGCTCAATGCACAGGTTGAGATTCCGTGATACCTCACTTTCTTGCAAAAACAATTTGATGATTATAGAGGAGTTTTAATTATTTGAAGCTCTCCAACCATCTTTTGAACTTGGTGTTTTCATTTCAGGCGACATAATCCGACCGCGAAATGACATTTGAGATATGATATTTGGTGCAAACACTATTAAAAAAATAGGTTAAAACTAGTGAATTGCTATATCACGCCATGTATTTTACTTGATTACGCCTTGTATTTATACTATTTAATATAAAATATGCATTTTTAATTTACTTTAAATAATTTAAATTAATTAATAATAAATAAAATTAATTATTTAATTAATTAATACTCCGCCGCTGCCGTTGCTCTGCCGTCGCCGCCGATGCTCCGCTGCCGATGCTCCGCCGCCGCCGCCATTGCACCACCTCCTCCGTGCGCCGCTGCTCCGTCGCCTCCTCCTCCATGTGCTACCTTCTTCTCCGGCGACCCCTTATCCTCTCCCGCCGCTTCGTTTTGAGCGCACCAGTTTTCCTCTCCGGCTGTTCTCCTTCCTCTCCGGCCGTTCTCTCCATTTCTTCTCCGACGCTCTCCGATGCTCTCCCGCCTCCGTTCTCTCCTCTCCGGCGCGCGAGTTTCCTCCTCCCGCTCTTCGGCCTCCGTTCTCTCCTTCTCCGGCACACGAATTTCTCCTTCTCCGGCACGTGAATTTCTCCTTCCGCTCTCCGGCCTCCGTTCTCTCCTCTCCGGCGCGCTCTTTTCTCCTTCCCTTCTCCGGCCTTCGTTCTCTCCTCTCCGGCGCACGAGTTTTCTCCTCCCGCTCTCCGGCCTCCGCTCTCTCTTCTCCGGCGCACGAATTTCTCCTTCCGCTCTCTCTTCTCCGGCTCGCGATTTTGATGTTCCCACTCTTCCCGGTAAAGGCGAACCGGGTCTCCTTGACCGGTTTGCCTTGAATTGACCCGGACCAGGTCTCCCCTCCCGGTTCTCTCCCCAAACCTCTTCTCGGTTCTCCTCTGAAATCTCTCTCCCAAACCCCTTTCGGTTCTCCTCTGAAATCCCCTTCCGATTCACCTCTGAAATTCCTTTCGGTTCTCCCTTCATTTTTTCAGCTTCCTCCTTCCATTTTTTGGTTCTCCTTTGCCTAACTACCATCTACCCACATTTAATGTCATTTACTTCATTATATTAAAAAAAATGCAAATATTTTCTATAAATTATTCAGTACATGTCATTGGGTAGAAATCTCAAAATTTTTACTCCAAATTAGGGTGTTGGAAGTTCCATGTCTTTGGAGGTAATTTTTTTTAATTATTGTTTTGTTTATTGTAATAATTAATAGTTAAATTTATGTTTTATTAGTTTTTTAAGTAAAAACTTATATTCATCTTAGTATTGCTATTATTAATAGTAATCTAATAATTATTGCAATTTTTTATTAAGTTTTTCATCTTAGTATAGTTGAGTACAGGAGAATTTTATTTAAATTTATTTATTGTTTATGAATTTTAGTTAAATTTATTTACTGCAATTTACTGTAATTTACCGTATTTATTTACTGTATTTTAGTGTATAAATTTATTTACTGTATTTATTTACCATATTTTAATTTATAAATTTATTTACTGTCTTTATTTACTGTATTTATTTACTGTATTTTAGTTAAATTTATTTACTGTTTATGAATTTTAAGAGTTAAATTTTATGTAATTAAATTACGTTAATTTGTTATTTTATTTTATTTAAATGTAATTACTTTATTTTATTTTATTTAAGTGTAAGTTTTAAACGTTAATTTCAAAATAGTTGAATGTAATTTTATTTTTAAATGTTAAAAATTAAACGTTAATTTTTAACCGTTAATTTTGATTTTATTTAATGTAATTTTGATTTTATTATATTTAAACATTAATTTTATTTAAATGTAATTAATTTATTCTAATTTTAAGATGGTTGAATGTTTTAATTTTAAGTAGTACACGTAAATGTATTTGGTATAAATTGAATGTTTTTCAGATGATTTATTTTAGTCTAAGTTTATTTATTTTATTAATTTCATTTACGTGTACTACTTATTTACGTGCAATGGTTTTTTTAAAAAATTTTTTGCTACTACTAATCTATCTTAGTTAGATGATTTGTCTTGATTATGATTTGGTTGTACTAAGACGTTAGTTCATTTGGAACATAAAATACGTTAGTTTGCTTGATAGAAGATTTTTTTTAGTTTAAAATGATTGTACTAGTAGTGATAGATTTCATACTAGTAGTGATAATTATTATATTTTAAATATGTGTATGTATCTTTTATGCACTTATTAAAATGCACTCTACTGGCACTGAGAATGTTGAGCTCCGGACTATCCCATGTTGGTAAGGGATCAAAAACATCATCGCGCCTTGGAGAAGGCTGCTCAACTGGTACCTCGTGCTCCTGCGGAGGTACCGGTGACTGTTCCTCCTCAATCACACAAGCTCTCGCATGTCTGGCAGAGGCACTAATACCTCTCTGTCGTATGCAACGACCTTCGTCATTGGGTTGGCCATCAGTGCTCATCTACAATACAAGATATATAATTATTATCATAACAATTGATTAATTGTAAGAGAAAATTAAATAACATACATATAAATAAAATGTAAACTGATATGAAAAAAACACTACATAATTTCAAACTACTTATGGAAAAAATTTAATTACACATAAAATACATTATCAACTTCCGCAAGAAGTACATGTTTACTTCTCATGTAAAATTTTCAATTAATTACTTCTCATGCAAATTTTTACCAATAAAGTACATATTTACTAATGCATAGAAAAATGTAAATATAACGTAAAAAAACACACTCCAAACAAAACATTTAATTCTTTTCAAATCCTATACAACGAACTATTTATTTTTATTATTTACAAATTATAAAATAATTTACTAAATCATTATATAATAATTAACTTAATTATTAAATGAAATTATTATATTATTTATTAAAATAATTATTTAATCATATCATCATCATTTACTTCACAATTATTTTTTAAAAATTCATAAATTTGATTTTCATAATATTAATTTAAATAATATTATATTCTATAATATTATATTTACTTTTCAAATTATTACAATAGTTATCATTTTAAAAGTTAAACTAAACAATTTTTAAAATTTACTATTTTTCCAGTTTAATTCCACAGTTTTCAAAATTTATAATATTTAATTTTTCAGAATTAATTACTATTTTATTTCCAATTAGCTGTTATTAAAGTATTTGTTTTTCATTTAAATCTTTAAATATTTAAATTGCACCCAAACCCCTTCTTCATCCCTCCAAGTTCAGCCTAAACCCTAGACCACCAACCGCTGCCGCCGCCGCCGTCCTCCTCCGCCGCCGGCCACCTCCGCCCGACGACACCTCCTCCCCTCTCCTTCTCCTCTCCTTCTCCTCTACCTCTCCTCTACCTCTCCTTCTCCTCCTCTCCGATGCCACCTTCCCTCCGCCAGCGTGCCACCTCTTCTCCGCCACGGTCACGCCCGAGGCGCGACGCTCAAGGTTCGACGCGCGACGCCTAAGGCCCGATGCGCGCCACCTCCGGTCCTTCCTCCTCCACCCCGACACCACCTCCGGTTCTTCCTCCTCCAGCCACACACCACCATTCCGACGCACCACCATCTCCCTCCGCTCCATTCCGACGCTAATTCTAACAATCCCCAATTCTAACAAGTTCTAACAAATTCTAACAGATGGGCAAGAACATCTAACCCATTCGAGATTCAGAAAATCAAACAAATGGCAGAAATAAAAAAAATGGAAAACTTACATTTTCCGGCGAGATTCAGGCGACTTGCGGTGGCCGGAGGTGGTCGACGATGGTGGAAAGCGGCGGCCGGTGGCAGAATCCGGCAAGAGGTGGTGGTTGTTGGTGGTGGCAGTTACAATGGAGGAGAAGCAAATGTTTTGAAGTTCTCACAAATGGTTTGTGAGAATTTTTAACCCACCCACTTCTATATGGAGTACCAATTTCCATTCAATAAAAACAATTAAAATATAAATACATGTATGCATACGTATTAGGGCGTAACTAGTAAAATACAGGGCGTGATGTAGCAATACCCTAAAACTATTGTGTAATTTGAACAATTTTATGTTATTATATTTATATGTTTATTATTGAGTTCGTCTTTTGAAAGACGGTCTTCCATAAGTCATGGAAAGATTATAGTTTAAAGTGCAAATTAGAATAAATGAAGATAAAATTTTTGAATTGTATACATCGGATTATAACTACTACACGTTGTATGCTAAATTTTTAATATTGCAACCAAGACCTTTTACCTTTTATTATTCTAATTAAACAACCCCTCCACAAGTTTATGGAAAGATCGTTTTTACCAAGACTTTGCCTTTATTATTTGATATAATTTTATGCTATTATGTTTTGCAATATGTATAGTGATTATATGTAGGTTTAATTTTTAAGGGCAAATTATGAACCTCAATTCAAGTGTAACTATAACTAATTTTTCAAAAGTGCTAATATAACTCCTGGGTAACATTGACGTAGAAACTCATAACCCTTACGTCGGGGACTGTTGATCAGGAATATTCCGTCATTGACTAATAAGGAAATGACCAATTTAACCCTCCCTATCTCACCACCCACCGACTCACCGAAAAACTCTATAGCTACCTTCTTCAACCCTCACCCCTCTTCCGCCGTCGTTGGCCAGTAACTCGCTGGAAAACTCCCAATTGGCTATAGATATAATGACGGGTGGTCTCGGGAAATCTCCCAGTAACTCCGGAGATTTAAGTCTCCATTTTTCGTCATTCCTGGACACAATTGGCTATTTAGTACTTCTTGGTGTTGCACATGAAATTTGCTATAGTTATACTAATCCAACTTTTCTAGCTTCGTTCTATGTAAACTTGGTCCATAAAAGTATTTGACTTGAGAATCACCCTAAATGGCAAACAGAAAGGCATACAAATCTCCATAATTCCATGATACTCTTAGTTGTGACATTTGTCCAAACTAGCATATATATAGCTAGGTCTAAAAACTCTAGATATACTATATATATTTCTCCAAACAATGACAGATGGTTTTTTATATTAAACCTTGTATTCATCATGTGAATGAATCCAGGATTCTATGTTATATCAAGTTGAGATAAATCTCTCTCTTTTTTTTTAATTGAGAGATAAATCTCTTTTATTCTCATTTTTGGGATCTATACTTGAACAATACATTCATAGCCAAGCTGCTGCCATGTTACAAAACAATAGTATCAAGCCAAAAGGCCAACTTCTGTCTGAATATGACATTCTGAGAATAACTTCATGCATTCATTAATATGTCATTGTTTCACAACATTGTGACTTCTGTTTACTGCTATGGTCAAGCAGACAAAGTTTTAAGGATTTTATGTATTCCAAGTATCTAAGGCCAGAGATGCCGTGGCCGATTGAGTTCTGCCACAACTCCAAACAAGAATTATGCAGATTGCAGAAGTAGGAAGGATTTCTAGCAGAAAATATCAGACAAAAAAGAGTGGTTTGTCAGCCTTCGGCCGGCTAGTCTTTATTGGCAGCTGTTTTCAATAATATAAACGACGATGTAAGCAATAAACTCCAACAAGATTAGCTATATTCTGACAAAGATAGGTATATATATAGCAGAAGGCTAGAAGCAAGCAGTATTAGAAAGTGATACCATTAGGCTTCTGAAATGGGAAGCAACAACAATGGCATGTTTCGGTATGCTGATGGAAAGGACAGAGTTCTGATGACTTTAGGAACTTTAGGCAGCATGGGAGATGGACTGCAGATTCCACTGATGATGTATGTTCTTAGTGACGCCATCAATTCGTACGCGAATCCTAATGCAAAACTCACAATGGATGTTGTCAATAAGGTAAGAAATCAAACCAGGACATTCTGTTTGTACCAAATGAAAAAGGAGATTGAGATGTAACCTGAACCACTAATTCTTGCAGTTTTCGCTGAGGCTGCTCTATGTTGCCATTGGAGTCGGGTTATCTGCCTTTGTTGGTACGCCGAAAGGATGCTGAATGGATCTTTTCGCTGTCTCCTTTTTTCCTTGAAGAACTTGTTTCATTTTACCTTGTTTTTGTAGAGGGACTTTGCTGGGCTAGAACTGCAGAAAGACAGACTTCGCGAATGAGACTGGAATACCTGAGATCTGTGCTTCGACAAGATGTTGGTTTCTTCGATACACAAGGCGCTGATTCTTCCACAACTTTCCAGGTTGTTTCCACCATTTCTGCAGATTCAAATGCAATTCAAACAACCATAGGTGAGAAGGTAAGCAGATTCTAATTCCAGCATATGAAATGAGCTAGCAAAACCGCAGTTTGAATGACATCTAAAAGAGTTTCGTGTCCTGAATATAGATACCTGATTGCTTGGCCTACACATCATCCTTCCTCTTCTGCGTCGTGTTTTCCTTCATGCTATCCTGGAAGATCACCCTGGCTGCTCTTCCTCTGACCCTCACCTTCATCGTTCCTGGGCTTGGATTCGGGACACATATGATGAATGTCGCGATGAAGGTGATCGAGTCATATGGTGTGGCAGGAGGAATAGCAGAACAAGCGATTTCTTCGATAAGAACTGTGTATTCATACATGGCCGAGGATCAAACAGTCGAAAAGTTCAGCCAGGCTCTTGAAAGCACTATGCAGCTAGGAATACAGCAAGGCTTAGCAAGAGGACTGATGCTGGGGAGCATGGGAGGTATTTACATCAGCTGGGCTTTTCAGACATGGTTAGGATCAATCCTAGTTAGCAAAAAGGGAGAGAAAGGCGGAGACATTTTTGTCGCCGGATTCAACATTCTCATGGGAGGACTGTAAGTGATTTTGCTCTTCCTCGTCTCAGAATAAGAGTCGTGTTTATAATACTAATGATGTAAAATGTTTGTTTTTGTTCCACCAGAAATATTTTGACTGCTCTACCTAATCTCACCGCAATCACAGAAGCTAAGGCTGCTGCTATAAGGATAACTGAGATGATCGACAGAAAGCCAACCATCGACACAGAAGACAGAAAAGGGAAGGCTCTATCACATGTCAGAGGAGAAATCGAGTTTCGAAGAGTCTATTTTAGCTATCCTTCAAGACCCGACACGCCTATCCTTCAAGGCATTGATCTCAGGTTTCCACCCGGGAAAACAGTAGGCCTAGTTGGGGGCAGTGGTTCGGGGAAATCCACTGTTGTTTCGTTACTTCAGAGGTTCTATGACCCAATAGAAGGTGACATACTTTTGGATGGATACAAAATCAAGAAACTTCATCTTAAATGGTTGAGATCCCAGATGGGGCTTGTTAATCAAGAACCAGTCCTCTTTGCAACTTCCATAAAAGAAAACATCCTTTTCGGGAAGGAGGGAGCATCTATAGAGGATGTGCAAAATGCAGCCAAGGCGGCGAATGCACACGACTTCATCATCAAGCTACCCGAAGCCTATGACAGTCAAGTAAGGTTCTAAAAAAACAGTATTATTCAGTTTCCAACACTTCTATCATCATGCTTATTCTAGCATTCTTGAACAATGGATTTCACCAGGTTGGACAGTATGGAGTTCAGTTATCAGGTGGACAAAAGCAAAGAATAGCGATAGCAAGGGCATTGCTAAGGGACCCGAAAATCTTACTGATGGATGAAGCCACGAGCGCTCTGGATACGCAGTCTGAGAGCATTGTGCAGAAGGCCATTGATAATGCGTCTCAGGGGAGGACTGCAATTGTCATAGCGCATCGCCTTTCCACGATCAGAATGGCTGATCGGATCGTGGTTATGCAATCCGGGACAGTGGCTGAATCAGGAACACATGAAGAGCTTTTGCAGATGAGCGGCGAATACTCCAGAATGGTACAGCTGCAGAAACAAGCAAAAGCTGCACAACCACAGACACCAGAGAATGACACTGATCTTAGCTATGACTATTTCAATGACACAAGTCTGTATGGAAAGAGCTTCCAAAGAAGTATCAACCAGAGCCCCTACTCGAGAAGGATCCCACCAAGCCCTTTTAGCGGAAGAACAAGTGCGCCGGTTTCTCCAGCTCAATATGGCCTTAGTCCAGGATTTTCCAGGAGTGCACCTTATTCCACCACTCCCTACTCAGTACAATTCGAGGACTATGACAGCGAAGATGAGCGTTTCGATCAGACAGCTTATCCTGCTCCTTCGCAATGGCGCTTGCTGAAAATGAACGCCCCGGAGTCAGGCAGAGCCTTCCTTGGATGCATCGGGGCTGTAGGCTCCGGGATGGTTCAGCCAATAAACGCGTATTGCATAGGAGGAGTGATATCAAACTATTTCCGAGCCGATAAATCAGCCATCCAATCGCATGCCAGAACTTACACCTTCATTTTCCTCGGCCTTGGAGTGTTCAACTTCTGCGTCAATGTCCTGCAACACTACAGCTTCGCGATCATGGGAGAACGCTTGACAAAGAGAATCAGGGAGATGCTGCTCGAAAAACTTATGACTTTTGAGATTGGGTGGTTTGACCAAGATGAGAACACTAGCGCTGCAATATGCGCTAGGCTATCGACTGAAGCTAGCATGGTTCGCTCCCTTGTTGGGGACCGAATGTCACTACTTGCACAGGCATTTTTCGGGGCAACTTTCGCTTACGCAATGGGATTAGTCCTGACACCGAAGCTAGCGTTGGTGATGATGGCTGCTCAGCCATTGCTCATCGGGAGCTTCTATGCAAGGACTGTTCTCATGAAGAGCATGTCTGCGAAAGCGCAGATTGCGCAAAAGGAAGGAAGCCAGCTAGCAAGTGAAGCTGTAATCAACCATAGAACCATAACAGCCTTTTCTTCTCAGAAAAGGATAGTAGGGCTCTTTAAACAGACGTTAGAAGGACCCCGGAAAGAGAGCACGCGACAGTCATGGTTTGCCGGGATTGGCCTCTTCAGCTCTCAGTTTCTAGCTGCAGCTTCTACATCCTTAGCGTTTTGGTACGGAGGGATGCTCCTGACAGACGGGAAAATATCTGCCGAAAAACTCTTCCAATCATTTCTAGCTCTACTCTTCACTGCTTATATCATTGCAGAAGCAGGAAGCATGACGAAAGACATATCTAGGGGAAGCAATGCTGTGCGTTCAGTCCTAGCGATTCTAGACAGAGAGAGCGAGATTGATCCAGACCCTTTGGGAACAGGACATGACGCGACTAAAACAAGTGTCAAGGGTCATGTTGAACTAAGGCATGTGCACTTTGCCTATCCATCGAGACCTGAACTAATGGTTCTCAAGGGACTGAGTCTGAAAATCGAGGCTGGAAGCACAGTAGCACTAGTGGGGCAAAGCGGGTGTGGTAAATCGACAATCATAGGACTGATCGAGCGATTCTATGACCCCCTCAAGGGATCAGTGAGCGTCGACCAAAGGGATGTGAGGGATTACAACTTGAGATCGTTGCGAAAACATATAGCTCTGGTCAGCCAGGAACCAACCTTATTCGGTGGAACCATCTATGAGAACATTGCTTATGGCAAGAGCAATGCCAAGCAATCTGAGATCATGAAGGCTGCCCAGATGGCTAATGCACATGAATTCATAAGGTATGCTATCGATACTTACTCATTTCAGCACAAAGAAAAGAAATCTAAGCTAAAACAAGCAGCACAAAACTTACAATTTCTTGGTTTGCAGTGGGATGCAGGATGGATACCAAACCTACTGTGGTGAAAGGGGAGTTCAGCTATCCGGCGGTCAGAAACAGAGAATTGCATTAGCTCGCGCTATACTCAAGAACCCGAGAATCCTTCTGCTGGATGAAGCAACTAGTGCTCTAGACAGCGTATCAGAAAACCTGGTCCAAGAAGCCCTGGAGAAACTGATGGCCAAAAGAACCTGCATTGTTGTAGCTCATCGGCTATCAACAATCCAAAAAGCAGACACTATTGCAGTGATCAAAGAAGGAAAGGTAGTAGAAGAAGGCTCACATAAGGACCTGCTTTCCTTGGGGCGCAGTGGCGAATACCACTCTCTTGTCAAAGCACAGGGAGGCAATTCGCCTTTCCGGTGAAATGAAGCATTTCAGATCCTGCCTGATACCTGAAACTTTGTACTATAGTGAAGAAGATAGGGCACAGTTATTCAGACGAAATCCCGTGTCATATTCATACCACATTTTGCTTACAACCAGAAACTTTTTACTACAATGATGTTTTCTTCATTCATACTAATCAACAACACTGATATAAACATTGAAAGTTCGATACATCATGTCAATAGCTACTACTAAACCTTAGATCAGGCTATATGGATCATATCACGCAATCGTGTTCATCTAGACAAAGACCGCAATCGATCTAATTTACACTAAACTAAAACAGTAAAAAGCAGGATCAATCCAGTTATCCAAACTACAGCTACAAAAGCAGGAAATAAACCATAACCGGAAGTGCTATCAGCAAAGAGCGTCCTTGGATCAGCTCCGGCGCAGCCGACTTGAGCTTAATACCCTTGCTGCTCACTTTCCGACCAGAGCTGTTGACATCTACATTCGCCGCCACAGCAATTCCATATCTCTTAGTATTCCAGAACAGAATCCTGTACCTCACCCTAGTCGCCAGCCCCACCCGGAAAGTCACCGGCGACCCGCTCGAAACATTCGCGTACGCCGCCGCCCACGGCACGCCGCGGGCCTCCACCGCCTCCTTCCGGCGAGCCTTCTTGCCGTGGCCCTGTTTGAACCTCGGCACCGTGTAATTCGCCACCGAAACGCCGCCGTAGGAGAAGGTGAGGTTGATGTCGTCGTATCTTACTCCTTTGTCCTTCATCTCGTTCTTGAGGCGGAGGTCGAAGTAGAGCGAGTGGTTGCCTCTGGCGGCGGTGGAGTTGTCGGAGGCGTTGAGGGCGCGGACGTAGAAGTCTTCTATGGAGCATGAGGGTTTGGAGCCGCGGAGACTCAGCCACAGGAAGAGAGCTGTGAGGCCGGAGGTGAAGATGAAGCTGCAGCAGCACCGGCAGCAGCCGCCGCCGCCGCCGCCGCCGTAGTCCGACATTTCCTGTGGGACAAGCAAAGGATTGTATTCGAAAATCTGAAATGGAGTGTAACAATGAACAAGATTAGTGGCTCTTGTAACGTTTTATAAAGGGGAACAATGAAACGCGTAGACCCCCTTTTGCTTTGTGGAGTATGAAATTCAAATTGCTGAGAAAATGTGTTCATCAGTAAAATAATCCAAATTTCATGGAACGGTGAGGTTGACAAAAGAAAGGTCGTTGGTAGTTGGTAGTTATTTAGCAAGGGATAATATAATCCATCAAAACCCATAACTAACATAAGATGATTATACTAAGTTAGGCTCTTTTTATCTGATCTCAAATAAAAAAAATACTACATGTGTACTATTAGTACCAAAAATGGAGTGAAACTGACCTAATTTCGACCATTTGATTATATTATTATATGTACGGGACATGTATTTTCATATTATTATTTTTTCAAAAAAAAATCACATACATAAATAAGGATATTAGTAATTTAAATATTGATCCAGTTGACACCCAAAGTCAATATAAACAATTTTTTGCTGGGAAGAAGGGAGTAGTAATAATAAAATTAAATTTATTAAATAAAAAATAGTTAAACTGAAAGCAGGTAAGTCAAATGGAACTAGGAATGGCAGTTCGATGAATTTTAGTGAAAGCATATTACATATTCATCCCAGTGAGCTAAGGAAGTAGTTTTAATGAGACGTGGTGAATACGGAGATGAACAAGATATTTGTCATGGATAGTGGACTGGGGTGGATATTATTTTACATCCATCTCATTCCCACCCTGCACCACTTAACAGGATATATATATATATGTATATATAACTATCATTTATTCACAATGGTCTTGTTACTGCTAATTTTTTCATGTAAAACTTTTATTAAATATTAAGGATTGAAATAATAAAATGAGTTTTTGAGGCTATATGGTATATATTGGATTTGAATACCTAAATGAGTGGCTGGAAGAGTGTAAATTATATGTAAAACCTGGTGAAACGGGATGATTTTAGTACTGTGAATCTGTGATCACTATTGGTGATGAGAAAGATATAAATTTTAGGTGAAAATAAATACTCCATCTATTTCACTAATAGTGACATCAATCTATTTCACTAATAGTGACATCAATCTATTTCACTAATAGTGACATCATAAATTTAGGTGCTTGAATTTAGGTGAAGAGAACGAGTGAATGAAATTGAAAGTAAAAAATATAATGAATAGATAAAATTTTAAAAATTTTGTCAAAAATAGAAAGTATGTTAACATAAACATAAACGAATAAAAAAAAAGGCCAATAATAAAAAAACGAAGGAAGTATGGGGAGACCATAATCCACACATGTTCCACCTGGTCACCCCAATGTCATCCTAAAAATAGCTCGACCAAACTTTTAGTAATAAAAAATCATAATTTAAAACTTGCTTCTAACACCGCGTAAACAAGCGTGTGTGTTCCACAAAGTTGACCACACTAATATGTCTGTCACTTAAAAAACCCGAGTTGGACACTGAGAGATAAGTAAGTTTGAAGCCTAAGTTTGACGCCACAGTTTGATTCCAGCATATGAAAAAGATTCCAGTTCTATAAAACCTCTGAAATTTAAGGCGGCCTCGCATGTGAGACTTTAAAGCTGAAGGCAAATGACTGATGACATACAATGTCATATTTACATAAATTTAAGGAGCAAGTAGCATGTTACTCATCGTCCTTGTAAGGGTATTCTTCAGGTACTTGCTTCAGGAGTTTCAATTGCATCTCGAACGCATCATCCCCTCGAAGCATATCTCTAATCCAGGTGACTTCAGTCTTCATAGACACCTGAACCGTGTCAGACAGGGAGAGTTAATCGGGTCAGGAACACAAGATGATGTATCCATCACACGCAGATTTCTTATTCTCTTTAAAGAAAAGTCGGAGGGGTCTTATCACAAACGAACGGAAACAGCTTAGCATTTTGTTTTATGGGAGTACAAACAGCTCGAGGTGTGAAACACAGACAGACTTGAGTTCAGCATGTTCAGAAATGCAATCTAGATCCACCATAAGATTTTAGACTCTAGAAATGTTCATTGTGCGTAACAATAGCAGCTACTAAGCTTATCCATTGTGTAAGACCAACAAAATTATTTGTAATCATTCATTACTGCAAAATGCATTAATAAACATGAGAAATGCATGGAGAGACTGATAGATAGTGCACAGGATCGTCTGTGACCATGAGAAAATATGTTAACTCTAAATGGAAAAGACACGGTGCCTGAAGAAGATGCAAGAAGAGTTCATGAACTAATCAAAAGACTTGACTGAGTTAGAGAGGAGAGAAGAGGAGCATGGATGATATACCAAATCACTCAAGCAGGGAGCTCTCCTACTCATTAAAGTTGTAAATTTATGCATCCAAAATAACTACCATACCGAATTTAGTCGGGTTTTGATCAGTGAATCAGAAACCAAACCCCAAAAAAGTCCCCACATTCAACTCTGCATTGAGTTAGTACTCATAAACAATGAAGACAAGCCCAACCAAACAAATAAACCTAGAACTAATATAACAGCCACAAGCCTGAAAACATTGGCATAAGAAGAATTGAAATGTCCATAAAAAGCGGAACTAACCATCTCCAAAGCTCCTCTGATGACTCCACTCAAGATGTTGCAGTAGTACAGGCCTTGACAGGTGTCAGGAAGTTCAACAAAATCCACCAAAGGGTTATCTTCCAGGATCAAACTGCATGTTGTACCTTCTGTATCCCAATTACCCACAGTTGCATTGACCCCTAGGAACATTTTGAAAGCAACCTGTAATGCCAGAAACTTTGTGGATCAACTTAGCACAATAAGGAGTTTCTCAACTTCAAAGGTTCAATATACATCTCACCATGCAGGAATCATACGAAAATTAAGCTGCATAGCAATATGCTTGACAATTAAAGGCTTCAACAACTAAATTTCTAAAGCACTACAACCACAAAGGTGGGAAAACCTAATCAGATAGACTTTTAAATTACAGGATAACACAAACACCTTACCTTCATCATTTAGTAAATCATGGTTTTCATTTTATGCTTTTTCACTAAGACATGATCAATTAACTTCCTTCATCTATAGCTAGCTTAACCTATAGGCAAAATGTGCTTTAAATTGACACCCCGAGTAAAGCATTTATCAACATCGTGACATGAATCACATAACTATGTGTATCAATTCTAATGACAAAACTCTACGATGAATAGCAGAGCATAAGACATTCTTAAGAGTCGAAATGCAACACACTAAAAAGTTAAAACAGAAAATCAAGAGGGCGGAAACAACATTAATCGGACCTTGTTGGTCAACTGAACACTCTAAAGAGTTTCTATATTACCACCCCTCACACAAAAATTCAATTCCTTGAAAACCACAGATAGAGAGCACAGAACCATAATATAATGAAGCTTGTTAGCAATATTCTTAACATGGTTCAATTTCAGCGAGCTAAATTTCTAATGCAGTACAAGCACAATGGTGAAGAGAAATATCTCATCAGATGAAATTGTACCACGAGTGATTTTTAGGATGAGCACACATTACTGTCACCATTCTTAATGCATTTTCCATTTGATGCTTATTTACTAAGAGTAAGACATGATCAATTAACTTTGTTTATCTATAAAGCTATGCACCTGCTAGCTTACTACCTAGAGTGTTAGGTTGACAGTAAGTTGCAAAAGCCATTTATAGACCGCACCATAAGAATCATATACCTGTGTGTATCATCCTAATCCATATCCTAAAACACGATAAAATGCTGAGCATTTGACATTTGTAAATATCAAAATGCAACACACTTAAAACAGAAAATCAAGAGGAGGGAAACAACATCAATGCAGACCTTGGCGATGACATCAGCAGTTTCTTTGAAATCAACGCATCTAGAAACATTCGATTTCGCAAGAAACTCATCAATCAGCCGAATACCAATATTATATCCCCTGCAATCAAATGAATAAAAAAACATCCTAATTACTATCATTGATCAATTCAACAAACACGGAACATTTTCAAACGCATACTGCTCAACATAATGAAATTAATTCAAATAGGTGAAAATGATCAGTAATTACATCTGATCGAGCTGTTTGTTAACTTCCTCCACCTCTTCCAGATCCGTGAGCAACTGGCGGACGATTGCGCCGTAAGTAAGAGTAAAGAGCTCCGCATTCTGCACAAATTTCATTCAAATCCATGATTTGTTTTTTTTTTTTAGCTAAATGAAAAGGTGAACAAAACTGAGGAAATTCATTTGCAGTAAGTTTGGCTTTGGCGTACCACTCGGTCTACGCTCGCAAAAATGGCGTCACCAGATCTCGGTGGGACGGGAGCCATCGGAGCCGGGATTTTGTTTCGAGGTTGTTTCCGTCAGCTGCTACGACTTCACTGTGTGTAGCGGTGTAGTAAGGGAGATCGGAGTATTGAGGAGATAGAGAGAGACGGAGTCTTGTGTTTTTGGATCAAATTATTGTTGGGCTTCGGGACGAACGTGGGCTGGATCGTCGTATTTTGGATTCACATTTCGTGACGGCTAAATCAAGCCACATAGAAACGCCATGTATTTATTACAATTTCACACGGTCTTGTTTTAGTACGATTACGGAATCACTAGGGGTCTCCAGTCCGCGCATCGATAACGGAGCTGACAATGGATCACCACTCGAACTCTCATCGCTCGAAATCTTACAACTTTAACCTCTCCACTCGAACCCTCTTCTTGAACCTTCGAACCCCCTCAACTCAAACATCTCCACTCGAACCCTCACCGCACGAACCCAGAACCACACGAACCTAGTATCACTTGAACCGTCTACACTCGAACCTCTAGTCGAACCCTCACCATTCGAACCAGTACCACTCAAACGCAGTACCACTCGAACCCAGTACCACTCGAACCCAGTACCACTCGAACTATCTCCACTCAAGCCCATGACCACTCGAACCCAGTGCCACTTGAATCCTTTCCACTCGAAACCTCCTCTACTCGAAACTTTATCACACGAGTTTGAGTGGAAAGGGTTCGACTGGAGAGGGCTTGAATGGGGAGGGTTTAAGTGGAGAGGGTTCGAGTCGAGCGGTTCGAGTAATAGAAGTTTGAGTGGAGAGGGTTTGAGTGGAGAGGTTCGAATAGAGGGTTCGAGTGGAGAGGGTTCAAATAGAGGGCTCGAGTAAAGAGGGTTCAAGAATAGTGGGTCTGAGTAGAGGTTTGAGTGATACTGGGTACGAGTGGTACCAGTTCGAGTGGAGAGGGTTCGAGCGAAGAAGTTCGAGTGGAGAGAGTTCAAGCGGAGAGGTTTGAGGGGAGAGGTTCCAGTGGTGAGGTTCGAGTGATGAGTAATCGAGTGAAAAGGCTCGAGTAAAGTGGGATCGAGTAGAGGGGGTTCGAGTAGAGAGGTTCGAGAGGAGAGGGTTCGAGTGATACTATGTTCGAGTGGTACTGGATTCGTGTGGTAAGGGTTCGAGTAGAGGAGGTTTGAGGGGTCGAGTAGAGGAGGTTTAAGGGGTCGAGTGGAAAGGCTCTGAGTATAAGGTTAGAGTGGAGAGGGTCCGAGTGGAGAAGTTTGAGTTGTGAGGGTTCGAGTGGTGAGAGTCGGATCGTGAGGGTACCATCTACCACTGGAGAGAGTACCATCCATCCCACGAGAGGGGTATACCATCCACCACTGGAGAGAGTATCATCTATCCCCTCAAGAAGTTTGTCAACCACCCTTCGAGGGTACACCATCTACCTCTCAAGAGGGTAAACCATCCACCACTACAGAGAGTACACCTTCCACCCCTCGAGGGTACGCTATCTACGGCTCGAGAGAGATGTACCGGCCCTTGAAGGTATACCACTTGTCGAGAGGTCACACATCCACCCCTCTAGAGTACACCAGGCCTCGAGGGAACACCACACCTCGAGAGGGGTATACCACTGAGAGCGTCGAACCATCCACATTAGCTCTCGAATCATAACACACTCAAGGCATATACCCCTCGAACCATCCACGACACCACCCCTCGAACATGAACCATCAATTTGTTGGACCATCTTATATCCACTCCTGGAACCATAGCCCTCAAACCATCAGTTCTTGAACATCCACCACGCCACCACTTGAACCACCTACCTTTTGAACATCAACCATCCGTCTGAAGACTTCCATACCACTCGAACCATCTACCCTATTAACAGCAACCATCCGCCTCGAGGGGTGTTGATTCGAGGCATCCTCCCTCGAATCCTCGAATCATCAACACTCGAGACCCTGGGACCATCAACCATCCCCTCGAGGCATCACCCCTCGACCCATCAACCATCCGCCTCACTACTACTCGAACCATCCACCACTCAAACATTAACCACCCGCCTCGAGGGCTATTGATTTGACTTATCATCCCTCGATCCATTAACCCTCGAGGCCCTGGAACCATCAACCATCCCCCTCGAGGCATCACCCCTCGACCCATCAACTATCCGCCTCGCCACCACTCGAACCATCCACCCCTCGAACGTCACTACCACTCGAACTCATCCACCCCTCTTGAGTACACCAGCCATCGAGGGTACACAACCCCTCGAGTGGGGTATACCACTGAGAGCGTCGAACCATCCACATTAGCTCTCGAACCATGACCCATTCAAGGCATATACCCCTCGAACCATCCACTGCACCACTACTCGAACCATCTACCCCTGGAACATCAACCATCCACCCCCGGAACATCAACCATCCATTTGTCGGACCATCTTACATTCACTCCTGGAATCATCACCCCTCGAACCATCAGTTCTCGAACATCCACCACGCCACCACTCGAACCATCTACCTCTTGAATCATCACCCATCCGTCTCGAGGGCTCCCTACTACTCGAACCATCCACCCCTAGAACATCAACCATCCATCTGTCAGACTATCTTACATCCACTCCTGGAACCATCACCCCTCAAACATCCACCACACCACCCTACTCGAACCATCTACCCCTCGAACATCAACAATCTATTTGTCGGGCCATATTATATCCACTCCTGAAACCATCACCCCTCGAACCACCAGTTCTCGAACATCCATCACGCCACCACTCGAACCATCCACCACTTGAATATGAACCATCCGCCTCGAGAGGTGTTGATTCGAGGCATCCTCCCTCGAATCATCAACCCTCGAGCTCCAGGGACCATCAACCATCCCCCTCGAAGCATCACCCCTCGACTCATCTATCATCCGCCTCACTACCACTCGAACTATCCACCCCTCGAACATCAACCATCAGCCTCGAGAGCTGTTGATTCAAGGTATCATCCCTCGATTCATTAACCCTCGAAGCCCTGGAACCATCAACCTTCCCCTTCGAGGCATCACCCCTCGACCCATTAACCATCCGACTTGTCACCACTCGAACCATCCACCCCTCGAGCATCAACCATCCACCTCGAATCAAACCTCTCCACTCTAACCTCTACTCGAATCCTCTCGACTCGAACCAGTACCACTCGAACCCTCTATCCAAACCCTCTCCACTTGACCCTCACCACTCGAACTCTCACCACTCGAACCCTCTCCACTCGAACCTTGTACCACTTGAACCTCTCTACTCGAACCTAGAACCACTCAAATTCAGTACCACTCAAACAACTCTGCTCGAACCTCTCTACTCGAACCTCCACTTGAACCCTCAGTACTTAAACCCTCAGTACTCGAACCAGTACCACTCGAACCTTTTTCACTCGAACCTCAATTCGAACCCTCTCCACTCGACCCTCACCACTCGAACTCTCACCACTCGAACCCTCACCACTCGAACCCAGTATCACTCGAACCTCTCCATTCGAACCTAGTACCACTTGAACCTCTCTACTTGAACCCAGTACCACTCGAACCTCTACTCAAGCTATTTCCACTCGAACTCTCACCACTCGAACCAGTGCCACTCGAACCCTTTCCACTCCACCCTCACCACTTGAACACTGTACTCAGAAACTCTCCACTCGAATCCTCTTCTCAAACCCTCGATCCCCCTCCACTCGAATCCTCTTCTCGAACCTCTCTACTCGAACCCTCTCCACTCGAACTAGTACCACTCTAACGTATTACCACTCTAACCTCTACTCGAATGTTGATATTCCTCTACTTGTACAAATGAAAGATGGCGAGGCTAGGATACTTCTGCCGCTTCTGGTTGATATTCTTGGCGCTAAGCCAACGTAGATGAAGAAAACCTCTGTAAGGGTCATTTCGTCGAACACTTGAGCTTCACCCTTCAACCTCAGCCCCTGATTCTTTGCGAACTCAACCAGCTCCTTAACATCATCACTAAATCTGAAACCCTATAAATCCAGAACAACCATCGACATCGCCAGGGTAATGAAGCAAAATGAAAAAGAACAGTGACATAAAAAAGAACCAAATTTTAGATTGTACAAACCTTGAAAGGAAATAGAGGCGGTGAAGGAGTCGTCATGCTCAAAGCCATTGTTGCAGATCGAGGAATAGATTAATTAGATGCAGGAAAAAATTAATCATCAGAAAGATCAAATTCACCGGAAGAAAGAAAAAAAATTAAAGATGAGATGATGCTGCTTTACTGGCCACATCAACAACAAAGGAACATCAACATTATTAATCACAGCCCACGGGAGTGCAGGACGAGTGTACGACCATGGAAAAAGAGAAAAAATAGAGAGAGAGAGAGACATGATGACACGTATTAGTCGAGATGAGAAGGTAGAATAAAAAAAAGTAAAAGGAAATGAATTAGCAACGACGAAACTTCACTGTTCATTAACTGGATTGTGCTTTTAAGATATAGAGATTTTATGATATAATTGGAGGGATGATGAGATGTTTGTTTTTATTTATTGCAAATGAGTTTTATAATTTTGAATAATATTTAAAATGCATTGCAATGTATACATAATTATGGTCTAATTAATTAATTTTTACATTTAACTATACATGACATATTTAAAATGTATTGCAATGTATATATAATTAAGGGTGTTGCTATAGCACGCCCTGTATTTTACTAGTTACGTCCTAATACGTACATACATGTATAATACTAATTTGGGATAAGTGCCAATATAACCCTATCTACTTGAGTAAGTGCCAATATAACCCTATGATAATTTTTAGTGCAAATATAACCCTAACTAGTTAATGAAAGTGTTAATATAATCCTCAGACCCCATTTTCAGCATTGGCCTCAATTTTTCAGCGTTGACTCTATGTAAATTGACCAAAATACCCTTTGGGCTAACTCTAAAATTGGGTGGACAATTTTACCCTCATAATTAGCCAGAACGCCATAGTTCGTTGAAATTAGGTAGGGTTATATCAGCACATTATGCAATCTTATTGGGTTATATCAGCACATTCCTAATGTTTGTAGGGTTATATCAGTACATTTCTAATGTTTGTTGGGTTATATCAGCACATCCTTAAAACTTATAGGGTTATATTGACACTTTCACTAACTATATAGGGTTATATTGGCACTTTCGAATATTGAAAGGTTATATTAGCCCTTATGTCAACTAGGTAGGGTTATAAAAGCACTTTTTCTACTAATTTTATATTTTCAAAGTAATACAAAAAATAAAAACAATAATATTCCCGATGCTGGAACCACAGCCACCGCCGGGCACTAAAACCACCGCTGGCACCGGAACCATCGCTACCGCCTGCACCACATCGTCACCACTGGCGCTAGCACCACACTATCGGTACAAAGGGCAGCGAGTGGCTTCAGGAAGCTAAAAAAGGAGGCGCCGAGTTCATCAGGTTCAATTACGGTGGTGGTGACAGGTCATCGTCAGTCTTCGGAGGTGAAGGGCAGTGGCGGGTGGTCGAAAAGTGATTGTGGTAGTTGGGATGATTGGTGGCGGTGACTAGGGAGAGTGATGGTGGTGGCGATAACGGAAGTGATGGCTGGCAGTGGTAAAGGTGGTGGTGTTGGGGCTGGTGGCTAGGACAGGTGGTGGTGGTGCTAGGATGGGTGGTGGTGATACTAGGATGGGAAGTGGTGGTTGGTAGTGCTAAGGCAGCGGTGGAGAAGCATCGGGCAGCGGTGGGTGTCTCTGCAGGCCTATCCATTTATGCAGTGGGATTATTGATCAGATGGACTCGGATGTAATCCTTCTTTGTGATGTGTCTGAAATTGTTGTCTAGACCTCGAGGAGCAAAAAATGATGGGCTTGTGATTAGATTACCTGTGTTCTCTGCTTATTTACTTGTTGATTATTAATCTGATGCGATTGTGTCTGAATTTGCTGCCTTGACATGTGTGGGATTATTCTTGTTTGTGTTGTTTAAAATTTCTTCTATGTTGAATGTGATATGGCAGCGGTGTGACGGAGATATTGTAACACTCGGGTCGGGTCTGAGCGTGCTACTGAAAATGCTAGCAGTAATGAGCAGATAAAGTTTATGCGGAAGCAAATTTAGATAATTCAAATCCTAGCTTACTATTACAGTGAAAATATTAGTACAAGTGTTAACCAAAAGTTTCACTTAACCGTTACAGATTCAAAGTTCACGTTAAGATTCTAGCAGTCCACCCAGGATCTTTTCTCAAAAGAAGTAAAGGTACCATTGCACTTTTCTCTCACGGTTCTTCTTCACCTGAAAAGAGTTGTTTAACTAGGTTAAGCTCCTTTCTTAGTGAGGTTCCATCGCCAATATTTACCCAGTTGAGTTTTAGTGATCACGGAATATCAAATAACAAATAGCCATATAAGTCTTAGCATGCAGTAAAAGGATACGGGCGGTTAATGTCGAGTTGTTGCCAAGTGCCTATATGGAAACTCTAACTAATATACAAGACATAACCTTTTTAGTAGTGCCCAAAGGCGATCAGCCAGTCCGGAATTCATTCTCGCCAACCACGCCCAATCAGATGTTCAGTTACGAGCTTGTATCAGATACAGATAGTTATGCTACTATACCAAAAACTCCACGTGTAGCTGGTCTAATCAAACGTTTCAGTTTGCACCGTTCCCTGCCTACTTCGACCGAACTACAATCACGCCGGGGACCCCGAAATCACAGTTAGGTAATCAGGTTGCAGATAATTCAAGTTTGACACGGTAAGATAAAGTACAAGCCGGTCATCCACATAGAATATCAGAGCAATATATGACACGACAAGATAAAGTACAAGCCAACCATTCACAAAAAATTATCAGAGGGGTTCATAAATTCAGTTTCATGATAATTGAGCACAGTATGATAAAATAGACACTTAATTTAACAGTCAGTATATACCATCATTTTAAGTTTAACCGTCATATCTCTCTCTAATGGGGTTCGAGTACATATGATTCAAGTAAAGAGTACAAAGGTTCAAGTATAAGGTTTGGTACAAGGTTTCAAGTAGATCGGTTCAAGTACAGGGTTCGAGTATATGGTTCGAGTACAAGGGTTCGAGTAGAGGAGGTTCGAGTAGAGGAGGTTCGAGTGAAAAAGTTTCAAGTGGTACGGTATCAGGTCGTACTGGTGCGAGTGGTAAGTGATACTAGTTCGAGTGGTGAGATGCGAGTGGTGAGGTTCAGTTGGTGAGGTTCGAGAGGTACGGGTTCATTTGATGAGGTTCGAGAGGTACTGGTTCAGTTGGTGAGGTTCGAGAGTTATTGGTTCAGCTGGTGAGGTTCGAGAGGTACTGGTTCAGTTGGTGAGGTTTAAGAGGTACTGGTTCAGTTGGTGGGGTGGGTTCGAGAGATAAATATTCCAGTGGTACAGTTCGAGAGATGGGTTTAAGAGGTAGTGGTTCGAGAAGTGGGTTCGAGAGGTAAAGGTTTCAGTAGTATTAGTTAGAGAGGTAAAGATTTCAGTGGTACTAGTTCGAGAGGTAAGGTTCGAGAGATATTCTCTAGTTTGAAGGGTGAAGGTTTCGGTGAAGGGTTCGAGAGGTATTCTCTGGTTCAAGAGGTGAAGGTTTCAGTGGGGTTCGAGAGGTATTCTCTGGTTCAAGGGGTGAAGGTTTCAATGGGGTTCGATGGGTGAAGTTTTCAGTAGGGGTTTGAGAGGTGGAGTTTTCAGTGGGGGTTCGAGAGGTGAAGTTTTCAGTGGGGTTGAGAGGTGATGGTTTTAGTAGGGGTTCGAGAGGTGAAGGTTTCAGTTCGAGGGGTGAAGTTTTCAGTAGGAGTTCGAGAGGTGAAGGTTTCAGTGGATGTTCGAGAGGTGAAGTTTTCAATGGGGGTTTGAGAGAGTCAGGTTTTGATGGCATCATATATATACATATATGTAAACATAAACCCAGTTTAACTCAGTTCGTGCTAAGGCGATGCAACACTCACCTTAGTTAGACGTGGCTTGGGCAACCTCCGTTTTCTACGTTACCACCGCTCAACAGTTGTTCTTTGGTAAGAAATATCTTCAGGCTGTAATTTTGAGAAGGCAGTAAGCATTATTTATACTAGATGAGAACATAGGGTTCTGACACCTAAACCAAGAATTTATCCATTTAACCCTAGTCCCTACGTCCACTTGCCGAAGTTCACTTTTGGATAAATTTTCACGTCCGCTCGCCTGACTTTCTCTTCCCTGTATTTTATTATTATTATGATATAATATAATAACTCTCTTCCCAGTATTTTCTCTTCCCGAATTTCACTTTCCCTAGGTTTACATTATGTTGTTTCCTTTTCCAGACACAATACTAATCATGACTTTTATTCACCTATCAATCTCATCTGTTTCGTTTTCATATGTTCCTTTCTTTTAGTTCTTTATTTATTGGTTTTTCTTCTTTTTAATTTACAATACTTCAAATCAATTATATATATATATAATACAATTATATTCCTTGAAATCAAAACATTATTATAAATGATAACTTATTTATTTTATTCTTATTTGTAAATACATATGAAAATTACTATTATATAAAATTGTGATAAGTATGAAAAAAATATTAAGAAGTTATAAAATTAGTGTTCCTCAATAATTTAAAGGAATATTCGTTTTAGAGGAAGGTACAAGGTAAACTATCGGACATGCTTTTATAAAAATCTAGATAATTATTTAACAACTCAATTTATCATTTCTTACTTTACTCTTTTAAAATGTGTAATTTGTATATCTCGATTCCATTCTGATTCGACGTACTATTATTCCCTTCCACTTTCTTAAGTGAATACTTTATCATCGTTTGATATTAACTAATATATATGTTTCAATAATTAAGATTATTAATTCAAATTTACTTCGTCCGAGATTAACATCTAGGCTAATCCATAATAATTATTTTTCCAAATTTATATTTTATAATTAGCACATCGTTCATCTCTATTCTTTTTTTTCCAATTAGAGGGGTATTACAAGGTTCAATTGAGATAACATGATTTGTATCGGAGGTATATTTTATTTATTAATATAATTGGGTTCGGGGTTTCACAGATATGGTGGTGGAGTGGCGGATATGCGGTGGCGGTGGTGGTGGAGGCAGAGTGGCAGAGATCCGGCGGTGGTGGTGGCAGAATAGGTGAAGGTGGTGCTGGAGGTGGGTTTGAAGATGAAGGAGAAGAAGAAGAATCTTAGGGTATTCTTGTCTTTCATTTTTTAGATTTTAAGTTAGGGGTATTTTTGTCTTTTAAATTTTGGTCAATGCCGGTAATTATATAGTTAACGTTGGAATAGTGTCATAAGGTTGTATCGGCACTTCTGATGCAAAACACGGGACTACAATAGCTCTTTCCAACTTCACAGGGTCGTATTAGCACAAATCACCAAAACATAGGATTATATCAGTATTTTGTCCTAAAAGATAAAAAGTCTTAGTTGTAATATTAGAATTTTATTATGCAGCGTGTAATAACTATAAAGTTTACAACCCGATTCATGCAACCCGATAATTTAATGTTCATTTTTTCTAACTTACCCTTCAAAATTTGATATTTTCATTACTTATAAAAAAACTATTTTTCAAGATACGCTCTCAAATTAAAATCCCACAAATAAATTTTAAAGGAAAAAGGAAAATATCTCCTCGTGAACTACAAGTCTACAAACCAACAGAGCCTGGGTCAATTACTACAGAGGCTACCATTTCGTCGCTTTCTTTTCTCCCCCCTCAACGATAGCTATCCGTGACGACTCTTTGGTTCTTTTCTTTACTTTGATTGATGATTATGTGGATTGCTATATCACGCCCTATATTTTACTATCCACGCCCTAATACGTATAAATACACGTATTAGTATTTTGAAAATAAAAAATAAATTTTTTTAGAAGTAGTATAAATATCCATTTCTCTCTCATTTCTCTCCCATTTTCTCTCCATTTCCCTTCCATTTCTCTCAAACTTCTCTCCTTCTCTCAAACTTCTCTCCATCTCCTTCTCCCATTTCCGCCGCCGCCGCCGACCGCCGACCGGAAAACGTAAGTTTTGGATGAAATTTTTAAAATTTTCGTGCAAATTATATGGATGTTGCCTGAATGTTGCCAATCTATTCGAATTTTGTTGAACTTGTTGGAATTGTTAGAATTGGGGTTTGTTAGAATTTTGGTAAATGTGGAATGGATGTTGGGTTGGTGGTGAGTATTGGCCGGAGGTGGCCTTGGCCGGCGGAATAGTAAGGGGTAGGGGAAGGAGAAGGGGAAGGAGAAGGGAAAGGGGTAGGGGAAGGAGAAGGGGAAGGAGGAGGAGAAGGTGAAGGGGAGGAGCTGGCGGGCGGAGGTGGTGCCGGTCGGCCGGCGCCGGAGTAGGCCGGCGGCGGCAGTGGAGGCGGCCGGCGGCGGTGGAGGCGGCCGGCGGCGGTGGAGGCGGCCGGCGGCGGAGGGTGGAGGGAAGAGGAAGATGAGGGGTTTGGTTGTAAATATAAGAAAATAGGAGGCTTTAATCTTATATTAATTTCTCTCTTAAGATAATAGGAAATTAAAAAGTAGAATAATTTGCAAAAATCTGATATTAGGAATTTAATCAATTTTGGAATTAAAATGAAGAAATTGTTATTTTTAGAAATTGTTTAGTTTAAATTTGGAAATGATAACTATTTTCGTAATTTGGAAAGTATATGTACCATAATAGAGTATAGTCTTATTTAGATTAACTTTATGAAAATCTAGTTTATCAATCCGATGAAAACAATTGTGTAGTAAATGCTTATGATATGTTTTGACAATTGTTTCTTTGAATGTTAATACTAGTGTGATGTGCTTAAAAATTCATATTATTTAGTAATGTGATTTCCAATTTGCAATTTAAAAAAATGTGTAGTTCGTTGTATGGGATTGTAAGAGAATTAAATTTGCTGTTTGGAGTGGGGTTTGTTTTTATGTTAAATTGAAATTATGCACAGTTTGAAAATATTAGTTTACACGTTGTTGAAATGTATGTTAATTTATTTTATCATATCAGTTTAAATCAATTGTTGTTATACTAATTACATATCTTGTGTTGTAGATGAGCACTGCTGGTCAACCTGACGGCCATGGTCGTTCAATACGACGAAGAGGTGTTAGTGCCTCGGCGAGACAGGCGAGAGGCCACGTGGTCGAGGATGAACAGTCGCATCCGCCGCAGGAGTGTGATGTAGGAGCTGAGCGGCCTTCTCCACGGCGCGATCATGCATTCGATCCCATGCCAACATGGGACGGTCCGGAGCTTAACATTCTCGCGTCCGGTGGAATCCGTGATGATAGTGATTGGCAGTCGATGTATGACTTGCCCGCAGAAAGCAGCCCACTCGATGCCGAACCTGGGACGAGTGTGCCATTGGATGCTGGATTCGAACGGTATGCTGGTGGAGGAGCCAGGCACACCGTTAGGAATAGAGCTGGTCGATTCACGCAATCTTCTGGTGGATCGTGCAATGCCGGTGAGACTGGCATCGGAAGGGCACCGAGGAACAGGAGGAAGCGACACGCCGATGAGACGTGGCTAGTGCGGGGACCGATGGCTGGTGGCCCACAAGATGACCTCGTGATACCAAGCTTCGGAGGACACGTCGATGTCGACATTTGGAATGGTGTAGAGCGAGGTGTGCTGAGATGCCATGCTCGGTCGCCGCTATGCAAGCAGCTAGTCACTACGCTCCCTGACCTGAGCGATGTTGTACAGGCCCGGATACATGCGACCGGGTTGGCCCACCTTCCTGCGATTATGTTCCAGTTCCTTGACATGGCATTGATATCCGCTTTTGTCGAGAGGTGGCAGCCGGACACGAACACATTTCACATGCCTTTCGGGGAGATGACCATCCTGATGCACGACGTAGAGATGATTCTTGGCATTCCTATCGTGGGTGGCGCTGTTGCGAGTACCATTTCGGTGGAGAGTATTCAGGAAGCATGCGCTGAACTATTTGGGAAAGACGTGGAGTCCTTCGTCGCGGAAGACTGGAACGGGGGTAACATAGATGGCCAATCATTGATGGCGAGGTGTGTAGCGCCGGGTCAGAGCGATAACTTCCAATTTATGTGCTACATGTTGACCCTGTTTTCAGCAACGCTTTTCGTGGATAAAACTTCGTGGATAAAACTGGGAATAAGGTTAGAGCCAACCTGCTACCTCTACTTGATTCGCAGTTGTCCTGGGGCTCGGCGACATTGGCCAGTTTGTATCTACAGTTGGGAATTGCGTCCCGGTCCAAAGCGCGCGGCCTATGCGGCTGTTGCACGCTGCTGCAAGCATGGATATACGAGTACTTTCCAATGTTTCGGCCGAGGCTGAGTACACTGCCAGCTCTTCCAGGATGCGCCAACCGGTGGCACACAGGGGATAAAATGGGGAGGGATACCGGGAGGCTGGCTACCATCCGGCGTCAGGTGGATGCCTTACAGCCCGACCAGGTATGAATTCCATGCTTTTACTCTTATTCTAATAGTAGTGGGTAGATCGGATTCCATAGGAACGTTACATTTCTGTGAAACACGCGCAGGTGGATTGGTTGCCATATGGACTGGACGTGGTTAGGGCTGCTAGGGGGAGGACTCACTACTGCGGCGTGATTCGATACCTCGAAGGAATGGAGGCATACATGCCAGATCGCGTTGTGCGCCAGTTTGGTCTCGTACAGGGTATACCGCAGAGTCTTATGATTGTGCCAGAGCCTTGTTCCCGGCCCGCTGATCCAGCCAGCTATTCGGTGACCTATCCAGGGATGCTACAGCTGACCCTATGGCATATGGCACACGCTTGGCACGACGGTCAGCTTTCCGAGTTCCTGATTGCCACAAGTCCGTCAGAGTGTACCTCGGATTATGAGGAGTGGTACGCGACTCATTCACACCCATTGATCGTGAATCCTGAACTTGCTGCCACGAGTGGACGGGATAGGACACATCATCAGTTATCGATAAGTTTTCTCCAACTGTTTGCTTTGAGTAATTGTATTACATTTGATTGTTCCGGTATTGAAAAATGTGTTTCCTGTGCAACAGATGCTGAGTGACATGATGAGCGACTTGGATCCGTTTGACTCGACAACCGTTGATGGACTCGGCGACCCGTGCATGAAGGAGTTGTTGACTACTTGGATCGGTCGTCGCGATGAGTATCGCCAGCTCGGTTATGGACCCATTCCCTAGGCGACTGTTTGCTTATGTATGTACCGACTGTTTGCCCACAGTTTGCTCATTTATGTAATCGCAATTGTTTGTGCATGTCAAATTTATAAGTCATCGCTTTCTGCAACGGTAACGTTTTCAGACTAATTGTAACGCTTCGATAATAATTGTAACGGTTGCGTACATGTCGAAATGTTTCACTGGGTACAATAGTTAATTACTATCATTGTATGCTTTGGTCCAAGCCCTTATCCTCCTACGAAAGGGTAACTCCCAATCGACTACATCAGACTTCCTCAATGTGGTCCATAGATTAACCACGGGGGGCATGGGACAGTTTTCCTTCACGTGTATCCGGACGAAATGGCTTGCACTGCGTACGTATACAATGTGTAGCTCCCTCCTTGTTCCATCCTCGCCCCCACCTGCCCTCAATGGAAGGACTGTACAGCAATAGTCTGCCGACCCATTCTCTAAAATGTAATATAAACTACAACCGTGTTGTAGTAGGTGGCGACAGGAAACATGTCTGCAATGACCGTGAACCAATGCTCTGGACCACACGGACCTTTGGTGTGGTGTATACGGGCTCTAGCTAATTCAACGTTGTCTTTCGAACCGTATATGGGAACATAGTCAAGCCAATGAGTTGATATCTTGTTAAACACTGCCCGACGCGCTCCAGACCATTCACCTTCACCGTCTACATGGAACGCATCAGCAACGCATCTGAAGCCACAGTTTCCATCACTCACGACATCGTTCCAGCCTTCGATGTAACGCCGGACAATGTGGGGGACACTTTCGAGGAACGGGAATGTCGCTGTAGGAGAAAACAGTAAGATTAATTTCTTTGTAAGAAATTTAATTCAATAGGAAGAATGGTGTTTGTACTTACCGTGTCGGCTACCGCTTCGTGATGTGGTGCGCCCCGGGGACCTTGAGCTACGCCCGTATCGCCTGTTCATGTGCTCGTGGTAGCTCGGTGAACATCGGGCTGATCTTGATCGGGGGACCTGCTCGATTGGTCTCCCACGTGCACTAGTACAATTGTCCGGCTCGCCTATGCCGCTGTCCTCCGGACGCAACTGCTCATCTATGTAGCTTGAAACTCGTCGGCGGACCGAAGGGTCGCTGCGTGCCAGCTCCTCCAACTGAGTGTTGAACCGTGACTGATCCTGTTCAGCCCTCGAAATGTTTTCCATGCTCCGCACGAGATCACCTAATGCCAGGCTCTTAAACAGCGGATGAATGTCGTCCAAGTACAAGGGGATTCCTTGTGCAACTGCCCTCGCCATGACGCATGCACACGGTATTCCGTGAGTCGAGCACAGTACACAACCACAGTATGCGTATACCTGTGCTCCGAGTGCATCAATCCTCCCGGACTCGACCGTCAATTTATCCAGACAGTATTTGGACACATTGTTGATCAAGTTGTTGAAAAGGGCCCTACGGTGCAATCTTCCAGTGCACGTTCTTGATTTCTCCAGGTTGGCCTTGATCATAGTAATTTGCGCGGCTATCTGCAGGTCGACACGCCTCCATATCGTATCCAGTGAACCAGTTGACATTTGTAACCACCCTTTCAATGACGAGTGTGCACTTTCGACCCTGCATGTAGTTGTGTTCCCGAAATGCAGAAATCTGTTCGTCCATGCCCGCACAAATTTATCCTTATGGGGGTTGAGCCACGTAGTCTCAGTGTAACTAATAACAGCTTCGCTCCAAGACCATCCAATCCTCATGTCCACCAAGGCGGCTTCGTACTCTGAAACGGTGGACGCATTGCAAACCCGGAACCATGCACCATTCTTGAAGGCTGCCCCGTTCCTCTTATTCCCTGTCAACACAGTAACACGTGCCTCCACATCCTTGTTAATATGCCAGGTGCAGAGCAAATGATTCGATTCTGGAAACACAGTCCGAAGTGGCCTAATCAGTCCCAGCTCTCGATCGGTGACCACAACCTCAGGGAACGGTCCATCCACAAGCAAGTTCTTGAGTGCCTTCAGCACCCACTCATAGGTATCTGCCGTTTCTTCAACAACAATTGTGTAGGCAATCAGGAAATTTGTGTTGCAAGGAGACATCCCAACCATCTCAATGAATGGCATGCCGTAGCGATTAGTCTTGTACGTTGAGTCGATGACCACAACCCACGGAAACGTGCGAAATGCGACAACAGCATCGGGATGAGCCATGAATAAATGAGTCAAAGTACCATCAAGTGCTGAGCGGTGACTAGTGACATACCCTTTCGAGGTGGCAAGATGCAAACAATTCTCCGCTGTGTTGCGCCCGCCTCGCCTTTCTGTTACATATGCCGATCTCTCATTGTACACCTGCCTAATGGCCTGATGCAGGTCTGGAAACGAATGACTGAGGCTGGCATTGATATGCCTGGGGGCTGTTTCTGAATCTGTCAAATCTCTAATCATTTGTTTTGCATCCGCATGGAGCTTGCAGCTCTGTCTGTGACCCTCAGCGTACACTGAGAAAGGGTGGTTGTGCATCCCTCGTCTAGGATCCTTGCACGGCACTACATTCCAACCGTCCCCCGTGCTACTCTCTTTCAAGACAATCGTGAATGGGCAGTCACAACTTCTAGTCGAAGTGTTACTCCGTCGGACTACATCGGGATCGCTCGTATCGATAACCTTATCTTTTCGGCCCCGATTGCAAATGCAATATAACCTCAGGGGACCATTCCTATTCTTTTTGTAGGACCCCGCGACAAGTTCAAATCCCACTTGCAGAGCAATCCGTTGCAGGTAGGAATAAGCCTCGGCGTGACTTGGAAACACATTTGAGGTGGCAAATGGAGAGTATCCATTCCGCTCTGCAGCAGCTTCACATGACTGATTGTCATCCTTAAACAGCAATAAACATCAAGTAATTAGTTACACTCAACTGCTATACCAACAACAATGACGTCGTCAATTAACGTTCAAACAAATGAATTGTTTAAAACAAACATACAATAAAGTAAAAATTATATTGGAGGAAATAAATTTAGGCTCACACTTACAACGTTACATAAATAACTGTTACAAACCAAGAAGTGCATTGCTTGATTTTTAATTATCGTCAGAAACATTTATTGAAATATGAACAAATAAAGATAAAATTACAGTTAAAACGTTAAAACATATATTTAAATGTGAAAACATAAAGATAAAATTAAATTAGAAGAAATAACATTACAATTATAAAAGTCCCGTACATGAATTAACTCCCTAAACTGAAATTACATTCATCCATTTCAAATTGTCCCACTTACGGACTTAATGGTGCACTGCTCCATTTCTTATTAACAGCTAAAACTTACATGTAATTGTAAAAAAAAATGTGATAATAATAGGAGATAAATTATTGTAGATAAATTAACAACAAAATTACGTAACAAAATTAACAACAAAATTAACAACATTAACGTTACTGCTATTAATAGGAGATAAATTCATAGGAGATAAATGTGCAATAATTTTTACGTAACAATTAATAAATTAAAACACAAAGATGAGCATAAATTTCTACTGCAAAAATTAATAAATTTAACTACTACTTATGGATAGAAAACTAATTAGTATAATTACCTCCGAAGACATGAAATTTCTAACACCCTTGTTTGGAGTAAAATTTTGGAGAGTAAAAATTTGGGGAGTAAAAATTTGGAGAGTAAAAATTTGGAGAGTAAAAATTTGGAGATCCTCATATTTTTAGAAACACTTTTATAGCAGTAGAAATTACTAGTTGGGGAGAGGAAGCCCCTCCGGCTCGCGCCCAGGCCACGGCGAGCGGAGGCAAGTCCGGCTCGTGCCCGTGCCATGGCGAGCGGAGCCCGTCCAGCTCGCGGCAAGGGCACGGCGAGCGGAGGACCGTCCGGTTCGCGCCCAGGGCACGGCGAGCGGAGCCCGTCCGGCTCGCGCCCAAGGCACGGCGAGCGGCGCCCGTCCGGCTCGCGCCCAGGGCACGGCGAGCGGAGGCCCGTCCGGCTCGCGCCCAGGGCACGGCGAGCGGCGCCCGTCCGGCTCGCGCCCAAGGCACGGCGAGCGGCGTCCGTCCGGCTCGCGCCAGGGTCACGGGGGGCGGCGCCCGTCCGGCTCGCACCAGGGTCACGGCGAGCGGAGGCCGCTCCGGCTCGCGCCCGGTCTGCTGCGAACGGACCGGCGGCTGCTCGCGGCCAGGCTGTCGCGAACCGGAGCCTCCGGCGGCGCTCGGCGGCGGAGGCGGGAAGCATCGGCGCTACCGCGGCGCCCGGCATCGGCGGCGGTGGTCGGCGGCGCACGGCGGCGGCCGGCGGTGGTCACCAGCGGCGGTTTCCCTTCTCCCATTTAATATTTTCCAATTTAAAATCTTCCAAATACAATATATTTTTAAATGTATATTGTATATATACAGTATAAATACAGGGCATGGATAGTAAAATACAGGGCGTGAAATAGCAACACCCATGATTATTGAAGGAGAAGGACTGAATGTAATTAGTTCTGGAAGACCAAAATTTAAATTTATGTTACTCCTCGGGTTTTTAAATATTGACATTCTTTCTCTTAAAAAAATATTTTTGTTAACATTACATACAAATAACTAAATTACATACTTCCTCCGATCCATCTTAAATTACATATTAATCATTGCACATCGTTCGAAAAATATATTTGACCGTTAATATGTTTAGCTACGTATAATAACGGTAAATAAAAAATTACTTTATAAAAACTACTTATTACGACGAATTCAACAATATCGCATACGATAATATTATGTCTTATATATCTATTCAAATATGCGGTCAAACTTTGATAGAAAATAGTGTCACAAAGTAAGTGGGTAATTTAATCTGGGGCAGAGAGTATTAACATCCTAATATATGACCTAACTAGGAGACGTCACCATTAGTCATATCTCCTTCTTTTCTCTAAAAAAAATCATACTTTCTCTTCAATTTTCTTTTCTCCATCACGGGGAAATGGGGAAATAATAATTTTTCAACTAATATTTTTTTGAGTTTTATGTTATTGAATAAGTATGTATATGTCTCCATACATTAGTATTGTTTTTCGACCTGATAGATTAGATTGTTGGGTTCGTGATGATCACTCTATTTAGTTGTTCGCGTCGAAGTTCTCGATCTAGTAGTACATATCGTGTTTTTATAATTTTGTGTGTTTTTGGTTAGGTTTTCCATTAATTTGGATGCTTCATATATGTGTTTTTCAATCTGCTTATAGTTTGAACAACATAAATTTGCTTTTGGTCAAGTAGTATTGTTGTTCTTGAAGATCCTTGTTTGGTGAAGAGATCGATGTGTGATACATTCCTCTCTGCCAAGTGGTCGATGTTTTTGCGGGAAACGAGTTAATATCCCGATGACGATATTACAGTTTTTATTGGATGTGTAATTTGTAACAGTATAGACGATCAATCTAGTTGACATGTAATTTAGATATCTTTACAATAGATTAGTTATTGTTAGAGGGTAGTTGATTTGGATGTCAATTTCACTTATTGTAATTAGAGATGACAATGGGGCGGGGCAGGTATGGATTGTGGTACCTCCATACCCATGCCCACCTGAAATTTTTATACCCATACCGACTCCATCACGCATGGGGTACACCATTAAATCCACCCCGCCCCATCAAGTATTATTTAAAATCCACACCGCCCCATCACTCGCTTGGGTCTCCATACCATCTTCAAATTCATTTTCTCACCACATTTATATCTCCAAAAAACACATAAATTTTACTTAGAAATTAATAGTTTAAAAATTAAAAATTTAATAATATTTACATGAAAATATTATTAGTAAAACATGTGCATTATGGATAGTAATAATTCAGTATATAATAAATTAGTGTGTACAAAGCGGGTATAGTGGAACGGGGCGGCGGGTATGAACTGATATCCATGCCCGACCCGCTACCCATGAGGGGTATCAATTTTTGTACTCATGCCCACCACACCCCTACGAAAATTACATCCATACTCGTTCCATTGGGGCGGATGCGGGGCGGACCTCCACAAAAACCCGCCCCACTGTCATCCTTAATTGTTATCGATGTTGGGTGTCTTCCTCCATCAACTATGAATGATTATTTAAAAAAAAAAAAGAAGAAGAAGACACCACCATTAAACTTATTGAAGCTCAGTGGAGGCTGAAACTCCATTCATTTGAATAGATAAGGGCACCCTTTTGATAACACTCAAACGCTGCATCACCAACAGACCGCTGCCAAAATCGAAACCACTACGATTTCGCCATCATCGACCACCTGCCCAGTGACCACAACGGGGACCACCGACACAGTTCCATAATGTTGGGTAATTCCCGTCAAGAAATTGCTCTAATATTCACAATTTTTTATGGGAGTGTGTTTTGAACCATATACCTCTCTCAGTTATAAAGAGTGTGATTTACCATTAAATTAGACTCAATTCCCTCTTACACAAATTTCATTCAAAGGGATTTTTTATATTAACACTCTTGCACAAATTTCATTTAAAGAGAAGACAAAAAATCATATTTCCATTTTTACCCATCTCCTATTCTCTAAGTCATTCTCCATTATTAATGTCCTTCACCAGCTCAAAGTACATAAAAATTTGAAGTACCATAAAAACTGTCATCTAATACGGGGACAATATTTAATAATCAGATGGAGTATATTTTTTAAAATTTAAGATATACTCCCTCTATTTTTTATATTTATGGCATCATAACTTTACATGCTTGGATTTAGGTGAAGAAAATAAAGCGATAAAACTGAATGTAGAAAGTAAAAAGTAGAATGAGTGGATAAAATTAAAGAAATTTTACCAAAAATGGAAAATGGGCCAAATAAAATAAAACCTCAATTTATAGCAAATGTGTCATAAATAACAAAACAGGGGGAGTAGTATAAGATTTGTAAAATCAGAGTAGTTTCCTATTAAACTGACTAACAATTAAACTAATCTTGAAAATTTTTGTTTCCCTAACTTTTAAGGTTAAATTATAATTATATTCCCTTTTTTTCCCTAAGTTTGATACACTTATCATATTTGTATATTTTTCTAAATTTGTCACATTTTTTTATGGCTAAAAGTACATCATTTTCAACCACTCATTAAACTTTTTACTCTCCTCACTCAATTTCCTCCACACATTTCAATTTATAAAAAAATACTTAAACCTATGGTGTCAAATATAGTGAAACAAGGGGAGTATATACATTGCAATATATTCCAAAAGACTTTTGAAGCTACGTTGAAACTCTTTGCAATAAATAGAATTAAACATTAAATCACCTCATTAATTACATCAATTATAAAATGATATTGTCGAATGGTAGGTGGATTCAAACAAGACTTTATTTAAAAAGAATGAAAATTTATTTATGTTATGTATATATAAATATCAAATTATTATATTAATAATAAAACAACTTGTCTAATAATTATTCGAATTAAAATTAGATTTCATTTTAGGATTACTTAAGTTATTATTCAATTTTTCAAAAAGAAAAACTTTGACGAAAATTGTGGTTTAATAAATGGATAATGGGTGCAGTATTAAATGTGGCTGGTGAGGAGAAGGTGCTAGACTTGTCGCTTTGCTATTCTTTTCTTTTGTTTGTGGGACGGAAGAACCCACCACCACAAGAAAGAATCTGAGGCGGCAACCTTTACTTTAAACGTTATCAGTACGATCAGTGCTGTTGGCCGCGCGTGAACTTACTTTTCATTAGTAACGTCATTCTATTGCCATCTGAATTTGTAGAAGGTATTTTACTATTTTAACCTTGACTTTACGCTGAAACAAAATCCTTTAAAATGAAAAGAATAGGTCAAAATGATCCAAATATCATGATGAAATGTGTAATTATAACCTTTTTTTGTTCAATTCTAACATTGATTAAAGAAATTGGGCGTTGACCGAATCTAAAATGTACTAAATACCCTTGCCCATTATGCTAATCCCCCCTCCTATTTTACCCTCTTTTGTCATGTAACCACTCGTCGTCATCTCGCCACCACCTCTGAATCATCTCCGCCGAGGACATAACAACCAGAGCTTAGTCTGAAGCCTTCACTTAGCCCAACTGCGAGTTCTTTTTTGACTCAGGCTTTGCTTAAGATGTAGTTGTTGGTACGGAGGACGGCAACCTCACCGGAAGTGTACTAGGTGGTGCTGGAGTGGTCGGGGCCTTGCCAGAGATTGTAGAGGGAGTTGTGAGATGGAACTTATGTTGATATGAGGTGGCATCGCACACGGTGGAGTATGTTATTGGACTGAACTTCGCCGACGACTTGAACGACGCAGATGGAACTCTTGGGTCGAGCTCCTTCCCGTCGGCTGAGCGAAAATGTGTGATGTAGAGAGCTATATCGACAAGTTGATCCAGTGTTAGTTGTGTCTTCACTGGCGATAGCCTCGGCTGGTGATGTTGGGTCAGGTGCAACGATCGGTAATTGCGTGTGGCGTGTCCCCGTCGTCTAGTCTGAGAAATGCGGCGAAATGGTGACTGGTGGAGCTGAAGTGCTAGTTGGTACATGGTTGATGTTGACGGCGACGTTCGTAGCTGGGATGATGAATTTGTTCAGCATAGCAGCTAGGGTTGGCGCGCCAGAAGTTAAGGTGTCGGCGACGATTGGCGTCGGGGGGAACAAGAAAAGCCGCATTAGGACCTCAAGGGGAAGAGAAAAAAATTTGGGGGGGTAAATTCTGTTTAAACTTCCCGTTGACAGTAGAAGTAGACGGCGACAAATATTAGATTGGCACACACATCATAAAATTAGGGTTATTTTGGTATTTTCTCGTTTTGCAGGGTTATAACGACAATTTCAGCATAGAGTTAAGGTTATTTTAGCACTTTACTCTTTGTTAAATTAACTATTATCCGCCACTCCAGACTTTTTTTAGGGATATATACCACTATAACCCTATCTACTTGATTAAGTGCCAATATAATCCTCGGATAAATTTTTAGTGCAAAAACAACCCTATCTACTTTACATAAGTGCTAATATAACCCTAAGACATCATTTTTGGCGTTGATTGGCATTGACAATATATTAAATGACTAAAATACCCTTTGTCTTTAAACCTAAAAGTATATGGACAAATCTACCCTCCGACCACCACCACCACCCCTCCAGCCAGCCATCGCCCCTTCCACCACCACCACCACCACCATCACTCTGCCAGCCACCACTCCTCCCTCCTCCCACCACCACCATCACTCCGCCAGCCACCACCCCTCCATCCTCCTCCTACCACCACCACCACTCCAGCCAGTCACCACCCCTTCCCCCACCACAACCACCACTCCAACCAGCACTCCAGCCAGCCAGCCACCACCTACCCCTCCTCCAACCACCACCACCACCACCACCCCTCCCACCACCACTACCACTCCAGCCAACCACCTCTACTTCCGCCTCCACTCGACCACCACCTCCTGCCTCCACCCAAACACCACCACCATCCCTTCCCGCCTCCACCACACCACCACCACAACCCTCTCCCGTCTCCACCCCCACCCCCACCCCCACTGCCACCACCACCCTCGACCAGAAGAAATCACTAAAGGAGAAAAAGAAATGTTTTGCAACCCAAATCGATTCTCGATAGGAAGAAATGCTCGGAAGAAATCAAATTGTTTCTCGATCGGAACAATTCAATTTTGACTTTCTCTTTTCTTCACTGTCACTCTGCAACCAGCACCATGGAAACATTCATGATTTTCCCAACGACGTTGTCCTTCTCAAGGTCAATAAAAGAAGAGACACCATCTGCATCGCCCTCACCGACGAAACCTACGATGCAACGAAGATCCGGGCGAACAGCTTTCGTGAGGAACAAACGACGTTTGGCGGGGAACACGCTGCGATGAGGTTGCAAGTGGAAGAAAAGAAGCTTTGGGAGAGAAGGCTGCGGGAGAGAAGAAAGAGAAGAGGAAGGAGGAGGAAGAAAGAATGTTAGGGTTATTAGGGTATAGCTGTAAATTCATTATTTTCCTTTTTCTTTTTTTCTTTTTTGGAAGGGTAAAAAAGTCTTTTCAATCAAATTCAGCCTTAAACTGACGGAATGGGTAAAATTGCACTTACATCAACAATATAGGGTTATATTTGCACTTTCAATTATCAAAATGGTATATTGGCACTTATGTGAAGTAGTTAGGGTTATAAAAGCACCATTTTCTTTTTTTATTGTAAATTATGCAGTAACATAAACCTATGGCTGGGGAGGGGAGTTTTGTAGCACCAATGGTGGGTGGTAAGGGGCTCAAATCGAGGATTCACTCCTCGTGGCGGTAGCAAGAGCATAAAATAGTTCGGTGGTTTAGGTACTTAACTGGATCCTCACTTTTCTTGCCCATTTTCTCAAGTTAATTTGATTTGTTCTTGTAACTTGAGTGAAGTATGGTCCGATTTTGTTATTCATTAACATATTATACTACCTCGTTCCATTTTGATAATGTGGCTACAAGGGTCATGAGCGAAATGAGTAATCGCCAAATTTCAGGATTATTGTTCTGAATTGCAACTCCATTATGGTTTGAGTCACTTAAATTTGTTGTTAGCAGTCTAATCAGACGAGTAACAATGATGTCCACCCTAGGTAGGTATGGATTTCGGATAGGGTCTCTAGGTTGCTCCATGAGGATTTTCCCACCTGGTGTTGTATGCTATTCTCTCATGTTGTGCTAGCTTTTTGCTCAATTGGAGGTTGTTCTACCATAGTTTGTCTTACTGGTGGATGATTTCTAGTGACATTATTGTTGTTGTTGGTGACTTCTTGATTCTCCATCATGATTACCGCTTGAGTGTTATGAAAATACGTAACTTGTCTCTACTTTATTCACATAGTTGGCACCACTTGACGAAGCCCTAACCTTGGTGGTGTTAGATTGATCAAGATCTTCCTTGAATTCGAGCTAGAACTTCACCTAAACCATTGAAAAAATGTGGGTGGCCCCTCGTTGTAAGCTTGCTTAAGTCAGCAAAGATTTTTGGAAGGCAATCTTGTATAATCTGGATATTGATTGTGCACTTCAAAATGAGACATTCAGCATTTATTTGTATACTTGACAATCTTGTAAGAATGGTAGGATGCGTCTTCAATATGGAATAAGATTACTTATGACAATATCACTTGTAATCACGTAATCTGATTATCTGTAGGGGAGGTATTCCCTGTAATGAACTCGAAAGCACATGATGGGATCCATTGGGTGACCGCTTTATATAATTGCTTTGACTATATTGGGCACATAGCTTAGTCATGCCGAGTTGAGTGTATAATTTATAGTAAGGGTCACAGTCGAACCTTCCATTTAGGTCAAATGCTCAGCCACCATCCTATTCTTGGGCCTAAGGCTATATCACAATCCTAGCTGGGTCGAAGCCAAGCTTGCCTACGGAAGATCTTCTAGTTTAAATATCTTCACATGAGATTCCCTTCACCGGCTAAGGTATAAGGTATATTAAATATATGGCAACTCTATCATGGTGAAACAACTATTATTACAATGAAAGTAGATACTCAGATCAACCCTTATATACCATTGTATTCATTCGTTCTATTCATTCAATTCTCGTTACCCGTATTAAACACTTTAAATTAGACTTTATGATCGGAAATTCTTCCCCCGACGTCCCCAAGGAGTTTTTTTGTAGGATCAGTATTACAAAGCAAGGTTTAATTACCAATGTCACAATCTGACACTCATCAACCTACGAAAAGGATCCATCAATATTGCAAAACTCCAAAATTACTGGAAAATGAGAAGAACTATAAAAAAAGAGCGATGAAAAAAAGGGATATAATCTGCAGGTAAACTAATAATAATTTAAATCCAACAAATATATAATGGGTGGGTTGATTGAGACATGTGTTGCTTATTAGAAAGTTATGAACAAATATTATGGCCCGACCCATCATCCATGGAAGGTGTTCTAAGTATACACCTATCTGCCCTATCCCCATTTAATCAGCCGCATCCCCGCTCTATGCAGCGGGTGAAAGGTGTATCTTCATCAACATTTATCCCACTTCCATGTCTACTCCCACTTAGTTGACATGGACATCCATATGAATGACCAAGGGGTTAAGCAATCAGTTAAATACTGCATCGGCCATGCATTTAAATCCTGACAGTTGTCGCTGTGTGGGAATTTTCTCTTATAGAAGAGGTCATTGTGGCCAGTGAAAAGTGACCTCCCGTGTGTTTGACCTTTGAACTCTGTGATTTACCACCTCATGAACCCGTGGTGCCGGGGTGACGAGATTGTAAGGTAGGGGTGGGCAAAAAAAAACAAAACCCGGACAAAAAATTGATTGATCCAAAATTGAATAAGCCGAACCAAATTTATAAATACGATTTTTGGATAATTGAATTGAGTAAACTGAATTTTTTTTTTGGTTTGGTTTTGGACATTGAAACTCAATCCGATACCCGACTTGATGCAAAAAATTAATTGTTTTTTTATAAATGAAAATAAATTTATATAAACTTCGTTGAATGTGCCTTGAAGAATGTGAAGACTTAGAGAATGAATTTTAAAATAAGGGTAATATGCAAATATAACTATATGTGTTGAGGAAAGTGCATATATAACCCTCAATTATTTTTTTAGTGCAAATATACCCCTAACTATTGAATGAAAGTGCAAATATAACCCCTCGACCATGATTCCGGTGTTAACTAAAGAATTTCGACCATTGACCCACTTGAAAAGACTAAAATACCCTTCTACCCCAAGGATTAAATGAGAAGAACAATTCTACCCTCACCGCCAACCACCACTACCACCCCCACTTGCCTGGCTCCACCTCCACCGCCAGACCACCACCACCCACCGGGCCACCACCACCTTCAAACCCCCGCTACCACCTTTCAACTACCACCACCATTCAACCACCACTCAGCCAAGCGAAAATCGACAAACCTTGGTGGAGCTCATCGACGTGGTGGAGTGGAAGAAGAGAACACGAAGAGAAGTGGTGTACGATGGGAAAGCTTTTGTAAGGTCTGGGATGAATAAAGTACGGTGGGAAAGCACTAGTAGTGAAACATATGAATGGAACAAAATTGAACAAAAAGAAGCAAACTTTCCTACTTTTTTCCACCGTACTTTACATTGGGATGGATATGGCAACAAGGTGGATAGGGAAATTAGGCAGAATCAGAATTTGCATAAGAATATGGCAATAGGATGGATTTACAGACGACGAAGAAAGAAGACGATTTTTAGGGTTTTAGGGGCACAAATGTAATTTCAATATTTTATGTTTTTAAATTTTTTTATAGAGGTGTAAAATAGTATTTTCATTGAATTCCGACCTCTAACTACCGGAAAATGTTATATTTGCACATAACTTGAATATATATGGTTATATTTGCACTTTCAATTAATGCAGGGTTATATATGCACTTTCGTCAATTATATATGATTATATCTGCAGTTTTCTCTTAAAATAAACTATTGATCTTTGATGTTGAATGTAATCCTAAAGTGCAATCTCAAAAAGTAACCATGCAATCTCAAAAAGTGCCAAAACAACCTATGGCATCGCTGACTTTTTCTCTAGCCGGATTTTGACGAAAAGACAAGTATGCCCTTGCCTTAAAAACACACAAAAAAAGAGTAAATTGAGGTCGCTTCTTCTTCCTCGCACCTATTCTCCTTCCCTCCCACCGCTTCTTCTTCAATTTCCGTGTATTGGAGGTCGGCGGCAGCGGGATTTGGTTGGTGGAGGTGGGACTGCACCATGCTGGCCCTCGTGGCTTTGCTTCATCCTCACCGGGATCTCCCATTTCAGATGGCTACTCTCTATGCTCTGTTCAACATGGGCATAGGGAATAATGCGTAGTCTCCGTCTCTTTGTTTTTCTAGTCACTGAAATTTTCCATTGTCAATAATTGTATAAATGCACATGATTCCCCATCTATTTGTTTGTTTATTTGTGTAATAATAAATTAGCTCCTATGCGTCAATAATTAGCCATTGTGATTCCCCCAACAGATTAGCCATTGTGATTCCCCCAACAGATTAGCCATTGTGAAAGCCGGGGGTGTTCACAAGTTTCACAAGATGCTTAAGTTGTGCGAGTCGACAGATGCCCAGGTTGGAGCAGCAGTAATTGCAAATATGCTAGCGGCGTGAACCGAGGCTGTTTCTCCTTCTCCGAGGTGGGGGCTAGGCGTGGAGAGGCGGCGGAAGGCGGAAGGCGGAAGGCGGAAGGCTAGGGCGACGGGAGGTGGTGGGGGTGGTTGTGGTGAGGCTTTGAAGAAGAAGATAGGTTTGTCATAAGAGTATTTTTGACATTTCAATTAGTGGTCATGCTTGAATTCGTTTGGTCAATGTCGGAATTACAGAATTTGGTTATATCGGCACAATTTTTTCAAAAGTTAGAGTTTGATTAACACATACAATAATTAGTTATGGTGAAATTGATACTTTATGAGGTTACAAGTTATATTGACACTTTCAACATAAAGTCAGGGGTATAAATGTATTTATCCAAATTCTAAATTTGTTGTGGTTGAATTTATACTGTGCTTGTTGAATTTTTATAAAGACTTGATTTTGAATATGTAGATATTAATTTTTAGAATTGTAAACTAAAGAATCCGTCTCTTGAAAGACGGCCTTTCCATAGGGCATGAGAATACCAATGTTTAAACTGCAAATTAGAAGAAATAAAGATAAAATTTTTGGGATGCATTAATCGGGTCATAAACTTTATAACTACAATACGTTGCATAATAAATTTTAAATATTACAACTAAAACCTTTTACCTATTAATTAAACTCCGTCTTCCCATAGGCTTATGGAAAGATGGTCATTCCCAAGACTTTGCCTAAACTAAATTACATATTTTTCAAAAGACTAAATTATTTTTTTAGTCCCCTACAAAGTATCTTATACCATGTTTTGGCCCCGTTTGCAAATCAACCCTCAGACAGTACCCATCAAATTCAAAACGATATGTTTTGGTCCCCAGAGGTGGTTTTCCGGTATAGCAAAGGGTATAATGGTAATTATACTAATTAAAATGTATTTTCAGTTAAAATATATTTTAGTTCTTATTCCAAAATTAGTTTAGGGTTTAGGGTACCTTCTGCCGCCGCCAATACTTTAGGATACCTTTCGCCGCCGCCGCGTGGAGTGTTCAGTGAGCTTCCGAGTTTGGACACTTTGAAATGAAACTCGAGATTCTACAAATTTCCAAATTCCGATCGGCGGCGGTGCGACGGAGCAGCGATTTCAAATGGCCCTGATTCACCTGAAGAAGACTCGTTCTGCTCCAGATCTAGTTCCAAACAGGGACGTCTTCTTCGTTCTAGTTTTGCGGCAGAGAAGACGAAGCGGGGAAGCGACGAAGAAGACGAAGCAGAGAAGCGGTGAAGAAGACGAAGCGGCGGAGAAGGCATTAGCAGACGGAGAAGACGAACCCATGGTAAGCAGAGCTCAGTGAAGAAGACGGTGGCAGGCGGAAGACGAGCGAAGAAAATGCCCACCTTTTCTTTTTCTTTTTTTAAACTCAGGGGTATAATGGTTATTTTACACATTTTGACCAATTTTACCGTTGACTTTCTCTGAAAACCACATTTGGGGACCAAACAATTTTTTTTGAATTTGTTGTGTACCGTATAAGGGTTGATTTGCAAATGGGGACCAAAACATGGTACTCCCTCCGTCCCAGCTCAAACTGCACACTTTCCTGATTGGGATGTCCCAGCTCAAATTACAATTTCTAATTTTTCCAAAAATGGCCTAGTTGACTTGAGTCAAAATTACCAAATTGCCCTTTATTTCAGCTGAAATAACAAATGGACATAGGCTTAATAAGGCTTGATTTAGGTGATAATGGACATGGGCTTAACAAATGGACATTGGCTCAGAAATTTGAATGTCTATGCATTGGTTAATGGGAGAGATAATTACTCCACGCATGCTCTGTTCTCTTCTTTCCATTCCTCAAAAACACCAAACCTTATCATCTCGACTGTCTCAAACATCACAACATCCAAGGCACTCGCCTTTACCTCTCCCTTCGGCTCCTCAGAAATCCCAAATCCTATCCTCTCAGTTCTCTCAAAAATCCTCTTGATTCATATTCTGAAACGCTTCCTCTACCTCATCACAGGTCCAAATCCCAACCTATTTTCGCACTTATTATGATTCTTTCCTCATATCCAGCTTCTCGTGCTTACAAAGTTTCTAAATTTGTTCGATTTTGAAACCGGGTTTGTCAAACCCTTGGTTTCCCGAAGCGCCATGAGCTCTCGGATTGTGTCATTAGGGGTTTGATAACCTTGGTTATGGTTTTTTTAAACTTTTTGTTCGAATTTTTGCAAGTTTTCTCATTTTTCGGTTAGGGTTGGCATAGATTTGGAAGATTAATGTTTTTGCGAACAAAGAAAAAGGTTTTATTTTTACCCATTTGTGTTTTTAATGTGTTTGTAGACGGGTTTTCAAACCCTTGGGTTTGTATACCCCTGTCGAGCATCGATTGTGCTAGCCTAGGTTTGATTAGGTCTACCTCATGCCTTTTTGGCTGTTTCCATAATTTATTTTTCATTTTTCTTAATTTTTGGGTTAGAGTTTCCGTAGATCTATACACGGAAATAGTTTTTGAACAAATAATTCTTATTATTCTTGACTGAATCGTATATTTGATGACCCATTGAAACGATTTGTATGCTGGTGTTGTAATTTGATGAGTTCATTTCACTTTGTATGTTGTGGCCCTATGCTTATCTGAGTTCCTGATTTCATTTCTTTGGGTATTAACTGAAGTGTAGTCCCATGTTTACTAGTGTTAACTGACTCGTATGTTTGATGTCCCTTTCAAACGATTTGTATACTGGTGTTGTAATTTGATGAGTTCGTTTCAGTTTGTATGTTGTGGCCCTATGCATATCTGGGTTTCTGATTTCATTTCTTTGGGCATTAACTGAAGTGTAGTCCCCTGTTTACTGGTGTTAACTGACTCGTATGTTTGATGACCCTTTCAAACGATTTGTATGGTGGTGTTGTAATTTGATGAGTTCGTTTCAGTTTGTATGTTGTGGCCCTATGCATACATTTCTTTGGGTATTAACTGAAGTGTAGTCCCATGTTTACTGATGTTAACCGACTCGTATGTTTGATAACCCTTTCAAATGATTTGTATGGTGGTGTTGTAATTTGATGAGTTCGTTTCAGTTTGTATGTTGTGGCCCTATGCATATCTGAGTTTCTGATTTCATTTCTCTGGGTATTAACTAATGTGTACACCTTTTTTTTGGATGACGTCTTGTCTACCATCACAGCCACTACTCTTTTTAATGAGTACACCTAGTGATGAGCCCAATCACTTGTCCCTCTCATGTGCCGGAGCTTCAAGCTCCAAGGTGCTGATGGACACTGAAAAGGGTGATGATTCACATTTATTTTGGGAATCTATGTCTGATTCAGATATTCTGATAGCCACTCATTTCAGTCCAATCAACTTTGCTGAGTGGACTCCATGGTCGTCGGAGACCCCTGTTGATTGTTCTGAGGTTGAGTATCCTCCGGAATCTGTCGACGCCCCTGATAATGGTTTTTTACTTGATAAGGAGAGTCGGGAAAATACAGATTGGTTTCCAAACCTTGAAGGTGTTACTGATTATCGCAACATCAAGTTTAGTGAACCAGGATTCTATGAATATGGTTCATGCTATTTTCACGGGAATTGGCCTAAAAAAAGTGAATGAAGGCAAGAAGAAGTGGTCCTTGAGTAATTTTCCCCAAGATGTTCTTGATGATATAGCCTATTGGGAGAATATGTCAAAACCTGAAGGGTATGTGCCGTCCGAGCTGAGAAAGGGAAACCCTCCCAAAATCAGCTTGAAGGCACTACTTAAGGTTGCATCTTGCCTTTTAGTCATAGTTTTTTCTTGTTAATATGGCACTCTTGACTTGCATTCATTTGTAATAATTAAATTTTCTATGCAGGTGGTGGATGATGGAACTAGAAAATCCTGTGATTAACCTTTGCGGGCATTTGGTTAAATACTTATGATGGCTTATATTAATACTAACTGTTTGATTTGTGACTTGTTTTTACGTTATGCACTGTATTTTATGTGTTACCTGCCATTCTCATCTAATTTTTTGTTCCTGGACTGGTAATATATTTTGTGGAATGTTGTTATGTGGACTGCTGTTGTTTGATTTGTTATACAGTCGTGTGGGACTGTCTGGACTAATATTTTTTACCTGTGATACAAGTCGTGTGTGACTGTCTGGACTAATAGTTTTTTGCATTTCTATCTTACTACATGCTTTGTTTTATTTGTTTCATTCCTTTCGGTAAGTGTCTAACATGGAGTGTTGGATATGGTAAGGTTGTGAGATGGTAAGGTTGTGACCGACACATTGCAGCCATTCGGTTGGGTCTAAAGACTTGATTGTTCTTGGTGTGGGGCAGTGTTATGGGTTGCAATTATATTAATTGAGTCACAGTAGATATAGTAGGTCATAATCGATGATGAAGTTGTGATGTATGATTGTTATGTTATGTAGCCATGCCTATCAGTTAAGAAACTGATTTGATCTTGGCGGGGCCTTCTTATGATTTGAAAACAGCCTGAGATGTACTGTTCTAATGACTTCGAGTTCTGGAAGCATGTTAATAATGATGACAAATGATTGAAAAAAAATTACTGAACGCAACCTAGTTTTGTTGATTCAAATCCCTTTGGATGGCGTAATGACGTGGTTTTGTAATTTGCATTTTAATGTAGTGTACCAAACCAGTATTGTTGGTATGCCTTGAATACTGTAATAGCCGCTTCTGCGACCCTGGCCTGGAATACAACTACATCTACAATTATGATAAGAATATAATTCCAATTCCAATTTGGACTGATGTTGATTTGGGCCGAATTGTGTTTTGTTCCAATCCCAGTCAGAGCTGTTTCTACAATCAGAGCTGTTTCTTTTTCCGGCGATATCCGTAGTGGGTATATCAGATTCTGGGCTCATCAGATCGGGGCTGATTGGGGAGAAAGATGTCTGGGTTGAACGTGAAGATCGACAAGTTTACCGGGAGAAACAGTTTCAGTTTATGGCAGATCAAGATGCGAGCTTTGCTGAAACAGCAAGGTTTGTGGACTCCGCTGACGAAGGATTTCGCGAGCAGTTCTGGCGATGTTGTGAGTCTGGAAGAAAAGGCACACTCGACGATTATGTTGTGTCTCGCGGACGAAATCATCACCGAGGTCTCAGATCAGGAGACTGCTGCACAACTGTGGCTGAAGTTGGAGAGTTTGTATATGACGAAATCTCTAACCAACAAGCTGCTTCTGAAACAACGCCTCTTCGGTCTCCGAATGCAGGAAGGTACACAACTTAGAGACCATCTAGAGCAATTGAATACTTTGTTATTAGAATTGCGAAATATAGATGTGAAAATTGAAGATGAAGATGCTGCTTTGATTCTGCTAGTGTCTTTACCACTTTCGTATGAGAATTTTGTTCAGTCGTTTATTGTTGGTAAATATTCCGTGTCTCTGGAGGAAGTTAGATCCTCTCTCCATAGTAGAGAGTTGCGACATAAGGCAAACAATACAGGTACAGAAAGTCAGGCCACTGGCTTGTTTGCTAGTGACGGAAACACAAAAGGCAAGGAAACCGGCAATAAGAAGAAGGGCAAGAAGTCATCTTCAAAGGGTCCCAAGGCCAATGATGTTTGTAACTACTGTAAGGAGAAGGGGCATTGGAAAAAGGAGTGTCCGAAGAAGGCTAGTAAATCTGGGAGTACATCTGGTACTGCTGCTGTGGCTGAAGGGGATTTCAGTTCTGAAGATGATTTTGCTCTAGCTGTTACTAGGCAAAATAATCATTCTAATGCGTGGTTTCTTGATTCTGGGGCATCTTACCATGTATGCCCAAGGAGAGATTATTTCTCAACTTATGAGCAAGCTGAGGGCATCATTACTACGGCAAATGGTGTTGCGTGCAAGGTAGTTGGGATTGGTTCAATCAAGATCAGGACGCATGATGGTAGTTTCTGTACTTTGAACGATGTCAGGCATGTTCCATCGATGACAAAGAATCTGATTTCTCTTCCTACGTTGGATAGAAAGGGTTTCGTCTACTCAGGGAGTGATGGAGTTCTGTGTGTCTGCAAAGGTTCTAGGCTGGTTCTGAAAGGTGTTCTGCATGGTACTTTGTATTTTCTACAAGGTTCCACGGTTATGGATTCTGTTAATGTTGCATCTTCGGAGGTTCACCAGGATGATATGACTAAGTTATGGCATATGAGGCTTGGTCACATGGGTGAAAGAGGGATGCAGATTCTGTCGAAGTATGATCTTCTTGGTGGCCACAAGGTCAAGAGCTTGGACTTCTGTGAGCATTGCGTCTTTAGGAAGCATCACCGCAGCAAGTTTCCTAAGGCGATTCATAGAACAAAGGGCACATTGGATTACATCCATTCTGATTGTTGGGGACCTTCCCGAGTTGAGTCACTGGGAGGTCACAGGTACTTTGTTTCTCTGATTGATGATTACTCAAGGATGACTTGGGTTATCATGATGAAACATAAGAGTGAAGCTTTCTCGAAGTTCAAGGAGTGGAAAGCTTTGGTGGAGAATCAGACCGGGAAGAAGATCAAGAGGCTTCGAACTGATAATGGGCTGGAATTCTGCTCGTCTGAGTTTGATCAGTTTTGTAGGGATGAAGGGATTGCTCGTCATCATACAGTCAGGAATACGCCACAGCAGAATGGCGTAGCTGAGCGGATGAATCAGACATTGCTGGCGAGAGCGAGGTGCATGCTCTCTAATGCTGGTTTGGAAACGAGATTCTGGGCAGAGGCGGTGAGTACAGCTTGTTACCTGATCAACCGCGGGCCTCACACGGGTATAGAGTGCAAAATGCCTATGGAGTTGTGGTCAGGTAAAGTTGTTGATTACTCCAAGTTAAAAGTTTTTGGTTGTACATCTTATTATCATGTTAGTGATGGTAAGTTAGAGCCCCGAGCCAAGAAGGGTGTCTTTGTGGGTTATGGAGATGGAGTTAAAGGCTCCAGGATATGGTCTCCATCTGAGAAGAGGGTTATTCTGAGCAGGGACGTTGTCTTTGATGAAAATTCTTTGCTTAGATCTATGGTGAAGCCCACAGTTGTGCCAGAAACTAGTGGAGTTGATAAACAGGTGGAGCTTGAAGTCACTCAAGGTGAAAATAGATTGGAACAATTTGAGGTGAATCAAGAGCCACAGACAGAATCTGAGATACCGGAATCTCCACCACCAGATTCTCAACCATCAGGAGCTACAGTCCGCAGTTTAGCTCAGGACCGACCCAGGAGGGTTGGAATTGGGGCGCCCAAGAGATATGGGTTTGAGGATATGGTGGGTTATGCACTACAGGTTGCTGAGGAGGTGGATACTCATGAGCCATCCACCTATAGAGAAGCTGTTTCAGGTACTGATGCTGACAAATGGCTTGCTGCAATGGGAGACGAGATGGAGTCTCTCCAGAAGAATCAGACATGGGATTTGGTTCAACAGCCTCAAGGGAGAAAGGTTATCACTTGCAAATGGGTTTTCAAGAAAAAGGAAGGGATATCACCTGCAGAGGGAGTCAAGTACAAGGCTAGAGTTGTTGCTAGAGGTTTCAGTCAGAGAGAGGGAGTAGATTACAATGAGATTTTCTCACCAGTGGTCAGACACACTTCCATCAGGGTGTTGCTAGTCATAGTGACACATCAGGATTTGGAGCTTGAACAACTTGATGTGAAGACCGCTTTTCTACATGGAGAGTTGGAGGAAGAGATATACATGACTCAGCCAGATGGTTTCCAAGTTCCTGGCAAGGAAAAGTATGTTTGCAAGTTGAAGAAGTCTTTGTATGGACTTAAGCAGTCTCCGAGGCAGTGGTACAAGAAGTTTGACAGTTACATGCTTCAGCTGGGATATACGAGGTGTGCTTATGACTGTTGTGTCTACTACAGCAGGTTGAGAGATGGGTCATTCATCTATCTGGTGCTTTATGTAGATGACATGCTGGTAGCCGCAAAGAGTAAGCACGAGATTCAGAAGTTGAAAGGACTTCTTAGTGCTGAGTTTGAGATGAAGGATCTGGGTGCAGCTCGTAAGATACTAGGAATGGAGATTCTTAGGGATCGAAGTCAGCGGAAGCTTTTCTTGTCACAGAAAGGCTACATTCAGAAAGTGTTGGCTAGGTTTGGCATGTCTACAGCCAAACCTATAAACACTCCTAGTGCTGCAAATATTCATCTCACCACTATGTTTGCTCCTCAGTCAGACGAGGAGAAGGAGTATATGTCTCAGGTTCCTTATGCCAGCGCGGTAGGGAGTTTGATGTATGCTATGGTTTGCACGAGGCCAGATTTAGCACAGGCAGTCAGTGTTGTGAGCAGGTTCATAGGGCAACCGGGAAAGGAACATTGGCAAGCTGTGAAGAGGATCTTCAGGTATCTTAGAGGTACGTCTGATGTGGGTCTCATTTATGGAGGTGATACGGAGTGCTTAGTTACAGGCTACTCTGATTCTGATTATGCTGGTGATGTTGACACGAGGAGATCGATGACTGGTTATGTATTCACTTTGGGAGGTTCTGTGGTTAGTTGGAAGGCGACTTTGCAACCTACAGTGACATTGTCTACTACGGAAGCAGAGTACATGGCTCTGACAGAGGCTGCAAAGGAGGGAATATGGATGAAAGGGCTAGTTAGTGATCTTGGTCTACATCATGATCAGGCTACTGTGTATTGTGACAGTTTGAGTGCAATCTGCATAGCCAAGGATCAGGTCCATCATGAGAGGACCAAGCATATTGATGTCAGACATCATTTCCTGAGGAGTGAGAGGAGAATCAGGGTGAAGAAAGTGGGAACTGCTGACAACCCCGCTGATATGTTCACCAAACCTGTTCCACATAGCAAGTTTCAACATTGTTTGGACTTGCTGAACATCAGAGCTGATTAGGTGCTCTATGGGCAGTCCCGGGAGTGGAGGGATAAGTCTGCTCATCTGGCACTGTAATGGTGCATCTGGAGTTTTCTACTTTGAGGATTCAAGTCAAGGTGGAGATTTGTTGGTATGCCTTGAATACTGTAATAGCCGCTTCTGCGACCCTGGCCTGGAATACAACTACATCTACAATTATGATAAGAATATAATTCCAATTCCAATTTGGACTGATGTTGATTTGGGCCGAATTGTGTTTTGTTCCAATCCCAGTTTGTTAGGGTTTAGTAGAGACAGTATATAAAGTGTCTCTCTTCTCTCTATAAACAAAAATTCTGTTATGCACTTAGATAGGTAGAAATCTGGCCAATTTCTTGGCGTCTGTAACCTGCTACCTATTATAGTGAATCTGTCTCCCGTGGATGTAGCCAAATTGGTGAACCACGTAAATCTTGTGTCTTGTTATTTTCGTTCATATTTTCTGTTCTTTCTCCATTCCGCACAACAAGTATTTGTGGCTTCAGTCCCGTGATTGTTTCAATCTTAGACTTGGTGTTTTTGAAATTGGAAATGCATTCATTCATTCATACAAACTGGTTTTACATCTAAAATCAAACAGGGGAAATACAAACCCTATTTTACAAGGTTACACCTTAAACATGACTATGAAAACCGAAATGCATGTTTATACAGATTTCCAAGTACAACCCTACAAAATATTTTTCATGCCAAATTTTTTCAGCCCATTTCCATGCTCAGCATGAGATCTTGAACTTGTGCAGTCATTCCAACAGCAATCAGGATTTCCAAACATTTCCTCACAATTTCATGATCCTCAATCAATTTTTTTGGCAAAATCCCCAGCCTAATCAGTCTTTGCTTACCCATATGTGGCATTTTAAAGTTATTTCCCCCCTTATCCTTCATGATTTCAATCATCACATTTTGCAAAGATAAGAAAATCTGGTTAAATTTTTTGGATCCTCTCTTTCAAAAGCATTGTATATAGCCTGTAGAAGTCCCTCTAAGTCTGTGCTAAGGGTTTCATGTTGTAACTTTGAATGGAGGAAAAAAAACCCCAGGTCTAGGATGTTTAAATCTGGTGACCTAGCTGGTTGGCACACCATTTTAATTGTAAAACCATCTGAATTTGCAGCTGCTATGAACTCAGGGTCATTGGACAGTATATGGGATGGGGCATTGTCTTGTTATATTGAGATTTGTTTGCTTAACCAAGCTGGCCACTTAGCTTTAATTACATGGATGACATCATAAATAAGTTTCTTCCTAATCCATTCCCTATTAACCTTCTTAATTGGTGTTAAAATAAGGGTTCCCCTAGGCCTATTGATACTGTTTATTTTGGCAGCAACATATTCGTGTAAGGAAAGACACCTACTTTACCATCAAAGACACAATTTCCCTCATGGTCAAATATATGCCTACAAACTGCACATAAGAACATCAACTTGGGTATGTAATGCTTGTTATGTTGTGTTCTATATGGTTCCGGTTCTTTAGGGGTAAGTAAGTACCTTGTGGTTTATTCAGTGAGGTAGAACTACTTCTCATCAATGTGAATGATGTTATGCATGTCCTTGAATTGCATGTTGCATTATATCCTTGATAAACACCATTCCATTCTCCTTAGCTTGGCTGTTGTTGATAAGAATAGATGAACTGCATTGGTATGGCTCATGATTTCCTTGTTTATCACAGCCCAGTGAACGGTACTCTTGCTAATATGTAGAGCAGCAGCGGTTGACCGGCAGGTTCTTCGCTTTGGGAAAGGCATCAATGTTGCTGTGTCGATTGGCTTTTTCGTTGGGCATGGTCTTCCACGTCGCAATGATCTTGCAGATATTGTTCCCCCACCAGCTATCTGTTGCTTGACTCTCGCCCAAATGATGCTGATGGTTCGGACAGAACAGCCCCACTGATTTGCTGCCTGAACTCGCTGGTCATGCCTGATTTTTCCTTTGGTGATATGCTGCAACAAAAAATGTGCTATTTGCTGCCTTTCCTCATCTGTGAGATTCCTTCCCACCATCACAACTCCACCAACATTAAGAGCCCAATGAGGATATTTAAGGGACCCAGATGTGTTTAATGAGAAGGTATCTGAGGGCTTTTAATGCTGGAAAAAGTGGAATATGAGGGCTTTTAAATTGGAAAAAATTCTAGAAAAAGTGGAAAAGGAATTATAGAATTTTGGAAAGGTTGAAGTGAATGCAGAGAATGAAAGCTTTTATAGAGAATACTTGCAGGAAATGCAGAGAATGAAAGTTTCTACAGAATTTGTAATTTTCAATTTTTTTGGGCTCCCATTCTTTTTTTTGGCTCCAAAAATAAAATTTTGGAGCCAAATCTGATTTTTTGGAGCAAAATCTTAAATTTTGGAGGGAAAGGTTAGCTTGGAAAAGAAATGTAAATGACTGATTACCAATTTCGAATCTTACTGTTTACAATCTTGTCAAAAGTATTTTTTTTCTGATTTTTCCTACTTTTTCAGTACTTTTTTTACTGTACATATTTCCCACCTCAATTTCTCTTTCTGCAAATTGAGGTGGGACAGAGAGAGTATAAGATACTTTGTAGGGGACTAAAAAAATAATTTAGTCTTTTAGAGATCATTTAAAACTCTCTCCTAAATTTGGTTTAAATGGTTTCAATTCGGTTTTAAAGTGAAACCGAAACCAAAACCGAAGCCGTAAAATTCGGTTCTACTTATTCAATTTTCTCGATTATTTGGCAATTTTTTATTTTTCCGTGACCAACCCAATTGACCCAAATCGAATAAATCAAACCAAAAACTAATTAAACCCACACAATGCCTACCCCTACTTTAAGGGCGAGAGATTTCACCTTTATTTCACTTATTTCACTTAATTGATATGACAAACCTAGCTCGTATCAAAACCGTATGTATTAAGTTACCTAATAAAAACTTGAATTTTAAAATGACTAAATTATTTTTTTAGTCCCCTACAAAGTATCTTATACCATATTTTAGTTTCCGTTTGCAAATCAACCCTCAGACAGTATCCTACAAATTCAAAACGATATGTTTTGGTTCCTAGAGGTGGTTTTCAGGTAAGACTAAATGGTTTCTGGCATAGCCAGGGGGTATAATGGTAATTTTACTAATTTAAAAATATTTTCAATTAAAATTTTCCAATTTAAAAATTTTCTCTTTCTTCAGTTTTTCACCGCCGCTGTCGCCTTCCGTCGCCGCCTTCAATTTCCACTGGCTCCGATTCACGATAAGTTTCTCCGTGTTCACGATTAGTCTCTTCGCCGCCTTCAATTTCAAATAGCCCCGATTCACCCGAAGAAGACTCGCCCTGCTCTGGATCTGGTTCCAAATGGGGACGTCTTATTCGATCTGGTTCCGCAGTAGAGAAGACAAAGCGGAGAAGCGATGAAGAAGATGAAGCGGTGGAGAAAACGAAGCGATGGAGAAGACGAAGCGGCGGAGAAGGCGATGACAGGCGGAGAAGACGAAGCGACGAAGACTCATGGTAGGCAGAGCTCAGCGGAGAAGACGCGGAGAAGGCGGTGATAGAGAGAGCTCAGCGGAGAAGACGAGCGAAGAAGACGTCCCCATTTTCTTTTTTTTCTTTTTTTAAGATTTAGGGGTATAATGGTCATTTTACATATTTTGAACAAATTTACCGTTGACTTTCCCTGAAAACCACTTCTGGGGACCAAAACATATCGTTTTGAATTTTTGGGATACTGTCTGAGGGTTCATTTGTAAACGGGGACCAAAACATGGCATAAGATACTTTGTAGAGGACTAAAAAAATAATTTAGTCTTTTAAAATTTCTCTACTCATTCTACGCATTTAAATATGTGTATGAAATCAAAGAATGATAATGTTAAAAAATTAACAGTAAAATCCTCGTATCATATTCTATTGAAGATTTTTAGTGAAATAAAAAAGAGTCAGTCTCTTGAATAATGATCTTTCCATACGTTATGAAAAGATGAAAGTTTAAACTACAAATTAGAAGAAGTTATCATATAATTTTTGGGTTGCATAAATCGGGTCATAAACTTATAACTATTGCACATTGCATTGTAAATTTTTGATGTTGCAACAATACCTTTTATGTTTTTATAATTATAATTCAATCACATATTTTCATATGCATGTTAAAAAACTATCTTTTCCAAAACTGTGCCAATAAAAAAAAATGACAATGAAGAAGATTATTCCAGTAACTTTTCCGAAGAAATCATGAACATTAAACCATTTAAGTGCTACAAAATCTAAATACTCCCTTCGTCTCATCTTAACGTGCATAGAATCTTTTCTCACGGTTTTTAAGAAACATGTTTGACCGTTAATATGTTTAACTACGTATAATAATAATTAATAAAAATTTAATATTTAAAAATTACTTATTATAACGAATCCAACAATATCACATATGATAATATTATTATTTATATATTTATTCAAATACATGGTGAAAGTTTGACAATGTTAATTTGTCAAACAGTAAAAATTCATCTTAACTGGGGACATAAGGAGTAATTAAATTGAGGAATCAACAATCCCCTTTCCTTATATTCCCCTTTCCTTATATTCCCCTTTTCCCCATGTTAATTCTTTACTATTCTTTACCCCATGTTAATTCTCTACCGCTCCTTCTGTCCCACCTTATATTACTTAGCTAAATTCAATAATTTAATTTTATTGTATATATGTAAAACTATTATTATATGATATGTTGTTTGATTCATCTTAATATACTCCCCTCCCAGCCTTTTCTGCAGAAAGAGAAAAGGCTTGGAAAAATTTCGAGTGGGCCCCATGTCAGTACACATCAGCTCCTGGCCTAGTTTGTCAAAAAATTAAGTGAAAAAACTGGGTGAGTTATATTAACCTTTCCCTCCTTTTTTTTACACACTGGTGAGTTTCCCCCATAAAAAAGGTACCAAACTCATGAATGTACAACTGTTCATCCGAAAGGTGAATAGTAAAAAGGTGAAAATTACAACAACAAAAATCTGAAGCCACACCTATACATACACAACAAAGAAAAATTGAAGTTACAAATCACTACTTCACTATAAACCCTAATTTACAAGAAGAAGTTATACAACAGCCAACCAAAAAACACCACTTCTCCCTTCTCCAAAAAACCCCCAATATCACAAAAAAGATGTGAATTATAAGATGGAACCCTTAGATTTAGGAAGTGCACATCATGGAGCCCTCCAAAGCATCCCGAAGGACCTGGTTGCTCCTCTGATTGTTTGCATCTTCCCTTCTATCACCGGGTTTTTTTTTCAAAGGCAACATGCAGGGCAAGAACCTGACGAACGAGCAAAGGCTACAGCTGGGGAAATTTCTTTTGGCACATCATGTAAATCGGAAGATCAAATACACGAGGAGGGAAGAAGCAGCGGCTCTTTTCAATGTCTCAATACGCACTGTGAGCACAATCCAGGCGCGTGTAAGGCTCTAGCTTTCACTGGGATAGCAACTGAATTGGCGTCATAGAATGGATGGCTGACCAGCACCCAACAAGATAACTATCGATATGGAGGCTTTGAAATCCCTGGATGCAAATAAAAGAAGAACAGTCAGAGCAACAGCTAAAGGATTGCATATATGGAAGAGCAGCGGGCAACAGGCAGTAGCAGCGAAGATCATAAAAAGTCATACAAATAGTATCAAGCCAACCCTAACGAGTGCATGCAAAAATTCAAGGTTGGTATTCTGTTTCACCAAGCTAACTCCTGAGCTTCAATTCAATACTATGGACAACATAATCCATATCGATGAAAAATGGTTCTTTTTAAGTAAACAAATAGTCAGATATTTGCTAGCACCTGATGAAGCAGAGTCGTATAGAACTTGTCACACATAGATCACATATTCCTAAACTTATGTTCATATGCGCTGTGAGTAGACCCATATTTGGTGGGGATGGGTAGGTACTATTTGATGGGAAGATAAGGATTTTCCCTTTCGTACAAGAGCAAGTTGCAATAAACAATAGCAAGAACAGGCCCGCTGGGACCATGGAGATAGTCCCAATGCCCATAATTAACAGGGACGTGATAAGGGCCAATATTATACAAGAAGTGATACCAGCTATTAAGGAAAAGTGGCCTCCATTTCTGAGCAAAATATATGCATACAGACGCAGCGGCATTTTATCAACACAAATGGCACCCTCATGGCAACAACATTTTACCAACATGAACAGGCGCATCGGCATTTTATCAACACAAATGGCACCACCATGACACAAACACAAAGGCAGCAACATTTTATTAACAAGAACAGGGGTAGCATAATTTTTATCAACACAAATGACACCACCAGGCCACAAAAATAGGGAAGATATGCACATAATATGAAAGACTGAAGGCACCAACATGCCAACATAAACATAAGGCCCCGAAAACAGAGGATATCACCCGTTTTGAAGAACCTAAATTTTCTTCATAACCTTTTAATCATCCGACAACAGGGAGATGCAAATCACCTCTTGTGTTTTTCCCACTACTACTATTCACATGGCCCAAATTACCATAACCTGCAATTTTTAAAAACATCATTAGATGATTAACCCTTAAAATATAGAATGACACAAAAAATGGAAACTAAAATGTAAGAACGAAATTAACCATCACTGCATATTCAATCACTTAACCTAATCATTAGGGGCAAAGAAACCCTTTCAGATTTCTTCTTTGCCCTTTCCCGGTGACGAATATCTCTTAAGCACGGGACTAAGAGATATAGCATTTCGTTGGAACCTTTGCATGTGTCATCAGAGCAACTAGACTCTGTCGAAGCTCCACCAAGGCCAAAGGCCGCGCCGGACGGTGAGCTTGGCCGGAAGAGCTTCGCCGACGACCGGATCTGAGACACAACACAGCAAGCCGTCGAATTGACACCAGGATCCGCCACCGAGTCAGGCGTCTCTGGCACCGGTGGAGCCTCCACGGAGGTGTTAGACCTTAGGACATAGGTGGCATCATCCAACTCTGTTTCGGGAACAAATTCGAAAGGGCTATAGGTGTCGAAAACATAGCATTTTGAGCAACGGGGGCAAGAATCGTTGGAGGAGGAGGGGAAGGCTTCCATGGGAGTGTTGATTGTCACACTGGAAGGCTGAGAATTTGAAGAACAAAGCAAAATATTTGGAAGGGCAGAAACCCGATCTAGGGTTTTCTGGAACTTGGGAGAGAAACGGAGAGGAAGATGAAGAGATTGTATGAGTTGAACAAAGTAATGACATGAAGTTGAAGAACACGTGAATTCACGGTGTCAAATGTCTTCTGATTTGGCTTAATTGGGTGGTAGAGTAAATGAAAGGTTGGTGGAATTTTAAATGAGGTAGTTGTAGTTTGAAATATGATTTGAAAAATAGATTAAAATTGGGTGTGGTTAGTAGGTGGGAAAGTGTAATTCATTGTGGTTAAGAATGAGAAAAACTTGTAAATTGACAAATTCATTAAGGGCAATTTTGAAAAATCAATTTTTTTTGCCAAATAAGGAAAGTTTTCAGCTTGTGCAAAAATGGTTAGAACAACCCAAAAAGGAATTTGTACAGAAAAGGCTGGGACGGAGGGAGTATATTTTAAGTTATTACAGTTTTTTTTACACATATAAATAAAGATATTAATGTAACACTCCTCTCGTACTTTCTTTCCGAACAGAGAGGCCAGATAGAAGGTTGCTCATCCAACATAGCAGATCCACTGTTTATGCGGCAGTGTAAGGCAGCTGAAAAAGTAAAGCCCTCCTTTTCATTTCTGTTATGTCCCATAGAATGGGTGAGCTGATAAGAGTTAATCAGTAATCGAAGAATTTGTTTCCATTATTATATAATTTCAAGAGCATGTTCTGGCTATTCCCTCTTATAGTCGATTCAATATGTACCCTAGTCCCGGACGATAAGCAGGAGAGGGGTGGATGATCCTTTCATGTCCGACCATGACCTTCCTGGATCACGACGAGGTTTGACGATCGGAGAGTATAGCCCTGGCATATAAGAGCCCCTGATCCGTGGCTCGAAATTCCTAAGAAAGGATAAATAAAGAAAAAGACAAATATTGATATAGTTGACTCTCAAAAGTCAAATTAAGCAATATAAAGTGGAAACATAGAGAATATTCACTTATTCCATAATATGGCATTTTATGCCATTTTTCGACATCTGATGACAAATATTCTGGGCAAAGTCTTGAGAAAGTCGGTCTTTTCATATGCTTATGGAAAAATGAGTTTTAATTAGAATAATTAAAGGTAAAAAGTCTTAGTTGCAATATTAAAATTTTAGTATGCAACATGCAGTAGTTATAAAATTTATAACCCGGTTCATGCAACCCAAAAATTTTATCTTCATTTTTTCTAATTTACACTTTAAACCTTGGTGTTTCCATGACTTATAGAAAGACCGTCTTTCAAGAGACGAACTCAATATTTTGTACCATTTTAAATATATACGCTAGAGTATTCCATCATCTGCTTCGGAACAATGGTATAAAATGTGATATGTAATGGATATAAAATGTCAACAATATCCTTAATTATATATATGAGTCCGCCTCTTGGAAGAGACGGTATTTCCATAAGTCATGGAAACACCAAGATTTAAAGTGTAAAATAGAAAAAATGAATATTAAAATTTTGGGTAGTAGGAATTGGGTTATAAACTTTATAACTACTACACATTACATAATAAATTTTTAATATTGCAACTTAAACCTATAATATTTTATTATTATAATTAAACCCCGTCTTTCCCAAGACTTTGCCTTATATATAACTTTAAAATTATAGTAAAAATCAATATTTTGAAAATAGACAAATTTATCAATATCCCTTTTATCAACAATATCTCTTTTAGTTTATATCAAGAAAATTTTATAGTAATATATAATAAATTTTGGAGTCCGTCTCTTGAAAGACGGTCTTTCCATAAGTTATGGAAAGACCAAGGTTTAAAGTGTAAATTAGAAGAAATTAAGATAAAATTTTTGGGTTGCATGAACCGGGTTATAAATTTTATAACTACTACATGTTTCATACTAAAACTTTAATATTGCAACTAAGACCTTTTACCTTTTATTATTCTAATCAAACCCCGTCTTTCCATAAACCTATGGAAAGACCGTCTTTCCCAAGACTTTGCCTAAATTTTGACCGAATAAATACCGATATTGCAGAATTAAGTGAGATAGATTACATTCTTTTCAACATATTTATACTTTAATTAAACATATTTTTAAATAAATATCATTTATCTTAATTTTAATATATTGAGTACCGGGCCTATCCGCTGTCAGTAGGCTGAGTTGCTTTTATCTCAGTACAGTGAGGGTTTGCTTACCATGTGTTCGCGATTGGCCTGGTTGCTTCTTTCTCAGTTCAAGTTCCAGGTTTCGTATTAGTAAACCAGCAATTCCTCGCCCAGAAAAGATGGGATGAGATTTTCAATTTACTTTGAGGGATAAGAGCAGACTGCGGATTTGCGAAGAAAGGAAAATAAATCGACTTACTTTTTTGCTCCTAGTCAAACTTTCCTGGATTACTTAATTGGTATTGGTGTACTGGCTTACTCATGGGAGTTCGACTTAAAGTTCAAGGCTGGCTTGCAGTACGAAGGTAGGAGACGTGGGAAAGGATGGAGTTGCCGTTTTTTAGTATGAGAATGAATTTAAATCTTTTAGCCGAGCGGAATTTAGAGTAGTAATTCAATACTCTTTCGATCTTTTGTTCAATCTTTTGTATGTGGGATCTGTCCATGTATGGTATGTTCGTCGGAATGCCATGCCCCATTGAATTAGCAAGAATGCCGGCTTTCTCTGAGCAAGCAAGAAGTTTTTTTGAGTCATTCTCTTGAAAGACGATCTTTCCATAATTTATGAAAAGACCAAGGTTTAAACTGTAAATTAGAATAAATGAAGATAAAATTTCGGGTTGCATTAATCGGATCATAAACTTTAGAGTCCGTCTCTTGAAAGACGGTCTTTCCATAAGTTATGAAAAGACCAAGGTTTAAAGTGTAAATTAGAAGAAATTAAGATAAAATTTTCGGATTGCATGAACCGGGTTATAAATTAATACATGTTTCATACTAAAACTTTAATATTGCAACTAAGACCTTTTACCTTTTATTATTCTAATCAAACCCCGTCTTTCCATAAGACTATGGAAAGACCGTCTTTCCCAAAACTTTGCCTAAACTTTATAACGTTATATAATAAAATTTAATATTACAACTAAAATATTTTACCTTTTCATTATTACATTTAAATCTCATCTTTCATAAACCTACTGAAAGACTATCTTTTCCAATAATTTATCTTATTTTTTAAAATTTTAATTAGGTTCACTTTGAGAGGAAAAAAAAAGAGAAACACCCATCCACATGCGCGTGGGGATTTAATTTGCTTCTAAATAAAAGCAGCAGCCTCGTAATGATCGCCACCACACAAAGAAAGTGATAAAATAGTATTCTACGTGACCAAACCAAGGTAGAATACTGCAACCACACGGAAAGGAGATTCAACTTGCGCCTTATTATTTGCCGTGTACTTTCCGGTTAGGTGAACCTAGACGGAGTCCTCAACACGTGTCGCCTCCTCATTAGCCGATATACAAGGCAATTTCGTAATAAGTCGGCCTCCGCAACAATAAATACCGCTCCTCTCTGCCCCTGTTTCTCATTCATTCATTCAGGAACAAAACCATTCCAGTATAATCTTCTCCCCCGATTTCAAGGTAATTGATTTCTTCATCAACCTTGATTTCTACTCGTAGCGTAGAGTTTTTTGGAATGAATTCGCTGGTTTTCTGTGATATATTCAAGTTTTTGGATTAGGTGTTTGGAATTGATATCGGTCTTCTGAAACCGCGTGTTTTTTTAGATTGATTTATTTGTTCGTTTTGAATTTTATTCTCACCGATTTACGTTTTACGAAAGCGGATTAGGGAGAATTTTGTTCTTGATTGTGTTTACAGGCCAGATTTGATTGGTCAGGGTTTGATTTCGAGCTGAAATTCAATTCTTTGATTTGAGTTTTATTCCTGAAAACTGTTTTTCGCAAGGTCGTTTTGATTTACTGGTTATGAAGGCTTAGCTTTATCCGATCTGTTTGTTTTTGATGTTCTTGTGTTTGTTGGCTGTTAGTTGTAGATCGATTCGTTGACGATGATCTGTTTGTTGCTGATGTTGAATTTTTCTGCTTTTATATCTTCAGATGCAGATCTTTGTTAAGACTCTAACCGGCAAGACCATCACTCTCGAAGTCGAGAGCAGCGACACAATCGACAACGTCAAGTCCAAGATCCAGGACAAGGAAGGAATTCCCCCGGATCAGCAGAGGCTTATCTTTGCCGGCAAACAGCTCGAGGACGGCCGGACCTTGGCCGACTACAACATCCAGAAGGAATCCACCCTTCACTTGGTGCTCCGTTTGAGGGGAGGAATGCAGATCTTTGTCAAAACCCTCACCGGAAAGACCATCACTCTCGAGGTGGAGAGCAGTGATACCATCGACAACGTCAAGTCCAAGATCCAGGACAAGGAGGGTATCCCCCCGGACCAGCAGAGGCTCATCTTTGCCGGAAAGCAGCTCGAGGACGGCCGTACCTTGGCTGACTACAACATCCAGAAGGAATCTACCCTCCACTTGGTCCTCCGATTGAGGGGCGGTATGCAGATCTTTGTGAAAACCCTCACCGGGAAGACCATCACCCTTGAGGTTGAGAGCAGTGATACCATCGACAACGTCAAGGCCAAGATCCAGGACAAGGAGGGCATCCCCCCGGACCAGCAGAGGCTCATCTTCGCCGGAAAGCAGCTCGAGGACGGCCGTACCTTGGCTGACTACAACATCCAGAAGGAATCAACCCTCCACTTGGTCCTCCGATTGAGGGGTGGCATGCAGATTTTCGTCAAGACCTTGACAGGAAAGACCATCACCCTCGAGGTGGAGAGCAGTGATACCATTGACAACGTCAAGACCAAGATCCAGGACAAGGAAGGCATTCCCCCGGACCAGCAGAGGCTGATTTTTGCTGGAAAGCAGTTGGAAGATGGCCGTACCTTGGCTGACTACAACATTCAGAAGGAATCAACCCTCCATTTGGTGCTCCGATTGAGGGGTGGTATGCAGATCTTTGTCAAGACTTTGACAGGAAAGACCATCACCCTAGAGGTGGAGAGCAGCGACACGATCGACAACGTCAAGGCTAAGATCCAGGACAAGGAAGGAATCCCCCCGGACCAGCAGAGGCTCATCTTCGCCGGCAAGCAGCTGGAAGATGGCCGCACCCTTGCTGATTACAACATCCAGAAGGAGTCCACCCTCCATTTGGTCCTCCGTTTGAGGGGAGGCATGCAGATCTTTGTCAAGACCTTGACCGGCAAGACCATCACCTTGGAGGTTGAGAGCAGTGACACCATTGACAATGTCAAGACCAAGATCCAGGACAAGGAGGGTATTCCCCCGGACCAGCAGAGGTTGATCTTCGCTGGAAAGCAGCTTGAAGATGGTCGCACTCTTGCAGACTACAACATTCAGAAGGAGTCCACTCTCCACTTGGTGCTTAGGTTGAGGGGAGGAATGCAGATTTTCGTCAAGACACTGACTGGAAAGACCATCACCCTGGAAGTCGAGAGCAGCGACACCATTGACAATGTTAAGTCGAAGATCCAGGACAAGGAGGGGATCCCACCGGACCAGCAGAGGCTGATCTTCGCTGGCAAGCAGCTTGAAGATGGCCGTACTCTCGCGGACTACAACATCCAGAAGGAGTCCACCCTTCACCTTGTCCTCCGTCTCCGTGGTGGTCTCTGAATGTCTCAATGTTAGCTTTGTTTGAATTTGGAACAATTTGTGTGTTTTCTTGTTTGATGGGATTGGGCGGTGGTGTTTTTATGTTTTAAGCTTTTGTGTATGGGAACCATGGCGGTGTTGAAACAATCTCAGTGTCAATAAAGTTTCTTTCTTTGTTCTATCTTCCATCTTTAAATCCGTTCTTGAGCTTGATTTGAATGCTGAAATGAGCAGAATATTAACATGTTCTTGACCATGTTCTGAATTCTGAAATGACCAGAACCATCATGATGTTATTGATCATGATCTGAACTCTGAAACTGCCAGAATCATTAACATGAACACACATATTTAAAACAAGGGCTTCAACTCATAGATGCTATTTTAAAACATGATGTTCATGCTAGCATATGCTTCTGGACTCAGTGAAGAACACAAGGCAGAAGCGGGGCTGATGGTGGCATCTCTCAGCAAGGTTGATCGCTGACCTAACAACATCCATCTGCTGATCATGATCGCACTGATTCTCAATGTGCTGTCTAGCTATCTCGTTAATGGCGAGGCATCTGCATTCTCGATCCATCCCCTGCAACTCGTCGCAGCAATCGCTCAGCTTCTGCTTCTCCAGCTGGTCGTAGAGCGGGTTGAAGTAGAATTCAGTTCGATCAGCAGCAACAACCACCTTCTTGTGAAAGCTGGATAGGTAGAACTTGCAGCCATGGAGATTGCGCGGCTCGCATTGGCCGGAGGAAAGGTGGTTATCAGCTGCTGCTGCTGCGGCGGCGGGGAGGTGGAGGAGGAAAGCAAAGATGAGAAAACAGGCGGCGGAGATTGTTGTCATTATCAGCTTATTAGCCATCGCTGTAAAGAAGATACTGTGGTGAGTTCTCGTGTCGGTTGTCAGTTCTTATTCAGGCGGAGTGTTTGCGCATGTTGGAAACGTGGAGGGCAGATCTGGCTGTGTCGTGGCCTTAGTTTGCGTACTACAAATGTCCTGTTTTGCTGAGCATTGGCTTCTCTTCTCACTTTTGCCATGCTCTATCTCTATCCTTATCTCATTGCTTAGAAATCATCATCTAAGAGTTTGGTTATGGTTACATAAAATCTCACCTTTCGTTTGCACAATTTGTCAAAATATGATGTCAATGGATAGAATTAGGCCCGTTTCGGTTATTTCAACTCCAAATAACTCAATTCATCTTTTCTCAATCATTCTCATTTCTTCTCAACTTTTTTTTAACTCTTTCCAACTCAACTCTTTTCAATTTCAATCAACACATCCCATCTCTAATAATTTCGTATCGTTACTTTGAACTCCATTAAAATATTATGTTAGAGCAAAGTGCATATATAATCCTATATAATTGACGAAAGTGCAGATATAACCTTGTGATAATTGTAAGTGTAAATATAACCCTAGATGTTTAGGTTATGAGCAAATATAATCTTAGATGTTTAGGTTATGAGCAAATATAACCCTAGATGTTTATGTTATGAGCAAATATAACCTTGTCTGGCAGTTTAAGGTCAGAATTAAGTGAAAAACTATTTTACCCCTCTGTAAAAAATAAAAATAGAAAAGACATTAAAATTACATTCACACCCCTTCGTCCTCTTCCTATTTTGCTTTCCATTTCCTTGTTTTTCAGAAAAAACCAAAGTCGTGCTCAGCTTCAGCTCGAGGCGGAGGCTCAGCTCACAAGGCGGAAGTGGAGACGTCATTTTCTTCTTCGGCACCGCCGATCTCTCTCTTTTACACTCGATTTGGCCGGAGCGCCGGACTGGAGGCGTAATTTTCTTCTTATACGGCATCACCTACATTGTTTGAAGCGTGCACCACAAAATACTACCGTCACTCGAGTTAGAATTGAAGACTCCTTCTTCGTTTTTACTCCCAAGAAAAAAAACCTTCTTCTTCTCCTGCACTTCCCGGCGGGGTGGCCACCGGCGATCTCCGCCGCGTCGGTCACCCCCGCCACCCCTACCAGTAGTATAGCCTAGACCTCCTTCTTCCTTCCCCTCGCCAGAAGCCGCTACAATCCGCACATCTACGGCGAAACCCAGCAACCTGCATCAATGTTCGGAGTTTGTCGCCGGTGGGTACAGATCGGCGCCGATCTGTGACGTCACCCCACCGGTCGACGCTGCTCGGCCGGAACGATGGTATGCCGGAGCTGGACAACTCGTCGGACCAGCTAGGAGGAGATACGCCGGATTTTGGCCGCAAGGTGGAGAGGAGCTTAAGCCGCTCTGGTCACGCGCCGCCCCTCCGCCTCTGGCCGGTCAGATGCCCAACGCGCCGACCACGCGCGGCTCTGCCCGGCCATGTCTGCCTCTCTCACGCGCCACCGCGTCCGCGCGTGTGGCCCACGCGCCACCGCGCCTGGCTGGGCTGCCAGTGCGCCGCCGCGCCGGTTTGGGTAGATGCAGCCACACCTCCGGGGTGCCACCACTGTAATGGTTTCTATTCTTTTTCAATTATTTTTGTGCCTTTTTAGAATATTAGTGCTATGTTTTTCTATTTTAGTTTAAGGTATTCTGTTTTTAGAGTATGGGGTACGTGCTATAACGTTAGGTTTTTGATATAGTACTGGATTCGTCTGTTGTCCGCCACCATACTTTTTCCGATCCGAGATTGGAAAAACTATGCTGGCTTTCGATCTGATTCAATAGATAGACAGGAGAAATCCAAGTCAATGGAAGTATTGACTCTCCCATTGGCAACTCTGTCTGAATTAGATTTGTAGTCCGTACAGGTTGAGGTGTTTTTTGACACCACTGCTTGATGCGGGTGGGCAGCTCACCGGCGTTCTGATAGTGTGTTTACGATCTGGGAAAGTCTCTTACTGTCATAGGGAGCCACACAGTGTCTAATCTGGCAGAGCGAGGACGATTAGCTTTTAGCGAGGAATGAGACTTTTCTAGGTAGTGATCATACTGTTGGGGACGTCAGTTTCAGTATTGTAGCTAGTATGCGGTCGAATTCTGCTGGCTACGACCAGGATATTTATCCCTGTTTTTCAGGTTTTAGGTTTGCTTTTTGCCTCCCTGCGTGGAGATTTATCATATTGCCTCCCTGCGTGGAGTTTTAGTCACAGAGATAGTATAGTCAGTCATATCCTTAGATCTCTGTCACAAATTGCCTCCTTTATGGAGTTTATCTTAGGTTCGGGGAGCCTTATATACCCCCCACTACGGTGGTTTTCTAGTTAAAAAAAATACTACCGTAAAAAAAAAAAGAAAAGCGTGCACCATCATTTTCTTCTTCAACGATGCCGCCAACCTCTCTCTTCTCCACTTAATCTAGGGTTTCTAGCGGCGAAAGAGGGAGGGGGGGGCAAGAAGTGATAGTGTGTATTGAGGGTGTCTAGGTGTTTTCCTTACCCTCCAGGAGGGTACACGTCGAGCAAGAGCACCAATAAGGCCTTGATTGAATCGATTAAGGTTTGTTGAATAGAGCAAAACTTGATGATGACGGTGATGATAATTTGCGTCTTTATGCTCTCTGCTCTTTCTGTGGATGCGATGTCGCATTATGAATGTCAGATTTAGGGTTTATGGGCTTGGGTATTTGGGCATGCTTTCGGAATCGGGATTGGTTTTGAATATGTTGAATTATGCTAATTTTTTTGGGTGGTGGATTGGTGGTGGTGGTGAATTGGTGGTGGGATGGCGGGGCTGATGGCAGAGGGGTAGTGGAAACATTTTTGTCTTTTAAAATTTGTATTATGTTAGAAGGACATTTTGGTCATTTTTCGGTCATTCAATGACCAGTCAATGTCGAAATAATGATTTTAGGGTTATATTTGCACTTATGTATATTAGTTAGGGTTATATTTGCACTAAAAAATAACCCGGGGTTATATCTGCACTTTCTCGAACATATGAGGTTATATTTGCATATTACTCATGATATTATTAATTATTAACAAATTGTTAAAGGCAAAGTCTTGGGAAAGACGGTCTTTCCATAGATTTATGGAAAGACGAGATTTAATTCAAATAATAAAAGGTAAAAGGTCTTAGTTGCAACATTAAAAATTTAGTATGCAACATGTAGTAGTTATAAAATTTATATCCCGATTCATGCAACCCAAAAATTTTATCTTAATTTCTTTTAATTTACACTTTAAACCTTGGTCTTTCCATGACTTATGGAAAGACCGTCTTTCAAGAGACGCACTCATTTTTAAATATCATGAAATTTTAAAATCTTGATTTTAATTTTATTTAATTTTCACCTGGGTATTAAATTTTAATTATGAATTTTACTAGAATTGAATAACATAAAAACTACAATGTAAATAATGAGAAAAAAGGACAATTATCACTTTTAGATAAATTCCATCTAAATTATTAATTGGTGTTGTAAATTATGGAAGTATAAATGTTGTGTGTACCTTCATTTACATTCATACTACAAACTCTGATGTGCGTATAATAATTCGACATGTTGCTGCAATATATGATATATTTGAAGTTGTTTGGTTTTAAAAACTTTGTTCTCCAACCCTAAATTTGTAGTCTCACATTCCTTATTTTCTACAAAAATTTAATTAATAATTTTAATATACTTCACATAAACTTCACATTATTAATAATTGTATTTATTATATTTCATTTCACTTCAAACTCGATAACGTCAGGGTTCGAATTTTATAATTACATCATAAATTTACATCATATATTAAGTTTTAAATATATTGTTTAATTCACATGCACTATTATTTATATCATAATTTATTATTAATAATTATTATGTAATATAATTTAGGCAAAGTCTTGGAAAATCCGTCTTATCATAGACTTGTGGAAAGATGAGATTTTATTAGAATAATAAAAAGTAAAAGGTCTTAGTTGCAATATTAAAAATTTATTATGCAACGTGTAGTAATAAAGTCTATAACCCGATTCATACAATCCAAAAATTTATCTTCATTTCTTCTAATTTGCACTTTAAACCTTGGTCTTTCCATGGTTTATGAAAAGACTGTCTTTCAAGAGACAGACTCTTGCATTTTATAAGTTAAGACAAGTAATAATACATATTTAAAGTTTGAAAATGTAAAAAATATATGATATAAAAAAATACTTTCAAAATTTTAAATTTCGATTTAATTTAACAAATATAGTATATAAGGTAAGAAATAAGTGATCTGTTCAGACCGCCTGTCAGGACACCCACTCATATAACATAAGAGTTTGAAAACGTAAAAATAACAAAAAATAATGTCTTATTCCAAGCACCCTATAATAGATATTGTTTGCTTTTTGTTTGTCAACCGGGGGTATTTGAGTTATTTTAACTACATCGGTTTACAAAACGACATCGTTTTCAATCAAGTTTTTTTAATCGCACACAAAGGTAAAGTTCACCAGACCTTTATTGTAGCTGCTTACTAAGTCCACCTCCATATCCTTCTTCTTCCCCAAAACACTCACCTCACACCCGTACACTTCGTTGCTTTCTGGAAAAGTTATGCAGTTCGAATCGATCGATCGATTCAGTCTTTGTTGTTTGATTATAGTTACTTTCATTATCTTATTCTACTTTCACATATCAGTTTGAAATGCGCCGCACTTTATTTATTTTTGTTTTTTTGCCTATGATCGGAGGGTGAAAGATGGGGCAGATCCAGTACTCGGAGAAGTAGTTCAATGATATTTTTGAGCACGAGTACTTTAATTTACAAATGTTTTTATTCAGATGAGTTATGGACGTGGCAATACTTTTGGAAGCTATTGTTTTCTCTGTTAGAATCGGTAATTAGTTGTGATAATTTAGTTATGTTGTTCTTCCTCCAGAAGTTGCAAAGTTGCTTTTGAAGAATCGACTTCTCTCTGAAAATAGCCCTTTTCTCTTGCTTAATTACCTAGGTTAATATTACATGTTTATGTTTTACTGTCTATTGTGGTCTATTTGAGATGTTAAATTGAATTTTTTGACTGGGTTATTAAATTGATTTGTAATGAGCTGACGCCAGGGGTTGCAAAGGAGAATACTATGTTGAGGGATGCCCCGGTGAGACAGAGAGTGGCAGTTTGCATTTGGAGGCTGGCTACTGGGGAGCCCCTCAGGCTCATTTCGAAGCGGTTCAGATTGGGGATTTCAACCTGTCATAAGCTGGTTCTTGAGGTTTGTTCTGCCATTAGGAATGTTCTAATGCCTAGGTATCTCCAGTGGCCTGATGAGGAATCCGTACGTTGGATAACAGAGGAATTTGAGTCTTTTTTGGGCATTCCTAGCTGTTGTTAGATCCATGTACACAACTCATATTCCGATCATTTCCCCTAAGATCAGTGTTGCTGCTTATTTCAAAAAGAGGCATACTAAGAGGAATCAGAAGACATCGTGTTTGATCACTATTTGGGGCGTTGTTGATCCAAAAGGCGTGTTTATAGGCATATGTTTGCCTGGGTCCATACCTATTGATCAGGTGCTGGAGAAATCTGCCCTTTTCCAGAGGTCCAATCAGGGGCTGCTGAATGGTGTTTGGATGTGTGTGGGGGCTCAGGGTGCCCTTTGATGGATTGGTTTCTTGTGCCCTACACACGGCATAATTTAAACTGGACTCAACATGCTTTCAACGAGAAGATTGGGGATGTGGAACGGATCAGCAAAGGGACGTTCGTAAGATTAAAGGGAAGGTGGTTTTGTCTGCAGAAGAGGGCTGAGGTGAAGCTTCAAGATTTGCCCGTGGTCTTGGTGCTTGCTGTGTTTTGCACAACATTCGTGAGATGAGAAATTAGGAGATTGTTCCAGAGCTCAAGTTTGATCTCTTTGACGACGAGATGTTCCCTGAGGCCCTGCTGCGAGTCATCAACACCATGAAATCAAGGGACGCTATTGCTCACAATTTTCTCCACCATAATCATACAGCCACTGGTTTCCTTTCTTGAAGGAGATGATCATTTTGGTTTGCCCGTTCAATTCAACAGTTGTTGTTTTTGCTGCTATTGTACACTTAAGTTTTTTTGCTTATTAGTTCAAAGGATAGTGTAGGCCTATTTTTTAATTTCAATTTGGTGATCAATACTGTGTTCTAGGTATACACATATCATAGGTACAAGTTATTACTCAATTTCCATAACTTCAATCCAGCTAACAATCAAATGAAGAAACTTATTTTATTTATTTCAAGATTTTGTTTGTGGCATTCTTGTGCATTTTACTAGTTAAGTGCCTATGTTTGGGATACAACAATAAAGTCCCTTTTCTAAAATTAGCCAATTAAGTTATGCTCATTCTTAGTTAACTGTGGTTTGGTTTAACTCAGTTATGTTAAGTTTACATTATAGTATAATCTTTGTTCAATCGAAAAACAATAGAGTAGTTTGTTTGTTTTCATATTTACAAGCTGTTTATAAAGTCAATTTTACGATAGTCTTGTTTTGACAACTAAATTAGGCATTACAAAGTACATGAAGTAACTACTTCTCTAGAGGTTATCTACACTTCAATTCATTCAATCAAAATATTCTAATTAATAAATAAAAAATAAAGGAACAATCTAATCATGTAAAATTTATATAAGGTAAATGTCAATTACGATATATATAATTAGATTTTACAACAATATGTTTTATTTAATTAGTGCATATATTGTCTCCACTCCTACCATTGTTTTCACATGGTTTAGATATGTTTCCCGAGATTCATAGATCCAACTAACATTAATCAATCAACTTACGTTTATCAAATCATACAAAAAATGATAGCTCGTGAAGTAAGGAAATTGTTACGTGAGTAGAGAGTTTCGAGTGGAGATGGTTCGAATGGTAATGGGTTCGAGTGAAAAGGGTTCGAGTGGTACTGGCCCGAGTGGTGAGAGTTCAAGTGGAGAGGGTTCGAGTGGAGAGGGTTTGAGTGGTACTGGGTTCGAATGAAGAGGGTTTGAGTGGTACTGGGTTCGAATGAAGAGGGTTTGAGTGGTACTGGGTTTAAGTGGAGAGATTCGAGTGGTACTGGGTTCGATTGGAGAGGTTCAAGTGGTACTGAGTTCGAGTGGAGAGGGATCAAGTAGTACTGGGTTCGAGTGGAGAGGTTCGAGTGGTACTGGGTTCGACTAGAGAAGGTTCGAGTAGTACTGGGTTCGAGTGGAAAGGGTTTGAGTGGTACTGGGTTCGAGTGAAGAGGGTTCGGGTGGTGAGGTTTCGAGTAGAGAGAGTTCAGGTGGTGAGGTTCGAGTGGAGAGAGTTCAAGTCGAGATTCGAGTGGAGAGGTTCGAGTGGTACTGGGTTCGAGTAGAAAGGGTTCGAGTGGAGAGTTTCGAGTGGAGAGGGTTCGAGTGGTAAATAGTTCGAGTGCTACTGGGTTCGAGTTCTACTAGGTTCGAGTGGACTGGGTTCGAATGCTACTGGGTTAGAGTGGAGAGGTTTGAATGGTTGATATTCGAGGGGTGGATGATTTGAGTGGTGGCGAGACGGATGGTTGATTGATCGAGGGGTGATGCCTCAAGGAGGATAGTTGATGGTTCCAGGACCTCGAGGGTTAATGAATTGATGGAGAGGTCCGAGTGGATAGGGTTTGAGTGGATAGGGTTCGAGTGGTGAGGGGTTGAGTGGTGAGCATTCGAGTGGTGAGGGTCGAGTGGAGAGAGTTCGAATAGAGGATTCGAATGGAAAGGGTTCGAGTGGTGAGGGTTCGAGTAGAATTTAGAGTGAAGAGGTTTGAGTCGAGGGGTGATGCCTCGAGGGGGATGGTTGATGGTTCAAGGGTCTCGAGGGTTAATGAATCGAGTGGAGATGCCTTGAATCAACACCCATCAAGGTGGATGGTTGATGTTCAAAGGGTGGATGGTTCGAGTGGTAGGGAGGCCTCGAGGAGAATGGTTGATATTCGAGAGGTGGATGGTTCGAGTGGTGGAGTGGTGGATGTTTAAGAATTGATGGTTCGAGGTGTGATGGTTCTAAGAATGGATGGTTGGTGTTCGAGGGATAGGTGGTTCGAATGGTGGTGTCGTTGATGGTTCTAGGGGTATATGCCTCGAGTGGGTCATGGTTCGAGTGTTAATGTGGATGGTTCGACGGTCTCAGTGGTATACTCTCTCGAGGGGTGTGGTGTACCCTCTAGGGCTGGTGTACTCTTGAGGGGTGGATGTGTGACCTATCGAGTGGTGGTGTACCCTCGATGTGTGACCTCTCGAGACGTTGATGGCGTACCCTCGAGGGGTGGAATGTGTACTCTCTCCAGTGGTGGATGGTTTACCTTCTCGAGAGGTAGATGGTGTATCCTCGAAGGGTGGTTGACAAACTTCTTGAGGGATAAATAATACTCTCTCCAGTGGTGGATGGTATACCCCTCTCGAGGGGTGGATAGTACTCTCTCCAGTGGTGGATGGTATACCCCTCTCGAGGGGTGGATAGTACTCTCTCCAGTGGTGGATGACACCCTCACCACTCGAACTTTCCACTCGAACCCTCGAACCTCCTCTACTCAAACTCTTTCCACATGAACCCAGTACCACTCAAACATAGTATCATTTGAACCTCTCTACTCGAACCCTCTCAACTCGATTCCTCATTACTCAAACCTCACCACTGGAACCTCTTAACTAGAACCTGTCCACTCGAACCCTGTCCACTCGAACCCAGTATCACTCGAAACCTCTTTCGGACCCACTCTACTCAAACCCTCTCCACTCAAACCCAGTACCACTCAAACTCATATTACTTGAACCGCTCGACTCGAACCATCTCCACTCGAACCCTCTTCATTTGAACCCTATCTAGTCTAACCCTCTCCACTCAAACCTTTTTACTCAAACCCATTAACACTCGAACCCAGTACCACTCGGACCTCTTCATCGATTCATTAACCCTCGAGGTTCTGGAACCATCCTTCTCAAGGCATCACCCTTCGATCCATCAACCATCCGCCTTGCCATCACTCAAACCATCCACCCCTCGAACATAAACCATCCGCCTTGACTCAAACCTCTCCACTCGAACCCTCTCTACTCGAACCCAGTACCACTCGAATCCTCACCACTCGAACTCTCTCCACTCGAACCCTGACCACTCGAACCCTCTCTACTCAAACCCAGTACCACTCGAACCCTCTCCACTCAAACCCAGTACCACTCAAATCTCTCCACTCGAATCTTAACTCAAACTCTCTCGACTCGAAACCTCACCACCCGAACTCTCTCCACTCGAACCCTCACCACCCGAACCCAGTACCACTCGAACCTCTCCACTTAAACCCAGTACTACTCGAACCCTCTACACTCGAACCTAGTACCACTCAAACCTCTCCACTCAAACCCAGTACCACCTGAACCCTATCAAATTCATAATGTCCTGATATAACCCTACATGTTACGACAACAACGAAGATGGTTCGATGCTTGTGGGTAAGGTTATAATTGTCCACTCAAATTCAGCTTTTGGTCTGATGGCATTATTGTCATTTTAAGGTGGGTCAATAGTTGGAAAAGCACCATCAATGCCGGAAAGTCTACCAGAGGATTATATTGGCACTTTCATTAATTAGTTAGTTTTTTTTCTAACTTTCAAACAATTGAAGGTTATATCGGCACTTTCGCAAGTATATAAGATTATATAAGTATATAGACAACAATTCTCCAAAATAAACATATAGACAATGATTGTGACAAAAATTTGTCTGCATTTATGCCACCCAATTCATTGTTTAGTTCACATATACACACAGTTCCTTGTTTTTCCACAAGTTCAACCTTTCCTTTTTTATATTTTACTTACTTCATGTACTTGCATTATATTATTACTTGAAAGGTTATAAAAATAATTTTTTATATAATTGATTATTTAATAAATTTCAACAAAATATATTATTTGTTTTACAATTTAGATAGTTATTCTTAGATGAATATACTTAAAATGTGACATGTAAGTATATACTTATATGAATATACTTATTTATTTATTTCAATTCAAATGTGACATGTAAATTTTATATATTAATTAAATTAAATATTTTTAATCAAGAACACCACACAAAGCGCGGTGGTACTCCCTCTAGTATAATTAAAAATATATTAAACATAAATTTTTATGCTAAAAGGGAAAGAAGTGTTAAGTTGTGTTTTTTTATTTAATATGATAGACATGTAATTTCAAATCTCTGATACTTACTTCACACTTTTAAGAATGTTGGTAATGTGATTATTTTTCAAACGCTATTTTGAAAACCAATTAAAATAAAACCATCACAAAATCTTATTTTATATCGACTAACAATTAAAAAGCGTAATTTTATAATTGATGTAACTATTGGGGTGGTTTAATGTATATTTTTTATTTATTGCAACGAGATTCTTATAACTTTGAAAAATTATTAAAAATGTATTGCAATGTATAAATAAAATAAGGCTAAATTATTTTTTTATTCCCCTACAAAGTATCTTATACCATGTTTTGATCCTCGTTTGCAAATCAACCCTTAGACAGTTTTTCACAAATTCAGAACGATTTGTTTGGTTCCCCAAGGCGGTAAAATTGGTCAAATATATGTAAAATGATCATTATACCACTGAGTTTAAAAAAAGAAAAAAGAAAAAGAAAAGTCTTCGTTGTTTCCTTTGCTTTAGTGGCGGAATCTCCGCCGACATCTTCTTCAATCAATCATACCATAGATTCTACCGCCTTTCGCCCTCCACCGCCGCTTCATTGGCGGATTCTTCACCGGCGTCGCGATCGCCTCTACAACCTCAACCGCTCTACGACTACAATCATACCAGATCTATTCTCCACATTCTCAAAGCTCTCCTTCTCTGTCCCCGGAGCCTGAAGACCTTCTCATCTGTGGAGGGCTCGAGTTCTTCGACCGCGCCTACGACCGAGTCAGAAGGCAGAAGGCAAAAGGCGGAAGAATCCACCAATGAAGTGGTGGCGGAAGGCGGCGGAATCAATGGTATCATTGATTGGAAAAGACGCCGACGGAATTTTAAAATTTTCTTTTTCTTCATTAACCGCGGCGGCGGAGGTGAAAAAACTAAAGAAAAAGAAAATTGGAAATTTATGAATTTTTAATTGAAAATATTTTTTAATTAGTAAAATTACCATTATACCCCTGGCTATACCGGAAAACCATTTAGTCTTACCTAAAAACCACCTTTGGGGACCAAACAAATCGTTCTGAATTTGTGGGGTGCTGTCTAAGGGTTGATTTGCAAATGAGGATCAAAACATGGTATAAGATACTTTGTAGGAGATTAAAAAAACAATTAAGTCTAATAATAATTTGACCCTTAAAAATATTGAGGCGACATTTTTCATATTTGTTCTAATCATTAGTTAGTCCAACAAGAGCCTTTCTTTAAAAGCATTTCAATTCATTCTAACTGAATTGATTGTGGCTAAACTTTGAAATTTAATAATATTATTCGTTTCCAATTTATATGTGAAATACAATAAGTACATGAAAATTTATCTCAATCTTTTTAATTAATTACACCGCTCAACGCATGGTAAGATTACGCACGGTAATCAATCTTTATTTGTTTTACCTAAAACAAATAAAGAAATAGTGTCAATATTTAAAAATTGGAGGGAGTAATATTTTGAGATATCTTTTTGGCAACATTTTTAGAAAGTTCAGAGCTTCCACAATGGTAGTGAATTTAAGGAGCACTTTTTAAGTGCCAAATCATAAATTTTGATTAAAATTAGGTAAGAGTAGTGGACCTAAGAGCACTTCTTATTCACTTCTTTTTATTTTTAAATTAAAATTAATTAAAAATATAAAATAAGTTATAGTACCCTTAAATAAAGAGAAATCATTATTAAGAAAAGTAAATGTATAATTTTTTTAAAAACAAATATTTAGACTCCTTCACATTAATAAATCCACGTTGCCTCACACAAAGGAGGTAAGGCTTCCCTGTGTCTCACACAAAGGTGGGGTGAGATTCCCACACAACTCACACAAAGTGAGGCTCGTATACCTAACACGGTGCAATTGAAGACTGAACCCCAAAAATTGCCTCATGTCAAGTTCGAACCTGAAGTGCTCATGGGACGGGCATACGCCCTGACCACTGGGCTATTCCCAGCTGATTGTAAACGTATAATGAGTTCACATGCTCTTAATATCATATCTCTCTTGTTGAGGAATTCCTTCTTTTCGATTTGGCCAGTTTAGTGACAGCTCACGTTTAATCACTTAATTTTTCTAGCTTACTGAATTTTGAGGAAGGCTAGACTAATTTTGTTCTTATCTTGCACCATTTGACCCATACCTATTTATGTTTGAGCTTAAAATTGTGTGTTATGTTCGACCAACTCGTGATATGTTTTAAATTATATTGCAATGGAAATAGTTACTCGTCCCATGAGTGCGTCTCTTGAAAGACGATCTTTCCATAAGTCATGGAAAGACCAAGGTTTAAAGTGTAAATTAAAAGAAATTAAGATAAAATTTTCGGGTTGCATGAACCGGGTTATAAATTTTATAACTACTACATGTTGCATACTAAATTTTTAATGTTGCAACTAAGACCTTTTACCTTTTATTATTCAAATTAAACCCTGTCTTTCCATAAGGCTATGGAAAGACCGTCTTTCCCAAGACTTTGCCCTCGTCCCATATCTAATTGTACTCTGTTTCTTTTTTCTAATTAAATACACTTGATGGTAGATTTTAATTCATATAAATAATAGATTTTACATAATTTTTGGTAATACTCATTATTTGGAATATTTTTGTTGTATTTTGGATACATCATATAGAGATATTGACATTTAAATATAATTCTCGAAAATCATAAAATTCAATTGGTTACTACATGGGCTGATTCTAAGAATTTGGTTGGGGTTGAAGCAAATTACAAAATCGGGTCATACATAATTTGGACATGTTCAGTTCTTGGATTAAAAAAAACATATTCATTTCTTGAATATTCTAAGAGAAAATTACTAAAATAAACCTATTATTTGGTCGAAAACCTGGCAAAGGAAATGTAGACGGAATTCTATAAAATGACCATTATAACCCTCTAGAAAAAAATTGAAATTTAGAAAACCTGAAAAGGACGCTATTACCCTCTTTGCTTATTAACCAAAAGCTTTCCATTTTTTCCCTTATCCTCCTTTCTTCCTTTTATGCTCAACCCATTCGTCTCTCCGAACACCAAAGGAACCCCCTGTTGTAGCCAACCGCTCTCAATCATTCTCTCACAACGAGGATCCTGGCTATTGTCGTCGGTTTGCTACTGTGGAAGTGCGAAGATCTCACCGGCAAACATAAGACAATCGCTGCTAAAAGTGGTGCTTTAACAAGAAAATAGGGCTACTCCCCCAGTACTAACCAAATTAGCGCACTTTTTGGTCAACTTTTTCATGCCATACTTGATCATTGGTGTGCCCATTTTATATGGTTATATTAGAACTTGTATGATTCACTTTTGTACGCTTTTGTGCTCTAGATGTGACATTTTACCTTGAAATTCTCTGAGGAGAGTTAAAAGCGATTTTTACGCTTTTATTATTTTTCTAGAGGATTTTGTGTGACATGACAATTTGTTTTAAGACTTTGAAGAATACCTTTTAATATTTGAAGACTTGCATGTGAGCTTTTGAAGACTTGAAGAATTGAAGACAGGCAAAGAGAAGAGGAAGACCTGAGACAAAAAGAAGAAAGAAATAAAGATTCTAAAACTTGGCTCGGTTGCGACTCGCGATGGATTGGTCGCAAGTCGCAACGGATGGGTGGCCATAACTTTTCTTACTTTTTTGTACTATAAATACTAAATCTTATCCTCTCCTCTCAGAACTTCTTCTTCTTCTGCGATTTTCTGGGTTCAAAACCCTAGTTTTCTATTATTTCATTTCTTAGATTTTGTAGGTTAATCACGTCTTTTCATTATCTAGGTTAGTTTAATCTTGTGAGCAATTGATTTAGACTTTCTTGCTAATGTCTTGAAAATCATATCTATCTATTTATTGCTTTTGCTATTGTGCATTTATTGAGCTTTGAATGTGAATTGCTAATGGCATTACTGTTGTTGGAAGTTTGAGTATATGAATTGCTTGTATGATTACTTGTTAGGGGGGGTTGGGAGAAAGTAGCTAATTATCCCCTCTTTTAATATGGAATCCAAGAGCATGAGTTAGAGCTTCTAAATGATGTTGATGTATTGATTATTGCTAGATGAATGTGATAATGTCGAACTCTTTGTCATGTTTGTTTATTATAGCAAATAGGAGAGGTCTATGAGTGTTGAACGGTCTTAACTAATCTTATCTAAATGCATGAATTGGTTAAATGCGTAGACGCAGTGTAGTGTTTACAAGTGTTGCCAACCTTGTTGATTCTTCATGCTCAATACCATCAATGGGATACTTTTAGTCATGTTTCGAATAAGGAAGTCATTGGTGGGGTTTGACAAGAGATGTCGAATTCACTCTTGCAAACTACTATCTAAGGAGGATAGAAGATTTATCTTTACAACAAGTAGTAAAATTAGTGAATAGATTGTTTCACTCGTTCTTGAAGCCATTTTTATTTAGTATTCATGTGTTCTTAATGGTATGTTTTACTTAATTTATGTCATGGGTTGTTTGAGAATAGGAAGTGTTTGTATGATTGAAGTGTTAGGGTGTTAGGAAAGTGATGAATTCCTTAGCTCTTTGGCATGAAAATCCAAGAACATGAACTTAGAATTTTCCGTGCATAATGTGCTGTGATTCTTGCTAGATAAGTATGTTAATATGGATTGTTCTCATATTTATCCTATAGATGCAATGAAAGGTTGAATCTTGAATGTGGTTTGTTCTAGGTTTAGCCCAATGAATGCTATGTTTGGTTAAATGGCTATGTCTTTGGTAGAAGGCGTGTTGTTATCAAATCTATGGTCCTTCGTGTGAAATGTCGTTGATGAAATACCTCTATGGTGTGGTTTGCCTAGAATGATTGTCAACAAGGTTTGCATATGGTCGTTGTTTGTCTTTGCAAATTACTATTAAGAATGAATGAATGTTGAACTTCAAATGGGAAGTGATAACAATCCCTATAGGTAACAAATGTGATAGAATGAGTGAATGGTTCAATGATCCACATTTGGTTTGGAAGTGGATGTCAATTGCCCCCAAGGCTTTGTCTTTTATAGTTTTTACCATTTTTCTTAGTTAGTTTGATGATTAACATAGTTGCTTGACATTGCTAGTTATCTTGTCTTTTAACTTCATAAATTAGGACCAAAAACCAACCCCCTCCCCCAATTTACATGCTTTTATATCTATTTATATTTACTTCTAGTATAATATCAACCTTATATGCTTAAACGCTTAAGAAAATCCCCTTTCTTTGTGGACGAAACCCGGCTTGCCATTATCTACATAGTTGTAGAAGGAAGCATTTAGGGGTTATAAGTTTAACTTTGAGAGGTACGACAACGACCTTCCCATCACCGATAACTTTAGTTACATGCACTAATGGTGTATTAACACGTGAAGGAAAATCTAGCAATATCTCTCATAATGATATTGATACATATTCCCTCCGTCCCACCATTAATTGCTTAATTTTACTTTTGAAAGTCAAATGCATCAATTTTTAACTATTAATATATTTATTTACGTGTGTAAATTTTTTAAAGAAAAATTATAATATAAAAATACATGTTATCATGAATCTAACAGCATATAATATGGTATAGTCTTACGCACATAATAACATAATTTAATGGTCGAAGTTGGATTTGTTTGACTTCCAAAAGTCAAATTAGACAATTAATGATGGGACTGAGGGAGTATATACTAACTAATATTTATAGTCAAACTTGTCGTGAGAAAATTTAATCGAAACTGTGCATATGCGACTGAGACAGAGGGAGTAACTTATTATAAGAGTTAGTTTTAAAAGTATGGTGATATTAAAAATTAGGGGAAAAAGTGTAAAAATGACCATATTAAATTGAGACATTGCAGAAATGATCTTGTAAAATCAAAAAGTACTAAACTAACCCTAAGATTTTGAATGGTGCAAATATATCCAAATTGCACTATTCCAGTATTGACTAAAGTAAATCAGACATTGACCTAATCTAAAAAGACAAAAATACCCCAAACATTTAAACTAAAAATCTAATGACCATTATACCCCTAAACTTCTTCTTCTTCAACTTTGAGCACCCTAAACCCGCCACCGCCATCGAGCACCGCCTACCCCCGCCACCGCCGCCTATCCATCGTCTCCTAGAATCCCTCTGCCAATAGCCCTAAACCATAGCTCGTCCTCCGCCAATAACCCTAAACCCTAGCTCCCTCTCCTCCCGCCACTGCTCAACACCGCCAATAGCCCCCGTCCCTAGCCCAGAAACCCTCTGCCAATAACCCTTAACCCTAATTCTTCCTCCGCCCGTCTTCGCCAATAGCCCTAGCCGCTCAGCCCCCCAACGCCGCTCAGCTTCTCACAGATGTCGTCATCTCTTTCCTCCGTCTAATCCCCCGTCCACCGCCGCACTATAGAGAGCTTGGAGGCGGCCATTGAAGGCACTAAGGTCATTTTGTCGATCCGAGTCGCCAAGAGTCCTGACATCTGAGCGGATGCGAGGGTGGCGCGAATAGCGGGTTGAGCGGTGGTGGTAGTGGTGGTGGTGGGCTGAGATAAAGAGATGCGAACGGGGAAAGAGATGAGGTTATTACTGTCTTTTCTGATATTATTTTTTATTTTTTGAAAATTTAGGGTATAATGCATATTTCACCTATTTCCGGCCAATTTAGGTGTTAACATTTCGATCAACGAAATCAAGGGTTATTTTTGCACTTTTAGATTTTACAAGGTCATTTCTACACTTTCGACCAAAAAATAAGGTTAAAAACATATTTTTTTTCTAAAATTTATCTTAACATATAATTATCTTAAGGCAAAGTCTTGGGAAAGACGGTCTATCCATATGCTTACGGAAAGACGAGATTTGATTAGAATAATAAAAGGTAAAAGATCTTAGTTGCAATATTAAAGTTTTAGCATGAAACATGTAGTAGTTAGAAAATTTATAACCCGGTTCATGCAACCCAAAAATTTTATCTTAATTTTTTCTAATTTACACTTTAAACTTTAGTCTTTTCAAAACTTATGGAAAGAGCGTCTTTCAAGAGACGGACTCTTATCTTAAAATCAATTTTTGCAAAAAGTACGATGATTTCACAAAGCCCCCTCTGAAAACCACCACTTATTGATATGGACAAAACATTTGGGACTACAATAAAGAGTCGGAGCATAAGTAAAAGAACCACAATACAATTAAACTTTGTGGATTGCTATATCACGCCCTATATTTTACTATCCACGCCCTAATACGTATAAATACACGTATTAGTATTTTGAAAATAAAAAATAAAATTTGGAAGAAGTAGTATAAATTCTCTCCATTTCTCTCATTTCTCTCCATTTCCTTCTCTCCATTTCCTTCTCTCCATCTCCTTCTCCCCATTTCCGCCGCCGCCGCCGCCGCTGCCGCCGGAAAACGTAAGTTTTGGACAAATTTTTTTAAATTTTCGTGCAAATTATATGGATGTTGCCTGAATGTTGCCAATCTATTCAAATTTTGTTGAACTTGTTGGAATTGTTAGAATTGGGGTTTGTTAGAATTTTGGTAAATGTGGAATGGATGTTGGGTTGGTTGTGAGTATTGGCCAGAGGTGGCCTTGGCCGGCGGAATAGTAAGGGGTAGGGGAAGGAGAAGGGGAAGGAGAAGGGGAAGGAGAAGGGGAAGGAGGAGGAGAAGGTGAAGGGGAGGAGCTGGCGGGCGGAGGTGGTGCTGGTCGGCCGGCGCCGGAGTAGGCCGGCGGCGGAGGAGGAGGCCGGCGGCGGTGGAGGCGGCCGGCGGTGGTGGAGGCGGCCGGCGGCGGAGGGTGGAGGGAGGAGGAAGATGAGGGGTTTGGTTGTAAATATAAGAAAATAGGAGGCTTTAATCTTATATTAATTTCTCTCATAAGATAATAGGAAATTAAAAAGTAGAATAATTTGCAAAAATCTGATATTAGGAATTTAATCAATTTTGGAATTAAAATGAAGAAATTGTTATTTTTAGAAATTGTTTAGTTTAAATTTGGAAATGATAACTATTTTCGTAATTTGGAAAGTATATGTACCATAATAGAGTATAGTCTTATTTAGATTAACTTTATGAAAATCTAGTTTATCAATCCGATGAAAACAATTGTGTAGTAAATGCTTATGATATGTTTTGACAATTGTTTCTTTGAATGTTAATACTAGTGTGATGTGCTTAAAAATTCAGATTATTTAGTAATGTGATTTCCAATTTGCAATTTAAAAAAATGTGTAGTTCGTTGTATGGGATTGTAAGAGAATTAAATTTGCTGTTTGGAGTGGGGTTTGTTTTTTTATGTTATATTCACTTTTTTCTATGCATTATAGAATATGTAGTTTCCGGTAGTAAATTGAAATTATGCACAGTTTGAAAATATTAGTTTACACGTTGTTGAAATGTATGTTAATTTATTTTATCATATCAGTTTAAATCAATTGTTGTTATACTAATTACATATCTTGTGTTGTAGATGAGCACTGCTGGTCAACCTGACGGCCATGGTCGTTCTATACGACGAAGAGGTGTTAGTGCCTCGGCGAGACAGGCGAGAGGCCACGTGGTCGAGGATGAACAGTCGCCTCCGCCGCAGGAGTGTGATGTAGGAGCTGAGCGGCCTTCTCCACGGCGCGATCATGCATTCGATCCCATGCCAACATGGGACGGTCCGGAGCTTAACATTCTCGCGTCTGGTGGAATCCGTGATGATAGTGATTGGCAGTCGATGTATGACTTGCCGGCAGAAAGCAGCCCACTCGATGCTGAAGGTAGGCAAGGACTGAACACATGCAATGTCCCCCCGTCTGGCCAACCTGGGACGAGTGTGCCATTGGATGCTGGATTCGAACGGTATGCTGGTGGAGGAGCCAGGCACACTGTTAGGACCCCATGACAAGTTCAAATCCCACTTGCAGAGCAATCCGTTGCAGGTAGGAATAAGCCTCGGCGTGACTTAGAAACACATTTGAGGTGGCAAATGGAGAGTATCCATTCCGCTCTGCAGCAACTTCACATGACTGATTGTCATCCTTAAACAGCAATAAACATCAAGTAATTAGTTACACTCAACTGCTATACCAACAACGATGACGTCGTCAATTAACGTTCAAACAAATGAATTGTTTAAAAAAAACATACAATAAAGTAAAAATTATATTGGAGGAAATAAATTTAGGCTCACACTTACAACGTTACATAAATAACTTTTACAAACCAAGAAGTGCATTGCTTGATTTTTAATTATCGTCAGAAACATATATTGAAATATGAACAAATAAAGTTAAAATTACAGTTAAAACGTTAAAACATATATTTAAATGTGAAAACATAAAGATAAAATTAAATTAGAAGAAACAACATTACAATTATAAAAGTCCCGTACATGAATTAACTCCCTAAACTGAAATTACATTCATCCATTTCAAATTGTCCTACTGACGGACTTAATGGTGCACTGCTCCATTTCTTATTAACAGCTAAAACTTACATGTAATTGTAAAAAAAATGTGATAATAATAGGAGATAAATTATTGTAGATAAATTAACAACAAAATTACGTAACAAAATTAACAACAAAATTAACAACAAAATTAACGTTACTGCTATTAATAGAAGATAAATTCATAGGAGATAAATGTGCAATAATTTTTACGTAACAATTAATAAATTAAAACACAAAGATGAGCATAAATTTCTACTGCAAAAATTAATAAATTTAACTACTACTTATGGACAAAAAACTAATTAGTAAAATTACCTCCGAAGACATGAAATTTCTAACACCCTTGTTTGGAGTAAAAATTTGGAGAGTAAAAATTTGGAGAGTAACAATTTCGAGTTCCTCATATTTTTAGAAACACTTTTATAGCAGTAGAAATTACTAGTTGGGGAGAGGAAGCCCCTCCTGCTCGCGCCCAGGCCACGACGAGCGGAGGCAAGTCCGGCTCGCGCCCGTGGCATGGCGAGCGGAGCCCGTCCAGCTCGCGCCAAGGGCACGGCGAGCGGAGGCCCGTCCGGCTCGCGCCCAGGGCACGGCGAGCGGAGCCCGTCCGGCTCGCGCCTAAGGCACGGCGAGCGGCGCCCGTTCGGCTCGCGCCCAAGGCACGACGAGCGGCGCCCATCTGGCTCGCGCCAGGGTCACGGAGGGCGGCGCCCGTCCAGCTCGCGCCAGGGTCACGGCGAGCGGAGGCCGCTCCGGCTCGCGCCAAGGTCACGGCGAGCGGAGGCCGCACCGGCTCGCGCCAGGGTCACGGCGAGCGGAGGCCGCTCCGGCTCGCGCCCGGTCCGCTGCGAACGGACCGGCGGCCGGTCGCGGCCAGGCCGTCGCGAACCGGAGCCTCCGGCGGCGATCGGCGGCGGAGTTGGGAAGCATCGGCGCTACCGCGGCGCCCGGCATCGGCGGCGGTGGTCGGCGGGATCGGCGGCGGCCGGCGGCGGCCGGCGGTGGTCGGCGGGATCGGCGGCGGTCGGCGGCGCCAGGCGGCGGTCGGCGGTGGCGGTGGTCCCCGGCGGCAGTTTCCCTTCTCCCATTTAACATTTTCCAATTTAAAATCTTCCAAATACAATATATTTTTAAATGTATATTGTATATATACAGTATAAATACAGGGCGTGGATAGTAAAATACAGGGCGTGAAATAGCAACACCCTAAACTTTTTGTAATAGTCTCCGAGTAGATTAAAGCATCCATTGCGTGAATTTACCAAACTATACACCGCTACACGACTCCGCAAGGCTACTTAGCAAGCCTCTTGGGTAAAGGGCAATGGTAGGAAAGGTTAGTGGTCTCTTATCAATTAAATATATTATTTTTATTTATTTATTTTATTTATATCACTTTAATAGATCACTTAAAATATTCTTTTTGTTCTTTACAATAACAAGAGATCATTTGCTACTATTTATGGATCCCACTTAATTTTTTATCCTACTTATTAATTTTTTTTACATTTAATTTAAATAAATTTGAGCACTAAAAATAAATAGAACGTGAAATTCAATAATACAATTTCATTTTTAAAATTTATTTTTTTATAATAACTCAGATTTTATAATTAAAAAAAATCAAATTTTACAAAAAGAAAAATTAATCAGATTTTACATAAATTAAAAAATTTTCAAAAATTTAATTAAAAAAATTTCAAGTTTTAAAAAAAAATTAAAGATTGAGACAAGAGAGGACAAAAAGTAGATCTCTTCGATAATCTCTTAGCAAGAGGCAATGGAATAGTCCCTTATTAAGAGACCGCTCTAAGCATCACTACTATAGTAATTTTTAATAGTAGTCTCTTAATTAAAAAAAACCACCCTTGCCTGCCCTTATCGTAGGTTTCGCACCACCCTTACCTGCGGGTCCCACTTGGGCGGCCATTCTATAATAACACAAGATCCGCCGCCTCCTTCTGTGCACTGACTTGCTTCGATTTTCTTTCTCCACCTGCTCAGACTTATCCGTATTTTGGGGTTTTGCTCCGTTTATCACAGAGATCCGACCCGAACCGAACCATAACCCCAAAGCTGTTTGGATCAGGTACTTCTCCAATCCCCCCTTCCGATCTCCGCTCCTGCTAGATCTGTGAAATTCCTGTTCTTCGTTTCCTGATTGTGGATTATGTGTATTGACTGTGTGTGTGTTTATTTCTTGTTTTGTTTAGGGATCCGTTTTATTTGTGGTCGAATTTGATTATCCGTGTAGCTGCTATTAAACTGGAACTATTGTTTTACTTTCATGTGTGTTTGAATATCTGATTTTTCACCTGAAGTTGTTTGTAATTTGTAAGTAATTTTGGTTTGTGTGATTGTGAATTACATGTGATTTAATTCCTTGGTGTAACTAGGGTGTCCATGTGCTGTTTAGATTACTGCTCTTCTAGTGTTGAATTAGGGTTGTTTGTAATCTAATGTTGCCATAGTATGTTGAAATTGGTTAGAACTTTTTGCATAATTGTTAATTATATAGCGTGGATTGAATTTCTTGATATGATTAGTTTTTTTTTGTGTCATCAAGATTATGAGGTTTAGTTGGGTTTAATTGGGTGACTGTTAAAGATTAAATCGCTGTGTTAAATACTTCTGAACAGTTTGATTAGTGAGGATGATCTGTTCTACTGTTCATCTATGGTGGAGTGAAAATGCAACGTATACTCTGTGATGTGTTTGTGAATCTTGTTTTACCAGTTTGTGAATAGGACACAGCTTCGTGTGAGATTTGGTTATAGTTATGGCTTGTTATTGATTATGTATGTACTTCGCATTGATGAACAGGTCTGAGCCTTCGAGTTAGCACGAAGTCTGTTACGAGTCTTCCTACCAAGAATCAAAGTTTCATGTCTGACCTCGATCTGCAAACTCCAGTTGCTGCTTTTGGTATGTTTTAATGTAGATCATTGGATTTACACGTGTGCTGAATTGGGAGTCTGTTTTAAGTGATTTGATGTATTTATCTGATGTTTGAGCAGATCCTTTTGCTGAGGCAAATGCTGACAACTCGGGGGCTGGGACAAAGGAATATGTCCACATTCGTGTTCAGCAGCGAAATGGTAGGAAAAGCCTGACAACTGTGCAAGGGTTGAACAAGGAGTTTAGCTACAACAAGATACTCAAGGACCTTAAAAAGGACTTCTGCTGTAATGGCACTGTTGTGCAAGACCCAGAGCTAGGCCAGGTATGCTGTATTTTTATCTCACCCTGTTGGATTGCTACTGTAATTAGTTGATTATGGTCAGTCTGATCCCTCCTTTTGTGTTCAAAGGTCATTCAGCTCCAAGGGGATCAGCGTAAGAAAGTCTCCGAGTTCCTTATTCAGGTGTGGCTTCAAAGCTATTCTTTATAAGCCATTTTGATTTCGTCCTTTATCCCCCTTGTACTCAGCTTACTTAATTTTAGCTTGGTGGATTAGATTTTAGGCTATACATCCTTGTTTGTTATGTTAAATTATGCCAATCTATTACAAAACCACACATCTGGTAACCACATGTTAAAGGAGTTTTAGAATTTATTTTTTGAGAGAATCAGTTGTTTTAGCCTTCTTTTCATCTGGGCCCTGTTGTTTAAGCTCTGATATTTAACATGTTTGGTTTGGTTGCAACAGGCTGGTATAGTGAAGAAGGAGCAGATCAAGCTTCATGGTTTTTAACTGTCGTGACACTTGATATTTGCCAAGTGTCAGTGCCGAAAAAACATCCTAGTATCATCCTATATTGTGTCGTGAAACCGAACATCGTAAGACTGTATGCTGGTTTGATTCACTGTGTTTTAATTTGTCAGTTTTTGGCTTGTAATGGGTTGCATGTTACTGCTGAAGTTTATGATTAATGACAGTTGCCTTACTTTGATCCTTGCATAAAATTTCCCTTTTTCCAGTATCCCCGACTCAACAAAAATACTCCCTCGGCAAACTATATTCTTATAGTTGACACTTTTTAAAAAAAAAGTAAAATGGAGGAGGAAATTGTATAGGAAGGTTAAAAAGTAAATTGAGTGGACGAAAATAATATTAATTTTACCAAAAAAAGGAAGGCAAAGTCTTGGGAAAGACGGTCTTTCCATAGGCTTATGGAAAGACGGGGTTTAATTCGAATAATAAAAGGTAAAAGGTGTTAGTTGCAACATTAAAAATTTAGTATGCAACATGTAGTAGTTATAAAATTTATAATCCGGTTCATGCAACCCAAAAATTTTATCTTAATTTTATCTAATTTACACTTTAAACCTTGGTCTTTCCATGACTTATGGAAAGACCGTCTTTCAAGAGACGCACTCAAAAAGGAATGTTTTAATATTAAAAAACCAAAAAAAGAGAGAGAATGAGTGCCAATATTAAAAAATTGGATGGAGTATTAGATTGTACTCTAGGTTGCTTCTGAAAGCTCTACAGCTACAAATTTGCATCGCACGATTTTATAAACAGGAAGTCATACCTAATGCTTGTAACACCAGTCATACTACAAGTGCATTAAGACATGATGGTTGGAGTTGGTTGTGTCATTTCTGGTTCTGGTTCTGGTTCAGTTTCGTATTAGTTTAAGCCAAGTTGCGTCAAGAGATGCTAAAAAGGGCAAAAGTTGCACGTGAAGCTGATGAACAGAAGCCAAAAAGTTGCGCTAAAAAGGGCAAAAGTTGCACATGAAGCTGATGAACAAAAGCCAAAAAGTTTCAGCTCATAAGCATTGATGTAAATGTCTGAGAAAGGAGCCGAGTCTAAAGGATTTCTTGTGTGCATCCGCGTACAATGAATCGCCCAACGATAACATCCCGGAAGGAGTAACTGCATCACAAGGATTTTCGATTTTGGGTGGTGGCTCGATTTCTTAACATGTGACAATAGGAATCATACAACTTGAGGTTTTTTAAAATGCTAAAATAATTGTAAGTTGGATTGAGCTTGCCGTCACTATCACAAATGTTGAAATGATTGGAAGGTCATTGAATTTTTATCTGGTAACTTTTTTTAAAAATAATACTCATGTAACGCTCGGGTCATTCATTTGCGATAATGTAGCCCTGCACTTTTTAAAAGTGTGTAAATATCTACGAGTTGGTATGAGCTTTCAGTTAACACTTGTTGGGGCCATCAATTGTTATAATAACCTAAAAATTCTGGAATATATGTTTAAAATTTAAAAATGGTTTGGAGGTCTCTCACACTGATTCTGTTTAATCTTTTGGTCGAGTTAAGTATATTATGGATAGGCTCGAACGTGCAAGGATGACAATACAATCTCGGGTGCTAAAATAACTTCAAGTTGGCCTGAGCTTACGCCGACCAACCAATGGTGAAATGACCAAAAACTAAATTTAATCTGGCATGAAAAGGAAAAAAAGTGCTCATGTAATCCCGTGTTCATTCATATGTGACAACATAATTCTTAATTTTTTTAAAGTGCCCAAATAACCTCCAAGTTGGCATGAACTTCATGTTAACGCCGATTAAAACCATTTACTGTTAGCATGGCCTAAACAACCTTAAATTTAATCTGTTCAAAATTCAAAAAGGTCATGAGGTCTTTCACATTGATTTTGTTTAATCTCTTAGCCAAACTAAATATCCTACAAATATCCTCAAACGTGCAAGGATGACTGTATATACCCGATCACCCACTCCATTTGTTTGAGGCCACTAACTTCTCAATTCTGATGACGTTCTTTCTCCAATTCCACTCTCTACAAATCTCTTGTTGGTGCTCTCCAGTATTTGTAATCACCAGACATGACATTGCTTACACCGCTAATTTGGTCCCTTGGGATTTCCACCATCATGTAGTTGCTCATATTTTTTAGCTATACGAGGTACTCTTAACTATGGCATGAACGTTTGTTCCACACCTGGACCTCTAACAATTGCTGGATATCCTGATGCAGATTGGACTTGATGCTTGAAGGCTCGACGTTCTACCTATGACTTTGCCATTTTTCTTGGTTGTTATCTTATCTTTTGGAGTGCCAAGAAGCAACCTACAGTCTCTCATTTCAATTGTGAGTTCGAATACTGTGTCATGGAAAATGTTGTTGTTGTTGAACTTGTTTGGGTTTGTCATCTTAAACAAGATCCACGTGTGCCGTTGTCTTCTCCACCATGTGACAACAACAATGTTACATTTTTGGCTGAAAAACTGGTTGCTCACAAACGTACAAAGCATATTGATGTCAATTATCTTTTTGTGCGAGTGGTGATTTCTTTGGGCAAGCTTTACATGACATGTTCCTTCATTACTTCAGATTGATGACTTTTTCACAAAGGATCTCTCACCCTCTTTTAACTTATCCCGCTCCGAACTCTACATGTCTTGTCTTTGTGTTAGTAAATATAGACTAATCTAAGATCCTCCAAAATTTTCTAACCCTAATCTCTCTAAAAATACTTTTCACATCCATTATTCACAAAGTGATTTGAGCTAGGGTTCAAGCACGTCGAGTTGGTTTTGATCGATCGATGCTCTTTTAGAATGAGAATGAAGTGGGGTTGCAGATCTCATTAGCTTATATTTTTCCCCCCAAAATAGGTTATCACTTGTAAAATAATACTTCTTCAAAAACGAAATATTTTATAATCTTCGTCCGTCTCAACTAAAATTGTTAGACTCTCACATTGGTTGACAGAATTATAACTCAATATATAAGATTATGGACACTTCATACGCTGTACCAAGGGCGTGTTGAGTCTCACATTTGTGATTTATAGAGTTATAACTCAATACATAAAATCATGGGCCACCTCTACATAGTACCAATGGTGTGTTAGAGTCGCACATTAGTGGTTGACAAAATTATAACTTACTATATATGATCATGACCCGCCCCTATATAGTACCAATTCGCTTTATAAATATGACATTCTTTGAATATTACCCAAAGTCGCAAAAAAACATCGTTAAATTCCCCTAATATCCTCTTTGACTTTAATAACTTTGAGACTAGACCCACAATTTTTTCAAAATACTCCTGCTTTTTCATAATTATTCCTTTGCCACATTAGTTCTCCCAAAATGTTGTGTCAAAAGTAAATATGCCAATTTTCGTGGGATGGAGGGAGTAATTTACGAAGAGTCCGTCTCTTGAAAGACGATATTTCCATAAGTTATGGAAAGACCAAAATTTAAATGGAAAATTAGAATAAATGAAGACAAAATTTTTGGGTTGCATTAATTGGATCAAACTTACAATTACTACTGTACGTTGCATAATAATTTTTTAATATTGTAATTAAAACCTTTTACATTTATATAGTTCTAATTAAACACTATATTTCCATAAGTTTAAGGAAAGAAAGTGTTTACAAAAACTCTGCGGCGGTTGTGGAAGATAGAGATGATAGAATCGTATGGAAGCCTAATATTACAGGCAAATTCTCATTCAAAACTGCATACCATACCATCACAAACTTTACAGGTAACTTCCCGGTCTCAAAAAATGTGTGGAATGTACTGCTGCAAAAAAAGATTTCGATTTTTACATGAAAATTGCTTCATTCATTCCTTCCCTTTGATGATGTACTGATAATTTGTGGTTTTAGTTTGGCTTCCAAATGCCCTGTGTGCTGCTACTCCGACTCAATAGATCACTTTTTCATATCTTGTACACTGGCAAAATTGATATAGAGTAGAATGACTTCTCTGATAGATTTCAACTTACCTCATGATCAATCCCTCTCTCAGAGATTTTTTTCCTTTTGGTTCTGCCCAGACTTAACTAAAAGCCTCCAACTGATGTGCAAAATATTTCCTTCTATCATTTGTTGGAGTCTTTGGAAGGCTCGAAATAGATATATCCATGACCAGGTTCCCTTTTCTGCTGAGCTTATATGTAAAGAGATACTGGAACTCATTAGATTATCATTATACTCCTGTCCCACTAAGATGTGTCCTACTACTGAATTTCCTCCAACATTTAGACATCTATTACCTCTTCTTAGGCCACCTCCAAAACCAATCTTTAGAGCAGTCTGGTGGGAAAAACCTGACATTAACTCTATCAAAATTAACACTGATGCATCATGGTTCTCTCATACAGCTGCAGCTGGGATTATAGTAAGGGATAGCTCAGGCAAGCCTCTTCTCATTAATTCAATCACTATTGAGGTTGTATCTCCTCTCCATGCTGAACTCTTAGCCATACTTGCAGCTTGTCAAGCTTTCCCTCATAGAGATATGCCCTTAATCATTGAATCAGACTCTAGTCTAGCTATTAATATGATTGAAAACCCATATTCTGCTCACTGGAACTTTTTCAATTTGGCCTATAAGGTGAAGAGTTTACTATGTGGTGCTGTTCTAAAGCATGTTTATAGAGAATGTAACTCTGTGGCTAATGCAATAGCGAAATATCATTCTACTCATAATCAGCCATTACACTTGTATAATCTGCCTGGCCATATCAGAGGTCTCATTTCCTTAGATATGAAGCAATTTCCTCATGTTCGAATTCATAAACGTGGCCTTAATAGGACATGATACTGCTGATGGGATTTATATTTGTATGTAGATCAATTTGCTACGCATGGTGTACTCTTGCTGATACTGAGATGAGTGGAGCTGTTGTTCTCCTATGCCTGCCAATTTCATTTTCCAGCTCATCTGCACATTATGGGACTTCAACTGATGCTGCCAACTCTTGTGTAGCTCTAATCCTCCAATCTTTCTTTTGGTTTATGAAATTATCAAGCTTAACACTTGAATTACTGTCTTTGAAGTTGCCTGGCCAAGGGAGAGAATTAACACGAGGGGTGGAGATTCTCTCTTTTGGATTGCAACTTCACTACGAACCATGTCACTTTGTATAGATGTTCATATATCCTTAAATATAGATAGTTTTAGGACTTTTGGAGGCAACCATGTTGCCTCAATGCTCAGGGAACTAAAAACAATGGATGTACTAATGTTTTGATCTGGTTATAAGGCCTGGGGAATCTTAATACATATCCCTCACCTTCGGGTGTTTTCATTAAAAAAAAAAACTCTGCCTTTTACGAAATAGTAAAACTATTTATCTTACAAGCAAAATTTTTTTATAAACTCTGTACAACACTTTATATACACTTATTAGAAAAACTCTTAACAAAAAGAAGGAGACGTAAAATAATTAATAATTAATAATCAACCAAATATTACTATGGCAAATTCCTGGAAAATACCGTCTTTCCACAGGTTTAGTGAAAGATAAAGTTTAATTAAAATAATAAAAGGTAAAAGGTGTTAGTTGCAATATTAAAAATTTATTATGCAATGTGTAGTGGTTATAAAGTTTATAACCCGATTCATGCAATCCAAAAATTTTATCTTCATTTTTTCTAATTTACACTTTAAACATTTGTTTTCCATGACTTATGGAAATAGACGTACTCTCTGTTACTATAACTTGAAATAAGATATTTTCTTCGTTCAACTCTCTCAATTTTTGTTTAGTTATAAATTTTAATTAATCTATAAATAATAATAAATTTTAATTATTGCAAACTCACTATAAATTAATGTTTTCTCTTATTTGACACCATTTCAATTTTTGGCAAGATTCATTCAATTTCATCCACTCATTCTACTTTTTACATTCTACATTCAATTTCATCCACTTTATCTTCACTTCTTCTAATTTACACTTTAAACTTTGGTCTTTCCATGACTTATGGAAAGATCGTCTTTCAAGAGGTGACCTTTAATTATAAAGTTAATAATCACCAAACGAAATATAAAAAATTAATAAAAAATATTCTTTCTGTCCTAGATTAAATTACAGCCTAATTATTGTACATCATTTGAGAGACATGTTTAATCGTTAATATATTTAGCTACGTATAATAATGGGAAACAAAAATTTATTTTCTAGAATTTACTTGTTACGAAGAATTCAACAGTATCATATGTCTATTATATATCTATTCAAATATACGATTAAATTTTAATAATAAATAGTAATACAAAGTAAGTGGGTAATTAAAGATAAAACGAAAGGAGTATGCCGTTTCGGGATGGAGGAAATAACGTTATTAAAGCTTTCCAAAATGGAAAATAAAGACCTCAGTCAAAGAGAGTGATATAAATGCATTTCCAAACTGACTGCGAAGTACTAGACCATTCTTCACTCCCGAGTCCCAATCCCAAACCCACACTATATTCACACGGAGACACACCGCTCTCTTCACACAACACCAAAACTCCCAAATCCCTTCTCACCTGAGAATCCATGGCGACAATGGCTACAGCCCTTATCTCCTCCGTCTCCGGAAAGCCCAGAACACCCTTCCCGGAGAACTCTCCCCGACATGCATTTCCCGTTTCTTCGCCACCTTCCCGTGCTCTCAAATCACTCCCAAAGAACCTCTCTCTCTCCGCCGCCGCGAACTCTCCTCCTCCGACGCCGTACGATCTCCAGTCCTTCACCTTCGACCCCATCAAGGAATCCATCGTCTCCCGCGAGATGACCCGCCGCTACATGACCGACATGATCTCGTACGCCGATACCGACGTTGTCGTTGTCGGAGCTGGATCTGCGGGGCTTTCTTGCGCCTACGAGCTCAGCAAGAACCCTTCTGTGCGGGTATGATTCATTTCACGTTTCAGGGTTGGCGGAGTGTGAAAAACATGTTTTTTTGGTACGGTGCACTTTTTTCGTTGATTAAGTATGATTTTTTTGGGTTATTCAGTGATTAAAAAGTGGGATTGTTGTTGTCCAAGTGCTTGTAATTTACCTGTTTGTATGTTTGATAAAATTTGAATCTTTTGGTTTTTCAGTGTTTAAAAAGTGAGATTCGTGTTGACTATAATTCTGATTTTAAGATTCATCTCTGCTAGTTTATGATTCTGGTAGCTGACTAAATTTCTGATCATCAGATCCATGTTTGCTAGTGGTTAATGATTTTGGTTGACAGAACAGAATAAGATTGTCGTTTCATAAATGGATACCCCGATTGTGTGCTTGATTGTTTGTCCTTGTTGATTTTGTGGTGTTTTATAGGTGGCTATCATTGAGCAATCAGTGAGCCCTGGTGGAGGGGCATGGCTTGGAGGGCAGCTTTTCTCCGCCATGGTTGTCCGTAAGCCAGCTCATCTCTTCCTTAACGAGCTCGGTGTTGACTACGATGAGCAAGACAACTATGTTGTGATCAAGCACGCAGCTTTGTTCACTTCCACCATCATGAGCAAGCTCTTGGCCAGGCCAAATGTGAAGCTCTTCAATGCCGTGGCAGCCGAGGACTTGATAGTGAAGGGAGACAGGGTTGGGGGAGTTGTGACGAACTGGGCTCTCGTGTCAATGAACCATGACACACAATCTTGTATGGACCCTAATGTTATGGAGGCTAAGGTTGTGGTGAGCTCTTGTGGCCATGATGGTCCCTTTGGCGCTACCGGGGTGAAGAGGCTTAAGAGCATTGGGATGATCAAGAATGTGCCCGGGATGAAAGCGCTCGACATGAACACAGCTGAGGATGCCATTGTGAAGCTCACTAGGGAAGTTGTTCCGGGGATGATCGTTACTGGCATGGAAGTTGCTGAGATTGATGGAGCTCCAAGAATGGTATGCATCATTTCCTGGCTATCATATGTCATTTCATCAATGATACTTTCTGTCTCCCTTATGGTATTGCAAACACGAATACTTGAATGGATTGGACATTGGAGTTACTAGGGCTAAGCTATTGTGGATTCATAAATATTATGTCGTCATTCTCAGTTGCATGCTCCATAATTTTTTCATCAATTGGACTGAACTACTGTGAATTCTTGAAAGTGGCAAATTCCATCAATTTTTCCCTGTTTGGACTAAACTACTTTGAATTCTTGAATATGGTTTCACCATTAATAGTTGAATGTTGTGTCATATTTTCATTCTTTGGATTAAACTAGTATTGTTGATCATCATTAGACAAAAGGGTACACTTTTTGATTGAGTGATTCTTGAAATAATTGCATACACCATTAACTTTGTATGGGTGTATCAAACTATTGGGAATCACCAAAGGTCAGATTGGTTAGGGGCACCTTTTGGCTGAGTGGACAATAATGTGTTAGTCCATGTTCTCCAGAGTTTATCTGCACTCCAGTTCAGTCCAATTCAGCTCGGGAAAACAGGGCCTTAGTAGTATCTTAATCTGATTGTGAAATGTATGATGATGAAACAGGGGCCAACATTTGGAGCCATGATGATATCAGGGCAGAAGGCAGCTCATCTTGCACTGAGGTCACTGGGATTGCCTAATGCATTGGATGATGGAACATTTGAGGCCAACATTCCTCACCCCGAGCTTGTCCTTGCAGCTGCTGATGCTGCATCGGAGACCATCGACGCTTGATTAGCAGCCCGAGTCTCGAGAAAAATCAGCCAAAATAAGGATGGAAGTTGATCAACATGCAGCACTTGGTCTAGTATGTTAGCATAAATAATGTAGGAATCATCTGTATGTTGGTGTTTGAAAGGGTCACTCTTTGTGTTTGGAATGTTGCTGAACTTTGGCTGCTTTTCCTTTAATCTTATGATTAACGTGTTTTTTAAAAACTTTTGGGCATCTTTCTTTATCTTTTCTGATATCTTCTGCTGCTGCTAGTCTGATATATTTGTGTGCTAGGGATTTTAGAGTTTAGTCGTCAAATTGGAAGGAAGTTTTTCATTTTTTTTTCTAAGGACAAAAATGTCTTTTCACAAAATTTCGGCAAAAAGTTGCCCGAAAGGATTATATTGACACTTTAAATTATCATAAAGTTATTATAATGTATTCCTGATATACCATGCACATGCGTTGTATATATTAGGGGTGTTCAAATGGGTACCCGCATTTGAGGGTACCAGCATGTGCAGGTAGTTGAAAATAGGGCCCGTGGCCCAGCCTAAAAGAACGGAGTACCCGCAATGCAGGCACCTGAATTTTTTGGGCCGAATAACAGGGTATCCGATGACCCATTTAAAATTGATGTTTTTAAAATAATTATCATTTCTTTATGTAACATAAACCCGCATTTCAGTATCAATCAATATCAATTGGATCCGAGAAAATAACTGTTTGAAATCATATGATATAAATTAAACCCGCATAACACCGGAATCAGACACGGCCAGAAGAACAAATAACACAAAGATTTCACCATCAAATTTGAACTACAAGAACACAACTCATAAATCGGTTGATAAACATGAACAACGTTTGAATCGGTTAGAACACACTCAACACACAAAGGTTTTAACATCAAAATCATTTTATACAGCTGGATCTGAGAAGAAATCCATCAAAACTTAATATTTATAAAAAATTCGCAACGAAATGCATCAAACCTCAGAAAATGAACAAAATCCCAGACATTTAAACTTTGGATTTCAGTTCGTGTGAAAACAACTTGCAGATTTGACAAAAAATTGAGATAGGAACGCAAAAAACATTTATAAAGGGGTTTACAAACTTCTCCAAAATGAAAAAAGAAGTGAGAGGAAGGGAGGGAGAGTTTCGAGAATAGAAAAAAAGAGAGAAATGAGGAGGGGATGGGAGGGAGAGTTTGTGAGAAATGAAGAAAATTAGAGCGAAAAGAGAGGATAAGATGAGAGAGGGAGAGCAAGTGTAGTTGGAGTTTTTTAAATTTAAAAAATCGCTCTAAAAATAAAAAACATCCACAGTAGTGGTTTCTAGGCCGACTTCTTGTTAAGAAATCGGCCATTGGTTGCCAAGTAGGGAACCGGTTAAGAAACCGATCCGTGTCAGGCCGCACATGGCAAAGGGGACTGCCTGTTGTTGCCCATTTTTCTTTCTCTAAGTGGGACACGTGTCACCCCATGCATTAAGTCACTTGTCCCACTCAAATGCTGCATTTTTTTTTGTAAAATAGAGGAACACGTGGCATCCTCTGGTTGGACCACGTGTCCATATCTTTGTTTTAATTTTTTTTTATAAAAAAGCTGAATTTTTTTATTTGTAAAATTTAATTTTAAAATGTTTTTAAATTAAAAATATTGAATGATTTTTTATTAAAATTTGGAGTAATTTTTGAGGAAATTATTGAAGAAAAATTATTTAAAAAATCTGGAATAATTATTGAAAAAAATGAAATTCAATTTTAAAATTTATAATGTATCATAAATTTCACGTTCAACTTATTTTGGGTAGACAGATTTATTTAAATTAAATGTTAATAATAAAATTAATGAGTAGAATAGAGAAAATTAAGTGGGGTACATGAATAGTAAAAAGTAATTTCTTACCATTATGGAGAAGAAAATGAGTGATTTTTTAAAGTGAAATAGAAGAAAGAAAATGAGAAAAATAATATATTTAATTGGTAAGAAATCGACAGTGATCACTGCACTTGGTCTGAATGTTATTAAAGAAGGAAATGGACCCACGACTTTCATAAAAAGCTGAGCATGTGTGGAGTTTTACAAAACCAACATACGTGTCCAATTATTATTCCATCCAGCTCAAACCCTAACCTAATTAGAAGCTCAAATTATTTGCCGTTTCCTTGGACTTGAAGGGCAAAACAGGAAAATCAATGAGGGTCAACTGGGCCAATTTTAGTATGTTTTAGAACTTGCAATTTAAGGTGGGACATCCCAAATAGGAAAATATGCAGTTTGAGCTAAGACGAAGTACTACTTTAATATATAATAAACTATTATTTATTCATAATACACATATCACATATCACAGACTTATTTCAAAACTCATCAACATTAAAAATTCTAGGTCGAAGAATGATGCGTTTCGAACGACCGTCCAACTAATGGGTTTGAGCTCCTCGAGCCGACCTGCAATGAAAACTGTCTTTTGGGGGGGGGGGAGTCAGTCCTCCGATGGCTAAGTCAGCTAAAGAGTCTAAATGTGATTAAGACGAAATGAATAGTAATGAATACGTACCTTGTATTTTTACTACATGTCCTAAATAATAGGCTCCTTAGTTATCGCCGTTAATATCCCAATAATACCCTAATTGGGCCGCAACTAATACGGCTCGTCGTTCCTTCTGGGAATAATACATCCCACACCAATAACACATTTGGATGGGTTTAACTTCAAGTTAGCCCCTCCAAGTCTGCCGAAGGTTTCCTCGAAGTCTGCCGAAGGTTTCCTCCAAGTCTATTAGGAATTTCTCGTGACTCCTACTTTTCACTACCATATCATCCACATAAATCTCCACATTCCTCCCAAATTTCTCCTTGAACAGCTTGTCAACCAGCCTCTGGTAAGTAGCCACGACATTCATTAGTCCAAATGACCTCTTCTGGTAACAATAAGTGCCTACATCTGTAACGAAAGATGTTTTCTCCTTGTCATCCTCTGCCATAAGTATTTGATGATATCCCTTGTGTGCATCAAAGAATGCCAAGATTTGATATCCAGTGATGGATTCCACTAGCTTGTCGATTGGTGGTAATGGATAGCTGTTTTTGGGGCAGCGTTTGTTCAGGTCAGTGAAATCTATACATATTTGCCAAGCTCCATCCTGTTTTGGGATCATGATCGGGTTAGCTAACCACTCAGGGTATAACACTTCCTCGATTACATATGCTTTCAACAACTTTTCCACCTCTTCTTTGATGGCCTCAACTCTTTCAGGAGCAAACACTCTTCTCTTTTGCTTTACCGGCTTTATCGAGGGATCTATATTCAACTTATGCGCTGCCAAATTCGAGGGCACTCCGGTGAGGTCAGAGGTATCCCACAAGAACACATCCCCATATTTTCCCAATAGGTTTTTTAGTCTATCCTTAATGCCCCGGGGCACCAGCTTCCAAACAGCTACCGATCCTACATTCAAACCGACATTTGTATTGTATTGGCGAGTCCCACATCTACGTGTACCATGGCCACATCTTTATGGTCTTCTTGCCTCCCTCATCGCGATATGGTTACAATTTCGAGCTATAGCCTTATCTCCATGAATGGATGCTATCCCATTCTCAGTTGGGAACTTCATCATAAGGTGGTAAGGCGACCAAATTTCTCTAGCTCGGCACATCTATGGTTTTCCTAGAATCATGTTATATGGAGATGGGGCATCAGAGACAACAAAATTTCAACTTATGGTTACCCATTTATCACCACCTGCCACATGAACCGACGAGGTTATCTCCCCCAGTGGAAATATTGGTTCCCTGTGAAGCCAGATAGGGGCGAGGTTGACTTCTTTAGATTACCACGTCCTATGTCCAGCTGATCAAAACACTTAGCAAAAATGATCTCTACCCCACTTCCATCATCAAAGAATACCCTTTTTATCAACTATGTTCCAATGACGCCAAAACCACCATAGGGTCTGCGTAAGGCATTTAATCTGGTACTACACCTGCTTCCGAGAACGTTACCGTCTCGTCTGGCCAAAACCTTTTATAGCTGGGTTCTCCTGCAGGGATCCTTCGAGCATATGCTCTTATCACATCATTTGATGATCTCTCTTCAACCACACCATTTATGTCGTTAATCACTCTTCAAACATGTGGGTTTTCCCCCATTCTTGTTATCTGGGTTGCCCCCTTGCTGCTTCTAAGGTCTCTCCCGCCTTCCTTCTTGTCCTCTATCTTGAACCGTCTGTTCTCGAGACCTTCTGTCACCTCTACACCCATTATTCTGATTATTATTCTATAGGGCTGCCATTGATTCACCCGAGGCCTCGGAGGAGCCACCTGATTCATGGGCCCTTGCCCTCGAAACCGTCCTTCTTGCTCACATTTCTCAATCTCCATTCTCAACTGCATGTAATCATTTGTATCCTGGTCTTAATCTCTATGGTGATCGCAATATCTGTTTGTCGCCCTTATGGCCATTATCGCATTGTGCGAATTCTGCAAAGGCGGGGGTGGTGGCAATAGTCCTCGATGTATACTCAGGATCTGTTCATGGGTTCTTCCTCCAAGTGTCGGTGGCATGGGAGCGTATATCTCGAATGGTGTTCTTATGGGCTCGATCGATATTTTCCCTCGAGGACCCATATTTCTTCCAGCCTTCTCTGTGAGGCTATCTCTTTTCTTCCTAGTTGCCTCCTCTACCCTCGAGCATTGCTCTATAACCTCCTGAAGTTTTTGTAAAGTCTTAGGATTGTTCGTGCTTAACTTCTTGTATAACTCCAAGTCCTGCATTCCCAGCAAATATCCCTGAATCACCTCATTTTCCGTTATCTTCATTACTCCTAGGCTCTCGTCCACATACCGATGGTAAAAGACTTCTATACTTTCTCCGGGCTTCTGCTTTGTTTGGTATAACTCCAACAGGGTTTTTGTGAACTTCTTCTTCGGTGCATACTAGCTTAACAGTGCTTAACTGAAGTCTCGCTAAGAGTGGAGAGATCATCTCGGCAACTTGTTGAACCATTCCTGAGCTTTTCCTTGAAGATAGCTTCCTACCAGCTAACATGTCAGTTTTTCATCAAAGTCACTTGAGCTCATCAAGCCTAGGAACATTTGTATGAACTCATGAGGATCCCTCTCGCCACTATAAGTGGGGAGCCCTTCTGGGGGTTTAATTTCCATTGGTTAGCAAACCACTGGGCACTGAAAGGTGAATCTGTAGCTTGCCCCAATGGTCTGATCAATCTATCTAACTCTCTCTGAAGGGTATCACTTGCATCATTTCCCAGTTCTTGTTATCTCCCTGTCGAATTCTGGCAGCCTCCAAAATGTGACAGGTGAATAGGATGGGCTCCCATATGCCCAGTATTTTCCCAAGTCTGTCCATAGGGGTTGTAATGTCCCTAGTTAGTCATTGCCCCTTGCAATCCTGTATTTCCATATACCTGGATACCCGAAGAAGCCATTATCCCATACGCTACCTCTATTCCTGGGAGTGTGAAGGTTGAAGTAAATGGGGCTAGTGGAAGCACTGGGTACGCTTGACCATGTGAGTTGTCTGGGAAAGAAGGCTGAGACCTCACCTGTTGTACCTCTCCTACATATGTCGGGTAAGGATATGCTACCACAGGCTGAGAAGTTAACCCTATAGTTACTCCCATGGGCGAGGGTGGCAATACATTGTACGTGACTCCCGCACCCCTCGAACGGGGGGGGGGGGGGGGTAACTCGATACCCTGCTGCCGTGAGAACCTGCGCTGCTTGCTCCACATCGTGACTCGGGCCTTTCATCCCTACATTCTGATTTCCTTGTGTATTGAGCCCATGGGGTTCCATATACAAATCCTTGGAAACTTCTGTGAACCTTCCATCCCTATTATCCCTCGAACCGGTTGGCTCACCCTGTGCGTGTTTGAGGTTCCCTGCATCTTGACCTGCAGTTGTCTCTGGCCGTCTCGAGGATCCCGCAACATCCTCTCGCGTGGGTACGATTGTGCTTGGAATGAACTTGGTTGAGGTTGGTATTCCTTTGCATTCTACATCGGGGGCAGTCTCTGCCCTCCATTCAAATACCAGCACTCGAACATAACTTATCGAGGGACCTTGCATCTTCTGGGGGTTAACCATGTTTGACCTTTCGGGCTGCGCTGTACTACCGATTCTTCCGCCCTTCAACCTTAATCTTTTACTCTTTCTAGGGGGCAGTGACACATTACTAGCCCCCGTGCCTCTTGATTTTAACCTTTCACTCCTTCGGGCAACTGTAAACATAAACTAAAAAAAACCCAAATTGGATTAGTCATCCCCATAAACGATGCCACTTGATGCGTCTCGAACGACCGTTAAACTAATGGGCTTGAGCTTCTCGAACCGACCTGCAATGAAAACTGTCCCTGTGGGGTTCCAGGGGTCAGTCCTCCAATGGCTAAGTTAGTCAAAGAGTCTAGATGTGATTAGGACATAATGAATAGTAATGAATACGTACCTTGTATTTATACTATATGCCCTAAATAATAGCTTCCTTAATTATCACCGTTAATATCCCAATAATACCCTAATTGGGCTGCAACTAATTAGGCCCGTCATGCCTTCTAGGCCCAACCTCCATCAGAGAATACAACAAAATAACAAATACACACATAACACCAAACGTTATCCAATCATCAACCAAAACTAATCGCAACAAAATAAACAAAATATCATTAAAACCCTATATGGTACCATTTATTCCGCATATCTCAAGGAGCAAAAGAAAATCTCAGCGTATGTTCATGCAGTTGCAAACAAGTTGATTGAGATTGTGGACAAGCAGCATGCGAATGTGCAACAAACCAGCAGCTACCAGTTACTAGTTAGGTAATTAAGCACCTCTTTTTTTGTTTCAATCTAACGTTGGTACTGTTCTTACTTTTATTGCCTTAATGCATGACAAAACCTACACATATGAATCTGTGGAGCTTTCTTGCGTCTCCCCGTGTTGCACACAAAGAGTTCTGTTTTTGTGTCTCTGTTTTTTTTGTGTAGATTTGAAGTGATGTCTGTTTTGTTCGTTGTACTGATATTTATGACCTTAGTTCGATATTTTTAAATTGATATTTAATTTAAAATTTTAATCTTTGTTGAAGTTTTATGATTTTCAGTTTTTTTAGTTTTTAGTTGATGTTTATAATATCCAACATGACATTTTGAAATTGATATTTAATTTGGCAATTTAATCTTTGTTGATGTTTTATTATTTTTAGTTGATATTTGATTAGTTTTAGACTTTTAGTTGATGCTTATGATTTTTAGTTTGTCATTTTGAAATTGATATTTAATTTGACAATTTAAGCAATGTTGATGTTGATGTTTTTCATGTTTCGGGCGAGGTTTAAATGACATGAGTTGATGTTTGTAGTTTTTGTGTGATACAAGTTGATGTTTGTAGTTTTTTTTTTCTCTGTTGACATTTTTCATTTTCTGGGTGAGGTTTAGGTGATATGAGTTGATGTTTGTAGTTTTTTCCCTCTCATGTTGATGTTTTCCATTTTCCGAGTGAGGTTTAAGTGATAGAAGTTGATGTTTGTAGCTTTTCGGGTGATATAGTTGACGTTTGTAGTTTTTTTCCTCTTATGTTGATGTTTTTCATTTTCCTGGTGAGGTTTAGGTGATAGGAGTTGATGTTTGTAGATTTTTGGGTGATATAGGTTGATGTTTGCAGTTTTTAAAAAAAGTATGACCGTTTAATTTTTGTTGTTTGTATGATTTTCAGTTGATGTTTGGTTAGTTGTAGTTAATGTTTATGATTTTTCAGCTTAGTGATTATGTTGATGTTTATCAAAATTGATTCTCAGTCGACGATCATAGTGATTTTTTGAAAGATCTTTTTGCAGATTGAGACAGGAGGAAAAATTAGGGAAAGGTCCATGGAGACTGGGGAAAGGTCATTGGGAAAAATTTGGGGAAAGGTCCTTAGAGTTATAATAGAGTTAGAATTGCATAAACATCTATGCCTAAAGTTTAGATTGTGTAATAGGAGACTCTCTCAAAAATAAAATAGCTAAAAAAAGTATCCTTAAACTATTCATCACTTTGAATCATTTATGTTTTAATTCTTAAACTAACAAGAGCATGTCTCTTGAAAGATGGTCTTTCCTTAAGGCACAGAAAAACCAAGGTTTAAATTGCAAATAAGAAGAAATGAAGAAAATTTTTTTTGTCTTGTATGAATCGGGTTATAAACTTTATAACTACTACATGTTGCATAATAAAGTTTTAATATTGCAACGGAACAGAGTTACATTTGGTAATATTGATCAGAATGTTAAACAAGCCGAAGAAGCCCTGAGGTTACAGGAAATAATCTTTGACAGTAATCCCATTACTGCTGAAAGGGTTAAGTTAAATGAGAAAAATGCCCTGCTTCTAAGGAGCCTAAAAGAAAAAGAAAAATTTTGGAAGCAGAAAGCTAGGCTTAAGTGGCAAAAACTTGGTGATAATAATACCAATTTCTTTCATAAGACTGTTCAAGAGAGAAATTGCAAACTGCAGATCACAAAGATAAAAAATGAAAGAGGGCAGTGGATTGATTCTCAAACTGAAATTCAAAGTTCAGCAGTCCAATATTTTTCTGAGCTACTTTCTGAACCTGCTCAACAATTTGATGAGACCTATTACCCCCATTTCCTAAGTCAGATTCCAAATATTATCCAGGAAGGGGATAACCAATTACTTGCTAGCCCTGTCACTGAATCTGAACTAGAAAAGGTTATAACAGGTTTAAATAAGAGGAGCAGCCCTGGCCCTGATGGTTTTTCCCCTAAATTTTTCTCTAAATGCTGGCCTATTATCAAATTTGACCTAATCTGTGCTGTGAATGATTTTATTGCTGGTACAACAATACCAAGGGGTATCTCTAGCACATGGATTACTATGATCCCAAAAAAACCTACCCCTTGTTCTTTTGAAGACTTTAGGCCGATTAGCCTCTCCAATGTGATTAATAAAATTTTCTCCAAGATATTAATGGAAAGGCTAAAACCTTTTATGGAAGTCTTGATCTCCCCGAACCAAACATCTTTTATGAAACATAGGGATATATCTGATAATGTCTTATACTTGCAGGAAATAATTAGATTTCTTGATAAGAAATACAGAACTCCTAATTGTATGTTGAAATTAGATCTGAAAAAAGCTTTTGATAGGATTAATTGGAACTTTCTCAGAAATATTTTGCTTAAATTTGGTTTTAATGGAAAGTTTTTAGAGTCTGTAATGAATAACTTGTCACAAGCATATTTTTCTGTTTTGGTAAATGGCAATCCTGTAGGTTTCTTTCAGGCTTCCCGGGGTATAAAACAAGGTGATCCACTATCTCCTTTCCTCTTTAATCTATTTTCTGAAGCTTTCTCCAGAAGTTTAGCTTTCATTTTCAACAATAACAAAATGGCTAGCTTTCAAACATCTGCTTCTATTCCTGTGATTTCCCACCTCATGTATGCAGATGACACTATGATTCTTATGCAAGCCTCAAGGTCGAACCTTATCAAAATCAAAGCTTTCCTTGAGATATTTGAGAATACATCTGGCCAGAAATTCAATTTTGAGAAATCTGAGTTTTACCTAAGTAAAACAGCAACTTTAGCTAAGCAAAATCAAGTCAGAACTGTGCTAAGAATGAAAAAGGGAACTTTTCCTTTTAAATACTTAGGCTGTCCAGTTTTTAGAGGGAGAACTTTAATGAGATATTATCATCCTCTATTAGCTAATATTGACCAAAAGCTGCAAAATTGGAAAAACAAATGGCTTAGTAGTGGAGGTAAAATGGTCTTGATAAGGTCTTGTCTCTACTCAATTCCTCAACACATTTGGTCAGTTACTAATCCCCCTAAAGGTATAATTAAAGATATTGAAAAAAGACTAGCACAATTTTTTTGGGGAAAAACTCAGGACAAAAACAGGAGAGTGTGGAAAAAATGGGTTGATATTGCTAAGCCAACCAAATTTAATGGATTAGGTTTTAGATCTATCAAGGCTATAGTCAAGGCTAGTTCTGTTAAACTCTGGTGGAAATGTCAAAATGGCTCTTCTCTATGGTCTAAATTTATTTGGGCATTGTCCCCCTCATACAGAAGATCTGGCACATGGAAGAGGATTTGTTTGGTAAACTCTTTTGCAGAAGCTAATTCACGGATCATACATGGCAAAGGGAGCTGCAGCTTTTTAGAGGCTAACTGGTGCCCCAGTGGCCCCTTAATAAACTGCATTCCTGATAATATCACATCAAATATGATGGATATTTCAGTGGCTGAGTTTGTTAATAACAAGTCCCAAATTTTAGCCCAGATTTCCCCCTTCTTGGAGCATGATACCTTCATTTTTTTGCAGGGGGCTCAAATCCTGGAGGAAAGACAAGATAGAATGATTTGGAAACCTGAAAGTTCAGGTAATTTCAATTTTAAATCTTGTTACAAAGCCTTGACAGCTGAATCAGGTACTTCTTTAGCTAGTTTTGTTCTCTGGAAAATCCCTCACCAAAAAAAGGTAACTATTTTTATTTGGAAATTATTGCATGCCTTTCTACCTTTTGATGAGGTGCTTATAACCTGTGGTTTTAGTTTGGCATCAAAATGCCCTGTATGTGAACACTCAGATTCGATACAGCACTTCTTTATTAACTGCCATTTAGCACATGCAGTATGGACAAACTTTGCATCCATGATCCATTTTAACCTGAATTTTTGCCATACCATTCCTCAGAGGTTTGCCCTTTTCTGGGATACTGATGATTTGCCTAAGTTTGACAGCATATATTGTAAATTATTGCCTTCACTCATCTGCTGGGGACTTTGGAAAGCCAGGAATGGTTTCCTCATGGACAATAAGCCCTTTTCTTTATCTTCTATCTGCAGAGAGATTCAAGATCAGATCCTTCTCTCACTCCAACTGTGTCCCCCAAAATTAATCAATTCGAATCCTATTCCACCTGGACTTACACATCTATTTCCTAAATTCAGACCTCCCCCTAAGCCTAATTTAGCAAAGATCTTTTGGACTAGACCTAACTTAGGATTCTCCAAAATCAATGTTGATGCCTCTTGGACCCCAAACTTAGCTTCGATAGGTCTGATTGCTAGAGATTCTCTAGGCAATCCTACATACATCTGCACCTCTTCCTCCACAGCTAGGACTCCACTGTTAGCTGAAATTGATGCCATTATACTTGTTTGTCAGATTTTCTCTCATCTTGACCAAACATTTATAATAGAATCTGATTCTAAACTTGCGGTCTCTATGTTAAATGACCCCTACTCAGCTAAGTGGGAACTCTTTGATAAAGTCTATAAGGTGAAAGCTGCTCTTGGAGGGGCTAAATTGATCCATGTCCTCAGGGAGGCTAACCTAGTGGCTGATGCCCTGGCTAAATGTCATTTTCACTCTGGTCCTATAATTTCAATGACTAACATCCCGAGACACATCAAAGGGCTTATTACACTGGATCAACAATCTGTCCCATCTGTTCGTATTCACTGAACTCAGTTCTGGAATGGATACTGCTGAGTTTTTGTTTGTGTTTTTTGGCAGGTTTTCTTCATGAATGGCTTCTACTGCTCTGCTACTGCTATGCATTTAGATGCTCTGATGCGCTACTGTACTTCTGCTGCTGATGAACAAGGTGATATGCCACCTCTGGCTGCGCTGCTGTACTACTGATCTACTGAACAAAGAGATATGCCACCTTTGGATGCTCTGCTGCACTGCTGTACTACTGCTCTGCTGATGTCTCATCACCTTTGGAGTTTATTTTTGTTACTCTTCCCCTACTAGCTGACATGGGGATTTTGATTGTTACTAAAACAGATGTAAGTAACCTGGCCGTGGGAGTGAATTAACACTTGGGGTGGAGATTCGCTCCTATGGATCGTTACTTCATCTTTACATATCACTGTTTAGTTGTTACTAGGTTAACGGAGGCTACTCTCTTTCTCTTAAGTCTAACTATCTAGACAACTCATGTACAATCTGGTTTTTTTTTTGTTATAGGGCATGGGGAACCCAATACATAACTCCCCCACCTAACGGGTGTTTTCAATTAAAAAAAAAATATTGCAACGGAGACATTTTACCTTTTATTATTCTAATTAAACCTCATCTTTCCATAAGGTTATGGAAAGACGGTCTTTCCCAAAATTTTGCCAGCTAACAATTAAATGGTATAATTGGAGACTTCCTCTATATATGAGAAAATTATTTATTTTTGGAAATATAGTGGTTTCTTTCTCATTACTTACCGAGTTGTTACATAATTGAGCTAAAGTTGGGTTGCACAACCCTTAACTAACAAGCAAAACTAATCTTCCTAAACTTAAAAATCATCGTTTGACTCATACAATGTGGGATGAACTTTTCATAAATGAACATGTTAATTCATATAAAATTGCTGGATTGAATTCCACATGTCATATTGATGGTATACTACTCGATGCATGACTCTAAACTTATCGATTTCATCGGGTTGCTTCAGCTCTGTAGTTTTCAGCCCTACAATGGTGAGGTGTTTTTAGATTTCTCCAACTTGGTGATAGGTTCATGTTAGAGTAATTTTGAGTGCAGGTCCGTTTTGTTTTGAAGTAGAACAAAGAGTGGCAATCGAGTCGGGCCGCCCGCGGACAACACATACCCAGCCCGATATTAATCCCATATGGCACGGGCACGTTTAAGACCCGAGCACAACCCAGGCCCAAGCTACCAAGCCTTGTGCTGGGCTTCGGCGGTGAGTTAAGCAAAATCACAGACCTGGGCACAGCTTGGCCCTCTCATGTATGAATTATAGTTTATAATGGGTTTGATAAATCTTCATGGATGTTGAGAATTAAACGCATGGCATTTAGGTTTTTATGTTATTCTCTTAACCACAAATTCAATATATCACATTGGTATATTTGACTTGTTTAATTATATACTTACTCCCTCTGTTTTTCAATTATTGACACATATTCCTTTTTGGGTTGTTTCTTTTATATTGGCAAACTTTTTTATTTTTGGCAAGATTCAATTTCATTTACTCATTATACTTTTTACTTTCTACATTCAATTTCATCCACTCATTTTATTCACCTAAATCTAAGCACCTAAACCTATGGTGCCACTATTAGCAAAACAAAGAGAGTATATAAGATTAACTTTATTTGCAAAAATGACTTCCAAATAAAAATGAAAAAAATAAACTATTTATTTTTATATTCTATTCATTAAACACGACAATATGTTATGATAAAATGTAATGAATTATAAGTTGGAACTATTACAAAAATAGTAAGTTAAAATTTAAAGATATACTTAAATAATTTAATTTAATTAAACGATGTGATTAATTCTGATGTATTGATGAATGAATAAAATAGCTTAAAAGTTTCAATTGTTCAACTTCTAACTTAGAATTTGAAACTTACATTATCTTTATAACAATTTCAACTTACAACATTTTACAATAAAATAAAATATTTTAAATATCTTATATCATGAATTTTATTTAGATAAAAGTGTGTTTTTAACCCTATGTTTTGGACAAAAGTGCAGAAATGGCCTTGTAAAATATGAAAGTGCAAAAATAACCCTGGATTTCATTTACCTAATTGTCAACAGCAAAATTGGCCAAAAATCAGTGAAAAGACCATAATACCCATGAGTTAATTTTTTTAAAAAAAATGAAAATCTAAAATGACCTCCTTACCCCCACTCCCAGCTCTTCGCTCCCATTTCTTTCCTCACCTCCTCTCCACCTAACATCATCACCAGTGACCCCCCTCATTCAAACCGCCACCGACCTTCTCCTCACCAGCGCCCGACATCAGCAACTGGTAAGCCTTCCTTGAAATGTTTAGTCCTAAAACCCACCTTACGTGTAATTGGTTCCCGAAGGATAAAATTGGTGAGCTAAGGTAAAGATGGGTGGCGAGGGAGAGGAGGAGTAGGGGCTAGGGTTTACATGGGTGTCGGGAGAGAGGAGGAGCGGAGGCTAGGGTTTAGATGGGTGGCAGGCTGGGGGCGGTGGAACTGGTGTTGATATAAGTGACGGCGGTGGGCTGGTCTTGGGTGATAGGGGAGAGGAAGAGCGGTGGAGCGGCTGGCTGGTCTCGGGTGGCGGTGGAGAGGAGGAGCACGGGGAGGGGGGGGGGGGCTTACTAGTGGCGGTGGTTGTTTTACCTGCAATTTATGCTCTGGTAATGTGGAATTTTGTTGTTGGTTGTTTTCTGTGTGTATTTCCCTTTGTAGGTGATTCTGGGCTGGCGGAGGTTTTGCTTTGGCGGCAGAGTAGTGGTGGCCCTGCTGCAGAATGGTGGAGCAGTGGTGGAGGTGTGTTTGATTAGGGTTTTCATTAAGAAGCAAGGCGTGATGGGTATAATCGTCATGAAAAAGTCTATTTTCAGCCCTGGGGTACTTATGTCTTTTTATTACTGGTCAAAGCCTAAATTACATAAGATAATGCCGAAAATCTGCCTAATGGGTAAAACTGCACATTTTGACTAAATGGTAGGGTTACTTCTGCACTTTCAAATTTTACAAGGTAATTCATGCACTTTCTCAGTTTAATAGGGTCATTTTTGCACTTTTCCCTTTTATTTATATTTATTGTATATGTACTTAAGCTTATATTTGCATATTAAAAAATTATTAAATAAATGACTAAATTTAGTTTGTCAAGTTAACTCATTTAGACAAGCATGACACTATTCAACACGTGGAACGAGCACAACAAGATACTAATAGCACGAAGCATGTGGCTGGGCTACGAGCTTACTTTTATTTTAAAAGCATGACACGAAACACGATAGGCACGAGCACAAAGTGGGCCTCAAATTAAATATGCATGAAGACAAGACATGAGCATGACACTGAACCAACTCTAAATGGTACTACGTTGCCTTCATATTTATTCATGGTTGGCTGCGTAAGTCCCTACCGGGATGCCACAACTTCATAGTTCTAATCTTGAGAACCGTTGTGGAGGTTGTCGTTGGACTTCTCAAATCAGCGGTAAGGAAGAACCTACATCTCGCCATAGTCGCGAGAACACCAACAACATGCCTGAAAATAAAAACATTAAACAACAACTAACATTAAACGTAACTTAAGCCTTGTTGTCATCCGGGAAAGTCAATCCATAACGCAAATCATCTAGAACCCTAAAGTAGGCCTCGACTCAGGAGCACCCTCCAGAAGGCCGCATATGTGGTGCAACATGCTAATGAAAACTCCGTTGTACGCAAGAAAGCTCTGATCGACGAGTAAAGTATACCACAGAAAGATCATTTTTTTCTATTTTCCAGTGAATCAAACTATTTACTCACCAGAGGATGACCCATTTTGACTGCGACACCCGCAACCCATCACCCCTAATAACAAAGATATCCATCGATTCACATCGTCTCTCCACTGCGGCCACCATGATTTCACCGTGGCTACAACCGGCCACACAAATATTAATTAAAACGAGGCTAGGTGTGCAGTGGTGATAGATTTTAGGGTTGGGTTAAAAGAAAGAAATATAGGCATTATATGTGCTTTTGGGCTGGATTTTCCGGAAGGGGTGAGGCGACGAAGCCGTGTGCTATCACCGATCGCCGTGTGCTATCACCGATCGCCGTGTGCCTTCATCGAGCGTCGTGAGCACCACCACGGGCCACTGAACATCATGAATCGTATGCCTCTTCTCCTTTTCTTCGCCAGACGGCCATTCTTTCTGGCCAAACTCTTCATCTCCAACTGGTGCGTCCATCTCCGACGGTCCGAATCTCTTTTGCAAGCCAGCACAATCAATTGTTCATCCTTTTTCTTTTGCCGAGCACTCGTCCCTATAATCAACATGTTCATCTCCGTGCAGCTTGTACGCCACGCGATAGTCCTCTCGGTGGCCCGTCACTTCAAGTGCCTGATGGGAGGTAACTTCGAGTACCAAATTTGGGTGTACTAGTGGTTAACCGGTGGTTTTAGCCAATTTGAAGTTAGGCGGTGCGCAGGGGCGAAACCAGAAATTTTATATAGGGGGGACCGAAGTTATATAATCAACCATTAAAATAACAAATCATAGTATATTATATCGTTTAAAGGACAAAAAATCAAATACTAAAGATAAAATAGTGCTAAAGAAAATACAAAATTGATATTTTTGAAATGGACGACCTTCTTTTTTTTAAGTTGTGCTCTCCTCTCTTTAATCACATAAAAAGTATCGATAATCGAATAAATGTTAAATGTCTCTGCAATATCCTTTTCGATATATACCAACAAATAATCTCGCAAAAAATCATCTTCCATTCGGCTGCGAAGACATGTTTTCACAATTTTCATGGCTGAAAAAGCTTGTTCAGATGTTGCAGTTGATTCCGGAAGAGTCAAGACAAGGTACAATAGTCTATAAAGTAAGGGAGACATGTCTACCTTTGTCGTGGTCACAAACCTCCAACACAAATCCCCAATGTTTGATAAATTCTTCAAATCCGGATGAGCAGAAACATCAAACTCATAATGTTGCAGTTCGTACTTCAGATCAGTTTTCTCTTGTTCAGAAAAATCATCAGGATTAGGAAAAATTATGTCACGTCTATTTATACTATCTTGGTATTAAGAAAATAATGAGTCAAGTGCTCATATAACCCTATGTTTTGAGGGTTTGTGCTAATATGACCCTGTAAAGTTGGAAAGTGCTATTGTAACCTTGTGTTTTGCCAGAATATGCTAATATAACCCTGGATGCCTGAATTTGACCAGAAATACATGAAATGACCATTATACACCTGTTTTTAAAAAATAAAAATTCAGAACAAGTGAAAGGACAATTATGCCCTCATTCCTTTATGAACCACAAAAATTTTCCTTTTTTCTTCTCCTTCCTCGATTCCATTTTCTTCTTCTCTTTTCTTCTCCGTCCTCGTCTGAACCCGTCAGCGCCTCCAGTAGTAGCGGCGGGGCTTGGGTTTCCCAGTGAAACAACGACGTGCTCGTTGCCCGGTGAGGATGAGTGGATCGGCATCGTGATGGGCTCATTTGCAATTACGGTTGGGCTAGGGTTTAATCGGTGGTTAGGGAAAAGGTGTGGGGCTAGGGTTTCCATCGATTGGTGGTGGTGCTCGAGGGAGATGAGGAGGGTGAGGGCGACGGTGGGTAAAGGGCAACTGTGGCGATGGTGGGATACGATTAGTTTTTCAATTTGTGTTTCTGTCGATTAGTTTTTCAATTTGTGTTTATGGGTTTTCAATTTGTGTTTCTAGGTTTTCAATTTGTGTTTTTTTGGCAGTGGTGATGGCGGCAAAGCTGTGGAGCGACGGTGGAGCGGCAGTGGTGATGGTGGTGGTGGTGGAGCGGCGGCGGGGGCGGTGGTGGAGTGGTGGTGGTAGTGGTGGTGGAGCGGCTGTGGTGGTAGTGGAGCGGCTGTGGTGGTGGTGGAGCGGCTGTGGTGGTGGTGGAGCGGCTGTGGTGGTGGTGGAGCGGCGGTTATGTTGGTGGAGCGGCAATGGTGGTAGTGGTGGTGGAGCGGCGATGGTGTTGGTGGAGCAGCAGTAGTGGTGGTGGAGCAGCAGTGGTGTGGTGGCAGTAGTGCTTTTGGAGATAAATGCTAGGGTACTTCTATAGATTTGTAATTTGAATGCTAGGGGTAGTTTAGTCTTTTTAATTTTGGTCAACGCCGGAAATTACTAAGTCAGTGCCAGAATAGTGCTAAAAGGTTATATCGACACTTCTGATGCAAAACACATGGCTACAATAGCACTTTTCAACTTCACAGGGTCATATCGGCACAAACCTCCAAAACATAGGGTCATATCGTTGCCCGAAAAAAATCAAATCTTAATTAGAATCATATTGTTTTTATTAAATAAATTCGTACATATACCTTTAATATTATACTACTGTGTACTGCATACCGCGTACACGTTGTACAACTTGGATTAGGTATAAACTTACTTTCTCCTGTTAATACTATACTTACTTGTAATTGGAATCAAATTTAATTAATATTTTACGTACAACTTGGATTAGGATAAAAACTAAATATAACTTGGATAAATATTAAAGGTAAAATTAGATAAAAAAGAATTATATTTTTTGTTGGGCTCTAAATTTTGGTAAACAGTATAGCTTTTCTTCACGGTTAGGAATTATTTTGGGGAGACCACAACCTTTTTTTACCATACACAAACACAAGAAAAATGCAACATACTAATGGAAAAAAAAAAGTTGGCCGGGACTAGACACCCCCCGGTCCCCCAATGTTCGGCCATTGGAGGTGCGAGTCCAAAGATCACCTACACGACCTCAGATTTACTGACTAAAAAGAAGGAGAATGGAGAAAGAAAATGTTTATATTAGCACTTTCATGCATAATATAGGGTTAGAAGCGTATTTTACCTTAAGAAAAATTTTAATTAATTATCAAGTTGTCTAAGGGAAGAAACTTGACATTATCATTTTTAATTTATTACTGAAGAAAAAAGTTGAAAATATATAGACAAAGTATTGGAAAATACTGTCTTTTCATAGGTTTATGGAAATACGAGATTCAATTAAAATTATAATAAGGTGAAAAATCTTAGTTGCAATATTAAAAATTTATTATGCAACTTGTTGTAGTTATAAAGTTTATAACCCGATTCATGCAACCCAAAATTTTATCCTCATTTCTTCTAATTTACACTTTAAACCTTAGTCTTTCCATGACTTATGGAAAGACCGTCTTTAAAGAGACGGATTCTAATATATATTCTATCTGTCCCAGTTCAAACTATATATGAGAATTTTGCAACTTTCAAAAAATATATTTGACTGATAGTATTTTTAATTATGTGTAACAATGATATATAGAAAGTTGATATTTGAAAACTAATTTTTTACGACGAATCTAAAAATATCACTCACAATAACATTGTTGTATAATATATATATATTTTTAAAAATATATGATCAAAATTTAACTACTTTAAATGAAAAAAGTCGGTTGCAGTTTGAATGGGGACAGAGGGAGAAGGAATACTACCTGTGCACAGGCCAAAACGCTGCGTTTCTTCCATTTTCCCTCTAAAATCCGAAACACCGGCATCAGACTATCAGTTCTACCTCCCGGCTAACTCCCCGCAAATTCTACTCGCAAATTATCACACAGTTCAAGGTGCGTATTGCTTTGCTGTGCGTGCTCAATTTTTAATTTGCTGCGTGCCCTAAATCTAACCAATTTGTTGAATCAATTGCAGGAAATGGAGGATATACTTGTGGCTTTACTCTCGATGTCTCTTCTGTTAGCACTGGTGCCTCTGTATCTGTGGAGGCGCCGACTTGATTCTCGCACTCCCGATCAACCGCCGCCGGAGGAGGGGGAGCCTCTGGTTCGTGAATTCCGATACTTCATGTTGTTTTAATTCGATCGTACTTTGAATCGGTAGAGGTCTTCGCAGTTTTATATTTGATGCTGTTGTTCGTCTGAAATGCGTAGGTGAGGCAAAGAGAAGGAGTTGTTAGAGGCGGTGCTGGTGCCGGTGCGGCGCGGAGAATGCGGAGAAGACCTGCTGCTGCTTCTACTTCTGGTGCTGGCTCATCCTCCGCTGCAGCTACTGTTGAAGGTTCCTAGCTTTTGTTTAATTGTGTGTGTTACTGCCTGTTTTTGTGTCTTTTTGAGTTTTGCGTGCAATTGTAAAATTTCTATGTATATAACCTGAAATTGTGTAATAAGTGGCCCTTTTTTGATGCATGTGGATGTAGAGAATGCTGATGAGAGCGACAGCGAAGAAGATGGTGAGGATGGTCACTATACTGCTAAAGTGTCAAAGAAAAAGGAAAAGAAAAGACAGGAGCGTGAAGCTCAGCGACAGGTATTAACACTTTTTGGCATTCAAATGTCTTTCTAGTAATTGTAGGAGAAATTTTAATTTTACGATTAGGTTGATGATTCAAAGCTCATGAATTAGCCAATGTTTTGTTCTCACAAACGTAATAAGAGACTGATTATGAGAGTATTGTGTGAAGGCTGAGGAGGCAGCACGTGACTCGAGGCGGACAAAACAGGATCGGTATGAAGATATGAGGAGGAAAAGGGATGAGGAACGAGAAGCTCTCGAGCTTAAGCTGGTTAGTTGAATGACAACTTATTGGATTTATTAAGAAGTTCAGGATATCGATACTTTATGAGCTGAAGTGCTGAAGTGTTTTCTTCGCAGGAAGAAGAAGCAAAAGCACGGAAAGAAAAGGAGGAAGAAGCTGCTGCTTTGGACTTTGAAAAATGGAAAGGAGCCTTTTCAGTTGATGAAGAGGGTGCTGTAGGAAATGGAGCTGAAGAGGGAAGCCAAGACTTGCTTTCAGGTTTTGTGGATTACATTAAGGTACTTCCTAGTGCAGCTCTCTTTAACTTCAATTATATTTAGTTATACCATTGCTCGCAGTTACTTTTTAATAATTTGGATTACTTGATTTGTACAAACTATTATGAAGTATGCATGATAATTTGATTCTCATAGTTAACTGGATTGATACTGATAGAATTTTTTTTCTGGCACCTGTTAGTTTGTTGGTAATTTAAACTACGACAGCCTTGTCACAATGCATATGAGCAAAGATGTTGTTCTAAATTCTAATCTCCCTGTTTGATCTTGCAGAAGCATAAGTGCATTCCTTTGGAGGACCTTGCTGCAGAGTTCAAATTAAGAACTCAGGTTGTGTGCTTATTCCAGTTTTTCCTTGAGTTGTATGATGGCTGGGGAATGAAACAATGCTCTGTTGTTCTGCAAGGATTTGATTTGATTTTTTTTTTGTTTTCAGTTAAATTGATACGGACTACTATTCAAAGTTGCATAATAATGCTTTTGTGTGTGTGGTTAACTATCTAATGATTCCCATAGGAGAAGGGAAAAGCCAGATAATAGCTTTCAGAGTTCATCAGCTTGTGACTAATTTTAATTTTCCATTTCATCATCTTTTCCTCTTTTTTTTTTTTTTAATGTAGGACTGTATTAAGAGGATCACACAACTTGAGGGCATGGGTATGCTATTCTCCAATTCACAGTACATTTTTTCTTTATATTAGCTGCTATTTGCATTCTATGCCATTCATTAGCTATGAGGTCATTTAGGTTGCTTAGGCACTACTAATGAAATTTCTGTATCAGGGAGATTGTCTGGAGTCATGGATGATAGGGGCAAATACATATACATATCACAAGAAGAGATGAATGCTGTTGCTGATTACATTAGGCGCGAGGGTAGAGTCAGCATCTCACTTTTAGCCAGCAAGTCCAACCAGTTCATAGACCTGGAGCCCAAATCCGAGTTGGTAGATGATATGAGTAGTGTAGAAGAAATAGCCGTTGCTTGATAGTCGATAGTACACATGTAGGCATGACCAAAAACTGTGTTATTACAATTAGACCCTAATCGATGGTGTCATTTCATTTTCCGACTTCTGTTTGATGCATACATAGTTGCTAAATGAAATTGAAAAAGACCTCACTTCTTTTGCGACGAATTTTGGATTCCCTTTTCCTCTTTCTGTATCTATGACTGGTTGTCTGTATCTATGACTGGTTGTTTAGGATGGTTAAAGAACACAGCCTGTTCAGGCATAAGGTTTCTTTTGTTTCCTTGAATTAAGGGAAATAAAAGGATGGTTTAGAGCTGTACCTTATAAATTAGTTTTGTCAGGTTGATCATAGGAAAAAAAAAAGAAAGTTGCGCAACAAACGGGGAAACTAGAGGAAGGAAATGTGTCTGAATTGGTCAAATTGACCTGTGTCTCATTTTCATGGCAAATGGTAACTACTTTAACGGTCTCATATATTGTCATATTCCCTGCTTTCTTCAACCTTTTTTCCCTACCTATCACCTCCTGCGCCGTGTGTAACCACGCGGCATTGGCCGGTGAAACGGTGAATCATTTCTCACCAAGCAAAAAAGAAAACCAGCCAAAATCATAAAAACAATCATACAAGGTTGAAGAACAAGTACGAGAATGCATGATCCATGGAGCAAATGCTCCTACATTGTCCTCATCATCTTGTGCTCCAGCCTGGTGACATGCCGGGGCCAATCCCTCGGCGACTACAACATGGGCGGAGATAGCGGAGGGGACCCGATGGCCCCGCCCCCAGCGCCACCTGAGCTGGACGACTGCAACGGGATCTTCATCTCCTACGCCTTCCTGGGGCGGGAGAAGCTGTACCCGCACGTGAAGAACGCCTCCGCGCAAGCGTGGTCCTTCAAGGCGCAGCTGACCGTGATGAACGCGGGGGCGCTGGAGCTGCGAGGGTGGCAGGTGCACGTCGGGTTTCAGTACAATGAGCTGCTGGTTTCGGCTGATGGGGCGATCGTTGTGGAGGGGGAAGGATTTCCTGTTCGGGTGGGGAAAAATGGGACGATTTTTGCGGGATATCCCGTCTCTGATCTCAAGACTGCCATTGATACCGCTGGAGATGAGACTCAGATGCAGGTTCAGGTCGATATTAAGGGGACTCAGTTCGGGTTGAAGACTGGTAATCCCATGCCTAAAGGCATCAAATTGGTAAATGAAGGCTTCAAGTGTCCCGCATCAAAGAAAAAAGGTGCTCAAATATACCTGCATTGTCTCAAATCATGACATTAATGTTATGTTTATGACATAAATAGTAGAAGAATGATTATCATGTCAGTAGGGTTAATCTGATTCTGTCGAAATTGGTATTCTTTCGAGGATTCAGAAGAGAGAGGCTCAAGATCTTCATAGATTTCCATTCTGCTTCCACTAGGGAAATCTTATTATGGTCATAGTTTCCAATACAAGGCATTTGCATCAGTTAGGACAAGATTCATGGTCTTCTGAACTCGTTCCTCCAATAATGCAACAATGTGATGTTGTCCTGATGTGATCCACAGGAACCTTCATGGATGTGTGTTGCGTAAAGGACCCGAAATTCAAGCCAAAGCTCAAGAACGTGTTCTTGCCTCGCAGAAATGGAGACCTGTCCATTGTTTACGACGTGATGCAAGCATACGAAAGCAAGTACACAGCGCAGATCACCATGGACAACATCAACCCCCTCGGCCGATTAGACCAGTGGAACCTGACATGGGAGTGGATGAGGAACGAGTTCATAACCACCATGAGGGGAGCCTACACTCACAAGAAGGACACTTCTGATTGCATCTACGGCCCTCAGGGAAGGTACTGTGAGTTTCCATACTTGTAATGAATATATTACATCTGTGTTGTTTATTGAAAAGCTAACGAGTTTTTACAGGTACTACAAGGACTTTGATTTCAGCACTGTGATGAGCTGTAACAAGAAGCCAGTGATCTCAGACTTGCCCCGCGAGATGAAGGACGATGAAAAGATAGGAAAGCTGCCATTCTGCTGCAAGAATGGCACCCTCTTGCCTACATTCATGAACAAGACGGAAGCGAGAGCGATTTTCCAAATGGAGGTGTTCAAGCTCCCACCAGACATGAACAGAACTGCACTCAGCCCTCCCCAGAACTGGAAGATCACCGGCCTTCTGAATCCCACCTACAAATGTGGCCCTCCGATCCGGGTTGACCCGAGTGAGTTCCCGGACCCGAGTGGCCTTGCTTCGACCACTGAAGCCATTGCTAGCTGGCAGGTTACATGCAACATCACCAAACCGAAACCAAAGGAGAATAAATGCTGTGTTTCATACTCAGCCTACTATGCTGATTCCGTCGTCCCTTGTAACACGTGTGCGTGTGGCTGCGATGATCAGAAGCCTCAGTGTGACGCGAATGCGCGGGCTTTATCACTCCCTCCCGAGGCCTTGCTGGTGCCATTTGTCAACAGGACAATGAAGGCAAAGGCATGGGCTCATCTGAAGGGCCAAAAGCTGCCTAACAAAATGCCCTGCCCTGATAACTGTGGGATGAGCATAAACTGGCACATTGATTCTGACTACAAAACTGGATGGACGGCAAGAATGACCCTTTTCAACTGGGATGAGGTCAATTTCCAGGACTGGTTTGTCGGCGCGCAGTTCAAGCGATCAGGACCTGGATACGAGAAGGCGTACTCCTTCAATGGAACCAGGCTCACCAAGCTGAACAACACCATTTTCATGAAAGGCCTGCCTGGACTGAACTACCTGATGGGAGAAGTGAACGGGACTCGTCCTGGCGATCCCCGGGTGCCCGGGAAACAGCAGAGCGTGATCTCATTCAACAAGAAGCACATGTTGCACCTGAACATACCAGGAGGGGATGGATTTCCGACGAAACTCATCTTCAACGGTGAAGAATGCAGTCTTCCAACACGATTACCGCAGAAATCAGATGGAGTCCATCGCGCTAGGTTGAGTCTGGCACCGGCGATTTTCATCGCTGGCCTGACTTTCTTGCTGCTATAAAGGGTACATACTTAGATTGTGAGTTTGCTTTAAGGAAAAATGTGGCTCCAATTGTTGTTTGATTGCTGATCTTGACCTTTGCATTTTTGTTGCACCTCAGCATTAGAGGAAATGAAGCGGGGCTTGACTTGGTACAGCATTAGGTGTTAATGTTATGGCTGTGGGATGAAGAAGATCAACAAGTTGATGTAACAGAGATTGGACAGAAAATCTGTCTTTTGAATGCTCCTTCTACCTATAACTAAACTATATACAAACATGACAGTGCATTTCTTCTTCTTCCTCTTCTTCTTTCTTTTGTGTATGATTTGGGTGTGCTACCGAAATCTGACTCCATTTTGTGAGGTTGTGGAGGGGTCATTAAAGAAGAAGAAGAGAACGTTCTAAGTTTGTACTCATCAGTTTGAAGGTAGTTTAACCAGTTGGATTGGAAAGGTGTGACAAAGGAGGAGGGGGGAAAATGCAGTTTTGGTCATTTTTATGTGATATTATGGCAAGTTTGGTTCTTTTCATTTAAAAGTTGCAAAAATCTCTCTTTTATTTGATGAAAATGGCAAAAGTATCACTTTGGTTTCAGGTGATAGAATTGCCGGTTTTAACCGGTCTATAATCTTTAAAATAACAAAAGAGATTAATGTAGTATACAAATAGAGTATTATCTATTAAAGTAAGTGCAGCTCTATTGTATTTTCTTTCCGAAGAAAATAGTGCCTCTTTCTCATTTTAAACTTTGATTAGGGTTACAATTCATCATCGACTGAGCTAAATTGTGCGCACGGGTCACTACTAGCCTATAAACTTATACAATTAAAAACCTAGGAAAAGCCATCGCTAGGATTTTAATTTCTTGATGATGAACTTTATGCCTGCAGGTACTCCTGGATAGGTTATAATGTAACACACTTTGTTTTCACAGTTTGATTTGATAACTAGCAGCCCAATCCTCCTTAATTGCATTGAGGATGGCTAGTAGCAGCCCAATCCTCCTTAATTGCATTGAGGATGGCTAGTAGCAGCCCAATTCTCCGTAATTGGTGCGTCGATTATTGGCGGTTGTTTCTCATCTGAACTTTGTGCCTCTGTCCCTACACGTGGTGTGCCTCTGCTACTAAGTTTGTGACTACTGCAGTTGTAAGTTCGTACAGGTCTGTGTCTGGTCAAAGGTTGCTCGGTTCTTTATGCACCCATATGATCATACATGCGAGTTCTTTGTCTTCTCTCTCTGGTGCCACTTTGAACCACATTTTTAACCAGTCTTTTAAAGTCGCTGGTTGACCTCTGTTGAAATCCAAACCTAGTTTGCAAACCCCCTATACTCTTTTCGCAAACTCACATTGGAACATGTGCACCACTTCTTATGTCTCCGTTGAGCACATTTGATGGTTTGTTGAGATATTAAAACCTATCTTCCGTGGGCTTAGGTTTGTAGTGCACGCCCCATGTATTATTCTCCATATTAAGAACTTGATATTTTCTAGTAAATTCGCATTTCATATTGTTTTCCACATGTGTGCATCTTTAAGGTTTTTCGAAATTGTTGATGAAGTGGACGGTAACAAACTTCTGTTGTTTTTCCATGCCGCGTGGTAACCTGATTTGACCATATACTTTTCCAAAACCACCTTGTCCCAGACCTGATAGTCCATTTTCCTGAAGTTATCTTGGGGAACTTGAACATTTACTATTTCCTTAACTAATTCAGGGGGAATAACACTCTTAGTAGCCGCCGTCTCCATGTCCTCTTGTTGTTGATAAGGTCACATACCTTGTATCCTAGGGTCGGGAGAATAGTTTTTTCGTAGCAAGTGGGGTCAATCTGGTTTGGTATCTAGTTTGATTGGATATTTACCCCCACTATGGTCACGATTTTCCACTTTAGATATGGTTTTATTTGCCCATAACGCCCTTCCATCCCCATAAGTTCATTTGTTTTCGCTTTGCATGTAGGATATCTAGCTTTTTGCAATACTTTGCTGGAAAGAACTTCAAGAAGAACGATTCCTTATCCATGGGGAGGGACCCTGCTTGTTTTCCTAGAATGACTTGATGCACCAGCTTTCTTCGATTTTCTCGTAGTTTTAAGTATTTTTTGTTATATTTTTTTTTACTAAAACTCTCTTAATTATAGGTCTCTTATTTGTAATCTCATGATTGTACCATATTTTGAAGAGAAAGTCTTTTATTACACCAACTATTTATCAACAATCATTAAAAAACTTGTTTTAATAATTTTTAGGATTAAACTATAACTATTTATTTTACGATACATTTTAATTAAAAGATTTACGAAATTATGAAAATCCTATAGAAATGAATGGAAACAAACATCAAATCACCTTATTCATTATATTAATTATAAAACAACTCATCCAATAGTTTCAATAGTTAGACGGTATAAATCAAGACTCTGTATATTATCAAGTATGATGTGTGTTAATTATGTCGTTTATTTTATTGGGATTAACTGTGATTTTACGTGATTAATGTGCAATTTAAATGTTTTATTTGTAACAGATCACAGTTTTTGGGCTCAAGAGGAATTTGGAGGAGAGTAGGGAGAATCGGGCAATTATCGCAAATGAAGCAATCAAATGTAGAGCAGAATCGTAGCAGTTAATTTGGAGCAGATTGGACTGATATTTTTGGAGATATTCTTGAAGATATTTGGAGATGAGTAAGTCTCAGGAAATGCGGCCTTTCCATAAGCTTATGGACAGTCCTCAGGGGCATTTGCCTTAAATGTTATGATTTTTTTATAAAATTTAAATATTGCATTTTATAAGTTAAAACAAGTAATAATATGTATTTGAAGGTGAAAATATAAAAATATATCATATAAAAAAATATTTTAAAAAATTTTAAATTTTGTATGTAATTTAAGAAATGCAGTATATAAGGTAAGAAATAAGTGGCCTGTCCATAAGCTTATGGACAGGCCACCTGTCAGGAGACCCACTCTTTGGAGATAATTTGAAGATTGGATTTTATCTCTTCAAAATCAGAATTTAATTTTGGCAAGAATTCTATTTTATTTGGAAGAGTCCAATATGAACATGATTTTATAATGGCAGCTATATATAACATACGCATAAGACTAGAAAAGTGCGTTTCTTTTGGGTTTTTGGTTTTTGGTTTTGTACGCTAGCTACACCAAATTGGATGGTGACCTTAGTTTTGTTTTATTAGGCAAATACAAAATTTGAATGCTCTTTGCTTTGTTTTTACGAAAGAGGAGGTCAGAGTGCTTGGTTTGAAGATTTATTCACGGCAACTCACATTGTTATGCATGCAAATCAATTACTTGATTTGTTTTTTTTGATTTCGTAGTTATTTGGTTGATTTGAATAATTATGCAGGGAATTATTTGGTTTGTTATGCAGTGATTTCGCAGTTTAGGTTTAGTATTTATGATTTATTATTATATTATATATTTGTTTAGTTTAGTTATCATGAGAGGATAATTCATATATCGGCAGAGAATAACAAATTTTAGTTTATAAATCGTGAGGCCTAATTGCATTATAATTGATTCTTGCATGTTCTTGTTTGAATTTATTTCTAATATGTTTAAGCCTGATCAACTTAAATATTTTTGGAATACTGCTATCTAATTTCCGCCAATACGTAATTGTTGGATGGGATTATTAAGTAGCACAGTCTTGTGAAAAACAGCTAACTAGCTAAGACTGTAATAGCAAGATAGGGGATAATTGAGTGTGCGTTACTATTTGCTTTTACTTTGGTAATTGCTATATCGGGTTCTTTTAATACGTAATGTGTTCTGGTTTAGCGAATACTTTCTGGGAACATTTTGGTAAGAGAAACAGTTAATTAATCATAATTAGTTGACTGTCGATAAAGTAAGAAAGAATTGGGGGGTTAAGCGTACCTATTTCCCTATAACCGGTAGATGTGTAGGAATTGATTCATTATTGCGCCTATGATCGATAATAACTAGCACGAGTTATTCTTAGCCAATATCATTCATTCATATATTTATTTCTCATAAGTTTAAGTTTTCATTTGCATTTTAAAGTTAATAAAATCATTACATTTAAGGCGTGGTGGCATCACCAAAAAGGTTTTAAAAAATTAGTAGAAAAAATAATTAATGATTATTGCTTTTGCTTCTGGTGGGATCGACCTGCTTATAAACAATCATTCAACAAACAATTATGTAGAGGAGATTTTAAGATCAAGCGATAATTTGAATTATAATATATACACATTATTTGATTGGAAAATATATTCATTGCCTCAAACTTAAATTTTAATTGTTATTTTATTATTAAAAAATCTGTTTAAATCTCATGTTAGATCGACTAACGGTTAATTAGACCAATCATATTAAAATCTTATTTTCACAACATTTAAGGACATATTATAATTATAATTATATATAGATTTATTTTTAAAATATTTTCATAACTATAACTATAAGTACTCCCTCCAGTTCACTATCATTGACTCCGTTTGACTGCAAAATTTTTCAATGTATGTTTGACCATCAATAACTTTAATTGCATTTAGTAACAGACATCATGTGAGGTGTCTTTGGATTCTTCGTAATACATAATTTTTAAAAAGTAAAATTTTATAGTCCGTTATTATATGAAATTAAAGTTATCGATGGTCAAACATGTCTTGAAAATTTTTGCAGTCAAACGGACCAATGTTAAAAGATCAGAGGAGTACCTCGTTACAATGAATAAAAATAAATATTAAATTATCCTATTAGTTATACTAATCGTAAAATAACCCAATCTAATAGTTAGACGATCTAAAATGAGATTTTATATTTTTTAAAAATATATTTCGACGGTAAATGATATTTATAAATTCTAAATTTATATCCTATATATTAAAAAATTCATAGTCTTTTTAATGATAAAGCAACATACCACAAGCATATAAAGACAAGAGAGAGGAAGCGGCCATTTGATTTTCCCGCTGATATATTGAGCTGCAGCAACGCCGGAACCGCCGCATCAATCGGACTCCCTCCTCCGACCATCACCGTGGACCTAGCTCCGCTGCTCATCTCCTCCCAGACCAAGTCAAGCATTCATTCAGGTATCCCTCAAGGCTCATACCATCTGAATTGTGAACTGCTTGAATTATTTCATGATATTGATTCCCGCGAGTTGAATAATTAGGATCTCGTAAATGTGGAAAGAAGTTAAGTAATGTCAGTTCTATGCGTAAATTTGCAGTCGGTTTCGCGATGATTTAATGCGGATTTCGAGTATTGCTTGATTATAATAGGGAGAATGAATGGATTCTGAGCAACTTATGAGAAGAAGAAAACTGGAGTTACAGATGTGAATTTTCGTTCTCTGATGCGGCGTGGATGGATAATTGTATTGATTAGAGAGCTCATTCAACCTTGTTCTAGATGTACCTTCTTTATTTGTGGTTTCAACTATATGCTTTTCATTGGGAGTTACTGGATGTTTATAATTATAAAATGATGATGACAATTTGGATTTCTGATATAGGTCAATCATAGGGTGAAGATGTTTGTAAATCTTATTCCCGACTGTGGCGCCAAATCTCTCTCTAGGTATATGCAAATGGCCGATAAAGTTATTAGGGAAAAGGCTCAGAGATGACATATATGCCAATGAAGATGCTATACTTGGAGCTCTAAAGCAGAATTGGTGAGTGATCTTCTTTATGCTTTGGTTCTTTTCTTGTAACGTGAATCGAATGTTTGAAAAGAAACAGTGATTTCTGAGTGTACTACTTGATTGTGTACGATTCATGTTGAATGCATATCGAAACTCTGAGCCAGTGTAATTTGTTCAAAAGGAAATGTTGCTGTTAAGTTTTCTCGAGTTCTGGTCATGACCATATGAATGCCGTTTTTATGAGTTTGTGCTGGTCATGAAGTGATACAGAGGAGCACTTGGCTACTGCTTTAGGGCTCTAGTTTAGTACTGTAACTATTTCAGGGGCTTAATTTATTTTCGGATCCTGAGCATTAACTCGTGTTAGAATAATACCTCAAACATGCTATTACTTGACATTGACTTACTGATAAAACTGTTTGAGGGAAATGGAAAGGTGTTTCTTGTTGTTGGTTGGATTGGCATTGTAATCTTGGATGGTATTCATGCCTTTTGTATGATGGCTCTGACTAAACCAATGGCGACACCTATTCAATGTAGTAAGGTTCCTGAGAGGTATATGCAAGCAGTTGTTGCTGGTAACTACATGTCTTAAACTAGGTATATTTGTACTAAAAGGAAAATGTTTGTTTGGTGTTTGGGGCAGTCCTCAAACTTGGTATATTGCGATGTTGATTGGCTTAGGAGTAGATTTACACACACAAAAAAGTTCAGAAATGGTGGAAAACATATACAAGATCTGGCTCCATGTTTTCAATTGATGGAGGCCAGCCTATGCTATCTTTGAGTGGATTTTGCTTCAAAGAGAATGACCATATTCTGGCTATGGCTTTGCTTTGCTTACTTCATTCGATTATGATGAGCTAATTCTTGAAATCCGTCTTACTCAGGAACCCTTGTTGCTGTCCTGAGACTTGTGAATCTTTGCACGAGGGCTAAGAAACAGCGCAAGGCCTTTACTTTGCTGTAGCCATCATCATGATGTTACTGAGCATAAATCTCATACAGCTCGAGACATAAGCTCGAAGTCACATAGCACTACAACGAGCTCAAAAACCAAGCCATGAATGGCGAGAAACAAGAGAAATGAGAGGGAACGATGCAGCTGTGGAGATCCACGCTCTGGGAAACGCTAGGCGCCATGAAAAGGTACGCATCCCAGAAGACATGTATTTGTAGAATGGCTGTAAACAGACTGAAGCTATCACTAGAAACATAGGAGACCTAAGCATTCATCAACCTACGGAAAACAGCATAACCAGAATTCTGAAGGAACTAGAAGGGCTGTAGAATTTCAGAATTACTAACAGAAACTGAACTCACATTTCTTGCATCAAAACACAATACAGTAGGTTACTATTTTGGTAAAAAACAATGTACTGATGCTACATAAAAAGAATATAGAATATATATTGAATCACTACATTTCAACAAAATTACAGTGCACAAATGAGTATTATATACTATACTACTCTGGTTCTACTTTGTACAAAATTGTTACTATATTTATAACTCTAACATATGAGCTGTGGAGCAAAAGGAAAATCAGGACGGGTTGGACATCTGTAAGCACGGGGACCATGGCTCATCATCCTGGCTTTCTTGGCCTGTCGATGCTCAGTTTCCGAAACTCCCTTCAGTTCTTGCCATGGATCACAGGGAAGATGGCGGTAGTTTCGCTTCCGATGATCCTTTCTGACACGAAAGTCCGCCACCAGTGCAACATGGTCGGACGACCATTCAGGCGTCGGAAGCTGCCTCATCCTCCCCTTGCGTTCATAGAACTGAAACTTAAGCACCGCGTCCAATTTCACCTTGTTCTTCGGATACATGATGTATTCCAACGTTTCATTCTGGTGCTCTTCGGGAGCCCTCGCGTAGGCACTTTCCAGATTCATGGAATGCTCGAGTTTCAGGAACTTGGAAAACCCTAAAGCATCCTTGAAAGAACCAACTTCGCCTCGTGTGAGGAAAGAGTGAGTAGCGCTGTTTGGCGCCGAGTTCATGTCGCCACATATTAAAACAGGAATCCCTAAGGACTCGATCTTCTCAAGCCCTTGGACAAGACTCGCCACCTGAAACAAGCGAACATCGGACTGGCCTTTCCCGCTGTTCAGATGCGTATTCGCCACGCAGAATCTAGTCCCAAAACCCTTCCTTTCCTCGAGAATCGCGACAGCGGCGAGGTTATCCTTCACAAACCGCCGCTCTAAACCAAACCTACGGACCATGCATTCCGCAATCTTTCCATAATGAACATCGTAAATTCTCACCAGGTTGAACTTATCGCAGCGGAAAAAAGTGGCGCATCCAACCACAGTATAGCCCTCGCCATCGTACAACTGACTCGATGTGCGCCTGTAGATGGCGTCGTATCCGAACCTCGAAAGCTGAGGATGTAAGAAGGTGAGGAAATGGTCGGACTGTACCTCTTGAAGACAAACAACGTCGGCGCGATATGCGAGGATTTCGGCGAGGATGTTCCATCTCCGGTACTCCCAAGACAGGCATTCCTCAGGGCAGTGATCATCGTAATCGTATCTTCCCGTTTTCACGTAAATGTCAGCTAAGATATTGTAGGAGACAACTCGAAAACCTGAGATGATGCTGTAGTTCTGAGGAGAAATCAGCCTCTTCACACCTGATTTCGTGGGTACAAGAGGTCGATGACGAAGCGGCATAGGAGAAGAAGGAGGGAAAATTTTTGGATCCATGAAATGTAAGCAATTTTTTGGATTTTGAGTCCAAAAATGGCGGTGGTGGTGTTATATAGAACTGGTTTAGGAATTGGCGGTGGAGGGTAAAATCGGAAATTAGGGTTACTTTACAACGGATATTTTCCGCAACGGATTTTTTTTTGAATTTCAAAGGCGGTCCTGTATATTAAGGCGGCTACTAAATGAACTTACAGGAGATTAATTTGAAAAATCTACTATTATCAAAAAAATATCTACTACATGTCTTATATATTAAAACTGACATTTGATAATGTAATACAATTACTATGAGATTAAAAGTAAGAAAGCTACAATCATGAGAGTTTTATCCAAAAACGGAAATGAAATGAATTCATTTCTTAATTATCATATAAAAAAACACCTCAAGAAATTATCCATGATAAAATATTGGGATGTATACAAATATAACCCTATATATTTCAGTAAGTGCATATATAACCTTGAGATAACTTTTAGTGCAAAAACAAATCTAACTACTTTATATAAGTGTAAATATAACTCTGAAATGAGTGACCATTTCCGGTCATTAACCCGATCGAAAATGACCAAGATTTCATTTCAACCTAATACAAAAACTTGAAAAATGAAAATGCCTTTTGCGTCGCCACTGTTTTACCACCATCGTCACTGCTCAACCACCTTTTCCGTTGCGTCGTCGCCACTCTGACTGAGAAATGGAGCTCCAATCTTATCCTCCCAGCCGCTGAACAACACCACCAACAAACCACCCCCCTCCACCGTTCAAAATTTTTGAAAAAACCGTCTTTTCATAGGATTATGAAAAGATGAAATTTAACTAAAGGGTAAAAAATTTTAGTTGCATTATTAAAAATTTATTATGCTACATATAGTTGTTATAAAATTTATAACCCGATTTATACACTTTCAAATTTATAACCCCCCCCCCCCCCCCCAACCAACACCCGCTTAACACCACCACCACCACAAAATCCTAGCCCTCCCGCCACTCCCATCCCAACCCACGCTTTTTGTGAAACCTAAAATTGCCTCAAAAGTTAAAAGACATTTATGATGTTAGCACAAAGTGTCAAACTCCCATGGCGCCTTTTCTTGATCTGTTATTGCTTACTATCTACAGTCAATCTCCATTTGGATTTGATTGGAGGTTAAGTCCCTAGCATGTAAAAAGCCTATATAAATTACTTTCGGTACGAAAGGCAGATCATGACTATTTCCTGATTGTAGCTATTAAATCGGTGATAAATGTGAACGATGTTCATAGTCAGTTGTCACATAAATCAGAAGGCCGTGAGATCAAATTAGATAATTAAAGTTGGTGGGATTTTTCATCATTATATTTACATAAAAATTCCCATTTACTGTACTTTATTTTCTGTTAATTTAATCATCTATTTCTTCACGTGCCTTCATTATACAGTTTCAAACTCTTACAAAATTTATTACTCTTACAATCATTCGTTTAAAAACCTCACGTGTTTTCATTATACACTTTCAAACTCTTACAATAATTAGTTAAAAAGCCGTAACTTTGATTTAACTTTTTTTTTTTAGTATATTTGATTATTTGTTTACTCATTACACACCTTGTTTCTCCAATTTACTCAGCATATCTTTTCAACAAGAAAAGGTTTGGCAAAATTTTTGAAAAAACCGTCTTTTCATAGGATTATGAAAAGATGAAATTTAACTAAAGGGTAAAAAATTTTAGTTGCATTATTAAAAATTTATTATGCTACATATAGTTGTTATAAAATTTATAACCCGATTTATACAACCCAAAAATTGTATCTTCTTTTTTCTAATTTGCACTTTAAACTTTAACTTTAGTCTTCACATACCGTCTATCAAAAGAAAAACTCAAAGGGTACAAAAGGACCAAACAATAAAAATAAATAAAAACATATCAATCCCAATAAATGAAGACCCCTTTGACACAATATCCTCACAATTCATCTCCATAAAATAAGAGAAGCATTGAGATGGAAATGGAAATGTACAATTGGTAAACTTTGCACACTTATTGAAAGTGCCCAAAAATAATATTTGAAAACAAAATAAATTAAACAATAATAATACAAGTATTCAATTGAGCAGCCAATGTTTGTATATTCTGGACATCAATCTCTTTGATCTCACTGTCATTGCTTCCTGGCCTGCAACAACATGGAACCAATAGTGAGAACTGATAAGAAATTGTCCTCACAGCAGAAGAACACAAAAGGGCAAATTACCTTCAAATATTTCTTGTGAAGCTTCATTGCACCAGTGCAGGCCTTTTTTGCGTCCAAATTGCCGGTAATGTCATTCAGTATCTGAGTAAGTAGCCAAAGATGAAAGTTAAGAGCACAGAACGAGAGGAAGAAAATCCGTACTCACTAATCTGTCATCAAAATTTCAATTTGCTACGTTTCAGACAGGTGAAGTTTCGCAAAGATTATCGACCTCACCTTAACAACATCATCCAGTCCTCGAGCTTCTGTCAGTAGCTTGGGACTTTTGTCTTTCAGAACACTCGCTACAAGGAATACAGAAATGGGAAGCGGTGCTTCATTGCTTTTGCCTGCATTTTTCATGTTATCTCTCTCATATTTACCATAGTGGCGTGTTGACTTGGGTTTTCCTTTGGAGCCTTCGGATCTTTCAGCAACAGCATCAGGTTCCTCGTACGCAGAGAACAAGTCCGGATGATACTCTAGCGCCCACATCATCTGTTGTATGAAAATCAGTATTTCGCAGCATCAGAAACGTTAGATTTCAAGTAGCCAAGAAAAAGAGGAAGAGAAAAGTCAGAAATAGGAAGCAAGATTACCTCCCATAGGTATAATGAATCACAAAAAGAGAACTCTCTACGAAATAATACCATAAGCATGCGAAATGCGAACAGATAATCCCCTCCACCAAGGGTCTCTGCATGGACCAAATGCAATCTCGTCAGAACTCATTATAAGTATTGTCTCTTATCAAGGGATATATAATTAAAAACAACGTTTAACATGGCCACCATGCACTTTTGGATATAGTAACATCAGTATGCCCATACATTAGCAAAAAGAACGTCACCTAAGAACAACTGTTAAGCTTCAGTTATAAGCCTTTCTGACCTTTATATGAGAGAGAGAAGATTCATGTGACTAAAGGCTAGTTGAGTAAGTAGCAAAAAGCATATAGGAGGATACATCTTAAGTTAAAATCCCGACTTTCATGCACAAAAAGCCATAGTAGCAACAAGCTGCTGACTTGAATAACTCATACAATCCAAATGAAAGCCCTCCAAAAACACAAACAAATGGTTAAAGAGAAAGTACCTAAGTGCTGGTGAAGCTTAGGATCAATAACTTGAGTAACTGAAGCTAGACTGCTAAGTTGTGTCTCCACTCCAACAGAGCTTTCGGTGCATCTGAAATTTCCTCGCTTTGAAGTGACAATAAGGATAAATCCAATCATTATGATATCGTCTTAGTTTGCAATAAGGACAAAATATAAGAGAGAATACTTACTAGTCTCCGCATTAACCGTTCAAAGCACCAATATGCATCGGCTTCATCTTCCAAAAGCATTATCATAGGGGAGCAAAGATCACTCATTCCTGCTCCGCGTGCACATGAAGTTCAAATATCAGAACAAGAAGATAAATGGTGATTTATCACTTATTTGCTATTCTATAAGTATATTGGGAGCAATAACCTTGACAATAGCCAACATCTATGTCTGTCCAGGCATAAACAGCTAAGATATCCCAAAGTCTTGCCAAATTTTTTTTTGTTTCATAAAACACTAGTGTCCTATCCGTCCGGTGCACATCCAGCCCTGGAATGGGTTTCAAAAGAAGATATGGTGAGGTTATCAAGAGCCACTAAGACACAGAATTGTGAAAAATGTAAAAAGAATTAAGACAAACCTATTTGATGTAGTGTAAGTTTCCACTGGATTACTTTCTTGTCTTTTGGGTCATAAACAGAATCTGCAATCAAATCATTCAGACACTTTCCTTTTTGTGTGTTCTCATTTAATTCAAAAGGAAGCTGAGATTTGGTGTACCCTTTCCGTGGTTTAGTGCTGATGCATCCAAGTTTGCCTCTTGAAGCACTAAAGGATCTTGAATGGGATCACCGTCTTCAGTGATAATGGGTGCTGTTATGAAGTTGCCACTCCCAATCAAGGGAAATATCTGCCGGCACTCTTCTTTCAAAATGGCATATTTTGTCCTGAAATTAAACAGATATATAGAGATGAAACTGACTATACATAAAGGTTGAAAAACAATGGGCGCATTAGAGACTCGCTACTATAGGAATTTTAGTTGGTTTTAGGGAATCTGGACAGTATTTATACTCCAACATTCCCCATCCAATTATGTAAAATGGAGATTTAGATTTAAAAAAATCAGAATCCATGTATTTATAGAAAGAGTTGGAGAATGAAACATTTAATACAATTGATGTCTTGTTCCACAAAATGGCAAATATGCTGGAGCTGGAACAATAGATTGTGGAAAGAAAATGACTTTTGATTCTCTATTTTGATTTTTTATTTATTTAACAGTTTTAGATACAGCTGGAGTTGCTCTAAGAAATTATAGATTCTATAACATAAAAGCTATCATAAAGACAGCCTTTATGAGGAGCTACATGAATAAAAATCTGTACATTTCCAAGTCTACCGCGCATTGGTGTCTATGAGGGTAGGCGTTTTTGAAAGACTATCCATTATTAGGAACTGTTGAATTTTGTGTTACTCCCACTAAGCCAGGACAAATTCAATTTCTTGCTTAAATGTAAGTTGTTTTCATTTCTGAGCTTACATAAGATATGTTGACCAAAACCCTTTTTTAGCCAAATCCTCATGCATCAAAATGCAGCTAGGAATGCCAGCCACACTTATACAGTAACTTTTAACTTCAGTAAGTCAATTAACATGGAAAAATGGGTTCTATTATGCTATTGTAAATGGCAAAGATCAAAGTACCTACGAAATTTCCGTAACTCCTCTCGTTCCTCAAATGTGCTCTTTGGATCATAGCAACCCAAAAGAAACTCCCACACTTCACCTCTAATTGTAGGGTGGATTCCCTGTCAGATTAATACATTCCCACAAATCAATGAAAATGATGAAACAATAAAAACAACCAAAGTACACTTGGTTTCTTGAGTGATTAGATGACCTACCCCACGCTGAATACGACTTAGGGTTTTGCTGATATCAAGATAGCCTTCCGGAGAGAAAGCAGCTTGCCATTTCCGCACACTTAAAGTCCTCCCAGCCTGGATGAGCGAATAAAAGGGAAAACTCAAAGCCAAAATTAAACAGGCAAAACCAATTATCGCGGATTCTTGATTCTAAAATGCACAAAATCCAACTCAGCGCCGACTAACTTATATGACCAAAATAACAGCTCCATTCTACACTTCATACCATATTGGCATGTCATGTTATAATTCCTCAAGCTCAGAGCGTGGTACACTACATCTTAGCTACACGCGCTCCATCAGAACAGCTTCCCTTTATCAGCAGCACCCAAGAAACAATAAACCCTTCTAATTCTTTTAAGATACTTACTACAACACGCAAAAATATAAAAAATGCCAAAGCAACATTTCAACTGTCCTATAATTAGCAAAATGATCCCACAGCCAAACTAAGCAGCCCTAATCTGAAAGCTGCCACACTACCTAGTTGACTCAAGAAAATGTCTCACAACTATATGTTTTGCTAAGAATCATAAAAAGCTAATGCATCATGAAATTTCAAGGTCAAAAATCAAAATCAATTGGTGATCAAAACATAAAAAGCTCACAATAAAAGACTAATCTTCATCCAAAATGTCACACTTTTTCATCAAAAAAAGATATACCTTGATCCGAAACTTGCTTTTCGGAACATCTGTACATTCAGGCCGAACCTGATAATAATTATCAGCAGGAGCTCCGGGGTCCCTCCACATCATCTTGGCGTTTCAAGAAAAAGGAACCCACAAGAGCAAATCTTTCTGCAACCAAATAAAAAAAAAACCCAGATCAAATCTCGTCACCAAACGCACTAAAAAGGCCCAACACTCAAGAATTACAGCTCGCAGACCTTAAAATGATCAAGAATTTGGCGGGTATGGCTAGAGGGAGTTAAAGGGCATGTGACTAATCATTAATATAACCAAAACCCATTGTTCTTACAATGTCCCCTTCGCCAGAACAAAGGAAGAAAAGGAAGAAGAAGAGAAGGCCGTTTAATGCGCTGTTAATGTGTCAAATCAGCTTTTGCTGTCTGGTTATGGTGGCGAGAAAGGCGAGGGATCGAGGGATTGGTGTCCACTCGCCTTCATTCCCGGGGAAATAATCTGGCACGAGCGTGGACGTGTGTCCACGCGCTTACGGTGGCGCGTTGAATATTTTTGAACTTTTGGGAAACATGTGGATGGGATGGTTCGTTTAGGAAAGAAAGAAGGAGTCAATAAGGAAGACCACGTCGTTTTAATGGGGGCAAAGAAAAATATCTCTCTCATTCCTAGTGTTTTTATGCTGTCATTAATTAGCACGATATATTTTCTTAGTAATATGTCAATGATTTAATACTATAAATGATCGAGTCCAACGTATTACTTCTCATCATCTTAACTGAAAATGATTTCACTAATTAAATTGATAATTCTAATATGAGTAGGTCTCCTGCATGTCCATAACCTTATGAATATGCCACTTATTTCTTATCTTATATATTGCCTTTCTTAAATTCCATACAAAATATAGAAATTTTAAAAAATATTTTTTATATCATATATTTTTATATTTTCACCTTCGAATACATATTATTACTTGTTTTAACTTATAAAATGTAATATTTAAATTTTATAAAAAAAATTACAACAATTAAGGTAAATGCCCCCGTGGACTGTTCAAAAGCTTATGGAAAAGTCATCTTTCTTGAAACTTTCCCTTCTAATATTACTCCCTCCATCCCAGACGAATGTGTACATTTTTTGGTCAACTTTCTCAAGTCATGTTTGACCACAAATGCTAATATTATTGGCAAAGTCTTGGGAAAGACGGTCTTTCCATAGGCTTATGGAAAGATGGAGTTTGATTAGAATAATAGAAGATAAAAGGTCTTAGTTGCAATATTAAAGTTTTAGTATGAAACATGTAGTAGTTATAAAATTTATAACCCGGTTCATGCAACCCAAAAATTTTATCTTAATTTCTTCTAATTTACACTTTAAACCTTGGTCTTTCCATAACTTATGGAAAGACCATCTTTCAAGAGACAGACTCAATATTATTAGTGTATTAATACTTGATATTTAAAAACTAAATGATGAAGAGAATCTAACAATATCTCACATGATGATATTGGTGCATGTATACTAACTCAAATATATGGTCAAATGACATAAGGAAGTTGACCAAAAAGTGTGCAGATTTAGTTGGGATTCTAAAATAATTTTCAAGTGTAATGATTTAGTACAAGTTTGGTGAATCTGAATGGTAATGTGCAAATATAACCATATATGTTTAGAGAAAGTGCAGATATAATCATGACTTATTTTTTAGTGCAAATATAACTCTAATTATTATACATATGTGAAAATATACCCTAAAGTCATTATTCGAGCATTGACTGGTCATTTCCGACTAGTGACCAACAGGAAATGACCAAAATGTCCTTTCAACCTAATACAAAAATTTTGAAGGACAAAATTACCCTTAACCCCACCATTGTTCTACCATTCTGCCACCACCACCTGCCTTGCCAAACACCACCATCCGGAGTCATCTTCTCCTTGATCTTCTCCTTCAGCCCCTTCTTCCTCCTCCCTCCCTGCCCATCGTCCTCCGACTGCAGACAAAAAACTCACAGTTTATCGGATTCTGAACTAGAATAGTTACAGAGCCAAATTCACAAACACCATACTCAAACAACCACCCAAAATTCACAAACACCATTCTCAAATAACAACACAAGCAATTCAAAAACCCAGATTCTTAATTGTGGGTTGTTGCTGGGAACAAATGCAAATTACCTGCAATGAATACAAAAATATTTTTCCAAATAATAACAACGAACTTGAACGAACCAGCACAATTCTTCACACATCTTAATTGAGTGATCCGCGAACCTAAAAATAAGCACAAGCCATGAAATAAGTCAGGATAATATGACACATAATCTACATCAAAGCACGATCGGAGAAGCCGAGGCAAAGGATGAGCTGCCAGGGGCGGCACCGCTACGCCGTGCGCGGGAGGAAAGCAAGGGAGTGGAGGATCAGCGACGACGCACCACCTCCGACCAGTAAGCGCGTGAATCCGGGATGATCGGAACTGATGACGAGCAAAGCAAAATGAGCGGTGGAAAAAATGAATGAAGAATGGGCAAATCTGGAGGTTATATTTGACGTTGTGATGGGTTGTGCAAGATTAATTAGAAGATACTAGTTGGGAACACAACATCGTAATTTATACCCAAATGTAAGGTCGTGATTAACTTTGACGTCGGAAATGGGCTTAAAGAAGATCCGGAGAAGAAAGAACGGCACGGAGGATCCAGAGAAGAAAGAAAAGGATAAAAGAAAGAGAAGGAGAAAAGAAGGAAGGAAAACAAGGTTTAGGGGCAATATTGTCAATTCATAATTGGTGATTTTTGCTATTTTAAAAACTAAAATTATCAAGGGTAAATTGGTCTTTTCAGTGTATTCCGGCCTACAACTGTCGAAAAAAAGTTATATTTTCACATAAGCTAAATATCTAGTGTTATATTTACACTTTCAATTATCGCAGGGTTATATCTACACTTTCGTCCATTATATAAGGTTATATATGCACTTTGCTCTATCATGAAATAGGTTTTCACATTTTCAATCAAAACTAATCGTTTTGCGGCAGAGTTGTCCTTTATCGTCTTGCTTGTTCATAATTATTCATTATGTGTCAACATGTAATTTCTAATCAGTTAGAACTATCTATCTAGCTTGTGACATTATGTCCTTGATTTACGAGGAGATACAGAGTTATGCGGATGTAGAACGTCATTTAGGGTTTATTATTGTCAATAGTGGCGGAACCAATGGTACGCGAGGTAGGGCTCTAGCCCTACCTAGATCGCCGACTGGAGGTAGCAGGAATCGAACTGGCCGTACAGCGTGTCTTCCGCCGGAGTACGCGCGTATTCCGGCAACTGGTACGCTGAGCTCGAAGAAGAAGGCCGCTTCGCGGCCTTCTCTTTTTTTACTACTGAAGTAGTAAAACGACGTCGTTTCACTTGTAAAAAGAAAAAAAACGAAATATGTATTAGATTGGGCCAAAATTGAATCCCAATCCAATGGGAATTCATTTCTTCCCTAAACTAATTCCAGCCGAGCACAGCAGCCGAGAGCAGAGCATCTCCCGCCACCGCCAGGTCCGCCACCGCCAGGTCTCCGCCGCCTCCTGCCGCCGGAAGCTGCCAGCGTCCCACCACCTCCTGACGCCGCCTCTCCACTAAACCACTGGTTCTCTACTTCTCTTTATGCTAAGGTAATTTAATTTTAGGGTTTATTCTCTTTTTTATTTTTTGTTTCAAAACTTAAGTTTATGTGAACATGATTTTTAGATTGGATGTCGAATTGAAGTTATATGGTTGTATGATTGTTGAAATTCAGTTGAATTGCATATGTATGAATAATAAATTATAATTGTTTGATTTATTTTGTATGTGAAAATGAAATTGTCATAATCGATTTATGGAATTATCAATTACGGATATTTGTTAAATTGAATTTAGATGAATATGATTTTATAATTTTTTTTGTTGAATTGCATATATATGAATAATAAATTATAATTATTTGATTTATTTTGTATGTGAAAATGAAATTGTCATAATCGATTTATGGAATTATCAATTAGGGATATTTGTTAAATTGAATTTATTAATTTACATATTTTCCCTATTTGATATTTAATAGGTTATGGATAAATTTTTAATTCGAAGTAGCGGATCTCCATCTTTAAAGAGATCGAATGAATCTAATGAACAAAGGCACAATGAAGAGGGTAGTAGTACAAAACAATCTCGTGTAGAATTCAATCAGAATGATGTTATAAGTGATCCCGGGCTACGTAAACCTATTGAAGAGATTGATGTTTCGATTAGAGATGAAGTGCTAAGAGAATATATATTAAGATGTCCTTGCCAACCTAAAAATCATACTTTTTCCAAGACAGTGTTCAATGATGAATTTAGAAGTTTTCAAAAGGGTTGGTTTGATGAATTTAATTGGTTGGAGTATAGTGTTTCAAAGGATGCGGCCTTTTGTTTTCCTTGCTATCTTTTTAAGAATTCAACAAAGGGGATGGCATATACTGTGGATAGGGTGATGAATTGGAAGAATGCTCTTAAAGTATTTAGGAAACATGCTAGGAATGTGGATGGAATTCATCATGGTGCAACAATCAAATTGAGAAATTTTAGCCTTCAAAAGCAAAGTATCTCACATTGTTTGGATGGTCATTTTACTGAAGCAAAAAAGGCATGTCGCACACGTTTGAATGCGGTATTGGATGTGACAAGATACTTGTTAAATCAAGGTTTGGCTTTTCGTGGTCATGATGAAGGTTGGAATTCCATCAACAAGGGTAATTATCTTGAATTGGTTGACTGGTATTGCAAGCGAAGCGAAAATGTTGCTAAGGTAATGAATGAAAATGCTCCCGGAAATTGCAAGTTGACATCCCCCAGAGTTCAGAAACAGCTCTCAAGTGCTTGTGCTGGCGAGGTAACTGATGCTATTGTTAATGACATTGGAGATAGTGTATTTTCTCTTCTTGTTGATGAGGCTAGATATGCATCAATAAAAGAGAAAATGGGGGTTGTTTTGAGATATGTCAACAAACAAGGATGTATTCTTGAGCATTTTCTTGCTCTTGTGCATGTTTCCAATACTAAATCTATTACTTTGATGGAGGCTCTTAAGCAACTGTTTGAAGATAAGAAATTGTCCTTGTCAAAGTTGAGAGGTCAAGGATATGATAGGGCTTCAAATATGCGAGGGAATTTTAATGGATTGCAAGCTTTGATATTGAAAGAAAACTCTTCTGCAAGGTATATTCATTGCTTCTCTCACCAACTTCAATTGGTTGTTGTTTCTGTTGCATGTAGTACTCTATCTGTGGGTGAATTTTTTGGGTATCTTGTTAAAACTGTGAATCTAGTTGGAGGTTCATGTGTTAGAAAAGATATGCTTGTGCAATTAGTACATGCTAGACTTTTGATTGCATTGGAGAGTGGGGAGAATGTTAGTGGAAGGGGCAAAAATCAGGAAATGAGTTTGAGACGGCCTGGTGATACACGCTGGGGATCACATTACAGTACTATTCTTCGTATTGAGGCTATGTGGTCTTCTATTATTCAAGTGCTTCTTAATATCTGTGAGCATAGCAATTTAGATGAAAATGCCTCTACAGCAAAGGGTTTTATTGATAGAATGGAGAGCTATGAATTTGTATTTTGTATGTTTTTTATGAAGCATTTGTTGGGAGCTACAAGTCAATTGTCCCTTGCCTTGCAACAAAGAGATCAAAATATTTCGATGGTTGTGCGAGTGATGAATAGAATGAAGGCTGAATTGCAAGAATTCACAGATTGTGGTTTTGATAAATTATTGGATGGAGTCAACACATTTTGTGTGAAGCATGAGATCACATTAGACGTGATGGAAGTACAATGGAAAATTCGTCACCGTTCTAGACAACGTGGAGAAATGTTGACCAATCATGATTTCTACCGTGTTGATATTTTTCTCCAGGTACTACTTTAATATTTACATAGTTTAATTTATTTTGTTTATAATATTTTATATGTATTTTTTTATCTTATTGTTATATTTTTTATTGTTTCAATACTAGACTGTTGACAGGATGATTCTTGAAATGAATCATCGATTTTGCGAAGCAAGCTCGGAATTACTCACCTGTATTGCATGCCTTGATTCGAGAGAAAGATTTTCCATGTTTGATGTTGGTAAGTTGCTTCGCCTTGCTGAACTCTATCCGGATGACTTCTCCCTGGTTGATCGTTTAGAACTTGAGCAACAACTTGATTTCTTCATTCATGATCTGAGAGATGATGATGCTTATTCAGTCATCAATGATCTTGGAAGTCTTGCTCAACATATTGTTCGATCACATAGCAGTGTACTATATCCATTGGTATATCGTCTTATTGAGTTAGCATTAGTTCTACCAGTTGCAACTGCTTCAGTTGAGCGGGTTTTTTCTGCCATGAAGAATATCAAGACCGATATTCGTAATAGAATGGGAGATGAATGGTTGAATGATGTTATGACGGTGTATATTGAAAAGGATATTTTTGTTAAGATTGAGAATGAACCGATTATGCAATATTATCAAGTCATGGAATCTCGTAGATATTTGTTGCCCCCACTTGGTCCTAGTCATACTTCTAATAATTCGAGCATTAGAAAGTAGTTATTTTAGTAGTTTAGTGAACTTGTAAAAATATTATTGTATGGTAAATTTTAAATTTAATTAATATTTATCAGCCACCCCTAGAAATTTTTTCTGGTTCCGCCACTGATTGTCAACGCTATAGGTCTTTGTTATGAGTTTCTTGCTTTTATTGGCGATCAACTCGGCTCGCCCTCAGCCGCTCCGCCGCACCGATACCACAGTCATAATTGGAGAGGTAAATCACAGCACTTCTGGGTCAAGCACATGTCCCTCGAATATGTTCGGTGCGCACAAGGAGTCCCTCCACTGAAGAAACTCCCACACTGCCGCTGCCGAGATTCGAACCCATGTTCCCAAGGGAATTAGGCCATGCACCCAACCACTTGGGCGATCGTGTGGGTGCGTTTCTTGCTTTTATTGGCTCAATACATATGATTGTAAAAAATTCTCTTGCTTTCCAACTGATATCTTCTTGACTGCCATGTTTTCTTAAAATTTATAATTGAGCTCTAAGACTATGTTTATCCATGATCCAATCCAACTAAAATTTTTAATTAAATATCATATCTCTCTTATTCATCTACACAACCTCTCATTCAACCAATTTTTTTCCCTTTAAAGGTTTATTATGATCCAACAAAACCAAAAACTTCAACTCTTTATATTTTATTTTAATACCAAATATAAATAGAATATTTAGAGTGGGTCTCCTAATATGCGGCATGTCCATAAGGTTATGACAATTAATAAAAGACTAAATTATTTTTTTGGTCCCCTACAAAGTATCTTTTACTATCTTTTGGTCCCCATTTGCAAAACAACCCTTAGACGGTACCCAACAAATTCAAAATGATATGTTTTGGTCCCCGGAGGTGGTTTTCCGATAAGACTAAATGGTTTTCTGGTATAGTTAGGGGTATAATGGTAATTTTATTAATTAAAAAATATTTTCAATTAAAAAAATAAATTTTAAAATATTCAGGTTTTTGACTTCATCCTGAGCCCTCGAGTCCTCGAACATCTCCCCTCGAGTCCTCGATCCCTTGAGCCCTTGAACCTCATGCCTCGAGTCCTCGAGCCCTCGAACTCTTGCCTCAATGCCTCGATCCCTTGAACCTTCTACCTCGAGCCCTCGAACATCCTGCCTCCTAACAAATTTTTTATTTTTATTTTTTTAAACTCATAGGTATAATGGTCGTTTTGCATATTTTGACCAATTTTACAGTTGACTTTCCCTGAAACCACCTCTGGGGACCAAAATATATCATTTTGAATTTGTTGGGTACCGTCTAAGGGTTGTTTTGCAATTGAGGACCAAAAGATGGTAAAAGATACTTTGTAGGGGACCAAAAAAATAATTTAGTCTTAATAAAAATTGCAAAATTTCATGGGCTGGGCCATTGAATTACAGTCCAGGTTATAAAAATTAAGCCCAGCCCTTCCCTTCTTCTTCCTCTTCAAAGTACACCGTCTTCTTCTTCAAACCTTTCTTTTTTTGTTCTTCTTCTTCTTTGTTCTGGAAACCAATTCATCATTCCTTATTCTTCTTTGATCGATCTGCAAACATTCCCCCTTCTTCGATCGATAAATTCCTCAAACATTCATTCTTCTTCAATCAGCAAAATTCCTAGCAACCAAATCTTTTTCCGATAAACTCTTCAAATGACCGGTTAGTGTCCGGCACAATTTGCTATCAACTCTTCGCCCTGCAACAAGATCTGCAGCAACGGATTTCAATTTCAAACGAATGGAATTCAGTTTCAAGAGGATGAAATTTTGCCTAATAGTGTCCAAGATATGAATTTTTCACATGTGATTAAGTTCATGTTGTTTAATTTCCTTCGATTTAAATTATTCTTATTGAAACTTTTGAATGTATTATGCCGTTGTGAACATATTGAAAACATGTGGCAAGTATTCAAAAAATAAACTAAACGCTGTTGAAAATTTTCGTATATACTATACATCTGTTACCTTACAACAAGTATCGTTTGTCTTAAAACATACACCTGATAAAAAAAACTATGAACATGAATCATGAAACTTTTTCATGAGATCATGTTTAAGTTAAGATAAAATTTGACAATTCAAAATTGTCATATTAACTTTGCATTGATTACTTTACAACGTGTACTGTTTAAACAAAAACACACACTTGATTAAAAAAATGTCAATTTCTTTATGAATGGAAAAACTTTGTCAAGAGGTAGTACTGCATAAGCTACCTTACAAATCGTTTCTGTTTTGTTAAAACATGCATATGTTAGCCTACAACTGGTATTCTCTTATAGTATACATAATGGAGGCTACATGATTTTAGTGGTTTTTCAAATGTTCATATGTATTGGATTCAATACCTTACAATATATACTGATTACATTAAAAGATATTTTTGTTTTAAAAAAAACATGAGCATATTTCCATGATTTAAATCAAAGAGAGGTCATAGAAAAGTCTTGCCGGCATGAAAGTAACACGTGTAAAGCATTGCATACTTTGTATAAAAAAAACATGCAAATTTGATCAATTTCAATCATAGGGGAGACTTTCAACATCTAAACAAATTGGAAAACAAAGTGCTCTTGACAAAAATCTTCCATTAGAGAACTTACAATTACAACATTATTCTTATCTAAATTAACTAACAGTCTCTAATACAATGAATTAATTATTAATCTTTAAAAATGGATCATCTTCGAATCTTCAAGTCCAGTGCCATCTTCATCTGAATCCTCCTCGTGTCAAAACGTCTTGTAAAGTCCAATGTTCAATAATGTATGATTCCTTAAAAGTTATAACTACTTCAAGTTTAGGTCAAACTCCTGCAAAAAGTCATACACATTGGATATTAAAAAGTTGCAGCATATAAGCAAGCATGTACAATTAATAATTCAAAACAAACAATAATCAATAATGGGAAAAAAAGTCAAACACAATAAAACTAACAAGTACCTACAAGTATACTAACAGATGCAAAATATAAGTAAACAAATATATTTCTTAATTCAAAACGAACAACCAACAACAAATTTATATAAAACAAATCATACACAACACAACTAGTACATACAGGATACTAACAGAAGCAACGTATAAGTAAACATGTGTTGTTCCTAATTCAAAATGGACAATCAACAACAAATGAAAATAAAAGGGTATACGCAGCACAACTAACAAGTACACATTGAACACTAACATATTCAACATATAAGTAAATAGATGTACATCGTAATTCAAAACATACAATCAGCAAACGAATGAAAAACAAGTCATTCACGGTACAACTAAGAGGTACACACTGAAGAATAACAACTGCAACATATAAGTAAAATACCTCGTAACTGAAAATGAAAAATTAGAGAAAAAAAGTCATTCAAATAACAACTAATAGGTGCATTGGATAATAACAACTGCAACATATATGTAAACAAATGCAGTTTGTAATTTAAAACGAACAATCAATAAGTTTGTTATAACAACGAGAGGACAAGTCAAAATCAGATTACAGAAAAGCACACAAATCAACTCAAAACATAGAAAAACAATGTCTAACACTCAACAAAACAAAGAATATACCAAATCTGAACAACAGAACAAAAATTGAACAATAATACAATCAGAAACAAATCCTAAACATACAACATACCTCATCCGGCGAATGATGCAACAATCAATAACTGACCAGCAACGACGTCGAAGAATCTGAGAAACAAATAGGCAGAGAATCGTGGACAAGAGGCGAGGCAACGCAAAGAATGGGCAGAAAAATGCAGAGAAGTGGTGGAGAAATGATCAGCGATGGAGAAACGAAGAAGAGGTGGAGAAGAGACAAAGAACAGTGCAAAGAGAAGAGAGAAAAAAGGAACAACCAAGAGATATCACAAGAGAAAAATTGTTGGAGAGAGAAAGAGGAGAAACTGTTGAAAAAAAGGGAATTAGGTCCTTAAATTTTTATTAATAAAAAAAATCCCTCATTTTACAAAATAGTCTCTGGCATGCTTATAAGCTTATGAACAAGTCGTCTTTCCTCATACTTATCCGATTTTAAATTATTAACACAAAGTCTTACTTTAGGCGGAATAAACTTTAGGCCGGGATTTATTGTGCAATTCTTGTAAATTCATTTTGGGATGGAGTTTTTTAAATTATGCAAATAAATTTAGGGATCTATTGTGCAAATATAAAAAAACTAAATAAGTATCAGAATTTTCCGGAATTTTCATTTATTTTACGTCGTCTTCCTCCTCTGTTCACCGCTCCGCCGGCGGCGATAACCTTCCGCAGTGATTCAACAGCAATTATGGTGATTCTTCATGGCGATTTAACAGCGGTTCGTCCTGATGATACTCCTCTGGTGATTGTTCTGTGGCGGCGCATCCGGAGATTCTTCTCCGGCAATTCAACAGCGGCGGCTCTGCTTTTTCAATCTGCGCTACGACCAGAGGCGACGGGCGGATCTTCAACCGGAGTCGATGGGCAGAGCTTTGACAGGAGGAAACTGGCGGAGCTTCGACCGGAGGTGATGGGCAGAGTCGACGCCGCGACGGCGGAGGCGCCTGACAGAGGAAGCAGAGTCGCTGGAGAATGAGGCAACGGACTCGCGTGAGATTCTTACGCATGGGAGGCCATTGCCTCTCAAATATAAGATTTATAAGGTCAAATTACGATTAACTATTAAAAAGTATTTAGTAGTACGACGGGATCGGTCACGAGGAAAATTTAAGTTTTATCAAGTGTAAAATGTAGTTAAAAAGCACATGAAGGAGTCACTCTATGTGTGCAGTAATTAAGTTTGGGGGTTTTGAGTTGGAAAAAAACTCCGGCTACTTTAACAACTAAATTAACTAACAATTAGGGCAAACAATACAATTACGATTACACTAGAACGAAAGATGTAATTAATATAATAACGAGTCTTGAGCGCAATTGGTTTACATTTCTGGTCATTCTTTGATCATAGATTAAATATCCTATTTTTATGCACTAACCCCATAATGTGGAAAATTTATCAACATCTTTCGAGTGTTGATATTTCTCACATCTCATTAGTTATAGTTAGTGAGCGATCGACGCCACACAATAACCCTTACTCTCGAGTCACCCTAGATGATCAGTGTCATAGACTTCCCCAAGGATAACAATGCACACAAAGGCCCAACATGACTATCACAATGTCCTATAAGCGAGAAACACATAAATAGCACAAGTATATTACTAATAATGACTACGAGGATCGGCGTTCATGCTAATCGTTATTAGTGAGCTACATTGATAAGTAGGCAAACCCATCTAAATTCAACCTAAGTATAATCAACACCATCAATCAACAATCATAATTAGTTGTCACTCCTAAATATAATCTAACATTGATCAACAACAATCATGTTGACTAAAAGTCAAAATCTTCCGGGTTTGACCAAAAATCTAGCACATAATCAATTCACAATCTTCAACTAGTTGATCACTCTAGTCTAAATCATGCATTAATCACACAAGAAAGCACCAAATATACTTGATAATCAAAGCATAAAATGGGATAAATAGAATCTCACAATTCATACTAGAAATGCTTACCAATTGCTTCAAATAGTATATTTAGCCTAGATCATGAAAACCCATAACAAAATAGCAAGAATCTATGGAAGAAATGAAAAAACTAAGAAAGATGAGTGAAAACTAGGGTTTAAGTGTCTAGGTTCGGCCTTGGGTGAATGAGGATGAAGGAGATAAGGTTTGGAGTATTTATACTACAAAATGTGGTCAAAAGGATCAACACCCATTGCAGGCGCAAGGGCGCTCAATAACACGAGGCCCTGATGAGAGGTGGAGGCACAAGAACGCACGGGCGTGCGACGACACGAGGCGATGCTGGGAGGAGAGCGCGCAGGCGCGTGGTCCTTTGCGCTGGATGCGCGATCGCGAACTGGAAGCTAGTTCCACGGCTTGCCCCATGAGTGCTGTCACGGTTAACTGCGCAGGGAGCGCGTTCAAATCTTTGTGCGCAGCCGCGCTCTGCCTCGTGCTGGCCGCACAATCCGTTCCAGCGAGGCTGCTCCACGACCTATTTTCCACTGCACGGGCGCGCACTAAGATGCGTTGGCCGCGCGGTTGCTCTCCTTCACCAGATCGGTCGGCCTGCCGGTCTTCGCATCAGTTGACTGGCCTTCGTTCTTCATAATCCGGACTTTCTTCTACCACGTTAGGGCCGTGGCCTTCAATCCTTTACCATTCTAGCGAATGACTTTCACTAATTCAATCCGAAGTGCTTACGAGTCATCTATAAGTTAAGCTTACAAAAAAGGAATCGAGACGGTCGTACGGACCAAAAATCCATTAGAATATAATTAGGTTAGAAAATGAAGGATTTAGATATGAAAACTAAAAACGGTCATCTAAACCCCTTATTATGTAAACCTATATAAATCTAGCAATCTTCCAACAAAAAGCTACAAAATAGATGTTAGATGCCTTGAAAAATACATGCATTTGACGTCCTATCAAACCTCCCCGCACTTAAACATTTACTCATCCTCGAGTACACAAGAACAAGCAAAGATCTGGGCATAAGCTAGCATGCAAAAGTTTCCCCAAAACATCTAATGTCATATTCCTAAACTACCCTAACCCCAAAGGCATAAGAATCTCTCACACTCTCACATTCCAAAGTTTAAGATAATCTAGACAACCTTCGTACAAATCAAAAGTGAGGTATATAATGCAAGTGTAAAACTAGTTTACTCTACCAAAGAAGCTACCAAATAGACAAATGAAGAGAAGCATAAAATATTTCAATTTCTCTCATTTTCTCTCATTTTGCCTAGGAGCCCTCTCGGGTTTTCATCCTAGCTTCACACATTTTTTCCCAAGGCTCACCCTCACCTTTTTTTCACACCCTTTGGCCTCTCATTTTTGCATAGGTTGCCCTTTTGGGTTTTCAACCTATCCCCCCCCCCCCAAATTTTGCCTAAGTTGCCCTCTCGAGTCTTTAACTTAGTGGGGTATTTTCCATTTTTTTCATTATAAATGCTCTCAAAAGAGCTACTTGCTACAACAAAACTAACTACTAATCACAATTATAATCTTATTCCCCTCCCCGAACTTAAATGTTGCATTATCCTCAATGCAAATAAACATTCTAGAGCATATGCCAAGGATGGAAAATGAGAGAATATTCACGATGAGTAACAAACACCAAAATACGCTTAGTAGCACAACTGTAAGATCTAATGGGAAAACTACCACAACCACAATATACTCTCCCACAACCTCCATCATAAAGGTCCAATTACAACCACTGCCATGCATAACAAATCGAATAGAGCATTGAAATCGCAATGGAAGATAGAGATACCTCTTTGGTTTCGAATTGTGTGTTTCATGCAGGTCGCGGGTAAATAAGTTCGGGGTGTATTTAGTGGTGATAGGGGGAAATTTTGGTACTTTGGAGATGGGGGAGTGTGTGAGCATCACAGACCTTGCACTTTTATACGGTTCGTGAGTTGAACTTCTCCGAGCCCTTGTTGCTTGCCCATTTTTCTCGCTCATTTTTCTCCAAAACCAAATGCTCCCTGCAAAACAATCATGCAAACCAAGCGTAATAGTGTTCCAAAAAAATATAATAAAAGGCAAAAAATTAATCATGAATTCCAATTAAAACAACAAATCTCCACAATTCTTAACAAAAGGAGATCACAATTACATCGACGCAATGTCACAAATGACTATCTGGATGATCAAAATCAAGTTTATTTAATGTTGTCGGCACGGCATACTTCTCTTTCTTTTCAAGCTTCATGCAAAATACTCCTCGAGTCTCCGGAATCACCATCTGTGATTCCACTCATTTTGTCTCCACATGTATTGGTCTCCAACATTGTCTCGCCTAAAACTTCACCTTCGGAGCCAAAAGGAGTTGTGTGACTTGTCCCTTTTCAGGTGGTTTTGGGAACTCCTTGGAGTGAAGGATGTTTAGATGATGTTTCTTCAACCCCTTCTTCACTTCTCTGCAAGTTAGTACTAGAGACATTCGCATATGCAACATTGACCTTGTTCAAAGTAAAAGAAACTTGCTTAGGCACCTTACTCATTCCATTATCAACTTCAACTAAGTCAATAATGTGGCAATATTCAAGTTCATTGTGAGGCTCATGCAAACTTTCAAGTGTAGTGACACCATGGCAAGATATTTTATCCTTGAGAAGCTCTTTATCCTTGTAGATCTCATAACCTACTTTTTCTCCGTCAAACTCTAAGGTCAATGAACCATTATGCACGTAGATCTTAGTTCTCACCATTTTCAAAAATGGACCCCCTAACAAGATAGGGGAACACTCTTATCATTCGACATATCTAGAACACAAAAATCAGCGGGTAAAACTAGTGTATCCACTTTAAGCAACACATCTCGCACTAGTCCTTTCGGAAAGCTTGGGAATGGTCGGCTAGTTGTATGATCACCCTAGTTCCATGCAAAGTCCCTAAGTTAAAGAGTCTTGTATAGGGAGTAGGGAATTACATTAATAGAGGCTCCTAGGTCTATCATTGCCTTTAAAAAAAAAGTTCACCTATGACAAGGGATAGTGAACATACCGGGATCTTTGCATTTAGGAGGTAATTTCTTTTGAAAGAGAGCCGTCACTTGTCCACCGATTTTAATTTTTTCAACATTCCTCAATGCTTTAGTTCTCTTAGGGCTGAATAACTCTTTAAGGAATTTAGCAAACCTAGGCACTTCGTTGATAACATTAAAAAGGGAAATGTTTACCTCAAATTTGCGAAAGACTTCAAAAAGGGCTTTGTTCTCATCCTTGCGATTCTTGTCCAGCAAAGCCGCAGGAAAATGTGGTGGTGGAAGGATTTTTTTTCACTTTTCCTCTTCTTTGGTGGTTGAGTGCTCACCTTCTCTACCTCTTGGCCTTTCACCACAAGCTTATCTTCAACTTCCTCTCCATCCTTAACAATTAGGTCGGGCTCCTTGGTTTCTTTCTTACTCCTCAAGGTGATTGAGCTCACATATTGCCTTGGGTTCAATTCTGGTTGTAAGAGAAGTTTCCCCGAATCCCTAGCTTCCAATTGGGCCATGAAGGATGCAATTTGGCTAACTTGAGTTTCCAAGTTCTTGAATCTAGTCGATGTGTGGTCCTCCAAATTTGTGACCATGGTGGTTATGGCATACATAAGCTCCTCGTGCTCTGACCTTGATCTCCCCTCTCAGGGGTTGGATGAGCCATCATCCCTTGGGTAGGGTTGTTGTGGTACCTAGTTGTACCCTTAATTTCCATGGTATTGAGGTTGTCCTCCTTGACGGTTCGGCTGATACACACCTTGGTTACCTTGAAAACCACCTTGGTATCCTCGATTTTCCTTGGAAACCTTGGCCCTGGCCACCTTGGTAGTCCATTTCCTTTACTTCTTCAGACCCTTTATCTTGGAGTTGAGGGCATACATTAGTGTGGTAATCTAGTGAACAAACCCCACAAACTTTGGCTTGATGCATCCTCCCCTTCATTAGCTCCTTCATCATGGAAGCTAAAGCTTGAACTTACTCCTCAAGTTTGGGGTTTTCCGGATGTGGAGCTTCTTGCACCCTTGCTCCTTCTATCATGCCAAATTGTCTTGTTCCATTAGCCTTTTCTTCAAACAATGCCATGGTGTCTTTCAAGCTCTTGTTGGCAATTGACTCATTACAAGTGGCATGGACAAATCATTGAAGAAATAGTACACAAGATCTCTTTCCTTGTATGGGTGGTAGGGGTAACTAGCTAACAGCCTTTTGAACCACTCCCAATATTCGTATAACAATTCACCTAAATATTTAGAGATGTTGCTTAACTCTTTCTTTAGCCCCACCGGCTTGGTTACCGGAAAGAACTTATCCAAAAAAATTCCATTCATCTTCTTCCATGATGCTATACTTCCCGAGGAAAGGTAGTATAACCAATCTTTGGTTGCATCCTTCAAGGAGAAAAGGAATGCCCTTAGATTGAAATTGTCCTCCAAAATTCTGGATGGCTTCATGGTCACATAGTAGAACTTGGGAAAATGCTTGTTTGCATTCTCCCTGCTCATCCCATAGAAAGTTGGTAGATAATGAATCATTCCAGCCTTAAACTCACAAGTGACATTTTCCGGAAGAGGAGGGTATGTGATGCTAATGGGGTTGGCTTTCTAGGTTGGGAGTCATGAGCTACCTTAATGTTCTAGTATCATCCTCCATAGTTGGTGTAACTACTTCGGGCGATGGATGAGTGGCTTGGTTAGCAAAATGGGTCACTCCCCTTGCTCTCCAGAGTGTTCCTAAAAGATCGGGGTCGTAGTGCAAGGGTTCTTGTCTATTGGTATGAGTATCGACCATAAACCAAGAACCAAAGCAATACAACCTTATCCCAAGTAACAATCTCAAAGCAAGCAAAATGCTAACAACAAATAACTAAAAACAAAAATACACAAAACTACACTAACACTTTAATAAAATACGCCTTTTCCCCGGTAGCGGAACCAAAATTTGGGAAGCCGTCATCGTGCCTCTCAAAGATAATATTTATAAGCCTAAATTACGGCTAACTACTAAATAGTAGCTAGTGATAAGACGGGGATATCCACGAGGAAAGGGGGGTTTTATCAAGTGTAAAATGTAGCTAAAAAGCACACGGAGGAGTCACTCTATGTGTGTGGTAACTAAATTGGGGATTTTTGAGTTGGAAAAACACTACGACTACTTTAACAACCAAATTAACCAATAATTAGGGCAAACAATACAACAACGATTGCACTAGCACGAAAGATGTAATTTTACATTTCTAGTCATCATTTGATCATAGATTAATTATCCTATTTTTATGCATTAACCACATAATGTGGAGAACTTATTAACACCTTTCGATTGTTGATATTTCTCACCTTTCCTCGGTTATAGTTAGAGTGAGCGATTGGCGCCACACAATAACCCTTACCCTCAAGTCACCTTAGACGATTGGCATCATAGACTTCCCCAGGGATAAAAATACACACAGAGACCCAACATGACTACCACAATGTCCTACAAGCAAGAAACACCTAAATAGCACAGGTATATTTACTAATAACGACTAAAATGATCGACCTTCATGCTAATCGTTATTAGTGGGCTACATTGATAATTAGGCAAACCCATCTAAATTCAACCTAAGTCTAAGAAATTCCATCAATCAACAATCATAATTAGTTGTCACTCATAATTATGTTGTCACTCATATTTATGTTGTCACTCATAATTAGTTGTCACTCATAATTAGTCAACAATCATGTTGACTAAAAGTCAAAGTCTTCCGGGTTTGACCAAAAAACTAGCACATAATCAATCCACAATCTTCAAGTAGTTGATCACCCTAGTCTAAATCATGCATTAATCACACAAGAAAGCACCAAATATACTTGATAATCAAAACACAAAATAGGATAAATAGAATCTCACAAATTCATACTATAAATGTTTACCAATTGCTCCCAAGAGTATATTTATCCTAGATTATGAAAACCCATAACAAAATAACAAGAATCCATGGAAGAAATGAAAAAAACTAAGAAAAATGAGTGAAAACTAGGGTTTAAGTGTCTAGGTTCGGCCTTGGGTAAATGAGATAAAGTTTGGAGTGTTTATACTACAAAATGTGGTCAAAAGGGTCAAAGCCCGTTGCAGGCGTGCGACGACACGAGGCGAAGCTATGCGATGCTGGGACGAGAGCGCGGGTCCTTCTACCTGGACGCACGATCGCGAATTGGAAGTTGTTTCCACGGCTTGTCCCCTGCGTGCTGGCACGCGGTTAACTGCACAAGGAGCTTGGTCTTCTGGTCTTCGCACACTGCCTCGCACTGGCTGCACGATCCATTCCAGTGAGGTTGCTCCACAGCCACTTTTCCAGTGCATGGGCGCACGCTGGGATGTGTTGGTCACGCAATTGCTCTCTTTCATCCTGTCGGTTGGCCGGCGGGTCTTCGCATCGGTCGACTAGCCTTCATTCTTCAAAATTTGGACTTTCTTCTACCACATTTGGGTCGTGGCCTTCAATTTCTACCATTCTAGTGAATGGCCTTCACTAATTTAATCTGAAGTACTTACGAGCCATCTATAAGTTAAGCTTGCAAAAAAGGAATCTAGACGCTCGTAGGGACCAAAAATCCATTAGACTATAAATAGGTTACAAAATGAATGATTTAGATATGAAAACCAAAAATGGTCATCTAAACCCCTAATTATGTATACCTATCTAAATCTAGCAATCTTCCAACAAAAAGCTACAAAATAGATGTTAAATGCTTTGAAAAATACATGCATTTGATGTCATATCAGCGCCCAAGGAAGAAGGCGCGCATGACTTCACACACGTTTTTTGAGGTGATGACGGAGACCTGAGGCGGTGGAAAACTGAGGTTTCGCTTGGGAGGTGAGGTTTAATTTTGTGATTTACTTTTTAATCGATGTACTGAGGTTTAATTACTACTGGACTAAGTTTGATATCAGTAAATGTCCTTTAGTCTAGTGGTTGGAACTCATGAAGTTGAGGTTAGAGGTTAGGAGTTCGAGTCTCACTAAGAAACCTCTATTTTTGAATAATTTGTGTTCTTGATGTACATGCTGAGCTTTAATATTATTAGACTGAGTCTATGTTCAGTAAGAGTCTTTGGTGTAGTGGTTATTGCTCTAGGTTTTGAGGTTAGAAACCAGGGTTCAAATCCTGCCAGATTTTTATTTTTTTTTGAAGAATTTTTATTCTTGAGGTACTGTAACTTTTTGTTTATGTTTGTAGCTTTTTTTCTCTTATGTCGATGTTTTTCATTATTCGGGTGAGGTTTAATTGATTTGAGTTGAGATTCTGTAGATTTTTTTGGGTGATATGGATTGATATTTGTATTTTTTTATTTTCTCATGTTTATGTTTTTCATTTTCCGGCTGAGCTTTTGGTAATAGAAGTTGAATTTTGTAGTTTCTTTTTTCTTCTATTGATGTTTTTCATTTTCCGCATGATGTCAGATGTTAAGAGTTTATGTTTATAGTTTTTTATTTTAAAATATCGTTGATGTTTTATGATTTTCAGAGTGAATAATTTATACTCTTGAGGTACTGTAGCTTTTTTGTTGATATTTTTAGTTTGTTTCCCTCTCATGTGGATGTTTTTCATTTTCTAGATGAGTTTTAGGTAATAGAGGTTGATGTTTGTAATTTTTTTTATGATATGGTTGATTTTTGCAGTTTTTTTCCTTATGTTGACGTTTTTCATTTTTTGTTAGTGCTTCAAATGTAGGTTGTAGGTGCTTATTTACAACTTGTGTGTGTTATGAAAACATATTGGTGCTTAGAGTACAACTTGTAAGTGCTTCAATCGTTGCTTGTAAGTGCTTCAATCGTTGCTTGTAAGTGCTTCAATTGTTGCTTGTAAGTGCTTCAATCGTTGCTTGTAAGTGCTTCAATTGTTGCTTGTAAGTGCTTCAATCGTTGCTTGTTAGGAGTTGATGTTTGTAGCTTTTTTGATGATATGGTTGATTTTTTGTAGTGTTTTTCCTTATGTTGACATTTTTCATTTTTTGTTAGTGTTTCAAATGTAGGTTGAAGGTGCTTATTTTATAACTTGTGTGTGTTATGAAAACAAATTGGTGCTTAGAGTACAACTTGTAAGTGCTTCAATAGTTGTTTATAAGTGCTTCAATCGTTGTTTGTAAGTGCTTCAATCGTTGCTTGTTAGGAGTTAATGTTTGTAGTTTTTTTGATGATATGGTTGATTTTTTGTAGTGTTTTTTTTTAATGACAATTTTTCCTTCTTGACGTTTTTATGATTTCCAGTTGATTTTTTTGTTAGTAGTAGTCGATGCTTTTTTTTTCAATTTTTTGTTGATTTTTATTTGAATTTATATACTCCCTCCGTCCCACAATAAATTGCTTAATTGTTTTTTAACAGTCTTTAATAAGCATGTTTGACCGTAAATATTGTTAATTGGAAAGAATATTTTGGGGGATTTTCTCTCACTGTTATTACTGGGTAAAACAAGCCTATTTATAGGCAGAATACAATAACGTAAATACTAAAAATAGAACGAACGTGGATCACTATTCCACATCCCTAGAATATCTCCTAACAATTACAACGTAAGCAACCAACAAACTTATCCACTAAGTTTGACTACATCTACGTAAACAAAACAACGTAGAATTATTCCAACAATCCCTCTCTTAAACTGAACACTGCAGTGATCAGTTTACTGCAGTAATTTCATCACACCAATCATCTCTCTAAAATTCTGGAAAGACTGAATTTTGAGAGCCTTCGTAAAAATGTCAGCCAACTGGTCTCCACTTCTGCAGAACTTCAACTCAAGAATGCCTTCTTCATATTTCTCTCTCAAAAAATGGTACTTCACGTCTATATGCTTAAACCTTCCATACAGTTCAGCATTTTTGGACAACTTTATAGACGAAGTGTTATCACAAAGAATTATAGTGGCTCCTTCCTGCATGATCTTCATAAATTTTAAGACATTCCTCAACCAAATAGCCTGACATCCACAAGCAGTAGCTGCAACAAGCCCTGCCTTTGTAGAAGATAAAGTAACGTTTGGCTGCTTTCTAGATGACCAAGAAATTGCACATGTTCCAAACATAAAAACAAAACCAGGCGTACTTCTTCTTTCCACAACATCACCTGCATAATCACTGTCAGCAAAACCCAGTAAATTGGATTTTTCACCCTTTTTGTAAAATAAACCAAGCCCCCTGGTTCCTTGTAAGTAACGTAAAATTCTCTTGACTGCTGACATATGCATCTCCGTAGGATTTTCCATAAACCTACTAATCATACCAACCGCATGCATTATATCTGGACGTGTAGCTGTCAAATACATCAAACTTCCCACAATTTGTCTATACAGAGTGCTATCAACTTTCCTCCCTTCCAAATCCTTGTCAATTTTTGTGCCAAACTCCAAAGGTGTATGCACATAATTGCAATCCTTCATATTAAGCCTTTCCAAAATTTCTCCAACATATTTCTTTTGACACATAAAAATTCCAGCATCAGAATGCACAACTTCAATGCCAAGAAAATAGCTCATCAATCCAAGATCAGACATCTCAAATTCGTTCATCATGGATTTCTTAAAAACAGCAAACATCTTAGAGCAATTTCCCGTATAAATAAGATCATCAACATATAGACAAGCAATCTACATCTTTCCACCATCCACTTTAACATTTAACGAATACTCATAAGGACACTTCGTAAAACCATACTTTAAAAAGTAAGAGTTAATACGAGTATACCATGCTCGAGGTGCTTGTTTGAGTCCATAAAGTGCTTTCTTCAATCGGTAGACTTTATCCTCACTTCCTGACTTAACATAACCAGGTGGTTGATCAATGAAAACCTCCTCTTTGAGATATCCATACAAAAATGCCGATTTCACATCCAACTGAAATATAGGCCACGAGTTCTGAGCCGCCCAAGACACAACCAACCTAATGGTATCATGCCTGGCCACGGGTGAAAATACTTCAGTATAATCAATCCCGTACTCCTGCTTGTACCATTTCGCCACCAATCTCGCCTTATACTTATCGACCTCACCATTTTGCTTCAGTTTGGTTTTATAAACCCATTTTACACCAATGGATTTATGACCTGTAGGAAGATCACATAACTCCCACGTATCATTCTTCTCAATAGAACCTATCTCATCATCCATGGCTTTCTGCCATTTTATCTTTTCTGTTGCATTGTCAAAACTTGTAGGATCACAGTCAGCAAACAAAGCAAAATACGTAATTGTATCATCAACACCGGGTACCTCATAATCAATCATCCAATTCGGTCTCTTTCTTGTTCGGCGAAGATCATAGCCTTCTTCTCCATCTCTAACCACCACTTCTTCATCTCTATCCACCATAGGTGCCACCGTAGGTGAAATCTCATCAACTGGATTTGCGTTATTCTCCTCAACTTCATCATCAACAAGCAGTGGAACACGATCAGACTGCTGCTCGGCCATTATTTCTTGGTTAGGCTGCTGCCAATTCCAAGTATTTTCTTCATCAAAGACTACATCTCTGCTAACAACAATTTTTCCAGTGATAGGATTAAAAAGTTTATAAGCTTTGGAATTTTCACTTATCCCAAGAAATATACACTTTTCACCCTTGTCGTCCAACCTCTTACGCTTCTGATCAGGAATACACGCATATGCAATGCAGCCAAATATTCTAAAATGGCTCACTCCAGGCTTGTTACCGCCCCATGCCTCTTCCGGAGTTATACTTTTTACTGCAAACGTAGGACTGCGATTCAAAATATGCACACTCCAATTCACCGCCTCTGGCCAAAAGGCCTTTGGCATTTTTCCATTTGCCAACAAACAACGCACCATGTTCAGAATAGTTCTATTCTTCCTCTCAGATACACCATTTTGTTGTGGCGTATATGCAGTAGTGAGCTCCCTGCGAATGCCATGTTCCTCACAAAAATTTTCAAATTCCTTGGAACAATATTCACCTCCACGATTAGAACGGAGAGTTTTGATAGTGTTTTCAGATTCATTCTCCACCAACGCCTTAAATTTCTTAAAAGTAAGAAATGCCTCGGATTTTTCCTGCAAAAAATAAACCCACGTTTTCCTTGAAACATCATCTATAAAAGTAATTAAATACTTTCTTCCTCCATTCGAAACAGGATTCAAAGGGCCACATATATCCGAGTGCACCAGTTCAAGAATCTCCTTAGCTCTCCCAGCTTTGTTCTTAGGAAATTCTGAACGTGTTTGTTTGCCAACAACACATTCTTCACACACCTTGGAGGGTAGTGATACCTGGGGAAGTCCTGTCACCATATTCTTCTGGCCGAGTGTTTTCAATCCACCAAAATTCAGATGGCCATAGCGAAAATGCCATAGCCAAGCAGGATCTTTCAATTTCACCATCATACACGACTCAACTGTCTCGATCTTCATTGGAAACAACCTATTAGAGGTCATAGGAATTACAGCAATCGCACCTCTAGCAGAATCATAAATCTCACATGCACCTTTCTTCATAGAAATTTCATAACCATCCTCCTGTAACTGTCCAGCACTAAACAAATTACTCTTCAGGCTAGGAGAATACATAACCTTCGAAATTGTTTCCACAAAACCATTCTTGGTTTTAATTTTAATATCACCGATACCTATAACATCTACTGTTGTACCATCCCCAAGAGTAATAGTAGATCTATATGTTTCATCAAGGTAAGAAAAAAAAGATTTCATATCGGTCATGTGATTGCTACAACCGGAATCAACGTACCAAATTTGTGACTTAGATGCAGGCTCAAGGTTGTGCTCACCCTGAATAGCCATCAATAAAATTTCTGACTCCTCTTGTTCGATGAAATTAGAAACCACTTCTTTTCCCTTATCATCTGGAATCTTTGTATGACACTCAGAGCGATAGTGACCTCGTCTATGACATCGATAACATTTGATGCTAGACTTGTCGAACTGTCCACGACCTCTTCCTCTGCCTTGCTGGTCAGACACACTTCTTCCACCTTGTCTTCCACCTCTGCCTCTGCCTCGACCTCTACCTCTATAGTTAGAGAAAGAAATGGGGGTGACAGCCTTCAAAGCTTGTTCTTCAGTGGATGACTCTCGTGCCATTGTTTGCTCGTGAACCAACAAAGAACTTTGAAGTTCATCAATAGAGAGCTCATCGACGTCCTTCGATTCTTCAATGGAACAAACCACGTAATTGTATTTGGATGCCAGCGAACGCAGAATTTTCTCAACAATAACTACATCGGCTATTGTTTCTCCAAGGAATCGCATCTTGTTGGCTACCGCCATCGTACGTGCGAAATATTTTGTCACCAACTCATCATTCTTCATCTGCAACGTTTCAAACTCCTTTCTTAACACTTGAAGCTGTGCACGCTTCGTACGCGTTGAACCTTGATACTTCTTTTTCATCGAATCCCATATATCTTTGGAAGTTTCTTTGCAAAGAATAGTTTCCAAGATAGAGCGATCGATGGCTTGAAACAGGTAATTCTTCGCCTTCAAATCTTTCAACTTCAGACTTCCTAGTTCTGTAGTTGATAGTGTAATACGAGGGGTAGTAGACGAACCTTCACCATCCGTCGTACTAGGCTTTGGAATGCCTGAATCAATAACTCCCCAGTATTCTTTTGATCTCATAAAATTCTCCATCAACATGCTCCAATGATCATAGTGACCATCGAAGCGTGGAATTGCAGGCTGCATGAAATTTCCTTCAGCCATCTTTTACTACGGTAAAAGATTTACTCGAAAGCTACAGCTTTCTAACCTCGCTCTGATACCACTGTTAATTAGAAAGAATATTTTGGGGGATTTTCTCTCACTGTTATTACCGGGTAAAACAAGCCTATTTATAGGCAGAATACAATAACGTAAATACTAAAAATAGAACGAACGTGGATCACTATTCCACATCCCTAGAATATCTCCTAACAGTTACAACGTAAACAACCAACAAACTTATCCACTAAGTTTGACTACATCTACGTAAACAAAACAACGTAGAATTATTCCAACAAATATCTCTAGTTACCTATAATAGTGTCGCATAAAAAATGACTTTTAGAAAATAGATGTTAAGATGAATCTAACAAGATCTCACATGATATTTTTAGTATATACAGATTAATATATATTTAATGTCAAGGTTTTGTAAAGTTTGACCCCCCCAAAAAGCAATTAAGCAATTTATAGCGGGACGGAGGGAGTATATTTTTTGTTGTTTTATTTGATTTTTTATATATATTTTTTGCTGCAGTTTTTAGTTGATGTTTTATGAGGCTCTGCTTTTTTTTGCTTATGTTTCTGCAGTTTTTTGTTGCAGTTTTTAATTGATTTTTGCATTTTTAAACATTTTTAAAATTTTACTTTATTTTTTAAAATTTTCTTTTGCATATTGTAGGTGGCGGGAAAATGATGAAAAAAAATTTGATGAAAAAAACCCTAGAAAGTTATTAGCGATAGGTCCCTTTAAAATTATTAGAGATAGATCCATATAAAATTATTAGAGATAAGTCCCTGGAGCTAGAATATTGTTAGAATTGTAGAAAGACATCTGCCTAAAATTTAGGTTGCCTCATAGGAGACCATCCCATTATTAATTATTAATTAAATGTTATCCCAAGCACCATATAATAGAAATTGTTTAGATGGTACTGCCAACCAGGGATATTGAAGTCATTTTGACTAACCTAAACCCAAGTTGTCCAAAAATAACATACTAATATTATAATATGTTACTGATGTTAATTCTTTACTGTATATAACTCAATTATAACTTGTTAAAATATATAACTTCTTAAGATATAATTAAAACCATAAACCTCAAAAAAAAATTTATACATTGATAGAGTACTTTTGATAGAAATATTTATACATATTATTTATTTATTTATATATGAAAAAATCTTATTTTAGACCGACTAACAGTTAAATGAGGACATTTTATAATTAGTGAGACTAATCATTTGATATTTACTTTTAATGAGATACATATAATTATGAAGCATTTTATAATGAAATTCAACATATAAATAATTAATTTTTAAATAATTGGAATGAAATATTATAAAAATTATTAAATTTTATTGTATTCAATATTTAACGATTTTTAACCATCTCACATAGTTTTCCTTAGATGACTAAACTTTAAAATTTTAAATAAAGTTATTTTTTTCCAATTTAAATGTAAGACACAACATGTACATAAAACTTAATCCTAACCGTTTAATTAATAATATCGCGCAATACGCGATGATACTCCGCTAGTAATATTTGAATAATAATATTAGCAGAGAGGAATATGAATTGACATAGAAAAAAAATAAGAGTTAGAAGGTTATTCAAAGTTTGAATACACCAATGAATTTTGATAATATTGTGCATTTGAATTTTGTTGTGAATTAAAAAAAATCAGAAAAAGGAAATAAATTGAAATTATTTTGATTCGTGGAAGAAAATAGTATTCATGTTAATCCTATTGACAAAGGATTAACATAAATTACAAAAATGGAGAGAGTTTTTTTTATAGTAGGGAGAAGAGAAATATTGAGTTGTGCATTGAACTATGACAATATTTGTCCCTATTTATAGAGAATGAAAAATGTAGTTTAATCTTGGGAAAGACCTTCTTTCCATAAGCTTATGGAAAGACGTAGTTTAATTAGAATAATAAAGGTTAAAGGTCTTAGTTGCAATATTAAAAATTTATTATGCAACGTGTAGTAGTTATAAAGTTTATAACTTGATTCATGCAACCCGAAAATTTTATCGTAATTTCTTCTAATTTGCACTTTAAACCTTGATCTTTCCATGACTAATAGAAAGACCGTCTTTCAAGAGACAGACTCTAATTGTTTTTTGAAAGTTAAAATTTCATAAATTTGACCGTAAATATGAATTAGTCTATATATAATAAAAATATCATGTGAGATATTGTTAGATTCGTCTTAACATTTATTTTCTAAATATCAATTTTTTATACAACATCAGATAATTAGTGATATTTACAATCAAATATACTCATTAAAAATCATAAAAAAGTACTCCCTCCATTTTTTTTTCATTGGCACCTCTCTTTTGGTGTTAGAATTGAGGAGATGCTAAATGAGTGGATGAAATTGAATTGAAAGAAGAGAAAGTAAAATGAGTGGATGTAAAAATCTTAAACTTGCCCAAAATAGCAAGTGCCAATTAAAAAAAATATCACTTTTAGTAAGTGTGCCAATAAAAAAAAAGAGGAGGGAGTAAATAAGTAAAATAAAGTGGGGCGGATTTTTTTTTTTTTTTTTTTTTTTGGCGAATGACGTGACTTTATATTACCAAAATATGTTTGATTACATCTTGCGCTAGACTATGCGCATTTAGTACTACTGATCTATGCACCTTCATTACGTGAACATTATGGAAAACCATAGCTAACATTCTGATATTAAAAAGTAAACCTTTAAGAGCGGGTGGCACTGATGGGAAGTTGCTGATATGTGTTAGGGCCAGTTCGCAGTCCGTCCGAATACAAAGACGAGTGGTACCCAAAAGGCTAGCATATGACATTGCCTCGTGTATGGCTATAAGCTCCGCCTGGGTTGGTGAAGTCGCTTGTATTGAACGATATCCTTGGAAAGGTGGACATATGGAACTATGTAGCGCACACCAAGCCGCAACAGCCTTACCATCCTGGTTCTGAAAAGCCGCATCTGTATTGATGCACAACCAATCCTGATATACCTGATTCAAATGATTATCCACTGCATACCATAGGAGTCTAATGTCTCCTACTTGTTCCACCCGTGGTATTGATGAGTGTGGCTGGGATAATATATGTTGTAGCGCTAATTGGGAAGAGTCAGGATTAGCTCGGACTCTATGACTTGACTGATCTCCGATCGTAGCACCCTGTAAGGTTTCCTGTATGGTTGCTAGAATACTATCCACCGAAGGCGCCTGACGTTCAATTGTAGCCTTATTCCTTGCACACCAAATCGCCCAAATAATGATACACGAAAGCTGTATATCCTCCTTTTGAGGAGCCGATTTGAACCACTTTCGAAGCCACGGTTCCAGTTGCATGGGAGAACCTTGACCAAAATCAAACCCGAGTCTGGATGTTTTCCAAACCTTTCTTGCGATCTCACATTCGAGGATCATATGAGCCGACGTTTCCACATGTTGATGGCACATTTGGCAATATGAGGATACCTCCATGTTTCTCTTTCTTAGAGCAGGTCCTGTTGGGGCAGCATTCCGAACCAGCCGCCAGACAAGGAACTTGACTTTCTCAGGTATATTCAGAAGCCAAAGTGTTTTCCACAAGTGTTGATGATCTTGAGTGTTTGAGCGGAAATTGGAGGAAGAAGGGATTTGGTTATTCTCCAAACTACAAGCTTCATGATAGCCACTCTTGACCGTGTACTTCCCTAACCGTTCCTTTTCCCAGAATTGGAAATCCTTCAAACCAAATGGGTTGTATGGAATATAGATTCCCGCAATGTGGTTAACTATATCTTGGCTAAAAAAGAGTCCCAAAAGAGGCTTACGCCACTGCCTATTACTATCAATCATGTCACTCACCTTGAAGTGAAGTTGTGGAAGAAGGTGTGTTTCATACCTGATAGGATTTCTAAGATTAGGAATCCATTCCTCCTGGATGTTAATATCATGTCCGGTAACCACCTGCCATTTGACCCCGCGGCTAATAAGGTCCCTTCCCCACAATATGCCCCTCCAACCCCAGGATGATCCTTGTTTGATTCTGACCTTGAGAAAATCTTCGTTGCTGCAATATTTGGTGAGGAAGAATCTTGAGAAAAAAGACTGTTTGTCTGTAATCAGCTTCCATGCAAGCTTTCCTAACAATGCCTGATTCATATGCCGTGTGGATCTCATCCCCAGTCCTCCCCACCACTTAGATTGGCACATTGATTTCCACGACATCCAGTGAATTCCTTTTCCATCAGTATCTCCTGCCCATATGAAACGTGCAAGGTGACTATCGATTTTCCTCGCCACCGTAGATGGTATACGGAAGGTACTAAGAGTGTACTGCGTTGTTGAAGCCAGTACATGTTTGGTGAGAGTAATCCTTCCCATGACTGATATATCTCCAGTTTTCCAAATGGAAGTTTTGGTCTTGACCCTTTGTATTAACTTGTTAAACATACCCACTCTTGTGCCGGTGAAATCCATATCATGACCAAGAAATTTCTCCTTTAGTAAGTCAGCAAAAATTCTGAAAGTCTGTCGGAGACGCTCCTTTATTATTGGATGTGTGTTTGGGCTGACTAAAATTGCAGACTTCCGGAAATTTATTCTTTGGCCCGAGTAAGCTGCAAAGAGATTCAATGTTTGGGCGAGTTTCCTTGAACCTGTTTCTGTAATGTTGAAGAAAAGAATACAATCATCTGCAAACATCAAATGGGAGACGGGTAAGGCTGTTCTCCCAATTTTAACCCCTGGACAGACAGATTGGAAACCCTGTGATGCTATCATGGATGAAAAAGCTTCCTGACAAAGGATGAAGAGAAAAGGTGACAAGGGGCAACCTTGCCTGAGACCCTGTATTGGTTGGAAATTATGTGAGAACCGTCCATTAAGCTTAATGGAGTAAGAGACAGTAGTAACACAAGCCATAATCCACCCAATCCATTTCCGCGGAAAGCCCATATGTTCCATCATTTTCTCCAGGAAATTCCATGACACCCGATCATAGGCTTTGCTCATGTCCAATTTCATTGCCGCTACAAATTGTTTTCCCGACTTCTTCTTTCGTATGAATTCTATGAGTTCATGCGCTATCAGGGAATTTTCAACAATAGATCGTCCTTGAACAAAAGCTGATTGGTTACCTGAGATGAGGTACCCCATGACCTTTTTGATTCTGTTTGCAAGGATCTTCGCAATGATCTTGTATGTGACATTGCATAGACTTATTGGCCTTAAGTCTGCAGGTTCCTTTGGACATCTGTTTTTTGGGATAAGGACCAAAATAGTATGATTCCAGTCAGATGGCATAGAGGAAGTCGAGAAGAACCTCTGAATCGCAGTTGTAACCTCCTCCCCAACTTCAGACCAGTAATGTTGATAAAATCCAGGAGGTAGGCCATCTGGTCCTGGTGCTTTCCACTTGCCCATTTGAAAGATGGCTGCTTTTATTTCGTGCGGAGAAACTGGTTCCTCCAGTGCCATCCGTTGACTCTGAGTAACTCCTTTGGTTATCATATTTAGTATATCCTGCACAGTCGATTGACCAAAAGCATCATCTGGCATGACAGAGTGCGACAGATAAACAGAGCTCACATGATCATAGACCAGCTTTTGAATATCATCTTGCTTTGAAATCCAGACTCCTGCTGAATCCTTGAGCTGTGTTATGTAATTTCTCCCTTTTCTTTTTTGGACCCATTGATGAAATACCTTCGTATTCTTATCCCCTTCTTTAAGCCAAAGGGCTTTTGCTCTCTGCTTCCAGTAATCATTCTGCAAAGTGAGCAGACCCTCCAATTCTGCAGTCTTAGTGCGCAATCCATCCCCATTCTTCTGTCGTTGCATTGCACCAAGTTGTTGTTTAACTCTTCTGATTTTGAAGTCCATCTTTCCAACACTTTCCTTTGCCCAATTGTGAAGTCTAGTTGTGGTTTCCTTCAACTTTTGGTTGAAACCAGCCGCGCTGTTGTCTAATTGATTTGGTGATTGTTGGAAACCCGGACGGTTGACGGGCATCCATACTCGTTTCACCAACTCCTTTGTGTGATCAAATCTAACCCAGAAGGATTCAAAATTCCTTGCATTACGATTGTCAGGTGGCCTAACACAGTGATGTGTGTTAATGGTAAGTGCCCCATGGTCCGACCTCATGATCGTATGGTTTGTGAGGTTGAAATCCGGATATAGGGACAACCACCTATCATTTGCAAATGCTCTATCTAATCGTTCTAGAATGAGATCATCACCTCCTCTTCCATTAGACCAAGTAAACCATTGTCCGTTATGCCTGAGTTCATGTAAGTTAGCCTCCTGAAGAAGGCCTTTGAAGTCCATTGTATCATGTTTATGAACCGGGCGGCCACCAAATTTGTCTTCCCTGTCCAGGACTTGATTAAAATCGCCTGTGATTAGAACCGGTAATTGGGTACCCTGTAGGACCATATGTAGGCAATCCCACACTTTTTTCCTGTGTGGTCGGTCTGGATGCCCATACACAAGGATCAACATCCATTCCTCGCCATTGGCGGTAGTGATTGTACAACATACAAAATTTTGGCAGCTTTTTACTACCGATACAAGGATCTCTGACGACCATGCTACACAGAGACCACCACTTAAACCTATGGAATCAACAACCTCCCAGCTAGTGAAATAAGTACTACCTAGCCACTTCTTAACATTTTTATACCCACACTTAGTTTCCATAAGAAACACAACATTAGGTTTAAACTGATTAATGGAATTGTTTAAGAAATTAACTGTCAGAGGATGCGACAGGCCCCTGCAGTTCCAAGAGAGTAGATTCATGTACCTCTTGGTGGTTGTTCTGGACCAACCACCGAAATACCGCAGCTTTCTTCTCCCTCCCTTATCAACACCGAATGCGTAACTGAATCAAAGATCCTTGCTGTGACTATAACTTGCTTGCTCTGGTCCTCCCCAAGTGAAGAGTTAATTTCCGGGAAATGAGCAATCGTGCGAACCAGAAGCTCCTCCTGCTGCTCCTCCGTACATCTTCTCTTGAGAAAAGAAATATCTCCCAATTCCTCTTGAAGGGCTCTCTTCCGTTTATCTCCCAAAACCCGTGCCACTGGCATATATTCTGTCATAGCCCATGAAATCGCTTTACCCCGTGTGTTGATCCGGCTGAAGTCCATAGGCACTGCATTGTCTGGCACAGCCTGAGTGATGATTGATTTAGGCCAGATATTCGGCGCCCGACTTGAACCCACCTGCCCTTGTAGCTCGTCCTCCGTTAAAGTCAAGCTTCGAACTCCATCCAAATTGAATTGGAAGAGAGATCTGACTACCCCTCGTCTGCCCGGTCTGATAAAGCAAGAACGAAACTTTTTTTTCCAACACGTAATTTGAGGAAAAACATTGGGCTCCGTTGGGCCAACCTTAGAAATTTGCTGTTGGCCCAAAGGGGATGGAAAATCCGAAACCCATTCTCTGGAATTCATCACATTAGGCAAAGAAGAGTCAACTCCCATTGACTGAACATCAATTATATTGCTGAAGTAAAGAATCCCCATTTGACCAAGATATTTATTTTCTCCATTCGCACCTTCTGCCCTCCTTCCTTCTTCATCTTCATCCAAAGGCTCAACTTCCCGGAAATTGCTCAACAACCCGCCTCCATCAAACAGCTCCTCCGGTCGACTCGGCGGTGGAGTCCGTTGGGTCGGATCCACAGACCGGTCCGAAGAAAGGCCATCATCTCGGTCAACCTGTTCCTCCGGGCGACTTGGTGCTGGTAAGGCGGCCACGGGCTGGTCCTCCGGGCGAGGCAGCGGTGGTAAATCGGCAACAAGTTGCTCCTCCAGGCCACTCGGCAAGTCGGTGAATCGATCAAATCGAATCGGTGATAACCGACAAACCGTGGCAGTGGAATCGGGCACCGGGATTCGGTCCGAAATAGGTGCATCATCTCCAGCAAACCGAATCGGTGATAGATCTTGAGTGAGCAGAGAAGAAGTGTTGAGATGTTCAATCACCGGCAACGATGTGAAGCTCGGAAGCTCCACCTCAGACGGTATGTATTTATTTTCCAAAACCGAACTTAGATCGTCACCCTTATTTTGGAAATGAACACGTTGAATAATTTGATTAGAAACTCCGGCTGCTCCAGCATCAAGTGAAGACTCGCCGGTGTCGACCGAAAAGTGAACAGGACGACCCAAATCAGAACAGGTACTGTCACCCAGTACTGTAACTTGAGTAGTTGGGCTGTGATTATCTGAGTTTCTGTTGAATATGGGATTATGGAGTGGAATGTTGGGCTGGATTATTTTGCAAAATTTCTTTTGTTTCTTTCCAACCTTTTGGGCTTTCGGTGAAGGTGGTGGCAAGATAGACTTATTTAGCAATAGGGGACCTGATGGGTTATAATGGCAAAGTTGGGCTTCAGTATGTGGGCTTGAAATACTACCCACCAGGTGAGAAGACCCAGCAGAGGAAGGCAATAAAAAATTGACAATACCTGGGTCCAGATTGTTGTCTGGAAGGATAGCTTCAACTGAGGTAATAAATACTCCATCAACTGGGACAGAAGTGTCAGTGCATCCCCTCTTAAATTCCAACTGATCTTCTCGTTCCATTCCATCCCCTTTCAAATCCAACCTTTTCCTTCCATCAATCCCACATAACTCCGCACTCCTTTTCCTGCCACCTACACCTGTGCTTTCAATAGTAGTCTCGAGAAGCGGGTGGAAAAGCAAACCAGAGGCACTTGATTCACCAAGTTGAGGAGGCAGAGACTTCCTGATGTCAACGATCTCCAGCTCTGGCTCTGCCTCTGGCTCAGAATCCGAACTTGAGTCCAGTAGAGTGTAAGTATTACTAGGCTCATTAATACGAATCCCAGAATCTCCACCTCTTTGTACCATTCCTGTAGCTGTTCTGTGGACTTGTGGAACCAACTTTAACTTCCCCTTTCCCCGGTTGATCTCTGTGCCCATCTTTTCAGAATTGATTGCGGTTGGTAAACTCTCTTTGAATGAGCTTTGAAGACTCATGATGACATCTGTCTCATCCCCTAGATCACCCAAACTGATGGTAAGATCCATATCGAATTCGAGCTTATCACAAATAGGTGTAGAGTTGACCCCAAAGCTATGATCTTCCGAAAATACCCCGTTTGTTAGAAATGGTTCAGTAACTGTACCGTCTGACAAGGTAAACTTTTTGAACTCCACCTTGTTGATCTGTTTGCACTGTTCCGAACAAATATCTCCGAAAATATATCTTCTCCCACCGATGATCAAATAATCTTCAGTAACAATATCCCCCCCAGCCTCATCCTCCACATGTCTTGTCTGTATCACCAAACTGTCCGGACTTGGAAGTTGGTGCTGGAAGAACTGTTGAGTGACTGGCGGTGGAATAAACTCAGGCATTTCCTCGTCAGAACTATGAATCGGTGAGGGGACAGCTGACCAGAATTCCGGTACCTCCGGGAGATTGAGAATCCTTTCACGTGCTTCTGCAAGACCTTGAAGATAAACTTGATTAACTTCAAACCTTCGAACCTCCTCCTCTGGTGAAAACTCCACAGGTTCCTCTTCCGGATCAACCTCTGGATCCTCGCCTGTGACATCCTCTGCTAGGTTTAGCGACTGAAAGTTTTCAGGATTATACTCCTCCGCCTCCCTCAGTTCTTGTGGAGTAGGATAAATTTCTTCAACATACTTAAACCCATCCAGAAAAACATCATCTGGCATATGCAGAAAATTATGTTCATTTGTAAAGAAGTAGGTTGGAGGGAACCTGGTGAACCTTCTTGTGGGCATGTGTCTGTGAACCCGGACAGCGGGTGGGTAGAGTTCCTCCGAAAGATCTCTGTAAATCTCCAACTGGAGGTCAGAACCAAGTGTAGCAAATCTGTCATCAATATGGCGTTCTAGATCCTCCACATTTTCCCAATGACACCGGGGATAGGTATGACCCAAAGCTCCACAACGGCGGCACATTTTATGAACTCTCTCATAACCAATAGTTATCCAAACCATGCCACCCCTTCTCAATTGTAACCAGAAACCGGAAACCAGTGGCTTATTAACCGACGTCCACACCCGGACGCTGACATACTCTGCGTGTTGAAGCAATCGGCCACCGAAATCCACTTCCTCAGTATCCCCAACAACCGAAGCAAACTTTTGTATCGTACTCCTTCCAAAATATTCCAAAGTGAGGCCATAAATTCGAATCCAAAGAAGGACTTTGGTGACTGACATGTGGGACAGAGGCATTTCAGGAACTAATTTATTGAGAGCCAACAAACCGCCAGCTATACTAACAGGACCGTTGTAAAGTACTGCTAGTAACTTGGATCTCTGTTGAAACTGTAGAACAAAAAATTTCCCATTCTTTGCAATGACATGTACACCGTCCCCCCAATATTCAGAAATAAGGAACTGCATTCTAGTAAGGGCAAAGTTACGATAATCAAGAAAATACCCCACTAGACAATCCTCGAGAAGGCTCATTCCCCTGCGGTATTCCTCCTCCGCTGGTAAAAAAATCACTCCCCGTCGTGGTGGCAGTTGAGTCGCTAAGTTAAGCGTATCCCCAAAGAGGACATCTCTTCTCTCCTCTGAGTTGTCGGAGCCATCACGAGAATCTTCTGACCATTGCTCCTCCCTGACCGAAGTAGCCATAAATCGTAACACTGGTAATTTGGTCGTATGGATAAATACTGACAGGAAATTTTGGTTGTAAATGTTGCAGGATTTTGGTGAATGCAGACTATGAACTGGTGAATGGGACAGGGTGAAAGACAAGGAACTGAAGCTGATATCCTGTAGAGAAGAACTTGAAACAGGCTGGAATATGTGTACAGAAGAAGCTTGTTGATGATTCGTGAAGAACTGTTGGAGAAAATATGTGTGCTTACTGGAGCTCTCAAAAAGAGAGAGAAAACTTGAAGCCAGTATCAAGAATCTACTAGTGGGGCGGATGGACTACAACATTAGAAGGAATGAGCCATTACCCATCAGCAACATGATGTCATCTTCTTTGCTACATTCCTAACTAAGGTACCACGCTAGCTATAGGCATTGGCAAGCCTCTCTTTCAACACTACATGTCATCGTTTTTCGACTCTCGACAGCGGCAGTGTGAGAATTTTTCCTGTAGGAAAGATCCCTTGTGCGCACCAAGTACAGTCGAAGGTCATGTCCTTGGTTACGAAAATGCTGTGATTTACCTCTCCGGTTATGACTGTGGTGTCGGTGCGGCCGGGGCGGCTGAGGGCGAGTCGTTTAATCGCCTTTTGCACTACATGTCATCTTCTTCGTTGATTTCGGCCACATCAATAAGTGAAATGTCTTCGGTAACATAACCAAGGGACCCTGAATATATGTAAATTGTTGAGTAGGGACGGTAGTGTGGCGCGTGTTGTGCTTCGCATTTTTTGTTGGATGCATGAGGTGGATATGGGTATGAAAATTATAGTCAATGTGGATAGTGAGTCGAGCGTGAATATTAATTCACATCTGCCTCATTCCCACCTCGCCTCACTAAACCAGTTATATACCCACTAATTTTAATATAAAATAAATTATTATTTAATCATATTGCACATATATTGCCTATAATATTTCCATGATGCCTATAATATTTGAAGGAAGTACAAAGCAAAAAAATTTATATAATTTGCGCATCCGGGGAATCGAACCCCGGTCAGTACCGTGGGAGGGTACTATGATACCACTACACCAGATGCGCTTCTTTTACAGCTGCGACCGCTACCCAATAATGTTTATACAAGCATCAATTTAGTTTATTCTAAAATCTAACAGAAATCCAACTTTATTTCTATATTCTAAAAAATGGTAGAAATCCAATTTCATCTCCTTGTGCTACTCCGTACCAACTGAATTTGTACTCTTACTTTTTTGACACTATTCTCTATCAAGTTTGACAACATATTTGAATACAATATTATCGTATATGATATTGTTCAGTTCATCGTAACAAGTAGTTTCTTAATATCAACTTTTTATTTACCATTATTATACGTAGATAAACATATTAACGGTCGAATATATTTATTGAACTGCGTAATAATGATGATGGTGCAAATTCAGGTGGTACAGATAGAGGATTCAAAATCAAAATCTTTAACATATAAGATGCGATGGTCGTGTTCGGTTAGAACTTCAATATATTAGTATCGATGCTACAACAAAGAAAAACAGAGAGCATATTTGCTTATGATCATGGAAAGTACTACCAACGAAAAGCTGGAATGAATCAGCTAAACCTTCTCAAACTTGTTTATCGGATGCCAAAACTCAGAGGGCAGATCTTGTTTAGGCCAAGCAAAGTATAGATCCTTAATTCAACCCAAAAGGAGTTGTATATACTTTGCACCAGAGGCCAAGAAATCCAAAAGAAAAAGCATAAACTAAAGAATCAAATAACACAGTTCCATTTGCACCTACAAATACCACAACTGATCAATTCTTCCACACCAAAAACCCATCATTTCTTGCATTGCATTGCCTCTAAATTCATTTCTTCAAATTTGTTTGCTACCAAATGGCCATGACCAAAGTAATAGGCCTCTTGTTTCTTGCCCTAGTAGTTAAGGGCAGTGCCTTTCAGTTCAAGATTGGAGGTCCTAATGGATGGGCACCCCCTTCTGATCCCAACTCCAACAGCCATAACCAATGGGCTGAGAAGAACAGGTTCAAGATCGGAGACTCCTTGTGTAAGCTCAAGACTGCAAACTACGGTTTTGGTGCAAAAACTGTGATCTAAATCTCATATTGCAATTTGGCATGTTTTTGCAGTGTTTGAATACTCAGGAAACAGTGACTCGGTGCTATATGTGAGCAAGGATGACTTTGAGAACTGCAACACAGGCAATCCTGTTCAGAAGTACTCAGATGGACACACGGTTTTCACATTTGAGCACTCTGGGCCTCACTATTTCATCAGTGGAGTCAAGGACAACTGCATCAAGAATGAGAAGCTGGTGGTGGTTGTGCTGGCCGACAGGAGCGCTCATTCCCCGGCCCCGGCCCCGGCTGCATCCAATGCAACAACTCCTCCTGAATCTTCACCTTCACCACCATCCCCCGCGCCCTCATCTGAGGATTCACCGTCTCCTCCCACTGGCTCCGTGGAGCTGAACCCGACTCCGGCTCCATCACAAGAATCAACTCCTCCTCACAAGAATGGTGCTTCTTCGATGGTTTCCAGCTTCATTGCCACATTGGGGGCTTTTGCTGGATCATCGTACCTGCTGTTTCTCTAAGTTCGTCGGGTTTGGGATTTTTTCATTTATGATTGTTTTGTAACTTTTGTGTGTTTTGTGTTTCTTCAGCACGATCTTCTTTGCCTTTGACAGGCACCATTATTTTTTTACCGTATGTATACTTGCCACAAATGAGGAATAATAATAATCTGATGTTTGGATTTACAGCTCTGTGTTTTGCTACTCTACTTCATTTCTGAAGCTAGAATCTAAACAAATCCAGAGCAATGATTTCTAAACACAAATGCAACACTACTCTCGTGTAACACTGTCTAATGGTTCTAAAAAATTTACTGACACAAAAAAAAACCATCAAGTAGTGAACCTGTAGTAAAAAGTTTATGTACCTGAAACCAGCAAAATTATGGAGGTCTTGAGGATTAGGGCGTGTTTGACATAACTGTGTTTATAAGCAAAATTGACTTATTTTGAAAGCAGAGGGAGATTAGCTTCTATTTTCCCCCAAAAAAATAGCTTCTCCTTCTTAAATAAGCATTTTTTATGCAATTTACCCAGCACTAAAAAAGTCTCTAGCTTATAAGCAAAGTTCGGCTAAACGCACCCTTAATCCGATGAGGTTAGAACTGGCTAAATAATAAACAAGTTCGCATTCTAAACTAAACATACAAGAAGTAGAGCTGTATGAGGGGAGAAAATGGTAGAATGCACTTTGATTTCAACCAAAATTGTATGATTGTCTAGTGAAAGATAACAGGAAGTGATTTTCTTTGCCAGCCGTGAACCGGAAGGTTAACTATTCCTAAATTTCTCATATTTGCAGTACCTGCGAGTAATAATAATAATCTAATTTAACATGGTATTCCAGTCAAAATGTGATATCCATACTCTAAACAAACTAGTTTCACACTTATTTTCTTCTTTTCTTTTTGTCCTCAATAATTTTTCCCTAGTTCAACTTTCTTCACCAGTCTCATCGTATTGTGCAGAATTCCGTCCAAAATTCCAGCAACCTGAAGCAGTAAAAAGGACTGGGTGAGAATATGCGTGATAGGAAAAGTAGCAGGAAAAGGAGAACTCAAACGCACCGTGAAAACACCACCAATAATGGCACAAACATTGGTGATGAAATGCGTGAAGGACTTCGAGTTTTCTGTGATCAAGACCTGACGAGAGGGAGATGCACGAAATGAGCAAGAGGTTAATACTTACCATCTAAGTAATCACTGTAGAAAGAATAGTAAAGGGAGCAAACACCGATTTGATGGTGGAGGAGCACAAGAAAACCAAGAAAGAAACGACACGTTTGATTTGACTAAAATGAATAGAATTTCTGTACAAACCTGCATGGGGGATAGCTCGAAGCGGAATTTCGCAACAGGAAGATATACATGGTGGGCCAAACTGCTGTGTGCTGTGTATTCATACTCTTCAGCAAGTTTGTAAGACCTTGTCCTCACTTCGGTTTTAACCACTTGCAGGTAATGCTCAATCTGCACAGGGACAAATCCAAATCAACGGTAAGCTTCATCCACCTAAATTCCGCATAGTTTAAGAATTCATACACATAAAACCCGAACAAACAAAGATTAAGAAAAAAATGTGTGCGCATAGCAATATGCTCGTAGTCTCAATTTTCAATTACTATTAAGTCAATGAAAATGATAACATTATATATCTAAATAATATGGAATTACAACATAAGTTATTTGATTAACAGAAACTATGAAAATACAAAAGGAGCGAGAATGCTACATGGTAAATGAACAAATCATAAGGGCAACTTTGAAATGAGAAAAGCACAAGTATAAAGGTACTTTTATCCTGTATATATATTTCAGATTCACGTCAACCAAGCACACACGAGGAGTTGTTCCTGAAGCCGAAAAGGAGATAGAAACAGTTTTTACACCACCGAAGTTAAAAAGGAAACACAAAAAGAGTTATAATAGAAACAAAGAAAAACTTACGGTAACATTTGCATCAGAATCACTTGGGTTGGAGATGAATGAGTGGCCACTCAATTTGTCATAGCTTTGGAAAAGATAAGGTAGCAGACGTTTGACATCACTTATCTGTTTTGGAGTATACGATTTCCCAAACGAGAAATGGGAAATCACATGTGACATGTTCATTTTAGAAATGTCAAAGGAATGGGAAGCTGAATGAGCTGAAATGACAAGATCTCCAGGAACCTGCCAGTGGCACGTTAAACAATATACTAGTCAAAGAAAGACAGAACAACATGCTCAACTGCCAACACACACACCAGAAACACAAGATACCTAATTAATACACCAGACTAAGTCCCAGAAAAAGAATGCAAGATATGTAAGCATAATTTTCTTGGAGAGATGCTTACCTTCTTGACACGTACAAAACCTTCAATTCTGCAACCTCCTGCTTGAGGTGCTGGTCTTTTTGTCTCGTCAGATTTAGATTTATCCTCCAAGGCAAGTTGTTGAGGGTGCTGTGAAACAGATTTAACCAGGGTTTCCATTGTCTGCAAATTCAGAAATTCAGTTATTAACAGCATGAGTTTTGGCATGATGATGCAATCTACCAACTGAGGTTCACGCCAATGCAAATTAATGTACATGGTCGTCCCTCATAAATATATTCCGCCTAATAAAACAGTGACATTTCTTACCTGAACCAGACTTTCTGTATCACGATCCCCATAATATGACTCGTGCTCATGATGCCCATGTTCATCCCTATATACATATACAACATTAACTTAAATTTTTTAGAAGACAAATATAAATTTAAGCATAACTTTATAATGCATGAAGCTTAGCTGGTCCTACAGTGCTCATAAGTATCAAGAGTACACCGTGTTGAACGAATTATGTACAGACTTGCATCCATAAGGGCACAAAAGTCTACACATTTAAGAAATACCATATCCTATATTCTATAGCTTGATTGCAGATGCAGTTACTCCATATATATAAATAAATATAAATGCACATCAGAAAATTGTTTTGTGAAAGATCACAGTAGAATAAATTATCCCAGAAGCTCTCGAATCGAGCAGGGAAGTTGATAAATAAGATCAAGAAGCTAGATGATCTCCTGCTCAGCTAAGATTATAAATCCAAACACAGTGTAGAAGATAGAAGAGCATGGAGTATCTAACAGCTTAATGACCAAAACAAGTAAATCCCAGAACTTGACAAGTAAACAGAAACTTAGCAGTAAAAATTGAGTAAAATACAAGTGCCATTTACCTTAAATCACTTCCTTTGCGGAAGATGCGAATTGATGGATAACCCTGTATGTGATTCCTGGAAATTCAAACCAAACTTTAAGAAAAAGAAAAATGCAAAAACTTTATACTTCAGAAAATGACTCAAGCCAGAAAGACCCATGTACCAAATAAGAAACAACATGCTCTGGGTCCAACAAATCTAAAAGGCAACAATCAAACTTTATCAAAAACAAACCAATTGTTCGCATCAAGGATATAATAACAGCCAACAGTGAACTTATTGGAACTCATAATTTCAATAAAATTTAATTCGAGCACTATTAAATATATACGAGAGAGACCAATTTTTATTTTGTAAATGATTCCAGACCACAAAAACATGTAAACAAGATAACAAACAAATGCCAGTGCGGAGAATCGCTCACAAAACAAGAAAATTTTGTTTAAATGCACAAGCAGCTTAGAATGACACGGTCAGAACCTAAAAGCTCAATTCGTCAAAAGTTCTGGCACAAAATCATTTTTCGTAAAACATAGAGACTATATTCTTCCCTTATGGACCAATATTAGAATCGGTGAAATAGATGCTAGTGGTTAGAAACACTGGTAGATCATTTACAGTCAAAACATGAGAAATGCTGTACAAAATTTGTACACTCACAAAGATGGATGTATTCTTTAGAATAAAAATAAAACACATAAGAGTACCTTCTGCATAATTCCACTTGTTCAGTGCAATCAACCTTTCCCATGAGAATTCGCCCATCTGCATCTGGGTCATACCTAAAATGGGAGATTTTGACATTCATATAACATTGTTAAATTCGTCACTTATGAAGAGGAATGAAGCTTCAACAAGCAAAGCTCCAGCTGTATCAAATGAAACAATAAGTAGAAGGGTGAAGCCATACCTTTCTTTTATAATAGTGGCAGCTTTCTCCCAAGCAGGTTTCTACAGAAAATAACATCCTACACTGTCAGTCTTCTGACAAAGGAAAAGTTCAGCTTAAAAGCCAGATAAACCAAGGATTGCAAAGGTAAATTAAGTACCAGGCGGTTACTCCAATAGCACCAAGGAGCATAGAAATTCACAACCAAAATTGGATATCTGAGATAAATATGTGTTATAAAGTGTAAAAAAGCCAGGGATAAACAAGAAGGTAAGGGGTAAATTAGGTCAGATTCATTCCACTCACTGGTGTGCGATTCTGTCAAAATTAGGGCCATGAATTGTAACAGAACCTTCAGCATGTTCTTCATCAGTTTCTAAATCATGCTTAATATCATCTGAGATTGGTCCTGATTGAAACTCAGATCCTGTAGGCCTCAAGTTCGAATCAATTGCATACTTCCGGACAGTTTTAGTTATATTCAACCTATTCTGCAAATAAGACCATATAATCATACTCCAAATTCAAATTATTAATTTTTTATTAAAAAAAGTGTGCAGGGAAATAAGTAGTCAAAAAAAATTACACAATGAACATATCTTGTCAAGAGTAAGAAACATAACATTACATGTTGAGATTAACCACAGTTACAAAAGAAAGGAAAAGGGGGAAAAGAGAGAACAAATGAAGCTTACCGTTCCCAATGAATCGCTCACATCAACAGAGGCAAACTCGCAAGAAAGTGCTGGAAAACTAGAGAATTCAAAGCAATTCATTAGCTAAGTTAAAAATCAGATAGAAGAGAGAACACAAACATTTCCAGAAAATTGAATCCCAGTGAATAAAATGATATAAAGATTACTACACACAAGAAGTCCAGAGAAATAAAGTGCAATTGGCATCCACTAGATATTAAAAAAAACAAATATTTCCCCAAAATCATAGGAAATTATCAGGTCAAGCCTGAAACAAAAATAAATACTGAATGATTATACTAATTGATACCTAGTATCACTTGCCTATAAGTGACTATAAGTAACTGGTTGAGAGATGGTAAATTGTGGAAAAAAGGATTATACTATACGATGCCCCACTCCATAATCAACAAGATAGATGTAGAGGTTAGTAAAATGTGTCCATCTTTCTACAATGGCAGAGAGATATGTTTAAATCTTCTTCAAATGTCATATAACTCCGATCAGATACTACAAAGAAAAGGGAGGACGTAAACATCAAATAGTCCAGGGCCAGGCAAACAATGTAGAATGTAGAGACTTGCCTCATATTGAAGTCAATTCTCAAAAAATCCCCATCGGAGCTATTGTCAACTACGATCGACGTAGAGGTGCTAACTGCCAAATAGTCATTTAGTTCCTGTAAAACCAAAAATTAAACCCCAAGTTACGCAACACCACTACACTGGAATTCCTAAATAAGATGCAGAAATAGCCACTCCAAATTACTACAAATAAAATCTATACAAACACAGTGCATCTTTGCTCACCATCCCAAACAAGAATATCATGGCAAAGGCGGCTATGATGGACAATCCAGCACCAGACAGCGACGCCTCAGTCAAATCCCGCGGGATTTTCCTGCAAGTAAAACGGCAAAGACTATGATAAACAATCCCATCCACTACAAAGCTATCGGCACTCTCAAATCCAAAAAAGTGTTGCAATCAATCACACCTCTCCTTAATCACTACCAAATTACAAATTCAATCAATAACATTTCTCCTGAATCACGATCAAAATGACGAAATCGCAGTACCTAACCCTGATCACAGACCAGCCCCATTAACAGACACGCACACACATTCCTAAATTATCATAAGAACTCATAAAAAAAACGGAAACCCATTTGGCTACAGGGTGTGAACTGATTATTCCATCACCCAGAAGATGCAAAATCAACTACATTTTTCTGGGTTGCGGGAGAAATTAACCTGTAAAAGTCCACGGATTTAAGCTTGCTGGAGGAAATCATTTTGAGAGACATAAAAAGCAGATCTGGGGAATTGGGGTTTTGAGTCAGTAGATTCAAGATTTATGCACCGGAATTGCGATTGGCGAGTGATTAAATTCTCGCTTCTCAGTGACTTAGTCAGATTTGGAGTAAATTCATAGGACCAACCGACCAAGCAATCGCTCACGTTTCACTCCAGTTTTACTTTTGAGATAATAATTTTATAATTTGAGAAATTCCATAGACTGACTCGTGGTTGAACCAATTATTAAAAATTATTATTTCCTTGACTTTTAGAGTCTGTTTTTCAAAAGACGATCTTTCCATAAGAAATGAATAAATTAATGTTTAAAGTGTAAATTAGATTAAATGAAGATAAAATTTTTGGGGGTTGCATGAATCGGGTTATAAACTTAAAACTATTGCACCTTGCATAATAAATTTTTAATATTGTAACTATGATCTTTTACCTTTTATTATTCTAATTAAACATCATCTTTTCATAAGTTTATGGAAAGATGGTATTTCCCAAGATTTTGTCTAATTATTTATACATTGTAATACATTTTTTAAAAAATATATATGATTAAAGAAATCTCTTTATATCAAAAATTAAATCTTCTTATTAATCATATCAATTATAAAATAAATTCGTTAAACGATTTAAAACAAAAACGTGGTATTATAATTTTGAGATGCGGATCTTTTATTATTATTTGACCAAAAAAGGTTACTGGTATCTCTTCTTTTGAAGCCCCTTTTTATTTTGAGTTATTTGAATTTAACACGCTACTTCTTATCCAAAATATGGAGTAAATATATACGACTAGAATTTGGTTGGTGCATAATTTTGCCAATTGGATGACTCTTATAAAATTATTTTTATTATTAAAATATAATACTGTCGGTGATTAACCTGTTTTTAGTATAAATGAAGAGTTTTACCATTAAATCATGCATTGCAATTGTTAATATTCAGTTGATGAGACTACAATTGATTGATAGTAATATTCGCTACTCCCTTTGCCCCAGTTATTTCTGCAATTTAAGTATTTATTTAGTCAAAATTAATTAATTTTAACCTCAAATTTGAATTGATAAATAAATTAGAATATTGTTATATTTGATCTTGTTAGATTTGTAATGACATCAATTTTTACGATATCAATTTTTTATTATATGTATTTACACACGATTATAGATATCAATAATCAAATTTTTTTTTATTCAACTGACAAAAGTTAATTTGTGCAGAAAATACTAGCACTGAGGGAGTAGTTAATAGTTACATTAATAAAGTTTCACAGAAGATATCAAACTACATTTTCTGGGAACGAAAAAAAAGTCATGAGAATAAGCAAAAGACGCATGCTCCATCTACGCATCCTTAAGGATGAAAAGAAATTTTGTTTCTTTTCTTGATACGAGGCCATTTGTATCGTTGATACTATGTTGCTTTCAAAGTCTATTCGAGCCTTGTTGGAGATAATTCTATGGAGTATAAATAATTTTTATACATGGACGAAAAATATTTTTGGCAATTTAAATGAGAGTCTATTTTTAAGACGGTCTTTTCATAAGTTATGGAAAGACTAAGGTTTAAATTGCAAATTAAAAGAAATCAAGATAAAATTTTTGGATTGCATTAATCGGGTCATAAACTTATAACTACTGCATGTATCATAATAAAATTTTAATAATGCAAATAAAACTTTTACCTTTCTATAATTCTAATTCAACCTCATCTTTTCATATGCTTATGCAAAAATTTGTCTTTAAATGATTGGTTTTAGTCTCCTGAATTAGGGAAAGGGTCTGAACGGGCTAAATGGAGATGTATCAGATTTTTAGTTAGGGTACTTCCTTTCCTTCGTTTTGATTGTCTTTTATGTTTTATCAGAAGTGTGGATGAAATATTTTGTGTACGTTCTATTTGATATTTCACTGTGATTAGTTCATGGTAGTCTCGGGTCGAGCGGATTGTGACTACACTATTACTACATAGTGAGAACCACTAATCATTCGTTTGCCCTTCTCATTTGCCACATACGCCTTTGTTTAGCATTGCAATATTGACTAGTGCCTTTGTGTATTTCTCTGTTATTGCCATGGAGGCTTTAGATTGAAATTGTAATATTTATTTAGTACCTAGATGTAAATGGGTTTAACCCATATTACATATTGTAATAGCACGTTGTGCAAAATTCGAGCTTAATAAAAATGGATGAAAACCCTATAAACCGTTGTCCTAGTAACAATTTTTAAAAAAAAATTAAAAAAGAAATTTTGTTTCTTTTAACTGCATAATCTTCCTCTTTTCCGGTGAGAATTCTCAATTTTAAAATAGTAGAATTGAATTTCAATTTTATGACGGGAATCTCATGCAATCATATACTCCACCCGATTGTTTATTTATGTCACCATAATTTTAATTATTTGAATTTAGATAAAGAAAATGAATGGATGAAATTGAATGTAGAAAGTGAAAAGTAGAATAATTGGATGAAATTAAAATAATCTTGTCAAAAAAGGAAAGAGTGTCAAATAAAAGAAAATCCATTTATATTAAGTATGTCATAAATAACAAAATAGTGGGAGTATTAGATGCATGTGAGATTTCAAGGAAATAATAGCTACTCCCTTCATCTCACTTTAAACTTCCTAATTGCTATTTCACGGTCTTCAATGAGTATGTTTGACCATATATATCTCTAGTTACATATAATAATACCGCATAAAAATTTGATATTTAGAAAATAGATTCTAAAATGAATCTAACAATATCCACATGATATTTTAATTATGTATAGATTAAATTATATTTACAGTCAAAGTTTACAAAGTTTGACTTCCAAAAAGCAATTATAAAGTTTAAATTGGGACGGAGGGAATATTTATTACTATGCGAGTGCTTCCCCGACGGTGCCCTGACGAAGATCAGAGCTTTCACCGATGCCCCGATAGTGCCCCGGCGGCGGTTGGTTTTTCACCGGATTTTTCAACAACACGGGAGTTTTCAACATCCATCGCCGGCGTCTCTGTGGTGGCAAAGACAAGTAGTTTTCTGTTGTGGTTGACAACTCCGACGGCAGTGACAACTATTCGACATTCCACAACCAAATATGGGCTTTAACCGGTAGCGGTAAGAAGCAACAAACGAGAGGAGAATTCATTTTTTTGGACCCTGTGAGTCAACTCGGTCAGATATGTGTTTATGTCTTGAGTCAATTCGGATCTGAGTCGGCCAACTCAGATCCAGTCGGGTCAACTCAGGTCAACTCGGAAACCAAGTCATTTCAACTCAGAAGCAGTTAAAATGGTTTAACTCTGCCCAAATGGGTCAAATCGGGTCAGAAAATGGCAGATTCACACTCCGACGATAGTAAGGCTACGAGGGGTTATTCTCCATTTTTTAAAATTTTATTTTTCTACTCTTTTATTTCTCTTTTCAGGTGGGAGACTATTAATTTTCAGTATTTAGTTTATTTGTATTTTTCATCATTGTTGGGGTAGTGGATCAAACTGGTTCTTTTTTGCTGGGATATTCGTGGCTTTAGCTTCTGATTTGGTTTATATGTTGGTACAAGAGAAATCCGAGTCAACGTAGTTACAACAACTTACCTTTGGCGATTCCATGCATATTAACAGAGAAGATGTTTAGGTCATTCACATCGTTAACTCGATTGAATTGGTCTTTAGATCGTTTATTCGGTATTCTTATAGGATGCTTAGGCCAATCACGACTGAATTGGTCTCTAGATCGTTTATTTGATATCCTTTTAGGATGTTTAGGCCAATTATATAGTTAATTCGATTTAATTGGTCTTTAGATTTTGTTTATTCAGTTTTCTTTTAGGATGTTGAGGCCAGTCATATCTGATTGAATTGGTCTTTAGATCGTCTATTCGGTGTCCTTTTGGGTTTGAGTTAGAGTTTAGTGCCCTGATGTATCATCTTATTGCCACTAAGGCCTTAGATTGAAAGTGTAATATTTAGTTAGTGCCTTGTGTAAATGGGATTATCTTATAGCCCGATGTTCACTCAAGTGCAGGTCTTTTAATCACTCTTATTAATGAAAATGATTGGATTCCCAAACATGCTCGTCATTGATGGTTTAAGAAAATGCTATGAAATATTTTGTTTTAAGGACGGGAGTAGGGATAGTTTTGGTAGGTCAATCCGCCACTTTTATCAAAATCATGGCATATATACTTCTAATTGGTAAAATTTAGGGTAAAATACAGATATAACCACGTGATTTGATTAAAAGAGCCAATATAACCGTGTAAAGTTTAAAAGTGCAATTATTGTGAAAACCCCAACTGTAATGGTTGAACCTTGTCTACAAAACTAACTATTTATGTTACTGTATAATAAGGAAATAAAATAATTTATTAAATGTAATTAGAAATACAAAAATCCATGATGATTGTGAAAAATAAAAGGTAATAATGAATCCAATCATTACTGAAGAGTAACAAAATTCTTCCGGCGTAAGATCCCCAGTGAGAATACTAACATGCAGTACCGCGATAATTACCGCAACAAAGATTAAAATTAGTCTCGACATGTTATCAAGCAAAATTTGAGAAGGATATAAGATAGAAGAGGAAATTTTGTTTTGAAATGTCGGATAAATTGGTGTATATATATACTATAAGATATAGCCTTTTATAACTGTTGTATTACCGTTGGGAATATAGCCGTTTATAGCCGGTATACTACCACTATACATATGTTGACTAATGTGAACAAGATCTTCTCTTTTTACTGTATGTGAGTGCGAATTGGTGCGAATTGTCCAAAACGAAATTTCTTGTGTCGTTTTCGTCCTTCCCCTCTTTCTTTCTTCTCTCTTTCACTGATAACAGTCGGTTTTTAGTCCGCCTGGTTCTGATCATGGCGGCTCCTCCGCCTGGCCGTGGTGGAAACGCCGCGGCTAAGTCCTTCCTCCAAGCTCTAGGCACTCGTCAAGCTCCACTGCAATCATCTCTCCCCTCCAATCCCGAAATCGTCCCGAAGACACAGTACAAAGGAGAGATAGCCTGCTTAGTCTCTAGACAAGATGCGGAACGGTTGGCCTCGCATTACCAGAATGCTCTAGTGGGAAAGTTTGCCAGGGGAAAGCCACCAATGTCGGTCCTAAACGAGGCTTTCAAATCAGTGGGCTTCAAAGGCAACTTTCAAATTGGTTCAATCGACTACAGACATATCCTCATCCGATGCCAGGACAAGGAGGACTATCAGAGATTATGGATTAAAGGGCATTGGATCCTCAATCAAGCCCCAATGAAAGTGCTAAAATGGACTACAGACTTCTCCCCGGAAGCTGAGTCTTCTATAGTTCCGGTATGGGTTTCCATTCCGCAAGTTCCGATCTATTTCTATAACATTGCAATGCTTCAATCAATTGGTAATCAGATAGGCACCTTTATTAAGATGGATGCAGCTACTGCTGCTCTCACTAGGCCTTCTGTAGTCAAAATGTGTGTTGAGATAGATCTGAAAAGTAAGCTCCCTGCATATATTAGGGTGGGAATAGAAGAAGATGGTATTGAGTTCAATGTAGTTAAGTTGCCTCTTGAATTTGAGGATATTCCGCCTTATTGCCATCACTGTAAGACTATAGGTCATGAAGATGCTCAATGTATTCACCTGCATCCTGAGCTTAAGAGATCAAAAGCGTTAAGATTTGACAAGATATCAAAACCTGTAGTGGATAAGTTTGTGCAAGAGAAAGGCGCTGGGTTAAAATCCAGAGGGGAGATGGTTAATGCACAATTGGAAACTAATGGGGCAGGGAGTTCAAGTCTAACTGTTGCTGATAAGCAAGGTCCAAAGATTACAAAGAGTTTTAAATATGTTCCAAAGCAAAAAGTGGCCACTACCATAGTCAGTGAAGGGACTAAGGTTCCTAAGGTTTCTACCACAATGAATCAAGTTGGATTACAGAATACATCAGTATCAGAAACCCCTGCACAGGAAGAAAAACTGGGGGAAACTTTCATAGATCTAACTAATGACCATGACACTGTGACTGAAAGGCAGACTGGCATCTGTTCTGATTTGATCTTAGGAGTAATTGGAGCCAAAGAGGATAACTTTGCAACCAGGGGGTCACCATTGAAACACCCCCAATCTGCTCCTCCTTTCCCTACATCCAAAAGGATTTTTCCAAAGGATGACATCCCTGCTAAAAGAGGTAAATCTCTCTCTCCTTTTAATACCATCATTGCTGCTAAAAATTTTCTCTTCTCTCAGCAGAAACGTAAACAAAATAGATTTCTCCCACTTGAAGACAACGATGGTTCAAAAGAGGACTTCCCAAATGATATCCCTGTCACAATCACTGGAGATTCTGAGGTCAGGAATGATGATAATCTGAATGCTTCTCCTGCAATTAACTCAGCTGCTCAGGTCAGTATGGTTAGGCAGGTAAGTCCTTCCCACTCTCCCTCCAACTTAGCTAAGCAAAGAAGGGGTAGGCAACTGGATATTGATCCTAAGCATAGAAATGATACATATCTGACACAATTGAACACTATCATGACTAGATCAAAAAGCGCCAATAATGTTTTAATATGAATAATACAAACCTCCAGATAAAATATCTAGTTTGGAACCTAAGAGGAATGGATACCTCCATACTCAGACTTCAAAACCTGATTATTAGGCATAAGTTTGATCTCATTTGCCTAATTGAGCCGAAGCATGACAAACTGCAATGTGAATCCTACAGAAGGTTGTTACATTTTGATAATTGCTTGTATGCCATGAATGAACAAATCTGGTTATTTTGGAACTCTTCAATAAACCTTTCTGTCAAATATGATAATTTGCAGTTTCTTGCTGTCTCTTTATATAGTTTTACTCTGAATAAGAATATGGATGCTTTCTTTGTATATGGTCTTAGGACTAGAGATGGTAGGAAATCCATGTGGTCAGATATACATGCTTCTACCTATTCTGATACTATCTTTATTGGTGACTTCAATGCTATCACTTCTATTCATGAATATAAAGGTCCCTCCACCCCTAAATTTGGAAGTATTAAGGATTTTAACAAATTTATTAATACTTTGGCTTTAGAGGAAATAAATACGGTAGGTAATCTATTTACATGGAGCAACAATAGGTTGAGGAATCCTACCACTCAGAGATTAGATAGGGGACTCTGCAATGCTGCATGGTCAACTTCTTTTCCCTCCTCTTCGGTTCAAATTTTAAACAGGACTACATCCGATCACAGTCCACTGCTTCTATCTATAGGAAGCGATATCCCCTCATCCCCTAGGCCTTTTAGATTTCTTAACACTTGGTTTAAAAGGGAAACCTTTCTAACAGTAATCAAGACTGATTGGGAAACTCCTATGCAATACTCTGGAATGTTAGGTTTCTGCCTCAAACTCTCTAGGCTGAAAAAGACTTTAAAATCTTGGAATAAAGACCATTTTGGTAACATACATGAGAATGTCACACTGGCAGAAAAGGAAGTCTTACTGCAGGAACAAAATTTTGATCAAAATCCCAGTGAAACAAACGGTTTAAATCTTAAGGAAGCAAAAGCTAAGCTAATAAGATCACTGGTTGAACAGAAAAGTTTCTGGAAGCATAAATCAAAGATTAAATGGTTAAAGGAGGGTGACAACAACACCAAATTTTTCCACAATTCAGTGCAAGAAAAAAAAGGGAGGCTAAAAATTACAAAGATTAAGAGTGCTAATGGTTCATGGTTAGATAATATGCAAGACATAGAGACAGAAGCCATTCAGTACTATAAAAGCCTATTATTTGATGACAGCCCCCTTGCCTCTGACATTTTCAAAAATCATTTTCTCAGTCAGATCCCCAAGTGTATCTCGGACCTGGAAAATGAAAAGCTTTTGCTTCCGGTTACTATGTCAGAACTTAAACCTATTGTGCTTAGCCTCAATAAACATAGTAGTCCTGGACCGGATGGGTTTACAGCAAAATTTTACATTAAAAGTTGGGATATCATTTCTGTTGATCTACTTGATGCTGTTCAGGACTTTATGAATGGAAATAATATCCTCAAAGGATTCAGTAGCACATGGATTACAATCATTCCTAAAAATAAAACTCCCTTTTCTTTTGATGATTTCAGGCCAATCAGTCTCTCTAATGTAATTAACAAGATTTGTTCAAAGATAATAATGGAGAGACTCAAACCATTAATGAATAATCTCATCTCTCCACATCAGACTGCTTTCTTAAAAGGCCGTGACTTAGCTGATAATGTAATTTATCTACAAGAAATGATAAGATTTTTGAATAGAAAACAAAGAAATCCAAACTGCATAGTTAAATTAGACCTTAAAAAGGCTTTTGATAGGGTTAAGTGGTCCTTCTTATACAGTGTTCTTCACAAATTTGGTTTCCATGCTAGATTTCTCTTCCCTATCATGAACAATTTATCTCAGGCTTGGTTTTCAGTTTTGATAAATGGCAAGCCAGCTGGTTTTTTCCAGGCTAGTAGAGGTATTAAACAGGGTGACCCCCTGTCCCCATTCCTTTTTAATATCTTTTCAGAAGCTTTCACTAGGAGTTTAGCATTCATATTCAGTACAGGTAAACTGGCTTCCTATGATCTCCCAGGTAATACTGCTCCAATCTCTCATTTATCCTATGCTGATGACACAGTTGTATTTCTAAAGGCTGAAAATAGGACTCTAATCAGATTTAAGGCTTTTTTATCTACTTTTGAGGAGGTAACTGGGCAGCACATAAATTATGGTAAAAGTGACATATACATTAGCAGGCATGCATCTGCCCATAAAGTTCTCAACATTAAAAGGATCTTGGGTATGAAAACTGGTAGAATGTCTTTCACATACTTGGGAGTACCTATCTTCACTGGAACTGCCCAAAAATGTCACTTTCAGCCTCTAATTGAGCAAATTGATAACAGGATCAATAACTGGAAAAATAAGTGGTTATCAATGGGAGGAAAAATGACACTGATAAAATCTTGCATCTTTTCCATTCCTCAGCATATTTGGTCTGTTTTAAAACCTAGCAAGAAGGTGGTTTCCATAATTGAAAAGAAAATGAGCAGGTTTTTCTGGGGATATACTGATTAGAAACCAAATAGAACTTGGAGAAAATGGGAATCACTTTGTTTTCCAATCAGCCAGAATGGGTTAGGTTTCAGATCAATTAACTCAATCATAGAAACATGCTCGGTTAAGTTATGGTGGAAATACCAAAAGGCAGAAGCACCATGGACTAATTTTATTCAATCCCTGCCCCACTCATACAAATCATCCTCTAATTGGAAAAGAATTTGTAGTGTCAATGCTTGGGCTGAGTCCAATTCTAGGGTGATTTTGGGAAAGGGATCTTGTAATTTCTGGACCTCCAATTGGCTAGGTCTTAAGCCTATCATGGATTACTGCCTTCCTGATCAGGTGGATATTTCAGAAAATTGCACAGTGGCTGAGTTCATAGACAATAAACAAAATCTGATCATGAAATTGAACCACTTTCTACCACCTGAAATCATATCTCTGTTGCAGGTCTCTAAACTTCAACCACACAGGAATGACAGACTAATTTGGAAACCTGGACCTACAGGGGATTTCTCATTCAAATCAACTTATCTCCTTCTCAGTCCAAGATCAGGTAGTATTGCTTCGATTAAATTCTTCTGGTGTGATAGGATTGAAAAGAAAATATCTGTTTTCATGTGGAAACTTATTAATTCCTATTTACCTTTTGATAATGTCTTACAGAGACTTACTATTTGTTTACCTTCTAAATGTGTTATGTGCTGTAACCATGTGGATTCTCTAGATCATTTTTTTAACTCATGCACTTTCACAACTCTGGTTTGGAAGAACATTCACTCTTATATGGGGATCTCCAACAAAATTTTCCCTTCTGTTTGGGAAAGAGTATCTTATTATTTGACCTATCAAGGTTTAAGCTCATTGCACTCCACACTCATTAGGAATGCTGCTCTAATTACAATCTGGAACCTATGGAAGATGAGGAATGATTGTTTATATGATGGGAGGGCCCCTAGTACTGTCATAATTCTTAACCGGATTAGAGACCAAATTTTTTACTCATTCATCTACAAACCAGCTTTCATTTCATCTGCTTTTGATTATGGTATTGCTAATCATTCCTTCCTGCCATTGATTAAAACTGCTCCAAAACCTAAGATCTTCAAAATTGCATGGAAAAAACCTGAGATTGGATATAAATTTAATGTGGATGCGGCTTGGAATAAACAAGAGGATGAGTGTGGTCTAGGACTGATCATTAGGGACTCAAGTGGTACTTTCATCTCGGCTCACACTAAATTTACTCATGCTATTTCTCCCTTAGAAGCTGAGCTAAAGGCTATTTTATTTGCAGTACAGATTAGTCAGAGTATTTTGATACCTATCATTATAGAATCTGACTGCTTAGGGGCTATTCTCTCTGTTCAATATCCTCTAAAAGCTATTTGGAAAGTGTTTGAACTTGCTGATGAAATTCATCAGACTCTGGGGGAAATAAATATACTGCACATCCACCGTGAGGCAAATTTGGTTGCCGATGCATTGGCTAAGGAATGCCTATCTGCTAGGACTACTTCCATCTTTAGTAGTACATATGCTACCTCCAAAATTTTCAGGGCTGGTTAAGTTAGATAAGGAAGGTTTTCCTTCCCTGAGAACTGCCCACTGACCAGATGCTACTAACTTGTTTTTACTGCATATTTTGTAGGCAATGATCGAACAAAATGGAGAACAACTCAGGAAGCTAAGTGGTTGGCTACTCTCAATGGATTTTCCAAAGTAAAAGCTATCACACAGCATTGGCAATGGTTTCACAAAGACTTAAAAGATAGGCTTATGGCTTAGGTTAAGGTTGTCTCTGACTGACTTGTGTCTCGTCATTCGATTCACTAACAAGTTCGAGCACCAATTACCTAGCCATTAGTATTTGTAATCCTCTAGTTTACTCAAGGACTCTATCTCAACCATTTTGGAAGCAACAAGGTGTTGCTTCAAGAGCAATATGCTCTCACATTGTAAATAAACTAAGCTTCGGCTTCTTTCTTGTTTTTTAATGGTTTGGGAAGCCTAATACAACTTTCCTCCATCTCCGGATGGTTTAATTTAAAAAAAATAAAAAATACATATGCTGACTAATTATAATTAAATGCTAAGAGTTAGTGTTGTCAAAGAAGAGATATATATATATATATATATATTGTGTGTATAAATATATATATATATATATATACACACACAATAATAATAATAACAAATAAATAAGTAAGTGATAAATAAAAAAGTGAATGAATGAACAAGTAAGGAAAAATTAAGGATAAATGGACGACGGACGTAAGGAAATTTATCCAAAGTAATTTGGCAAATGGAATAGCTGGGAAGAGAAAATAAACGGCGGACGTAAGAATTTAATCCAAAGTAATTTAGGCAAGTGGAATGACTGGGAGAAAGAAACAACAGACAAAAGATTTTATCCAAAGTAATTTTGGGCAAATGGAATTACTAGGAAGAGGAACGGCGGACGTGAGGGAGAATTTTTCAAAGTAATTTTTTGGGCAAATGGACATAGGTTACAGGATAAAATTTCAGGTTGGTAGGTGTCAGAACTTAAGTTTTTATCGAGTATAAATATCGGGTCCCCAGTTCTTACCTTTCTCACACAGCCTTAAGAAAATTTCTTGCTAAGAGAATAGTGGTTAAACAGTGAAGTAGAGGCGGAGGATTGCCAGCCAAGTTTAACTAAGGTGAGTGTTTTTATTGCCTTAGCATGAATTGAAGTAAAAAATATATATTTATCTTGTATGGGTACAGGCTGCCCTTGAACCTCTGTCTCTGCCCTCGAACCCCTGCTTCTGCCCTCGAACCTTTGCCCTCGAATCTCTGCCCTCAAACCTCTGCCCTCAAACCTCTGCCCTCAAACTTCTGTCCTCGAACCCCTGTCCTTGAATCCCTATTAAATAGTAGCCCTTGAATCCCTGTCCTCGAACCACTGTTAAATCTTAACCCCTTGAACCCCTGCTAAACAGTAGCCCTCGAATTCCTGTCCTCGAACCTCTGTCCTCGACTGCTAAACAGTAGCCCTTGAATCCCTATCCTCGAACCCCTGTTAAGCCTTGACCCCTCGAACCCCTGCTAATCAGTAGCCCTCGAATCCCTGTCCTCGAACCCCTGTTAAATAGTAACCTCTCGAACCCCTACTGAACCCTTGCCCTCGAACTCCTACTAAATAGTGCCTCTCGAACCCACTAACAACCTTCACCTCTCGAACCACTGAAAACCTTCACCTCTCAAACCACTGAAAACCTTCACCTCTCGAACTACTGAAAGACTTCACCCCTCAAACCCACTAGACTTCACCCCTCGAACCTTACCCTCGAACTAGTACCACTGGAACCTTACCTCTCGAACCACTTACCACTCGAACCTCACCACTCGAACTAGTAATAATTACCACTCAAACCTCACTACTCGAACTGGTACCACTTACCCCTCAAACTAGTACCACCCGATACCTTTCCCACTTGAACCTTCTCCACTCAAATTCTTTACTCAACCACTTTTACTCGAACCCCTTGTACCCGAACCCAACTACTCAAACCCCTTGTATTCAAACCCAACTACTCAAACCCCTGTACTCAAAATACAAACTCGAACCTGTACTTGAACTCCATTATAAAGGGACATACCTGTCAAAAAATAAATTGATAATATATACTGACTGTTAAACTGAGTGTGTATATTACTGTATTCATTTATCGTGAAACTGAACTCCTGAACTGCTCTGATATTTTTGTGAAAGACCGGCTTGTACTTTATCTTGCCATGTCAAACTTGAATCATATACTACTCTGATGACCGGCTTGTACTTTATCTTGTCGTGCCAAACTTGAATTACCTGCTACCTGATTACCTGTCTGTGAATTTTGGGGGCCCTAATGCGATTGTAGTTTGGTCAAAGTCGGCGGGGAACGGTACTGATTGGACCGTCTGATTAGACCGGCTACACGTGGAGTTTGGTATGCTAGCATAACCACCTTACTGATACGAGCTCGTAATTGAACATCGGCGTGAATAGGAAAGTGAATTTTGAGTTGATAGCCTACGGGCATCACTGCCTGGGTTATGTTGTGTATGTTAGTCACAGTTGCCATATAGGCACTTGGCAGCAACTCGACATTAACTAGCTGTATCCTTTTACTATGTGCTAGGACATATATGGCTAATTGTTGATTGTTGATTGTTATTTTGTGATCACTAAAACTCAACTGGGTAAATACTGGCAATGAAACCCCACTAAGCAAGGAGCTTACCTAGTTAAACAACCCCTTTTCAGGTGAAGAAGAACAGTAAAAGAAGAGTGCTTGTTGCCTTTACTTCATTTGGGAAAGATCCTGGCTACTTGAATTTTTATATGAACTTAGATGTTATAATGGTCAAGAGAAACTTTTATTTAAAATTTGTAATAAATCCTTTCATTGTAATAGTAAAGTAGATTTTTTAATTATTTAAATCGCTTCCGCATACACTTTAATTGCTCGTTAAATATCGACCCTTTCGGTAGCACACTCAAACCCGACCCGATACTTGTGTGTTGGGTTTGGGGTGTTACAGATGTGGTATCAGAGCATTCTCAAAATTAAGTAAAGGCAAACTCATACTTACCTTAATAAAAAGTTCTAGAGGAAATTAAATGAATTATGAATAAAGTAAGGAGAGTTAGTTGTGCATAAATTATCAAACTGACAAGTTTTCTATTTCGATAGATGGACCATAATGTAGAAATCGCAAGTAATACTTTTCAAGAAGTCATTGAGGTAAAAAAATATGTCGGAGCCTTCCCGGAGGCGTTCTTTCCTTGGGCAGAAACTGTTGACGATTCTCAGTGGGTGGAAACTCACGCCTATCCAAATTAGGTAGTACACACTTTGATTATGGAACGAGCAGAATTAATGAACAGGGTCTTTAGCCTCGAGACCCATGGATAGTTAATGAATGATGCAATGTGGGAACAGCACCTGCGTGCGAACGCAGAAGAAGCGAGGGTAAACACAGCGGTCGCCAAAAACCATCGACTGAAGAACCAAAGATGTAGGAAGCTCAGGCAATGGCATGCCGAACGACAGGAAACCATCCAAGAAGTAGGCTCGGTTCTGGTAAATACCCAGGAGCTACAGGGTGGTTTGATTGCCTATCGTCGACAACCAATGGAAGCACATTGGAGGCATATTAAAGAAACTAGAGGCATGATGGAGCAATCTCTCACTACGTTGCAGGATGATTTAATGGACCAAGCATACCCTAGAGCGGAGCGAGAAGAAGGAGGTGACTCCACCAAGGATTCAAGAGTCAATTAAAATTGAAGCCAACTTTTGGAGGAAAACCTTACAACTTAGATACTAACCGTTCGTAGAATAAACATTAGAACAAGAAACGAGTCCCAATTTTCATCATCGGGAGACGACGCTAGAGGACTATTAAAAATATCTTACAACCATTACTGTAAAAAGTTTTGTGATAATATAAAAATATTTTGTGAATTATTTTCTTTTTATTAGGAAATCCAATAAGGATCGGTTCAATCCGTGGAACTAACTTATTGAATGTAGGACAATGGAAAGGGATCAAGGAGAAAGTTCGAACTCACCCGCGGGACAGAATCTCCCAACCGCTGGGATGGAATTATTCTCAAGTCAAGTCACTGAAATTTTGAGCCGCATGATAGAGAGGGACAACCGAGCTCGATTTTTGGTCAGGGATCAAATTCATAGACCAGAGACCGAGGACGCGGCCTTGGAACGATTCCAGAAGTTTCATCCACCTAGGTTCAGTGGCGGCCAAAATGACGAAGTTGCCAAAAATTGGATTGAAACAATGGCTCGAACCTTCCGAGCCTTGGGATATACGGATGGCCGGAAGGTGAATTTCACTATATTCCAATTAGAAGGCGCCGCACTAGATTGGTGGAACATAGTACAAAGGAAGTGGGATATGGAGGAGACTCCCAGGACCTGGGAAAATTTCAAAAGAGAGTTTAAGAAGAAGTTCATACCACCCTTAGTTATCGAAGGAACAGAAGCGGAGTTTATAAACTTGAAACAATGACTGATGAGCTTAACGGAGTATGAGGCAAAGTTTTCCTGCCTCTCTAAATTTGCAGAGAAGATGGTCTTGACGGACGAGGAACGCAAGAGGAGATTTATCCAAGGGTTAAGGCTGGAATTGAAGGATGCCCTATCCCCGACCTATCAGCACAGTTATGCTGCAGCCATCGAATCCGCTTGCAGAGTGGAGGAAACTAAGAATGCCTTACTAGCCATGCACCAATCGAGAAGGACAAATGCGAGGTCCCAATTAGTATACATTCCCGGTTCACAGGGAGTAAATTTTGAGCAAAACAATGTCCCTAGGGGAGACACATCCCGACCCTCGACCACGTCAAGGAGCTCAAGCTTTGTCTCAAGAGGAACGAATCAAGTGCATTGCATGTACTGTGGAAAGGGGGGACATGATGAGAAGGATTGTTGGAATAGGGCAAACAAGTGTCTATGGTGTGGAAGTACTGAACATAGAATATCTGAATGCTCACAAGCTTAGCTGAGTCGCTTGTCTCAAGCCATGGGATCCCAGGCATCGGTCGCCAAACCTACTCAGAGAGAGGAGCAAGCAGGGGCAGTCAACCAATAGTGCAGGCCCGTGTATACGCGATGGAAGATAGTGAAGCCCCAATTTCGACTGAAGTCATTGAAGGTACCCTTTCTATTTTGGGTAAACTAGCTAAAGTTTTGATAGATTCTGGCACTTCTCATTCTTTTGCTAGTTATTCCTTTCTTGAAAATGTGGAAGATAACATAGAGAAATTACCCTATAAGTTGGAAGTTAGCACTCCCACAAACGATGCTAAAATCCTAGCTGGACGAGTATGTAGAAACTGTAGGGTAAACGTGGGGCATAGGGAATTACCCATAGATCTAATTGCTCTACCCTTAAAGTGCTATGAGGTAATACTTGGAATGGATTGGCTTGCAAAAAATCATGCCCAATTAAACTGTCATACGAAAGAAGTTAAGCTGTGTCGACCAGGGGAACCTCCGATTGAAGTGGATGTAGGAAGGAAAGGATTCTCCTCAATATTAGTTGATGGAGTCAAGGCTCGGCGAATGATTTGCAAAGGGGTGACTAGAATATTGGCTTATATCTTAAATAAGCCAGTGGACCAGTTAAAAGGAGAAAATATAAACGTGGTCCAAGACTTCCCTGAGGTATTTCCAAAGGAACTCGTAAGTTTACCTCTTGAAAGAGAGACCGAGTTTACCATTGATCTGGTACCTGGGCCGCACCTATTTCTCGAACCCCATATCGTATGGCGCCGTTAGAGCTACAGGAGTTGAAGCTACAACTTGAAGACTTGTTAACTCGAGGATTCATTCAACCGAGTACCTCTCTCTGGGGAGCCGCGGTATTGTTTGTTAAAAAGAAGGATGGCTCTCTTCGAATGTGTATCGATTATCGAGGCTTAAACAATGTGAGGATTAAGAATAAATACCCCCTCCCCATTATTGAAGAGTTGTTCGATCAACTCCAAGGAGCAGTTGTATTTTCCAAACTGGATTTACGACAAGGGTACTACGAGTTGCGAGTGAAGGGGGAGGACATACCCAAGACTGCTTTCAATACTCGATATGGTTATTATAAATTCCTAGTAATGCCATTTGGGGTGACCAATGCACCAACTACTTTTATGGACCTCATGCATCGAGTATTTCAGCCATACTTAGACGAGTTTGTTGTCATCTTCATCGATGACATCCTGGTCTATCCCAAATCTCAGCAAGAGCATGAAGGGCACCCAAGGAAAGTATTACAACTACTTGACAAGCACAAGTTGTACGTCAAGTTTAGTAAATATGAATTCTGGCTAAACCAAGTGAACTTTTTGGGGCACGTGATTAGCAGAGAAGGATTATCCGTGGATCCATCTAAAGTTGAGGCAGTTCTAAACTGGAGAGTACCAAAAAATAGTATTGAAGTTCAAAGTTTTCTTGGACTAGCAGGGTACTATAGGCATTTTATTAAATACTTCTCTAAGCTTGCATCCCCTTTATTCTGCTTAACTCAGAAAGGAGTTAAGTGCGAATGGAATGAGAAGACTGAATCCAGTTTTCAGGAATTGAAGAAGTGACTGACCTCTGCCCCAATTCTTGCCCTACATGATGGAAGGGATGGATTCATATTGTATACCATAGCTTCAGGAGAAGGTCTAGGGTGCGTCTTGATGCAAAGGGGCTGCGTGATTGCTTATGCATCCAGGAAGTTGAAACCTTATGAATAGAATTACCCCACCCATGACCTAGAACTAGTTGCAGTGGTGTTTGCCTTAAAGAAATGGAGACATTACTTATATGGAATCACGTTCGAAGTAATGTCAGATCATAAGAACCTGAAGTACCTATTCTTCCAAAAGGACCATAATATGCGCCAACGTCGGTGGATGGAATTTTTGGGGGATTATGACTGTGTGATCAATTATCATCCTAGCAAGGTAAATGTGGTGGCGGAAGCACTAAGCCGAAAGGTGAATTTGACGCATATCTGGATAAAGGAGACAGACATGTTATCGCAAGCAGAGAATTAGGAATGGGAGACCAAACCTGACCGACTTGTATTCTTCAATCTAAGGGTACAAGATGAGTTACCCACAGAGATTAAGAAAGCTTAAGAGTAAGATGAATCATTGGTAAAGAAGAAAAAGCTTGTTGCTGAAGGAAACTTGCCAGATTTTGAAGTAGACAGTGAAGGAGTGCTAACCTGTAAAGGTAGGTTTTGGCTACCCCAAAATTCAGGAATCACCCAAAGAGTGTTGGAGGAAGCTCACCGATCCAAGTATACGGTGCACCCAGGAGGAACCAAAATGTACTGAGACCTGAAACAACGATACTGTTGGGATAATGTGAGGAGGGACGTAGCAGAATACGTGGCACGTTGTTTAGTGTACCAACAGGTTAAGGCTGAACATCAGAAACCATCTTGGTTGTTACAACTTACAACCACTGGAAATTCCCGAGTGGATATGGGATCACATCACGATGGACTTCGTGATAGGACTACCTCAAACATCGAAGAATTTTGATGCAATATGGGTGGTGGTTGATAGGTTGACCAAGTCGGCTCATTTCCTACCAATCAACGTTAAATACTCCTTGGAAATACTGGCTATCTTATACATTCGGAAAATAGTAAGATTGCATGGGGTGCAAATAACTATCGTGTCCGATAGGGACCCAAGATTCACTTCCCATTTTTGGAGGCAACTGCAAATCGCATTGGGAACCAAATTGAACTTTAGTACGAACGCCTACCCACAAACAGATGGGCAGTCAGAGAGAACAATTCAAACATTGGAAGACATGCTCCGAAGTTGTGTTATGGATTTCGGGGGAAGTTGGGATGCTCATTTACCTTTGGTAGAACTCGCTTATAACAACAGTTACCATTCATCCATTGGTATGGCTCCATATGAAATACTCTATGGTAAAAAGTGTCGAACACCCTCTTTTGGGATGAAGTGGGAGAGAAAAAAACTTTTCCAGTTACTAGTATACCTTGGGTTGAGGAATCTATGGATAAGGTCAAACTGATAAAAAACAGCGCTTACAGACGACTCAAAGTCGACAGAAGAGTTACGCGGATCATCGGAGGAGGGATTTGGAGCTTGGAGAAGGTGATCAGGTGTTCTTGAAGGTAACCCCTCACAAGGGTCTCGTCCGACATGGTAAGAAAGGAAAACTAAGCCCTAGGTACATTGGCCCTTTTGAAGTCGTACAACGAGTCGGTCCAGTTGCATATCAACTTAATCTACCTAGCCAGTTGGGGAAATTACATGATGTTTTCCATGTGTCACTTCTGAAGAAGTACCACCCTGATCCCAAACATGTGCTAAACCATGAAGACTTAGAAGTGAATGAAAAGCTGATGTATGAGGAAAATTCCATAAAAATATTGGATCGAAAAATCAAGATTCTGAACCACGGAGATCCCTATGGTTTTGGTGTTGTAGAGAAATCATAAGGTCGAAGAAGCAACTTGGGAGTTGGAAACAGACATAAGGGGTACTTACCCGGAGTTGTTCACGGGAAATGGGAATTTCGGGGACGAAATTCATTAAGGATGGGAGATTGTGAAAACCCCAACCGTAATGGTTGAACCTTGTCTACAAAACTAACAATTTATGTTACTGTATAGTAAGGAAATAAAATAATTTATTAAATGTAATTAGAAATACAAAAATCTATGATGATTGTGAAAATAAAAGGTAATAATGAATCCAATCATTCCTGAAGAGTAACAAAATTCTTCCGGCGTAAGATCCCCAGTGATACTAGCATGCAGTACCACGATAATTACTACAACAAAGACTAAAATTAGTCTCAACATGTTATCAAGCAAAAATTGAGAAGGATATAAGATAGAAGAGGAAATATGGTTTTGAAATGTCGGATAAATTGGTATATATATACTATAAGATATAGCCGTTTATAACTGTTGTATTACCGTTGGGAATATAGCCGTTTATAGCCGGTATATTACCACTATACATATGTTGACTAATTATAATTAAATGCTAAGAGTTAGTGTTGTCAAAGAAGATATATATATATATACATATATTGTGTGTATAAATATACACACACACAATAATAATAACAAATAAATAAGTAAATAATAAATAAATAAGTGAATGAATGAACAAGTAAGGAAAAATTAAGGATAAATGGACGACGAACGTAAGAAAATTTATCCAAAGTAATTTGGCAAATGGAATTGCTGGAAACAGAAAATAAACGGCAGACATAAGAATTTAATTCAAAGTAATTTAGGCAAGTGGAATGACTGGGAGAAAGAAACGGCGGACGCAAGATTTTACCCAAAGTAATTTTGGGCACATGGAATTACTGGGAAGAGGAAATGAACGGCGGACGTGAGGGAGAATTTTTCAAAGTAATTTTTTGGGCAAGTGGACATAGGTTACAAGATAAAATTCCAGGTTGGTAGGTGTCAGAACTTAGGTTTTTATTGAGTATAAATATTGGGTCCCCAGTTCTTACCTTTCTCACACAGCCTTAAGAAAATTTCTTGCCAAGAGAATAGTGGTTAAACAATGAATTAGAGGCGGAGGATTGCCAGCCAAGTTTAACTAAGGTGAGTGTTTTTATTGCCTTAGCATGAATTGAAGTAATATATATATATATATATATATATATATATATATATATATTTATCTTGTATGGGTACAGGCTGCCCTTGGACCTCTGCCTTTGCCCGTGAACCCCTGCTTCTGCCCTCGAACCTCTGCCCTCAAACCTCTGCCCTCGAACTTCTGTCCTCGAACCCCTGTCCTCGAACCTCTGTCCTTGAACCACTGTTAAACCTTGACCCCTCGAACCCCTGCTAACCAGTAGCCCTCAAAATCCTGTCCTTGAACCTCTGTCCTCGAACCCCTCGAACCCCTCGAACCCCTGCTAAACAGTAGCCTTCGAATCCCTGTCCTCAAACCTCTCTCCTCGAACCCCTGCTAATTAGTAGCCCTCGAATCCCTGTCCTCGAACCCCTGTTAAACAGTAACCTCTCGAACCCTGTCCTCGAACCCCTGTTGAACCCTTGCCCTCGAACCCCTACTAAATAGTGCCTCTCAAACCCAATGACAACCTTCACCTCTCGAACCACTGAAAACCTTCACCTCTCGAACCACTAAAAATTTCACCTCTCGAACTACTGAAAGACTTCACCCCTCGAACCCACTAGACTTTACCCCTCGAACCTTACCCTCGAACCAGTACCACTGGAACCTTACCTCTCGAACCACTTACCACTCGAACCTCACCACTCGAACTGGTTAATTACCACTCGAACCTCACTACTCGAACTGGTACCACTTACCCCTAAAACCAGTACCACCCGATACCCATCCCACTTGAACCTTCTCCACTCGAATTCTTTACCCGAACCCAACTACTCGAACCCCTTGTACCCGAACCCAACTACTCGAACCCCTGTACTCAAAATACATACTCTAACCTGTACTTGAACTCCATTATAAAGGGACATACCTGTCAAAAAATAAATTGATAATATATACTGACTGTTAAACTGAGTGTGTATATTACTGTATTCAATTATCGTGAAACTGAACTCCTGAACTGCTCTAATATTTTTGTGAAAGACCGGCTTGTACTTTATCTTGCCGTGTCAAACTTGAATCATATACTACTCTGATGACCGGCTTGTACTTTATCTTGTCGTATCAAACTTGAATTACCTGCTACCTGATTACCCATCTGTGAATTTTGGGGGCCTCAACGCAATTTTAGTTTGGTCGAAGTCGGCGGGGAACGGTACTGATCGGACCGTCTGATCGGACCGACTACACGTGGAGTTTGGTATGCTAGCATAACCACCTTACTGATACGAGCTCCTAATTAAACATCAGCGTGAATGGGAAAGTGAATTATGAGCTGATAGCCTACGGGCATTACTGACTGGGTTATGTTGTGTATGTTAGTCACAGTTGCCATATAGGCACTTGGGAGCAACTCGGCATTAACCGGCCATATCCTTATACTACGTACTAGGACATACGTGGCTAATTGTTAATTGTTATTCTGTGATCACTAAAACTCAACTGGGTAAATACTAGCAATGAAACCTCACTAAGCAAGGAGCTTACCTAGTTAAACAACCCTTTTTAGGTGAAGAAGAACAGTAAAACAAGAGTGCTTGCTGTCTTTACTTCGTTTGGGAAAAATCTTGGCTACTTGAATTTTTATATGAACTTAGATGTTATAATGGTTAAGAGAAACTTTTATTTGACATTTGTAATAAATCCTTTCATTGTAATAGTAAAGTAGGATTTGGAATTATTTAAATTGCTTTCGCATAAACTTTAATTGCTCATTAAATATCGTCCTTTTCGGTAGCACACTCAAACCCGACTTGATACTTGTGTGTTGGGTGTGGGGTGTTACAATTATAACCTCATGTTTTGCATCAGAAGTGCTGATATAACCTTTTGTCCCTATTCTGGCATTGACTTGGCATTTTCTGGCATTGACATAACTAAAAAGGCTAAAATAACCCTAGTCTTAAACCTAAAAATGTAATGAAAAATATATCTCTAAGTTCTTCTTCATCTCCATAGCCAATACTGTTCCCACCACTGCTCCGCCACTTCCACCGCCGCTACCGCCCGCCGGAATCTTGGAATTCAAAACCAGGTCCACAAAATCACAGAAATCCTAACCATAAAAAATGGAAAAGCCCTCCAACTGTAACGGAAAGTTTCACTAACAGAACCTGAAAAGAGTTATCTCAAGTTCCAATCTTCAATTCAATTGCAACCTTTTCCACCAATGGGTGAGCAAAAATTGACCATATGAGACATTAATTCCATAAATCACAGAGAATTAGCCAACACTACAAAAAAAAAAAAGCTTGGCCAGAATGTTGAACTACTAAGAATAATCATTCTCAGATTTCAACGGAATCCTGACTACTGAGCATCCGTTCGAAAAAACTTACAAAGTTTAAAATCACAGAGTATCGATCCACCACCTTTGCCCAGCACCACCACTACCCCTATCTCTAAACCCGTGCGCCACCTCTGCTCCATCGTGCTCTACCGTTTTCCACCTCTGCTCCATTGTGCGCCACCGCCTCTGCTTCACCACCCTAAGCCATCCCCGCCAACCCTGACCCCTCGCCCTCCCCTCCACCCCTGGCCCTAAGCCCCACTGTCACTCCGTTGAGCACCGCCACCACTCAGCTGTGTGCCACTGCCAACCCCCGCCCCACCTTAAGCCCCGCCTCCAACCACCAAACCTTAACCTCTGCCCCGGCCTACCACAAACTCCTCCCCATCCATTATTTTTACGGTGTGAATCGCCAGTGATTTGGTGGTCACTGTTTGCTGAGATATGCAATTTAGTGGTCGCAATTTTGTGCTCCGGCCGATTTACAGTTTGCAGAGATAATGGGCAAGAAAAATTCCCAAATTGAGGAATAATTGAGAATGGTCGAGACAAATATATTGGTTGAGGGTGTTAATGATAACGGGAGTCATGGTGAGTTTGGAGGTGGAGGTGATAAAAGACTTGAAGAAAAACATGGTAAGACAAAGTCTTGTGCGAGACGGTCTCACAGCGAGATCGGAGATTAAATTGTTAAGAATGTAGTATGAGATTTCAAATTGAAGTTTTAAAAGTTCAGGGGCAGAATGTGTAATTTTGTTGATTTATATTTAAGTCCAGGTATAAATATCAATCTTACCTCATTCTTCTCTCATATTATTCTGATTCTTTCTCTCTCCTCTCTTTTCCTCTCTGTGCATAACTACCTCCTTCTTCGATCTCTTTTCAACTTCTCTTCCATCTTCCTTCAATTCGAGCTCATTTCCATCCAATTAACCGCACATCCTCTCCATTTTTCATCCTCCTTTCTTGCGCGCAGTGGTTCGTTGAGATTTTTGGAGTTTTTTGAGGAATTTTCTGGAAAATTTTCTGGCATAGCTTTGGTTTCTAGCGCTGAACACATTACGAGCTTCATTTTGTGTTTGTCTTTGAAGGTAATGTCTTTGATAAGGTTTTTATGCATATTTTATTGTTTTTTAAAACATTTTGCTTGTTTTTTTTAGTTCATGTGATTTTCTAGGGTTTATGTTGTTTAATGTGTGAATAGTTGAGGATTTCTCTGATTTTTTGTATTTGTTCTTGCAAATTTGTACTGATATTTGTGTTGTTGTTGTTTCTTAGATGTCTAAGAAGATTTACCTCACTGCTGCTGCAATCTAGAAGGAAGGAGCATTTGTAAGTTTTCTTAATTTTCGGCAGTGATGTTTTCGGTACAGGTATTGATGTTTCTCAATTTTAGTTTGATGTTTCATGTTTTAGGCTTTAAGTACCGTTATCTTTGTTGGTGTGATGTTTTAATTTCAGCGTTTGATACTTTTGGTGTTTTAATGCTTAAGTGTACAATTGATGTTCAGTTTTGATTATGTGTGATATCTTAGAGTTTTATTATGATTTGTAATAATTTTTGTGTTGTTGTTGCTGTTTCTTAGATGTGTAAGAGTGCTTGTCCACTGCTGCTGCAATCGAGAAGGAAATAAGATCTACAAATTTTGTTATTTTGCATATGTGATGTTTTAAATATTGTTGTTGATTTTTCAGGTTTTATGTTTGATCTTTCATGTTTAGGTTTTATGTACTGCTATCTGAGTTGGTGTGATGATATAATTTTAGTATTGGATGCTTGTAGTGTTTTAAGTGTGTAATTAATGTTCAATTTTATTGTTTTGATTGTGTGTGTGATATCTTAGAGTTTTGTTACTATTTGTGCTAATTTTTGTGTTGTTGTTGCTGTTGATATTTCAGATTCTATCTTTGAGTTTTTATGTTTAAGCTCTAAGTACTGTTATGTGTGTTGGTGTAATGGTTTTAATTTCAGTGTTTAATGCTTGTGGTGTTTTCATATTTAAGTATACAACTGATGTTCAGCTTTGTTCTTTTCATATTTTAGTGTGTACTGTTTGATGTTTTTAAATTTTGAGATTGATGTTTTAAATACTGTATTTGATTTTTCTCAATGTACTTGTCAGTGATGTTATCTGTGCTATTGTGATGTTTTAACTACATATATTGGTGTTTTAATTATTGTATGTGATGTTTTATGTTATACAGAAATACTTTCCAAGGCAGAGCTCTAAGATGACATTGCTAGGTTAATAAAAATGGTATGAGGAACCATGCTTTGAAGGTGTTCCATTGAATAGAGAATCGTAGTCGACCTTTGATCTTTGCATTGATGGAGTATGAGAATCGTCCTGTTCAAAACCAACAGGAGAAGACAAGTCTGTGAATGAGTGAGCAACGAAGGAAAACAAGTCGGGGAAAAATAGAATTTGATTGTTTGGAATGTATTGTTTGAGAATGATGTTTTATAATTATTAGCTTATTTGTTAGAGTTGAACCACTAGATTGTTATTGATATTTTAGGTTGAGTTGGATTTTTTTTCCAGTTTTTATGTTAGCAGATTTTAGGGCAGTTGAACCATTTTGTGATGAATGATGTTTAACAAATTATTTCAAATGCAACAATGGAATGTATAAGTGCATTTGAGCATATGAATATTTTGTTTAAATCAACATCTTCATCAGTACTTTTGTAAAACAGCAAACAAAAAAATTGAATCATCACAATATAACTGTGTAACATCACAGTATGATAGTAAATAATAATCAAGCCCCAACAACCTGGCTTTAGATAAATTGAGCATTATTTGTATTTTAATTTTGTATCGAATGGTAATATATATATTTTTTGAAGTTTAACTAATTCTGTTTGATGTTTAACTATTTTTGTTTGATGTGTATTTTAGTTTATACTTAACATTAAACTATTCTAATTTGATGTATAAATTAAGATTTTATTTGATGTTTAACCATTCTAATTTAATATTTTTAGTATTTTATTTGATGTTTTAAACCATTTAATTTAAAGTGTATTTTTGTATTTGTTTGATGTTTTATCGTTGAAAAGTCAATGGATTACTAGCTTTTATATTAAAAAAAGTGTTGGTATCATAGATACACCACCTTTTTCCTCCGTTCTCGATAATTCAAAGAATTCATGTTAAAACTTGAAAGTTCTCTTTAATCATATTCACATGACTTTATTCGCATGTTTTTGGAGCAAGTGCAGTTGCAAAAAATAATCCATTTCAGCCACAGCTTGAAATTCCGCCTCTAATCCTACGAGAGAACAGACCTTTGAGACAACGCCCGACGCTAGTGTGCCTGGCGATGTCCGTGCTGTGGTGTGACATGCTTTACGAGCTGGTGCTGGTGGGGGTGGAACAATGCTAGCGCCACCGTGAAGAAGTAGAGCGAACAATTAAGGAAGGAGATATGCTCGACGCTGGTGGTGAACGATTGCCGCAGTGGCGCCTCTGCGAAGAAGGAGAGTGAGCAGTTGAGGGAGCACATGATGTGGATAAGGTGCCCTCGGTGCCACCAATTTGTTGAAATGGGGAGCTGGAGAAGGGAGGCGGTGGAGAGAGAAACTAGGGTTTGCAGAAGAAGGAGGGAGACTACGCATATGTTTTATTTTCTGACGATGCATATGCTTTGAGCAAATAATAGGGTTATACTCGTACTTTCAAACTTTACATAGTTATATTGGCTCTTTTGACCAAAACATAGGATCATATAAGCAGTTAACTCAAGTGTTAATTTTAGAATGATCACATAATTAGGAGTAAAATAAATTTTGTGTACTAAAAATTGCATAATAACTGATGAGCCCGTCTCTTAAAAGACAGTATTTCCATAAGTTGTGGAAAAATCAAGGTTTAAACTGCAAATTAGAAGTAATGAAAATAAAATTTTTGGGTTGCATCAATCGGGTCATAAACTTTATAACTACTACACGTTGTATGATAAATTTTTACTATTGCAAATAAAATATTTTACCCTTTTATTATTTAAATAACCATATATTTCATATATTTCTATAAACTTATGGAAATATTATCTTTTCCAAGACTTTGCATTATTTTAAAAAAAATTAAAAAAATCACGTACTACAGTAGGTGATTTGTCGCCCCTATCCAACTGGCGGTTGCTACACTTTTGGATGGAAACAAATAAACTACAGTAGATACTGCGTAAATAGGCCCTCTACGTTACACGTTACCGTTTCGATCGTACTCATCTGGCACGAAGCTGCAAAAACTACACTGCAAAATATGGTGGTCGCCGGAGCTATGCTCAGAGCTCTCAGAAACCATTCAATTCCTGCCCGATTAGCTGCCTCTTACCGCTATGTAAGCCCCCATTTGATCCCTCATTTTTCTCAAATTCTTCATAATTTAGGATTTTGATTACTTGCCCCCAATTCGATGCTTTTGGGCAGAACCCGGATGCCCAATTTTTTTAAAGTTTGTTTCTTTATACAAATGGGTATTGGAATGATTCTGAAGCATGTTTTTTTTTTTGGTGTAGATTAGTACTCTGGTTTTAGCTGAACATGACGGGGGCTGTGTAAAGGCTTCATCCATCAGTGCTGTGGAGGCTGCAAAGTCATTTGGCGAGGAAAATGTGGTTTCCCTTTTGCTTGCCGGGTCGGGTCCCTCTCTTAAACAAGCTGCTGATCATGCTGCCTCTTGCCACCCTTTTGTTTCTCAGGTATTTAGCTGTATTCTCCCCGTTTCATTTGATTCCTTAGCTTGAATTAAATCTAGAAGTAAGGATATCTAAGGTTGTTATTTAGATGTAATGGTATAAGATTAGGGCTGGGATTAAGCAGTCACCGTTCATTTAGATGTAATGTTAGCAGATTGAGGATATCTTTCGAGAACTTGGCTGTATTGACTGGATAGAAATTGGCTTACTTGGGCTCCCTCCGTCCCAGTTTAAGGTTAACTGACGCTATCCATTCGGTCAAAATTGATGAAATTTTGTGCAGAAAATATTATTATTCTATATGTTTGAATGTTATCACGTAGGATGTTGTTAGATTCTTTGTAACACATATTTTAAAATATCAGTTTTTTTTTATAAAAATTTAGTTACCCATATTATAGATATTAATGGTCAAAAATGTTTCTTGAAAACCATGAAAAATAGAAAACGAACCTTAAATTGAGATGGAAGTAGTACTGAAATGCAAGGTATGGTTGTCTACGCCAGGCCATGTGGGACCGGACCTACATTAGACCCCGGATTCTCCATTATAGTAATGAAAATAAGTGATGTATTGGAATGTCTCTTCTTTGTGTGTCTACTTTGTTATGTATAGGTCTGATCATCTTGCTAGACGCATGCAAATTTTTGTATGTATGAGTTGATGAGCTATGGATAGTACTCGATCAGATCTGGCTTTCTTTGGAACATTGCATTTCTTTCTCTACATTGCTTAAAAGACATGTTTACACTTTTTCTCTAATTAGAATTTCTGGATAGGAAAAGAGGAACTCTTCCAAATTGTACATTTAGCCAGATGTAGCATGAAGTGTTTTGAGGTTTCAGATGGAAAAAGATGCAGAATCTGATTTGCTCGACATTTTTCTCAGGTTCTTGTAGCTGAATCAGATAAATTCACGTATCCTTTAGCTGAACCATGGGCTAAACTACTCCAGGTAGTTCAGAAGAAAGGCGGTTATTCACACATAGTGGCTCCTTCTGGTTCGTTTGGGAAAAATATACTACCTCGTGCAGCTGCTCTATTGGATGTGTCCCCAATAACCGACGTTACAGAAATTAGAGAATCTAATCTTTTCGTGAGGTAAATATTGTCCTTGTCTAGTTTTTGTTTTGTTTCCATTAATCCCATTTGAAACCATATGTAAGTGTGCATCTCTTCTGATTCTGCAGTCGCTGTAACTGTGATGTTTTCAGCCTTAATGGCATTGACTAATGCTACTACATCTTTTGTAATTGTAATGTGTTACCATCCATGTCCCATTTTCTTTAGTGATCAAATCCAGTTTCTCATCAAATATCTACAGTCATGTTGGAGAAATCAACTGTCTTTTACTGAGATTCGTTAATGCAGATGAAAACAGCAACACAACTAAGCCTTAGACTTCGTTAATGCATACTGGAATTAAAATAATCTGTTGCAGGCCAATTTATGCTGGCAATGCTCTTTGTACTGTACGGTACACAGGGTCCAACCCTTGCATGTTGACCATCAGGGCTACATCTTTTTCGATGAACACATCCTTTGCTGATTCAAGATCTAAACCTGCATCAATTGATCAGGTGGACCTCTCAAACTTTAATGAAGGTCTGTTTATGGTTTTGCAATAATAGCATTTTCCTGAAGAGATTTATCTCTTACAAGCTGGGTCACTTCAGGGTTCAGAACAAGTGACAATTGATTTTTCTGCTTATCAGTAAATTATATATTAAAAAAATAATTTATTTTGTTTTGTTATCACAGATGATGATGATGCAGTTAGCAAATCGAGATACATAAAACTCTCTTCTCAAGAAACAGAGAGGCCAGACCTAGGGAGTGCACGCATCGTAATCACTGGAGGCCGAGCTCTAAAAAGCGCTGAGAATTTCAAACTGATAGAGAAGCTCGCTGAGAAACTCGGGGCTGCAGGTTCCTCACAATGCATATGTCTATTTTTGGTTACTGTTCTGGCATTTCTCTACACGGATGTATGATCGAGCTTTGCTGAGACCTGATTGGATTGCAATTATTGCAGTCAGAAATCCTATCTACAGCATTAGAAACTGGTAGTATTTTTCAACTCAACTACCCTATGCATCTGTTAACATGCTGCTTTTGTTACTTTACAGTTGGAGCGACTCGCGCTGCGGTTGATGCAGGATACGTCCCTAACGATCTTCAGGTAACATGCAGCAGTATTCATATCAAGCAAAATCTTGTAAACGTATGTATCATGCCCTGATGCAATAGATCATTCTCTGTGAATCAGGTCGGCCAGACTGGAAAGATTGTGGCACCAGAACTCTACATGGCATTTGGTGTTTCCGGGGCTATTCAACACATAGCAGGAATGCGGGATTCTAAGGTCATTGTTGCTGTAAATAAAGATGAAGATGCACCAATATTCCAGGTTAGATTCAAATCTTGCTTTCTTAGCTCATGCATAACATGGTTATAAGTTATAACACAAGTCAAATTACAGGTTGCTGATTATGGGCTAGTTGGTGATCTTTTTGAAGTGATACCAGAGTTATTAGAGAAACTTCCCAAGAAAAAATAATCCGGGTTTGAACAAGGAATTGACAGATCTTGTTCTCATCACTGAAGCTAAGATTAGACGACTAGATGGCTCAGATAAGTTTTGGAACGAGACTCTGGTTTCACTGGTGGCGCATTGTGCCATTTCTATAACATGGAACTGATAATAAATCCGAGTTTATGATTGCCGGGGTAGCAAAAAGTAATTGTCTTGTACAAGAACTGCCCTTGGCTGGGTAGTGTAAAATGGAGCATGTAATCACTGGATCTTTTTCATCTTAAATGAATGGCCAGTTCTATTCTCAGCACAAATGACTGTGGCTAAGATGCAAGGGGAAAGAAAAAGTGAAAGCATGGCTACATGGTTCATATTTATGTTGTACTGTACTATTTGACAGCACTCGTCTTGGGCAAACGAAAGATTATTCTGTACAGCGGCTGCACCACGTAAGATGGTACATGCTGAGACAATCAAATGGGTATAATTGTAATTTTTGAGTAAGTTTACTATACAAATAGAAAATTTTAAATGATGGATAAGTCACATCGGGGAATTGTGGATTTAACCGATGTACCCTCTCTATTTTTTTGTTAGTGACACACCACTTTTGACTTTTGGGTGTTAGAATGTAGGAGATGCTATTTGAGTGGATGAAATTGGATTGAACGAAAGAAAAGTAAAATGAATGGATATAATAATGTTAAACTTGCAATAATTAAAAAATGCCTATACAAAATAAACATTCAAAATTAGTAAGTCTGCCACGGTTAGTGAATTGAAGGAGTATCAAATTGTTTTTAAGAGAGTGCTAATTGTTTTATCTAATGTGACTAATTAATGCCTACTCAGCAGGTGCGCATCTGGTGTAGTGGTATCATAGTACCCTCCCACGGTACTGACCGGGGTTCGATTCCCCGGATGCGCAATTTTGATTTATCGGAAGACACAACTCTCCAGTAATTAATCAATATTCAACTGTTTTTTTTAAAAATAAAATAAAAATCTTAGTATTAATTAGGTGATGCTAGCATGTTTTTCGATGTTACTTGCCAGTTATCTAATCATATATATAATAGAACTACTCCCCAATTTAAATTCTCATTTCTAAATCAAAATGTTGCTCACACAAAAAATTATGTACGAAATTTATCTTAAAAATAACACGTCAACAAAATTTCACGTCCAACTTTTACAAAATTTAACTGAAAAAATGATACGTGATGCTAATAGTGGGACATAGAATTCTTAATTCATATTATTTTCACTTAAACGTTAACCTTTGCACGTTTAGAAAGTCGTCTGAGACCCTCCTAAATATAGGCAGGGTGCAATGTTTTAAAATGTGAGATCATGTTTTGATGTAAAAGTGAAGGACTAAACATTCTCATGATAAAACATCAAACAGTTCATTAGATTGTGCGAATTGCAAATGCCACTTTTGCTTATGCCAAAAAATTCATTCAACCATTTGTTTCCCTTCAAAATTGGCCCTAGTAAATAAATCATTCTCCTCAGTTTTGAACTCGCACCATTATAATAATGTCACCAGACTTCAATAGTTTGGACAACATTCGATCTCAAAACATCATTCAACCATGTACATTGACATGTAAGAGTGGAAAGATATAGCATACTTAATTTCCCCCCTAACATTAAATAGCTAATAAGTACCCTAGTTAAATGAAGTGATTCCTCAACATGGATACAGGTACTAAGCATAACCCCCTTTTCTTGAGTTCTGATTGCTGCTTATTTTTATCATCTTCATCAGTGTCATTGCTCACAACTTGTTGATCAGTTGTAGCACTATTTTTCCTGCCATTGTTGTTTCCCTAAAACACCAGAACATACATTCTGTAGCTTATTTGCTTGCAAATCATATGAAATTGTGTAATGAAATGCGTAAGGAATGGTCATCTCCTCCCGACTTTGTATTAGACGACATTGGACGCTTTCCAGTGATATGAAATGAAATCCATTTTTACTTTAAAAGAAAAAACACCATAACATACAAAAATTTTTTTTGATCATTTTACAAATTAATCACTTTCACAACGGGAACTTCTATACATATACAGAAAAGAAAAATAAGGTAAAGATGCATTTGTAAAGTTACCTCGGTTACATTCATGCCATCCTTCTCAATTTGATCCAAATTCAGCACTTGATTAAAGTATGTTACCTGTTCAAAAATTCCATTCCATATATCATTGTTACAAACACATCTAGAATAAACTAAAGCGAAAACCCGGGCGAAATAAATGTCATGGTGAGACAGTCTCAACCGAGATTATAAAATATGATACACACAAATGAAAACAAACCTTGGGACTGTGGGCAGGAGAACTTGCTGTATCTTGCAAGTCATGATCATCACCAACGTTCGGTTTTCGCCTTAGTTTCCTCCCATTAATACTTCTGGCTGAAGTAAACGCCGCGGCTGCCGCCGCCACCACCACCCCAGTGCTGTCATGATCACCACCCTGCAACAGTTTTCTCCCCGACGACGAAGAAAATGCATCTGAAACCACAAGATCATCATCAACACCTGCACTTTCTTGATGTTCATCATTGCTGTTTCCATTTTGAAAATCCTGCATGTAGAAAGTCCAAGTGCTTTCTTCAGGAGAATCATCCATTGTTTGCTCATTAACATATGAAGAAATCAGAGGATTATTGTTCTCCATTTTGTGAAATAAGTGGACAAAAAATAAAGAGTTAAACTAGCTATATGTATAGTAGAGGAATGTTCGTGGGGAGCAAGTTGAGATGGTAATTAAAATGAGTAGTAGGCAACTTAGAATTTTATAATACATATTGAAAGGATCTAATATTAGTTTGACCTTAGACTGTATATGCATTTGTGTCTGAAGACTTTCTAATAAGTCATACCTCATAAGTCATAACTCATAAGTCTTATATTTTTCAATGTTGCAATTTTCTTCCCCAGGAATGTCCTTTGAGACAATCAACATATGCCATCAATGATTTGGACTCATCTCTTTTTTAGTTTTTTTTCTGTAACATTTGTAGCTCCAACATCTGTATTGCAAGTAAGGTATCAATTAGGTCTAATAGTAACAATGAAAAGTATTTGCAATTTGCAGTATATATTTTTATAATTAAAGGAGGGTATATCTATGGTTTAATTATTAGTGGATTGAGAAAGATAAAAGAGAACAAAAAGATGGACACTTCCAGTTTGAAAACGTATTCAGAGAGGCCAATGGCCCAGCAGATCATCTAGCAAAAATGGCGAACAAAAAGAAAGGATCAACAAGCTTCCAAGACAACAGGTCCCCATCAGGATTCAAACTTTTGCTGAGAAGATACCTTTTGTTCTCACATTTCAGGAAAATCATTATCGGGATCTATAGACTAGGGATATCATAAAGGTTTCTTATCACAGAGCCAGATTAAATACTCAATACATGGATAAAAGACTGTCTGGCCATTACAAATTTCACACATGGATGGAGGATTTGGAAATGGAGACACAATTCTTACAAATCCATGACTAGTTTTCTTTACTTGCAAACTAAATAGGCTGGTCAATATTTTTGACCACTTGTAATCACCTATCGGTTTAAATTGGTTTTGGGGATCCAGTAAATTAACCCCACCTCATGGATCATGAGGCCTTCGAATTGAAAAAAAAAATTTGGTGGATTGGAAACCCATGATATATTGAAATTTAGTATGGTATCATAACTCAGATAAGCCTACAATAAGATGTGACAAACCTTGTTAAAATCTTGCTAAAATTTGACCTATCCCAACTCCGAAGCCTTGATATAAGTGTCATAAACTCCATTAATTAAAGGAATTTTTACAATTCTAACCCTAATTTAGGCTGAAAGTGCGAACATAATCATGCAAAATGAGAAAGTGTCAAAATAATCCTAACTTTATGATGAAATATGCAGTTATAACCTTTTGGTCTAATTCCGAAATTGTCTGAAAGAATTGATCGCTGACCAAATATGAAATGTCAAAAATACCATTGACCATTAATTTCTTCTTTTTTCAACCCCCTTACCCCAACCACCGCTCACCACCACCGCACCACTACTTGCCACAATCCCTCCACAGTCAAGTTGCTGACGTCATTCGGTACCTCTGCTTACACCAGCCTCTCCATAACAGCACACCGTCGGAGCACCGTCACGCTTCCGGCACGTCTGCTCACCTCCGTTCTAAAATTTCCTTCCATCGCTGCATCCCACTCACTTCTCCATCGCCATCACAACAAAACTGTTGGAAGAAAAAACCCTTCAGCACATCCATGACCCGACTCAACATCAAACCCAGGACCCCAAATTGAACCCTTTCACGGCTTGGATCGTCTGGCTTAGCCGGATCCCCAGCCTCCACCGCTTCCTCTCCGCCAGAAAATTGTCTTCATACGCCTGCTCTCCAGATGGGCCCCGCATGTCAGGACCCCCTAGGTGCCTACCAGTGGTGGAACCAGAAAATTTTATTATGGGAGGCTAAATGGTGGAGGGCTGGACGGAGCCGTGGCATCGGCGTGATGGTGGCGGCGTCAGGAGGCGGAGGCCTGGCGGGAGGGAGCTGAGCTCCTGAGATTTGGCCACTGGCCACTTCCTCTCTTAAACCCCATTTTTTGTTTTATTTTTTTGCCCTTATGACAAATGAAACAACATCGTTTTAGTAGTTCAGTTAAAAAAGAAGGCAAAAAAGGCCGCGAAGCTACCTTCTTTTTTGAGCTTCTAGCCGCCGTCGCCCAAAGACGCGGAAGCAGGGGCGGAAGACGCGCATCTCGCTGGAAATTGATTCCTTCCACCACTACTACCTACGGCCAGCGATTTAGGTAGGGTTGGAGCCCTACCTCGCGTACCACTGGTTCTGCCCTTGGTTCCCACCAAGGAGTTTCTCTTAAAGTACCCCATGTGTTCGACGTATTTACTCGCATGCACCTTTGCTCACCTCCATTCTAAAATTGCCGAGCAAAGCCGCAGCGCAGCGTTTCCCAACGCCGCACAGTCTCTCCACTGCAGCGCCTCCTATCTCCATGGAGTCACCACCGCACGTATTCCTGGCTGCAGAGGAGTAGCGCCCACCTCCGTTGTAGAAGCATAGAACTAAACTCACAAACTCACAAATAATTTAAAGAAGCTGCAGGAATAATAAAGAAGAAGAAGAAGAAATTGGGGATAAAGAAAGAAGAAGAAAAGGGAGAAGAAGAAGAAGTGGGCATTTTTGCTTTTTCCCCTTTTTCCTTTTTTAATCCAGGGGCAAAATGTCCATTTCATTATATTGTAGCCAAACTTCCTGTTGACAACTAAAGTTAATGGCTCACAGGGTTAGATTGGAACACACACCATAAAGTTAGGATTATTTTGGTACTGCCTCATTTTTAGGGTTATTTTAACACTTTCATCTAAAGTTTGAGTAATTTTAGTACTTTACTCTTAATTAAATTACGCTTCGCAGTTTCAGTATGTTATGGTTTTCTTTGGGTTTAGCATTAGAATCCAGTCCTCAATTCTTATTCACATAGTACAAGTATGTTCAAATTAATGCTCAATCACACATTCTAAATAGTTAAATCATTGGACACTAACCGTGTTCACTCTCTTTGCAGGTGTTTGTCACCCTCGCATTCTCTCACCTTCCTCACTGTAGGGTTATCACTGTTTAATAAATGTGACGTCTCCTTCATTTTGTGTATGTGTGAAATTCATCCCTTGTGGCACTTATGATCTAGTTGATTATCTTGATTTGGATTTATATTTGCTCATGTTTTACTCTACGTCTACACCTAATCACGAATTCATACTGTCGATCATGTAAGTGTCACATAAGTGTCACAATTATAGTAGATATATGTTTAACGTCGTGATATTGATACGTGAGACAGTTGAATAAATTGGAGTTTAGAATGGAGTCATCTAGACTAATGCCACCGTGTTGAGGATTTGCATAGTAATTGTTCACTGAATCATTTGTATACCTTATCTTGCATATAAAACATTTCAGATGTTTCTACATCTTGATATATAATATTGTATGGAGTACTTCGGCAACACTCACAATACATATATAGCCTGCAATTGAGTAGTCCAGCATTATTAATTTAGTTTCAACCCCTAATTAGGTGGAATAACTCGTACTTATTGACTTTATTTACAACAAAGACTTAAGTACATGATTACAAGGATCTATCTTTTGACAAACACAATAAATACTCTAATTTGGCACTATTAATGTTGGTGTATATTCTCTCCTTAATCAGTTTTCTCAATTTCACAAATTAACCTCATGATTGGCTAGTTGACAAAACGAATTCCGTCCTCCAAAAAATTGTTACAAATCGATACAAGGACAAATGCTAAAACTATAATGGATAGTATAAATCAATTTGGTTGTAGTTAAATCAATTTGGTCATTAACAACAAACCAAAGTATTTAGTTGAATATAGGTTATGAAACACATATAAAAATGATATGATCCCAATTATAATAAAGAGGGATGTGATAGAAGTGTATTAAAAAGACAAAATTAAATCACTCCAATAATTGACTGACGTAGACATAATTGATTTTTTTTTTAAATGGGGTTCCTCGCATTTAGAAATGCTGATTGGAGAGCACTGTCATTAATTCAACATAGAATGGTTTTGTTGCACAATGTTTGGTTGAACCGTCATCATTCAACTATGGATTGATATTGGAACTTGACCCATGGAGGAAAAAAATTATGATCTATTGTCGTACTTTTCTTTTTGGATGTTTCACTGCCCCCGCCTCTCTTAGAAATGCCACCAGCACCTCCATCTTTTCCAAAGACCATCTTATAGGTGAAGAAATTGTTCTGGATAGTGCAAGTTGAAGAAGGGAATGTGTAGGGTTTTGTGCTTTGGGTTAAGAGGAAAGCAAAGGGACAATGATGGATTGAGATAGGAAATTTCGTGGCTAGAGAAGCGAAAAGATAAAGAATTTTCACAAAATTTTCATAAAATTTTTAGGTTAAATGTGGTTGAAGCGTCATAGGTGGATTAATAGTCATAAATTTTTTACGTCAACCTATAGTTGAACTATTGTGAAATTATGTTTAAAATGTGCATGCATCTCGAATACATCGAAACACATTTCTAAAGAGGATTATTATTTTTTCATGTCGAACTGCATTTTATTGGTGTTCGTACTAAGTATATTGATACAATAGTAAGATTTAAAAAAAATCATTTTGATGAATGAACTTCTGTTTTTAATTTTGATTGGTCATTCCATTAATATATACATATATATATATATATATATGTGCTAATAATTAAAATCGCATTGTCTTTTTACGAAATTATTACCTTTTTCAAAAAGTGATGCAAGGAGAATGACCGTAAATGTCCGATTAGGTTTTAAGCATAACTTTTGCGTTCGGACTCGGAATCAGGCGATTCTGGTGGCGTTGGAACCGTCTCGATGAGCACTACAATAACCACTACTATGTTATGAGTCGTGATGTTTTTTGGCCATTTGAGGTCGTTTAAGGCCTCAAAACAGCAATTTACTATTTTTTTAGTGTTTTCCATTTTTCTTCAGATTTCAGTATTTAAGGACCTCTTGTATTTTCTGATATTTCAGTTTTGATAATAATATTTTTGAGATTTATTTTCTCTCTGGTGGATTCCAGAACCAAAACCTAGGGTTTGTGCTTACAACCCTTGATTGTTCTTTAAGATTTGTGCTTGCGAATATTTTTGATTATTCCGACTGCGTCAATTGGTATCAGATCAGGCTTTTCCCAGTCATTTTCCATTGATTCACGATGAGTGATCAACCAATATAACCCAGGCACAAGAAGCAGTGATTAGCGCGACACTTGCTGTTTTGAGTAAGCAGATGAAGGCATTGACGACGTGGATGGAGACTCTGAGCAATGGTGAGCAATCAGCCAAAAGGAATTTGAAGGGGAAGAATATTGCCGAATATTCATTAAGTTAGAATGAGGAAGAAATCGTCACGGAAACTTGGACGAATCAGGGTAATCAATGGAATAATCCTGATTATCTGGTTAACGCTGATACTCCCCTTGTTTTATGGATCCATAGGCGTAGAGGGGTTGCTGGATTGGCAAATTGAAGTAGATCAATTTTTTTATGTCATGGAAATTCTGGAGGACATGCAAGTGAAGATGGTCGCAGTCAAGTTGAAGAGTACGACCGCGGTTTGGTGGGACGGGCTGGCCGACTCAAGGTGTAAGCAGAACAAAAATCTGATCAGATCATGGAGAAGGATGAAACATACTGGATCAATTTCTACCCGCTGATTACGAGCAGATTTTGTACAAACTGTAGATTGAGTGCTCTCAGGGAAGGAGATTAGTTCAGGAATACACTGTTGAATTCATGCGTTATTGTTAACGCAATGAACTTGGCGAGTCTGAGAATCAGAGGGTGGCTAGGTATATTAGTGGCATGAAACCTTCAATTCAGGAGAAGATGGGGTTATAGACCGTGTGGACTCTGACCGAGGCTCAAAATTTGGCCATGAAAGCAGAGTTGATGGAGAATTCCCTTCGTGGTGGAGGTGGTAGTTTTTTTGGCTTTTGAAAAATCCAGCCCCAAAGCAGTTTTGAGTCATCTAGAAGCAAGGAGAAGATTGTGGTAACTGAGGACTCCAACCTTGGTGGTGGTGGTAGTTCAGGTGGTGGGCAGGAACAAAGAGTGTTCCAGGGCACCGATGCAGAGGCAACCTAACCCGTATACTAAGCCATGTGGTGACAAGTGTTTTCGTTGTGGTAATGTGGGGCACATCTCGAATGTTTGCCCATCAAGGACCATGGCTCTTATAGAAGAGGATGGTGAAGACGATGCGACATATGAGTATGAGGGAGGAGGCAACTGAGAGGGTCAACATTGTGGTGCAGCAGTTTCTGTTGTCATCCAAGGACGAGGGACAATGTAAGAATTTTTTCAGGACCCACTGTTCAATTAATAAGAAGTTATGCAATTTAATTATGGATAATGGTAGTTATGAAAATTTTGTGCTTGCAAAGTTAGTTAAATATATGAACTTACCCACTAAGCCTCATGAAAATTTTTATACCTTAGGTTGGGTTAGTAAGGGTAATCAGGTTAGGGTGGCGTTAACTTGTAGTGTTCATATTTCAATTGGGAAGCATTACAGGGAGAATGTGATATGTGATGTACTGGATATGGATGTATGCCATGTGTTGTTGGGGCGACAATGGCAGTTTGATAATGACTTTACGCACAAGGGGCGTGACAACATCCTGTTGTTTACATGGGGCGAGCATAGGATTGCTATGGCTCCTGTTCAGCATTTTGACAATGTCACAGGAAGTAAGCAGTTGAATTTTCTGGTTAAGGTGAAGGGGAAATTGATGATGTTGTTGCCGAAGCTGATTGTTTTTATCCCGTGGGGATGAAGGGGTTGCTGAGTGCTGAGAAGGAGGAGACACCGAGTCCAGTGGAAGTGCAGTCAATTTTAGAGGATTACAAGCAGCTAACTAGTGACGAGCTTCCAAGTGAGTTTCCTCCTCCAGGAAATCAGTGGCTGACATTTATGAGTACCATGAGGATGAGGTTCTATATCCCGATGATAACTCGATGTCGAGTTCTTCGGAGGTGGAGAAGACTGATGCAGGGAGAATGGTCGCAAAGGTCCGATAAGGTTTTGAGCATAACTTTTGTGTCTGGACTCGGAATCAGGAGATTCTGGGGACGTTGGAACCGTCTCGAGGGGCACTACTAAAGTTACTGCTATGCTGTGGGTCGTGGTGTTTTTTGGCCATTTGAGGTCGTTTAAGGCCTCGAAACAGCAATTTACTATTTTTTTAGTGTTTCCAATTTTCATTTAATTTCGAAAGTTATTAATTCCGAATTTCCTTTTTTATTTTTTTTCCATTTTTCTTCAGAATTCACTATTTAAGGACCTCTTGGATGTTCTGAGATTTCTATTTTGATAATAATATTTTTGATTTATTTTCTCTCTGGTGGATTCCAGAATCAAAACCTAGGGTTTGAACTTGCAACCCTTGATTGTTCTTTAAGATTTGTGTTTGCGAATATTTTTGATTATTACCACTACGTCAAAAAGTAAGTTAACAAACATTCTTTTATATATGAAAGATCACCTGCCTGTACACCCACACGATTGCCCAAGTGGTTGAGCCTCTGACTTATGCTCTTGTCATCGTGAGTTTGACTCTCGGCAGCGAAAGTGTGAGGATTTCTCCAGTGGGGAGGTCCCTTGTGCGCACCGAGTACAGTCGAGGGTCAGGGGCTCAGCTACTAGAGTGCTGTGATTTACCTCTCCGATTATGGCCGTGGTGTCGGTGCGGCCGGGGCAGCTGAGGGCGAGCTGTTTGATCGCCTTTTGTCATGAAAGATCACCTGCAATTCCAAACTGAATTCAGGCACCAGAATAAACCTTCTTTTAGCATAAGGGATCACTAGACACTAGTGTACAAATGGGCTATTAAACGCGATTCTATCGGTAATTTAAAGTCACTTTTGAGGTGCCTTTGCTGGCCATGCCTATAATCAACAAGAAAATAAGGCAATTCCGAGCACCTTTAAAATTGCAATTAAAGGCGTTTAAAACCCGCCTTTAATTTGTGCCTCGGAACTGCTTTTAATTTATTTTCGAACTCCAAAACTCATTGCTTACCCTCGTTCCATTGTATCAATTCTGAACTCGGAATGTACATACCGTTTCTGAACTCGGAAACTCTTGGCTTTCCCTCCTGCATTCAAACAATTCCAAACCCAAAATTTGCATATATTTCCCAAACTTGGAAACTCTAGGCTTTCCTCGTGCCGTTGAAACTATTCCGAGCTCGGAAATTATATACATTTTTCGAACTCGGAAAGTATATATCGTTTCCGAGCTCGGAAATTTGAATCTTCTCTTTATAAAATGATGATCTATTTCCGAGCTCTTGTCTACTTTCCGGTCTCAAACTGTAAGGTTGCTGAAGAGCATTTTTGTCGCTATTTTTTCTGAGTTCGTAAACCGTGTTTCTTAGATCGGAATATATTTTGTGTCCAAGTATTTCAAGTTCGTAAAACCATTTCTTTCCTATGGAAATTGAGCATGATAGGTTTTCGAAATCGGAAACCTTTTCCTATCCAATGGTAAAATTTTGTTTCTTTAACATTACCAGCATAAGAAAAACCTAAATACACAGCCACAATTCCAAAATAATACATGATAGTATCTTGAACCTAAACAAAAATCTATAGATAATTTTCAACAAGCAATAATCCATAGATAATTTTCAACAAGCAATAATCCATAGATAGGAATAGAAATCGCTACAAATCTATTCCGATATTTCTAAGGTTATTTTTTTTACCTAACTCGAGTATCCCTGCCAGTGTTAGGATTTCCCAATGTGTGTGACCGATTGAGAATTAGTTTCATAGCCAATGAATTCCGCGCATTGTTGATATCTTCTTGGGAGTAGGGTTTCCAATCATCTTTGAAAATATGAAAAAAATATAGTATTAATTATTTCGTGAAGTCTATTTAGAAACATTACCACTACGGATTTGTACAATTACCTTGTCAAGTTCAAGTACATGTTCCTAGACTTTGTCTATGCACTCGGACGCGTATAACATGACATAATATCCGCACTCCCAAGTTTGAGATTGTTTCTTGTACTATATGTAAGGAACATTAATTATCAAGATTGTGTTACACTAAATAATTGAGGATAGTATGTTGAAAATGAACATACTGGTAGACCTACCTTGATTTCAACCACATGAAATGAACAATTGCTTTGATCATCATTTTCATTCATTTTAGATATCAAAAGCTCAATGAATGCATCAGACGGTTAGATGTGGAGGGGATCCATCCAATACACTAGCTTCTCTGCGGGTACTATCAACATTAGTCTCCAATGGTCCCTGGAAAAAAAGATTGATTATTTGAAATTTGTGGAAACAATGTTGGTGAAGTAATTGAGTGTGGTAAATAACCTTTCGATGTATGGCACAACGAAAAACGTCTTATCCTTCTGACTTAGGCATTTGCAAATGTAGTCGATCATCTCATGTGTTTCACAACCAATTTCTTGTATCATCACCGGGCACATGTATCCAATCCATCATTTCTTTTGATTACTTGTAAAATACATGTACCTGGACAAATTCATTGTAACAATGACAGCGAAATTTAAATAACATTTTGAAATTAAATGAATAAAAAAAACTCATAGGGTGTAGATCGACATGATCGCCTGATTAACTTGATCACATCTGCATAGATCTTCAAATTCGCTCCATAACGCCATGATTTCACATTTGCATCCGAATACGCATTCATTTCCCGAGAATGTGAATGTGTCGTTTTGATCATGGGGCTGCATCAAATTATGAAGGACACGTACGAAGCCAAGTAAATCTCAAGGGACGTTGGATCTTGCCAATAGAGGTCTAACCCTAGTCGGTGTTGTTGGCACAATTTTGGTCGTAGATTTGACCTGTTTTGATGTTGTCATCACCATTTTTGGTGAGGGAGACATTGTTTTACTTTCGTTTTCACTATTCTCCAATGCCCCTTTCTTGTGGATCTCTCAGCTTTTGGGTTGAATGCGCGTATAAGTTACCCATGGTCAATCACCTTCCTTATTGCTAGATATGTAATCTCTGGAAAAAGTGTATTTATGTTCATGCCAACTCTTTGACATCACAAACATAGCTTTCTTTCTTAAAGCAACAACATCCGGTGCCTTGATTTCAAAAGGCCTCTACGGGGATTACGAAACAAAGTGGTTTGAGGATAGGGAGTATATATGACCATAAATTGAAGAAAGAGTATTTAGGAAAAATGATTCACTAGAGGCACCTTGCATTCCCTCCACAAAGTGTCCTTGTAGTCGTTTAGGACATCATGCCAAGTATCATACTTGATATCTACCCTTGTTCTACCAACCTTTGCCACCCAACTAGACCATTTGGCACGTTGCTCTGATATACAATTGCCGTTTTTGTCAAAAACCAATGATGTTAACTCTTTCCTAGTCATTCTATGTTCTAATGGCCTACAATGAGTTTGGTGTTTTCCTACATCTTCCGTATCGTCATCGTCATCCTACGTTGTGTCCGTTGTTATTGGGTTGACATTATCGGACAGTGAAAAATCTTCACGAGTCCGTTTCAAGTTTCCATTTTCAATGCTACAGACCCAAATATGAAGATAAAAATTCCTTAATCTTGGAATGTAATTAGTTACTAACATTTATAGGAAGATATGTACTCAACCTTAGGCAAATGAACAAATTCGATAGTAGTTAAATTCACCACTATAGTTTTACCGGAAAAAGGGTATTTGAACATAAATTTATCGCCACCAACCTCCAAATTGTATACAAACCTTATCATTAATTTCCAAACCTCACTAAAAATAGAAATCATAACATTCACAAAATCCAAACCCTAGGTAGCAATGCGCATGAAAAATTTGTGGTAGTTCATTAATGACAATAAGCAATAAACACTAACTATTCATTGAAGAGTACATTTACCCTAGGTAATTAAAATAGAATGCATAACAATTGACAAAATTCAAACCCTAGGTAGCAAGATCCCAAAAATACAAAGGTCTTCCTCATGTATGATAGAAAACAATAAATCCAAGCTACAAATTGAAGAGGGCATTTACCTTTTTGAGCAATCAATGAGTATGAAATTCTCCTTCACATGTTATACCTACATTTTACCAAAAACCTTATTGAAATTTGAAAAATCTAAGTATGAATTTGGATGTGAAGAGATGTAGACCTTGTTGAAATCTTCAAACTGTGAAATGGAAGATTAAAAGATGGAAATGATTGATGAAATGGGTTTGGAGGGTTTTTGGCGGGGAGGAATAGAGGTTTGGCGAGGTTTTCAAATGGGAGTAAATGCTCATTTGAAAACCCTTTATCCCATTTCTTCCTGTAAGACAGGGTTTCCGAGTTCGAGAACTATATTCTAAACTCGTAAATGGTTCTGCTTTTATATCTGTAGGAGCAGAGCTATTTCTGAAATTGGAAACCCACCCTTTTTTCCCCTAAAAAAAATATAAAAGCGGGCAGATTGAAAAGCCCCAATTCATATGTTCACAATTCACAAACCCTCAAATCCAAACCCTCATTTCCGAACTCAGCACACCAAAACCCTACACCTAAATCTCTCCCCCACAATGACTAAGAAGAGTGCAGCAGCTAAGCCGAAGGCTAGTGAACGGAGCCATCATCCTCTCACTCATTTGGATGCCTCTACGAAGGTTTTTAGTGGAAAAACAGAGGAAAGGTATGTTTCCCTCTTGAAGAGAAAAGTTATCAATTCTAAGGCTATATTAGCGTCGAACATTGAGCCATTAGGGTGGGATATTTTCTTGCACATTTTAAAACCCAACATCTCGAGAAATCGCTATGTATGGATGAGCCGGTTTATTTTGACGAAGTGATTCAATTTTATGAAATTTTGGGTCAAAATAGAATCAATAGGGATATGACTGGGGTAAATGGGAAAGATGTATTTGTTACTACGTATACAATTAATGCAGCCTTAGAATGCCCTTACACCACCGCCGAGAAATTAAGGCCCGATGGCCCCAATGGTTCACTCGACATTTATCACACTCATGTTTGGTCGGGCGTTAGCGATGTTCATCTTCTTTGTCCTATTGGCATGGCTAATTAGTATTTTAAGAGGGTGAGACCAATGCCGATAAGGTGGAGAGTTTTGACATTGGTGTTTTAACCTGGGAACAACGTCTCGTGTATGAGTAGATATGTCTTAATGTCTTCCCCACTGGAGGCCATACTTGCGAGCCTACTATAGCTAACCTCATGATGTTTTACTACATCATGGAGGGTAGGAAGGTTAACCCTAGTTTTTCCATTATATCATTCATGTTGAAGGCCGTGCAAACGAAAAAGAAAGATCTTCCCTACGGTGGTTTGATACCTTGTATGCTGAAGAAAACGTGCATAATTCCTCAAGATAAGCCTCTTTGTCAAGAGTACTACGATAAGAGTTGTTTCCAACACAAAGGAATACATCTTGACTTCGAGGGAAAATGGTCACTACGTCCTATACCCGGTCAGAGAGCTAAAATTGCTAAGAGGGCCCGTGAAGCGGAAGCAGATAGAGAAGAAACATCGAGCTCACGTAAGTTACTTATTAAATTCACAATTACTTATGGAACTTCAATGTCAAACTTCTATTAATTTCTAATATCAGTATTATTATATGTACTGGCAGCGGATGGAAAGCTAGATTAAGCAAGTACTTTGATTGTCTACGTGCCGACATGACCGAGACATATGACATGTTGACCCGCGCTCATTCTCAGTAGATCGCCTTCATGGAAACTCAAAGGCCTCCATTTTGTAAATCATTAGCAGGAAAATTATCAATTGTGAAAAATAACATCGCCCTGAGAGTGAAGAATTCATCAACCAACCCATTATATACTCTAACACTGTCATTAAACAAAGTTAACAAATCATCCACTAGAGGAGCAGGATATACATTAATATCATTACCAGGTTGCTTCAGACCTGATATCATCAAAGATAGCAACACATACTTATGTTTCATGGTCAACCAAGATGGGAGGTTGTATATGACCAACATAACAGGCTAAGAGCTATGTGTGCTACTCATGTTACGAAAAGGATTCATACCGTCTATACACAACCCTAACCTCAAATGCCAAGAATCTTTTCCAAACTCAAGGTACATAGCATGACTTTCTTCCATTGCTCCCTGTCCAAAGTATGTCTTATGACATCATCCTCCAGTTGGTCTCTATCCACGTGCCAATGCAAAACTTGGCATTTTCCTTACTAGCACACAACTTCTTCAATCGGGGAATGATCGGGAGGTACCATAAAAACTTTTGCCGGTGTCCTTTTGTTCGATTTCAATAGAACTTCCGCACCCACCGCAATCGCACCTCTCTTCAACTTGTACCGAGACTCACCAAATACTCGATATGTTTCTCGATCTTTATCTAATTCCCCTCTATACAACATACGATTCTTCGGGCATGCATGGATTTTTTGCAATTCCAATCCCATCGGCCATATTATTTTTTTGCAGCATATAACCTATCGGGAATTAAATTTCCCTGTGGAAGCAAATCCCTAAACAACTTTAGAGCCTCTGTCATCGACTTATTTGTCCATCCAAACTTTTCGTTCAAGTTCATTATCCGCAGAGTTGCATTCAGGACCAAGATTTTCGAACCATTGTACAAAGGTGCCCCTTTGTCGGTAATCAAAGCTTGTAACGACTCCGGTTTACCTTTGAATTCCCTCGCAATCTCTTCAACCATTTGGTCAAACTCGGCGTTACCATCTAATTCATCAACCGCTGTCGTGTCCTCCAATTCATTGGAAGGAGAGGCTTCCGCATGCCATACCCAACAAGTGTAGCTAGTTTGGAACCCTCTCATTATGAGGCATTCCCACAACTTTTTCCTTCCCTAAATATGCATCGTTTTTGAAATCCTTACAAGGGCATCTTGCTCGCGAAGAACCATTTTTAGAAGCATGTTCAAAAGCAAACTAAACAAATGATTCAACCAATGACATATGCTCGGGTGATTTCCTACGATCATTACCAATTAGTTCATCTCGATCCATTCTCCTAAAAGTCAATTAATATGCAACACATGAGGATCCATTCAATAATAATCATAAACCTAGTTAATCTCAAAACCTAATTATAAATATGGATATATAAGAAGCATCATATACACATTCAATTATTTCATGAAATTGGAAAAAAATATATTTTGGATTAAATTAACCTTCTCCAATCCGATTTGATGATTTCTCAATCACCACAATGGGTATTGAATTAATGCGCTTCTTCTTTAAATTTTTAGGGTTTAGTGGCATTTAATGGAAATGACTGCATTTTTTCATATACAGGGCATTTCTGGCTTGGAAACCTGGTCCCCCAATTTCAAAAGACAAGATAGATAATATTCCAAACTCAGAAATAGGACACTACGGATTCCACGTTCAGAAAATGTTTCTTTTCTTAGCAGTGCCCACATAATGGGGTTTCCGACTTCGGAAATCCTATCGTTCCCCATTTCCAAGTTTGGAAAGTATCATATTTAAAGGCGGTTAGACATAACTGCCTTTAATTAGGGCTAATTAAAGGCAGTTCTACCTTGAACCGCCTTTAATTAAAGGCTGTTAAAAAAACTGCCTTAAAACATCAAAAAACTGCCTTTAAAATTTGTTCAGGGATACAATCGGTAGTTTACGAATTCGGAAACACAAATTAAAGGCGGTTTTACTTGTGCTGCCTTCCCTTACTGCTTTTAGTAGAGGTCTCTCTACTAGTGAGAATATACTGGTATTATTCAACCAAAAAAAATAAGTGAGTACATGAACAATAGTTTGAGCGGAAGAAATTAATTTAAAGACAATTATTTTATGATACAGATATGGAATGGTAGGCATAGAGGACATATCTTTTTCATAACATGTTGCAAAAATAAGTGAGTACATGAACAATAGTTTGAGTGGAAGAAATTAATTTAAAGACAAATATTTTATGATACAAATATGGAATGGTAGGCATAGAGGACACATCTTTTTCATAACAATGTTGCACGAGTCTGGTCGAAAAAGACTAGAGAGGAATATATCACCGCGAACCTAACTTGTTTTAATATCATATCTTCAACCGTTATCTTTGCCATTGGATCTTGGCATCCTCTTGTCTTTTAGCCTCTTCTCATGTACAAAAACACAGTCACACATTCATAACATGTTGCAAAAATAAGTGAGTACATGAACAATAGTTTGAGTGGAAGAAATTAATTTAAAGACAAGTATTTTATGATACAAATATGGAATGGTAGGTGAAATTTAGTTTTACCACTTTTTCTAGTTCTTACTAGTGTGTTCCAACATACCTAGTTTAACCAAGTGTAAAATAACGTAAATGTAAAAGACACACAACTTGGTTACGCAGTTCGGTGTAAACCACCTACATCTGCGGGGCCTGGCCCAGTTCAGAATGAATCCACTAATTAGAAAGATACAGTACAGAGTACAGTTTACAAAATACTTATCTTTACTAACTATAATGTGTGGACTCTGCTAGCTCCCCTAGCTACCGATCCGCCTTGATCAGACTCCCTCTGACCTCGAACTCCGTCGACGCAGGATCTCCTCCTCCCGAGGAATTAAGGTATACGATTCTGAATTTAGTGCGGCAGGTCAGTGTGTTGGAACACTGTGTTCTGACTCTTTGCAACTTCTCGAAAGTCACAAAAATCTGTGTGCAGATTTTTGCTCTGTTAAATCCGTGAGTATGCAGCCATGTTTGTCCCCAATTTATATCCATGAATCAGATCTGAATATCCATGATTATCTCCACAATATTCCTATTCCAAATCTGATTCTTGAAGCATATCCAAATCCCATAAATAAAGGGATTTACCTTAACTCATTCTATCCCATATATTCGAATAAATCTTCTCCATATAAGTAGGGATTTTCCATAAAACAATTATGCTTCATACGCATGATATATATAGCCAAATATACGATTACCATAAATTTTAAAACACTCCAATATTTCGGCTTTGAATTCCGTTAAAACCTTGGCGTAACTTCTGCTGCAGCACCATGTTCCAACATGGTCTGTTCAAAATTAATTCACACAAAATTGCCAATAAAATTCATCCCTTGACTTTACAATCTCCCCCTTTGGCATTTTTGTGGACCCATGATATTTTGGACTTGTTAATCCATAGAAAACATCTAGCACATATTCAATATCATAAAACGAGCAGAAAACTAATCATAATACCAGAACTCACATAAGCCAATGAAAGCCGAAATCCAGAATTTCATAAATCCAAAATCATACAATTGAAACATTCAAAATATATGAAATCATTCCAAAATCACTCCCCCTGGGACCACACAGAGGCCAAAGGTACCGCAGTTCCATCAAACAAAATCATCAGAAGAAGAAGAAAAAAAATTATTCTGTAGCACTCCCCCTGTATTAAGCATACAAATTCAATTTTCAAGTCTAGACTTCTCTGCCTCCAAACCTGCTCTTTCTGCTTCCAAAGCCGCCATTTGTATCGCTACAGCTCCAAGTCTGGCATTTACAATCATCAACCGAGTCTTCTTATCTGCTGCTGATGTCGAGGTGGATTCAGAAGATTTCCACGGCAGATCATGAACCTGTCTCAGGCCAAAAGTCTTTTTGTTGGGCCGTAAGAACTCAGTATCAATTATCACATCTGACGCCTTTCCCTTCACTTTGGCACTCTTGGCTAGGGCAGAAATCAAGGCAGGATAGATTACATCATCATTAACTTTTGGTGCAGTAGCCTGTCTGATTAAGTGCTGCTGAATGAGAAGACCTAGGTTAACTTCTTTCTGTGTTCCAACACAATATAGCAGCTTTGCCATCTCCCTAGTCAATGCGGTGGTATTGCTTGACGGCAACCAGCAGTGTACAGCTATTTGATATAAACCAAAAAATCTAGACGTCAAGCAGGATGCTTGTGAGTACCCCACTGCTGGCCACTCCACCTTATATCCCCCAGATATAACAGCCAAAATCTCATTATCAGTCAATTCTAAGTCATCAGGAAACACTCTCCCTATCTTAGGTGTTTTCAGACCTAGCAGCATATTAATTCTAGCAGTAGATAAATCTATGATTTTCCCCCTAACATACACTCTGTCAAACCATGGGGAAGTAACCTCTAGATTGACAGGCATAAGATTCGAGTATACCTCTAGAAAAACCTGTCTGTTGTATTGAAGTTGAATTGTAGCTGCCTTTGTCATCCCCGTCACCTTTAAAAAATCTGTGAAACCGCTCTCCTGATAAGCTTTTAGATCCAATGGCCTCTCAGCTATGAATTTCTTCTCAGAGAAAAAATCTCCCATCTCTGCACCTTTCTCATCAAAGTACACAGCAGAGAAGGCCTGGGTGACAGATGGGGGAGGCAGAACCTTCCTTGGATTGCTGTTGTGCCTTTTCTTGCTTCTTTTTGCTTTAGATGAATTCATAGTTGGGCCAGCTTTCCTCTTTCCTTTAGGCTTCTGAAAAAATTCATCCAGTACCTCATCACTGGAGTAAGCCAAATCAGTGACATCCTATGTTGGAACACACCCTGTTCCTTCAGCTGTCTTTTCAGGTTCTTCTTCTGACTGAGTACCTACATTTCTCTCAGAATAATTACTCTGAACAGGCAAGTGTTGATCAGATGCTTCAACATCCTGATTCCCTTCATCATCCTCATTGTACTCTCCTCCCATATCTGCATCAGAATCCATGTCCATGTACACAGGTTCATCTGTCTGTGTTGGAACACTCCCTTCACTATCAGACAGAACTATTAAAATAGGTTCCCTTAATTCTCCCATTCTCCTTGCAGAGTTCATGTCAAAGAATCCCACCTGAAGCTTATCTCCATACTTTACTGTCTCCATTCCAACAGCTTCTTCATCAGTAATGTTCCTTAACCAGACATAGCTATAGCTAGACATGCGACAGAATATATGAAATTTATCCTTTCCTTTTCCATTCAGTCTACCATACATCCCTCTCAGATAACTCACTTTCTTAAATTCGATATCCCAAACATCTGAAAAATGACCTGAAACAATCTCTTTAACTTTGACATGCAAGACTTCCAAATCCTTATTTATACTCCTGATTTTGCTTAGATCCACAGAATATCAATTTGCTTGTAACCATTCGAATATATCATCCACACTTCTACTTTCAAAACCCAAGAATTTCAACGGACGAGGATCAGGACCAGTTACCTTAGGTTTTTTCTTTTTCTGGCCTTCTGAAACTTCTTCTTGGGTATCAGATATACCATCAGAATCTCCACTCTGTTTATTGACAGAAGCCTCTTCCTCTTCCTTTTTATCTTCAGCTTTATCAGCCTCTGCTCCAGCTATCTCCTCATTCTCCTCATGGTTAGCGTTTCCTTTGTTCTGATCTTGAGTTTGTGCCTCACCCGATTCAACATACCTTCTCGGCTCATCAATCACCACCAATTCCAAATTCACGGAGCCCCGATCTTCCTCCTTAATTTCTGGCACCGAAGCTTCTTCTATCAGAGAATTTGGGCTTGACATTCTTTCGCACAATGCCGAGATGATGAGGAGTGTTGAGTATAAGATTTTTTGGCAAGAGTTTTGGGAAGACAAATATTTGACCGAGAGAGAGACGGAAGAATGTATTTGAATCCCTCTTTAACTCTTCATCTTATTTACCTCTTTTCCCGCGAAGTTCCTTTTTAGATTTCCCACACATGGTAATGATGGCCCTTTCTCTTCTTGTCACATCACTTTGTCTTCCTTAATTAGCTTCCAACACACCATACTAACCAACTCCTATTTTAGTACACCTTTGCTCCTTCCATATTTTTGTTCTTTTCTTGATTTTTTTTGAAAAAAATGAAAATAAACCAAAAGAAATATTTACAAGGAAAATACTTTTGGTAAAAATTACCTCAAATTTGACAAACACCAAGTGTTGTCGAAGGCTCTCAAAAGTGGTGGCATCCAACGGTTTTGTAAATATGTCTGCAAGTTGCTCGTGTGTTGGAACATAGACTACTTCCACTTCTTTTCTTTCAACCAGATCTCTAATAAAATGATGCCTTATGTCAATATGTTTGGTTCTTGAGTGTTGGACTGGATTCTTTGAAATATCTATAGCACTTGTGTTGTCACACAGAATCCTTAGGGGGCCTTGATGAATTCCATAATCTTTCAGCATTTGATTCATCCATAATAGTTGTGCACAACAACTTCCTGCTGCAAGACACTCTGCTTCTGCAGTAGATAGAGAGATCGAGTTCTGTTTCTTGCTATACCAAGACACCAAATTTGTTCCAATAAAGAAACATCCACATGTGGTACTTTTTCGATCATCAGCATTACCAGCCCAATCTGAATCACTGTACCCTTTCAACTCTGAATCTTGATTCTTTGAATACCAAACACCATACTCTGAAGTCCCACTTACATATCGAATAACCCTTTTGACTGCAGTAAGATGAGATTCCTTAGGATCAACATGAAATCTTGCACATATTCCAACACTGAAACAAATATCAGGTCTGCTTGCAGTGAGGTATAATAAACTTCCAATCATGCCTCTATATAACTTCTGATCTACTGAAACTCCTTTTTCATCTTTTACCAGTTTATCAGACATTCCCATAGGAGTTCGAACTGCTCGAGCACTACTGAGTCCGAATTTTTTAATCAAATTCAAGGCATACTTACTTTGATTTATGAATAGACCATTCCGTCATTGTTTAACTTGTAATCACAGAAAGTAAGTCAATTCTCCAACCATGCTCATTTCAAATTCAGATTGCATCATGGTGACAAAATCCTGTACCATAGATGGTGAAGTAGAGCCAAAAAATATGTCATCAACATATATTTGAGCAATCAGAAACTTTGAGGACTTGTCAAGCACAAATAAAGTGCGATATACTCCCCCTCGATGATAACCTTTTTGAAGTAGAAAGGTAGTAAGTCGTTCATACCATGCCCTGGGTGCCTGCTCTAATCCATATAGAGCCTTCTTGAGACAGTATATATGATGTGGATAATGAGGATTTTCAAAGCCTTTAGGTTGTTCCACATAGACTTCTTCATAGTTCTTGGGTTCAATTAGAGAAACAAAACAGTGTAGGCCAGCAAGTCGTCGATAATCAACTCGAGGCACTGATCTAGTACTTCTCATGGTTGAACCAGGTCGGTCATGTGTTGGAACATGGTCGTCAGTAGGAGGGGACTATGTTGGAACATAGTCAGCTTCAGTAGAGTTAGGATTCTTGTGCGCATTTGGTTCAGTAGGATCAATAGATGGCTTTTCTTTGTCTGAAGTTTGAGGCTGTGTTGGAACATGAGTGTTGGCAGATTCTTCCTCTACACCTTCTGGAAGTTGTTCCTTTTCTGCATCATCCACAATAACATTGATGGATTCCATGAGAGTGTTGGTTCGGTGATTAAATACTCGATAGGCACGACTGTTGATGGAATACCCGAGAAAAATTCCTGGATCACTTCGATTATCAAATTTTGCCAACTGTTATCTATCTCTGAGGATATAGCAAGTACTTCCGAACACATGAAAATATGAAACATTAGGTTTCCTGCCCTTCAAGATCTCATAGGATGTCTTGTCAGTGAACGGTCGAAGATACACTCTATTGATTGTATAACAAGCTGTATTGATCGCTTCTGCCCACCATTTCTTATGAACCTCCTTTTCGGCCAACATAACTCGAGCCATCTCCTGTAGAGTTCTATTCTTCCTTTGGACAATGCCATTCTGTTGAGGAGTGATAGGAGCCGAGAACTCATGTTGGATTCCTAGCTCATCGCAGAAGGAACTGGATTTTTCATTTTCAAACTCCCTACCATGATCACTTCGAATTTGGATTATCTTCGCTACTGGACTTCCCTTTTCAGTTTGTAATTTTACTACAAGGCTTCTAAATACCTCTATCGTATCAGATTTATCTTTCAAAAAAGCTACCCATGTAAATCTGGAGAAGTCATCAACACATACAAAAATATATTTCTTCCCTCCTATACTCGGTGTATTAACCGGACCCATCAAATCCATATGCAATAATTCTAGATTTCTAGATGTAGTAATAAACTGTACTGAAGAGGGAGGATAATGAATTTGTTTACCTTGTTGACATGGTCCGCACACAATTCCATCCTTTTTGGTCAAGGTAGGCATTCCTCGCACAACTTTTATATTTGCGATTTTCACCAGTGTTTTATAGTTGATGTGGTCGAGCTTCCTGTGCCAAAGAATTCCTTCATCCTGCTTTGAAAGCATGCATCGAACTTCTTGTTCCAGCAAATAGCAGTTGTCTGATGATCTTATTCCAGAAAGAACCTTGTGTTCTCCATGCTTCACTACACACTTGTCCTTCTGAAATTCCACTGTCATATTGTCGTCACACAGCTGACTTATACTTAGCAAGTTTACTTTTAGATCTTCAACAAATAACACACTTGTGAATACTGGAAAACCTTCAATCTTTAATTCGCCCTTGCCAATTACTCTGCTCTTCTTTCCATCACCAAAGGTTACATATCCGCCATCATATGGAGTAATGTTCGTGAGGTATTTTGGAGTGCCAGTCATGTGGCGAGAACAACCACTATCAAAGTACCATGAGTCACTGGAATAAGCTGATAGAGAAGTGTGAGCAACCAAACACATACTGGATTTTTTAACAACCCATATCTTCCTGACCAATTTTCTGGTATGAGTATCGCCTGTGTTGGAACACAACAGAAGTTGTCTTCCTGTCATTTGATCTCTAATCAGTCTTCTACACTGATGTTCAGCATGTCCTTGGTACATACCGTATCTGCATATGAGTGGCTTTCTTTGATACGACTTCCCATACTTTTGTTTTACCTCTCAAATCCTTGCTTTGAGAGTTACTGGTTTTTCGAACAATTCAGTCTCGGGTTCTTTACTGTATCCAATCCCGTGTCTATCGCCAAAGTTCTTTCCCATATCCAGAATATCATCAAGCTTTGCCTTTCTGGAATTCAATTTAGAGATAGTTGCTTCAGACATCTCGGCTCTCTTGACTGCTGCAATCAGTTTCTTATTTAGTTCTTCATTTTGTTTTCCAAGTTCTGCAACCATGGATCGTAATTCCTTTTCAATTTCAATTAGCTTTCTTTTTTCTTCATTCAGCTCTTTGTTCTTGTCAGCTACCTGAACCCACATGACATACATTTGTTCGTATATGCTATAGATCTCTTCATCACTTACAGACAGATCATCTTCATCATTGTGAGCATTATCCCGATTCATGTTGGAACATACAGATTTCCCTTTGTTCAGTGTGTTGGAACACTGATCTTCTGATGTATCATGGACCTTTGCTCCAAAATCTACATAATTACTCGTAAGTTCCTCTTCATCTATTTCATCCTCTTCATCATCACTCCAAGAGGTGACATATGATCTTCCTTGTTTCTTGCGGGTGTTAGCACATTCAGCCTGAATATGTCCATATCCTTCACATTCTCTGCATTGAATTCGTCCAGCCTGTTTTGGTTCATTGTTCTGATTTCTCCCGACCTGCATATTTCCTTGTTCAAATCTCATTCCACGATTATTGTTCGAATCTTGTTGTTTTTGTCTGCTCCCACCAAACCTCTCCTGAGATTTCTTGTTAACCACCTTCTTTAGCATTCTTGAGAAATTCTTTGTAATAAGTGCCAGTTTTTCAAACTCATTATCGCTGTCAGACTCGTGACTTCCCTTAGCTGGAGAAACTTTGAATGCTAAATCCTTGGAGACTCTTTTTGTAGGTTGCTAGAACGTCATCTCATAAGTTTGTAATGAGCCCATTAGTTCATCTAGGCTCATGGTGGCTATATCTCTTGCTTCCTCTATTGCTGCTACTTTCATCGCAAACCTCTTGGGAAGACATCGCAACGTCTTTTTCACCAGCTTGGTTTCTTTGTACACTTTTCCAAGTTGGTAAGCCATGTTGGAGATATCCCTGAGCTTTCCATTGAATGTGGCAATGGTGTCCTCCTCCTCCATTTTGAGTTCTTCAAACTTGGTAGCCAGCATCTGTAGTTTGGATTCCCACACTCGACTGGTTCCTTCGTGAACAGTCTGTAAAATATCCCATGCTTTCTTTGCTTGGTGGCATGTAGATATGAGCTTGAACTGGTTTTCATCAACAGCAGTGAAGATCGCATTAAGTGCCTTTGAATTCGCCAGAGATTCTTTAAGGTCATCTGGAGTCCGGTTAGCCTTGTCTTTGGGTTTTTAACTTGACTCCCCTTCAACGGCCTTAGAGCTTGTATCAGCATCTTCAGTAGGATGGTTCCATTCATTCTCAACATAAAACCATGCCAGTTCATCCAGCGAATTGATGAAGACCCTCATGCATGCCTTCCAACAGTTGTAGTTGTTGCCTTCTAGCAGTGGTGGTCGAGAGACTGAAGCTCCTTCTCTTGCCGTCATGGTAAAACTGGATCTCACTTTCCTTGAAACAACCAAGGGAACGATAAGTGACTCAGCTCTGATACCAATTGAAATTTAGCTTTACCACTTTTTCTAGTTCTTACTAGTGTGTTCCAACATATCTAGTTTAACCAAGTGTAAAATAACGTAAATGTTAAAGACACACAACTTGGTTACGCAGTTCGGTGTAAACCACCTATATCTGCGGGGTCTGGCCCAGTTCAGAATGAATCCACTAATTAGAAAGATACAGTACATAGTACAGTTTACAAAATACTTATCTTTACTAACTATAATGTGTGGACTCTGCTTGCTCCCCTAGCTACCGATCCGCCTTGATCAGACTCCCCCTGACCTCGAACTCCATCGACGCAGGATCTCCTCCTCCCGAGGAATTAAGGTATACGATTCTGAACTTAGTGCGGCAGATCAGTGTGTTGGAACACTGTGTTCTGACTCTTTGCAACTTCTCGAAAGTCTCAAAAATCTGTGTACAGATTTTTGCTCTGTTAAATCCGTGAGTATGCAGCCGTGTTTGTCCCCAATTTATATCCACGAATCAGATCTGAATATCCATGATTATCTCCACAATATTCCTATTCCAAATCTGATTCTTGAAGCATATCCAAATCCCATAAATAAAGGGATTTACCTTAACTCATTCTATCCCATATATTCGAATAAATCTTCTCCATATAAGTAGGGATTTTCCATAAAACAATTATGCTTCATACGCCTAATATATATAGCCAAATATACGATTACCATAAATTCTAAAACACTCCAATATTTCAGCTTTGAATTCCGTTAAAACCTTGGCGTAACTTCTGCTGCAGCACTATGTTCCAACATGATCTGTTCAAAATTAATTCACACAAAATTGCCAATAAAATTCATCCCTTGACTTTACAGTAGGCATAGAGGACACATTTTTTTTATAACAATGTTGCACGAGTCTGTTCGAAAAAGACTAGAGAGGAATATATCACCGCGAACCTAACTTGTTTTAATATCATATTTTCAACCGTTATCTTTGCCATTGGATCTTGGCATCCTCTTGTCTTTTAGCCTCTTCTCATGTACAAAAACACAGTCACACACTGAAACAGACTAGTAGAGCTTCTATGATTGATGTTGCCATTCCAACCATGTTGCACCCTTTTATCCTGTGAGGCTTTAGGGAGGGAGATGAATAATTGAGGGATAGTGCCCGTGCCATATTATTTTTGTCGATCAAAAGGCAAAATCTCTCGATCTCAAGACCCCATCATCCCAGCACGACAAATAGGCGAGGAGGTAAATTACGGTATCCAAAATTCAGCCACTTTGTGATCACTTTCTGTTGGCCACAAAGATTCTTCCTACTGGAGGAAATTTTTACACTGGGCGTGCAATAACTCTTGTGCTTAGAAAATTGACTAATGTCGTATTCTTTTCGCCTAATTTAAACTGAATTACAAATAAGTGTAGTAAAAATATCAATAATGATAATAAAATAAAGTTAAATTTTGTCAAATCAAAGTTTTACTACACTAAACTAAAATGCAACTAAGTTGAAATGGACAAGGCTAACCATTTGATCCTTTTTTTAGAGTACACACTCTAGTTCTATTACCACATCCAAGTTGCCTCACACAAAGGGGGTGAGGATCCCCTGTGTTTCACACAAAGGTGGGGTGAGACTCCCACATAACTCACACGATGTGAGGCTCCTACACCTAACACGGTGTATTTGGAGACTTAACCCCATAATAATGCCCCAGGCCGAAATTGAACCTGGGATGCATCTGGGGAAGCGCACGCCCTAGCCATTGGGCTAACCATTTGATCCTGTTATGTAACTTCATCACTAACTTTATTTGTGTGTCTCTCTATATCTATATCGTACCGATTCTCTCACTTTAGTCCATAGATTATAATTACATAAAAATTGGATGGAACTGCAGTCCAACTCAATGGTCTAAATACCCCTAGTGGTTGAGTTAGTCTTACTCCCTCTGGTCCTCTATTTATGACCCCCTTTAACAGTAATTTTTTCATGGCATGTTTGACCATCGATAACTTTTGTTGCATATAGTAATGAGCATTATGTTAGATGTCTTTGAATTCTCCGTAATGTGTAGTTTTTGAAAAGTAAAATTTTATATTCTATTATCGTACGTAACAAAAGTTATAAATGGTCAAACATGCCTTGCAAAAATGTTAGAAAAAAGTGGGACATAAATAGAGAACCATAAATAGAGAACCAGAGAGAGTACTTAACTCTTAATTTAAAGTTCCCATCCATTATTTGTAATTCGGTTTTTCTAACGAGTGCCCATGGGCACTCGTTAACAACTTCAGATTCCATCGAAAACTGTGTTATTAAATGCAAATAGAGTTAATGATTAATGACATCCCTCAAAAACTTACACTCCCTATGTACTATTACACAGTTTTCGATGGATTTGCATTTAATAAACACAGTTTCCAATGGAATCTGAAGTTGTTAACGAGTGCCCATGGGCACTCGTTTGAAAAACCGTTTGTAATTAAGTGTTGGAGGCACTTAAATACAGAGAAGACAATATGCGAACTCATCACTTTTGAAGATTCTGCTAATTAATCAAGGTTAACACTTGAAATATGGGCAGACACGAACGTTTGTACGTGTATGATATTAGCACTAAGTAGTAGTACTCTATGCTGCAGTCTTGCATAAAGTCCTTAAACAGGCCATGTTCTTAATTAATTATGTCTTATAATTAGGATCAAGGGGAAGATAATGGGACTCATTTTCATTAACATGGGAGCAGACTACATGTACACAAAATTGAATACAAGTATAATCCTAATTAATTAGGTCAAATTCTAGTTAAATCTGTTGATAATTAGGTGTTTGGTGGGATTGGAATCAGTGGATCTCTGATGGATTCGGGTCAGAAATATGGGCCAGCCAAGCTATTGGATTTGGAAGGAGAAATTTGGTTTTAATTAATTAATTCAATTATTCCAACATAATACATCCAACAAATTATTCAATAAAGTAAAGTATAAACACACAAGACTTGGTTACGCAGTTCGGTGAAATCCACATACATCTGCTGGGTCTGGCCAAGTTGAAAAAGAATCCACTAATCAGAAAGATACAGTACAATGAGAAAGAATCCACTAATCAGAAAGATACAGTACAAAGTACACCATACAATTATACTTATCTTATCTAACTATAACATGAATCATGCAAGCTCCCCTTGCTACCGGTCCGCCTTGATCAGGTTCCCTCTGACCTCAAAACTCGTCAACGCTGGATCTCCTCCTCCCGAGAAATTAAGGTATATGATTCTGAATTTTGAACAATAGGTTACGTATGTTGAAATATAGAATTCTAGCTCTTGCAATACTCTCGAAATATATAAAATCTGTATGCAGATTTTTTTCTATTAATTTCGTAAGTTTAATGCAGCCGTGATGTTCTCTTTATATAGTTCATGAGCAAATCGGAACTCTCCATAATATTCATATTCCTTATTTGCTTCTGAATCATATCCAATTCCCATAAATAAAAGGATTTTCCTTAACTCAAATATTCCATTAATATTTTTCCATAATTATAGGATTTTTCATAAACCCAGTATTCTTTTACCACACACCTAAAATAGCATATTGCGGAATCTCCTTTCTTCCATAAACAAATATCCTCTTGTCATTGGTTAAATCCTTTTACGTTTCAGCTTTCCGTATGTTACAACATAGAAAGTCTTTGTACGCATGAACTTTATTCTATCTCCGATTCTGATACTCATGAAGTCATGTGTAAATATAATTCTTTCTCCGCATAATATTCTGATTACAATTAATTTTCTTGGAGATAGGAATTATCAAATAAACCCTTGAAGAAAGGAATTAATATATTCCGTCCAAATCCTTTCCACAAAGGATATTTATCAAATCAATTCCAATTTTCATAAATTCAGTGCAATCCCATAAATATAGAATTGATATATTCTTCAATAAAAACACCATGGACGAAAATACTTCTTCTCGAATTACAACTCCAAGTTCCTTATATCACCAAAATTACATTCTTTGATGTTTTAATCCAACAATACCATACTTGCATAACTTCCAAACATTGCCAACTAGATAAATCTAGACTTTACAATCTGCCCCTTTGGCATTTTGTGGACCAATCACCTTTTGACATTTTAACACAAGAGCTTATGCAAATACAGACATCAACCTTGAAAATCATTGTGAATGTTTATACATAGAAACATAATGTCTCCCCCGGAATTCCAAGTTCCTTCAACATCAAGGAATAATAAGAATGTTGGAACACCCAACAGAGCCAAAAAAGTCATACAAGAAATCCAAAACATCTCCCCCTTAGGACCATAAACACGCCAAAGACAATAGACACCGATAACCAATAAATGTAGCTCTCCCTGAAATAAATATCTAGCCTATGTTAGAGCATAACCACAGCAGAACCTTCAAACCTCTTCAGGAGCAGCTATATGTGCCTCAAAGTGTGCCTTCTTTTCATTTTATTTGGCCACAAGCTTGGCCTTCTCCTCGTCAACATCAAAAGTTGTAGCCTTAGAATTCCATCATGCACATGTCTTTGATCAAATATCCTCTTGTTTGGCCATTTCTCAAGTAAGAGTTGTAGTATTTCAAAAGAGAATCCAACTATTTAAATCAATCTGGAATAGATAGAAATACTTGATAGTCAAGCTAGATGCAGTAACGTTGCCTTGAGTGACCATTGAGATTAAAATCCTCCAGTAATTTCTTGCCTCTGATGCTAAATCTTTTTTACCACTTAAAATCTGGAACAATGTTGCCTCCTTTAAAATTCTTATACAATCTCCCGATTGTACTCCTTGTAGATTGAGGCGGCAGTCTTGCTACCCAAATATTCCAGGTAGGCTGTAAAACCACACTCCTCATATACACCTAGCAGTTGCCCCCTCGGCTAAAATCCTCTTCTGACACACAATAGCACATCTCTCATGACAGTCTGATCGGTAATGCTTTCAATAATATGTTCAACTAGTGTTGGAACATCTATCACTGATGTTGGAACATCTATCACTGATGTTGGAACATCTATCACTGATGTTGGAACATCTATCACTGATGTTGGAACATAGCAGCTCTCAGCTTCACTCAATCCATCATCATTTTCTCCTCCAATCTCCATGTCTGGTGTTGGAACATAGGCTTGATCACCACCCAGATCATGATCTTCTCCAACCACATTTACTGATGCTTGAGCATTTGAATCTCTAATCACACCAAGCTCATTTATTTCCATGTCCACATATTCTCTACCTATCTCCATACTCTATTTTGGAACATAACAAGTATCACTGCCTTCCAACTCCTCATCATCCTAAACAAGAATACCAGGAAGAGACATCTCTCTAACATACTCAACCATCATCTTATCACCAACTAGTCATCACATTAATCACCATAATGTCTTCAACACCAACTTCAAACATGTCTCCACAACTGGTATTTTTGTTCACTTTTTCTTCTTTCTGATTTTTTTGTTTTTCTAGTTTTCTGTACACACAAAATAAATAATCTACAACTAAATAAAAGCTTTAAGGAAATACCTCGAATCTGACAAACACCTAAGTGTTGTCTGAGGAGCTCAAACGTAGCAATGTCCAACCAGTTCAATGAAGGCTTAAAAGTTTCCGATGTTGGAACATAGTCAACTACATCTTCGTCCCTCTCAACCAGTTCTCGAATACAATGAAGGATTATATCAATGAGCTTTATCTGAGAATGTTGTACTGGATTCTTTGAGATATCAATAGCACTTTTTTGGCACATAACACTGTTAGAAACCCTTCTTTAATGCCATAATCACTCAACATTTGCTTTATCAATAATAATTGTGCACAACAACTTCCACTAATAAAGAAACATCCACATGTGGTGGTTTTATGATCCTCTGTATTACCAGCCCAATCTGAATCACTATTACCAACCAGGTGAGAGTCTTGATTATTAGAATCCCAGATTCCATACTCAGAGGTTCCACTAACATATCGACTTATTCTTTTAACTACAGTCAAGTGATATTCCTTATGACCTGCCTGGAATATTACAAATACTCCCACCATACTAATCTCAAATTTAGCCCGCATTAAAGTCACAAAATCTTGTACCAAGGATGGTGAAGTAGACCCAAAGATCATATCATCAACATGGATTTGAGTAATCAGTATATTTGATGATTCTAAAAAAACAAGCAAGGTGCGATCTACTCCCTCTCGACGATAACCTCTCTGAATAGGAAAGGTAGTGAGTTGCTCATACCATGCCCTTGGTGCGTGTCTTGATCCATACAAAGCTTTCTTGAGTTGATGATATACTTCCCCATTAACCACACCATTTAGGAGAGTACTCTTGACAACTATTTGATACAGAGTAAAATTCATAGTGCAAGTTATAGCAAGGGGAATGCGAATAGATTCTAACTTAGAAATTGGTGTGTATGTTTTATCAAAATCAACCTAAGTGTAGTTCTGAGCAACTGACCTTGCTTTATTATCATTGTGTTTGAATTTCCCAAGCTCTTCTTGCATTGCCGCAATCTAATACTCATTAAGTAAAGCCTCTTTTTAATTTTTGGGTTCAATGAGAGAGAGAAAGCATTGTACACTAGCAAGTTCCCTATAGTTAACCCAAGGGATCGATCGAGTCATTCTTCAGCTTGATTCAGCCTGCACTGATGTTGGAACATGGGGAAGTTCTGGGGAGGAATGTGTTCCAACATTGCTGAAGTTATAAGATTCATCAGCTTCATCTATAAGATTTACCTCATCTGATGTTCCAACATCATTACGTCCCTAATCTGAGTAATCATCCGATGTTGGAACATGGTTACTCTTAAGATCTACCTTATTATATTCGAAACTCAAGTAGTTCACTTCTTGTTCCAACAAGTAACATTTGTCTGATGACCGAATACCAGTAAGCACTTTGATGTTGCCATGTTTCACTATGCACTTCTCCTTATGGAATTCCACGGTCATATTATCATCACATAGCTAGTTTATACTTAAGAGATTATCCTTTAGATCTTCCACCAACAAAACACTAGTGAATACAAGAATCCTTCAATATGCAGTTCACCTTTTCCAACCACTCGACTCTTATTTCATCGCCAAACGTAACAAAACCACCATCATATGGTTTGATGTTTGTCAAAAATTCCTGAGTTCCAGTCATGTGGCAAGAACAACCACTATCAAAGTACCACGAGTCTCTAGAATGTGCAATAAGGGAAGTATGAGCAACAAGACAAGTACTAGTGTGTTTAATAACCCATAACTTTTTGACCATCCTTGATCGCTAGACATTGTCTATGTTGGAATATACCGATAATTTTTGTCCAGTCATTATATCCCTGAGCAATTTCCATCATTGTTCTTCTGTATAACCTTGATACATACAGTAACTACAGATGAGAGGTTTGCGTTGACGAGTCTTGATCACCTTTCTCTTTATTTCTTGAATCTTCATCTTGAAATCAATTGTGCTTCCTGGTGAGTTGTCATACTCAATTCCTTGTCGATCTCCAAAGTTCTTTCCCATGGTCAGAATATCATCAAGTTTTTCCTTACCAGTGTTCAACTTGGTAATTAATGCTTTAGCCATCTCAGTTCTCTTAGTTGTTGAGCTTAGACTCAAATTCAATCCTCCAATATCTTCTAAGCTTAACAACTAGAACTAGCAATTCTTTCTCCTTCTCAGCCAGCTGATTTTTCTCTTCCTTCCATGACTTGTTTATATCAGCAACTTTCAGCCACATGTCATGCATTTTTTCATATGTTGTGTAGATCTCTTCATCACTCACAACTTGCCCTTTATCATCACTGGAAGTATCATTGGAACCTGTGTTTGAACATACATCCTCATTTTTTTTGACATGTTGGAACATACATCATCGTTTTTCTTTGGCATGTCGGAACATACATCATCATCTGATCCACCGTGAACTTTTTCTTTAAATGCCATATAATTTCTTATAGGTTCCTCTTTGTCGTCTTCTCCATCTTCACTCCATGAGGTGATGTATGATTTTCCTTGCTTCTTTCTGGTATTAGCACATTTTGCCTGGATGTGGCCGTATCCTTCACATTCTCTACGTTGAATTCTTCCAGACTCCTTTGCTTCACCACCTTGATTTCTAGCAAACTGCTAATTTTCTTGTTCCAATTGTGTTCCACGACAATTACCAAGGTCTTGTGCTCGAGGTCTATTTCCACCAAATCTTTCTTGTGATTTCTTGTTTACCACCTTCTTCAGCATTCTTGAGAAGTTCTTAGTGATAAGAGAAATTCCTTCAATTTCATCATCACTATCAGATTCATGGATGACCCTTGATGATAAGGTTTTGAAGGCCAACTCCTTCTGGACTTTCTTTACAGGCTGTTGCATTTCCATCTCATAGGTCTGTAGTGATCCCATTAGCTCATCTAAGGTCATGGTGGCTACATTTATTGCTTCTTCTATTGCTGCTACTTTCATAGCAAATCTTTTAGGAAGACATCTCAAAGTCTTTTTTGCCAATTTTGCTTCCTTGTAAACTTTCCCAAGTTGATACGCCATATTGGAGATATCGCTGAGCTTCCCATTGAATATATTAATAGTATCATCCTCCTCCATCTTCAGTTCCTTGAACTTTGTAGCCAACATCTGTAGTTTGGATTCACGTACACGACTTGTTCCTTCATAAGCGGTTTGCAAGATATCCCAAGCTTTCTTTGCCTGGTGGTATGTTGAGATGAGTTTAAACTGATTTTCATCCACCGCTGTGAAGATAGCATTTAATGCCTTTGAATTTGTCAATGAAGCCTCCAGTTCACCTGGAGTCCATGTAGACTTGTATTTGAGTTTCTGCTTCTTCGTACTCGATTCTCCTTATATCTCCTTTGAACTGATTTCAGTATCTTCAGTAGAAGCACTCCATTCAGTTTCAATAAAGCGTCATACCAATTCATCCAGTGAATTTATGAACATCCGCATCCAAGCCTTCTAGTAGTTGTAATTTATTCCTTCTAGCAGTGGTGGCCGAGACACAGAAGCTCATTCTATGGTTTCCATTGGTAAAACTGGATCACACTTTCCTTGGCACAACCAAGGCATGAATAAGTGATCTCGCTCTGATACCAATTGAAATTTTGTTTTACCTAATTAATTCAATTATCACTAATGTATTCCAACATAACTTATCTAACCAAGTATGTAATAAAGTAAAGCATAAAGACACAAGACTTGGTTATGCAGTTTGGTGATATTCACCTACATCTGCGGAGTCTGGCCCAGCTCAGAATGAATCCACTAATCAAAAAGATACAGTACAAAGTACACCATATAATTACACTTATCTTATCTAATTATAACGTGAATCCTGCAAGCCCCCCTTGCTACCGATCCACCTTGATGAGACTATCTCTGAACATGAAACTCGTCGATGCTGGATCTCCTCCTCCCGAGGAATTAAGGTATACGATTCAGAACTTTGAACAACAAGTTACGTATGTTGGAACATAGATTCCGTCTCTTGCAATACTCTCGAAAGATACAAATCTGTATGCAGATTTTTTCTATTAAGTCTGTAAGTTTAATGCAGCTGTGATGTCCTCTTTATATAGTCTATGAGCACATCGGAACTCTCCATAATTATCTCCATAATATTCTTATTTCTTATTTGCTTCTGAAGCATATCCAAATCCCATAAATAAAAAGATTTTCCTTATCTCAAATATCTTATATATCTTTTTCCATAATTATAGGGATTTTTCATAAACCCAGTATGCTTCTACCACACACCTAATATACCATATTGCAAAATCGCATTTCTTCCATAAATAAACATCCACGTAATATTCTTGTCATCGGTTAAATCCTTTTAGGCATCAAATTTCCGTATAATACAACATGGAAAGTCTTTGTATGCATGAACTTTATTCTATCTCCGGTTCTGATACACATGAAATCATGTGCAAATATAATTTCTTCTCCACATAATATTCTGATTACAATCAAATTCCTTGGAGATATGAATTATCAAATCTAATCCCTTAAAGAAATGAATTAATATATTCCGTTCAAATCCTTTCCACAAAGGATATTTATCAAATCAATTACAATTTCCATAAATCCAGTGCAATCCCATAAATATAGGAATTGATATATTCTTCAATAAAAATACCATGGACGAAAATACTTCTTCTCGGATTATAACTTCAAATTCCTTATATCACCAAAATTACCTTCTTTGTTGTTTCAACCCAACAATACCATATTGGCATAACTTCCACAAATTGCTAACTATATAAATCTAGACTTTACAGATGGTATCCAAAATCTTCACCCATAAATTTTGATGGATGGGCACATGAGGCCATCCGTGCATGTGTGTTCTTCCATTCAACTTGCTTTTATCCGCAGTACCAACATGAACAGTTCGAATCCTTTATGCTATTTTCGGACCTGTCACATCTCAAACATAAACTCTTCCATTACGTTCAATCACACATCGACACAAACTTGAATCTTTCTGAAGTAGTTTGCAGATTTGTCGATGTCAAAATTTACTAATCCGACAAGAGGTCCAGCGAACTTGAACTAGAACGCGATCTTGTGAGACCCCTTCTTGAAGAAAATTACAAATCGAAGTGCCTGTTATAAATGAAATTTGCATGCATTCGTTGAAATGCAACTTACATGGGAATTATATAAGATATGCTCAAGAGTAGCAAACACAAAATCGAAGTGATAGTTAAAAATTAACCGTGCGTGCATTCGTTAAAATGCAACTGACATGAGAATTACTGATTCGGGAAGAGGTCCAGCGAACTTGAACTAGAACGTGATCTTTGTGAGATCCCCTTCTTGAAGAAAATCACAAATCAAAGTGATAGTTAAAAATGAACCGTGTTTGCATTCGTTGAAATGCAACTTACATGAGAATTATGTACGATATGTTCAAGAGTAGCCAACAAAAATTTTCAACTATATTTCATATTAAAATAAACAAATCAAAAAGCATCCCTGATTAAATTAAGAATATCATGTAAAAGTTGCACATAACATATGCTCAAATCGAGCACAAAATTATATCACTATCATCAATTATGTTATTTTTTTATAGCATCCATTCATTTTTTTTAAAATATAAACAATAAAAGAAGAAAATAAACTCCACAACATATGTCATATTATTGCATAATTTGTGCACAATTTGGGCAAAGTGAATTTAATCGAATGCCTAAAAACAAACAAGTATATAATAATTAATGCAACTGTTTAAATTGATTAATTAAGAAACATATATATATATATATATATATATATATATATATATCTTATATGATAAATTAGCCTATCTCCTTCATTCTCCTTATCTTTGAAGTGCCCATCTTTAAGGGTCATGTTCTTCAAAGTCAACTGATCATCATAACATAATATTGAAGAGAGTGGAATAGATTTCTCATATTTCACCTTGAGCAGTGTCAAAGCAGCCACAAACAACTTCTTATATCAAAATAGGCCCGAACATGGAGGATTCAACCATCTTTACAAAGATGAATCTCCAAGAGGTCAAGTTATTGTTGTGAAGTGACTTTCAGGAAAATCGGGACAAGAGATCCGGAGTTTAAGAATGGGATCACTTTGATTGCCAAGTTATAACATATAAATCTTGTTAGACTTTTTGGGTGCTGCATGGAAGAACGAGAGAAGATTCTTCTCAATGAATACGTGCCTAACAAAAAAGATCAGGCAGTCTTTAAATATAAATTAGCACTTTATGTTTCTTAATTAGTTTCAACTGTTGCATGAATTATTACATACTTGTTTGTTTCTTGCTATATAATGCACTCAATTTGCACAAATTGCGCACAAATTATGCAGTAATATGACACATATTGTGGAGTTGATTTTCTTCTTTTTCTCGTTACTATTTTTAAAGTGGAAGGATGTTATTGAAAAAACAAAAAAAGTGATTATCGACATAATTTTGTGCTTGATTTGAGCATGTGTCATGTGCAACTTTTATGTGATATTCGTATTTTAATTTAGCATAATTTTTAATCTCTTTATTTTAATATAAAATATAATTGATATTCTTTGTTTTCTACTCTCCAATGTATCTTACGTAGTTATATATGCTATATTATATTTTAATATACGTCTTGCATGGCATGGGTAAGTGCATGATCAGTGCATTTTTTTTAATAAAATAATTTTATGTGAAAAGTAAAGTATAGCTTTATTTTTTTGGAGAAAAAGTAAAACGATAGCTCAAACTAGCTAGCCACCTATATATAAAAGCAAGAACTTGAAAACCCGTAATAGTCTTCCCAATGCTAGTTCAATTGGGTTATTTGATGTTTCTGGTATAACACAAACAAAGTAATAAACAATCTTTAAAAAAATATCTTCTTTATTTAAATATAAAAACCAAATAACTTCATTCAAAATGATTAATCGATACTGGTTCATGCATGAATATTTATGCATCACTCTTTTGCTTTCAAGATGACATCTTCGAAAACGCCGCCTTCACCTTGGAATTGTTACATTGCATCTAATTTGTTTCTCCACTCTTTGTTGTCAAACCCCAGACATAGACTCGTTTGCTGCGTCCAATCACACGACTAAAATGACAAGGATTTCTTCTCAGTCCATGTAGAGATACACAAAAGTAGTATGCAGATTCGCCTATGACAAAACCTACTGATCTAACAAGAGGTGCTAGAACTTGAACTAGTGAGTTTGTGAGATCAAGAACATGAAGAAGGGGAAGCATCGGTATATCCTTAGGATGGAATATATTTTATGGTTGCTGCTCTATATATAACCCATTCTTGAGGAAAACCACGAGTCGAAGTGATACCCAAAAATTATTAGTGTGAGCATTTATTGAAATGCAACATACTACTTAACTATGTAAGATATATTTAAGAGTAGCCTTTAAAAAAATAAAGAGTTTCAAATATATTTTGGATTAAAACAAGAAGTTTGGAGGTTGTTCTTGATCAAACAAAGAATATCATATAAAAGTTGCCCTTGACCCATGCTCGGATCAAGCACAAAATCATATCGTTATCATCAATTCTATTGGTTTTGAATAATAGGGATTCATTTTTAATAGTAACAAAAGGAGGTAAAAAACTCCACAACATATGTTAATATCATTGCATTTTTTTTTGCATCATTGTGCTAATTGAGTGCAGTCAAACACCAAGAACCACAAGGAAACACTCAAGTATGGTTTCTTCAAGAGCATGTATGGATATTGTGGTAGCTTCCAAAGTTGCAAGATGGATAGTTCATTTATTTTCTAATGTATGTTGATGACATGCTCATTGTGGCTAAGAATCTTGCAAAAACTCATGAGTTGAAGGCCTTGTTGAATAGTGAAATTGAGATTAAGGATTTGAGAGTAGCTAAGAAGATTTGTGGCATGGAGATAAGAAGCAATTGAGGAGTGGGAAAGTTGTACCTGGCACAGAAGAGTTACTAGGAAAAGGTTTTGAAGCGATTTGGCATGCATGATGCCAAACCAGTTAGCACTCCTTTTAGTAGCCAAACAGACAATTTGTTGCTCAATCATCTAAAACAGAGAGAAGACTATATAGCTAGAGTTCCTTATTCAAATGCAGTTGGGAGTAATATGTATGAAATAGTCTGTACTCGTTTTGATTTCTCACAAGCCTTAGTGTTGTTAGCAGGTCTATGATCAATCCCAACAAAGCACACTGGCAGGCTGTGAAGTGTTTCTTACATACTTAAAGGGTACTTTGAACATATGTTTGGAGTTTTCTAGAACCAACAACACTTTGGTTGGATTTGTAGCTTTAGACGGGGGATCTTGATAAGTGCGAGCCCCTTACATGTTATGTATTTTGCATTGGAGCTTATGCAATTAACTGAAAAAATCAATTTCTACCATTAGTTCAGTATCTTGAAAATTTTATCAAAAAGGATAAGTTTTAGATTAATATCATTCTTTTGTTTTATTTTATGTACATTTAAATCAATTTCTACCATTAGTTCATTATCTTGAAAATTTGTGTGCAAGAAAAGAAGAAGTGCCACAATTAGGCTAGTGGAAGCATGATAATCGTTTGACGTGAAGGAATCAATTTGTGAAGGAATAATTATCTAAGGTTAAAAATGCACATAGTATTAGCACCATTACACAAGTTTGCACTGCCCTACATGCCTTTGGACTCCGCTCACACGCATTTCACACAAAAACTTTCATGTCCAAACTTTTCAGTACCAAATGAGAATCTTAAACACAAAATATTCCATGTCCAAACGTATAGTCAGATGAAATCTTAAACAGAAACTATTCTTTATTCATGACAAGAAAGAACTGAAACTATTCTCAAAAGAAAAGTTTAATAATTAAGAAGTCCTCCAATGTTGAACACTTCGTAACTTTGCCACCACTTAACTTCCATATGTTCACTCGACCTTGACTCCTTGTCCAGATAATTGGCACTCAAGAACTTTTCTGATTCGATATGTTGATCATTCTAAATTTAATCACCATCTTACCAAGATCGCTCTTTTCTTTCTTGTAAGAGTTCACAGGGGGAGTATGGATGAGTATTCATTTTGTAAGAAGAATTTTCAGTGTCGGAGATGGGAGTGTTGGAATCACTGTTACAAACTAACACTAATGTGACACTTTGAAAGTGTTACTTTAGGTACTAAAAATATTTTAGTATATCCAAATCCATCCTTGAACTCACCTTGCAAGCTTGCACGGTAGTCTCTCAAAGCCAAACAATCCCAAAGCCAAGCATCAAGTTTCAGCTTAACAAATCATGCACCCCACAAAGAAACAAATTCACGTGGAAAATAAAACACTTAACACATTCCACACACAATTCCAACATCCAGTCCCCAAAAATTTA